>OY992505.1:17285423-19685423 GCA_963921215.1 Scoparia ambigualis
TATATTGTTTAAATCCTTTCTTCAAGTATATATATATTAATAAGTACTTATTGAGGCTGAAGAAAACACAATCCATTTGTTGTTTACGACGAGGAAAGACTTAGGCTTACCAGAGCGATGTTAACATGAATATATTAATGAATATATTCTTCTTGTAGTACACCACAGAAACATCAAAAGGACAATACAATACGTGTACAAACAATTGGCGGCTTTATCGCTAAAAAGCAATTTCTTCCAGGCAACCATGTTAGACTGGAAGAAACAATCGGTTACAAATGGTAACAAATCTGCCAGTACCCATATTGGCAGATTTCCAGTGCCAGTAACCGCGGTACAAAGTAGCAGTACAACAGGAATAGTGCTTACACTCAGAAAAAAATCCTGAGACAAGGCTGCAGTTTTACATTGCGAGCAGATTATTGCGAAATTAACAAAAGATTTTTGTGAATGCAGCAACATACCCTTTGCTGCCCCAGCAACTTTTTTTTTGTGAAACGCAATTATTGTGAATGCAACAATATAATTATTGTGGCATTAACAATTTTTAGGCTTCTTTGATAAAACCGCAAAGGAGTATTTTGCGAAGATCACATTGTTATCAGTTGTCTCGTTGACAATGTAAGCCGCACATTGTTTTTAATGTTGTGGCATTAGCAATTTTCTGGGCTGTGATAATATCACAAAGTCGGTATTCTGCGGTATTCGCATAGTTCAAGTTTGTGTGATTCACAAGGTAAGCCTGAATAAGTTGCAGTCTTAACAACTTTTAAAACTTTGACAATACCACAAAGTCGGTATTCTGCGGGATTCGCATAGTTCAAGTTTGTGTGATTCACAAGGTAAGCCTGAATAAGTTGCAGTTTTAACAACTTTTAAAACTTTGACAATACCACAAAGTCGGTATTCTGCGGGATTCGCATAGTTCAAGTTTGTGTGATTCACAAGGTAAGCCAAACATTGACTGTATAAGTTGTGGTTTTAACAACTTTTAGGACTTTGATAAAATCGCAAGTGTGGTAATCTGCGAGTTTCGCATAGTTCAAGTTTGTGTGATTCACAAGGTAAGCCTGAATAAGTTGCAGTTTTAACAACTTTTAAAACTTTGACAATACCACAAAGTCGGTATTCTGCGGGATTCGCATAGTTCAAGTTTGTGTGATTCACAAGGTAAGCCTGAATAAGTTGCAGTTTTAACAACTTTTAAAACTTTGACAATACCACAAAGTCGGTATTCTGCGGGATTCGCATAGTTCAAGTTTGTGTGATTCACAAGGTAAGCCAAACATTGACTGTATAAGTTGTGGTTTTAACAACTTTTAGGACTTTGATAAAATCGCAAGTGTGGTAATCTGCGAGTTTCGCATAGTTTGAGTTTGTGTGATTCACAAGGTAAGCCTGAATAAGTTGTAGTTTTAACAACTTTTAAAACTTTGACAATACCACAAAGTCGGTATTCTGCGGGATTCGCATAGTTCAAGTTTGTGTGATTCACAAGGTAAGCCAAACATTGACTGTATAAGTTGTGGTTTTAACAACTTTTAGGACTTTGATAAAATCGCAAGTGTGGTAATCTGCGAGTTTCGCATAGTTTGAGTTTGTGTGATTCACAAGGTAAGCCTGAATAAGTTGCAGTTTTAACAACTTTTAAAACTTTGACAATACCACAAAATCGGTATTCTGCGGGATTCGCATAGTTCAAGTTTGTGTGATTCACAAGGTAAGCCTGAATAAGTTGCAGTTTTAACAACTTTTAAAACTTTGACAATACCACAAAGTCGGTATTTTGCGGGATTCGCATAGTTCAAGTTTGTGTGATTCACAAGGTAAGCCAAACATTGACTGTATAAGTTGTGGTTTTAACAACTTTTAGGACTTTGATAAAATCGCAAGTGTGGTAATCTGCGAGTTTCGCATAGTTTGAGTTTGTGTGATTCACAAGGTAAGCCTGAATAAGTTGCAGTTTTAACAACTTTTATAACTTTGACAATATCGCAAAGTTGGTATTTTGCGGGATTCGCATAGTTCAAGTGTGAGTGATTCACAAGGTAAGCCTGAATAAGTTGCAGTTTTAACAACTTTTAAAATTTTTACAATACCACAAAGTCGGTATTCTGCGGGATTCGCATAGTTTAAGTTTGTGTGATTCACAAGGTAAGCCAAACATTGACTGTATACGTTGGGGTTTTAACAACTTTTAAGACTTTGATAAAATCGCAAAAGTGGTCATCTGCGGGGTTCGCGTAGTGCCTAAAGATGCAGGACGCCGTGAGAAGAAATATTGTGTTTTAAATATTAAACAGGATTATACCATGGAAACATACAAAAAAGAGACTGAACACAAAACTGATGCTTCATAGCGGAGTTTGATTACTGTTTGTATAAATAAACTACCATTATGGCAATCATAGTGGTATAGGTATAATTTATTAATAATCATAACATTTAATAAAACTCAATAAAAAATATTAAAACAAGATAGATCCTCATTATTTCATTACTTATTCTTACTTTTATGTATCTAGTAAGCAAGACATGTCATTTAAATAATAATAGCTGTTCCTCGCAACTTTATCTTCGTAAAGTAAATAATTAATAAATAAATATATTTCAACAATCACACCAATGAGCTAGCCTCAAACTAAGCCGAAGCTTGTACTATGGCGGCCAGTTAACGGATATCCATACTTAAATACATATAATGTGACTGCTAGAAACTGCAAGAAACTTCAAGGGCTGGTCAGGTCAAGTGTTTTAAACATGACAAAAATGACAAAAAAAGATTGCAGACTAACGTAGATACTTATCGCCCAGCTGACGCGGACGTTTCAACAGACGGGTGGGTCCACGGCCGGCCGCTGCCCGCGCGTTGTAAATAATAGTTCAATTCTTTTATTTTATCTTTCATTATTTATTATTGCTTTAAAATAAATTAGATACTCAAAGACTATCAAATTAAAAATCATAAAATGAATTATTTAATGAAAAATAAAAATGCACGAATTTCTCTTTTCTTATTTTTGTCATGTCTAAAACACTTGACCTGACCAGCCCTTGAAGTTTCTTGCGGTTTCTAGCAGTCACCTTATATTTATAAACATCATATTAAAACTATGTCAACGGCATAAATCGCGACACACATTGCAAGCAAATGCCTACTTACTACTGTTTGACATTTCGTATGGTAAAAAATAATATTAAAATCGATTCAGTAGTTCCCGAGTTTATCGGCTACATGCAAACAAACAAACAAAATCTTTCCTCTTAAAATATTAGTATTTATTTAAATTCATGTATTTTATAAAACAATTGCTTTCAAAAATATTCTTTTTTTTCTTATTTTGGGGTAAAATTCATATGGCAGGCAACACTAGCCCGCCAGCGCATGACTATGTATCTGTCTTTGTCTTATTTTAGTGACAGCATGGTTCTTGCGACTTGTGTAGATGAGACAGTTATATGTTTACATTGAAATGTTTATTGGTTTCAAAGCTACGTCGTCGCGGTTAAATAGTGGTTACATTTTTTAGGACGCGCGGTAATGAGCAGAGGTGGGCGTTAAAAGCAAAAGCACTTAAAAAAGTATACTTTTAGACAAAAGTACTAGGCATGCTTTTAGGTTTACACTTAATAAGCTTTTCACTTATAAAAGTGTACGTCCCGCCATCTATGAGGTCTCTATATCTATATCAATACTTCCAGTATTTCAGATTTTTTTTAGCAGATCCACGATGATAAATTGCCGAATGTAATAATGAAAGAAAAATATAAAAAAGTCAAAACTTAAATGCTGTTTGCTTTTTAGCTTTTTACTTACAAAAAGCTGGCAACGTTATGTTTAAACGAAAAACGAGAAGCAGACAGACAACTTTACGTTTTTCATTTAAATACGTAGCCAGCTTTTTCTAAGCAAAACAGCAAAAAGCATTTTTAATGGCATGCTTTTTGAAAATCGTACAATGCTTATACGTTAAAATAAAATAAGCACTTTTTCTCAACTCTAGTAATGAGGTTTGCTCCTCTATTAGTTTAACTCAATACTAGGCGATAACTCGGGTGGCGGTATTTTTTGGAGATCAAAGAGATTTACTTTTTATTTATTTATTTAGATTTTTTTCTGTCAAATTTTCCCAATTGATAAACCTTATTCCTTTGAAGTAAAATTGAAAATCTATCAAAGAAATTTGACAAATTGGGGTAGCTTGATGTGCTGGCCTCTGTACCTATAATGTACTCTGGAACATCGCCAATTTTACCACGCCACCAATGAATGAGCATTGACGTTGACCGTTCAGGTGTGGCCACTCAATTTGTCGCGAGAATTATTGGAATAATTATCGCGATGTTTATTGCAATCATGGGCATTTGACGTTGACGGTACAGTAGTGTGGCCCGGGCATGAAAATCGTATTCGTACAACAAGAAATCTAAGTAGGTAGATACTACTAATAGGAAGAATCTAGTAGGTAAGGTAGGTATGCTTAAGCCCTAAGGTATATACCTATACCAACCTACTTTAAATTCGAAATTGTTAACAACGCAACTCAAACATGGCGTGATGTAAAAACTTAGATAAAAATACAGATCCATGCTTGTGAAAATGACAACATGGATTCCCGAATATTGAGAAAGACACAGTGTAAAGTTATTCTAACAATGTTTTTATTGATAAAATAACAATATAGCCATTGCGAAGGCAAATATACAAAAAGTAGTTAAAAACGCAAATTTAGGCTTGTAAAAACCACAACGTTTATTTTCGAAAATAAAGAATGTCGCAATGTAAAAAAATTAGCAATGTCTATTATTGTTAAAACGATATTCTAACATTGCGAGGGATCCCTAACATAGATAAAAACGCATTTTAAGCTTGTGAATATTACAACGTTATTTTCTCGATTTTATGGCAACATTGTCATTCTTGTTTGTCATTCGCATTTCCGCAATTTCCGCTGCCATTGCTGCTAGCGTCTTCGGGGGTATCGCATCGTTTAAAGTAATTACACCTCGTAAAACGCATAAATGGATCAGCAAGACACGCTGGCAGACTTTTAACTCGACAACAACCTCATCAGCCTGCTGCAACCGCTCACGGGTAAGTTTTTATTCTAGCCAAGTATACCTAGTCCCCGGCACGTAACTTGGCGAAAGTCGTTAGATGCGCAGAAGTAATTTTTTAGGTATCTTTGGTTGTAAAGCCTATGCGCAAACTTGTAGCCATACGTGCCGGCGACTCTATCTAGCTAAAAAGAAAATGTAGGTAAGTTGTACGACGCGACGCTGCGTCTCGTCGCCATGTTTTTTTTGCATGTTTTGCATGGTCGAGTAAAGCCGGGTCCGCTACGCCAGATTTTGAACAGAACATTGTTCGAAAACATAAATTACTCAATGGGCCACATTATTACTCAATGGGCCACGCCCCTTAAACATGTTTTCGAACAATGTTCTGTTCAAAATCTGGCGCAGCGGAGCGATGACGCGACGCGACTTGTTTGAACTTGAAAACGAATCGTTTTGTTCCGTGGTGCTCTTTCCATCTGGCTTTCTATATTGCAGTGTATGCGTTTTTTTATCCAAAACCGCACCCTTTTTCATCCATAAAGTCCGTTGGTACCTACCTGTACTTATCTACTTCGCTGCAGGTCATGGTTTTTTTATGCTTCTAGATCAGGAAGCAGACCTAGACTTTCTTCTGCAGGCAAATGACCACGAATTATCCCTGCTGGTCCCAGGGGTGGTAAATAAAGGAAAGTTGCGATTAGCACTAGCCCGATATAAAGAATTAGTAAGTTACTTTGCTTGCTTACTTATCCTACTACCTACCTTGCAACTTAGTTCATCACATGCATCATGTCATAATGTTATTTTACAGATGCTTCAGGAAAAGCCGGTGCATGTGACTCCTCCATTTAGGGCTGGTCATTTGACATCTGATTCTGACCTATCAACGTGGACTCTTGAAACTTCAGAGGTATGTACAAATACAATTTATTGTTTTATGGTAGTACATATTGGCTGACAATCAATGCACAGCCTTAACCTATAGTCCTAGCAGTATGAAATTTCAAGGGTAACTTCCTTATGTAGTGTACATATGGTAGCATTATGACTAATCAAGTTCTTTCTTTGTTACAGACAAATCTAGTGGACCCAGGTTCTAATTGCTCCCCTGGTCTACCAACCACTGTGGACACTGCTCCGCCTGCTGCTGAGTCATCTTCCACATCCCGAAAGCCTGACACATTTTTGTCACCTGTGATAGTCTCCAATGCCAGTAGTGGATTTAATTCTCCTGGAATAACAGTCATAGACACGGGCTGTGCTGTAAGTTTAAAAATTACTTGATTTATTTATAACAGCCCTCATAGCTTGTTGGTAGTAGCTGTGCTTTCGCCGTTGTAGGTTGTGGGTTCGATCCCCACCGATAACAAACATTTGTATGATGAACTTATAAATGTTTAAAAATATATAAGTATTATATTAGCTATCTGGTTCCTTAATACAAGCTTTTCTTAGTTTGGGGCTAGATAGTGATGTGTGGAATGTCCGTAAATATTTATTTATTGGTTTATCTGTACATAGTAAGCAAAGTCTGTCTGTCTGTAGGTATATCCGCCAACTCCTAAACCAGCCAACAGATTTTGGAAGGAACGGAGATTGTGCTGTGGGAATCGGATAGCTGATAGAATAATTGTGTATGCTTTTTTGATTTGTATTTTTAATCAAACATTTTCTCTTGTTTCAGGAGTGGGAAATCGCAGATGAAATAATAACTTCGGTAGATTTTTTTAACACAGGGTCTGCAAGTCTAAAGACCATTTTAGAAAACACGTCAGCGGGAAAACCAATTTTAAGCAGAACATTTTTAACAACAAAAGATCGAAAAATACTCACTGCCATAATTGTGGAGGCGGAGATCCGCAAATTAAAAAAAATATCAGACCCTATCAGAAAAGAAGTGTGGGAAAATTGGACAACTGAAATAATCACACTATTCCCAGGGGAAACGAAAGCAGTCTATTACAGTCCCTTTCGTATACTAGATGGTCGGGTTTTGCAGGCCAGCGGCCTCATTGTTAATCGGCTTATCACAGTTCGGCGAAGACTAGTACCTGCAGAAAACCGCCGCAGCAGGAGTCGCAGCAGTGACGATAGCAGTGATAGCAGCACTAAAAAGAAAGCCAGGACAAGTACAGAACCAGTACGGGTTCGGCCCCTGCCAGAATCATTTAATTCAAAGAAAATTGGAGATCAGGAAGAGTCTGGAGAGAGCTATTTGCAGTGGCTGAAGGCCTCGTCTTCACCCAGGGATTTAGTCAACTCCAAATGGAAGAACTGTCTTAGGGGAAGAATAGATATACTCAAGGAAAGCGACCATATAACCTACTTTAAAGAATTCCCTGCACTTCAATGTCCATGGGGTTATGAATTGGTGAGTGATGTTGTTTATTTTTAACCGACTTCAAGTAAAAAAGTAGGAGGTTTGTCAAGTTTTTTAACTTAATTATCACAAAATAACTATGATCAGCTCTTGTAAGTGTCACTGAAGATTATACTGTTGTGATTTAAGTACCTAATATTGTTTTTTTTTTGTTTCATGAAGCTGGCAAGCGACTTCGATGAAATTTATCCAAACACCAAAGAAAAGTTTGAAGAAAAGTTCCCAATACTAAGAGGCCGTTTGCTAGCATTATTGGATGAAAAATCCCAACAACTGACACGAGCTGACATTTCTATACAGTCTGTCTTAGAACTTGGAACTTGTGAGTAAAGTTGGATTCAATAAATGTCATATCATGATTAAGTAGGCTAGGCTAAGCCCTGATTTCACCAAGCTCTGTTAGTTAACTAACGGTTGATATCACAATATTAACCATCTGACGTAGGATATGTTACTGAGACGTTTGAAAATTAACAAAGCTTTACTAAATCAACCGTTACTTTAACTTACAGAGCATGGCGAAATGACTTACAGGTGCAAAATTTTTAACAGACAAGGAGCTCCTCAATTTTGTTGTATTTTTAAGTTAAATGTTTGTTACTGCATTACTTTGTCATTTAAAAACCACTTTTAAAAGTTCTGTTATACCAATTTAAAAGTTCTTGGTGCGGATAGAACCCACAACCTAGAGCCAGTAAGCAAAACTCCTTATAACTGAGCTGTGAGGAAGTTCAAAATTATATTTAAAATTAATAATTTAAGATTATTAGTATGTACTAATAACAAATAAAATTATTTCCAGTGGGAGAGGAACAAGCAAATGTGGCAGCTTTCCTATCCATACCCTTGCTATTGAAGCAAATGCATACGATTCCTGTTAAAGGTACAAGAAAACCTTGGAATCCGTCACGAGCAGAAGTTAGCAGTGCCTTTTTGAGTTTAGTGGCATCTTCTTCTGACGTTGAAACCCATCGCTTAGAACGGCAAGCGAAACTCATAGATAAAAAGTTACCTGTACTTCCGTATATTGTTGCCATAGGCCCTGGTTGGAATGATGTTTCGTCAAACATCAGTTGACATTAAATGATACTTTTCTAAAGGGAACTACGGTATCGCCTTCTGTAACTTTCGGTATAAAAAAAAAATACTTAGTAGAAAAGTTAAACAGATTGTAGATATATTAAAAATAACCAATATTCATAGTTTATATAAAGTCAGCTGGGCTGAGAAGTGTTCTGAGCGGTATAAATTAAATTCTATAATTGTTTCATCCATCGAGGAGGAAAATGTATGCTTCGCTAAGGTACAAGAAGTCTATGTTGATGGATTATGTAAAATAATAATTAGGGCTAAGCTCTTAAAAACAATCGGTTTTGATGATCATTATCACGCATATAATGTTCTGGACTCATCTCAAGAGTCAATATATATTGATCAGGATTCCATGCAACATCCGTTTGTATGCAATTCTGTAGTCATTGGATGTGACATTAATCATCCCGAGCTCCATATTGTACTGACTAAACCGATTTAACCAACCTAAATAGCATACGGCCCTATGTACTACCATGTATAATTGGCGTCGTTTACTTAATTCACCTGCGTTATTGCACCCAGGTGAATTAAATATTCTATTTGTAATCTTAATTCACCTAGGTACATTATGTATACTTCGTTTACTTAATTCACCTGCGGTTATTCATCTAGGTATAGAAAAAAGAATTTTTTTTTAATAAATATAGAATATTAATTCACCTGGGTGCATTAACGCGTGCAAATTAAGTAAACGAAGTATACATGATGTACCTAGGTGAATTAAGATTACAAATAGAATATTTAATTCACCTGGGTGCAATAACGCAGGTGAATTAAGTAAACGACGGGGTATAATTTTATTATTAAGTATAATTTTGTTATAATAGTTAGTTTTGTTTTATTATAATTTTGTTTAAGGTGGTATGATTTTATTACAAATTGATTTTACCATCTAGGGGCGAAGATTGTTTGTATGCTGAAATAACAAGAGTTAGAGAAAACAGTGGATTAATAGATATATTAACCACACTAATTATTATCAAATACAGACCAAAATAATAGCCTATTACAGTTATTTCAGTATACAAACAATCTTCGCTCCTAGATGGTAAAATCCATTTTAATACAAATCCTCCACCGTAAGTATATTTTTAGTTATTAGATCTTTTTCAGAATATTTCATAATATTATAAATGGAAATCAATCTCATCAGGTTATATTCACTGGGCTCATACAATCAAACATATTAATAAAGCAGTAGGTATAACCTGGTAGGAATAGTATTATCATGTGTTTTTAAAGGTAGCAAGTACCTAATTGAATAATGTAACTGTATAAGGCTGCGTTTCCACCAGAGATATGTAGCAAGGGATGTGTTTTTAAGAACCATTATAATCACTGCGCTCATTGAGGCTAGGTAACTGCTGTGATTCTATTGGAACACATCCCTCGCTACAAATCTCTGGTGGAAACGCAGCCTTGTACCAATAGATCTATCCAATCCCACTGCTGGGTATAGATCTACCCGAGATAGTGTTCCTATAATATTATAAGATTATTGTGTTTACTTAACCTGTAAAAAAGACATGAAAAATAAACATTGATTACTTTTAATACTTTATTGTTTCATTTTTTAGGAAGAGGACAGTGCAGCAACAGAGATGTGCTATAAATGTTGCGATTCATGCAAAATCACCTTGTCGTTCTTGGTACGTATTTTGCTTTATTAGATACTTTCGAGTTGCGGTTCTGACAGCTGTCATATTAAAGTTGCGATTCACGCAAAGTCGCCTTTCAACCTTGTGGTTCTAGCTAAGTGTACTTTGCGTTATTAAAGACTTTCAAGTTGTGATTCTAACAGAGCTGTCATATTAAAGTTGCGATTCATGCAAAATCGCCTTTCAACCTTGTGGTTCTTGGTACGTATTTTGCTTTATTAGATACTTTCGAGTTGCGGTTCTGACAGAGTTGTGATATTAAAGTTGCGATTCACGCAGTCCCCTTACGTTGTGGTTCTTCCACAAGGTTGTAAGGAGACTGAATCGCAACTTTAATATCACACCTTTGTTAGAATCACAACTTGAAGGTCTCTAATAACGCAAAGTACACATAGTTAGAACCACAAGGTTGAAAGGCGACTTTGCGTGAATCGCAACTTTAATATCACACCTCTGTTAGAATTACAACTTGAAAGTCTTTAATAACGCAAAGTACACATAGCTAGAACCACAAGGTTGAAAAGCGACTTTGCGTGAATTGCAACTTTAATATCACAGCTCTGTTAGAATCACAACTTGAAAGTCTCTAATAACGCAAAGTACACATAGCCAGAACCACAAGGTTGAAAGGCGACTTTGCGTGAATCGCAACTTTAATATCACAGCTCTGTTAGAATCACAACTTGAAAGTCTCTAATATCGCAAAGTACACATAGCTAGAACCACAAGGTTGAAAAGCGACTTTGCGTGAAACGCAACTTTAATATCACACCTCTGTTAGAATCACAACTTGAAAGTCTTTAATAACGCAAAGTACACATAGCTAGAACCACAAGGTTGAAAGGCGACTTTGCGTGAATCGCAACTTTAATATCACACCTCTGTTAGAATCACAACTTGAAAGTCTTTAATAACGCAAAGTACACATAGCTAGAACCACAAGGTTGAAAGTTGACTTTGCGTGAATCGCAACTTTAATATCACAGCTCTGTTAGAATCACAACTTTAAAGTCTCTAATAACGCAAAGTACACATAGCTAGAACCACAAGGTTGAAAGGTGACTTTGCGTGAATCGCAACTTTAATATCACTGCTCTGTTAGAATCACAACTTGAAAGTCTCTAATAACGCAAAGTACACATAGCCAGAACCACAAGGTTGAAGAGCGACTTTGCGTGAATCGCAACTTTAATATCACAGCTCTGTTAGAATCACAACTTGAAAGTCTCTAATAACGCAAAGTACACATAGCCAGAACCACAAGGTTGAAGAGCGACTTTGCGTGAATCGCAACTTTAATATCACACCTCTGCTAGAATCACAACTTGAAAGTCTTTAATAACGCAAAGTACACATAGCTAGAACCACAAGGTTGAAAGGCGACTTTGCGTGAATCGCAACTTTAATATCACACCTCTGTTAGAATCACAACTTGAAAGTCTTTAATAACGCAAAGTACACATAGCTAGAACCACAAGGTTGAAAGGTGACTTTGCGTGAATCGCAACTTTAATATCACTGCTCTGTTAGAATCGCAACTTGAAAGTCTCTAATAACGCAAAGTACACATAGCCAGAACCACAAGGTTGAAAAGCGACTTTGCGTGAATCGCAACTTTAATATCACAGCTCTGTTAGAATCACAACTTGAAAGTCTCTAATAACGCAAAGTACACATAGCTAGAATCACAAGGTTGAAAGGCGATATTGCGTGAATCACAACTGTGAGTCTTTAGTTAAGAACTGTTATTTTCACAAGGTTCAGTTTGCGAAGCAGCAGTTAATATCAAGCAAAGTTAACATAAGTAGAACCACAAAGTTTAACATTGTGTGAATCACAACCGCAAGATTGCTACTGTAGCAAACCGTGCATTGCTAGATAACACAAGTATAACACTGCGATATTCACACGCTTAACTTTGTTAGCCAGGAGCCAACAGAGTAAAATTGTGAAAACATGCCTTTGTGAAATTAGATAAGTCCATATTGTGAAAATTAGTATTTCCACTTTGTTTGATTCGCAATATTTTTTCGCAAAATTGGAGTAGCTGCGCCAGCAACCCTACTCTGTTGGCTCCTGGCTAACAACCTTTTCCTGTTGATTTCACAACTTTTTTTTCTGAGTGTAGAAGCGGAGCACAAAGTAACTATTGCACGCGGACGAAGTCGCGAGCAGAAGCTAGTATTATAATATATGTAACGGAAAGTTGTGGTCTTGTTCAAAGACCACAACTTTCTGTTTGCTACAATCTTTTTACGAGCTTTTCTCATATACCTATTAAATCTAAAAAAATAACGAACGTTTGGTGAGTCCCTTTACCCACAACACACAGAAATAGAATTAAACGAATGGGTACAGTATATCCAATAGTGTTCTCGATTTTAATTACCCACTCCCATCGGTCGAAGTGATTGCGAACAGCTCAAGAGCTTTTGATTTCGCGTAGAGGTTCGCCTACACAGCCACTCGCACAGAATAAACATTTTAAGCCCGTTAGGCTAACAACAAAACCGGTGTCGTACAGTTTGAAAACGTATTCTTGAGTATTGTTGAAGTCAAGTTTTATCATTACACTAACATACGTGTAAAGGTCTGACTAATGCGTCCGGGCTTTGATACACGCGGGAGGAACTTTCTCAACAACGCTGGTAGGCTAGTAGACTAGCTGGCTGCCTGGCTGTCACCTCACAATAATTAATTTAAAAAGGAAAAAAATAATGGACCGTTTTATGTGTTCAAACAGAATACGCACATTGTTTTCTTTCGACACATTAATCATGCTATTATTTTAATAATAAAATAGTATATTATTAAAATTGTTTTAACTTAAAGCGGCTTTTAAAAAATGAGGTAGGTATAAGTACGTACTTACGAGTATACCTACCTTATTTTTTCCGCTTGACGTTGATTTTAAGTTTGGGTAATAATAAACTTTGGGCACTGAAATTTTTCTCTTACCAACTATAGTCATATATATTAATATCATGTTTTATACATATGTTGTCAAGTCAAGACAGATAGATTTATTAACATCCGTTCAATTCGAGATTTAATAGAAAATAATTTTAAACTTTACGATTCTCGTCGACATTTTGATGCTATATTACTAGAGATATAATCATAATATTACCCGAAGCAAGTGTTGTAATATGAAGCATTTAGTAATATTCTCGACAGGCTTGGAGAAGACCTTCGCATTAGATGCACTAAGAAGGGCTTTAGTACGCTAACGGTTGTCTACAAATTAAATGATGTATTTCTCGACAATGAAGCTGCAACAGCATCTCTTGGTTCTAACATACTACCTACATATCTTTATTTTATGTACCTACACACAAAGTAGTTTTACAGAGCAACTAAACACTTTTAATAATATGTGTAAAGACAAAAACCTCAATTCAGGAAAGAAAAACCTTTTTTGTAAAAAATGTTACAATATAATAGTAAATATAGAGTAATTTTCTCGTATTTTCAAAGATAGTACCTATATTTTCTTCTTTGTATCGTACATGGTGCTATTAGCGGAGACTTTTTAAAGGCTTTTTTGTTTCCATAATGTGTTTTATAAGTATAATGTTTATGTCGATAATTTGCCTAATAAAAAAAACAAACTACCTACTTTGTACTTAAGAAGACGCGTATTGTTTCAATTTTTTATTATTTAAATTCCAACTATTCGTGGTCATGCGTTTTCCTTCTCATTTTATATGAATACAAAAATGTCTCGTTGGTCGACGTTACAAGAGGTATTACACGATAGTAGAATTTAAGCAACTTCCACAATTTCGGGTGCTCGGATGGGAGACCTATTTTAATATCTCTAGCTACTATATGCTTTTAAAGGATTGAATCAACGGAGCGAAGTCGGTTACGACTCAACTATTTTGAGATATTGGATATGTTATAGCTCAGCAGAGCGTCATTTTATAGGCGGATAATGATGACAAATATATTTTTACCCAACTCTTTTAAATTAATAATTGTCTCAAAAGTAACTAAAATAGGTTCTAGTGCGGGTAACAAGATTCTTCGATTATTATTGGCCATTTAATTTGTAACCCTAATTTGACTTCCGGCTAATAAGGTATTCTAAACATACGGACTATCGCAATTCCAGACGTTTTGCTACTTAAATATTTATGTCATGTAGCTGAATTGTCTTTCGGCTATCTAGGTACCTTGCTTTCATGTCATCCAAAGTGAATTGTCTTTCAGCGAAAAAGTCATTCTGATAGAGATGCATTATTTTAACAATAAATACGAAATAAAACCAACAGCTTCTTCAAAAATTTCACAGTGGCAACCCTTGAAACTTTTTGTCACCAATCGCAATACTCACAGCGTAAGCCTAGTCTAGACTGAAGCGTCCAATTCGACCGCGCCTCAATGTTTTTGCTATTCTTTTCTGTAACTGCGGCGGTTAACGAGAGGACATACAGCCCTGATGAAAATTGGCCAAAACCGTTCATGGAGGCTTGCAGCACTAAGCTTCAGTCTAAGCTTCAGTACTTATACCTCTATTTTATTGAATTTGGACTGGATCTACACTCAGAAAAAAAAGTTGTGAAATCAACAGGAAAAGGTTGTTAGCCAGGAGCCAACAGAGTAGGGTTGCTGGCGCAGCTACTCCAATTTTGCGAAAAAATATTGCGAATCAAACAAAGTGGAAATACTAATTTTCACAATATGGACTTATCTAATTTCACAAAGGCATGTTTTCACAATTTTACTCTGTTGGCTCCTGGCTAACAAAGTTAAGCGTGTGAATATCGCAGTGTTATACTTGTGTTATCTAGCAATGCACGGTTTGCTACAGTAGCAATCTTGCGGTTGTGATTCACACAATGTTAAACTTTGTGGTTCTACTTATGTTAACTTTGCTTGATATTAACTGCTGCTTCGCAAACTGAACCTTGTGAAAATAACAGTTCTTAACTAGACTCACAGTTGTGATTCACGCAATATCGCCTTTCAACCTTGTGATTCTAGCTATGTGTACTTTGCGTTATTAGAGACTTTCAAGTTGTGATTCTAACAGAGCTGTGATATTAAAGTTGCGATTCACGCAAAGTCGCTTTTCAACCTTGTGGTTCTGGCTATGTGTACTTTGCGTTATTAGAGACTTTCAAGTTGTAATTCTAACAGAGCAGTGATATTAAAGTTGCGATTCACGCAAAGTCACCTTTCAACCTTGTGGTTCTAGCTATGTGTACTTTGCGTTATTAAAGACTTTCAAGTTGTGATTCTAACAGAGGTGTGATATTAAAGTTGCGATTCACGCAAAGTCGCCTTTCAACCTTGTGGTTCTAGCTATGTGTACTTTGCGTTATTAAAGACTTTCAAGTTGTGATTCTAGCAGAGGTGTGATATTAAAGTTGCGATTCACGCAAAGTCGCTCTTCAACCTTGTGGTTCTGGCTATGTGTACTTTGCGTTATTAGAGACTTTCAAGTTGTGATTCTAACAGAGCTGTGATATTAAAGTTGCGATTCACGCAAAGTCGTTTTTCAACCTTGTGGTTCTGGCTATGTGTACTTTGCGTTATTAGAGACTTTCAAGTTGTGATTCTAACAGAGCAGTGATATTAAAGTTGCGATTCACGCAAAGTCACCTTTCAACCTTGTGGTTCTAGCTATGTGTACTTTGCGTTATTAGAGACTTTAAAGTTGTGATTCTAACAGAGCTGTGATATTAAAGTTGCGATTCACGCAAAGTCAACTTTCAACCTTGTGGTTCTAGCTATGTGTACTTTGCGTTATTAAAGACTTTCAAGTTGTGATTCTAACAGAGCTGTGATATTAAAGTTGCGATTCACGCAAAGTCGCCTTTCAACCTTGTGGTTCTAGCTATGTGTACTTTGAGTTATTAAAGACTTTCAAGTTGTGATTCTAACAGAGGTGTGATATTAAAGTTGCGTTTCACGCAAAGTCGCTTTTCAACCTTGTGGTTCTAGCTATGTGTACTTTGCGATATTAGAGACTTTCAAGTTGTGATTCTAACAGAGCTGTGATATTAAAGTTGCGATTCACGCAAAGTCGCCTTTCAACCTTGTGGTTCTGGCTATGTGTACTTTGCGTTATTAGAGACTTTCAAGTTGTGATTCTAACAGAGCTGTGATATTAAAGTTGCAATTCACGCAAAGTCGCTTTTCAACCTTGTGGTTCTAGCTATGTGTACTTTGCGTTATTAGAGACTTTCAAGTTGTGATTCTAACAGAGCTGTGATATTAAAGTTGCGTTTCACGCAAAGTCGCTTTTCAACCTTGTGGTTCTGGCTATGTGTACTTTGCGTTATTAGACTTTCAAGTTGTGATTCTAACAGAGCTGTGATATTAAAATTGCGATTCACGCAAAGTTGCTTTTCAACCTTGTGGTTCTGGCTATGTGTACTTTGCGTTATTAGAGACTTTTAAGTTGTGATTCTAACAGAGCTGTGATATTAAAGTTGCGATTCACGCAAAGTCGCTTTTCAACCTTGTGGTTCTGGCTATGTGTACTTTGCGTTATTAGAGACTTTCAAGTTGTGATTCTAACAGAGGTGTGATATTAAAGTTGCGATTCACGCAAAGTCGCCTTTCAACCTTGTGGTTCTAGCTATGTGTACTTTGCGTTATTAAAGACTTTCAAGTTGTAATTCTAACAGAGGTGTGATATTAAAGTTGCGATTCACGCAAAGTCGCCTTTCAACCTTGTGGTTCTAACTATGTGTACTTTGCGTTATTAGAGACATTCAAGTTGTGATTCTAACAAAGGTGTGATATTAAAGTTGCGATTCAGTCTCCTTACAACCTTGTGAAAGAACCACAACGTAAGGGGACTGCGTGAATCGCAACTTTAATATCACAACTCTGTCAGAACCGCAACTCGAAAGTATCTAATAAAGCAAAATACGTACCAAGAACCACAAGGTTGAAAGGCGATTTTGCATGAATCGCAACTTTAATATGACAGCTCTGTTAGAATCACAACTTGAAAGTCTTTAATAACGCAAAGTACACTTAGCTAGAACCACAAGGTTGAAAGGCGACTTTGCGTGAATCGCAACTTTAATATGACAGCTGTCAGAACCGCAACTCGAAAGTATCTAATAAAGCAAAATACGTACCAAGAACGACAAGGTGATTTTACATGAATCGCAACATTTATAGCACATCTCTGTTGCTGCACTGTCCTCTTCCTAAAAAATGAAACAATAAAGTATTAAAAGTAATCAATGTTTATTTTTCATGTCTTTTTTACAGGTTAAGTAAACACAATAATCTTATAATATTATAGGAACACTATCTCGGGTAGATCTATACCCAGCAGTGGGATTGGATAGATCTATTGGTACAAGGCTGCGTTTCCACCAGAGATTTGTAGCGAGGGATGTGTTCCAATAGAATCACAGCAGTTACCTAGCCTCAATGAGCGCAGTGATTATAATGGTTCTTAAAAACACACCCCTTGCTACATATCTCTGGTGGAAACGCAGCCTTATACAGTTACATTATTCAATTAGGTACTTGCTACCTTTAAAAACACATGATAATACTATTCCTACCAGGTTATACCTACTGCTTTATTAATATGTTTGATTGTATGAGCCCAGTGAATATAACCTGATGAGATTGATTTCCATTTATAATATTATGAAATATTCTGAAAAAGATCTAATAACTAAAAATATACTTACGGTGGAGGATTTGTATTAAAATGGATTTTACCATCTAGGAGCGAAGATTGTTTGTATACTGAAATAACTGTAATAGGCTATTATTTTGGTCTGTATTTGATAATAATTAGTGTGGTTAATATATCTATTAATCCACTGTTTTCTCTAACTCTTGTTATTTCAGCATACAAACAATCTTCGCCCCTAGATGGTAAAATCAATTTGTAATAAAATCATACCACCTTAAACAAAATTATAATAAAACAAAACTAACTATTATAACAAAATTATACTTAATAATAAAATTATACCCCGTCGTTTACTTAATTCACCTGCGTTATTGCACCCAGGTGAATTAAATATTCTATTTGTAATCTTAATTCACCTAGGTACATCATGTATACTTCGTTTACTTAATTTGCACGCGTTAATGCACCCAGGTGAATTAATATTCTATATTTATTAAAAAAAAATTCTTTTTTCTATACCTAGATGAATAACCGCAGGTGAATTAAGTAAACGAAGTATACATAATGTACCTAGGTGAATTAAGATTACAAATAGAATATTTAATTCACCTGGGTGCAATAACGCAGGTGAATTAAGTAAACGACGCCAATTATACATGGTAGTACATAGGGCCGTATGCTATTTAGGTTGGTTAAATCGGTTTAGTCAGTACAATATGGAGCTCGGGATGATTAATGTCACATCCAATGACTACAGAATTGCATACAAACGGATGTTGCATGGAATCCTGATCAATATATATTGACTCTTGAGATGAGTCCAGAACATTATATGCGTGATAATGATCATCAAAACCGATTGTTTTTAAGAGCTTAGCCCTAATTATTATTTTACATAATCCATCAACATAGACTTCTTGTACCTTAGCGAAGCATACATTTTCCTCCTCGATGGATGAAACAATTATAGAATTTAATTTATACCGCTCAGAACACTTCTCAGCCCAGCTGACTTTATATAAACTATGAATATTGGTTATTTTTAATATATCTACAATCTGTTTAACTTTTCTACTAAGTATTTTTTTTTTTATACCGAAAGTTACAGAAGGCGATACCGTAGTTCCCTTTAGAAAAGTATCATTTAATGTCAACTGATGTTTGACGAAACATCATTCCAACCAGGGCCTATGGCAACAATATACGGAAGTACAGGTACCTTTTTATCTATGAGTTTCGCTTGCCGTTCTAAGCGATGGGTTTCAACGTCAGAAGAAGATGCCACTAAACTCAAAAAGGCACTGCTAACTTCTGCTCGTGACGGATTCCAAGGTTTTCTTGTACCTTTAACAGGAATCGTATGCATTTGCTTCAATAGCAAGGGTATGGATAGGAAAGCTGCCACATTTGCTTGTTCCTCTCCCACTGGAAATAATTTTATTTGTTATTAGTACATACTAATAATCTTAAATTATTAATTTTAAATATAATTTTGAACTTCCTCACAGCTCAGTTAGAAGGAGTTTTGCTTACTGGCTCTAGGTTGTGGGTTCTATCCGCACCAAGAACTTTTAAATTGGTATAACAGAACTTTTAAAAGTGGTTTTTAAATGACAAAGTAATGCAGTAACAAACATTTAACTTAAAAATACAACAAAATTGAGGAGCTCCTTGTCTGTTAAAAATTTTGCACCTGTAAGTCATTTCGCCATGCTCTGTAAGTTAAAGTAACGGTTGATTTAGTAAAGCTTTGTTAATTTTCAAACGTCTCAGTAACATATCCTACGTCAGATGGTTAATATTGTGATATCAACGGTTAGTTAACTAACAGAGCTTGGTGAAATCAGGGCTTAGCCTAGCCTACTTAATCATGATATGACATTTATTGAATCCAACTTTACTCACAAGTTCCAAGTTCTAAGACAGACTGTATAGAAATGTCAGCTCGTGTCAGTTGTTGGGATTTTTCATCCAATAATGCTAGCAAACGGCCTTTTAGTATTGGGAACTTTTCTTCAAACTTTTCTTTGGTGTTTGGATAAATTTCATCGAAGTCGCTTGCCAGCTTCATGAAACAAAAAAAAAACAATATTAGGTACTTAAATCACAACAGTATAATCTTCAGTGACACTTACAAGAGCTGATCATATTTATTTTGTGATAATTAAGTTAAAAAACTTGACAAACCTCCTACTTTTTTACTTGAAGTCGGTTAAAAATAAACAACATCACTCACCAATTCATAACCCCATGGACATTGAAGTGCAGGGAATTCTTTAAAGTAGGTTATATGGTCGCTTTCCTTGAGTATATCTATTCTTCCCCTAAGACAGTTCTTCCATTTGGAGTTGACTAAATCCCTGGGTGAAGACGAGGCCTTCAGCCACTGCAAATAGCTCTCTCCAGACTCTTCCTGATCTCCAATTTTCTTTGAATTAAATGATTCTGGCAGGGGCCGAACCCGTACTGGTTCTGTACTTGTCCTGGCTTTCTTTTTAGTGCTGCTATCACTGCTATCGTCACTGCTGCGACTCCTGCTGCGGCGGTTTTCTGCAGGTACTAGTCTTCGCCGAACTGTGATAAGCCGATTAACAATGAGGCCGCTGGCCTGCAAAACCCGACCATCTAGTATACGAAAGGGACTGTAATAGACTGCTTTCGTTTCCCCTGGGAATAGTGTGATTATTTCAGTTGTCCAATTTTCCCACACTTCTTTTCTGATAGGGTCTGATATTTTTTTTAATTTGCGGATCTCCGCCTCCACAATTATGGCAGTAAAATTGGTTTTCCCGCTGACGTGTTTTCTAAAATGGTCTTTAGACTTGCAGACCCTGTGTTAAAAAAATCTACCGAAGTTATTATTTCATCTGCGATTTCCCACTCCTGAAACAAGAGAAAATGTTTGATTAAAAATACAAATCAAAAAAGCATACACAATTATTCTATCAGCTATCCGATTCCCACAGCACAATCTCCGTTCCTTCCAAAATCTGTTGGCTGGTTTAGGAGTTGGCGGATATACCTACAGACAGACAGACTTTGTTTACTATGTACAGATAAACCAATAAATAAATATTTACGGACATTCCACACATCACTATCTAGCCCCAAACTAAGAAAAGCTTGTATTAAGGAACCAGATAGCTAATATAATACTTATATATTTTTAAACATTTATAAGTTCATCATACAAATGTTTGTTATCGGTGGGGATCGAACCCACAACCTACAACGGCGAAAGCACAGCTACTACCAACAAGCTATGAGGGCTGTTATAAATAAATCAAGTAATTTTTAAACTTACAGCACAGCCCGTGTCTATGACTGTTATTCCAGGAGAATTAAATCCACTACTGGCATTGGAGACTATCACAGGTGACAAAAATGTGTCAGGCTTTCGGGATGTGGAAGATGACTCAGCAGCAGGCGGAGCAGTGTCCACAGTGGTTGGTAGACCAGGGGAGCAATTAGAACCTGGGTCCACTAGATTTGTCTGTAACAAAGAAAGAACTTGATTAGTCATAATGCTACCATATGTACACTACATAAGGAAGTTACCCTTGAAATTTCATACTGCTAGGACTATAGGTTAAGGCTGTGCATTGATTGTCAGCCAATATGTACTACCATAAAACAATAAATTGTATTTGTACATACCTCTGAAGTTTCAAGAGTCCACGTTGATAGGTCAGAATCAGATGTCAAATGACCAGCCCTAAATGGAGGAGTCACATGCACCGGCTTTTCCTGAAGCATCTGTAAAATAACATTATGACATGATGCATGTGATGAACTAAGTTGCAAGGTAGGTAGTAGGATAAGTAAGCAAGCAAAGTAACTTACTAATTCTTTATATCGGGCTAGTGCTAATCGCAACTTTCCTTTATTTACCACCCCTGGGACCAGCAGGGATAATTCGTGGTCATTTGCCTGCAGAAGAAAGTCTAGGTCTGCTTCCTGATCTAGAAGCATAAAAAAACCATGACCTGCAGCGAAGTAGATAAGTACAGGTAGGTACCAACGGACTTTATGGATGAAAAAGGGTGCGGTTTTAGATAAAAAAACGCATACACTGCAATATAGAAAGCCAGATGGAAAGAGCACCACGGAACAAAACGATTCGTTTTCAAGTTCAAACAAGTCGCTTCGCGTCATCGCTCCGCTGCGCCAGATTTTGAACAGAACATTGTTCGAAAACATGTTTAAGGGGCGTGGCCCATTGAGTAATAATGTGGCCCATTGAGTAATTTATGTTTTCGAACAATGTTCTGTTCAAAATCTGGCGTAGCGGACCCGGCTTTACTCGAACATGCAAAACATGCAAAAAAAACATGGCGACGAGACGCAGCGTCGCGTCGTACAACTTACCTACATTTTCTTTTTAGCTAGATAGAGTCGCCGGCACGTATGGCTACAAGTTTGCGCATAGGCTTTACAACCAAAGATACCTAAAAAATTACTTCTGCGCATCTAACGACTTTCGCCAAGTTACGTGCCGGGGACTAGGTATACTTGGCTAGAATAAAAACTTACCCGTGAGCGGTTGCAGCAGGCTGATGAGGTTGTTGTCGAGTAAAAAGTCTGCCAGCGTGTCTTGCTGATCCATTTATGCGTTTTACGAGGTGTAATTACTTTAAACGATGCGATACCCCCGAAGACGCTAGCAGCAATGGCAGCGGAAATTGCGGAAATGCGAATGACAAACAAGAATGACAATGTTGCCATAAAATCGAGAAAATAACGTTGTAATATTCACAAGCTTAAAATGCGTTTTTATCTATGTTAGGGATCCCTCGCAATGTTAGAATATCGTTTTAACAATAATAGACATTGCTAATTTTTTTACATTGCGACATTCTTTATTTTCGAAAATAAACGTTGTGGTTTTTACAAGCCTAAATTTGCGTTTTTAACTACTTTTTGTATATTTGCCTTCGCAATGGCTATATTGTTATTTTATCAATAAAAACATTGTTAGAATAACTTTACACTGTGTCTTTCTCAATATTCGGGAATCCATGTTGTCATTTTCACAAGCATGGATCTGTATTTTTATCTAAGTTTTTACATCACGCCATGTTTGAGTTGCGTTGTTAACAATTTCGAATTTAAAGTAGGTTGGTATAGGTATATACCTTAGGGCTAAGCATACCTACCTTACCTACTAGATTCTTCCTATTAGTAGTATCTACCTACTTAGATTTCTTGTTGTACGAATACGATTTTCATGCCCGGGCCACACTACTGTACCGTCAACGTCAAATGCCCATGATTGCAATAAACATCGCGATAATTATTCCATTATTTCTCGCGACAAATTGAGTGGCCACACCTGAACGGTCAACGTCAATGCTCATTCATTGGTGGCGTGGTAAAATTGGCGATGTTCCAGAGTACATTATAGGTACATTAGAGGCCAGCACATCAAGCTACCCCAATTTGTCAAATTTCTTTGATAGATTTTCAATTTTACTTCAAAGGAATAAGGTTTATCAATTGGGAAAATTTGACAGAAAAAAATCTAAATAAATAAATAAAAAGTAAATCTCTTTGATCTCCAAAAAATACCGCCACCCGAGTTATCGCCTAGTATTGAGTTAAACTAATAGAGGAGCAAACCTCATTACTAGAGTTGGGAAAAAGTGCTTATTTTATTTTAACGTATAAGCATTGTACGATTTTCAAAAAGCATGCCATTAAAAATGCTTTTTGCTGTTTTGCTTAAAAAAAGCTGGCTACGTATTAAAATGAAAAACGTAAAGTTGTCTGTCTGCTTCTCGTTTTTCGTTTAAACATAACGTTGCCAGCTTTTTGTAAGTAAAAAGCTAAAAAGCAAACAGCATTTAAGTTTTGACTTTTTTATATTTTTCTTTCATTATTACATTCGGCAATTTATCATCGTGGATCTGCTAAAAAAAATCTGAAATACTGGAAGTATTGATATAGATATAGAGACCTCATAGATGGCGGGACGTACACTTTTATAAGTGAAAAGCTTATTAAGTGTAAACCTAAAAGCATGCCTAGTACTTTTGTCTAAAAGTATACTTTTTTAAGTGCTTTTGCTTTTAACGCCCACCTCTGCTCATTACCGCGCGTCCTAAAAAATGTAACCACTATTTAACCGCGACGACGTAGCTTTGAAACCAATAAACATTTCAATGTAAACATATAACTGTCTCATCTACACAAGTCGCAAGAACCATGCTGTCACTAAAATAAGACAAAGACAGATACATAGTCATGCGCTGGCGGGCTAGTGTTGCCTGCCATATGAATTTTACCCCAAAATAAGAAAAAAAAGAATATTTTTGAAAGCAATTGTTTTATAAAATACATGAATTTAAATAAATACTAATATTTTAAGAGGAAAGATTTTGTTTGTTTGTTTGCATGTAGCCGATAAACTCGGGAACTACTGAATCGATTTTAATATTATTTTTTACCATACGAAATGTCAAACAGTAGTAAGTAGGCATTTGCTTGCAATGTGTGTCGCGATTTATGCCGTTGACATAGTTTTAATATGATGTTTATAAATATAAGGTGACTGCTAGAAACCGCAAGAAACTTCAAGGGCTGGTCAGGTCAAGTGTTTTAGACATGACAAAAATAAGAAAAGAGAAATTCGTGCATTTTTATTTTTCATTAAATAATTCATTTTATGATTTTTAATTTGATAGTCTTTGAGTATCTAATTTATTTTAAAGCAATAATAAATAATGAAAGATAAAATAAAAGAATTGAACTATTATTTACAACGCGCGGGCAGCGGCCGGCCGTGGACCCACCCGTCTGTTGAAACGTCCGCGTCAGCTGGGCTATAAGTATCTACGTTAGTCTGCAATCTTTTTTTGTCATTTTTGTCATGTTTAAAACACTTGACCTGACCAGCCCTTGAAGTTTCTTGCAGTTTCTAGCAGTCACATTATATGTATTTAAGTATGGATATCCGTTAACTGGCCGCCATAGTACAAGCTTCGGCTTAGTTTGAGGCTAGCTCATTGGTGTGATTGTTGAAATATATTTATTTATTAATTATTTACTTTACGAAGATAAAGTTGCGAGGAACAGCTATTATTATTTAAATGACATGTCTTGCTTACTAGATACATAAAAGTAAGAATAAGTAATGAAATAATGAGGATCTATCTTGTTTTAATATTTTTTATTGAGTTTTATTAAATGTTATGATTATTAATAAATTATACCTATACCACTATGATTGCCATAATGGTAGTTTATTTATACAAACAGTAATCAAACTCCGCTATGAAGCATCAGTTTTGTGTTCAGTCTCTTTTTTGTATGTTTTCATGGTATAATCCTGTTTAATATTTAAAACACAATATTTCTTCTCACGGCGTCCTGCATCTTTAGGCACTACGCGAACCCCGCAGATGACCACTTTTGCGATTTTATCAAAGTCTTAAAAGTTGTTAAAACCCCAACGTATACAGTCAATGTTTGGCTTACCTTGTGAATCACACAAACTTAAACTATGCGAATCCCGCAGAATACCGACTTTGTGGTATTGTAAAAATTTTAAAAGTTGTTAAAACTGCAACTTATTCAGGCTTACCTTGTGAATCACTCACACTTGAACTATGCGAATCCCGCAGATTACCACACTTGCGATTTTATCAAAGTCCTAAAAGTTGTTAAAACCACAACTTATACAGTCAATGTTTGGCTTACCTTGTGAATCACACAAACTTGAACTATGCGAATCCCGCAAAATACCGACTTTGTGGTATTGTCAAAGTTTTAAAAGTTGTTAAAACTGCAACTTATTCAGGCTTACCTTGTGAATCACACAAACTTGAACTATGCGAATCCCGCAGAATACCGATTTTGTGGTATTGTCAAAGTTTTAAAAGTTGTTAAAACTGCAACTTATTCAGGCTTACCTTGTGAATCACACAAACTCAAACTATGCGAAACTCGCAGATTACCACACTTGCGATTTTATCAAAGTCCTAAAAGTTGTTAAAACCACAACTTATACAGTCAATGTTTGGCTTACCTTGTGAATCACACAAACTTGAACTATGCGAATCCCGCAGAATACCGACTTTGTGGTATTGTCAAAGTTTTAAAAGTTGTTAAAACTACAACTTATTCAGGCTTACCTTGTGAATCACACAAACTCAAACTATGCGAAACTCGCAGATTACCACACTTGCGATTTTATCAAAGTCCTAAAAGTTGTTAAAACCACAACTTATACAGTCAATGTTTGGCTTACCTTGTGAATCACACAAACTTGAACTATGCGAATCCCGCAGAATACCGACTTTGTGGTATTGTCAAAGTTTTAAAAGTTGTTAAAACTGCAACTTATTCAGGCTTACCTTGTGAATCACACAAACTTGAACTATGCGAATCCCGCAAAATACGGACTATGCGATATTGTCAAAGTTTTAAAAGTTGTTAAAACTGCAACTTATTCAGGCTTACCTTGTGAATCACACAAACTTGAACTATGCGAATCCCGCAGAATACCGACTTTGTGGTATTGTCAAAGTTTTAAAAGTTGTTAAAACTGCAACTTATTCAGGCTTACCTTGTGAATCACACAAACTTGAACTATGCGAAACTCGCAGATTACCACACTTGCGATTTTATCAAAGTCCTAAAAGTTGTTAAAACCACAACTTATACAGTCAATGTTTGGCTTACCTTGTGAATCGCACAAACTTGAACTATGCGAATCCCGCAGAATACCGACTTTGTGGTATTGTCAAAGTTTTAAAAGTTGTTAAAACTGCAACTTATTCAGGCTTACCTTGTGAATCACACAAACTTGAACTATGCGAATCCCGCAGAATACCGACTTTGTGGTATTGTCAAAGTTTTAAAAGTTGTTAAGACTGCAACTTATTC
Source organism: Scoparia ambigualis (assembly GCA_963921215.1). Lineage (NCBI taxonomy): Eukaryota > Metazoa > Arthropoda > Insecta > Lepidoptera > Crambidae > Scoparia > Scoparia ambigualis. Next base: position 17,312,125 of record OY992505.1, read on the forward strand.
AGGCTTACCTTGTGAATCACACAAACTTGAACTATGCGAATACCGCAGAATACCGACTTTGTGATATTATCACAGCCCAGAAAATTGCTAATGCCACAACATTAAAAACAATGTGCGGCTTACATTGTCAACGAGACAACTGATAACAATGTGATCTTCGCAAAATACTCCTTTGCGGTTTTATCAAAGAAGCCTAAAAATTGTTAATGCCACAATAATTATATTGTTGCATTCACAATAATTGCGTTTCACAAAAAAAAAGTTGCTGGGGCAGCAAAGGGTATGTTGCTGCATTCACAAAAATCTTTTGTTAATTTCGCAATAATCTGCTCGCAATGTAAAACTGCAGCCTTGTCTCAGGATTTTTTTCTGAGTGTAGTATTCTACAAATCCTTTACTACAAGCCGCTCGATTGAGGCACCACCGCGCCGAGACATGTATTGTGTATCGAAAGAAAGACAGTAGGTATTGCGAGCTTGGACAATAGAGCAAAGACGCCGCTTATTTTTTTTATTTTATTTATTTAAATCATAACAGCATATACAGTTTACAATGTTGTTGTCTCTCGCCAAACTACAAAAGCAGTTTGTTGGCAAGTTAGCACTCTTAACAATATTATTGTATATACCAAATTAACCTATTATAACGTATTATAAACACTTACATACTTAACCATTACATTACCATGACTAATATAACCCAATTACAACAAAACATCAAGTAGACGCGCTTTAAGTTTTCTTTTTAAGGTAATTTTACAAATTTTTTTACTGTCCCTTAAAAAATCTATTTTGTTAAAAAGATTTGGCAGAAAATATTTATTGCTTCTTTTGCCATAATATTTGCTTGATGCTGAGTTCCTGAAGTATAGAGACGTTCGTACGAAACGATATCTAAGGCATCCGTCTCCAGCACCTCATTTCGAGGGCGTCTCCCTTCCTTCTTTATTACCTAGTTAAAAACGTCTCATGCGTACTCACATTCATCGTGGTCTTTGGCGGTGACGGTGAGGACCGTGTGCTGGATGTCCTCGTTCTCGTCGACCTCCGCCTCGTACAGCTCCTTGTCAAAGTACGGCGGGTTGTCATTCTTGTCCGCGATGCCGATGCGAATGAACTTGGTCACTGTGGAAGAGGGAGCAAGGTTAGGGAAACGATTTCATTAAAACTCAAGAACATTATGTACTCTAAAATAAAGAAAAAACGAAGACTTAAAACTAGGGCTATTAGTTTTTTTTTTTGTTGTACCTATTCGTAATTGTCAGGACATGGTTTGTATGAAACAAAATTTTGTAAATAAATACATATACATATAATCACGACTATTATCCACGAAGTGTTAGTCAGAGACTAGACAATGAGGACAGTCCTCTTCCATAGTCCACTTTTCACCAAATAGCGACTCCACATGTGCTCAGCGTAACAAGTGGTGAGCCCATCGCCGCTCTATATGCTGTTGGATGTATGTGCAGTCTTTAGTTCGTTAGTCGCCTTTTAAGACACCCAAGGGAAGAGAGAGAGGGTGGTAGTATTCATTCACTGCTACGCGATATGATACTAGTAGCATAATATTAAAGAATGCCGTTTAAAAGTTAAACATCACCGTTGTATACCATGACCTGTCCCGGAAAAAACGCAAGAATTTTTTTAAATGAATATGAATCATTATAACGCCCACTGGACCGTTCCGACCCCGGCCAACACCGTGCGTGCTACTGTGCGAAGCGTTGTAAACGAGAATTTATGTGATAGAGCATAAGGTTAAAAATCCGCTGCACTGTGCATAGTTTTGGAACCTTTTTTTGCTTAGGTACCTGACACGTTCCTATTACGGTTATAGTGTGATACGTTGATAAGATAAGATTCTTTTTTGTATTTTTCAAGATCTTATTATGACGTCATCGCATCGGGTAGTTGTATCACAGCTTACGATAGTACTCTGAAATACGTAGTTTAATCATCCAATAAACCTATACGGGTTTTAATGTATGTCCCTTTTGTATTTGTGACAGTAAAATGTAATGTGAAATTTAAAATAACTAAGATCAAAGAGATATGTTGCCGAAAAGATTGCATTTTGTGTTTATTATAATGCACCAGTTATACTCGAGTAGTTTTACCAATAAAATATAAACTTAACACCGTAATGAATTACGATTTTAACGTCTAGCTGCAAAGTAAGCTATGTTGCTACTAAATATACTGATCACCTTAATGATTTACGCGTATTTAACGTCTAGCTGCGAAGTAAGCTCTCTAGCTACTAAATCGACTGATCTGTTATAAAATTTCGCTGGCTTATCTTCAGCGCAATCATGCGTGCGAAGCCAAGCTAAGTGTGGAAGCATTGAGGTATTCCTCAATGTGTAAAGTAAGCTTGCAACGATCTAATACATTCACTCCCACGATAAAGTGATAGGCTTCGTAAGCAGCGAGGGATTACTTCCGTGGCGGCTGATTTCACGATTAACGTGTCTGAATTAAACGACCATTTGTTTCTAACAGGATTAACTCGGAGAATCCTAATTAAATCGACCCAACGGGACTTAGTCGGCATCAAAAAAAAACTAGATGAAAATTGCTTTCGTTTGAGGCGTACTTATAAATTACGGCACCGCCGGGCTGTACGTCCGGGGACTTTATTAAGCCAGCACACTGCTGGCTTAGTGACCGCAACGGAAATATATACCTTATGCAGTTGACAGAGGGTCTTGTAATTTTGAAGCGGGGTGGCCAGTGGCAGTTCCGCTTTGTGACGGTTTCGTGGCTAAACTACGGAGTTCGCTTATTTCGGCTTTTGTAACGAGTTGGTGACAACAGGCCCGATCTACTATGAAGTAACACTAAATTATATTCTGCACAGAAGGCGCCTCTTCAATATTGTATTGCTTCCATTATAGTTAGAAGCGTTCAATAAAGCTATTTTCATTACAATAAGATTAAAACGATAACTGTAATTTATGCTCGATGGCGCAGCGGTTAGCGCGTTCGGCTTGCGATCTTGCCCGCTAAGCAAGTTTCGCAATGCCGGGTCGCCTGATGGGTGACCATTAAAACATTTTAATTAAATTCCTAAGTGCTTTGGAAGACACGTTGAGCCGTTGGTCCCGGCGGTTGTTGTCGTAAGATGGCAGTCGTTAAAACCCACCAACCCGTATTGGGCCAGCGTGGTGGGTTATGGCCCAATATCCCCACGTGCTATTGTTCACGTAGGAGGCCTGTGCCCAGCAGTGGGACGTTTATAGGCTGATGATGATGATGATTATGCAACTAAAGTGGTTTGTTTGCTTCACATTCTGCAAAGTATTTAGATCATAAACTTACTGAGAATTCGTAATTTGTTACTAAGCCTCATCTACCTATAGTAACTAACCTTTGCTAATTGCGTGATTAAACTCGTAATCTGAGAAAAATAGTTTCAGTGCCCACGATACTAGTTAGTCAGTAGGTGACTTATATATCAGTATGTGTAACTAAACTTTAAATAACACTAACACTGTGTTTAAATAACCTGTACAACAAAAACTAAAGAAGCTCGCCGCAAACAAAACAACACTTTATTTTTAAACTCAAGAGAATAGTTTCAATTCCAAAGAAATTAACCTCAGCTCGGTGAGAAAGAAAAAAGAAAAGTAACCATGTATTGATCTCGTTCTCTCGTGCGTTTACTGTATACAAATATGTAAGTAAAAAGCATATAACTTCTTTCAACTTCTTTTAAAACACTTGAACTTATCGGGCAATCTTACGTTTACGTATCCAGTACATGCGGTCATTAACTAATTCCACTTAAACATAAGAATGTAAAAGATGAAAAGCAAATAAAATCACAGTATTGCTGGCTAAAATAGTCTTCAGACATTTTTTACGTATCCGCGAACGTCCCACCATGCAGCCCATCCGGACATAATTATCTTTTAGTGTCGTTTTTACCGACGCGTAATAATTTTGAACAACATTCTTGGCTTTGTTTTTCCTCGTAAAACTCCCAAGTTTCCACGGAGTGCGTCCATAAAAACTAATCAGTGGCGTTAAGCGGCGGGCTAACGACGCCGACGCCGACTTTTTGACAAACACACAGGCGTCAGGTCCGCGGGAAGCGGGAAGTTTGCGCGGGACAGCGGCGGATCAGATACAAAACTGCGAAAACCTCGAACTCTCATAAAAACGGCGTGCCGTTGTTTTAAAATGAAATATAAGCTTCACATTGGCGGTGTAAGGTCGTAAAACAAAACACGGTGTAACTGTTTCGGCGCGCTGTTTATACCGCTTTCTACAAGATGTTTCTGAAGACTGTTCTTATGACGAACCGTATGTTAAACTTAATTCTCATGACAAAATGTAGACATATCTGTAATGATCTCGAAATACTAGTGGTTTAAAAAAAAACAGATAAAAGAAACCAAAAAGTTAATAAAAATTGTTAAATTAAACTAAAATAATTACATAATGCGTGCATATGTGTCAAGAAAAGGCACTAAAATAAATGAATATTATTATTTATTATTTTGATTATCATAATAAAATAAAATAAAAACAAGAAGAAATAGCTACGTATTCGCTCAAGAGAGTGTATACAATAACCTTAACCTACATTTTGTAATTTAACAAGCTGAGAACGCTAAGAAAATCTTATTAAAACAAAGCTGTAAAACATTAACCCGTTATTCAGCAAACGCAAAAAAAGAGCAGCGCAATTTTCCTTAACTCAGCGCAGCGCCACGACGTATGCGCTTCGAAAGTTCATTAATTTTTTCTTTTAAAACAATAGCTAATTAGAGAGCTACAACATCGCCGCGCATTTCTATGGAAATACTTAACAGTTTTCCTCATATATATATCGGCAATATTTACGTAAAAGTTACTGGTGATTGCTTTTACTTTAATGTTTAGGTATAAATTTCATTCTACTTTTAGATGCGGTAGCTTGTTATTATTTATTGTAAGTGACTATATGTTATGTCTCTTTGTAAATGATGCTGTAAGCTCTCAAAATAAAATAAAATAAAATAAATACGACTATAACACTTATACTTACTTGATCGTATCGAAATGGATATATTCACTTAATATCGCTATAACCATAAATTGAATACATAAGTACCTATACAGTAACTATAGTCAGATTTGTGATAATAGTTCTGATTGTTATTGTCTTTGTTTAGGGTTTTTGGACGGGATAAGCTGTGACCGGATGATTAGGCGTCTCTTTTAAATATTTGCTTATATTTATCAGCTGTTAGCTTTCGATCCCGTTGCCATCAGAGTTCATTATGAGATAATATGATTTTATTGTGGATTTTTGTATCTACCATGTCTACGTTATTGTTTGCAATTGATATACCATGATGATATTATTATTATTTTGTTTTAGACAGTTTTATATTGTCGAATTAGAAACTGTATGTACGTTTGTGAATATGAATAAAACAATGCAATTAGTATATTAGTGGTTAAACAAAACGCACCGTAAAAATAATCGCCTTCAAAATACAAGTCTACCTAAAATTACGCTAAAGAGCCCAGTACAAAAAAAATGGATCAGCAGCCACATAATTGCAATCGAGATATGAAAATTACATCCAAATGGTAACAACAATACAGTACTTGAAGAAATAAACGTACGTCAGCCGTTGACGTAATACGAGTGGGTACCCAGAAAGCCCTTCTTAGCCTCAACAGCTTAACAATTCAGGGGTACGGCGTCTCATTTCTAAAGAGTACCAGAAGGGCTTAACCCTCCAACAACGTAGTCAACGTAACAAGAGAAATGTTTTAAAATCACTCAGAGTCCAGAAATAGTCGCAAAAGTATCCGTTAACGACCTCTTGAAGAGGCTGCACTTATAAGCTAGGGTCGCCATCGATTCCTGTAATGGGGTCATTTATTGATGAACTAGAGTTCATGTAATGAATTCTTAGCAATGTTTCTAGTCTCCTACTTGTTATACTAATAGTAAGATAATTAGGCTAAACAATGATGTCAATTTTGGCTTTCAAAAAGTCGTTGACCTACCTTATTTCAGAAAAATCTCGCTATTCCTCCATCTTTATAACAATCTATGACTGTAATCGAAACATCAATAGTATATTCAAAAAAGTCAGAGACAAAAACAGAATTCTATATCACCACACATCCATAGATAATTCAACTGTCCACCTGCACTGTAGCTACCGATAAGTGTGCTCAACCAATCCGACAACTATCAACATTAGTATTCTCCGTGCACCGTAATCAAATACACGCCACGGCTTTGTAACGAGATAGGCACCACACACACACCACGCACGCGGCACAGATACAGAATAAAGTCAATAGCCATAGGTAGTAAATGACCTATAGAATATATCTTCGAGTCATAACACAGCAGCTGCTGCAACGTGCATTATACCACACACACCACGCACGGGGCACGGATATAGAATAAAGTCAGTAGCCGTAGGTAGTAAATGGCCTATAGAATATATCTTCGAGTCATAACACAGCAGCTGCTGCAACCTGCATTATACCACACACACCACGCACGCGGCACGGATATAGAATAAAGTCAGTAGCCGTATAGGTAGTAAATGGCCTAGCGGATAGATGCTCGAGTCATAACACAGCAGCTGCTGCAACCTGCATTATACCACACACAACACGCACGCGCGGTACGGATACAGAATAAAGTCAGTAGCCGTAGGTAGTAAATGGCCTAGGGGATATATGCTCGAGTCATAACACAGCAACCTGCATTGGGCCAACGTGTTATAGGTTATGGCCCAATCAACCCATTATGCTGTTTTCCATGTAGGAAGACCTGTTCCTAGTAGTGGGACGTTGACAGGCTGATGATGCTCGGATTGAATGCGAGAAATCGTAGTTTAATACATACATACATATAATCACGGCTATTATCCTCGAAGGGTTAGTCAGAGACACTTTTCACCAAATAGCGACTGCACGCACATGTGCTCAGCGTGACCATTGGCTCACCACCTGTGCTGCCACTCTATGCTGTTAGAAGTATGTGCAGTCTTTAGTCCGTTAGTCGCCTTTTACTACCACCCAAGGAAAGGTGGTAGTATTCTTTCACCGCTACGCGACACCGTTATTTAGCGTACTTAATGTAAAATGTTTATCGCCTCTCATTGCCAACACCCTTTTTTTTATGTGTCACGTCGTAGTGACTACATCCTGCCTGATGGTAAGCAGCCGATGTAGTCCAAAATAATGAGAGCGCTCACCACCGTGGAACAAGCACGGTAACAAGCGCACCCATTAATGACGGACTGCATAAATACCGTTTAACGCCCCGTTTAAAAGACCCGGGATTATAGGAACTGGGAAACATGCGCTGGCACAGAATTCCAAAGCCGAATGGTCTTACAGAGGAACGACTTGCCAATTTTTTTGGTAAGTGTGCTGATATTCTGCACAGTATGATGGTGGTTCCTAAGACCAGCACGTGTAGTCCGGGAGAGTAAAGGAGAGGGCGGGATTAGATCAAAAAGTTCTTCTCCTTGCAGGGTGTCTTCTTGATTCTGACCACTTTTATTAAATTACTAGCGACCGCTCGCGGTTTCACCCGCGTGGTTCCCGTTCCCGTGGGAATATCGAGATAAAAAGTATTCTATGTGTTAATCCAGGTTATAAACTATCTGTATGCCAAATTTGCCTGAAAGAGTAACAAATATCCATACATTCTTACAAACTTTTGCGTTTATAATATTATATAATAGGATGAGACTATACAATAAAATATTTGAACTTAAAAACCCACACAGGCTTAGCTTTTCGGATAGGTTTACACACATAACAGAATAGAGAGGGTCAACAGGACTCTTATTAATATGTCAATAGCGCATCAACAATATAAAAAAACTGTCCGAAACAACCAATATCGTACAGACCGTTCAGCACTTCGAAAGATTGTAAATGTTTCTCAACTTCCCCATAAAAGATTGGAGAGCATTGAGTTTACTACAAAATATCCTGTCCCAAATAAACAAAGATTAAAATGGTCTCATTCGGAAATCGGTTGGTACCTAAAAGTACATGCCTGCTAAAACCAATTCACAAACACAAATATTTCATTTTTGTATTAAATTGAGATATAAGCTCTACCCATTAATATACACGAAAACACGCGTACATGTGCCATCACTTTTTATAAATTAACAAAGCTTTTTATTAAAAAAATTCACAATTTCAATTCACAATTCAGGAGTAAAACGTTTAAGGTATTATTTACCTTTAAGAAATATTTAGTAATTTACATTTATTTATCCCTAATTATAACGTTAAAAACAATATATACACACTCACTAACAAACAAGGCTGGCCTATTATAGTTTTGGTAAGAGCTATTAAACAGGGCTAAATAAAAAGTAATTAATATAGCAACAAGAAGTACTTGCAGGTTAATGTAAGGGCACATTCCAATTTAAAATACAGGTGCCTGCCAAGCCTGTCTACCGACCCTACGACACATTCATGCTTGCTGATAATGAAATTCTTTATCAAGAGGTGCAGAGTGTTAGTACGTGCCTCTGCGGCGACCACAGTCCGCACCTCAGGAACAATGGGGACTTTATTTGGTATTTTTATTTATCCCGATTATAGCGTACTATAGTCTATTTATAAATAGTAGTGGAATTCTGTTATTCGATTGAGTTAACCTATGATATTTTCTTTGTTATGCATATTTATTATTTTTAAAATGCAAGACGATATCACCTTAAGAATTTATAACTTAGAACCATTAATATCCTAGCGAGAGCACGGTTGATATCAAGTTTTCTTATCGTTCACGGAAAAAACTTAGTTATCCAACTGAATTCAAAAAACCTTCAAGAAAACAATAAACATTTCCACGACTGCGATGACGACAATGCAGATTTTATAGGAGACTAAAATTAAATGGATACCTTGATTGTTTAAGAGCTTCTAAACTCAAACAACATGGCGGTGAGGGACATAGATAATTCATTAAAACGGATGTTGGAAAACAATCTAAATGTTTGTCTTTATGATGATCAGGTACGGTGGCCGGGGTAAACGTAGTTAGTGTTCATAAATAAGAACATTGGTATTTTATTATTCTTACCGTCCAAGCATAATAAAAGAGAGAGAAGAGATTTAATTTATATTTTTTTCCTTTTAAACACATTTTCGTTACTTAGAGTGAGTCTTCGGGCTCAATAAAATGTACGTATTGTATGGTTCCTATTTGCCTTACTAAAGGTTTTTAACCTACCGTGTAGAATTAGAAGAATTTGTTTAGCCCCAGACCTGTGAGTTGATTTTAGTGGCGACCAGACATTAACTCCGTATGCTATGGCCCCCAGGGGAAATTTTGCTTCGTGTTCAGATTTAATCAAAGCAAATTCTTTCTGGTGTAAAGAAAATCATTCATGCAAAGAAGAAGCTTTTTAAACGAAACCTCTGGCTTAATCGAAACGAGGTATTTATTTACCTTATGTCCAAATGTAGGTTACGTTATAGCTTTCAATTACTAGGTATAGACCTTTTCATATTCTTCTTTTCCTATTGTTCACAAACGCTGATTTTCTACTACAAACATTTCGCAATATTGAAATTAATTTCGTTATGTCTTCATTATTCTTATGATACGAGAAATGCTGCTAAAACAACGATCTAATCAAAGTGTGTGAACTAACTACGATATCACGATGTAAGTTTACCTACACGTAGAAGACAAAAACTACAAAAAACAGCAGCTACATAATCAATACGAATCTTTATTCAAAGCCAACCCCGTTCGTAACTAAAGCAAAAAGACAACCAACAACAACCTATGAAACGTGTCATTGCCATAATAGCAAAATCTCTATCAATCATGTCTGAGACATGGAATCAAGCAACTTTTTACGGCGATATCGCGAGAGCGCACGACACCGCATGTCCGCTTTGCCGATAAACCGACCGGGGTGAAAGCTCCACGTATTCGCGCCTCGCTACCAAATTCGTAAAAATCCAACGTCCCCACTCCGATCGCCTTATCAGATCTCCCTGAACTACTTCCGAAGATAAATGGGGATTGTTCTCTTTCAGCGAATGCGATTGAAAACCTAATGTTGAACTCTAAAATTCTATTCTATCCAGTGATAGAGACTTATGTTCTCAATACACCTGCTTTTGGAGAACTAGTTCTTTTTTTATTTAAGTTGAATGAGGATACTGTTAGGCCCCGTAATGCTCGAAGTAATTTATTACATGATATTGGCTTCAGCTTCCATTCTTAATATGACGTATTTCGACTTTTTCCCAGGGGAATATACGTTTCACTTTTTGTGTTAAACGGTGTGTATCGTAATGGTCTCGAGAACAATGGAATACGAGCTTCAATATATTTATATTGTAGCGGTTATAACGTCACGCAATAACCAACGAGATGGTTTATTCCAATTAAGGACGTATTCCAGATAAATTGGTAAAATGAAATACCTTACCTAATATTGTTATTGGACTTGATCAAGGTGAAAATGAACGAAAAACGAAGCGTCACTTTGAAATAAGTACACTCCGCATTAATATAAAGTTCGTTACTGAACTAGCGGTCATTAGAACTCTCCAAATAACGCTCAATCAGATTCATTCAGCCCACATTCAGCGCTGAAAACAATCCGCTTTATTTCCACTAATTTCCAAGACTAACGCTGGCTCGGAATTGGATTTACGTCAACCCTGGGCAGCGGCTCTTCCCCTCTCACCGTTCCTGTGGCACGTTATTCGACGCTTTACAACTTCCGAAACGGGTCAGCAAAGTTTTAATGGCCGAGTGTAAAATTCCTTAATTGGATTGATGACGAGCGAGGTGTGCCGCGACAGGCTGTCAGCCTAAACTGCTGTCATCCACACTGTTACTGCCACCTGGACTTTAAACAATGGCGCTACAGTAAAATCCCTGCCGAGTCAATTAAAGGTCATTGTGCCGAATACGGAAAACTGAACTTTAAGATATTCAGTTAGGTAACGAAAAATTTAAAAATGTATCCTTATAATTTTTAAAAATGTGTGAGTTCGTGGTTCGTGTATCTAAAATAAAAATAGCGCTTCATAGTTTTACAATTTTAAAATATTCATTTCCATAATTTTACAGCTTAGTACTTTAAATAAATATCGAAGGACAAAATATTATATTTACAGAAATATATGAGGACTCCGGCTTTGGGGTTTGGGGACTAAAGCAAATCATTCTCGGAGATAACAAAAACGATAGCTGAATATCGCAAATCGCGTGTTGATTTCCCAAAGGACACAGTGTATGGACCCAGGTCATTGCCGATCAGACAACAAAGAAACACAGGCCGGCTTTTGAGCGGTGTAGAGTACATTTCCTTTTGTATGATCGCTTCAGTACTTATATCATCTCTGCGATTTGAAAAGTATAAAAAAACATTCATTGCTTTGCACGCTTTGGTTATATAAGGTGAATAATCTAAGTTCTAAGATCTGATATTGCAAATGCCCACCAATATGGTTAAATTCACCAACTAAATACCTGAACGAGGCTGTTTAACTTGAATTATTTATTTATTATTAAAAGTCGTACTATCACTAACTATAAACGACAGCTTAACTATAAACTATAGTGGTTATACATATAGTCCTCCACATCGATTTCGACGACGGCGACCCTGACTATAATAATTATTATATTAATTAACCTAAATTTATCTTAATAAAATGTAATAAGAAATTATTATCTTATGTGAGCTCTAATGTGGCTCGCTAGACCGAATTTTGTCTTAAAGACTCTGTCGCAAGAAATACAATAGAGTTGCCCTTTTGAATTAAATGTATATGTATAGGAGGGATTGGGTCTCTCTTTTCAGATTTCGTCAAATGAGTTAAGACGATTTTCCTCAAAAGTTTTTATATTTTTAAAGATGGTAGAGCGCCATGAAGACCTGTTAGAAGCGAGCTCTTCCCAACCTGTAGAGTCAATAGCGCAGGCGTTCAGGTGTCTTTTAAAAACGTCTTTATAACGCAGATGCTGACCGCCGTGTTTCCGTTGACCCTCTGCGATCGCAAAATAAAAGACAACTAACTTACGTTACTATAAAAGGTAACCGGCGGTCATCCATGCGAAAGACGTGTCCACACCACCCGAGCTGACGCTGCATAAGAAGAGCTTCCATGCCATAAATTCCGGAGCGACGCAGAACCTCAGTATTTGGCACACATAGAAAAGCACTCATAGTACTACAAATGAGCAAGTGGTAATTAGTCTGTGGAATCAAAAGAAATAAGAAAAAGTCCACATTATCGTGGGTTATCTAGCGACACAACTTTCTGATATATGGCAGGTAGTCTACTCGCGTAAGTCTCACATTCTTCTATCTAAGAGCGGCAAAAATACATGCAATACATTTTTTGACGTGACAACGTCTTAAATTAGGTTGCGGCTGGGAGTCACTTATGAAAAAGTGTAACGCTCGGTAACGTTACGATGAGTCACCGAACGAGAGAGAGGCCCGCCGAATGCCTTGCGTCTCTCTCCCACTCAACTATGATCGGTCTGCCGCGCGCGCAGCACTAGAGAATTTTTTAAATATAATTCTTTGTATAAATAAATGTTTTAAATTGTTACTATTATTTCATCCTTCTTCCTACTATACGAATGAATATTCACATTAAAATTATTTTACCACTCAAAGTCGTTGTCACGTAAAACTTTCGCCCGTATACCGACTTTACAGGCAACCAATTTTTAAACTTGTCTTCATATCAACATCATCAGCTTATAAACCACCCACTGCTGGGCTCAGACCTTTTCACATGCAGAGATTGAATTATAACCCATTGCGGATTGGTGGGTTATAAAAAACTAACATTAACTAGCATTAGTCATTAAAATTTGAGAATATCCGTTTGTATATTTCAACCGTGTCGCGTAGCGGTGAAAGAATACTACCACCCCCTCTCTTCCCTTAGGTGTCGTAAAAGGCGACTAACGGACTAAAGACCGCACATGACCTTATTTCATGCTATTTTAATACTGATGATTACGTTGAGGTCTCTTCAAAATGGTTTGTGAAGTGCATGCACATACAACTAACAGCTCAGAGCGGCTATGAACTCACCATCTGTCATGCTGAGCACATGTGCAGTCGCTATTTGTTGAAAAGTGAACTATGGCAGAGGACTGCTTTTGCGGTCCTTATTGCCTAGTCTCTGACTAACCCTTCGGGGATAATAAACGTGATTATATGTATGTATGTATTTCAATTTCCTCCTCCGCGTCAAAAAAGAGCCACTAATCGTTGTGTTTTTCTTTGGAGTGACAAAATCTACTTTTATCGCTCGCAAATTCAATGTTCCCTGCCGCAATAAAGACTTTGGTGACAGACCGGATATTACGTGGGCGGAAACTAGTTAATACATAAGTTAAATAGCAAAGATAGTGCGCATAGCTCCATGACCAGCGGGGCGACTGACACAGAAGTGGATAGAACAAGACAAATTTATGAGGGTTTGTATTCCCGCACTTTAACGACGGAGCACGATAAAGCGTCCGCTTAAGATTTCCAATATTCGATTTGGGATATCGAAGCATCTCAAGGAATAAAGTTGTCTACGAGCACAGGTGGAACTGGACAATTCTCATTGAAACGTTACAAATACTTAGTTGCGAAATAGAACTTTACAATTGGAAAAATAAAATTTTATCAGGGCTATAATATCAATGGCACCTTTGTAGGAGTCAAACGTGTACGAAATAAGTAATACCAATAAATGCAAATAAAGAGCAATGCGATACCATCTCGGAGGAAAAAAACAATTTCTTTTGAGGATACACACCTCCTTGTGGAACGCAATCTAATAATATTAAGATGAGCGAGGATATGGGAAAGTATTATAGATTTTTTTTGGGCAAAAGTGGCGCCTCTAGCGTGGCTGCGAAAACTTTTGCTTTCATCTCTTCTTTGAGTTTTGGAGGAAATATTTGGAATCGTTGAAGTAAAAGAAGTTTACGGGACTTTAAGTTGTTACGGTTTTAAACGCACTTAACTTAAACATGAATATTTATTTTAAATCTAATAAAAAAGCATTCTTATGTAAAATATATATCAATAATTTTACCTTAATTATCCAAAACATAAAGATTACATCATACACTCACTCAGTTTGTTATTGACAGACCAATCAGACATTTTATTTGGCTAATTGTCATATCCGTAGATGTTGTCATTTATTTGTACATTTGAATAATAATAAATATTTTTTTTGCTTTCCACATTAACAAATTCCTTATAAGGTTCATGGACAGTTAATTACTATATGGCTATTATGAAGTGATACATTAGGGTCTTCTATAATATACAATAGGACTGAGATGAGATACTTTTTAATAGAATAATCATTGTCAATATTATGTATTATATTCTATAAGAAATTGAGTACCTATTTATAAAGTAACAAAATCAAGGACATAACGGTACTTTATGGTACTATTAGAACAGAAGGTAATTAATCTCGTGACTGAAATAACGCTAACAACCCACCCAGTTCTGGTATGATGTTAATAACAATGAGAAAATTATTAGAACGATCAAACAAATGCTAATGAAGATGAATGAATTCATAATTTAATCCGACGCTTATTGGAACTCGTATAATATATAAGCAGAACCTCTCCACCATAGTATTAAGTCTCTAGGGAAACGTCCGAGTACAAGTTTAAAACCATGTCCACGCTTCGTGTACTAGCGCGGCTGCTTAATGCGATTATAAAATGATCCACGCAACATGTGGGATTTATACCACGTATCCACCACAAGGAAATCTAATTTGTTCCAAAAGGGTATTATTTGCTGAAGGTCTCGATTCGGACTGCGACAGAAAATAGTTTGGTTAGACCTCCCTAGTTAAACATTGGCGCTGTGGTCCGCCAACCCTCTTCAATATCTCGACGGTCATTGCGGTCTAGCCTTTAGAAAGCGCGAGTACAATAAAATTCAACAACTGTAATGCGTTCGGCATTAAGCGAAGTAACTTGTGAAATATTGAAACAGTTGTTGAAATATTGCGATAGTTGACTAGTATATCGCATGTCGCTCTGAGCTAAAAAGTTAGCCGCAACATGAAAGGGATATTGTCCTTTTGTGAATTGTAACAATTTCAATGCACAGCAGATTCAAAGGCATCGTTTCGCATCGATTATGTTTTAAAATAATTTCTTTTTTTGCATGCTGGCGTGTAAATGGACGTGTGTTTGTTTAAAGTTTCTCGGCGCCTTGATAAAAGAGTCGCGAGTTTTTGTACCTACAGGTAGGCAACTAAACAAAAAATCCGTGGCAAGGTTCGCACGGCTCTTGACACGCTTGCATATTAATTCATTTTGAGCTAAAAGAATATTTACATCTCATACAATTTTGCATTAGAATGTTATTACTAAGTATTTAAACAAATGACGTATAATTATGAAAACGTTTCGATATGTAGAGTCATAACATATACGTCAAAACGATCATAAGTTGTAGTTATAAAAATTGTAGTGATACTTTACCGAGATCCTGATTTAGATCTTAGCTTTTGATCTTTTATTTACACCATCAAGACCAGCGCTATCATTATGTAGGTATTATGAAACCACATTAATTTAAAATATAATAAATGCGGGTGGTCCATTGTTGTGTTAATTTGTAATTAACATGATGTTCATAGCATGACTATGAACTTTATGTCTACTACATTAGGTTTTTTGCTGTTTAATTAGTTTTGCTGCTGTGAATAATTTTATTTCAAATGCCGCTTCTGTGATTTCGTAAACACAGCGCTTTTTCAAAAAAATATTTTATATATTCAAGGTTAAAGTAAAATTGATGTTTTTCATTAATAATGTCTTAAATCAGTGAATCAGACCTGTATGATTGTACCTACCTTAACTACAGCTAATCAAAGTCAGCACGTCTTTCACTCATCCATTGAACCGGGAAATCGAAGAAATATTGTAAGGAGCCAATCGCTGGAGCTTCCTGGAAATATTTTACGTATTCTGTACCATATTACTTACGAATTCAGGTGATATAACATCCCCGACGGCGTATTTTCACCCCACCACCAATAATAAAAAATAATTTCTGCCTTTCGTCTGCCACTTTGAGACTTTTAAAATGCCCTTCTATAATGTTCGGATTTAGTTGTGTATCAGAGTCAAACACATATTAATGACGTTATGCATTTGCAGTTCAAATAAGACTTTCTTAGAATTTCTACCTAAGCTTAGCTCATATCATATATAACAGTAGTATAGAGTAAAGGTATTTTAAGACAAAGTTTTAAATTGTAGGTATACTTAGAACACCAACCAAACCGAGTACCTACAATAATTAACATCGCTGGGAATCGAGTCCTGGATCTCTGGGTCCGAGACATGTGGTATAACCACTTAAACCTTAAACCACTTACATTTTTGATTTACAGTCGTTTAAATCTGTTTGACAGCATTTTTTTACATTTATTCGTTAATCAAATTCAGTAAACCCAATTCATTTTATTTACGTTTAGGCCCGCTTGTATTGCAATCAATCCGTTTGTTTAATCGGCACATCGTGTGTTGATGAGTAAAAGCGTCCACGCACCTTTCAAGCCTTCTCGTTAGCGGGCCGCGGCGGGCGCCCTCAATGGCCCGTATTAGTATAAGTGGGTACGATTGGCCAATTGTGTTAGCCGCGCGTCGATTACATTTGCGAACGCGGGTTCACCGGATTAGATTGCCAACTGTACAACTGTACGGTTGGGATCAAAAATGTGCCCGGAATTTTGGTATAATATCATACCTACCTACCCAATATTCCTTTTCTGATAAGAGCTGCAAGATCGGCATTGAAAATAAGTATTTTGTCCTGGCTAGACGTTAAAGGAAAGCCAAACCATTCATATGGAAATAAGCATATCGCTAATTCAGTTGACGTATTTTTTTGGATTACATTCAAAGCTCTACCAATAGAATTTCTGAATAAGGCCGTTGGATTGAGCGATATTCATTCGTCAAAGTCGACAAACAGGTATTTATATGGTCCGTTTGATGGTAAGTGGTCACAGCAATCTATTTTGGATATTACATGTGGCATTTACCTAGTTTGAGTACACAAATAATAATTGATGTACAAACAATAGAACTGGAATACCAAACTGAGTAACTGAATATGGTCCAATTTTCAAAGAGCATTGTCTCTCATCCCGATTCAAAATGCAAATACATACACACATTAGTGTTTCGATTGTCCGGTTAAACTAATTTGCGGTCGGGGGTGGTTCTGTGCAGTTTCAGCAGATGAACTCAAAGTGAAAATGGACTTTTGATGTAATACGCATCGGAATAATTTTGTTTCTTCTGTAAGTGCGATATCTGACTAGTGCCAATAATACTCACACTACGAGGTGTTCAATAAAAAGTAATAATGGCATATAAACTCCTTGAACAACAAAAAAGTAAATACTGGCAGGTAAAGCCCAGACATTTGATAAAATAAAAAAAAAATAAAAAAAACAATTGATTTTCTTTTCTTTTTTTAAAAATAGAAGTCATTTGTTTTCGTCGTGTCGGAGCGTGGTACGCAAAATGGATAAAATTGAAATTCGCGCCGTAATAAAATATATCTGCCTGAAAAACTTTACTACTGAGCAAGTAAATCTAGACTTGAAAGGAACTGTGGCGAGGACTGGGAGAATCAGAAGACCTGTAACTGAGATAGGTACTTTATTGTGTTCAACCATGCAGCCGTCTAAAAAGAGAGTGTGTGGCGGGCGCGCAGGCCCTCAAAAGCTAGTGGATTGGCGCTGTCTACAGTCTACGGTGCATACAGGAATTACTTACAATGTAAACAATGATTTTGGCGCCATCTATCAATAAATGTATGAGACGAGTTATTGGAACAATAGTGCAGATTGCATTCTTAGGTCTACGCTAGATGGCGTTAATATACAACAGGAACATTAGGGGTTAATGCTCCTTCGTATTCTACGGTTGCGCGGTGGAGTACCGAGTTTAAGAGAGGAAGAACTTAAACTAAAGACGACCCGCGCTCGGGACGCCCTACGACGGCAGTTACCGAACAAATGATAAAAAAGTTGAAAAAATTGTTTTGGCAGATCGTCGTGTTACTATTCGTTTTGTAGCTGAAGAACTAAAGATTTCGATATGAAGTATCCATAGTATTATACATGAACATTTGGGCATGAAAAAAGTATCAGCGCGCTGGGTGCCTAGAATACTTACAGACGAGCATAAACAAATAAGACTGAGGATTTCTCAAATCAATTTGGAATTGTTACAACAAGATCTTGACCGAAATTTGGCTCGCTTTGTAACTATGAATGAAAGTTGGCTCCACCATTATGATCCTGAAACGAAACAACAGTCCATGACTTGGAAGAGGCCGTCATCTCCAATGCCTAAAAAGTTTAAGGCATTTCCATCCGCCGGTAAGATTATGGGCTCTCTTTTTTAGGACAGCCAGGGGGTGATAATGATTGAATACCTCAATCATGGAGCCACTATTACGGGGGCCTACGCAGAATAATTAAAATAGTGCAAACTTGCTAAAGTTGTGTTGTTTCACCAAGATAACGCCCCCGCACACAAGTCCCGAGTTGCGATGACTGCTATCCAAGATCCTGGATTTGAATTGATGGAATATCCTCCATACTTACCTGACCTTGCGCCTACTGATTTCTACCTGTTCCCGCGTTTAAAGGAACAACTGAGAGGTCACAATTATGGCAATGACGAGGAAGGGATTACCGCCATACATGATTTTTTAACACTAGAAAGATGGAAAAATAATCTTACCAAGAAAGACGGCTAGGGGTCGAATGACCCCTCGTCGTAATATAATTTTATTTACTGATATGCAGTGAGCATTTGATTTAAAATAGATTTGTGATCCTTATAAAAGTCGCGATTAACATTAAAACATTAATTTGATTTGTAATAACATCGTGTTTAATTTTATATCATTTATTTACGACGACACGTTTTCATCCACATTACCCGTAGCATGGCATGGCATTGCGCAAATCCCACGCACTGGCCGCCTTCACCCTCTTCCACTGTAACACGGTTAAAACTGTTTTAACGGGACCTAACACGATTAATTTTGTAAGTAGGTATATACATGTCTACTTACCGCTTGACGTATCGGCTGCGATGCTGCGGCCACGGTCACAAGCGAAACGTCAAGCAGTAAATAGATATCTTTGCGTACTTACTTACAAAATTAATCGTATTAGGTCCCGTTAAAACAGTTTTAATACAATGCGATATTTTAAAGTCTTATGTAATATGGTTGTTGCCGTTGTACAGTAGTTGAAAAATATGTAAAAGTAATTGTATACTAAAATATATTAAAGTAGGTTAGTAAGTTGAATATTAAAGTATAAATCATTTTGTTAAAAGTCACGGAAATTATTTAGTAAAAAAATTAATAGTTTTGAAATTATCGAACACTAAACTTCAAAATGGGTCAAAAGACCCCCGACCGTCTTTCTAGTGTAAACGAACAAGATGAAGATTTTTTCAAGAAGGGAATCTAGGATTAGAAAAACGATATACCTACCAAGAAATGTAAGTATAAACCTCAAAATTATAACGAAAAATAAAATAACAATAAATATTAAATAACTGCTTCATACTCATTATCACTTTTTATTGAACATCTCTAGTATGTTTCCAGTAATAAATGCTAGCACACTCATATTCAAAGTCACCGATAACTTTTTTAACACTGACAACTTTTCGGACGGTATTTACCATAATAAGCTAAATTTAGGTAATATGGTCGAGAAGTTTTTAGATAATTCAAAATACATTAAAGTAGTGACTAGTATAACTCGTAGGTACCAGTGGGGATACAATGTACATTGTACTCGTACGTAGTTAAAACATGTTAACGTCTAATAAAATTACTGTAGCGAACTATCCCTGTTACATGTTTGCAAACTAAAACTATAATTCAACAAGTTGGATTTAAATTTCGCGTACGCCAACTTGATATCTGAATGTAGTGCGAGCTTTCTTTGCGTATCACAGCCGACGTTTAAAGTTTTGACGGCAACAAGTACATAGCACGTCCAAAAGTTAGTAGACAGTTATCTTGAGTTCGGCTCAACTGTGTCATATGGAATTCTATAACAAATTCGTACAAGCAAAGAACTAATAAACAACATGCTTCTGTTGTGTGCAAGTTTAATCTGTTTACGTTTAGAAGTACGTACTAAAAGAGCGTTGCGACAACAAAGCTACGCCATTGTTAAAAGTGCACGATAATAAATCGAATGACCTCAGCCCGCCTGCAGAAGGCGATATCAACCGCAGCACACCCAAATTATACAAATTAAAGCGGTATTTCATAAAACCAGACAAAAACAGTGAACTTTTAAACGAAACGGTTAATTAAGCTGTTAGTCCCCGAAACTCTTGTCACGGCACAGACTCGGTTACTTGCAAATTTGAATGTTTACATACGAAAGCTGCTAATGCCATGGAATATTCGAGACAAATTTTAAAATTCACAAAATTTTCTTCGCCGCCGCTCTGGTAGGCGCTAAGGTATTGGTAATTTCCTTAATAAATCTGAAGTGTTTTCCCTTATTATGTAGAGGCTTAGAGTGGAGGGTCGGGCTATTCGACGCTAATAAATCGCAGTAATGAGCCCCGAACGCGGATGGACGTAAAGAGTAAGCCAACAATGGGCGTAATGACCGTATACCTTTAGAAGATCGGCGAACGCCTCTTAGTGTAACAATAATGACATTAGTTTCTCGAAGCCTTTGGAAAGTACCCGTCAACTTTGTACAGGCCGCTGTAATTCATGACGTGGAAAAAAACTGTTAGCGTATTTGTACGGGATGGATAGAGTGATAGCTAAGGTTGTAGTGCGCTTGACCCGGTATTTAATTATTTAAGGCATGGCATTAAAAAGTTATAATAGATGTACCTATACAATAATAAAATTAAAAGTATTTACATTTTAAAAAGAAAAAAAACTAAATTACAATAAAAACTATAAATAAAAAAGAATTGCCCCAGATCATCCCCATTAGGCAGAGTACCCAGTACACTAGCCGCATTGCCGCGCTGGATGGCGAGGCTTAGGCGTTGACCCAGATAGCTGCTGGCTCTGGGGTCTCGGGTGGCTACCACCAGCTTTTTTAAAATATCTCTAAAAAACTGGTGGGCACCTAAACCCCACGGTCCCAACGTCTCCCAACGTCTCGTCAACGTCAACTCAACGGGGTAGAGATACCCCAAACGGCCCAAATATGAGGTCTCCAGTCAGATTCCCATACTTGCGCCGTTTGAGGTTCTCCGCAATAGAATACAAATCATATTTTCTAAAGTAATTAAACAGTTAAATTAGCATTTCGATTGCAGCTGAGTACGAGGCGCTTATTTGTTGTATCGTGCACACATAAAAAACAAACAATAGCAGCTTTAAACTTCAAACATTAAACAAATTAGTGACAAAAAAATATATTTTACCTTACCTACATTCGTTAGGGTGCAGGTACGTTTATGTTTATTTAAAGCATGTAAAGCATGTTTAATCTCTAAAGTCCCGGGTGCGACTCCCGGTCGGGTCAATTTAGAGAAAACTGTTCTTCGAAATTTATTTCGGGTCTGCGCGGATGTTTATGTATATTTATCCGTTATCTTATCATATTAACGAGTATCAAAAGAAGCTTATCTTGATTTAGATAATTGGCGTGAACGTATACCAATAACAAAAAAAACAGAAGTGAAAAGGATCCTCTACGAAGATGTTCGTGTGGTGAAGCAGACATGTTGGCTATGGCCAGTCGGTCGTCAGGTCATCGTTACCGCTGGAGAGATGAAGTTCTGAAGGGTCTGGAAAACCTTTATGTGGACCACTAGTAAGTGATCCACATGAAGCTTACCCAGAAAAAACAAGAGAACTGCTTCTTACTAGAAGCAGTTTTGAACAGAGAATATAATAGCGTTGACTATAACATCAGAGGCCAAAGTCCAGTTGAAGCAAAGGATAGCAAGTAAATATGTTCATGGCATTTAGAACTGAAGATAACATCGCTAATGATAAAATGGAAATTCTACTTTCAATATTGTTAAGCAGAAATTGTTTTCAATACAAGTAAATGTATCAGCACGAAGTATGTGCGAAAACCATCACAGGTTTGGACAGTTTAGCACTTTTATTAATATTTGTTTAATAATTCTTTTCATATTTGTCAGAGTAAAGAGTTTGTGGAGGGAAATACAATTACGCATATTATTCATTATTGCATGAAAATTCACGAGCAGTAATAAATAATAAACAATTTAAATGAACGAAGAAATTCTGAAACGGAATGATACAATTTTATTCGTAATCAAAAAGTGAGCTAAACTGTGAACATTATTTTACCAGGCTTCAAAGCAAAGTAAAGGTACATACCTTTCATCATGCAATCAGACGAAATATAATCGCTCCGATACCTTAATTCAAAATTGAATTTCCTTCGGCAAGTAATAAAAACAAATCAACACGAATTCAATCAACGGAGTTGTTCATATTTCTATTATTAAAAAGTAAATAAAAGAGATTTCGTTGTCACAGCAGACAAAACGTAAACAGCCATGACGGAATTTTCTCCACGTCAACGTTTGATGTTATTTCGGAAAGTAACAAATTAATGCTAATGCTTTTTTCTGTTCCCGTGATTATGATAATCACTTGGCCGACGACATTATTTCCATTTTCACGGTCTCTTGCCTTTTTAACAAATTACTTGTTTTATGTTTAAAATGAGCGCTGAATGGTGATTTAGCTATGTAAATCACCGTCCATAGTTAAGTGCGAATAAGGAACTTCACTTTATAAATAAATAGTGATTATGGTGCCACTGTACCTACCTTCTGTTGTATTGATTTAACTTTTATTGTTTGCAATAAAATCTAAATATTGTTGAACTGTCGATATCCGTGCGGTTAGATGTTTGGGTTGAATACAACAAATCGTGGATCAATGCCTGTAGTTTCGTTTAAGTACTGACGAGAATCCATTCCTTGCACAATCGTTAGTACTATTATTAATGCGTTAATAGCACACTAAAAGTAAATTATATACATGTACTTAGATATATACATATTATCACGACTATTATCCCCGAAGAGTTAGTCAGAGACTAGGCAATGAGGACAGCAAAAGCAGTCCTCTGCCATAGTCCACTTTTCACCAAATAGCGACTGCACATGCCCTGCACTAACTATAAACTTTAAAAAAATAAGGGCTTTCTACAGTTCACACGAATAATACACTTTTTATGAAACTAATCGCGTTTATTTCTACCTCTTATCACGGCCTCTGTGACAAAGGATTTGAAAGGATTATGATAAAAATTTTTTTATGAAAAACAATGCTAGTTTCTCCGTATAAACTGTCTTTTTTTACATTTAATTGCTTCTAAAATGTTTGATGATAAGTATATATGTCTTGTAAATACAATATACCTATCTTTCTTACCTTCTGTAAGTATATATTTAACCTATTCCCTATATCCAACAACATCTAGGTTAAAACCTAAACCCAAAAGAAAATTACAATTCTAAAACCTTTTTCGGGGCTTAGCGTTTGGATTTTATAGAGTTGTCAGAAATAATTTGGGTAGGATTTGCAGCGGCTCACTGCCAATCGAATGCGGGGCGGAACATAAAAACAGTCGTAAACGATCTACAGCCCTGTTGTTGGAATGCTTTGTCAAAAACAAACAACGGGTACTTGGCTACCAACCTTTTCCTGTAGATAGTAAGCGTAGTTGAATACATTTCATATTTATTGTTAGAAAACAATGCGACTAACGGACTAAAGACTGCACATAGATCCAACGGTACAGAACGGCGATGGGCTCAACATTTGTCACGCTGAGCACATGTGCAGTCGCTATTTGGTGAAAAGTGGACTATGGTAGGGGACTGCTTTTCCGGTCCTCATTGCCTAGTCTCTGACTAACCCTTCGGGGATAATAGTCGTGATTATATTGTATGTATGTAAACAATAGATTAAGGTTTTAAAATGAAACGCTTTTTTACAGACAAAACTCGCGTTTAATTATTATTTTAATCCTAACGTTCAGAACCATTCTGGTCTGGTCTGGTCACTTTCAGTCGTGAAGTGTTGGTCGCCTCATATTAAATAGTTACTTGCTACTATCTAGGTATATATAATATCGTAAATGTGAGTTTTATCCGTAAAAAAGTGTTTCATTTCAACACAACGTACTTAACGCACAATAAAAAAAGTTGTAAAATATAAGGCATCATCATTAAAACGTATGAACTTTAATATAAATTTTAAATTATGGCATCTACTGCAGTCTCATTAAAACGAAATTTACTGCTTCAGAGTTAATTTTTTTATTACATCAGTGAAACATAGTTTCAAGTGAGTAAACAAAACAACACACACAGTTAATGTGAAGTTCTTAATGGACAAAATTATAGTTTGGCTCAGTTTAAATTCAATTTTAGGCGAAATTTACTGAATCTAGGTTCTTCTGGTCATTAAAGTTTTGGTTGCTGCAAGAAATGAAGTAAAATAAAACTTTTTTCTAATCGTTTATAGCTAAAAAGTAGTCCAAGATTATTTTAAGAGTACTGTCGAGAGCTCTTGTTGTATATGGTAACTTTCATTTCCGCCAAACCTAGCTGTTGAGAACCCTATGGCAGGCCGAAGCTACCGAATAAATAAAAATAGCAATGAAATTGGTTAAAATTATATAAAAGGTAGCAATGAAACCTTTTATATAATTTTGTTTTGTTACAGAAAGACAGACAAACAGCTAGATAGGCAAGGGCTACAAACTTCCCTCTCTTTCCCCCTGTATTTTCACGAGAGTTAAAAAAAAATTCCTTCAAACAGACAAATACCTCCGTGCCGCGTTTAAGCAAACTTCGAAGGATTTGAGCCAATTTAGTAAACGGCTCAAATTACCTTCTATCAAAAACATTTCGCCGACGCACACACACAATATTTCAGTGAACTTTTTCAGTTACCTAAGTAGGTGCTGTTCGTTAGAACCCAAAAGATTTTCAGGGGGTCGACCATAACTCGCTCGCGGAGCCAGCGTCTCACCGCATGGCGCTTCTGTCTAGTGATATCACTCCACTATTTCACATGTATTCAACACATCACAGGCCATTCCTCGCGCAGTGTGACGTAGGCGGTTCTCACGGAGCACTCGCGAGACGGGCGGCTGAGTAGCGGCCCAGATCGGACTGCCGCTGCCGCCCTACAGCCGCAGCGGCCACGAACGCGGGCGGATGGCGACGCGTCAAGCGAATATCAAGCCCACTGCTTGCTGTACTACGGCGGTCGAAGTAAACAGTCATAACAAAAATGCAATGGACAGAGAATTAGATAGACAGAAATGCGATCGTCATTTCTCAAGTGTGGATACACAATTCTCTTAGTAATGGCTCATTCGTAAAATAACAATGCGGAATTTATGGAATCATAAAAAAAAAAATTTAAAGTATCATTTCCTACTTAAAATTTTATTTATTTTGAAAAAATATCAACACTACGTTATCATAGTAACGCAATATAAGTATATCATGAAAAGGAATGCACTGACAACCTCCCTGGTTGAGTAGTTAGCGCGCCGGGTCTGGTGACGCGCCATCTCTGATGTCCCGGGTTTTTCTGAATTGATTTCGGGTCTGGGTGTTTTCCTATGTTTATGTATATTTATCCGTTATCTAGTTTAACCATATTAACGTGTTTCAATAGAAGCTTATCTTGGGCTAGATAATTGGTGTGAGCGTAAACAAATTTAAAAAAAAATTATGACTTATTTTCATTGATCAACTGAATAAAATACTACGCATTGTAATATTATCTTTAATGCGGATAGTGTATTTAACAGGATTTAAAGGAGCGTTGCGTAAAAAATAAGTATATACGTCAAATAGCAAAATAATAAATATCTTACTCGTTTATGATACTTATAGAAAGAGACAGTACCAAGAGCTAGATCAGTATAACGTACAACAGAAAATATGAAATATCTCTAAAGAAATTGTATGCTCTCTTGGGCCCACAGTTACGTCCAAACACATCTGTATCTGAGAAATTCCACGGTTTGTAAAACATTTTTGAAACCGCAATGTAGCTTTTGGAATTGAAATTATTTTAAGGGTACAAAGTAAGGTAAGAAAGCGGTCAGTGGATGGGTCACCAAATTAAAATATTTGAAGCTTCTCATTGCTACTAAAGGTACGAAATGTTTTATAAACAATACAGGGCCATCATTACCACATGAAGATAAGGATGAAATTGGAAGAGCACTTTTTCACAACATCGAACCACTGAGGAACCGGCTATCTAACCTCCAAGGGCTTTACATAAAAACACTATTTAATAATCATTTTTTAGATAAACATTGTTTTCTGTCTTTTGCTCGAATTCATAATGACGTTTGTGTGACAAAGCAATGTTTAACTGGTACATAAATAATGCTTAAATTATGTTCATTATAAGGCCCTAACTGTTGGAGCACATCAATGCTGTTTTGGCAAAAGGTAGCTATCTAGCCGTCGCTCACATATAAAATTATTACACCTATTTTTTGCGATCGAAGTATCAAGCACATAGTTTAACTTTTTTTTTTTTAACTTGTTTTGTAAGTCATATTTATTAGATACAAAACTTTATTGTCAGTAAGCTTGTGAACGTATTAGATATGTTGCAGTAACCTATTTCTACATATAAGTACATTAAAAGCGTATAATTAAATTACGAATCATCAACAGTTACTATGAAATTGATATGACAACAAGCTTACATTAGATTGTGGTAGTTATTCAGAGGACTTAGAATCCAAACCGAGCACAGTTAATACTCATATAAAACCTCATTCGAAATCGAACCTTCTGGGTGTAAGACAAAAGCGACTCCTCTTGAATCCACTAATGCTTTTACTGATTAAGCGAAGCTTCGATTTGATCAAAGATAATATTTAGAAAATGTTTATGAATAACTTATTATACATTAAAGTCCGAACATCATAATGTAATTTGTTTCATAAATCTATAATACATACGACGCCGTAATGAGCTCTGTTTTTGAGCGGAACTTCCTACCTCCCCCGAAACTTCTTAGGCAATCGTCAAAAGTTCTTCTTTGCGAATCGTTACAGTCAAACGAAGTCGAAGTTAGAACTTTGGCAGAATATGACCTAGAATAATTCACTTTATAGGCACCAAAGACAGAATTGTGCTCCTTAAAGTTTATATATTTATGTCAAAACAGAATAGTACTTTTTACTGACTGAACACTGCAACCACTTTGTTATTTGCCGGCGTTTTTTTTATTGCAACTATTAACAGACAGCCTGTGCAGAGGAAACGGAGTCCATGCAACACCTACTGTGTGACTGTGTCTCTTTTGCTAGGAAAGAAGATTTTAGGCTCTTCGCCCTCAAAGACATTGCCAAGCTTATGGCAATTATCTTCACTGAGGAGGCAGAGTGATAGGACGGGGTTGCACAAAATATCCTAATGGGTCGACGTGCTGCTGCAAGAGGGAGACCTCTGCAGGCCCCACTAGATAAGATAAGATATTGGCCGGCAGAGTTAGGTCAAGCCGTATGACCAACCAATTTTAGCATAGATACTACTCGTGTGTAATGAGTAAGTGATTTATTTTTTTGCTACAATCTTAAAAAAAACTATAAGATAGAAGAGCAATATTTTGTACCTACAAAAAACAATGTATGAGTAACGGAGCAAAGTGTTTGATGTTTTAGCGGTCAACGGATTCTACGATTGTGATATGTCTGGTTTTTCGTTCTACGACTAAAGATGCTTACGTATGCTTCAACTAACTCGATGCTTGAAGTAACGTCTTATACATATTGTAAATTGAAGTGCGTATCAATTAAATTAGTAACCTTTTATCTCAGAATATTAAATAAAACCCATCAGACATGTTAAAATAGATATTTCTTATAAAAGTCTCGAGTAACACATAAACCCGTTTCGTATGTAATCAACCCAATAACCCTTTTTACAGACCTTACTAGCGGGATCAATATAACAAATAATCAATTTGGCGAAATGAAATGTGCCGTAGAGTGAGGTAACAGTAATTAATTTGCACCTTTCCGGGGTCCGGCGATTAAACGGCCCGCCGATCGACCGGTTAATGTACTGTTGGAATCTGATAAGATTGCCATTAATCAGGGAATGAATTCCTATAGCGAGTTCACGTTTAGGGGAACGGGGTGAACTAGTGCTCGCGATGGTATGCACGCGGGTACGCTTGCTGGAATCTATGATAGGCAATCTCTCTCGATGGCTGATTGATTAAAAACGTAATTTTTAGGACATTAAAGTCGTTTTTTTAAACTTTTGATCTTTTTCCGAACTAGAGACAACACAACTGAATGTGCTTGGTTCTTAGAGGGTTATTTTATCCGAATCATAAAGCTAAGAAACTTGAAATTTGGCAGGTTACAGACTACATCAATCAATTAATGGGGCTAGACAGAAATATTGATAGGCAGAGCAACAAAGAATATTCTAGCGGATACTCCCCACGTCCGTGCAGTATATCCGCTAGATTAGATACATACATAGGTTTCAAACAAAGACTTACTTCAACTAAGAAAGGATTTTTGAAAGATCACCTAAAGATCACGGAAAACGGTCGCCGCTAGTAAAACATAGGAACACAATGCATCATCATCATCATCATCATCAGCCTATAAACGTCCCACTGCTGGGCACAGGCCTCCCACGTGGACAATAGCACGTGGGGATATTGGGCCATAACCCACCACGCTGGCCCAGTGCGGGTTGGTGGGTTTTAACGGCTGCCATCTTACGACAACAACCGGGACCAACGGCTTAACGTGCCTTCCGAAGCACGGATGAGCTCGAGATGTTTTTAATTTGGTCACCCATCCAGCAAGCCGGCATTGCGAAAGTTGCTTAGCGGGCAAGATCGCAAGCCGAACGCGCTAGCCGCTGCGCCATCGAGCTACACAATGCATAGCAGTCGATAATTGAATAAATGAAAAACTATACATAGTATGTAAGCCTAGTTAAATAAAGCATCATATATATGTATGTAAATCTCAATAAATTAATGACGTTTTAATAAAATAACTGCACGTTACTGTTTTCTTAATTAACAACTTTACGTCATTAATATTAGATATTAACTTTCAATTCAATGCAGCGATCGTTAAAGAGTTATTGTTATGTAAAGGTTGACCGATTGGTTGATGTAGTTAACAATGCTAATATAAACATAACCGCATATGTACTCGTAGATCACCATAAAAAAAAGCATTAAAGAGACCGTATCGCGTATTAGCGGTGAAAGAATACTACTTTCCCTTGGGTGTCGTAAAAGGCGACTAACGGCTAAAGACTACACATACATCCGACAGTTTAGAGCGGCGATGGGCTCACCACCTGTCACGCTGAGCACGTGCAGTCGCTATTTGGTGAAAAGTGGACTATGGCAGAGTACTGCTTTTGCTGTCCTCATTGCCTAGTCTCTGACTAACCCTTCGGGGATAATAGTCGTGATTATTTGTATGTATGTAGATATATATATATCATCGCTCAGTCTATCTTATTATAAAAAACAGCTTTAAAAAGAAAAAAATCTCCTGTTGCCGAATCGCGAAATAAGGGGTTCTCCCGTTGCTCAATCACGAAGAAAAAGGGTTTGAACAACATTTGATATGCATAATGTTCAATGTAGCTTAGAAAACGCTTGACTATAGAAACACAAAAAATTCGAGACCTTTATAAATTGACAATTTTTTTTATTTATTCATCTTAACTTTCTGCAATTATAACATGGCAAAGTTAGTGCTTGAGGCATTCTCTACCAGCCTACCGTATCTACCCACAGCTGGGCATTAGTCTTCTGTATGTTATTTTGAGCACATGTGCAGTTATCATATGGTGAAACGAAGACTGCGGCAGTGTACAGCTTTTGCGGCTCTCATTGTCTGGTGGGATAACATAGTCGTGAATACAAATATGTATGTATAGTTTGAGCTGACCACATCAAACATCAATCCGTTTAAATAATAATAATAATAATAATGAATAAAAAAAAAAAAATTATTGAATCAGAGGTGCCGTACTATAAGTACGCACCTGCGCCAGTTCTCGAAAATGGTCATGCAGCGCTCTACTGGGATCGCTCTATCATCACGGATAGGACTATTGTCGCCAATAAGCCTGATATCGTGGTGGTCGATCGATCTCAGCGCCGGGCAATATTGGTTGACATCATCGTACCTCATGATGAGAACCTCGTGAAAGCCGAGAAGGACAAGCTCAGTAAGTACCTTGACTTGGCTCACGAGGTTACAGCCATGTGGGATGTGGATTCAACCATTATTGTACCGATAGTCGTTTCGGCAAACGGTCTTTTAGCTAAGAGCCTCGTAGAGAGGCTTTCGCTTAAAGGTTGGGTCAAGGGTCAGATACAGAAGGCAGTACTTCTTGACACGGCACGTATTGTCAGGAGGTTCCTCCCTCTGCAGCCCTAACCACAGATAGCTTGGGGCAATCCCCGTTGCCGGTGGCAACCTAGGTTAAGTTTTTTAATAATATATTATATTGTAAATTTGTTTTTTTATATAAAACATTGTAAAAAAAATTACTTAAGAGAATAATAATAAAGTTTTTTTTCGTACATTAAAATCCATTGTCGAACGGCTGCGTCGCATTGGAATCTGATAAGAAGGCCATTTATCAAGGAATGAATTTCAACTGTGGGTATCCATTTACAATTCGACTGATAAACTTGATTTTCCATTGTAATTAATTGTTACTACACGAACGTTTGTAATGTTTCAGTTAATAACTGATAAATTTCACACCGACAAAGTTGAATTGTGTACTCTTTGTGTTTTTTTCATGATTTCAAATTCGCTTGATTTGAATGAATTCGATGAAAGAATACTATCACCCCCTGTCTTCCCTTGGATGTCGTAAAAGGCGACTAACAGATTAAAGACTGCACATATATCCAACAGCATAGAGCGGCGATGGGCTCACCATCTATCACGCTGATTACATGTGCAGTCGCTATTTGGTGAAAAGTGGACTATGGCAGAGGAATGCTTTTACGGTCCTTATTGTATTGTCCTAGTCTCTGACTAACCTTTCGGGGATAAAAGTCGTGATTATATGTATGTACAGTCACGAGCACCAAAATGTATATACTGTGACTCTTATTCCATTGCATTAAGAGCTAACGTTATTGACATATGAGTAAGTAACTATATCTATTAGACTGATTGTCTGAAATGATCCCATTGACATAATGAGTAAGTAACTATATCTATTAGACTGGTTGTCTGAAATGATCCCATTGACATCATGAGTAAGTAACTATATCTATTAGACTGGTTGTCTGAAATGATCCCATTGACATAATGAGTAACTATACCTATTAGACTGGTTGTCTGAAATGATCCCATCGACATAATGAGTAAGTAACTATATCTATTAGACTGGTTGTCTGAAATGATCCCATTGACATAATGAGTAAGTAACTATATCTATTATACTGGTTCTCTGAAATGATCCCATTGACATAATGAGTAAGTAACTATATCTATTAGACTGGTTCTCTGAAATGATCCCATTGACATAATGAGTAAGTACTTATATCTATTAGACTGATTGTTTGAAATGATCCCTCTCGTCGCTTTAAAGCGTAAAGCGATACGACCAACACATTGTAACTTTGTAATTAGCTTTTTTTCTGTTTGTTAATTTGTATCGTGTTGCAATCAAAATGTTCTCCTTATTTATAAATACCTAGGCAACTTTTTTTGCTGTAATTTATTGTAATCTAAGCAACTATTGATAAAAGCTTTAAGTATTTATCGTTCTGAACAAGCGCCCCTGGAATGCACCCAACAAACGGGCTGAATTATCCCGGGAAAGTCATACATTTTAGACCAGTTAATCCGAACGTAGCACCCTCTTAGCCAAATTCACGCCTTTCAACTGATATCATATTCAATTCACGACCCTTAAACCGCCATGGGAAAATTTGATTTTCCATTTTTGTACGTATCCAGACAGAGGTAATTGAAATCCTTTTTGGTGCGAACAAATTTTTACTGTATTCTTCTTTCCTATTCTATAGTTGATATTAAAGGGTTCGCCAAGAAAACGTGATAGTATCAATCTCTCAAGTTCCAAACACATCTCAGTTTATTGAAGCGTAATTATGTAATTAATCAGATCGAAACACCATCTCAACCAAATTCCCCTATTCGGTCATTAATTGCCTGTCCACAGTGGGACAACTCTACTCGAAAGCGCAAAGCATTCGAGAGCACGCTGGTTTATCAAATATGATAAGTCGTATCTCGGACGGCAGGCAGTTGAGATTCGTTAATTTAAAAAATAAAGGCCCTCCCAAGAATGTCCCAGAGCCTGTCTGCATACAAAACGATTAATTAACAAGACCAACAAAATTTCGTAAACGCAGAGACTACAAACAACCTCACCGAGCACAAACACAAAGAAAACACCGCTAGGTATAAAACGAATTATATATTTGTGTTAATTAATTGTAGCGTTTAATACCAACAGGTTCGGTTTATCCTCAGCTAATATCAAGCTTATCGTCGATCTTTAAAGGTGCACGATGGCGCAGTGGCTAAAGTGGCTTGCGATTTTGGGTATTTAAAAGTTAAGCAACTTTGGCAATGCTGAGTCAGAGGATGGTCACAGATCTCTTCTGTGCATGATTCCGTGATTCCGGTTGATGCGCAGTTGTGTTGCATATTGGCCTAGAATGCTGATGTCTATTGAGCGCAACAGAAGAGCCAGAGCAGACATGCTACTTTTAGTATAGGCGATCTGCGATTTAGCCGCTTTTTAAAAGCTGAACGCAGTGACCACACATTCCACACCGCACACTTAAAAACGCCAAACACGGCGATTGAGTCGCTTTTCGGAAGCTCGACACAGCGTCTGAACGCTACACTCCGCACACATTCGGATGCCCGGTCGCATCGATTTGGCAGTCAGTGCTGCGCTAGATTGCCGATCCAGCATCAGCGCAGTCGCTAAAAAGCGCGATTCCGATACCGCGTCCGAACGTATGAAGTCGCGAAATCGCGATGCTGCATCGCTAAACGCGCAATTTCGATACCGCGTCCGAACGTATGAAGTCGCGAAATCGCGATGCTGCATCGCTAAAACGCGCAATTCCGATACCGCGTCCGAACGTATGAAGTCGCGAAATCGCGATGCTGCATCGCTAAAACGCGCAATTCCGATACCGCGTCCGAACGTATGAAGTCGCAAAATCGCGATGCTGCATCGCTAAAACGCGCAATTCCGATACCGCGTCCGAACGTATGAAGTCGCAAAATCGCGATGCTGCATCGCTAAAACGCGCAATTCCGATACTGTGATCGAACGCTGAGAGTCGCCAAAACGTGATGCAGCATCAATGCAGTCGCAAAATCGCCGATCGCCGATGCTAAAAAGTAGCGTGTGTGGTGGCTCTTTTATGGGCCGACGATAATGATTCTTTTAACAAAAATAAACTCATGTTTTATATTTTAGCGTTTTATTAACGCTTAAATATACTGAAGTAAAGTTTTAAACACTGAAAAAGACGACAACCTCAGGCGGGAATCGAACCACGCACCTTCCGCAATGTTGACTAAAAAACATAATCATCAAGCACTGACAAATTACGACGGTAGCCAGACCTCGGTAGCCAAGTGGTTAAGGCAGCCACCCGGTATGCGGAAGGTGCGTGGTTCGATTCCCGCCTGAGGTTGTCGTCTTTTTTCAGTGTTTAAAACTTTACTTAGGTATATTTAAGCGTTAATAAAACGCTAAAATATAAAACATTAATCTATAAACGCAGCTTCATCTTAACCGAATGTTCAAATATTTGTAAAAATATTTCTTTCGGATCTCAGAGGTTAAAACTTCTAAGATTTGATGAAGCAATATTGACTAAAAAACATAAGCATCAAGCACTGACAAATTACGACAGTTGAAAGCCAGACCTCGGTAGCCAAGTGGTTAAGGCAGCCGCCCGGAATGCGGAAGGTGCGTGGTTCGATTCCCGCCTGAGGTTGTAGTCTTTTTTCAGTGTTTAAAACTTTACTTAAAAATAAACTAAATCCAAAAAGGTAATGAAACATTGACAAAAAATTAATACCTCAGGCCTGGTGGAAATTGAACCCCCGTCCTCCGCAATCCTCTTAACGTTTCGGTTCCGCTAAATGTATAATTGATCGTTATTAACCGCAAAAAATCAAATATTATGAATCTTCAAAAATAAACTAATGAAACGCCGAAGTGAAAAAACACACAACTTTAATTGAAAATTCACTAATTTAGTTAATTACTGCAATAGTTGAACAGCTTCCTGTCCTCAAGTAAACAAGAGACATGATATAGCACTCGTATAATCGGATCAGCGCTGCAATTAAGCTTTGACAAGAATCAAAAAGTTAGGACGCTCAGTGTTAACTTAATATGAGAAGTTGTACAACGCACTGGGCAACAAACAGATCTGCGCAAAGTTCCACAAATCTCCACTTTATTCCCTCTTTAGAACTGCTTTGTGACCAAATAATGGAATCGCACTTTATGAGATCTGCTTTTCCGAAGTGTAATATTTTAAGCGGTACGACAAACATTTTGAAATTAATTACATTTTGTTCAACGTCCATTAGAATAACAAGTTATCTTCTGAGTTTAGTAAATTCTTCTAATCTTAGAAGTTTAGTTTGTTTTTAGAAAGTGTAAGTACTATTAATTGTGAAGTTTAGTCAATACTTCTAATCTTAGAAGATTAGTTTTTAGAAGTGTTAGTACACTTCTAAAACTTAAAATCTTAAGCACATAAAGCCCCCTTACAAATTTTAAAGTGTAAGTAAAGTTATTCCTGGTTATAAACTTATGTTGAAAATTTTACATAGTGACCGATAAAATATTTTTGTATTAGATCTTGCTAAATCCACCTTTCTATATAAGAGTTTGAAGTATTCTTTATTAAAATGTTATAGCCCACCAGAAAATACACGTCAAAACTTCAGTACAGCCATTGGACTAATCTCACGAACAAACGTTCCGGTGTAAAATGCACAAAGAACATTAAAGCGTACAATGAACGTTTATTATTGTACTTACCACCATGTATGTAACAGCCTCCATTACCATTACTAAAAGGGCGTCTACACGAAACTAACGAATAATACTATTCATTTGTCATACAATTATTTTCTTGACAAATGTCGTAAGCGATGTAATGGAATGTGTAACAAATTATCCCAGAATTATTTCTTTTGTAAATGATTAGCGTCTATCTATGAGGCAAAAAAGTCAATTTGCCTCCACAACGAGCTAGGAAAAACGAGGCTGCCTTATTTATGTACCACTGTCACGATAAATATGTTTGCCTGAAAAATTTCCGATATTTGTACAAGCCTTTTCCTTTGTGCCTCGTACAAATAGACTCTTCTGTATTGACTCAGGCCGAGGATATTGTATGTCGAAGAAGCCAGTCAGTGCTTAAGATTCTCGGGGAAATGACGAGATGTATTCCCATTCTTCGACACACGCGCCGGACTGCAGTACAAAAGGGATATCAAACTACAAAGCTATTCTTGAAGATGGAATTCTAGTATAAGAAGTTACAAAAAAATGATTAATAATTTGGCTGCTGATAGGTTTCTACCAGATTCAAACTCTCAACTGGTGACCACCATTCTGCTACCAAACAGCATTGTTTGGTAGCAGAATAGTGTGTACACTGAAAGTACAAAAACAAAATATATTTAACTAAAAAAAATACAAACGTACGTTGTAACGGACAGATTAATCGGTGATCAAATTAATGGTTAGGTACGTAGAGAACGAACAAGTTAATGTAACTATTAGGTTCGGAATCAATTAGGGATTGGAATTTGTATAATGATTGATTTGATAAACAAAACAATAGGGCGATACCGCATCGCATCCGCTTGCGTTTGATTGTATACGCATACAATGTGAATAAAATAAAAACTTAGAAAATTTTAGCCGCGGTACTTATGTAACGAATAAAAAATGTTACCTTCGCCTTCTAGAAATTTGCACGTTTGCTACAGCGCCCTCTCTTGATAAAAAACTGAAGCTGTTATTTACGTAATTATGAAGTTTTACTTATTGTTACGAAATTGATTGGTATTGATGTTTAAATTAACAAGTAGCTTCTGTAGAGGATAGATATTCATACCATGTAAGCATAGCCGTTTGCGTGTGATTGTATACGAATAAAAGAAAAACTTAGGAAATTTTAGCCGTCGTATTTACGTAGCGGTTAAAAAGTTACCATCGCCATCTAGAAATTTGCATGTTTGCTACAGCTCCCTCTCTTGATGAGTAGATGAAGCTGCTATTTACGTAATTTGAAAGTTTTAATAATTGTCACGAATTTGATTGTTATCGATTGTTATTGATGGGCAGCTTAACAAGTAGCCTCTTTAAATGATAATTAGTCATACAATGTAAGCATAGTACGAACGGAATAACAATAGGAGATAAAACTAATATGGCGATCGTGGTAAACTTGTAAATGTTTTATGGTCGGACAACGTATTGTAGTGTTCCTCCGAAACGGCTAAGCCCACGTGAATGGCGTTTATCTAGAATTATGGTAGACATAACGCCCGACGTGGTGGTGAAGTCAAAATTAGCCGCGCGGAATTATTGTAATCTGCACGTAGCATTGTTTAGGAATAATTCTCGCAAAAACTAGACTAGCGCTCTAAGATATGCAATTGCTTAGATGTGTTATAACGAATCGCATACGCAAATATATTTTAAGATAGGTCTAGACTTATATTTTGTTGTATAACTTAGAATCAGAGCGTTTGGATATAAATGGAATTTTAGTCGATTTTAAAGTGTCAGTTCATAGAGGATCTGAATGTGCATTCAGAATATTTTTGTAATTAAAAAGGGGCGACTACCTCTACTTCTCTGCTCTCTAATTGGCTGGAATAATTCAAATCTTCTAGAAGCTTTTTTGTATAAAAGGGCCGAGCGGGATTTCGGTCTTCATGTTCACTTCAAGCAGTCTACCGAGCAGCAACTAGCTGGAACCTTTGGAAAATCAGAAAACTGAAGAAGTAATTGAGATATACCTAGAGCAGTTTAGAGCCAGTGTGAAAGTTGAGTATTTAGGGAAACTTTATAAACACTGTATAAATTGTGCTTTGTGTATTCTGACTGACGTGTAATTACTAACTTGGATTTGACCATTTATGTACCTGTGTGTGTGCGTGTATATAAATAACCTTGTGCGTATAACTTTTGTGCCTGACTTTAATTTGCATGGACCTTACGTGTATTGTGTGTGCATGACCATATGTGTATTACCTACTGTGTGTGTGTGTGTGTGTGTGTGTGTGTGTGTGTGTATTACCTTATGTGCGTGTAACCTTGTTATATATTGTGTATTGACTATTGTGTACATAGATGTTTTGTGAGTCAAATAAATAAATCTCCGGTCGAGGGGGTATAAGTTGCATTCGTGTTTTGTTCATACTTATTGGCGGAGCACTGACGTCGTGGTTCTGCCAGGAGCCCTACCCTCGACATACGTAGTAACCTAACCTACTTATTTCTACAAGGTATTGTAAAACTTTGCATAAAAGCAATGGCCATGGCAAATTTGCATAGTACCCAAATTGAGCTAATTTAACGCAGATTTTGGTGCGTCCATTTCGGTCAGTCAATATTGAAGGAAGAGAGCCGGTACTCTCAACGACCTACTTACACAAACGCCGTTTAAAAAGATCATTCTTACGACGCAAGTAAGTATACCTTTATCCGAAATGGTCGTCCACTTGGTCAGACGTTTGCGTAAAGCATTTTCTTTTTAATTGCGTCTTGCTATATGCCAGCCTTTATATTGTTAATGTAAGCCCCTTAATAGGGGACTATAAAATATAAAGTAACGTCTCAACTAGAATTCAGTTACAAGACTAACTGTCTTCTAGCAGAATGAAAATGAAACATCAGAAATGTCGGACACAATTCCACATTATTTAGAAAAGAGTTCATAAATTATGGAACAAATTGTTTAAAAAAAATTGTGACAAAATTAATGAAATTGGAATTTATAATCTGACATAAATGTTATGTTATTTCCTTATAATGTAGTTGCCGGGCACTTAGTATTTATTATGCATACCTGGGAACTAACTGTCTACTTTTCGAATCCTATTATATTAGGTAGTTTATTTTTTGATATTCGTTTATACAAAAAAACTAGGAAAGGTAATTTTTTTATAAAACTTAACAATGAGTGACCCGCAGGTCGTGCGTTATAGATATCTGCCAGTAATTCTTAATCGTTCAATTGTTTTCGCATAAGTGATGAATTAATATTATGGTGGAACATACCGACGAGGTGAAAATGCAAAGCTCCTGTCTACACCATTATTAATTCATATACACTGATAGACAAAGCAGATATTCAGTTTTGTGAAGCGTTCCAATAGTCACGGCTATTACTCGTATAATTAAACATTCATTGGATTGTCTGTCGCCGTTGAATGTTAGACGCAGATTGAACTGCAATCGTGCAATGAGTATGCATTGAAGAATACCAATGTTTGAGATATTGTCACAGGATTTTACATTCATACGAGTATATCACGTAGCGGTAAAAGAACCCCCTCTCTTCCCTTGGGTGTCGTAAAAGGCGACTAACGGACTGCACATACATCCTACTGCTTAAAGCGGCGATGGGCTCACCACCTGTCACGCTGAGCACATGTGCAGTCGCTATTTGGTGAAAAGTGGACTATGGTAGAGGACTGCTTTTGCTTTCCTCATTGCCTAGTCGCTTACTAACCCTTCGGGGATAATAGTCGTAATTATGTATGTATGTATAACACACCAGTTTCCTACAGGTGTAGGCAGATATCACAGCTCATCCACTCTACGATCATTTGCATTTACTCTAAAAATTTCATTTATTGTCAAGGATAAGTAGTTTTGAACTATTATGACATTTTTTAACTTGAAGCTAGCTTTTGCCAGCTTTTATAAATGCAACGTTTCCGCTAGGATTTAAGAGAAGTTGACGCATGCTATTGCGTTAACTTGCTATTGCCTGCGTGTGACGTTATACTACATCAACTATGTAGTACTTATGAAAAAAAAAAATTGTTTACGTTCACACCAATTATGTAGCCCAAGATAAGTATTCTTAAGAAACTCCGTTAATTTGGTAAGATAAC
The DNA here is from genome assembly GCA_963921215.1 of Scoparia ambigualis. Lineage (NCBI taxonomy): Eukaryota > Metazoa > Arthropoda > Insecta > Lepidoptera > Crambidae > Scoparia > Scoparia ambigualis. The sequence goes on from OY992505.1 coordinate 17,351,412, forward strand.
GGATAATTATAGATAAACATAGAAAAAACACCCAGACCCGAAATCAATTTAGAAACACTGTCCTTCTCTATAATAACCCGACCCGGAATTGAACCCGGGACCTCAGAGATGGCGCAACGCCAGACCCGGCGCGCTAATCACTCGACCACAGAGGTCGTATGTATACGTCATACGCAGTCGCTAAGTTAACTAAAACATGTGTCAAATAAATATGAGAATCATAGAAAATATTTCATTTCACACTTCATTGTTTCGCTATAAATATCACTAAATTGTAATCAGACCATTGACGTACTAAAACTAATAGTATTAAAGCAAACATGTGTCACTTATGAACTGTTTAAAGCAAAGCCTGACAGCAACTGAGCAAATTGTAGACGCGTGCTTTGAATAATTATCTCATTATAGATACGCCACATTGATTGATGTATGCCTCGAGGTTTCATTAAACTTAAATCTGGTATATTAATCTATACTAAAATAAAATGGAAGTGTCAAAATGTTGACGTCCTGCACGTTCGGTGGCGATCGTTAACCTGTCTTCGTGATGCCGTTTCTCTGGATACCCATTAACAGAGATATTTCAAGCGCGTCTATGAACAGAATACATGTGATGTTTCATTGTTCCATATAGCTTAAGGGGATCCTGCACTAAAATTTACGTATTATTAAGTTACTTGTACCATGCGCTGAATTAGTTAAATACGTAAGTAAGCCTGATCATTGCACAAGGTCGTGGCCTTGTTGAAATTTGAAACAAATTCTATAAACAATAACAAACAATACATAAATCTAATGACTCCTAAAAACATTTTTCTTCGACAACTTTCTTAATTTTACCCATGAAACAATAATTATTTTATGAAAATATTGTATTAATATTCCACAGGTCACCCCATCTTAAAAAAATAAATTTTAATTTTTAACACAAGCGCGTGATGGTTTTGTACATGTCGCAGAATAAAAACATTGCTCTAATTAAATTACTAGGTCTGAAACTTCAAAGCAGAATTGTTCTAATTTTAAATATCATTACGGTTGATTTTGTTTTGAAGTTCATTAAGAGACTTATATGTCAGTTTTTGCGATCGCGCGGCACCCTTCCAGCTTTCCAAATGCGGAAAATCCGAAAACACACTTTGCTCTACCTGGGAATCTTGTCAGCTTCTTCTCAGTCGAAGGCTCTCCCAAAATCCGAAATGGTGGCATTGAGGTATAATGTACTACGTACTAGAGAAGACGTCACAACTAGATTGTTTGCTACACGCGTTAGAGCAAGCTCGCTCCAACTGCATTAGCCTGTGGCAGGCGCTAGACGCAACAATACGTGTGTATTCTGTGTTCTATTTTATTTAAATATGCCTTCATGTGTGCTAAGGTAGGTACTGTTTAAAGAATTCAGAAAATAAAACTAAAAGAATCTCTTTTTTCCTGTAAATACGCACTAAATTATCGATATAACATGCATTTGAATAATTATTTTATCAAATCGCATCTTGACATGAGCGGCGGCCATGTTTCGGCGCTTTAGACCTTTTGGTTGCGAAAAAAAACGGTCTAGCGCTGTATGTTTGATTGTTCAGAAAGACGATAAATTAATAATTTAGCGCTGCAGCACTTATGTTTTAACTTTAAAAAAATAGAACAAGACTTTTGCTTGGGATAGCTCCTCTCTCTTATTTTCTCTATCCTATTTTATCTCAATGAATGGTGGTAGATTAGTTAGGTCGGTAGTTAACTTAGTTGATAAGGTTTAACTACTGCTCATCATCTGCCTATTAACGTCCCACTGCAGGGCACAGGCCTCCCACGTGGACAATAGCACGTGGTGATATTGGGTCATAACCCACCACGCTGGCCCAATGCGGGTTGGTGGGTTTTAACGACTGTCATCTTACGACAACAACCGGGACCAACGGCTTAACGTGCCTTCCGAAGCACGAAGGAGCTCGAGATGTTTTAAATTTGGTCACCCATCCAGCGACCCGGCATTGCAAGCCAAAAGCGCTGACAGCTGCGCCATCGAGCTCTTTAAAAAAGTTAACTAATTTAGTTAACTTTTTTATATTATATTTTTTGACGTCCATAAGTACATGTAAAGGTTTATATTGAATAAATAATTTGACTTTGACTTTCAATTGAACCTGGGACCTCCGGATATCGAGCCAAGCGCTTGACCACGCCGAGGCGTTACACTCGCATCAATGTTTAGGGTTTTCCAATAAGAGGTTATATTTTGATATTTAAATAAAACTAATATTTTTAGAGAGAAATCAATGAATTTTTATTTCATTGTAAAGAGGAAGGTATGCCATTAATATTTGAAAACAATATCAGCCAAATGGCCGCCATGGCTACACTTGCAGCACCATATACTTTTCATGAAATTTTTCATGACCAATTCGCGGCTGTATTTCCTTGATAACTTGACGAATTCCATATTTAAGGTCTTGAATCGATTTTGGAGCAATGCCAAAGACCTTATCTTCCAGTGGCCTCAAAGAAAAAAGTCTAAAGGTGTTAAATCACAAGATCTCGTGGCCAATTGTCGCTACGTGCCACACAAGCAGCGAAACAATCACAATTTTGCAAGGCATGTTTCCTGACCGTGTTATTTCTCGAAGACGTGATCACAATTGGCCACCGAGATCTTGAGATTTAACACCTTTAGACTTTTTTCTTTGGGGCCACGTGAAAGATACGGTCTATGCCAATGCTCAACAATCGATTCAAGACCTTAAAGATGGAATTTGTGAAATTATCGAGGACATGCAAATGTGCGAATCGGCCATGGAAAATTTCATGAAAAGGTTATGGTGCAACAAGCGTAGCCATGGCGGCCATTTGGCTTATATCTTTTTTAAATGTTAATGGCATACATTCCCTTTTACACTAAAATAAACGTTCATTGATTTCTCCTCAAACATACTCGTTTTTTTTAAATATCAAAATGAAACCTCTTATTGGAAAACCCTATATAATAATGCAAGACATGACTAAGGGTGTTTTTAGAAAGAATTCTACCACCGTCGACTTCATGATATGATGTACAAAAGCTGGGGCGATGACCTGCAACGTTCAGCATCAATTTGTGGCTTCCGCCCATACATTCGTCCTTAAGATGTTGAAAGCACGCACGTCCGCCCCCCGCCTTTGGTAACAGCTATTTATTTTCATTTAGTTTTGTCTGCGATATAAATTTCTCGGAACCTTTGCAACTGCTGTTAGCGATGAGATGACCTACCTAGTGGAAATTTTGAGAGAAATACCGTTCGAGCCATGCTCCACTTTATAACGTGTTTCAGATTTAACGATCCTTAAACTAGTACATAAATATTTTAGAAATTGAAATCTTTTTATTCTTTAGCTACGTGGGTTTTTTAAATTAGAATTACTTATCAATAAGATGAAATATTAGTTTTGGATATCTTTTCCATTTTTGAAGTTTGTAACCCAGTAAGTAACAAAAAAGTCACATTATAGCTTATATACCTACATTTATATAACGTATTTCCAATGACCTTCAAATTGTTTTTATAGTTGGTGGGCAAAGTTCCTACACATTTAGTATCATCCTCTTTTCAGGAATTTCATTAGCTACTTGAAATCGCTCAGGCACTTCGATAAGAGAGGGCCTAACAACGAAATCATAAATCTAAATATAGCGCTAATCCCGCTTCAAATATTATAATTGAATTTCTGTCAGTTGTTTGAAGTTAATAAACACAAAATGATTGTTAGTAGATAAATAGGTTAAGCCATAAATCTAGATTTGAAATAAGGTGTAAGACGCTATAATAGTAAGAAATATGCAGAAAAATAAGCCTTAAGCCTGAAAGAATGATAACGTAAAGCCTTAGATCACGGAGCCTTCAACGAAAAATCAACACCTTATTTGTACACACGTTCAATTATGAAATATTTAATGTTGAGCAGAAAAATGTTACATGAGATCAAAGTAAAAAATGACAATAAGGTGGATACGTCATATTCTGGTGATAAATTCAAACTTTCTAAGGCTTCGTAACAAAAATCAATTCAACGAATCGGGAAGTCCTTCTTCTACCTCGAGGGAAAATTCTTTGTGTAGAAGATAAATAAAGACACAATAAATTCATTTATCGAAGTTACCAGGTCGGCACTCAGATCTTTTTGTTTATGCTGCTGAACTTTTTTCCTGAGGGACTGCCAGATTTGATGATTTATATCTCATATATATATATTTCCTCTACACCTGAATGATCGTAAGCACAATAAAGCTTCCTTGCGAGTTTAAATGTATATCTAAATATTATCAGTATCACGTAATAGTTGTGAATTTAAAGATGTAACTAAATAGAAATTGTTTTGTTATTTTAACTTTTAGAAAAACAATATGTGTTTTTTTCTACGTATTACGAAGAACACACAATTACGTACAAAATTAACGCTACGCTGTTATTACACCTGACGCGATGAAATAGGACAATCAATCAATACTTATTCACATTAAAATTTACGAAGTCCTACTAAAATGGATAATAATAAATACATACATAAAATCACGACTATTATCCCCAAATGGTTAGTCAGTGACTAGGCAATGAGGACCGCAAAAGCAGTCCTCTGCTATAGTCTACTTTTCACCAAATAGCAACTGCACAATGTGCTCAACGTGACAAGTGGCGAGCCCATCGCCGCTCTAAGCTGTTGGATGTAAGTGAAGCCTTTAGTCCGTTAGTCGCCTTTTGCGACACCTAAGGGAAGCGAAGGAGTGGTAGTATTCTTTCCCCGCAACGCGACACGGTTAAAAAATATTAGGTATGTACCTATAGCTATCGAAGAGAGTAATGTACCTATGTGATATTGGTACTGCATTAAACATACAACAGGGCACAATACCGGCAGCCCGAATTTACGGCTCAATAATGACAGCATATCACACCATACCAACGTATCGTAGCGCAAGATAATGCCAATATATGATTAATGGTGACTGCGAAGTTCAGAAACGAAACGAACCCAAAAAAGGGTATGCCTCAAACGGAGATGTAGCCGTACTACATACAAATTACCTCTTAATAACGATGCGGGCGGAGGAACCTTTTCTTATCTACATTCTCAGATACATGCCCGACAGGCTGAGCGACTACTATGAGTTATTTACGCAATGCACAGAACGAATGATATATCGGTTTCGCAGATAGCTGCTGATCGAAACTGCAAAAGGGCTTACTTGCTTAATTCTCGTGTAGCTGAAGAATCGACGGCATGATCGCAGTTCGCACAGAGTTTGATAGGGGAGTACACGCCTCATTTAACTTTAGCCATCCACATTTGCTTACGTCCCGATCAAGACATTCTGGAGTCGAGCAACGACACTTGTTCGTTTTACGGGCGATCTTCATGAAACCTACTGGCTTCACCTTTACAGATCACTCGCATCTTTTATATGTGTGCTGTTGATGTTTCAATATTATTATTTAAGTGTAAACCATTCAATGTTATGTTGAGAGAATGAATATTGTTTCAACGAAATATTATTGAGAAATGCTCGATCCCAATCAAATAAATTACACACGTAAATTTCAACGAGCCGATTCCAAAGCAATTGGAATGTAGTGAGTATTTATAATACTTTGTTATTCATTATCGAATTGCAAAATACTTTTCATTAAGTATATGAATCAAAAAGACCACCCATCTTAAGACACAGCGAAAGTTTCTTAATTTGCAAAATTGCAACCCGAACGCACAAGCCGCGTCAAAATCGAGCTCCTTGGCTTTCAAAGAAAATAACAGATAAGTACAAAGAGCGAACACTTATTATGGAACAGAATAATGATATTGAAATACTCTATGGACAAATGATCGGCCCGACGGACGTTTGCTTTATTAAAACGGGGAGAGTAGAACTTTTTGTTATTTCCTCTCGATTTAAATGCAAATTAGTGGGGGGATGATTGCATTAATCACCATCTCCGGTGGTTATAAGACTTGAATGGACGACCGAATTTTCATGTTTAGATACGGCACGCTGCTTAACTTGGGACGTGCCTGACATAGAACATGACAAACATCTTTAATAGTAACTGCTACCTTATTACAGGAGCAAAATATAAATTTTACGTCAAACGGAACGCAATCCAAATATATGGCAGTAAATTAACTGCCTTCACACTGTCACACTGCCAGGCAAAGGCTTTCATCGTCGAAGTTAAGTAAGTTGAAGTTAAGACGACCTCCGTGGTCGAGTGGTTAGCACGCCGGGTCTGGCGTCGCGCCATCTCTTAGGTCCCGGGGTCAATTCCCGGTCGGGTCAATTTGGGAAAAAAAAATACTAAATTGATTTCGGGTCTGGGTGTTTTTTCTGTTTATTTATATTTATCCGTTATCTTACCATATTGACGGGTTTCAAAAATACTTATTTTGGTCTAGATTTTTTTTTTTTTTTTTAATTCACATTGTCCTACCTGGGAATTGAACCCACGACCTTCGTGTGGGCCTTGACCACTCGGCTACCGCGGTGTTTTTATGACAAGTTACAAATCACATCTCACTCGCCCTGTGAACCTGCAGAAGAGTTTCAAACGTTAAGTGAGTCTACATTCGTCTAAAGTTTCTCATTTTATTGTTCACGTAAGCTTATGATATAATAATTAAACAGTTAGTTACTTACTATTAACAAAGCATTTTCGCTGAAAAGCTTAACAAATTATAAAATATGAAGCTACATTTCTCGCGAAGATTTAATGATAAAATGTTTTATCCTATATTATATTGTATAGCATTGTGAATGCAAATATTTCAATAGTAAAGATTTAATGAGTTTCTATAAAGCAGCCGTTTAACTTGAAGCCACTAAATCACTAAGAAGAATATCAGTAATTTTTCTCAAAAAGAAATAAAATGTTATTGGACGTTCGGAAACCTTTTTAGGTTCGGTCCCGCATACGAATCAGGCTATAAATGTTGATCAGGACAACAAAAAACAATTGACCGAAATCTATTACCAGCAAAATTGCTGTTAGCAGTAGCAGGCAATGTTGTATGTCTGTTACTTTAAGGTAGCAGGTTTGTAAAAAATGAAGGTGGCATGGAGAGAACGTTACGAAAGGCCTCGCTGATTGACCGTAAATTTACCGACTTCAGAAAGGGTATTTTCGATTCAGTTTGATACGTGATCGACATTTGGGGTTTCTTTGAATCAAATTCGGCCATTTCGGCCATTTCATAAACACGAACAATTTTGACCAATATGTAACATACAAATCCAATTTAGCGCAATTTACATTCATATCTATAAACATCTAAGGTGCATTTACAAACGTAGTCAACCATCAGAAGCTGCAAAAGGTTTGGTAGACCTTTTGTCACGTTTGTGAATCCATTTGCCGACCATAATATAACAACAAACAACAAGATAAGCATTTAGGTTAGAGTACGATGAGGCCGACATGCCTGTGAAAGACGAAAGCTTTAAAATAATAAATAAATAAACTTTCCTACACTCATACCAACTATCTAGCCCAAGCTTCGTTATGAAACTCGTTAAATGGTTACTGGACAACGGATAAATATACTTAAATACATATACTCATTATACAAAGAAAACACCCAGACTAAAATACTATAAGTAGTTAAATAAAGAACCAGTTACTACTGTAAGTATTATAGAGATTTTTAGATAAATAAATGCCATAGATCTATTATAAATGTGATTTGAGAATGCCATAATAACGGCCAATGTAGATATTTCATTTCGTTGAATGTTTTCGCTTAAATGAAATGTATTTGTTTTGCATTTGAACACGGTGGATTCGTCAAACTCTATTGAGAATGGCACAATGAATGTTGACTTCACCTCTATATTATTTCTTGTGGCGTTCGGGGGCCGGAGCACTTGAATAAAAGATTCGTATATTATCCCAGCTTCGCCCTGAGTACAATAGGCCGGCGACAACGCACTCACAGTAATTCGGTGAGCAGCCTGGCGGCCGCATTATATTTATATACTTACCGGTATTCCACGGACTATCTAATTTAAAGGTGAATTTAAATGCCCTCGTAGCGGGCGTAGCTCACGATTTAAAAGTTTTGATTCTATAACCCGAACTTCCGACTACTGTCAGAGCCATCCAGAATACCAAATACGTATTCCCGCAGAATCGAATTCGCAAAAGAGACATCAAAGACGCCGCTCATGCGTTACGTACATAAAATCAGGTAAACTTTAATTCGATCATTTCCCTCATTTTAATATGCGGGCGGCGGACATTTCGACAAGAGTTATTCATGTGTAAACAATGTTAAACGTTTCGGCGATTCGATTTCGTTTCCAAGTTAACATAACATCAAAGAAAAGTTAAAGTTCGCAAAAAAGTTGTCGGTACTCACCAAGTTAAGCGAAGTTGAAGGTTTGGACGTGGAAATAAATATTTCTCCCCGTAAGTAGTTGGAGGGTAGTGCGGATAAAGGGACGGATACATTCGCCATTCGAATACAGAAAATAAGACCCCATCCTGAATCCGGAATCAGAGTGTAGGCAAATTGTGATTGTCGCGAGAACGACTACTGAGGTCACGCGTCACTGCCCTGACATTATTTGTCAGAGTGGATCGGAAAGCAATTTTGCTTAACTCGAGACTATTTGTCACATATAAAACGTGATCTATGGAGGCGACCGTCGGCGATACATCTCTTGCTCCTTATATAGACTAACAGCGAGATTTGGCCTTCTATTTGGTAACAAGAACAAATGTTTGCGAAATGGAAAATCGGAATGCCATCAAGTGTACGTGCAGTTAATATAATCAGTATTATTTATAATTCAGTTGCACGGTTATGGTGTGAAGAGTGCTGTGTAGAAATGGCTTATTAAAAAAAATTGCTACTCCATTAATTTCTATGGTTATCGTAAGAGGAATTATTAAGAGCCTGTGTAAGATTCAACGCACTGTTACCATGAAAGTATTTTCTTCACTATCATACATATCTACATCTACAGCAATGTGCTACCTTGCTATGCAACTATATTCGACATATTTCAGAGGACGAGGGCCGTGAGTTTGATTCCTTCTGAGGTAGGTAGTAATTTTTTTCAACTTCTCAATATCTTAATACAAAAGACATTATTTTATGAAGTTCTATAAACAGATCTAAAACATGTGAAATAAAAGTAAGTACATTTATTTCACTTATTTTCTGTCACCAAGGAATTTGCAAAAGATTCTAAATGTTCGACTAAATTAATAAAATAAACGTGAAAAGAACCACATAAATTGTTACATTTTCAAATTCCCAATAGGTACCCAACCATTGGAATTAGCCTAAGCAAATAGCATGTTGCGGCACTCTTTCCATTGTTGGAACAGGCTTCGGCAGAGCAAGATGTATATACGGGCACAGAAACGTCAGAGAATGTCAGAGGAGCGTCGAATGGATGGGATACAATGCACGTCGGCCGTGTTCACTGTCATTCAAAGGTGCGGGTAAATGGCCGTGTTTAGACTGGGATTTTCGTTAGAAAATTGGATCGTGCCAGCCTGAAACAAACCTGCACCTTGACGTAGCCGCAGAGAAATGAAACCGTATTCGGTCTAATTGAAAACAACCCGTTTGTATACACTCGATATTTAACCGAGCTCTTTTATGACTACTACTATATAACTGTAACTAAATATACAATATTTTAACTAAATAAAGCTTAATACCAGTCGATGAGATTTGGTCTTGGGGAAGTTTAATAAATTTAGTTTGAAGAAGTTCGACTTCGTTAATGTTACCAAATAAAATCCAATCAACCGGCAGAAATTCGGGGCAGATCGCAATGTCTTGATTTTCAACGTAACTTTGGGCGACAGCCGTTATTAATCTAGATAGTCTTAGTCATTAATATCGGACGACTTTGCATGTAGCTCTAAATACTGCTACTGCTGGCTTAAGGAAAGATTGCAGGGAATTACATTTTTTTATCACCGGCTTATGAAATTCCACGAAAAATGGAGACGAGCTTCGGTGTTAACGGCTGCGAACGAACGAACTAATGAGCTGATATTGCAAAATATAATTTGCAATGCACATTACATTTTTAGCTGAAACTTGGCAGTGGGTGTAATTTTTGAACGGGTATAATGTTTCACTATGTTGTCACCTACGTACTACTCCTCGAACTCGATGTTGAATTTAACTTCGACTGATTGTCAGGCTACTTTTGAGCCCGGGAAGCTTAGATTAAAACAAAAAGGGAAGATACGGCATTAGCGTCTAGTAAGTGAGCCGCTAAAATTAGGCCTAAAGGCACAATTTCACTTCAGTCGCAATTTACCGTGCGAAATTGCGGATATTCTGCTGTGTGAAAAAGGAAAGACGCTACACCGCAGTGGCGTCGGAATCGGTCGTATGTACTCGTCTGTTGCGAAGCGACCGAGACGTCAATCCACCTCAGTTGAGTAGGACTATATTTTGATTGACTACAAATAGGCGCATGCCGTATCTTCCTTTTTTGTTTTAACCTAAGCCGGGAAGTCATAAAATTCCTTCGGAAATTCACGTAAGACCCAAATTACACAAAGGCGAAGACGCGGCCGGAAGCTACTTACTACATATTATCTAGCAAGTGTAATAAGTATACTGTAATATACAAAAAAGATTGATAGAGGCAGCTAGGGAATTAATTAATACAATCTGTGGTGCAAACCAATTTACTTCGCTACGAGTATAACAGTGTACTGATAGCTTCCACAATGCTAAGAATAGTCGACCAAATATGATTATCTGGAGATCCTCCATGCTGCTTGTTGTGGCTTTTACGAACCACTACTATCTACCAAGGTAAGACGACATGCTGTCATATAATTCAAAGTTTTTAGTGTTGTATAATGGAAAGTTTTTAGTTTTTATAAGTCTATTTCAACATATTATAAGCGTCCCACTTTAGTCCTAGCTCACTCACATAAACCATATCCAATGAATAGATTAGGCTATAACCCACCCACCCATCCTAAACCTAGCATTGCGGAAATCGCAATACGAACGCGCAAATTGCTGATCTATAAGCTCCATAAAGTCTATTTGACTTTACATAAATACGAGTATAGTATAGGTAAGTATTTGCTTAAGAAGGGAGGAAACTTTGTTTGTTTTATACTCATTAAGAAAGCTGTACTAGAAGGTTTCTAACACTAAATAAAGTCTGAAAGATTTGAACGCGCTTAAGTGATACGTGTAAACGTGGCTTCTCGGCGCTCTCATTAGTCGCGATCAAACAGTGATTCACCCCTATTCGTTCCCACCAATTTCTCCAAGTAAAAGCTTCAGTAGATTATGTTAACCGAAGCATTTGGCACATAGCTTTGTAAACTTAAATATTTAATGGGCACATAACTGTTAGCACTCTCATAATAATGACAGTGATCCGTCAACATCTACTCTCGCGTTAGTAGACACGTTACGTGAACTATTATTGATAATAAATAGTTGATGGAACTAATGGCTGTAAGTGTATTACTGTGGCAGAAGATTTGTGTTTGATAACAGTATTCAGGTTTTCTTTTACAGTGGATACCTTGCTTTAAAACAGTCCTTCGCACTCCAACCTTTGTAGGTAATTAATTATTGTTGAAAGCTTACTGCCCTGAATAAGTTAACTCTCAAATAGAGTGAATTGATTGTTTTATCTGACAAGGGCTACCTTTAAACAGATAGTCCTTCGCATAATACAAGTACATAGTACTTCGAGCGTAATTATTGCAAAACGCTTACTTACTACCCTGAATAAGTTAAAGCTCAAACAGATTGAATTTATACTTTTACTTAATAATGACTACCTTACCTGTAGTAGGTAATAATATAATAATAATAATAATAAACTTTCCGACACTCACACCAATTATCTAGCCCAAGAGAAGCTTCAAAGAAACTCGTTAAATGGTTACTAGACAACGGATAAACATACTTAAAATAGTTAAATACATACTTAACAAATATACATAGAAAACACCCAGACACGAAACAATTTAGAAAAACAATAATTTCTAAATTGACCCGACCGGGGATCGAACCCGGGACCTCAGAGATGGCGACACCATGAAAACCGGTGTACAAACCACTCGACCAAGGAGGCCGTCAATAGTAGGTACATAGTCCTTCGCATAATACAACTTGTATTTCAAAGATAATTATTGTCGAACAGTCACTACCTAATATTGAATAAGTTAAAGCTGAAACAGAGTGAAATGGCAGTTTGGCAACATATTCGGCGCGAACCTCGTTATGATTCTTTCGAGTAGCTGGATTTCTAGTAAGGTTACCTCAAACGCGACTACACAAGCAATAACGGCAGACATGATCTCAGGACCTGGAGCCGTGCCAGGCCCACCACGCGCAAAATGGGACGGCCTACTTCTAGGTGGGACAGCCTGTATACGTTGTTACTCGGACTGTTTCTGAGTGTAACTCTTTTTCGCGCTAGTCAAGTGAAATCTATGTCAGGTTGCATCGCGGCGAGTAACTTTTATAAATTCGGATAGCGCGTAGCTTAGAGGTATCACTTAACGCTATCGTTAAAGTGTTATTTAACGTTATACGAGAGAAATGGTTACATTAAAATATATAAATATTATATTTCTATTCTTTACTAAACACTCATACGCAGGGAAGTTCTTTACCTTGTAATGTATGGAAATGTATGATGGAGAGGAGCACACTTCACCCAACCACCTCAAAACAACTTAGGAAATAGCTATTTTATACACATTCATTTTATATGAAAAAGTCGAAACATAACAACACCACTAATTCGTATAAAGTGTTCCATTTCAATGAGCAATGTTCGCGGCAAATTTTATAAAACGATATAACGAACGCTCTATTTGCTGACCGGTCGTTATATCGAACATTCGTATCAGCAATACAATTTCCGAACAAAAGCGTGTGTGACAATTCTGATAAACGCCACGGAAACGTATACGATTAGAAAAGTGGTTCTGTCATATGGAGATGAAATTATCCGGCGTGCGCTCACTGAATCGGATAAAACTCTAACCCTTGGGCAATACGCATCCGGATGATATTGAAAATGTTTATCAGCGGCAACACACGATGCTCGCAAGACCGTAAACATTGCTCCGACACTTCCGTGGAATCCAAATAGACAAATACAGGTCATTTTTCTTTTGAAAGTCCCTTACTTGTGCATTGGAGAGGATAACTGGAAAGGAATAAATATGTTTCTAAATCGATTTCTATGTAACTATATAAATAAAATTCAATTGCCACGAATGTGTGTTCACGCATCACTTCAGAGCGGTTGAATCTATTCAGCATATTCTTTTTTTGTTGTTTACGTAATAGGCTTGTGTCCACTAAGAATAAATCGGGTGGATTGTTGTTTCTAATGACCAATAAGATCTAAAGAAACAAAAATATATCTAAAATATTCATTATAAAAAATTGGGATTATTAATATTTTTAAAGAAAAAAATCGACAATATAATACGCATTCAGTCATATATGCCATTAAACGGAAATCAAAAGCCGTGACGTCACGCTCGTGACAAATGTATTTTATTGTTGTAAAATTTCTAAAGAACAAGCCTCGAACGAAACAGATGTTTGGCACGGCGTGACGTCATTCACTCAACATGACGGTCTTAAGCGATTTTGCGGCAAATTTAAATTAGAATATAAAAACGCAAAATAAATAATTGTAAATGATCGATTTTTTAAAAATAATGTATTTTTTTTGTCAACTATAACAGCCTATTATCAGGACAAGATTAGTATGAAAGAAAACTTTTGGGAATTCGTCACACCCATGACGTGTTCAAGCGGACGAAGTCGCGGGCGGGCCAAAAGTAGTATTTATATATTATCAGCTAGTTAGCGTGTATTCATTATAGATCGTTAAAGCTAAGCAATTTTCGCAATACCGAATAGCTGGATGCATCGGGAAACACGTTAGCCGTCAGCCCCGGTTAGTGCTTTCATCTGACAATCGTTAATACCTACTAATCCCCACGAAGCCCTCTTGAAAAGTTAAGATCTTACTAACATATAGTTATTAACCCCTCAGCCCCCGCAAGCGGTTGCATGAGACCGCACCTACAAAAACACACTTGACTTTGTACTTACAGACTACTTTAGTATGAACAAGTTTGATTATTTCGGTTCTGTGGTACATTTTAAGCATCGTGATCGCAAAATATCGCATAGTCTATGCTCGATTCTGTCAAATTTGACGTCGACAATTGCGCCAATTTTTGTGTCAGAAAATTTCCACGTGTGAGTGGTAGTATTATGTATGATCCAAAGGTCCAGATCCGATACTTTTAATTGTTTAAATTCTATGTATGTTAGTGTGTAAAGTATTTATTATAGGCCTCTTTGTATCTTTACCATCTTGTAAATTGTTCGTTGCCTGAAATAAAGATTTATTATTATAATAAAGGAATATATATCATACATTTTATTATAATTATTATTACGGACCAAACACTTATTGTGTTACATTTTTGTAGTAAGGCATGTTGATGCTAGTACATGAATAACATACCTAATTAGGGTTTTTTTTATTTATCGTACCTATGTCTATTTAGGATAAAATGATAAAATGTTTACTAGAAAAAAACAACCATTCATAGGAAGCTAGAATGGGATTTTTCTATTTTCAATTCAACGACATTAAGTATTTTGAACGTAAATGCATGACACCTTCAGTGTGACATGTACGATATCTGTACTGCTATGAATGAGCATTACATGGTAATAATATAAAACGCACACACGAAGAAAGCCCATTGAAAGGCAATGGAGATCAGATCTAATAACGGTGATTTTACGACCATTATACTTCACAATCATAATGTGTATGAACTTTCGGTACCATTAACCAGCTCCCGCGGGTCGTTATGACCGGGAGCATCAATTCACTGCTAGTCTGAGCTGGAAATGCTAATCTAATATTGAAATTGTACAAGCCGCTCGCTGGGGCGAAATCAGTGACGGTACAGTTGGTGATAATTTAATATGTCGGAAGAAAGGGCGTGACAGGACGCGAACAACGCGGATATTGCGCGCGGCGTAACGAGCCACTTATGAACGAATTGATATTACTTTACGTTTGCATGGCAGCATTAACCTTTATACGCCCGTTTGTAAATGAACAATGCAGCTGACAGCCGAAATGTATTCGCACTAAGTCGCGCTACAGTAGCGCACAATAGGAATTGTGCAAAGATACGAGTACGTTTGTTCCACATAATAGATTATGTTATGTTAAATGCAGACTTTAATGAGATTCAGGGTATAAAGTGTTTTGTTATGAAATTTAACACTGCGGTAACTTACACAGAGTTAGGTATTATGATGCTTAGAAGGACATGAGATATTGTCGATTATAACGACTTAAAAAAAACAAATTGGCCTTGTAAATCGGTTTTTTTCTTATGTCATTTAACTTTAACCGCCTCTGTGGTCTAGTGGCTAAGCCACCGGTTTTAGACCCAGAGGTCCCGGGTTCGATTCCCAGCGGGGGGGTATATCCTTGTGTGCTCGGTTTGGTTGGTAGTAGGGCTGTTAAGTCCGCCTGGCTAGCTACCACCATCTTATCTAAGTCTGTCGCCATAACAACGATGTTTATAGCATTGTTGTGTTCCGACAGTTTGAGATAAGATAGCCAGTTCCTCAGTGGTTGAGGATTCCGGGTGAAGCGCGCTTCCACCTTCGGCCTTATCATCACTTACCATCAGGTGAGATGAAGGCCAAGCGCTTACCCGTTGTGGATAAAAAAAAAGTAAAAAAAAACTCATTCGGTAAGTTATGAGAAGCTAGTATGTTTGGTTTTCAAAACCCAAGTACAACAGTGGCCTGACACGTGCTGACCATGACCGTAATAGTAAGATGCATTTTATTACTTCAAGTATGGAACTGCTCTAATACTTTGTCAAAGTGAACGTGACTGGTTTTTCTATTCGGAACGATGTAACACATTGGTTTTACGATAAAATACGAAAGCTTCAGCGGTTCACAAACTTTATTCCCTCCACTTTTTAATCTGAGCTGAAGGAGTCAACTAGAACAAATTTTTGGATGCCGAAACTCAAAGTTTGAAGCTGCATTAAATTACAGGCGCTTGCTGTTTTTTTGGGTTAAATTTACAAGGGTATACAATCAGCATTAAAAAAATTGATTTATTTGAATAAACCAACATTCTGTGTTAACTTAAAGTTACTATAGTCTATTGACTAGTGTATAATCGTTAAAAATTGAGTCTCTTACTAGGATATAATCAGTGTAGGTACTTATTAGTTATGACTTATTAAAATAAATAATAAATATTGAACAAATTACAAAGGAGGGACATTTCGTTTGTTAGACACAATTGGGAGCAGAATTATTATATGGCGCTCTTTCGTGTCTCGAAAGGCACGTTGAGCCATTGGTTCCAGCTGCTATTGTAATATGCAGTCGTTAATACTCAACAAACCGTAACGCGCCCGGCCAGTGGATTACGGACCGATTTCCAAATGTATTTCTCTTCATGCGTGAACTACGCACTTGCAGTGATGGTATATTCAATACACTTTGAGATAGAGAGAATATTAATACCATTATTTTCTATTAGAGGAGGTTTTAAGTGATCTTCATAGAGAATGACGTATCAAACCAAATCGATCTATCTTTATTCACATAACAAAAGTTTTTAGATATAACTAGTTTGCAGTTTGCTACCGGGAGGCCTATACTCGTACCAGGAATTGATTTGATTAGACGGATCCAAATCAAATTGCTAAGCACTTTGCTACACACACATACTTGAGCAGCAGAAGGTACGCACGACTTCGGCTGGCCTATAAACGCTATTTTCAACGTCTTTTAACTTATTTTAAACATCTCACCTGATGGTAAAGTGACGGTATGCGCGACAACAAAACCATATTTCAACTGGATAACTTATTTATTATTATCATTTGTCATATCCTTCACAGCGGAACAAAGCAACGCAGGTCGCCGTAGCTTGAGCGGCAGAAATAGTGTGACACTTCTGTCTGACCAAAACTCCTATATTATGCAATTTTGCAATCAAAACAAACTTAAACGTACGAGTGATTATCGGCACTAAAGAGATTGTCGTAGTAGTTTTACCTAATGTAGGTACTTACGTACGTTTCTGTTTTCATTCCATAATATGAAATTGGCAATATAAATACACAATTAAATTAACCTGTAAACAAATCACATCAAGTTTTGACAAAAATGTCAAATGCATCGACAAATGTGTACCTAACCACCGTTTAATACATTTTACTAATGCGTGTGATTATTCTAGCTCGTAGAAGTGGTAAAACTTTTGAATCGAGTCGCCTGAATTTGGGGGAGGGGAGGGGGGGAGCGGGGATGGGAAGTTGGGAGGAGTATCCCTCACTTACCCCCCTGCCGGAGACAAGTAGTTTTTAAGTTTTTGTTAATTTTTGTATTTTGTGTTTACGTGTAGTATGTACGTAACAATTGAGTAAAACTGCATAACCGCGTAACCAAAATTGGGGGGAGGGGACACCCCCCTATTTTTCACAAAAAAGTCCTTCTAATGAGCTAGATTTCTGTTGTCTAATAAAAAAAAATAACCTTGAAATTAAAGACAACAATACAACAACAAAAACAAGTCATACGTTTCTAACCTATCACATGACCTACAGGAGTGTCAAACTGAACCCCTTGACCCCCCCACAGTGTTAGTTTCTTCAAATTCAGGCGACTCGATTCAAAAGCCAACCCGATTGTGTTAAGTCCTATGCCGCTAGCATAATAGACGGTCCTGTGCCAACTGGATCACACATTGACCGGTAATATACTACGTTGCAAAACAGATTCTGTTAAGTCCTCAGCCGCTAATAAACCTAGAGGGGCTCTGTGAATTGTTGGGCCCACTAGATCAGACATTGACTGGTAATATACTAGATTGAAAATAGATATGGTCTAACTCCAATCCGTTTCTAGCAGCTGTTCAGGAAACTTCACGTTTCTCATTGTAGTTTCCATCAGCGTAATGCCGACTATTAAGTTTAGTGATGCGGAACCATCATTTGCCTTAGGCGTTCTACGAGAAATACACTGGACGATAGCCTATTATTAAATTGGCATATCTACCTAGTTGAACTTTATTAAATCTGCAGTTAAGTGTTATCTACATTAAGTTTATTGATATTATTACTGATGTTCTTCAAGTAAAACTTTATAGTTAATGGCCTTTCGCTTAGGCAAAAAACTATTTTAATCCACACTCAATTTATAATCTTTCCATGTGAATTGAAAATTTAATAAAACAATTTACACAAATTGCATTTTTTACTCGCTTTTAATTTATACGTGGGCTGAGGCGTTTGTCGTCTCATACATAAGTTAGTCGAGTTTCGTAAAATGTGCTTAATAATATCTTTTGGGATATAATGTGGCTCTTAAAAACATAATCACGACTATTATCCCCGAAAGATTAGTTAGAGACTAGGCAATGAGGACCGCAAAAGCAGTCCTCTGCCATAGTCCACTTTTCACGAAAGAGCGACTTCACATGTGACAGGTGGTGAGCCCATCGCCGCTCTAAGCTGATGGATGTATGTGCAGTCTTTAGTTAGTTAGTCGCCTTTTACAACACCCAAGGGAAAAAAGGGGGTGGTAGTATTCTTTCACCGCTATACGCGACACGGTATACTCTTCATTTGATCTAAGTAGGTACGTTCGCCGAGGTCTTTCCCATCCACTGTCCCACACTGAAAGAACAAAAAGGTTGATTTTGCACGGGTTGGCGACACATTAGTTGAATTAACAAAGTGATGGATTAAAGCAACATGAACAAATTGTTGTTTTCACAGAAAAGTTTTTGTTGATATGAAAACAGTAGTTTTTACCTATTTGTACATGTTGGCGTAACAATTCATGCATAATTCAATAGGTAGTTGTTGATTTTACTGTCCAAGTTGTTGAAATAACCATTTTTAAAGTTAAATTTACAAAATAAATACGTTAAAACAACAAAGATATATGTAATAAGTTCAAATTACCGTAACTGATCAACAATACAGTTTTTGTTCATTCAACAAAACTCAAGAGTAGGTGCTATATTAACCCTAAAATTTTGTTGAAATATGGTAAACCCAACTAATAATTTCTTTCCGTGCATTCTCACTCTCGCCTCATGCGCCCTTTTTGTACCTAATTATTTTTTCATCCATCCTTTCTACATGACCAAAGAATCTTAATATTTATATATTGAAACTCTTTGATTATATACATGTCTAGATAGTGCATGGCCGTAAAAAATACATCCAAAAATTTGGCTTGACGCGCTCCTCCCGGCCATAGAAGGCGGTCATTCGCGCTAGTACCTATCAGTCATACGCGGCTGCCACGCACACTTCAAAAATTCAATAGAAAAACGCCCGGTTTTTCTATTGAATTTTTGAAGTGTGCGTGGTGCGGTGAAGTGTGCGTGCGGAAAAAGGCCCGGGCTTGGAGAAGCGCTTGTACCGCGATGCTCCTTCTAGACATGTATAAAGATTATAACTATATGAAATCTACTTACATGATGGATTGTTATGATACACAAGCTCGTAATACCACGTTTAAACGCCGATTAATCCCAATCGCGAAAGTAATTGCCGCATGTCTGCACTATGCCTAAATTACAATTTAATTATTTTGTAATCTGACACCCGACTCCGCCGCCTCCCTTCGCTAAGCACTACTCATTAGTTATACAAGCTAATGGCACCATTATAAACCGTTCTTAAATTTGTACGGAGCCTGTAGGTACCTAAACTGAATATTATATATTTTATATTTTCAACCGTGACGCGTTAGCGGTGAAAGAATACTACCACTACCTCTCTTCTCTTGGGTGTCGTAAAAGGCGACTAACGGACTAAAGACTGCACATACTTCCAACAGCATATGAGCGGCGATGGGCTCACCACCTGTCACGCTGAGCACATGGACTGCTTTTGCGGTCCTTATTGCCTAGTCTCTGACTTACCCTTCGGGGATGATAGTCGTGCATATATGTTAGTGTGTATGTACATATATTTTCAGACTTAGGTATATTTTTATTGCGAATACAAAGAAGCTGTGTGGTGGCCGCTTATTATTAAAATAATAATACCAACTTATCTCCCTTGGGTAAAAGGCGACTAACGAACTAAAGACTACACATACATCTAACAGCATAGGGCGGCGATGGGCACACCGCCTATCACGCACGCTGAGCACATGTACAATCGTTATTTGGTGTAATGTGGACAATGGCAGAGGACAATTTTTGCGGGACTCATTACTTAGTCTCTGACTAACCCTTAGGAGATCTTTAGTATATGTATATAAGTAAGTATATACGGTCGGAGTCACCGTAGCTTTACCAGTTTGCAGCGATTTTTAACTCCCGACGCAAAAAGAGGGGTGTTATAAGTTTGACGTGTCTGTCTGTCTGTCTGTGGCATCATAGCTCCAGAACGGATGAAGCGATTTCAATTTTCTTTTTTGTATTAAAGGTAGCTTATGTGCCAGTGTACTTAGACATGTTTAATGAAAATCGGTTGAGCCGTTTAAAAGTTTATTAAAGGTAGCTTATGTGCGAGTGTTCTTAGACATGTTTGATGAAAATCGGTTGAGCCGTTTAAAAGTTGTGGGGGTGAAAGTGGGGAAGAATAACCGACTGTCTGCAAATATACTCGAGTGGGGTCTTAAATGAAAGCGCATTGAAAGAGAATATTGATGACTTAATCGAGAGTGTTCTCAGCTTTGTTTGATGAGGAAATTGGTGGTGGGAAAGTTGGGACATGTAAATCTGATTGTCAAGTAAGAGTAGCAATTACAATCTTTGCAATTCTGCTAAAGATGATTTGTCATATGGGTTATCGTATTAAGCGCAACAAGCGCCCGGGTACGTGCCCGGTACCAAATAGACGACGCGGTGTGCAAGGGATTTTGACCTTTAGACTGGTAAAGCGATGTAGTCCGCGATAGTACCTAACGTTACACCAATGTAATAAAATAGTTGTTGCGAGTAATGACCAAATTTTATAATAAAAAAAATACTTTGTAAATGTTAGGTTGCAATTTCACGTGTTAGCATCGAAAAAACGCTCCTCCTCAACTCACCGAATAAAAAAAATCACAAACTTTCGCGATTTGCAATTCCGGAGTATTGTTCCAAACCAGCTTTTTTTTCTACATATTAGTCATAGCGCACCGCCGCACTCGCTTTTCTAGCCGTTTTATCCACTTTTAAACGCGAAAGAGCGTCAACAGTAAAAACATAAAAAACTAAAAACTACGTCACTCGGTTGTTTTAACTTTTTACTTTTACTTACAAAAGCAAATGGCGATTTTTTGCTTTCCGCTCACATGCACAAATGTATGCTTCTATACAGAAAGAATCAGCTAGTAACACCTAAGCCGCCCAGAGGCGTAGAGAGAGATTATAATTGATCATAATGGTAGGTCTGAACCTATGGTTCCGTTTTAGTTTGGGCCAAATAATAATAAAAAAATGTTCCACGTTTACTTACTTAGACTTTCTTTTCCTTTCATACAATTATTATTATTATACGAATCTATTACAGTTAAAGTCAAAGTCAAAATACCTTTACTCAATAAACTTATTTAATAAGTACTTAGGTACTTTGAATAGTCCAAGTCATGATATTGACCGCTTTTCATATTTATTTATTTGAGTTAGCACGAGATAAACGTCATGTATTTTGTCTATCAATAAAATAAATAATGACGCATCGTTTTTATAGCGGTACTATTACCTATTGTGTTTTTATTAGACGATTCCGGCACATATCGGCAATGTCGCGTGTCTATTTAGTTGCCATAAACTTATACTACCTACAATGCCTACAGGCCGAAGCACCGTCACGGCTGAAGAAGAAGCCGAACTTCAAAAGCGGACGCTCTTTGAATCATCTTCTACAGACGTAATAGACCTATGATGATGATGATACTACCTATATATTTTGGTTGGTGGTGGAAAGTCGCGCGTTCAAGTCCTAACTGAGTCATAACTTAACTTCTAATTATTTTACACTGTTAAGTATATCTTGAAGCTTTTTGAATGCAATATAATAAGGAGAAAAACATATATAGGTATTCCTCAACAGCAAGCGTTTAGCCTTTACCTCAAGGCTTGTGGTGAATAGGCTGAAAAGTAAACGTTTTACTTTGAATTCCCAGTCACAACAGAATTAGTTATCAGACTTAATTTTAAAAAGATAATGTATTTTGGGATTGTAATTACATTACAGACAAATACCATTGGTATTAGATTTGGTATTAGAAAGGAATAGATCTATAAAATAACCATTATGAGGATTCAAACAAATTAATCAATATATTTTCAACACGTCTCTTTATAAATTTTGATTTGTTCGCAACAACAGTTGTAGGTATTTCATTTATACTCGTATGATACTACCTTTGGTCCCGGCTTCGCTCGTGTAAATTTTTAGCGGGACAAAGTAGCCCATAAAACCGTCTTCAAGGCTCTATCTCCGTACCAAAATTCAGCCAAAGTCGGTTTAGCGGTTTTAGCGTGAAAGCGTAACAAACAAAGTTACATTCGCATTTATAAACATTAGTTACATATTATCCACCAGCCAGCCAGCTTATCTTCTCTAACTAAAAGTGACGGAAGAAAATTGCCACTAACGTAGCGCGTCGTTGCTGTTATGACGGCTTACTTAGACATACATTTAATTGTATGCTATTTAGAGAAACACCCACTTATGTTGTGTCTGGCTTTTGTAAACTTAGCCCAGACATATTACAAAATTAAAATACTACTACTATATAATAATGTGAAATACACAAACATTTAATATAAAGTATTTAACGTCAGTTTGAGTATAAAACAAAAACTTTTTTACAGAAGTTGATTTATGTCTACGAACATTTAATAGGGCGGCGTATTTCGTTTTCCAATTGCCTATCAGTCGAGACAGATTGTCGATAATGACAGCAATTTTGGATAGTTTCAGGTTCATATTTTATGTGCCGTGCGTGAATGACACACTTAAGTATTAGAATAAATAATATTCGACAATAACGCTTTTCCTTGACATTTCTTAATAACAATGAGTAAAATCAATTCATCAACTATAATAATAAAAACGAACTAAACGAAAGTTATTTTTTTATTCGACTATGAGCCGATTCTTCTAAAGCTGAGTAAGTCTTATCCTGGTAATAAAATTACACTTTACTTTTACGTTATCTCCTAGGATCAAGTATAACATGATCCTAGGTTATCTCATTTTGAATATTGACAACGTTATAGTTTAATATTATTAGCCAAAAGTAAAAAAAGAGCTTTCGTTCACCATACGTTCAATTACCACGGAGTAGTAATAAATAGTTTATCATAAGTTTGGTTTACTTTGGTAAAATGCAAACGAGTTTAACCCAGATATTTACATTGGTGTTAATTTACTCCAGTAGTATTTACGGTGTAAATCTATCAAACCACAGTTACTACAGTGTAAGCTTAAGCTATAGGTTTTGCGCGATAACCATCGGTTAAACACGAGGTGCTCTTTGTAGGTAAAATACATGGTAAATAATACTCCCTACAAATAAGTCACCATGAAAGTGTATTTCTCATAGATTAACATTACTCAGAAGGTTTAGCTTTAAAAATAAAAGGTTAAGTATGCACTATTAATTGAATCTAATTACTTAGATGAATCAATCGTCGCTAGTGACATTTCCCAAAGCCTCCACTGCCCCTATTAATTGATTGATTAATGTGAATTTTGTTTACAAGATCGCTAGGAATAACAAGAACCCGAAAATCATTATTGTTTACACTAGGAAATAATGTTCACTAGAACGGAACTTGTAAACTCGTGTGAATATAACATAATTTCACGTAGCGGTCACAACATGCATAGTACCTACGTAGGTTTAACAAAAATAGTAATCCAGGACTTATCCCCACTGTCATAGTAAAGCTACATGTTATATTATGACAATTTAGGAGCACAACTATTCTTCATAGTAATATCGTAAACCTATAGTAAAATCGAGAACTATTGAAGCCAGATATTACTCACTGTTAGGTCACAAAAAGACTGTAGGAATATCTAGAAATATCTGCCAGAGATCAGCACTGCGCGGCGACAAACGCTAGGAAATTGCCCTGATGCCGGGAAATTGAGACGCTCCATGCTCATGAACTCAAGCTCGCAGAAAGAGATCCGATGATATCACAACGATAAATTATAATCCCTTCTTTTGTGAGAGCCATCGGCAGCAATAATATACTTTATTTTTGATTGCAAACGGTACGCTGACAAATTCGTGATTCGAAACCACGAAAGCGTGAAACAATAAAACAGGACAAATGTAACACATTTACCCACCGTAAGTGAATGAGCATTATTAGTTTGATTAACTCCCCAGCTTTTGCAGCCATAAAGATTTATGCTGATTTACGTTTAAATGGGACCCGAAAGGGTAAGCAATAAAACTATAGTAGGCAAAATGCTAAGTATTTCGGGATTATTCTAATAGCCCACCGTAAAATCTGCTGGGGGTGCCTATTTAATAAGAGACAAAATCTAGGTGCTATAAATTAGTGAGCCGGTTTAAGGTGATATGTAGTAGAGCAAACACGTTTGGGTGGCACGATTAACCGGGTAGAGACGGATATTCAAATATTAACCTGCGCCAAGAGTTGACATTGTCGAAATTAGGGTCACAAAATGAAGGTAGCGCCAGTTACGGGAAAACTTGGCTAGTTTGTGTTGATGGCACTATCATCTTAACAAGACCGTTCAAGGTGAGTGTTAAAAAGTAATGAACGGGACGAAACGATCTAGGCTCACAACCTTCTTTGAATATTACAAGAAGTAAGGCCGGAGACAATCACCACATCTCGGTCTCTCAGACCCCGATTCATTCAGATTTACCAGGCTAAATATGTTACTCGGTTTGGTTTGTTTTAGATTGTTCTAAGTTCGCCTGTCTGTCCATTTTTATCTGCGTCTATCGCAACAACTACTATTAATTATGTGTTTCGTCTTAATTGACAATTCTTTGTGAAATGTGCTTCGATCTTCGACCATATCGTCACTAAGAGAAGAAGGCCAAACACTCAGCAGTTCTAAAAGAAAACTGTTGCTACAAATAAATAAATAAATAACAAAGGCATGTCGGACTGCCAGCGATTTATCTGACAATCCACATGGAAGAAACAGCTTAAACAATACGGCGTTGGAGTAGCTGCCAACCGCGCTTAATCCGACGGAGCAGCACGACAAAACGCTCGAAGTAGATTTACAGTGGGAACAGCGGCAATAGTGTGTACCTACAAACATTTCAGAATCAACCAGCTCGAGGAGCGTTGCTGCACAATGGAACAGGAAATCTAATTATTAGTGACGCGGAACGCAACTCACAAAATAGTTTGTACAACGAATTGAGATACAGCGGATAAATGTGTAATGTGTGTATGTTAGTGTCATTCGCATTTTTCCTTTAAGGTCATAGTTTGTGTCATCGTTTTCCAAGTTTCAACAAAAGCGCACATACAGAAAACAATGTACAAACAATAGTGAGGTGGACTTACAGAGATAAGGATGCTGTTCCCAGTAGGCAGTTAAAGATTCTACTTATCGTCATACCGCATCAGATGAGATAAACGCCAATCACTTCCTAGTGTTTTCGTAAAATATTGAGTCACTTAGCTTTTCAAAATATCTGAAATATTTCTGCTTTTCTAACTATTAAACAAGACTGTTGATGGAATTATCGAAATGTGATTAAACCATTGACGTGGATTGACGACTAGCATCATAAAACTTATAACCGACCCCGATTTCAAAGGATTTATAAAATGTCAAAACTCCCAGAGTTTTCGCTAAAATGTAAGGAGGTTTTAAACCTCAAATAAAATGTAAACACCTCCAACGAACAGCCAATTTGTTACAACGCCGAATAATGTTAGACATTTGAACGAAGTTACATTTAAAGAGAGTCGCAATCAGGATAACAGCTATGAACTTTGTTTTATTTGTCTCCCGTGAACGAAACTGGGTTACGGTATTATGAGGCTGGGTCGAATTTGATTCGAGAAAATAAATTCACTACATCTGCACAAGTATTACAAGGAGGTAGAAGTTTGTTAGTTTGCTTGTATGCAGTATAAACCGTTTTTTACATTTTTTTTATAAAAGCTAGGTGGACAGGTATTGCGCATCCAGCTTTACATATGGCATGCAATTTTGCTTTCGTTTCACATCCTATATTTTGACACAAACGTACGGTATTCAAGTGAATGCACCCGATTCTTTTTTAAAAAGTGCGATGGAAACAGTGCTACGATTTACCAAAGAAATAACTATGAAATGTGGTACTGCATCAAAATGAATATTTTTAGGTCAGGTGACGCGAATAATAATAATAAATACGAGTATATTGATAATATAAGATAATATGTTAAATAAACAGAATAAAAATATTTTATTTTATTTGGAATAGTGCTAAAGTCAAAGTCAAAATCAAAGCAAAAAAAGCTAAACATGGAATATCGCAACGGAACCGCTATCAAAGCTCTTTTCTGCATAAATCGAAGGATTTTGGCGTAGTCCAATTACAAGTTTAACACGTTAGCCTTCTTATCCATTTGAAGTGCGTCGTAAGTAATCAATAAGTTTAAAACAGTTAATTAAACATCTCGGCATGAAGAGTATGGAATGCTGGCGGCTTGTGAGGGGAAGCACAGAAGTTTGTAGTGTGTAGTGTACATATTCTTTTTGGGAGGGATTCTAGGGGAGAAACCCACACAACCAATGGAATTCTTAATGCATTTTCTAACGTAAAAATAAAAAAGGTCGAAACCAGGGAAGTTCTTCAGAAAACAACACAAAAGCTGTGAAGATTTTCGTTATAGATGCCCTCGAGTCTAACTTCAATACCTTATGTAGTAAGATATACTTGCGTTTGTAGTTTTAGTGACATGTGTGCTTACTGACAAATGTGATTTACGATGAGACAAACGTGTGTAAACAGAATGTCAGTCGCCATAGCAGAGAATGTCCTAACTTCAAAATGCCTAGGTCGCTCAAAGTGTGTTTCGGATTTCTCGATGCGTAGGTAGTTCGGTTTGTGATCCTGATCACCAACCGGAGTTTGGCAAGCGTGGTAATTATGTCATCTACCTATCAATTATAGCGATGACTTGTTGCCCTTCCCCCCCTCGCGCCTCACAATTCCTATTCCTTCCTAAAACCTATTCCTTCCTCAACCTCTCAGTCTTGGCAACGAAATGTAAAAAAAATTTGACAGCAGATGCGATTTGGCGGGAATTTAAATTTGAGGAAATGGAAAAAAAATCGAACGCAGTTCATGTTAAATTTTGCATTTACGATGCGTAACATGTACCACACAACCGAAATAATCAACCTTGTTCATACTAAACTAGTCTCTAAGTGTATCATAACACGGTACAAAGTCAAGTGGAGAGCGCGGCCAGCACGGCCAGCGCGGCCATATATGGCCGCTTGGGGTCTGACGGAATAGCGAGTTTTTTAGGTGCGGCCAAATATGGCCGCTTGGGGCATGAGGGGTTAAAGGCCGGCTACGCATCTGCGATTCCTTTGGTGTTGCGGTTGCCCATGGGCGGTGAAGATTACTCTCCATCAGGTGACCCGCCTGCTCGTTTGCCTCCTTCTATTATAAAAAAAAGACTTGAGGTCGATGACAGTGGGTTTTGCCTAGCAGTGCTACAGTATTTATACTAAGGCTGTCCCTTATGTAGGTCTTTGATCATCGTAGGTACTTAACTTTTTCTGGCAACTATGTATAAATCATACTGTTCCCGCCAAAGCCGGGACGACCATTCAAATGTTGACTCAGCGGTTGTTGACGACCGCGTCCGCCTATCTGCCGCGGCGCCACCGCTGCGCGACCCGCGGCCGCTCGCTTCGTGAGCCGACCGCGCCACTCGGCAGCTAGCTAGGTACCGCGCGCGCACGCCACAGCCTGAACGTGAAAGTTTGACCCTAGATGAAGTGACCTTATAGAAAGTGACCCTGGGATGATAGTGCCTGTGATCAGGTGAAGTGACTTTGTGCTGTGCCGGTGACCATCACATCGCCTCTAATCGCCGCCCGCCAGCTCGTGTCCCGGTGCCAGCGACCTCGTCAAACCTGCTCCCGGTAAGCTCCTTTCTACCTCCCGCCTAACCTTTATTACGTCGCTGTTATTGCGAACGCCTTTCGCCGTAACACATACATAGAAGTTGGTGCTTGGTGTCGGCTCATACTACCAACTAACCCATCTCTTCTCTTGAATGTCGTAAAAGGCGACTACCGGACTAAAGATTGCACATACATCCAACAGCATAATTCGCGCGGCGATGGGCTTCAACCCATCTCTTCTCTTGGATGTCGTAAAAGGCGACTACCGGACTAAAGATTGCACATGCATCCAACAGCATAATGCGGCGATGGGCTAACCATCTATCACGCTGAGCATTTTTACAGCTATGCGATTCTATAAGCGACACAGACGCTGCGCGCATGGCTGTGATCTGCTGTCTCTTTCCAATTCTATGAATATGAAAGAGACAGAGTCAATTCTCAGCGCTGCGGCAGCCGCTGCTACCAAAGCTTTAACAGAGACTCGGACTGCAGTAGTTATTAGGTGAATGTGGACTGTGGCAGTGTACTGCTTTTGCGGTCCTGGTTGCCCAGTCTCGCATTAACCCTTTGGGGATAATAGCACAGAATAACTAATAGTACTACGTACAGAAGGTTCACTCTCTAATAACTTTCACGCGAAATTGAAACTTATCGTGTGATCCGAGCGTTCATATTCCGTTAAGCAACGCTGACTCGATATCGATTTGACGTCATGACGTCACAGAGCGAAGGGCTTACGCGCGCGCGCAGGGATTACGAGTTAAGCGACCGACGACGCGCGACGTGAAGCATGCGTCGCGAGCGGCAACCTTTACTCTATACGCCTAGGCGGCCTGCCTGGGAGCGCCGGCCGAACATACCTAAACTGTGGAGTGATACCCCCTTGATAATAATAGTCGTAAGTCGTGAGATGTGTGTTTGTATGTATGTAGCTATAAATACAAACATCACGTGTTTGCAATCACGGATTATGATTTGTCAATAGCCACAAGCCTACGTGGAATCTCGGGATGCCGCCAATTAACGTCATTCTGTTCGGCCATTTTGGCGAGCGGCGGCCGCGGTCGTCACAACAGATTTGTCGTGCGAATTTCGTTTCGACACGAAATAAACATACATACATACTTATTTTACATTATCCCCGAAGGGCTAGTCAGAGACTAGGCAATGAGGACAGCAAAAGCAGTCCTCTACCTTAGTCCACTTTTAACCAAATAGCGACTGCACATGTGCTCAACATGACAGGTGGTGAGCCCATCGCTGCTCTATGCTGCTGGATGTATGTGCAGTTTTTAGTCCGCTAGTCGCCTTTCACGACACCCAAAGGAAAAGAGGGGGTTGTAGTATTCTTTCTTTGTCTTTGTCTTCTTCGCGTATCTGTCACGAGTTAAAAGATTTCAAAAAACATTCAAAAGCCTATGCCAAACATTAAAACACTTTCTAAAATATAATTCAACCGTATTACGTTTCGTAAATTATGCCTCAAGATTGCCAGCATAGTCTGTCTGTCGTGCTACACTGAATCTTTCTTATTATAATTAGACTGAACTAAGTATTTACCATCAAACATGTTAGAAGAGTCATTAGCGGGATTATTAGCATGTTTTGGTTGTCTTCAAAATTATGAGTATCCAATATTTTGACACGTTATTTGCAAACATTGTTAAACTATACCTTTATTATAAAGCTATTTACTTTAGCTACAAATCGAATTACGATAGAAACAGAAACTCATTTAACGAGTAGAGAGGCACTACCTACTTTCATTATTATAAACCTCTTATTACTCTCTTATAGAGCTACAGTCGTATAATGCGATTGGTCCGCTGACGGAATGGACAGATAATAAAATAACGGACCTCTCATACAGGTAACATAAGAACCTTTTTGTACTATAAGTACTTATCATTGCTTTTTTTATGACGTAACCAGCAGACGTTACATGCATTACATTATGACAAGGTTCTAAAGAGTGAACGTATATAAGTGCATACAGACGATGCATTCGCCCGAAGCTGCCGGTTAGCTTGACAGCAAACGTTTCTCACTCTCCAGGTTTTCGGCGCACGTACAGTCAGCAACAGAACAGATAAATACAGATACACAAATTTAACAGTTTGTTTGTGATTCTTATTCCCCAAAAACGTTAGGGTTTCAAAAGTGTGTATCTACTTTTGTTGCTGACCGTACCATTTTATGTGTGACGGTTACAACATACCTACTGAATTAATGTACTAACGGTGGACATCACAGTTTTTATCGCCTAAGGTATGTACGGCAAAGATACGTGCCGATGCTATTTTTACTTGCACTTTTAAAGATTTTACAAGTTGGGTTATCTGTGCCAGCTTTTATTAGCACAATTTTACTTTTTTTTAATTATCATAGGTCGAATAGTTTTTGTATGGAACAGATGATTTTTTAAGCAATTTCAAAATTTGTCCCATACAAATACTTAGTTGTTCTTTTCACTTATTAGGATAAGCATTCTGTTTACAATTTAGATAAGGTGACTGCTAGAAACCGCAAGAAACTTCAAGGGCTGGTCAGGTCAATTGTTTTAATCATGACAAAAATTACAAAAAGGAATTCGTGTTTTTTCCGCGTCAGCTGGGCGATAAGTACCTACGTTGACGGGTCAACAGACGGCCGGCCAGCCGTTGCCCTCGCGTTGTAAATAATCGTTATTTTTAATAGTTTTCATTTTATTTTTCTTATGTTTTTGCTTTGGGAGGCCTTTGCCCAGCAGTGACAAAATAGAGGCTTATAATAATAGTAATAATATTGCTTTAAAATAAATTAGATACTTACTCACAGACTATCCAATTAATATTCACAAAATGATGTATTTAATTAAAAATGAAAAAAAAACACGAATTCCTTTTCTTGTTAAATTTAAAACACTTAACCTAGTCAGCTCTTGAAGTTTCTTGCGGTCTCTAGCAGTCACAGTTTTATATTTTTTATATAAAAAAAATGTTCTTGTGATAAGTACTAAAAGGTTTCTGTATTGTTTACTCGGTCAACTAGCCTATGTACCTAAATATCATGTAGACTAAAAAAAAACAAAAAATATGGCTAAAAATAAAACTGTTATTGCTGATCAAGAGCAAATGTATCAATACATTTGCTCTTGATCAGCAGATGTTAAAAAAATACAAAGTAGAATTTACAATTTGTCAACATTGCTATTAAAGGAAATGTATTTCGAGAACCAACAAATATTTTTTCACAATGTGGTAGAAACCAATAAAATATACTTAATGTAAACATCGAAGTCGTATAAGTAGACGGTTTATTAAAAAAATAGATAGCAGTGAGTCTTAGATATCATAGATATAAAGTATTCTCAGAAATCGTGATCAAAGCATATCGCATTGTTCAGCCAAACTCCAGCAAACTTTGTCTATCTCCCAATCGTTAAGTTATTTCTAAATCAACACAAAGGGCGAATTATGTTTACTATGCGGGTACCATCTCATTGCGTTAACAGTTGACTGCTTTTGCGCAAATTACGGTAAACGGGCATACCGGCGCGAAGTCCACAATGCATTCCTGTAATTATGGAGGGAAGCGGAGCCAAGGCCGAGTGCAGTCGCTCCTCTCAAACGCACCTTCGCCGCCTGTCACGAGTGTTACGACTCACGACCCTTGCAATGTATGTTTTCTAAACAAATACCTATCTGTTTAATTTGTTTTTTTTCCCTTGTGGTAGAAGTCTGTGCAGAATGTGACGGGGCTTATTGCCACAGATTAACATTGTTTTGCATTGATGTGCACTGTTTTGACCTGTGTTTGGCCACAAGCGGAGCCTCTCGCTCGTTTTAAACACGGCAGTCACGAGTGTCACGATACTAGCAGTGTTTAATGTAATACTTAGATATCGGTTTTAATTTGATTTCATGTTTGCTTTATGGTAAAATTCAGCCCTGATTCTGACTGGATAGCCACTACTATTGTTTTGCATTGCTGAGTTCCGGTTTGAAGGCCGCAAGCGAAGCCAAGGCTGAGTGCAGATCGCTCCTTTTAAACACGTCTTTACCGCCTGTCACAGCACTCGCAATATTTATTGTTCTCTAAACGAATATCTGTTTACATTTGTTTATTATATGCGCCTGGTTATTCCCGGAATACGACTGGATAACAACCATCCTAATAAACTCGTATTTCTTACTGCGGCTTAAAAATAATTGTTCTGCATTGATGAACTCCGGTTTGAAGGCAACAAGTCAATGCCTAGTACAACTTGCTCTTTTTAAACACACCTTTGCGGCCTAGAACGAATGTTACGATTGTCATGACACTCGCAATGTATAATGTTTTAGAAACAAATATCTGTTTTCGTTTGTTTTCATATATTTGCCTTGTGGGCCTCCGAAACCTGATGGCAACTACTAACACAAATAACTATTACTGTCGCCAATCAGCATCGTGTTGCATTGTTAAGCTTCAGTATGAAGGCCGCAAGTGCAGATTGCTCCTTTCAAGCACACCTTTGCGGCCTGTCACGACAATGCGGCTAGCAACCAGGACTTGGAACTAGTACCGTAAGTACTGGTATTTTCCATTTCAGTTCCTGGATACCGATTTTTCCACGAGTACCGGTATAGTACCTCAAAAATGCCGGTATCTATCTGCCACGTTGTCAGTCTGTTTGTCACGTGAATACCGGTATCTATCTGCGACGTTGTCAGTCACGTAATATGCAGTGCACTCTGTGCAATGCAGCCTTTACGGCTGCGTCTGCGTTCATGCGAAATGCAATGCAGTTGACCAATCCAAGCGCCACTTATTTATCTACTCGGTATCTCTCGCTCGCACTAATGTATTTGGTTACATGGTACCGGTATAAGTACCTGTATTATATCTGTATAATACTGGTGCTACTATAATCCTACTACCATCCTACTTACCGGTACTCCTCGGTTAACCTGTATTATGAATACCGGTATCACATCGATACAAGTCAAAGGTACCGGTAATTGAAAATACCGGTATTCCAAGCCCTGCAAGCAACATCCCTAATAACTATTTCTACCGCCAACCAGTGCGGTTTGCAGCGCCAGTTGCTAATGTTGTTAGTTTAATTTAAACCTTAGATCATAATACTCGTACAAATAAAACCTAGATACACAATCCTACACTAACTGGCAGCTTTGAAATAATACATTTAACGTAAATATGTTTTGACAGAATGGCTTAACCCTTAACTTATCATCAGTCTATAAACGTCCCACTGCTGGGCACAGGCCTCCCATGTGGACAACGACACGTGGAGATATTGCGCCATAGCCCACCACGCTGGCCCAATGCGGGTTGGTGGGTTTTAACGACTGTCATCTTACAACAACAACCGGGACCAAAGGCTTAACGTGCCTTACGAAGCACGGACGAGCTCGAGATGTTTTTAATTTGGTCATCTATCCATCGACCCGGCATTTCGTAAGTTGCAGTTAATCTGTTAACAACTGCAACACAATAAATGTCTGAGGTTGTTATCGTCAGCAACATTAATGTAATTTTATTGTAATGTTAAATAAATATTATTATAATTATGACACAATCACATTGGTGCCTCATACTGCATGAATAAACTGATGCTACTTCACTGTATATATTAGCACAATTTAATTTTAATGGTGTGAAAGAAAATTGTGAATTTAAAATAACAATTTTAACATAAATATAATCAAATTACCACCCAAATAACGACTGTCTGATGTGTCACGAATACTGAGAAACCATAAAGAGACTAACGTCACTAAAATCTACTAAACTTCCTTCAGGATCATAGGACGTATCCCGTTCTACGACTTTGCCTTCTTATACCGTAGTATAAGCAGGCAAAGCTGTAGAAGGTTCGTTAGCT
Source organism: Scoparia ambigualis (assembly GCA_963921215.1). Taxonomy (NCBI): domain Eukaryota; kingdom Metazoa; phylum Arthropoda; class Insecta; order Lepidoptera; family Crambidae; genus Scoparia; species Scoparia ambigualis. The sequence continues at coordinate 17,385,459 of OY992505.1, forward strand.
TTTAATGAAGAGGTTTACTGTCTATTTAATGATTAAAACTAATCTAACATAATAAATAAAATTAATAAAACATATCACTCAATAAAACGGATAATGATATCACTTTTGCTTGAGAAAACCAATCTCAAAGAAACACGCTGTATTCGTAAGGCCATGTTGTTAGTATGTGAGTATCGTAACGATACCTTGCGTGCTCTCCACGCCTACGTAATATCTACGTGCTACGGGCTACGGTGCCTGAGTCGCTACGCTACGAATGTTTCAAGGTGTGTGATTCGTAGCGCGGTCTATGCCTGGCTTTTTATCAAAGTGAAGCCCGAATCTATTTGTGTGTCGTACGTAACTAGCTATCGGGATAAAATCATTCAAATGTATCTATGGCTATCTTACACTAAAGACTTCTATGAAAAACCCATTGGTAATTTGATAAACATGTTGTTATCGCATTTCAGCTAAACGAAATGATTATATTCCCAAGCGTCTGTCATGGGCACGAATTGCTTTAACTTGTAACTAAAAATATTACGTTATTTCTTTTCAATCATGTTAATAGCGGGATATTTTTAAAGAAGAGAGCCCTGATATGTTATAAAAAATAAGACTTTTAGTACGATATGACAAACACTGAATATAATTTTTTTTTTTTCAATTTCTTATCTTCAAAGCACACTGAGTACTTTACTCAAGAGTATTTGCAACTGTGTTTTCTTTATAGGTTTAAGTAATATTGTTCATAATTATGTTATACTAACATAAAATAATAGCAGCGGGAAAAAAGTGATAAGAGAATTAATCGCTGAATTTCTGCATAGTACAGTATACCGACATACACAGTCATGTATAAACCAAAATTAAACTAAAATCTGTTCCGCTTTATTTCGAAGGCTTAAAGGACCTACTTCCGTGCACCCAGAGTGCTTGTGGCTAAACGGTTAGTTTAATTCCAGCCTCCATGCGTAAAATTACGTCGCACAACCAGGTCCGTATTGTGTTGTTCTAGTTCAGACGTGGAAAAGCCGGTAGATATCTGGTACTTTGTGTGCATTATATCGTAATTACCACACTATAGTGAATATGTTTAAAACAATAGCTATCGTTTTAATCGTCCACTATCCGATTTTACCCGTTGAATATACATGTACCCACAATATTCTGTGCTAGTCGCATCCACAATCTACAAGCCTTTTCAAATTCGATATAATAATTGAGAAAAAAATGTTTATAAAGTCTGGCCAACGAAAGCTGAACCTCGAAGTTATTTGATTGGCAACACTTTGTCTCTATGTGTGTCTATCTAAGGTGTCATGTCGTATGTCAAATTTAAATTTTTCTGAGAAAATTGCAGCTGTGTGAATGACTCTGTGTTACCCAGTCATGATATTTTTAAATTTGCCGTGTTTTTCCTGGTTCAGCTTTTGTTAGCCAGACTGTCACCTACATAGATTCATAACTATTTTCCTCAAAGGGTTAGTCATAGACTAGAAAACGAGGAACGCAGAAGTAGTCCACTGCCATAGTCCACGTTTCACCAAATTACAACTGAACATGTGCTCAGCGTGATAAGTGGTGAGCCCATCGCCGCTCTATGCTGTTCGATGTATGTGCAGTCTTTAGTCTGTTAGGCGCCTTCTACGACACCCAAGGAAATAGAGAGGTTTGTGGTAGTAATAAAAATGGCCAAATGTTACACCTCGGTTTAGAGTGACGTTGTCTCGTTTTTGTCGGAAAGAAGACAGATAGAGACAGCGTCAATTTAATCCTAAGCAATGATATTATAAACTAAATTATCACTTTATAAAATGATCACAGCTTTAATAATTGTCAATTTACAGAAAATGATGTAAGTAATAATAACTATTATGATTACAAATAGTCATTGGTTCTACAAGAATATCCGTAATAATTTTAAAATTTTCTACTTTACCTAAATTAATTCGTTTACCTTAGGTTAAGCAACAACCATTTTTACCAATACATTTTTTCATATTTTACAATGAATATCATTGATCCTAAGTGTAACTTTAATCAACGTTTATTAATAACAGGGTAGTGAGCCGCTACACACACAGCTATTTTTTTTTATTTATACATACAATTACATATAATCACTATTATTATTCCTGAAGGGTTAGTTAGAGACTAGGCAATGAGGACCGCAAAAGCAGTCCTCTGCCATAGTACACTTTTCACCAAATAGCGAATGCACATGTGCTCAACGTGACAGGTGGTGAGCCCATCGCCGCTTTGAGCTGTTGGATGTATGTACAGTTTGTAGTTCGTTAGTCGCCTTTTACGACACCCAAGGGAAGAGAGGGGGTGGTAGTAATCTTTCACCGCTACGCGACACGGTTTTATATAACAAATATATTTATAATTACTTAGTAAGTTATTTTTCAGTCATTTAAAGTCGTATACAGATAGAAATATAAATAGAAAAATGTAAATTGAATACAAAAACAATACACAACATAATACCTTAACTTAGATAAAAACATGTATTTTTTTAGATCACACTAGATCAGACTGAGTCCAACCAATAAAGGCCCGTATATGCCTTAAACCGGTCAAGGATCATTCGACCGTCGGCGGTCACGAGACAATAGAATTTCAATTGTGCCTGGTTTTACGATCCTCAAGGAGCTAAATTAAAAATAAATCTACACATTAATCTAGTCTAAAACTTATGCGAATCCATTAAGCACCTAATCTCTGCTTGATGCTAAAACTATACAAACAGCTAAACGTGAGATTCTGCAATGTTTCGGCTTTAGCTCGTACCAAATTAACATTAATTAAGAACAAGCAAAGCTTCTTTGAAAATAAATAAAAGTAACAAGTCTACATAATGTCCCACTGCTGGGCAACGGCTGCCATCGTTAATATTATAAGTCATTGCTACAATTGATTAGTAAAGTCTGGCCAACGAAAGCTGAACCTCGTAGTTATTTGATTGGCAACACTTTGTCTCTATGCGTGTCTATCTGAGGTGTCATGTCGTATGTCAAATTCAATTTTTTCCATAAAGTTACTATAAGGTATAGTAACTTTATGATTTTTTCTGAGAAAATTGCAGCTGTGTGAGTGACACTGTGTTACCCAGTCATGACTTTTTTAATTTACCGCGTTTTTCCTGGTTCAGCTTTCGTAATCACCACCCTAGCCAAATACAAAAGTCAAAAGTCAAAATATATTTATTCAACAAACTCAATTAATAAGTTCTTTGAATCGTCCAAATCTTTTTAATTTACCACCCATTCAGGACATCATTTTTTAACTGTGGCAAAGAACGGGCGCAAGAAACCACAGCCACAGAATAAATAATAGTACTACGTCCACAGCGCACAAAAGCAAACACATTTACAAAAAAAAAATGTCGTTACCTGGTAGGCTACTCTTGAAACAGAATTGCATTAATCAATTTCCAATCACAAATCTAAAAAATGTCAAATGGCACTTTTGTAAGCGACAATGCGCCACATAGGAATTAAATTGCGTGGAAATTGATTGAACAAATTATTATCGAGATGGCGTTCCGGAATTATCTTTATTTATCCCAATATCGATACATATTAATCGCATTGGAATTGTATTAAGATTGAGTTTGTGCTCGAGAGTAACCCCCCAGGTCATCAAATACAAAATATGAATTTGAATGTAAATAGTTTCTTTAAATATGGTGCTCTATATAAATTAATTATAGCCAATTAGAAATAGCTGTTGGAGTACTTGGAGCATTTCAGACCCAACCCTGTTTTGTCTTCTGTGTAATCTGACACTTTTTTATAAACATTTTCTTTGATTTTGATTTTAAATTTATCAAGATCTAATTTCTGAATATCATTTGGTACTTTGTTGTATAATCGTGCACACAGACCGCTAAAAGAATTATTTATTTTATGAAGCCTAGTATGAGGTACTCCTAATTTGTTCTTACTTTTAGTGTTTAAATTGTGAATATCACTGATTTTTGAAAACATTTCAATATTTATATGCACATACATCAGATTTATTGTGATGCAACTGTCATTATACTTATATCCCTAAAGCTCCCTCTACAGACACAAGCCTGGGCTAAACTTGCATTGAAAAGTACGAAACCCTTTGCTCAACCTGACAATTGAACACAATACCTCCATATATCGGGCTGAGCGCTTTGGTTTTCAGCTACCAAGCAAACTTGTAATGAGTTAAAAATATGATTTATTTCCAATTCCAAAAGTCTTTACGTTTTTCACCTCAACTAAGGTTGCAAAAACTTTTTTGACGTAAGATGTTTGAGGTGCGCAAAATGAAGTCCCCTTACTCAGTTAAATGAGCTTATCTTTTCATTCGCTTGAAACTGAAATGAATATTTAAGTTGGCATAATATTTTAGATGATTTTTATGTTGCGCCGTTCATGCGGCTTAAAGGAATACCTTATTTTTGTCACTTTGATAGTATTTTTTTAATTTCGTCTCGAGCTTTAATACGAAGTGAAAAATAGCAGACAATTTTCATATTTACATTGACGGTGCCGTACGCGAACGCGCCGGGGTAACGGTGTGAAAAGATAGCATTTGAATTTAAAATATTTTGAATAAAAACTGCTTTGTTACCTTTTCTATTTTTGGCTTGAACGTTTGGCTTTGATTTTGGACAATAACATTGTATTAATGTCATTTGGTTCTGGCTGATAACTGATAAGAGCTCAACAGTTGTAATACCCAGACACAATAAAAAATCAATTGTAAGCAATCTCTAGGAGTCTTCGTATTGTGAAAAATTACGTATTTTTAAGTTACGTGTACTATGCGCTGAATTATTAGTTAAATACATTACAAGAACTCACGTAAGTTAGCCTGATCATTGCACAATCGCAGTCTTTAGTCCGTTAGTCGCCTTTTACGACACCCAAGCTAGGGAAGAGAGGGGGTGGTTGTAATATTTTACCTGCTACGCTACGCGAGCTGGGAATCAAAACCGTTATAAGTACCAAAAAATGGCTAATAAAGTTTTTCGATAAATATATGATCATGGCGTACCTTCGCCTACGCAACTACACTGAATGATGATTTTATTTCTTATATCTGTGTAATTTAACCATGTTAAAAACTTTTCAAAGAATGTAATAACGAAAGCTAATTTAAATGAAACTTCACAAAAACACAAAAGAGTTGCTACTAGACGTAAGAAAGCTATCATGAATCACGACGAAAATCTCGGAGATCTTCATGCTTCACAAGAAGTAAGAGGATTAATCATTATTATCTGTTTAAAAGCAGATGGCTTCCTAACAATCCACTGATAACTTCGCCTTGTATAAGCCGCTAAAGGACGGAAAGTTTAGCCAATGACGCAAAAGCTTTCGAATGACAACACAAATGGAATAGCTGTTATTCTTATTATACTTGATAAGCTACGCGTGATAATAGACGCTTCATATTGTATACATTAGATCGCTTCCCAACGTTGCCGATTGTAAAAGTTGGCTGACTTGGATTTAGCATAATTATTGCTCAAATTAAAGAAGCTAGTATAGAATTTATCGTACGACTGTTCTCGACAGACGTAAGGTTTTATTGTCCAATCTTTGACTATTTGAGAGATATAAGAGACTATTAGATAGATACAAGTAAGATCTAGAATTCTACCGATAATATTTCACGTAGTTTTCACATGTAAGACATTGCAAATTAATGAGCAAATGAGAAGAAAAACTAAACACCAAACCGTCTCATTATAATATTCCACCATGTTCATGTCCAACTTGGATTTCCAGCGGGGGAACATAAATTGTCATTAGTTAAGTTACTGTGAGGTACTGATCTAGCTACGACTATTCTATTTAAACCTGTCGCTCATAACAGACTTCTTCTCGAACCACAATGTTGTCGCTGGTTGGAGGAAAAATATGCACTTGCGTGCAAAGAGATCTACCCACCGTTACTTTTCCGTACGAGTTTAGTTGAAGCCTTGGTTTTGTCTCGGTTCTTCGCGAGGGACAGATCAGGGTGTTATATGACGACAGCCATGATTCTATACTAGTAACTATAATAGGTTCATGATGACAGCAGTCTAGAGTGAACGTAAGAGCTATAACGCTCCATAGTCGTCTTACTGACCGGATCAGCAGTTTGGAAACCAGGTTGTATATTATTACAAATGTGTGGCGAGAGAGTTAAGAACTAAATTTAGAAGAACTACACGAGGTTCGAGGCCTAAGTAAGTCATTACAGTGACTTATCATCAGGCAAGAGAAGAGAGAAACGCTTCTATATTTCAGAAAAAAAACGTAACAGTGTTTTTTAACTAAACGAAACTCTCAACAAATAGTATTTTTACGCATTTTCGCCATCACGTACTTTTTCCTTAACATTATCATCTATTGTGCAGCACAACACATGTGGCTGATTAAGTAAAAAAGCGTAAACTGATGATAGCCATAGCTGAAAGGACGCGTAGCATTTAAAATAGGTCGATGTTTCGCTCTCACACGTAAAGTGAGTGAGAGGAAATGGCCGCGGCGCGGCGTCTGGCCGCAACAACCGCCCTCGCTGCCGGAACACCATTTTACCTCGGATACGTTCGAACAGTTGAACGAGGCTTTTTGAGTAACATACAAACGTAGGAACTGATGATCGAAATTAGGTTTTAACGAAATAAGTTCTAATCTTTACACGGAGTAGACTCTATCCGAGAGGGATGCATTTCAGAGTTTAATAAAAAGGTAAAACAAAAAGTTGTGCTGTGTGGTGGAGGTTCAATAATAGAATACTAGCAACCCATCTCTTCACTTGAGTGTAATAAAAATAAAGGGCGACTAACGGACTAAACACTGCACATACATCCAACAGTATAGAGCAACGATGTGCTCACCACCTGCCAAGTTGTGTATACGTGCAGTTGTCATGTGGTGAAACGTGGTCTGAGTTAGTGAACTGCTTCTGCTGTTTTCATTGCCTAGTCTCTGACTAACCCTTCGGGGATAATAGTCGTGATTATAATATGTATGTATATATGTATTTTTTTAATGTGACTCGTCATACGTGGCCACATCCTGCCTGATGGTAAGCAGCCGATGCAGTCCAAAATAATGAGAGCGCTTCTCACGGTGGAACAAGCACGGTAATAAACGCACCCATTCATGACGGCCTGCAAAAATGCCGTTACGCGCCCCGCTTAAAAGACGCGGGAATATAGGAGCTAGGAATAACATGCGCCAGCAGAGAATTCCAGAATATGTATAAAAAACGTGTTGGGAACTGATGATCGATTTTAAATTTAAGCGAAATAAGTTCAAATCTTAACACGGATTTGACCCTACCCGACAGAGTTTAATAAAAAGATAAAATATAAATTGTTTTCCCAAATAACATCATCACACATTTTCGTAATAACGTTTTTTCCCTAACGATGTTTGTTGTGTAGTACAAATACGTGTGGACAATTAAATGGGGAGGCTACAAAACCCGGTGATTTTACAGCAGTCGTAGGGACGCGTAGCACATTCTGAAAATGATGGACTTGGACGAGTCCCACGTTTAGTGAGTGAGGGAAATGGTGGCAGCATCCGGCCCTGGCTGCCATCACACTTTTTACATGAGGCTTTTGTGTACTTTCAAAAGCATGTTGGAAACTGATGATGGAATTAAAATCCTATCCTACTAATATTATAAACGCGAAACTTTGTGAGTATGGATGGTTGTTTGTTACTCTTTCACGTAAAAACTACTGAATGGATTTGGATAGAATTCGGCATACAGATAGTTTATAACCTGGATTAACACATAGGATACTGTTTAGCCCGATATTCCCACGGGAACGGGAACCACGCGGGTGAAACCGCGAGCGGCCGCTAGTGTAGTATAATGCAAACCAACCAATCCGCATTTTACCATGTCGCGTAGAGGTGAAAGAGTACTACCACCCCCTCTCTTCCCTTGGGTGTCGTAAAAGGCGACTAACGGACTAAAGACTGCACATACATCTAACAGCTTAGAGCGGCGATGGGCTCACCAACCGTCACGCTGAGAATATGTGCAGTCGATATTTGGTGTAAAGTAGACTATGGCAGAGAACGGTCCTCATAGCCTAGTCTCTGTCTAACCCTTCAGGGATAATATAGTCGTGTTTGTATGTAATCTGATCATGTGCTGAAATGCGTTTGCAGTAGTGGGATGTTTAAAGGTTGATGATGATAATGTAAACTGCAACAAACAAATTAGTTAAGTTATAGGAGAAATAAGCTTTGATATAACTACTTAGCTTTCGAATTGAACACAACGACCAGTGGAACCAGAGACAGGTTTTTTTACAGGGTCCCTACAATGTAAAGTAATGTTTTTTTTAACATTCATTTTTTTACATGTAGTGTTCGAGTTAACTTTAAAACACCTAAGAACTAATTAGTTTAATCCTGTTTAAAAGATCGTTATTTATCTATATCTCCAACAACTGACAGAATTTAAAAGATTTACAAACTTTTAAATTCTGTCAGTTTAGTCTTTTGTTTAAATTCTGTCTGTCAGACTTAATATTTTTGATGTCAAATTAATGTTAAAAAACCTTTAAATTAACTTCAAAATATATGCAGCACAAACAACATTTTGAATCCTTTTGTACGATCCTAAAAAAGTTCGATAAAATCATGCATTCTCAAATAAAGGAATAAACATAAAACTCGAACTATGTTCGTAAACTGAGTAAGGTATCAAAAAATTTAAATATTTTCCGTCTCGTCGGTCGGTCGGTCCACGCCGGAATCAAGTTTGTTTTCATCTATGAGTGCTACTGGTGTTACGCTAGGCAAAATACGTTTGTTTTCGTGACCCACTTAGTAAACACGGCGACAGGTACCCCGACCAAGAAATATGGCTTACGCCCGAATGTGTGCCTTATCGATAAGTCATTTGATATTTTTTGCTTTGATAAAATAAATACTTGTGACTTTTTCTTTATCAGTGAAGGCTTGTTAAGGCTTGTTGCTTTTTGAGAGTCGACTAAGCACGTTTAGAAGAAATATTTTAACTTTTACAGGACGGGGGCAAGAAATGTTAAGATATACGAAAGTTGCGTTTATTGGCCATTTTTATGCACATCAATAGAAAATTTTCTACCTAAATTATTTTATTAATAGCGTTTTTTTTACTTCCTTTATTAATACTTATTACTTTTGCTAGTGAAATTATTAGCATTGAAAGGGAAACAGTTCCAAGCAGATTGTTAACTAATGTCCCATAATTTCACAAACAGATGCTTATCAGGCGGTCGTAACAATGCGAGCTAATAAACACTCGTTTACGCACAAAACATTCAACTTAACAATTTGTTCCATTAACTTAATCGGAAACTTTATCGGAGTATTTACTGCAAATTAACTCTCGCAGTGCACAAAGGGGATTTACATCACAATGGCCACTGGCTTTACTCGATTGCTATGTAGGCATTAACAGTTCTGCGTAATTAATACACCTGTTTTGGTAAGGGCGGGTATTCCAAACTTGGACTTAAAGTTAGAGCTGTTTAGAATATTTTAATTATAATACTATATACTACCTTTGGCGGGTATTACCCAAGTATTCTCAGAGGAATACCTACCGCATGGGGTTCTATAAAAGGGGTTTCAAAAGGTTTCTATAGATTCAGCAAAATGTGAGTGATACTAGAGGGTGTTGCAAACGTTAAAAATATGGCCACATTGGTGGTAAAAAACACACTTAACCCTTAACCACTGACGTACGAATGTGGTAGGTACGTCGCGTAAATCAATTTTTGTTCCTAATTTCATTGTGTGCGAATTGGTCAGTGGACATTTTGCTACCTTCCTAGAAGCCAGGTAACGTAGCCGATACGGGGGGAGTGTAGAAACATACGACATATCTTAATCGGTAAATTTGACTATTAGACGAATATGATACGTATGGTCAGTGTTAATGTGACTTTTATCATGTTGTTGCTTCGATCAACAATACCAAAGATCGAAGTGTTATTGCCTGTATTTTTTCTGTAAGTAAAATTATTTGTAATTATAAAAATTCATGATTTGTCAAGAGTAAAATTATTAAACTTTATATCAGTAACCAAAATGCGGAAAAAGTCAAAGAATCATGGCGCAATAAGTCAAATAAATCATCGTCGTCCAGTCTGCTTGCAGTGCTCAAAAACAATATGCAATAACTGCTATTAAAATAAGAACAACTTAGATTTGAGATTTTTTTTTAAATATGTTGTTTTTCTATTAAAAAGTCGCCTTTTACGACACCCAAGGGAAGAGAGGTAGGTGTGGTAGTATGTTTTACCGCTACGCGACACGGTTTTTAATATGATGGTTAATTATATTAGGCTAGTTTAATTATGTTTTCTAACTAACTAACTAACCAACTGAAGAGGAAGAGGAGACCATAGGTAGAGGTTAGAAACGTGATGCTAGAAGAATAAACTATACAAAATGAATGCAAGTAGATACGACAGAAGTGCCATTCAGTAATGTAACTAACCTCGACCACCACGACCAATGAGACGAGAGAGAGAGAGAGAGAGACGTTGATTTTTTCCAGTGCAATAATTTTATGAGGACTTTGCTTTGTTTTTATATGTTCTTATTATTTTATAAAAATGTATTTATGATTATTATATATATCAATCATTATCATCATCAGCCGAAAGACGTCCACTGCTGGACAAAGGCGTCCCTCAAGGATACCGCGTCCGGTGTTGTACTGCTCGCAACCAGCGGGTACCCGCGACCTTTACCAGATCTTTGGTCCATCTTTTTGAAGGACTGCGTACACTGTGTGTAAGTTTGTGTAAAAAAATTGGCAGACCTATTAAAATTAATAAACTCTGCCGGGAGCCGCCAACCAGAAATCCGTCACTTCCTATCGATAACATGAGAGAAAGAATTTTTGTACATAGCTGAAGTAGGTACTTACATTAGCAGCCGGAATACCGAATCGATTAAAAATAATAGTGATGTAAAGTCGTCCATGAATACAGTTATTGTACCTGAAACAAAAAAACGAACTATGTTTAATATTGGTTTAGGATTATAAAACATAAGAAATTACTCGTTAGAAATTACACGCGTTAATTTTTTGCGAAAAAAATTGGTTTTGTTATAACCGTCTTCAGGGCTCCATCTATCTCTAAACAAAAATTAATCGAAGTCGGTTTAGCTGTTTAAGCGTGAAGTGTAACAAAACGCACTTTCTCATTTTTAATAATAGTTAAGATTCTTGGCACTCCGTCGCTTATAAAAACAAAATGAAGACAAGTTTATTTTTTTAAATTCGTTTTAATATAAATAACTTCAACGCAGAGGTAAAACCTTTCACCTCTGCTAAAGGTAAGCACAATAAATCTTTTTTGAAGTTGAAAAATAAAATACTGATTCACCATAATGGTGAATTTTATAAAAATCAACCTTAAAACAGTTGACTTACAGTTAAATTTACACTATAATAAATACTGAATTCAGTCGCTGTACCGACGAGCGTGTCAATAGTTAACAAAATATTGGCACGAGTTGGTGAAAATAATGGGCAAACGTAATCTAAATATATAAATAAAAATCAATCGATTTTTATTGTTTATTCGAGCATCACTTTAAAACGGCTACACCTATTTGACCAATTATTTTTTGTAGTGTTTGTAATTGTCAGGACAAGGTTTGTGTGAAAGAAAATTGTTGAAAATTCAGAAAATTGTTGGAAATTCAGAGGTTCGTACGGGGTGTTAACGCGGACTAAATCGCGGGCGGGCCGCTAGTAAACCATAAGAGCGCCTTCACATCAAGCGACTTAGCGGAGCGACTGCTGCTCGTTTCATACTAAAACCACAGCCGCGCTGCTCTCATTTAGGCTGGTTTCAGAGTCACGCTGACCGCCCGCGCGGGTGGCAAACGCGTCTCGTAAGCGCGCTGATGACCCGCGCGCAATTCTGAAACGAGTTTAGCATGACGCGGTTCATGGGTTCGGATAGTCGCGATGACAACTTTCTTAATATATATTAGTTATTATTACCTGGAAAAAGGCGTATACAAAGATATCCCTTTAATTCTACTAGGTTACTGAGAGATGCATTTTCTACATCTTTCTCGGATTTAAAAGAACACGACTGCAAGTTTTTCAAGCATTTTTGTCTGTATGTCTATAACGACCTTTGATGAACTACTCAGCAAGATAGAAGGTTCTTTAAAACGATAAATATACGTAGTGTCACCATTTCACCAGCTGAAAAGTTGCCGATTACTTTAATGTGGGTGAGAGTTAAACAAATACATATTTTTTTTGAATATTATTTTTATTTACGTTGCTTGGCGCATGCGATCAGCGTGACTGTGTAAAGCACGCTGGACACAGAGACTCCACGCCAGCGCGCGGTTGAGACGCGCCGACTAACCGCGTTTGAATTGTAATTAGCACGGGTGGCAAGCGTCACTATGGAACGGTACAAGACAACACCTAGCTCGTGGCCCGCGTCGCTTACACTCGCGCGGGCAGTCAGCGTGACTCTGAAACCAGCCTTATTTAGAAACGCGCGACAGTCGCGCTGCTAAGTCGCTTCGCTTTAGATCACTAAGATACTCGTATATCTCAATTCACGCAGTAGTTAAGTTAAACCCTTGAGAATCGTAAAACCAGACACAATTAAAAATCAATTGTTTCGTGACCACCGGCGGTCTTATGATTCTTGACCTATTAAAATAATAAACGTTACCAATAGAAAACGTTACCATTAAAATTAGAAATGCCACGATACGGTTAGGCTATGCCTGCTGTTCACTGGAGTGGAGAATGGACGGGAAGAGAATTGTGCCAATATTATTCAATTGAATCCATCACCGTAAAACGGTGCGGAGATAAGACTCTATTGGTAAATATTGACACAGCTCTTCGTGTCTTCTTTGCTCCAGTGGACAGGCAGTCTTAACCCGAGCCGAGGTCGCCTTTAGAGGCGCCCTCTGGTTTTTTTGCTCTACATTCTTCTTCCATGCATTTATCAATCTAATTCATAATGTCAATAAGCCACTTGGCTAGGTCATCTGGTCAACGAACACATCCGAAAAATTTGTAGCATACGGGCAGTGACGGGGACATATTTGTGTCATTCTCATACCTACTCCCTCTATTAACCCTCTACAGATTCGGGTCGTCTTATATGAACCACAGAGTAAGGGTAAAATGGTCTCCATAACCAAAACCAACACGCTGGCTGAACCCAATGCAGTGGAGGGCTGACTGATATTATTATTACAGAAACAACCGGGAGTAATGGCGTTACCTGAATGCGACAGTTAACGTGAATAATTAATTAGTTAACAAAATTGTTCATTTCAAAAAGTGTTAACTACCTCATTATTACACTTTTTTAAATGAGAAATCATGCCTTCATTAATATTTAACGACATCTCTGAGGGCAACAGATAATGTCTTGCGAAACTTTATTCTAGCAAAAAAACAGGCGCCATCTGTTTGAAAAAACCAGAACTACATTGTTGTTTAATACAACCCTTTCAAACTTTCTTCTGATAGCAAAAGCATTGTGTTTGAAAAGCATGCTCGACTTCAACCTGCGTATCAGCGCCATCTAGCGGAGGGTGGAAAAAACAAAATGGTTTTAGTTTCCCAACAACTCCGTAGCGAAGACGAAGAAAGCGCTTTTCCACCATTTGATTGAAGTGTTGAACGCTGTACCTAGAGGGCGACACTAACAACACAGTAGTACAGTCACGGAGCAAAGGCACAGTATAAAAAAATACAGCATTGTTAGACTAGGAGACCACGACATACGTTCTACATATTAATGTAAACCACTTAACTGCAATCGTAAAATTGCAGTTAAAAACAATAATTAAGAACAAAGGTTATTTGCATTAAAATACTATTTTTACAAAGACATCCTCATAAACAGTTACAAAAAAGGTGAATTTATAAAAAGCCGTTCTTAGTTTTCAGAAAAGGGTTCATAAACGTAAAAATAATTATCAACGGTTAGTAGCATTGTGTTAAAGACATTTAGATGTCAGAATTTTAATCAGGTAAGACTTCGTCTGCGTAAACACCCTGTATCCTGTGACAATTTCCAAAAAAAATCTTACACACAAACCTTGTCTTGACACTTACGAACACAACAAAAAAAGAATCAGCCAAGACGGTCTAGCCCTTCTGATGAGATGCGCGTACAAACATTTTGGCAAAAGATTTTTATTAATATAGATTATTCTGTTAGACATGTCAAATTATTAGATAAGCAGTTGCATACAAACTAGGTACCTGTACGTTACTGCAACTCTATTTTTACTTCTTTCTCTGTTCTTTTTACAAACAAGTAGCATCAATTGATCAATGCAACATGGTATGTACCTAAATGTCAATAAGAAATATCGGATAAATGTATTAGAATTCAAGATTTAAAAAAGTGTTTTCTGAGGTTTGAGCAAGTACTACACATTGAAATGAAACACTTTTTACGGATTAAGGCCAGGTATTTCGAGTGCTTCTCTTTCGCTCTCTTGACGGTACGACGGTAAGGGACGGGTACAACAGCTTAGTAGCGCGAATAGGCGCGTTTTATATTTTAAAAATTGATAGATGTAATAAAAAAAACGATAGGTTATAATACTTCAAGTTATCTTTGAACTTCATTTTGGTAAGTGACTCATAATACAAATCACTTATTTTAAGAATAAAACCTAGAAAAGAAGATAAAATGACACAACAATATGTAACTTTGTGAATTTATTCTATCGAGCCAACTTTATCAAATCGTGTTTCCATCGGGTATATTCCACAGAATAAAGCCTCAACAATATTTCATAATTTTCGCAATTTTAATTTTACTGTTTACTACTTCAAAAATTAATTCTAAGAACGTGTTATGTTAATTTTTCAGTAATACCTAGCCTTACAGGGTCCGTGGTAAAGGGTTCGAAACGTCAGGATAATATAAAAAACTATGTAAATAGTAAATTAAACGCGAGTTAATCCGTAAAAAAGTGTTTCATTTCAATTTAATAAGTGACTAGATAATGTGTTTGAATAACATTGTCCACATTTTTTATACAAACAAAAACTGTGTTATTTCGATATGTTTATAGTGACTGTACCAATTGTAATAATTAAAGGTAAATACTCATCACGGAACTTTTCATTTCAATTCCGAGGTTCATCAACAAGCATGCGTTTCCACTGACTGTATTGTGGTCTAATAATTATATTTCGTCCGTTCACCGACTAGCGACTGTGGGAGTGTGATATTTACTATTTTAGTCTTGTTGATTTTACAAATTTAATAAGCCAAGACCCAACAACCCGCTAGACTAGGCCAGCGGTTGGTTAGCCCAATCTCCCAATCTCCCCAGGTGGGAAAAACTGTGCCTTTAATCGTCCCACTTCTGCGACGATTAAAGGCAGGTGATGATATACATTTATCCATTCTTTCTTTTCTTTTTGGAGGTGAGAATCATCTTACGTATTAGGTTGGGGAAAAAGTCTTTAATAAAATCTCTTTGGCTATACTATTTGTATCTGGCTGGTTTTGGTATCATTCAAAGTTTAAAGGACCATGGGAAATTTTGTCCCCACCATTCAACAGATTTGAAATTAGTGTCATTTGAAGGGTCTAGTAGGATAGATATTTTTTTACTATGGCGACGTTCTTCAAATACGCGAGATTTAAGTTATAAAAAATATATTGTTTTTGAATATTTAAATAAGATTGCAAGAGCAGACCAGACTCCACAGGCGGCACCCGTTCACGAGTATGACATGTGAATCAGCCATCGCTTCGCTCAACCATGTTTTAGGGAACGTAACGACCCGACGCACATGCCACCACCGCAGAGACACTTTGAGAGAGCATGACACTCTCGAGAAACTCGAACTTAAGCAAGAAAACAATAAAAGTTTTTTTTATTATAAATAAACCCAATACTTTTTGCAACTAACATCAGTACTTTAGGCTTCTTTGGGTCCCAATGAACAAATTGACACGTATCCCGTGACTGTTGTAGGGTGAGGACGGGGTTCATACAAAATCCCCCATGGTCCTTTTAAAGAAGATAATTCCAAATTCAAATTATGAAAATGTGTGATTTTCATTTGTTTTTCTTACAGTTTTTCCCCAACCTATTATTATGTGACGATTAGTCCCAAGGTGGAAGCTGACTCTCTTATCTCCGACGGTCGGCAAACCTTTAATCTACTAACATTTTTGCTTTAGCGAAAGATTTAGAAATGGTGGTAGCTGGCCATGATGGCCATGATCGTGACACAGTTCTTTTGCTTTATTTACTGTCTCAACATTCTTTAAACATGTTCTAACACCAAACCTTATATACATCAGTAATGATATAATAATTATGTCGTCCAAAGTTTATTAGTGCCGCAGTAACGTAGCAACTGCAGATGCTACCAAATTACTGGAGCAACCGTAGGATTAGTGGAATCATTACAGCCAACCCATTGCAGTCTGGCATTGAAACGGCCAATTTAAATGTGCACCCGGCAAAATCTGGGAGGCGGAATGAATGCAACGCGGGTAAATTGCGTCGGGAGGCACACTGGCCATTACCGTGCGCCAATTAAGGGCATTTTTTGTATCAGACAGAAGGTAATCGGATCACGCGGCGAGAGGGGATGGCAACGACACGTCGACCGCGCCGACCGCACTGCATCCGGCGTTGTGGTCCGCGCAGCCCCCGAATTTGCTTATTAATTCGCTTATCCGTAGACGCACTTACCGCCATAAGCCCCCCCGTTATACGAGCTATCTCGCAGGAACAACATGCGCCTAATGCCCCACTTTGTTTATGCCGTACATGTCCTGGACATTAGCATAAATATGAGCGCGAATCCTTGTATACTTATTCGCATGATTAAATTTCTGTTGCAATATCCTTGGTATAAAACATTGCAGTATGTTATATATATTACTTATATCTCGTTGGCTTCGTCTCGTTGACGTAAACCACAATGCGACGCGTCGTTGTATTGCGAAAACAAGTACCTAATAGGACGATATGACATTTTGAATTTCAATAATAAAAGTTAAGAATAAATTAAATCATTTACAAACATATTATATAAGAAGCTTAAAATCGTTTGTTTTACAAAATTAGCTTTCTCATAGTAGCTTAGAAAGTATGCGACTACTTATCTCAAACGAAAGAGCACGAAATACTGAGAGATTTTCTAAAGCTATATAAGTATTAAAATTTCAGTTTACCTACTTTGTTGTCCACAGTACAACGACAAAATGCTATATATATAACAATTATATAACATAATGGCATAATGTATAATTATACACTTAACTTACTCTTATACGAAGATCGATTAAACAAAACAAGAACCTAATGCTTTCAAAAGTATATGCGAACATTATGCATAGCACTAAAACTTTATATGGCTCTATTTGCGTTTATCCACTCTCCTTGTCACTACTGACCCAACAAAGGGACTGTACGATACACATATATACGGCTACATTACGTGTATATAAACTACCAAACGTAATTTAGGAGTGAATTGAGTACATAATTTACCAAAACTATAGAATTAACCCAAACTATAGAGGCTTCAGGTTCTTCATAAAACACAAACACATTTACTGTAGGTACAGCCAATCGAAATCGAATTATTATTCTCTGTAAATACCGTGAACGCCCAATACCTACTCAGAAACATAATTACATCACATTATTAACTTCTATTAAGCGGAGCGTACGAAAAAAAAATATCTGCAAAGGCGACTTGCTCACAAATATAATCTCGTTTCCTTTTTACAATCCGAGAAATTCCCAGGTGATAATGTGTAAATAAAAAAAATATCTCTTCGCCGCGCCGCCGCCCGCCGCCGCCGACTATTCCCGACTCTCGTTGGGAGAAACAAATAAATCTGCGAGGGATAAGTTATGCGGACGATACTTTATGGTGGAGTCATCTCGGAAAATGAAGTTTGAGTGTAATACAAAACGAGCGCATCAACATTCCGCATGCGAGCGGTGCGGGGCGCGGGACGCGGGCGGGAAGCCCTTATTAAATCCCATATTACGTAGGCATGCGGCAGACGAATCTATGGTCGGACAGTGCGATTGCCACATTACACCCAATTCTCCCACAAAGGAACCAATTACACACACTCTCCGTGCAAACCTTTGTACATGCCAGAGCTCTGCTGATTCAGCTCAGTTTTTCGATTTGTTTATAACACACACTGTGTTTGACAAGAGGCGAAAAGGGAAATCCTCAACACTCCTGGTAGTCTTTGAACTCCGCAGGGAACGAAGGAAGGTAATGAAAATGTAAGTGGCCTAATATTCGATAATTTATTTACGTAGACGTTGAGAGGCTGGAAGTACCGCAAGCAATGAAAAAGGAATATCTCTTATTACATTATCGAACGACGACGTAGAAAACGTCTACCTTATTAGTATGTACAGGAA
Organism: Scoparia ambigualis; assembly: GCA_963921215.1. Classification (NCBI taxonomy): domain Eukaryota; kingdom Metazoa; phylum Arthropoda; class Insecta; order Lepidoptera; family Crambidae; genus Scoparia; species Scoparia ambigualis. The sequence goes on from OY992505.1 coordinate 17,403,884, forward strand.
CTTTTTGTCATACCGTCAACCGCTAAATCTAATTAGAATGCCAAGTGCTCTGTAATAAAAATATTTAAACTTAATTAACCGTGTCTTTAGATGTTTCATGGTTTTCCAATAAATCAATAGAGAAAGAATGTCATTACTAAAATATTTGTTAGGCAAAGCAAGAGGTTACCTACGATTTAAAAAAATAAGCGCGCAGGAACTTCTTCGGTCTTCATTTTTTTGATCTAGTAACCCAATAGGAACAAGACTTTCCAACGGACATGACACTGTAAAAATATGAAATGGTTAAGGTATTGTCTATGTTTCACTTTAATTAGATACACAATATCATAATCTTCCTATGAATTTAACAACCACAACTACTTTATTTCAAACCGATCGATTAACTAATGAACAATTACCAAGCTTTTTACAACCACACGAGTGAATTTAAAGCGTTTAAGCGCGATTCGTTTTCAGCTTTAAGTAAGTAATTTAAACTATTAGAAATATTAGAAAATAAATCGAGAATGTTTGGTAATTTTAAGCAACATCATCAGCAATGAATAGATACGCCATTCAAAGTCACTGAAGTTCACATAATTTATTTATTTATTTGTGTAGATTACATGTTTTATGGTAAGTAGCGTGTCAAGAAAAATTATTTGCCACGAATGTTTGTTCGGGCATCACTTCTAAGCGGCTGCACCTATTTTAATTTGTTCGTAATTGTCAGTTTGCATAAAATATACTTTTTTGGAAATTCATCACTGGTTGCGGGGTATCCACGCGGACAAAATCTCGAAATTAAAAGATATACAGGGCGTCCCACGGATATGCCACATGGAGGGAAAGTACCTTGAATATTGTAGATGGAACATTTTACTGAAAGAAGACATTATTTGAATTTAAAAAACAATTTAAACTGCATTCATAGATATTTAAATAATTACATGGTTAAACCGGGAATCGAACCCGTACATGAGAAAAATAATCACCTGTAGCTTTATCACATCGATCGAAAGGCTTCATCATAAGGATTATTTTTTGCTAAATAACATAGCGTCACAAATAAAAGGAAGACCATGAATTTTAACATTTAAATACAAAATTAATCAATTTATGTCTGTATTTATTTCAATGTCAGTTGTTGTCCTTATAGCAACGTCAGCTTTTCATTTTTCTGAACAAAATTTCACATCAAATGTTAAAATTCATGGTCTTCCTTTTATTTGTGACACTATGTTATTTAGCAAAAAATAATCCTTATGATGAAAGCCTTTCGATCGGTATGATAAAGCTACAGGTGATTATTTTTCTCATGTACGGGTTCGATTCCCGGTTCAACCATGTAATTATTTAAATATCTATGAATGCAGTTTTAATTGTTTTTTGAATTCAAATAATGTCTTCTTTCAGTAAAATGTTCCATCTACAATCTTCAAGGTACTTTCCCTCCATGTGGCATGTCCGTGGGACGCCCTGTATACCATAGTGAAGTTTGACACCCATTGCTTAATTTCCTAATTTACTCTTACGGCTGTAACCACACATACCACTGGTACCTATATCAAAGCAGTGACGCTAGTTAAGAGGGTTTACGAATTTTGGTTTCCCATACAAACTTCCAAGTCGAAATTTTTAAAAACCATTAAGCCAATTTCAATGAAACTTTTTCATGCTAAAGTAACATACAGAGATCTAAATGGTTAGTACGAGTAGAAAATATTTTTAAAAAACGTCTAAATAACTGAGTTAATGCGATTTTAAACTTTCTATAGCGGACTTTAAATCGGAATAATTCTGCTAAATATACCTATTTTAAAAATGTTTTCAACAAACTATTTAGATCCCTGCTGTTTGCTTTAGCATGCAAAATTTCATTAAAATTGGCTTATTGGCTTTTAAAAATTTAGACTTGAAAGTTTGTATGGGAAACCGAAATGCGTAAACCCTCTTAAATATATTTATCATCTTTCAATGTGAAAAAAATAGGTGACTAGAAAAGAAAAAATGATACATGATTGTGAAAAAATATTACGTATTTGTCATAAAACTCGTTGGCAAACTCAGGAGTATGTACGCTAGTTTATTTTCCCGCAGTTTTACTCACGTTTTATATGTTGACAGCTCAAATTAAAAACAGTTTACGAGGATTTTTATCACATGCATCGACTTGAAATCTTTATACGAGTAGAGTGGAGAGGTGTGATGTGCTGTGCTGTGAATTAACTTCATACTCTTCGTTTTCTTTTATCTCTTTTAATTTCCTGTATACTGTCTGTCATATTTGTTTTAAAAGTACCGTTATCATGTATGTGTGTTTGTTAAAAAAAAGGACTTTCCTCTTTATTCCTCCTTTCTTTCGTCTTTGCTATGCTGTTATACAGTGAGTGCTAACCCGTACTACTCGTATTACACTCAAAAATGTTGACTAAGTACTTATTTTTATTTATTTATTTATTTATTGTTTTAGGATAGCTAACAGCTTATAAAAAGTAATTAATTACAAAAATAGAAACAAAAAGCTATTGATAAGCTACCACATATAGACATCAAGAAGATTCTTAACTATAAAAACAATAATCGGTTTCACAGTCTTAATTACTACTTAATTATCAACATTAAAATTTCTATGTAAGTATTTTATGGAATTTTTAAATAACTTAAACATGTATTCTTATGTAACATTATCAGCGAGTTCAATTATTACCTTACGTATACTATTAAAAGTATCGTAGAAAAGGTCAATATCGCTTTCCACAGCTTTGTTAATAGTCGTACAGACCCTAATGAGGAAACTGTTCTGTCTATAGTTGGTGCTGTAAGACTGGTTTATGGTCAATTTGTTGTTGTAAGTACTTATTTTTATGGTCAAAATGTACAAACATTTGTAGATAGAACTAATATAAATAATCACGTCTGAAAAATGTTGTCGTCAGCCACATTTTTTTTCGTACGAATTCATTTGGTTAAACGTCACGAATAAAATTCACGAAGTGGCGTGAGATTTTTCAGTATTCGCAGCTTAATGAAAGCCACTGTGCGGTTTCGAAGACTTTAAAAGCTCGCGTCAGGTGGCGCAGGTCGAGTGGGCGTCATAGCCCCTTGACCCCACGTCACGGCGACTTCACGGCGACGTCACGGCGACGTCTCGCGCTCAAACTGATAAGGCTACGTCTGCACTAACGCAAGACCTGGCTGAATCGCTGTCTTTGAATATGGGCCCACTTGCGCACGGCAGGACACTTGACATGAATGCAATTCGCATGTCCACCTCATGTTAATAGGTCTATACCTATTAACATGAGGCTCAGTTCAACTTACAATGTCAGCTCTATAGCTGACTTTGTGAGTTGAACTGAGCTTCACATCAACAACGACGTCATTAATTCTGTCGTAATACCTACCTGACACAACAGAAATTGAATTGTTAGCAACCTCTAGGAGTCTTCGTGACAGACAAGGGGATAAAAAATTTTAAAGTGTCCTCTAAACAATTCGCAAAATGTGTAAATTTCCTTTTACACATTTTGCGTTATGTGCTTTCAGTTAAGTACATTTTGCGTACTGTACATTTCGGGTACTATACATTTGTCATGATGTAGATTTTGCGTATGTACATTTTGACTATGTTTGCACATTATGCGTGCAGTTAGCATTTTGCATGTTGTACATTATCAGCCGAAGCCATAAAAATGATCTGTAACTTTTTGACGGATATCAATCAAACAATCAGTTTTTCGTCATTTTTCGAAATACAAAATTTTAATTAGCTCCGTACAGTTATTACGATATCGCTCGTTTGATCATGGGACAGATTTGTCCCACAAACAATAAAATTTCAATTGTGCTTGGTTTTGTAGCAATCAACGTGATGATGTACTTGCTGCTACGGAACTATTCATGGGCGAGTCCGATTCGCACTTGGCCGCTTTTTGTTATTTTGTGTACCTATATGTGTGTGTCTTTTAGCAGTAAATAAAGATTTTATCTATCTATCTATAAATGCATTTGGCTGATGTTCATTACCGCAGCAGAGGTCATCCGCATTCCAATCATGCAAGTTAAGCATATTCGCAATGTCGGATTACCGGCTGGGTTACCAAATTAAAATACCCCGTGATTCGGAATCGAAAGGCATTTTATTTCAGATTCATAGGTTCCAATTTAAAAATTGGGCTTCTACAATAAAACATGTGAAACTAAGATTGACACCAACTGGTAAAATTTAAGGCAGCGCGAAGCCAGACAAAACAGCCCTCACGACCACAAATCACTCGCATTATTACGGTCATATTACTGCTAATTTATGTGTTTGTCGCTTCCACTCGTACTGAAGTTTTTTATCGAAATTACTACACAAGTCACATCATCTTTATCTTCATTACTGGCTCTCTGCCAAGTTTCACGGTTTCCACTAGCTGTGACAACTATCGATTCAAATTTCAATTACTTTAGAATTATTAATGTTTGCACTGACTATTCGGTTTATCTAGAACATGAGTCCACTGGGAATCGTTCTCGAGTCAATGGGTCTGAGACCGGTCTTCCACTAGACCAAACAAACAGTTAATAGTCACTATCGTTTTAGCTATAGATTTTGACAAGTGATAAGCATATCCAGGGGACGAATTTTGCATAGTAAAGTTGAAGTAATACTTTATTATTGAAATTATGCATTCACAATGCTATATAAATATTGCTAATTCTAATTCTAAAACTGTTCAACACTTACCCTAACGGGGATTAAGTAGCACAATTATCGTAGAATGACGATAAGGCTGGATACTTTATAAAAATAATAGCTTTGGTCAAATACGGACCTATTAAATATTTATAAAAAAAACGTATGAAATTGCACAAATTTACAAAAGCAACGTCTGTGTAGTATGGCTGTCTCTCAAGCGTATGAGACGACGCCAACTGCCACCGCGCAGGTAAATTTTAACCTACCTACTTTCATCAAATAAAAATATACGAAAGGCATTTTAGGGTACCGTGCGCGCAATGATAAAACCATATGAAATAAAATACGTTTGTTTTGCAGTTATCAAAACTATTAAGACTTTATTTCTTTGTAGTTATTAGATAAGTAATTTGGTTTAAAGTATCTAATATTTAGAATTAAGTTAATTAGGATAAGATAATCTACGTTTGTTTATTTATAAATTAAAATTTTATATAAGTATTTAATAGCTATACGTTTATAACGTTACAACATTGCATGCCGCAGCAGCCTTTAAGTTGGACGACACTTTGCTTTCGGTCTTTAAAAACTTATTGATTGTATTTGTTAGGTTGGTTGTCTAAATAAATAAAATAAAGAAGTAAGTAATGCTTTGCAAACCATATTGATAATAAATGTAACCATATTGAAATAAATGTAACGCGACCAACAAATAAGGCAATTAAAAAGTTAATCAATTAAATCACCTACAACCGAATATCGCACAATCGTACAGTCAGCATCAAAAGTAACTGAACAAAAACAAGGTGGCAAAAGTAATAGTCACGTGTAAGTGTCTTTACATACTCATCATTTAACATTTCAGAATTATATGAAATTTTTTGTGTTCATAATAAATAGTTAAGGCTATAATGCAAAAGTATATTGTCATGTACTTTTGACTCAACAGCTATGTCAGACAATTCTGGTCATTTCAACCGTAACAATCATTTGAAAATTTCATATGCTAAGCTACTTTTGATGCTGACTTTACCTACACATAGGTAGGTATATGACACATTTCCGTTCGTGTTCGTTTCTCCTGTCAATTAATTTCAGTTACGCATTTCTAGCGACACGCCACCGGCCATCACATCATCACCGCCCGAGGCACTGATATTAATTATCTTCTGAAGTTATTAATTAACTTAAAAGTTCACCGTGTGCTGCGTCTGGCACTCAATTCAACGCTATTATAATGTGAAGTAAACTCATGCAATTAGTTGTTTAGAACGTGAACGGCGATTCGTAAACTGAAATTGAACTCTAAATACTATTCATTATTAGTCTATTTCGAATAACTGGCACAAAGACTTGACTTGACAAAGAGTACAGATTTTTATGTTCCTGTGCCGCCAAATGAACCATATAACCTAATCTTCAGTCTAATCTACAGCTACGCAGCCCATGGAAGTTTTAGCCACAAAAGGGAATACCGTGCGTATTGTCGACCCAAAAGCTTCAATTCATAAAGGTACCTAATCACAATGCACATGCACATATATGTAATTTCACTGGATCGTGTACCGTTTAAACAGGAACACAGCTACGCAAAACATGCTTGGCGGCTGAAATAGGTACCTATTGGGGTCATTCAACTCTTAACCAGTGTCTTAATTAAACCAAGTGAAGATCAAACAAAGGCTACATCATTCCTAAGTAGATAAACGAATAAAATGGCAAGACAACTAGAAACCCCCCGCAGTGATGTACCGAAACAAAAGAGCTGAAGTCGGCAAAAGTAAACTGAAATTGCACGCCACAATGTGAGCGCTTAACAGTTGTTGTTGTCACCTAGACGGATACGAATTGTTGTTATTAAAACAACTGAAGATCTATCTAACTTACATATTTCTAAGTAGAGAAGCGTTCTTTCTACTTCGCACCAATAAAATAGCTAGACAACTAGAAACACCCGCTGTGATGTGCTGTGCCGAAACAAAAGAGTCGTCGTCGACTAAAAGTAAACTGAAATTGCACGCCACAATATGAGCGCAAAACAGTCGCTGTTGTCACCTAGACGGATACGAATTGTTGTTAGTAGTTACAGCGGCACTTGTACACAATGTGACTGAACTGAAAGAGGTAGAGAGAGGTATAAAATTGATATCTTTATTTTTAAAATTTTGCATTCACAATGCTATATAGATATAGGACAAAATGTTTACTAAAAAAACAACCAGTCTCAGGAAAGCTCGAACGGGATTCGAGAGCAGTGGACCGGTAATCCGAAGGTGACGGGTTCGAATCCCGTTCGAGCTTTCCTGAGACTAGTTGTTTTTTTTTCTAGTAAAAATTTTATCCTATGAAATTGAGGCTCCGGGGTATGTTGGGCCAATTGTCAGAATGTCCAGTGTGTCAAAATGACAAGGCAATAATGCCCAATTTTAGCGACGAATGGGAGCGGAACATAGCGGTACATAAATTCACGACTATTGTCCCCGAAGGGTTAGTCAGAGACTTGGCAATGAGGACAGAAAAAGCAGTCCTCTACCATAGTCCACTTTTTACCAAATAGCGACTGCACATGTGCTTATAGAGACAGGTGGTGAGCCCATCGCCGCTCTATGCTGTAGGATGTATGTGCAGTCTTTAGTCCGGTAGTCGCCTTTAACGACACCCAAGGGAAGAGAGGGGGTGGTAGTATTCTTTCACTGCTAGGTGACACGGTTACGTCACGGCGCGGATGGTGCACCAGTAAAACAATTTAGCCGTGATGGAAACAGCTTGCATCATCTTCATTCCCCGCTCAACTTTACAGTACTCCCTGTAAAGTTGTGCACAATAGTTTTATAATGTCATCGGCCATGCGAGAGAATGCAAAATCTCATTTGGCGTCGCAACTTAATCGTCTGTTCATGATAAAAATTGTTGTGACATCCTTTCTTGGAGATGAAGTTTTTCTTTAGCTATCACAACAAGCTGAACCGAACAAAGGCTTAAAATATACTGAAAATAACAGTTCTTATAAAGTGTTTATTCCAATGTTTAGTGCATAGATTATGAAAAAGAATAGGGTGACCTGTTCATTAGTCATCACACCTCATAATTGTATATTCAAAACCTACTTTTTTCTATTCTGGTCAAACGGAAGGTTCGCTAATTACCTACATATAGGCATTAAAAAAACATTTTTTTCTTTTAAAATATATACTTAGTTTGAGTAGCAAAAGCGCGTCGCTTTCGGAAATACGGAGGCCCTGCGTTCGATTCCCACGTCAAGCACAACTACAGATTTTACGTTGCACAACCTAGGATTTTAACTACAAACCAATATTTGGCAACCATTATAATGATTAAGGTAATACTTACACATCAATAATAGCGATGACTTAATTACTTGCCCAGAAGTGGTAGCCCACTACGTCGGTTAAGTAATATGCAATTTTCCAGTGGGACGTATAAAGGCTGATATTAGTATTTAAGGGGAGCTATTTCGAGCGCTTCTCTCTCGCTCTCTTGACGGTACGACGGTAAGGGACGGGTATAACAGCAAAGCGGCACGAATAGGCGCGTTTTATATTAAAAAAAAATATAGATGTAATAAAAAAAACGATCGGTTATAATACCTCAAATTATCTATGAACTTCATTTTGGTAAATAAGTCATAATATCAAATCACTTATTTTAAGATAAAACCTAGAAAAGAAGATAAAATCGTGTTTCCATCGGGTATGTTCCACAGAATAAAGCCTCAACAATATTTCATAATTTTCGCAGATTTTAATTTTACTGTTTACTACTTCAAAAATTAATTAAGAACGTGTTATGTTAATTTTCACTAACACCCAGCCTTAACAACAAAACTAATAGCTAACCAACCGTAATAGTTAATAGGTACATTCAATTAGCATTTTTGAATTATATCATTTGACGCGTATGTTTGTCGATTACCATTCAAATTGGTTCAGCGTTTTGGTTAACAAACGAGCTTAAAGCTTTCGCACACACAAGTTAATATTGTGATTTCGCCGAATTGTTCGTAATTGCTAATTTGGGTATGATATCACTATGTTGCGAGTTGCAACAAACGACAATGACGCTGAACAACAATAACCTTTTACCGACAAATGTACATACACATAATCACAACTATTATTCCCAAGTGAGTCAGAGACTAGGCAATGAGGGCCGCAAAAGCAGTCCACTATAGTCCACTTTTCACCAAATAAGATAACATAAGATAAGATTCGTTTCGTGTTGGTGAACCCATCGCCGCTCATGCTGTCGGATGTATGTGCAATGCGTAAAAAGCGACTAATGGACTAAATACTATTTTTAGTCCATTAGTCGCCTTTACGACACCCAAAAGAAGAAATGGGTTGGTACTATTCTGTTAATGAGCAGCTACCACACGGCTCAAAAACCGACACAACGACAAATTTAACATAGACATAGTCCCGGTTAGCATAAGCGGAGGCGGCGCGTCCATTTGTAAAGTGTGCACACTAGACGACACATTAGGAAGATTAAAACTTGTAAAAGCAAAGAAGCGGAGCGTCGCTAGCAGCGCGTGTTTGTAGCCGCTGCATTATTATACTAGCGAAGTTATGGCTACAGTTAACGAAAACGCCGTTTTCGGTTGCGTATAATGTTTTGTTGGCCAGTATCTAGGTAGTATATAGGTAGGTTATGCCTTACAAATTTTGCCCATTTGATGTTATGAGTTATGAAGTTATGCTATAAAGACTTATGGCAAATGACGATTATGGCCAATAACATTATGCATTTGCAGTTTATTACGAAAAACGTTATGCTTTTCATTAGGTAACCTTCCATTTGATACGATGCTGACGCATTTTTTTTGTTTCATTTAGTCTCATAACATTATTCATAGGTATGTACTTTACTTAGATTAGTTTAAAACAAAAATTATACAATATAAGGTTCATAATGAATCCCTGGAATAGCCTGACCTAAGAACTGCACCCGTGGCTCCGGATTTCTTGGTCACCAAAGTCCGGCAACGCCATAAGCTAATTGGAAAAAAAACTAGCAATTTCTGCATCGAATCACAATCTTCGTTAAATCAATATTTTAATATTCATTAAAGTGTCATATACGCGGCATAGCGCATAGTCTTGAACTAAGTTGCACGTCATAAGAGAATGATGGGAGCAGCACTTTATTAATTTACTGGCGTGTTTCGCTGAGAGCTTCAGGAGCCAGTGGTTAGTGGTACTACTTGGGAGTTGTATCGTCATAGTAATATAATATAACATATATGTTGCAGGGATATGATAAAAACAGAGATTTTGTCAATTCCCTAAGTGATTTGATCAAATCACGAGGATGTTTAAATAACAACACCATTTTATAATTCTCCTAAACAAATCTAGGGATCTGGACAAATACCAGAAGTGGTTCCGTGAAATGACCAAAAACATGTGACCTACAGGAGTGCAGCTAGTATTTCTGTTGTCTAATAAATAAATAACCTAACCTAACCTATCACGTGACCTACAGAAGTAGGCCAATTTATGTTCTAGTGGTGTTCAAATCCCTAGATTTGTGGGAAATTATAAAATCGTGTTGTTATTTTAACATCCTCGTGATTTGATCAAATCACTTAGAGAATTGACCAAATCTCTGTTTTTATCATATGACTGCGACATATATACTGAATAGGCAAAGGCAAACGCTCCAATCATTGAAAACAGGTCATCGTTATAATTGGATGGGTATCAACTTCATAACAACGCTTACCGAACGCAGGATGGTGATCAATAACCCGGGATAAGTATCGAAATATCCGAAAAGTTTTTTCAATGCCTCGGAATTTCGTCCAGATTTCGTAATTCGGATATGCGCTTTGCAACTTGCAACTTGCAACTCACGTCATGTTTCATATAATTTTTATACCAACGCCATTATTCAGATTGTCTATATGACGACCTGTTAGCATGCCGGGTCTGGCGTCGCGCCATTTCTGAGGTCCCGGGTTCGATTTCTGGTCGGGCCAATTTAGGGAATTTTTCTAAATTGATTTCGGACCGGGTGTTTTTCTATGTTTATGTATATTTATCCGTTATCTTACCATATCAACGAGTTTTTAAAAAAGTTATCTTAGGCTAGATAATTGGTGTGAGCGTAAACAAATTTAATTCTAAGTCTTAAATTTTAAGCCTTTTATTGTTCATGTTGTTCCTTAGCCTGGCTAGCTACCCCATCTTATCTAAAGTCTGGCGCCACGAAATATAATGTTAATGACACTGTTGTGTTCCGACAGTTTAGAGATAAGATTGCCGGCTCCACGGTAGTTGAGGATTTTGGGTGAAGCGCGCTTCCACCTTCGGCCTTATCGTCACTTACCATCAGGTGAGATGAAGGCCAAGAGCTTAACCGCAGTAGAAAAAAAAAGTGCTCAACAGCCGTAGATTTAGCTGATGATGGTTACTGGAGATACTTCACGGTCTAAAATAGTGAAGTTACCTAAATATTAACACTTCAAAGTTGAGACCAATACACTTGGCATATTAACTTTAACTTCTTCTAACTCTTATCTCATAAATGGTAATGATAAAGCCTATAAAATGCTACCGAAACTTCATTAATTTTTCGTTTAGAAAGTTAAAGCACTTTAATTGAACTGTTGACTTACACTATCCAAACGATCGTTATCCGATTCAAGCTGGCTATAAATAACGAAAATAAATTGGAAAAAAGAAGTTAAACCCAAGATGGCGACGAAGATATGTAAGATAGGTCAAACGGGACTTAAAGTCTGATAAACAATTTCTGGCCTTGACCCACAACATTTTAGTCGTCTCTGACACTTCGATAAATACACTTGTTAACGTTCGTGTTAATCCTGAAGTTTCTCGTCAACTAAGTTCTGCGCGACTACCGACAAGTTTCTATTCCACTGACACAATTTACGACTGATAGAATTTACTTTGAGCGTAAACTTTTGCCATATTTATCAATATTTGTTACTGACCACTTCTTTCCTACTCCGCTAGTCATATCTTGTTCGCACTAGCCTAGTATTTTTTTCCAGAGGCGAATACATTGCTTGGCTAATTTGATTACCTATTTAAAAGTTTGTTTTAATTAAGGATAGTAGCAAAGCAATGTACTTGCAACTCTAAGTTACACACATTATGCGCACAAACAAGGCTTTAGAATAGATAAAGTGAGACAACTATGAAGATGTGATTTTAACTACACAAATAGAGAATTAGTAAATTATTTACAGAGTCAAATAAAACTCTATATACGGATCTAATTGCGTTTATATTTAATTCACATTATTTGCGCCTGATCTGATAAGCGAGGCTATTGAGATAAAAAATACAACTAAAATTCATTAGACAGAGAGAGTGACCGGGTTCCCACCATACAGAGTTTTGAATCCCAATACTAACATCACATAGTACGTACGACTATTGCCAAATATAGGCATGAATCTGCTACAAAACCTAAATACTTGTAAAACTTAAACAGCAATGCGATTGCTTCACACCTACGGAACAGACGGCAAGCTGTTAAAATAGACAACTTCGAATGTAATCCACAAAATGGCACCTATGAAACCCCCAAGGCGCCACAGTCGCGTCATTATTTTTGATTTATATTAATAACATCAATAAAATTGATGTATCTAGACATAATCAACAATATACGCCGACGATACTTGTCTGTTTTAAGTCGGTAAATCGTTGCCCGGTATAATAACAATGTTAAAAATACTTTGATGCTGTAAATGAGTATATAAAATAATATATAACCACGATCAATAAGTTTTATATACTTGCTTCTGTTTATTGCAACGCTAGAGGCAAACGATGTCATTTTTAATTTAACAATTATTTCCTATGCCCCGTGAGTCAAAGCATAATTTATTGACAAGGAACTTGTTCAGCACTTTTTATAAAAAAATCTAAGTATACTATTTGTATGAGTCCTCGTCTTTAAAGCTAAATATAATTATGAAAATAGCTGTATCATGTTACAAGCAAAGCCTTAGGGATTTATAATATTAGAGTTATCCATCCCGGCCGAAGATAAGTGACCACGAGGCGGAAGACGGAGTGCCTGCGCTCATCTAGAAATTGTGTATTCAGGCCTGCTTTATTCATTGGGCCACGTACACGAACATTTACATTATTGTGTAATGACACAGTATATAATGCTACAGATGAAAGTGAAATACATTAAACAAGACATCCTGGCGGGAAAGTGAAGCGTCATGTCTGCAGTTTAGTTGATTTTTTTTCATTTTCCGCCCGAGCTTTAGCTAAGAAGAACTTAAAAGAAACTCAGCAAGGGTTTTTCAATATATTTCTTTCAATAATGGATCTGTGTCAAGTTATCCATTTCTTTCAATGATACATATAAATATTTTATACATATAACATTAATATATAGTAACAGACAATAGATTTTAATACCTTTACCACATTAGATAAGCCACACTCCGTGTCTAGTAAGTAAAGTGGCTGATGGATAGATTACCGAAGCGAGCCGATAATGTTTGATGATGAGAGTTATCTAAATACAAAATCCAATTTAATGTGCGCGTAAGCTTTCCATTGATTGGAACTACTGTTTGTATTCAAAAGGAGTTGGTAGCAAACCATCAATAGATAATCTTTGTTTAAAACGGTCGCTTACAATTTGTACATCACCCCTAAGGGGCCTATTGTGCGTACACATTGACAGCTATTGGTGCGTGCTCTTAATTAAAGTTATAATGTTTACATTTACAGGCAAGTTTGGTAGCTCATCTAAATCTAAGTCAATTTAATGAGCATCATATTTAATGCAAAATAATTTATTTATGCACATTTTTGCAAGGTCGTAAGAGGCGAGCAGGACAGAAACTGGAAATGGACCAACAAATGCTGTTCTTCTCGGTACAAGGTCCTGCAGACTGGCGAACCGATGACATTGTGAATTGTGATATTGAAGACCTCAAATATGATGAGTATTTAAATTGTAACACAATAATGTAAAGCAATGCTACCTAACGGCAGAAATATCGTCGCCAGTGTGCTCAGTATCCAGTCAGATTCTGGCCAGAATCCAGACAAGCCAAATATTGTGACGTCATAATGACACAGGGTATAAATCTTCATTGACACAATGTCAATACTTGTGATGATGAATATCCGAACCTTCAATTTAAATATCAAAACACGTCGAATCGAAAACGACACGCATTCGGTGAAAATGTTCAAATTTTAAAGTTACCGAAATGCGACGTCGAAATGGCCGTCGATCTGGCCTCCTCGCCCCATCGCGATTACATTTATTACTGTCCCAGTAGTGACATAACCGCCGCTTACCACGTAAATGGGACAATTCATGGTGCGTCGAGCGATGACGGGCCTGACGTAAGGGATCACTGTTCCGGTATGCTGAGTGCGAGTTTTATTCACCATTCAATTTGTTTGGCAAAATTGCAACTCACCACTTTTGTCCCCAGGAGGCGCTGTATCACTGCCAGGCATTATTTGCCACGACCTAAATGATAAACACCTACGGCACGGTTAGGAACAGCATGACTGGTGGACGCATAAACTCACGGTTAGGAACAGCATGATTACACCTACGCATAAACTTCTTCTTTTGTTTCGAAAAGCACTTTATACCTTTGGGTCCAGCTGTCATCAGAAGATTGCAGTTGTAAAAGCTAATATCAGAATCCTGATCATGTCTTGAAAATCTGTAAGAACTTGCTCGATTATTTTTATAAGAAGAAGACATAGTTGTTTGTCTTTTCTATATAAAACCTAAAACTGGTACTACCCCTCTACTCTCTTTATCTTTCATACTCCCATCCTTCATTTTTTAATTTAATATTTTTTAGATTTATTAGTTTTATATTTCCTGAGTTCATCCGTCAAAATTTGATTTCAAAAAGGAAGTATTTCGCAATCAACAACCAGTCGCTACGTTACGTAGTTAAGGTGCTGTTTCCAGTGTCCACTGTGACTTCGCAAACATTAAAATTTCCAGTTCCATTCGAACGTGACGCGATATTTTGTTCGCATCAATCTTCCTGATAATTCGTATATAAAAATTCAGATTCTCACGTGGCGCGTTTGTTATAAAAATTCAGTGTTTGCTCGTTGTAAATTTCAGCCTTTACTGTGAGATTTAAGTGGCTACAGCGCAAAACACGTTGGAGGCAAAATAAAATAAATATCTATGAACAGCTCGTGAGTCGTGACCTCAGCAGCGCGTTGAGGATTGAGGTATTTGGTCGTTAATCTCTTTGTGATATCTACAGAAATAAACCGTACGTAATACTATTAAAATAAGGAAAAATTGCTTCTTCAATAACGTTTTTTATGTTGAAAGAAAAAGAGAAAACGACAGTAGGCTGGTCACATATGTTGCCAAGCACAGAAAACGCAGTTTGATTAAAAAATATATTGCTTTTGAAATTCAACAATTTATCTGTGGACTTTTTTGTTACATGAACATTCACGTACTTATAAAAAGATGAGAAATACATTTTAGTGTGATGTAATCAATCAATTTGGTGGAATAGCTCTAGATAATTTTGTTAGTCGTTTTAGATCAGATCGATGTTGACGGATAAGATGATCAAGCAGCTTTTAGCCGGCCTATTGTATCTAAGCGCTTTCGCGTACGTCCTTTTTGGTGATACTTTGAATGCTGATATACTTTATCGCTGGAATTAGAACTTTATCGCGACAACTCATAAGGAATTAGAAGATGCATCATATTATAATGCACACGTTGATGAATGGTATAGTAATTAAGTAACCGTATATCGGCGTACCGTAGTTTGCTCAAGATAGCTTTTCTAAATTACATTTGTTGTGTAGTTTCGAACTGGCAGACGGTGGGGGATCGGTGAAACAGTTGATAACGAGCAGGCGGGTCACCTGATGGAGAGCAATCACCGCCGCCCATGGACACCTGCAAAACCAGAGGAATCGCAGATGCGTTGCCGACCTTTGAGAAAGGAATAGGGTTAAGGAAGGAATAGGAAAATTGTGAGGGGGAGAGGCCTCCGGAACTCTCACTGGCCGGACGAAACACAACAGCACCAAGTGCCATTATTTCACGCCGGTTATTCGTTTACTCAACACTTTTCCAAATTTGAATTTAATATAAGTAATTGTAGAATAATTCCCATATGTTGTACTATACTTACCACTGCTGGGTAAAGGTCTACCCCTAATGCTTTTCATATTCGTCGGCCATTTATCAAATCACGCCAATTCACCCGGAACCCCTCGAGATCATAATAATTATATCTACCTTATAGAAAAATTATCTTTTCATATTGAACAAAACTAGATTGATATAGGATATTTATTCAATCCAATGTTATTTAATAAAGTCTTATAGTAACAAGAACTATGCAATGTAGCGTGAATAGATAAATGTTATACAGATGCTTACAGAGAGCACGGACGCAATGAAATGTTCAAATTGTCATTTGTCACATGAAAGACAGTGATGGACATAATGCTTTCTCTCTCACACTATACTTCCCTGTGTCGCACAGTTAAGCAGGATTATCTATGTGAACCAACAGCTACATTTGGTTCATAGAATACATGTAAGCCTTACACGACATAAATCACATGTACAACGACATAGAGTTTACATACCTACACCAAATTGCAATCGTGGTAAACCATTCATTTTTAGTAATTTGACTGATACTTTCCGTAGCAGATAGATAAATTACAAAAAAAAATTGGTTACCCATCCGGTTCCGTCAGCACCGAAAGTTGCTTAACATTTACGATCGTTGTAAAAACTGCGTTACAACAACGTAACCAACCTCTTCCAACAACAACAAGGACAATTGTCAAATGTGATAATAAAAAAACTTACCTATTATCAGCCGTAGCAGGTTGGCAGCTAACAGTCCCAGGTCTGCCGAATTAGCCATGGGTCATTCGAGCACGCACATTGCACACACCAGTTTGGGCCATCACTGTACTGGAACACCCAACGACCGCTAAACCCCCGCCATCAACATCAACCGAATGTTTACCTCCGCTATAATTAATTACGTCTCAGCCTCTCAACTCCTCCAGAAAGTTGCGAAAGTCAATAAATCATTGCACGATAACAGATAAATATTGGGCAGATGAACCTGCTAGAGCTTAATCATACCTATTCTTGCTGATGAATGTGGTAAAGCTTGGAGCAAGATTAATTAGCAAACTCACGGAGGCGAAATCGCTACGTACCTACCTACGCGCGCAGCACATGTACCGACTACAATGTACCAACAAATAATACACAAAGTTCATTATATAAGTTTTAATAACGGGCTAAGTGGCAACCGAATGTGTGGTACAAACTTAAATGTTTGGCATATTCTACTAACGGAGCGTAATATTGCATAATAACTCATTCAAAATTGGTGGAACTTTTTTAATTTGCGCCTCGGAATAAATGCAAGCTTTCCAGTGATTTATTTCGGGCAATGTGATGTTAAAGTAGGGTACTATATCTGCGAATCACTTTGGCATTTATCCTAATTACAAAAGCATTTAGCATTTATCACCAACTTTCCGTAAGGCAGGTTAAGGTCTATAAAGTTTGTTAACATCAAGTGCCTACAGAATTTTCGCCTCCGTAAAAAAGGATATTATCTTTTTTATTATGATTTGTTCCGACTCTTGTGAGAGAGGAAATTTAATTTTCTGACAATATTCCAATTCAGCCAATATCGGTTTACATCCGAATAACTTATACTGCTATCTACATTGAATAATTGTTTTCGCGCTGTGTATCTGATACAGATCATATTTTTCAATAATCTATACGTACGTGGCTACGTAGTCGCATTTGTAAGTTACGTACACGTAGCGTCTATATCTCGAAGCACATAAAATAGGTTCCAAAGAAAATGCGAGAGAAGAAAAGTTTTATCTCGTTGTCATGGCGTGAGATAATTGTATTTCTTTATCTGTAACCCCGCGCAGAAAAAGAAAATTACGTTGTCTCCAACGGGTCTAAAAAGGAAATTAGAAGGCGGAAGGTCGAGTTGGTCCAGTTATCAGTTAGTTAAAATGCAAATTGTTGGCTTTTGTCTGGGCGTACCCGACACTATAGTAGGCTGCGCTCGCTGCAAACATGTCAAAATGCTAAACCTCCATTCGTAGGCGCCTCTGCCCATTCACGTCCCTTGCAATATATTGGGGCCTGAGCCTTTACTCAGCTTTATGATTTCATCAGAGGATGATATACTTTAGGCAGAATGAATATGTAAAGCGTAAGGAAGAGGCGATGTTATAATCCAAAAATAAAATTTGGCAGGCAAAAAATAACCATTTTGAAAATAAGTTTCCAATTCGTCGATAATGTTTCTGCCTGATCAGTCATCAATTAACTAAGTATGAATTAAATATTTAAAAAATAATAGAAATTCCGATAGTAGAGAATTGTAACAAATTAATAATAAAGCGCGTGAATGAACACTTTAAATTCACTTGATGCCGACGTTCTCTTTTTACTCTCTTTCCTTTATAATACGTGCTATACCAACGGTACTGCAGTATATTTTTGAAAAAGGTACAGTCACGAGCAAAAATATGTAAACAATTGTAACTCTTAATACAATGGAATAAGAGTCAAAGTGTATACATATTAGTGCTCGTGACTGTACATGCTCGCAAATGAAAAATTATTTTCGTGAACATAAGATAGACAATAAAATTTATTGTATTCTTTACAATATGTTTACGGGCCTCCGAGAACACATATAAACCTATAATAAACTTCTCACGTGTATTTTCATTGTCCTATTTATACCTATTTATATATTTTTAACACGACACGCAAATTCTTGTTAAGATTCAAAAATATATAAATCATAAGTATACAAAATAATAGACTATCTGTAGTAGAACTATTTATTAAACATACATTGGTATATTGTCACCGCAGTCTAAAAATACTCACAAATTATGGAATATAATAACTCTCGCGTTGCCGACCCTGACGTTTGCTATTGCCTCTACGTCCAGTGTTTTTGAGCCTTTAAAACAGTTACACATTTAGCTCCTTGATGCCAAAATTGGTATTAGGAGTGGTGGTGGCATTCATACGAGTTCTTATATCGCTAACTGCTTAGTGTATAATTTCAATAGTTAACACATCTGTAATACAACAAGAAAAATAACTACTGCAGCTATACGTTAAAAATAATCGTTCGATCATGTCCAAAGTACTAAAACTTTGCTTAACCATATGTACTGTAACATCGCACTACCCTCGCATTTACAAGAAACGTTCTTACCACTGAAAAGTTGACCTTAACAGAAAATAAGGGAAGGCTAAGAGAGTTCACAATTTTAATAAATATACCTATAGTTATCGCTCAGCCGCGGAGCCTTAACATAATCCGACAATAGGTGGTTCTCGTGCCGCCACCGGGACACGGGTGCGGGTTGGTAAAGAATTTTATCCTTTTAGAGCCTATTGAATGGGGGTTCTAAATCAGTTCCTTCCACATTTGAGCGGGAGGCCCCGGCGAAATAATATATTCGGGTTGTTCGTGAACAAAATACAAACAGGCACGGGTCGCGTGGAGTGGCGGCAGCGCAACTTGACGGCCCTCGAACAAAGCGGAAGGGTCTCGTGACGCCAACATTACAACCACTTCTGATTTCATTTCCGACCATTACGTATGTAGATCAGGTACGAATTTGGACCGCCGCAATTGCGTTGAAAGCGACACGCTCTATCGCTGTTTAGTTAATTTGTAATCAACCAACATCAGTAGATAGCGGGCGTTAAGTTAAATTGTTTAATTTGTTACCCTTTTGTAGTCTGTTAACACTGGCTCATTACCTAAAGCGCTTTATGATTGAATACGCCCCCGATTTGATAGTGTATGAGTTCTCCCCATTCGTCTGATTGTCTGGAAATATCACTAATTTGCAACTTTGTTTTTCAATGTATTTTAGTGTTACAGTATATTTCTATCAACGAATACGTATTTTCATGTTCTAACAATGTTATTTCCGTTCTAGTAACCAATACTCAAATCTACATAAAGGCAGTATAAATCAAACATAATTGTAGGTTAAATTGCAGTTACTCTAAGGGCCCACCAAATAACGGCGATAAATTATGAACGGGCGCGACTAACATAGATTATAAAATTTAATCTTTCATCTTGCCATCTTACGCAGTGGGACATCTGAAATTCTTGGGATTACTTAGAAGGCGGCTACAGGAAACTTTCAGAATAACTCAGGGGATAATGCCCCAGCTAAATAAATCACGGCCGAAAGTGTTAAACGAGTGCGCTACGGTGATTAGTAGGTAGGTATAGAACAAAAAAAATTATAGGTAATTTTATTTTTACATATTTTTTTAAATAACCTTGTCGCGTAGCGGTGAAAGAATACTACCACCCCCTCTCTTGCCTTGGGTGTCGTAAAAGTCAACTAACGGACTTATGACTACACTACTTATGACAGACTATACATCCAACAGTATAGAGCTCACCACCTTTCACGCTGTGCACATGTGCAGTCGCTATTCGGTGAAAAGTAGGTTATGGCAGAGGATTGCTTATGCTGTCCTCATTACCTAGTCTTTGACTAACTAACCCTTCGGGGATAACAGTCGTGATTATATGTATGTGTATTATATGTTTGTATATTAAGCCCGGCAAATGACTCCACTCCACCTGAATAGACTTTAAGCGCCATAATGGTCAGCGGTGACCGACAAACAACTAAATTATTTATTAATTACTAGTAAACATTTTCTCCTACATCTGTATAGCATTGTGAAGGCAAAAATTTCATATTTTCATTTGTATAAATTCAATAAAATACACCCAATCAAATCTTTTATAATTATTTTAATCAAATTATTTTATCATTTTAAATATGCATGAAAAATATATTCAAACTATTTAATTTTGTTATGATTCTATTAAATATATATTTTAATGTTTTAATATTGTTAAATGTTATAAATTAACTTTTAATTTTTAAACATTTCTGCGCTGTTTTACGGCAAAAATATGTGATACCAAAATTTTAACTGATTCATCTTATTAATGTTACCATATTTTATTAGAAATAAATGATACTTACTTACTTACTTCAATAATAAAGATATTCGAAAGCAATTACGTCTTTATCGATTGTTAAATACTTGCAATAGTATTTCTTTCGACTGTGAGGGTTGACTTCACAGTGACGTAATACCGCTCAAAAAAATCATCGAGTCTTCAGGGGTCTCGGTAGCTTAGCGGTTAGAACAGTGGACCGGCAATTCAAAGGTAATGAGTTCGATTCCCATTCGAGCTTTCCTGAGACTGGTTGTTTTTTATTCTAGCTAACATTTTATCCTATATCTGTATAGCCTTGTGAATGCAAAAATTTCAATAATAAAGACTAAAAACGAAATTTCAATTGTGTCTGGTTTTGTGGCAGTCAACGTGATAGGTGGAAGTGGGGTCCAGGTGCCAGGACAACTAACTGGTGAAGCGTAAGAGACCAGTTACCCTCACTCACTTACAAAGTGCCTCTTCACGGCTCCTTTGAAGAACCCCATGACATAGGAAGGAGGGTAATATAAAGTACGAATAATTAATACATAATATTATTGTTAGGGGCACAAAAGCTATCAAGACGTCAGCCACCCTCACAATTATTACTTTCGCTAAAATTAATAAATAAGCATGTTCTTAGGAAAATAATTACCAATTAAGTACTATTTCTTTCCCTACGCTTACAAGCATAGTAATTAAGTCGACTTGACGTGTAACAAAAGGCTGTGATCGGACGGACAGACGGATCCAGTAATCTGTGTTGCCAGTTCCCAAAATAAATCAAGACATAAACAATTCTGCAAATTGTCAATAAGGAATTCAGTAATATTGATGATTTTCTATGGTTGTTATTTAATAAATAATTAGTGTAATTATTAGTAAATTATACTTTTCATTTCATTCAAGTATAAATTTCGTTAGCCTATTCAAAACTTTCATCATTATTAGCCATACAAGACAAACTTCTGTTTTTTGAAACTCGGTTATATAGTTAAACTAGATAACGGTTGAATATACATAAACTAAGAAAAACATCCAGACCGGAAATCAATTTAGAAAAGCAGTTTTCTCTAAATTGACACGACCGGTAATTAAACCCGGGACCTCAGAGATGGCGCGACGCCAGACCCGGCGTGCTAACCACTCGACCACGGAGGTCGTCATTATAAACCATGATAAGCCAGAAAAGCGGCGTCTATGGACACAATTTTCCTGATCCTAGTGCGTAGTAACAAAACAACAGAACAACAGTCCTTGTCGAGTAAAACAAAGAGGATTATTATAATAGTAATTAGAACGTTAACCTTTTATCATAGTGAAAGGTGGAGAAAATGAAATCAACTTTTGTCACGAACTCTTTTGTAGTCACAACACATTTTTGTATATTTTTCTTTTTTTTCGTATTTAGATTCGGGTTCTAGATTTAAGCTGACAGCACTTAACTGTAAGCATTTTTATTATTATTACTAGCGGCCGCTCGCGGTTTCACCCGCGTGGTTCCCGTTCCCGTGGGAATATCGGGATAAAAAGTATCCTATGTGTTAATCCAGGTTATAAACTATCTGTATGCCGAATGTCATCCAAATCCATTCAGTAGTTATTACGTGAAAGAGTAACAAACATCCATCCATACGTTCCCGTTGGAATATCGGGATAAAAAGTATCCTATGTGTTATTCCAGGTTATAAACTATCTGTATGCCGAATTTCATCCAAATCCATTCAGTAGTTTTTACGTGAAAGAGTAACAAATATCCATACATACAAACTTTCGCGTTTATAATATTAGTAGGATATTTACGCTCACACCAGTTATCTAAACCAAGATTAGCTTATTTTTTGAAACTCGTTAATATGGTAAGATAATGGATAAATATACATAAAAATAGAAAATCACAAAGACCCGAAATCAACTTAGAAAAACAATTTTCTCTAAATTGACCCGACCGGGAATTGAACCCGGGACCTCAGAGCTGGCGCGTTCCAGACGGCGAAGCGTGTAAATTGGAAGGGGAGTTGCGAATGCGTTACTAAGTAAGTGAACTCGTGTATAACCCCAACCTTTGGAACGCTTTAGTTTTCTGAACAAACAGTAAATCAGGGGTAAGATAAAAACTCGTGAAAACGCTGCAGTAAAATAAATCGCCACTTAAAAAGTGTTAAAAGGGAGAGTTAATATAAATCCCTGGGAGCAGCTCAAAAATAAAACCAGTATTTTTTCAACATCGGCATGTTTAATTTACTTAAAAATGGACCTGTTGTTTTGTCTATGTGAAAAAAGGAAAATAGGACTTGTTATAGAAGTTTTTAGAGAGTGTATTTTAATGGAGTTCAATTAAGGGATGTTTGTTTGTTTCGTATCTATCTATATATATAAATGAATTGCTGTTCGTATGTCACTGTGTATCATATGTGCAAAAACTCGACAATGACCGTTTTTGGTAATTTTGATCTTGAAATATTTGTGAAAATTTTAGGAAATATTTAAACGGTGAGAAAAAATAGTATAAATCCTTAAGAAAAATCTATGAACATAAAAAGACGTCGTGCAATATAGGTATTAAATATTAATGGTTTCTAAAAACTTTTTGTAGTTTTCTTACTTCGTCGCGCGCGACATCGTGACTTTTTCCTGTCAGTTGCGTTGTCATTGTGATTTGGACAGGACAACGTCTGTCGGGTCTAATAATAAGTAAGTGTCTCCCGTGTTCTTTTAGCAACAACACGTATTGTGAGACTCCATTTTAACTCAATCTACCGTACAAACCTAAATATAATTTTTAAATATATAAAATATAATACTTGAAATTGTCTTAATGCTATACGCGAAGTCATTAATTAAGATTAATAATAATAATACTAGTAATAAACAAAAATCAATTCCCACGTATGTTTGTTCGGGAATTACTTGGGAACGGCTGCACCTATTTGGCTTATTCTTTTTTTGTTGTGTTCGTAATTGTCAGGACAAGGTTTGTATGAATATTTTTTTTGGAAATTCTTTACGGTATATGGGGTGTTCACGCGGACGAAGTCGCGGGCGGGTCACAGTATTTAATAAATAAGCGTGGTGACAGACAATACTCTTCTAATGTAGCGATTTCAATGATGCAGGGTTTTGCCCAGCAGTGGGACTATTTTATACATATAATGATATTATATAAAATAATATCATTGCATACATTTATTTTACGACTATTATCCCGAAGGGTTAGTCAGAGACTAGGCAATGAGGGCCGCAAAAGCAGTCCTCTGCCATAGACCACTTTTCAACAAATAACGACTGCACATGTGCTTAGTGTGAGAGGTGGTGAGCCCATCGCCACTCTATGCTGTTAGAAGTATGTGCATAGTCTTTAGTCCCTTAGTCGCCATTCACGACATCCAAGGGAAGAGAGGGGGTGGTAGTATTCTTTCACCGCTAGGGGAGCGAGGGGCTTGTTGTAGCAGGGGTAAGTAGTAACAGGGCTTGTTCACTAAGAATTTAAACTTTATTAACGTATTTCTACGACTTAATCCTACCGTTATACCGCGCCCCACCTCGACATCACAGCCAGTGTCCTGCCAGGCGGCGTAGTAAGTGACTGTGTACAAGCACTTAATTTTTGCCAGGTAACGTATATTTTTACATTCGTAAATTTTTGGTTAGCTTTACAATTATCGATTAATTGGAGCTTTCTGTATTTTATATGGTGTTAAAATTTATCTATTTATGTTGTTGAGTCACAGTTTTCGAGATTACTAGGTTGCTTAAATAGTTATCGTGATAAATATTAAAAACTATACCTTGGGGTTAATTGTAACAAAATCTTGGGGTTTGTTGTAACATGATACAACTTGCGTCATATTCTTATATGTAACGGTTATTATTTGTAAAGTAATTTACCTAATTTGTTTTGTTTTAGAATGAGAAACTGTAAAAGAAAGTCAACACAAAGCCAGGAGGTATATGAGTTGGCTGCAGCCAAAGTTTTGAAAAACAACTGTAGGTAGTATTCGGAGGGCGAGTAAGAATTTCGGTCTATGTCATGTATCGCTTTACAGATACATTAAGAAAAAGAAGAATAAAAAAAAATTGGTTACGTAAAGCCTACACAAGTATTCACAGCTGAAGAATAATGTAAAATGTCTTCAAATATCCTTAATTGCGCCGAAATATATTTTGGATTACTTCCTAAGGAAGTAAGAAAACTAGCTTACCAATGTGCTGTTCAACTTGGTGCTAAAAATATTCCCCTTTCTTGGCATCAAAATATAAGAGTGCTGGTCCTGACTGGTTCCAAAATTTCATACGCAATTAACTGAGATTAATTTAAAGATTTAAAATTTAACTTACTGTGATTTTAAAGTGCCATGTTGATATATAAGTACCTAAAGTACTATTTAAGTTTAAAATAAGATACATACTTATAACTAAAATCTTTATTTTGTTAATTATATTAAAAGTATGTTACAGCTAATTATATGATGAAAAAATAGATATTATAGAATTACCTAGTTATTTTTGTTGAAAACAAACCAAAATGGGGCAAGGTGGGAAAATAAATAAATGATTAATGGTGTTATATTCTCGTTTTCATTACTGTTACTATTTACCCCGATAGATGTTACAACAAACCCCAAGCATGGGGTAAGTTGTAACACCGCCTTTTTTTACAAAAAAATGTAATTGTGGAAGAGTTACCTAAAGATTTGATATTTTTTCAATTTGACTTAATAGAAGAATAGTTAGAGTATCAATTAATGTTTAGTTGGTGGCAATTTAAACAATACATCTCAAGTTATATACATTCTTTTAAAAATTGTTACAACAAGCCCCTCGCTCCCCTACTCGACACGGTTAGACTATTTTATACTTAATTAAAATATTGTAATAATATTAACTAACTTCATTTTATCCATTTTATATTGGCATCTAAGAATGGCCGGCGTATTTGCACTCTGTCTGAATAAATCAAAAGCTTGTTGTATTATTGTTATTGTTTCTATCTTTTACTTTAAGTAAATAGATTTTGTAAGTACTTTGGACAAAGAAATGCCTAAAAACAAGCAGTCTGTGTAAAATCCCGATAAACATTTTTTCAACATTGCACAGGTACGATATAACTTTTACTTGATTTGATTTACCTTGGATACTGATGATAATAAGCTTATTCAGTTATGGTACGTTATCTTTTTTATGAGCTGTGGCTTTTTTATTGGCGGGGAGTATGAGTTTTATGTATTTCGATGCATAGCCTAGTCTTGTGATTGCCAGCCCGTATTTGGCAAACGTAATGATTAACGGCCCGTGCCAATAACCTACTAGACTTAGAAATTTGGCATAATTTGTATGGAGCTTATGAGGGTGTACGCATTTTGGTTTCCCATACAATTTTCCAAGTCGAAATTTTTAAAGACCAATAAGCCAATTTAAATGAAACTTTGCATGCTAAGGTAAAACACAGGGACCTAAATAGTTGTGTTGAAAAAAATTAAAAAGGTTTATTTGGCTGAGTTATTGCGATTTAAAGTCCCCTATAGAAAGTTTAAAATCGCAATAACTCAGTTAAATAAACGTTTTTTAGAAATTTTTTTAAACAACTATTTAGATTTCTTTATTTTAGGTACTTCAGCATGCTGAGTTTCATCAAAATTGGCTTATTGGTTGTTAAGAATTTCAATTTGGAAATTTGTATGGAAAACCGAAATGCGTAAACCCTCTTAAGTCAAATTTCTATCTCTAATAGATTTTTGTATTGTAAATGTTCAAACATTTTAAATATTGTAGGTATGTCCGAAATGGACACACTGATATATAAATATGCCCTTATTTGTACACCAGTGAACAATGAACAAACAACAGCGAGGAGCTCGATAGCGCCGCGGTCAGCGCGTTCGGCTTGCAATCTTGCTCGCTAAGCAACTTTCGCAAGGCCGGGTCGCTGGATGGGTGACCAAATTTACAACATCTCGAGCTCCTCCGTGCTTCGGAAGGCACGTTAAGCCGTTGGTCTCGGTTGTTGTCGTAAGATGACAGTCGTTAAAATCCACCAACCTGCATTGGGCCAGCGTGGTGGGTTATGGCCCAATATCCCCACGTGCTATTGTTCACGTGGGAGACCTGTGCCCAGGAGTGGAACGCTTAATAGGCTGATGATGATGATGAACAATAAATAACTATTCTATTCTATTCACGACAACAGATAGATAGGTTGGTGACACTGGCCGTAAGTATAATCAATTGTAATGTATGTACAATGACTATCGTTCTTCCTTCGCTCCAGTAGTACCTCACTCTTCAAACCCCCGCTCATCGTTCTGGCTTCGTCTCCAGTTCTTTTACCCTATATGCTATCCGTCTCTGGAACGCTCTGCCATTGCACATTCGTCGTGCCAAGAGTATAATGGAGTTCAAAAGACTAGTGCGTGAGCATTATTTCAACGCGTTGTCACACTGAGTATTTAATTTGTTGTATTTATATATGGTATAAATATGTTAGAATTTATTTATGCTTAATATTTATGTATCATATTTATATAAATATTTTATAATATATGTTGTATTTATGTTATTTATTAAGTAAGTAATTACTTATCTGTTATTATTACTTTAACTGTTTTGTTCCATCGCCTTACTTCTTGTCTCCCACATCCTTACCGATTGACCGGTAGAGAATAATGCCATGTGGCGTTATGTCCGCCTTTTGCAGTTTTGTTTTGCAAAGAAGATTAAATAAATAAAGAAATGACTTAAGTACAATGTGGAGGGTCTTTTCCCAGCAGTGGGACAGTTTATATGCTGTAGGTTGCTTTACTTTATTGTTGATTATGAATAGAATCCTACTAATATTATAAACGCGAAAGTTTGTAAGTATGGATGGATGTTTGTTACTCTTTCACGTAAAAACTACTAAATGGATTTGGATGAAATTCGGCATACAGATAGTTTATAACCTGGATTAACACATAGGATACTTTTTATCCCGATATTCCCACGGGAACGGGAACCACGCGGGTAAAAACGCGAGCTGCCGCTAGTATAAAATAAAGTTAGTACGATAGAAATATTAGTCACACAGTTAGAAAAAGTACCTACTTACTTTAAAAATTGCAATCGCTTATTTTATACCCCGTACAATATTTTCTTTTTTGCAAAAGCTTTATTTAATTGGAAAAAAAAACAAGTATTTTTCTTTTTAAATTTCAAATTTTGTGCGAAAGCGGTTGGTCACGTGACATATTGTGACGTCACATTTCAATAAATATAGAAAGAAGAATGACCAAAGCAGCATATTCGATATCAATTGCGTCTTAATCATTCACATATCAAAAGTGTTCTCTTAACTTTTAATGATTACTGTTAAAAAAGGTTTTCTATAGAACGCCGCGTTAAGAGTCAAATGATAAATAAATGCTGAACTGAACTGATAGTCATACGATAAAGATAAAGATAAACATAAAGATAAAAGTCAATAGGTACCACTTATGAAACACTTTGACACGTAAATTATTTTGATTTTCACCAATTCGTAACGCGACCAGACAGAGAAGAATTGGCAAAAAACTCTACATAACAGTAGTTGTCATAACCTCAAAATACCCAAAAAGTTTTAAGCTAAAAATGAGGATAGCTTGCAACTCCCGCATGATATTGTCATGTAATTTTTTCTTCATAATTCAGAGCATTGCTGCTATTGATTACTACTTATTTCATTAAAGCACTGTTACGCTAGCTAGCTAAAAACAAAAAAAAAACGAGCCTAACTCCCATAGTAAAAAGGTCATTCTCCTTTATCTTGAAACCTGAGAGATAGTTTTTGATAATTTTGTGAAATGTGACGTCACATGAAGCTCAATCATGGCCGCCCGTGTTTCTGATCTTTTAATCCACAGATAAAAATCGAACATTTATTTTGTAATAATAAAATATTTACAAATTATTTTAATAAAAAAACTATTGGATAATTATCGTTAAATCATAAACTAGTACCATTTCCGACATATTTCATATTTTATTGTTACAACTGTCAAATAGCCAATTCGTCAAAAAAGAACAAAATATTGGTAAGTAGTCACATTTTATTAAGGGTAGGTACGCACCCTGAACTCTTTGTGATATCGTCGATCATACAAACGAGATTGTCTATAAAATTCTTTTTTTTATTGAAAATCGATGGACGATAAAAGTGAACTGCTTTCGAGAGCAAACAATTACAGACACTTCTGAAAAGGTATGAAAGTTTTTTGTTTGACAATCAATTTCAAGTAAACTGCTCCCAATTTAGTATCACTATCTTACTTGAGTGAGTTTAACCCAACTAGTTTTTCTTTCTGGAAATCAGTCAGCCAGGGACTGTATTCAAAAATATACTGAGTGAGTTTAACCAACTCGTATCTATTTATTCACAATCAGTCAGCCAGCGACTGAATTGAAAAATATACATTTTAACCTTCACAAATCAACCGTTTAAGCTAAGTACCTACTGTATTCAAAGTTGGATCATTAGTACCTTAGCTTGTTCACACGGTTTTTAACTAGAAGTTTATATGTATATTTTTGAATACGAGTACAAGCGCTGGCTTCCAACCAAACCAAAATAAGTTCAAATTAAACTCCATGCCAACATAATATTGTGTAACGGTTCACGCAAGAGGAAATAACAAGAGCATACAAGACGATTTCATTTGTTATTAAGTTAATTAATATCGTGTTCGTTGGAGAACGAAATTCACTGCTGAGCTATTGTAAAGTTGTAAATAATTGCGATACTCAGTCACAATGAGTTAGCCTCAAACAACCGCAACAGCCAAAAAAGGGTCCACCACAAGAAAAATGCGAAACTAACATGGCCGTCGCGCCTCGGTCGGGATAACAAAATGGCGACATTTAAATCTTCACTCAACCGCCTCTGTGCCAGATTAGTAGTGGTCGCGTAATCCAGGGAATTTCAGTTTAATTTGGACGGCTTAAATGAATGCGCCCGGTCACGCTCTAAAAGGATTAAGACCATGCGACCATTTATGCAAAACTGTAGACCATGATATGTTTTAAGTACGAACTCTGCTGTCGCTCTGGGAAATAAAGAAGCCACTCGCGGACTTTCCGTAATGAAACATGAGTCAAACGGTAGGTTAGGTTGCAAAATTTAGTGCCACCGATTTAATAATAGCCTTGATAAAGCGCTTAGTTATCAGGAGGTCCTACGCTTCACAGAGACCGAGAGGCTTCAATTCCCCTGTTGTTTTAATAAAAATGTATAAAACAAAATACACTACGTAACAAACAAACGAGATTCTTTACCTTCGGCGAAGACTCATTCACGTCTAAACATAATAAATATATGAAGGAAACGTGTTCATTGCTTGTAATGGATAAAAATGTAGGTGGGCAGGTAAACAGACCTTTTTGTAATTTAGCAACGAATCCCCTCATGTGCACTCTTCTACAAAAAGTAGACCGCCAAGGGTAGCCGAGTGATTTAAATTAAAATCCCTTAAATCAAAGTAAACAAACGATTGCGGGATTTATTTAGAAAACCTCGGCCTACTAAGAGGCTTCGGAAAACGTTTCAGTTTTTTTTTTCTAATTTCTTGAAACGGGTCAGCCAAAGGAAAAACTGTATCGCCAAACAGTTTAAAATGCGATCAGATAAATCGGTAACAACAGCGCTTTTTTGTGTCAAAGGAGTTTTTAGTATTTATGTTGTCGATGTTGTTTGGGTGTTGTGTTTTGTTACGTTAGTGTTAGAAAGATTAATAAGCAAATTATAACTTGCAAGTTTCGTTGCAGTAAGTAATAGTATTTTAAAAAACTCCCTAATATAAATATTATTACTTTTACCCAAGGGTAGTTTTATATCATCGAATAGATTAAAGTATCTATAAAAGTCAAATTTTTAATGCCTACATCGCCAAGGTGGAATTTAATGGCTTTTATCGCATACTGGTTTTGAAAATCAGTATCCACAATGCAGAACTTCCTTCCTTTGAAAATACATAGATATAAAATTTTGTGTTTAGGTTTGTTTCAACAATTTAGATGCCAGAAATTGAGTCATCATCATTATCATCAGCCTATAAACGTCCCACTGCTGGACGCAGGCCTTCCCACATGTGCCTTCCCGCTACAGCTATGCGATTCTCTAAGCGACACATAGACGCTGCGCGCATGGCTGTGATCTGCTGTCTCTTTCCAATTCTATGAATATAAAAGAGACAGAGCGATTTCTCAGCGCTGCGGCAGCCGCAGCTATCAAGGCTTTAGCTTAGAGAATCGCACGGCAGCACAGTGGCTAACGGCTTTAAATGCCTTCCAAAACACGGAGAAAATCGAGATGTTTCAATTTATTTGTACCTAAAGTTAGCAAATAAGGTTCGATGTGAATGGGACTGGCATGTTTCCAAAAACAAAAGTCCCTAAATTAAATGTAGAATAAAAAAACATACCTATAAACCAGTGACCCGGCATTGCGAAAGTTGCTAACTGGCAAAATTGTAAACAATTCTCTCACCGTTTTAAGTAGGTATATTCTTTATTAATAAAAATCAATTGCCGGAATGTTTGTACGCGCATCACTTTAAAACGGCTTGACTATTACTTAATACAACGTCGTATAATGGTACAAAAATATAGGTTAAGTAAACGTTTTCACGACTGTATTATACAACGTTGTATAGTGGTGTATAGGTTAGGTAGACGTTTATACGACTGATTTATACAACGTTGTATAGTGGTGTATAGGTTAGGTAGACGTTTATACGACTGATTTATACAACGTCGTATAGTGGTGCCTGTGTATAGGTTAGGTAGACGTTTTTACGATTGAATCATACAACGTCGTATAGTGGTGCTTGTATATAGGTTAGGTAGACGTTTTTACGACTGATTCATACAACGTCGTATAGTGGTGCTTGTGTATAAGTTAGGTAGACGCTTTTACGAATGATTCATACAACGTCGTATAGTGGTGTTTTTTTTTTTTTTTTTATAAAAGAGGGAGGCAAACGAGCAGGCGGGTCACCTGATGGAGAGTAATCACCGCCGCCCATGGACACCTGCAAAACCAGAGGAATCGCAGACGCGTTGCCGGCCTTTAAGAGAGGAATAGGTTTAAGGAAGGAATAGGAATTGGGAGGAGGGGTGGGGGGAGGAAGGGGCCTCCGGAACCCTCACTGGTCGGACGAAACACAACAGCACCAAGTGCCATTATTTCACGCCGAATATTAGAGAGAGGGTGGTATTACGCCGGGCGAGCCGGCCCAACGTGTGCTGCAACGCAGCGTGGCTCTACCACTCAGTTGGTGTCACTCATTTAGCACCACCCAGGGATCACGTGTAGGGTCTCAAGGGTAAACCTACGGACGCGAGCAACTTTGACCCCCAAAGTGTTAGAGTATAGGTTACGTGAACGTTTTTACGACTGCTTTATACATCGTCGTATTATGAAGCCAGGCTGTAGGTTGTATAAACAAAATAAAAAATGAGACCATGTATAAAGGTTTTATTTAAATTAAAGGTTCTCTGTTCATGTTTATTATCTCACGGAACTCTAAAATAATTTATCATGGCCGACCATCTTGGTCGCAAGAAACCGCATTATGCGACCTTTTCATTCTATAATGTAGGTATAGAAGTCGTTTCTTAACTTAAACAAAATGGCTGGTATTTTAGTATGTAAACAAATTTTAAGCAATCATCTACAGTAATTGAATTTCAAGAAATTCGAAGGGGGCTTAAAAAATTTCACAACAACACACCTATATTTCACCACAAAACTAAAGATCTCATAAGAACTAGATGCACTGCACACATTTATCCTTACACTCTGTTCGTGCATAAACATTGAATGTAAAACCAGTTAAGTAAATTTTAACTCATATAGGTACCATTTAAATTTTGTTTTTGATAACACGCACTTTTCCAGCAAACATCACAGGAATGAATGAATGGAATGAAATGAATGTGTAAAATAAAAGTCGATGTACAGTCATCTTATGTCATCAGTCTAATGTCTATGCAATTGTTATAGGACTTCAGTGGTTCGATAACAGTCGGTCGAAAACTTTTATGTATTATTTATAAGTTCTTGACTGACTTTTATTTGACTTGTAAATAACAATAATGTCGTTTAATATGGGCCTATTTCGCGTTGTATAAACGTCTACGACACGTTTATACGACCCACTTTGTAGGACCAAAAGGAAATGAAAAACGTTTACTCAACTATCATGCAACGATAATTTGTTACTTGGTAGTCTTTTAGTCGCCTTTTACGACACCCAAGGGAAGAGAGGGGGTGGTAGTATTCTTTCACCGCTATACGCGACACGGTTCGTAATATTAGTATATCAATTTCTTCATTAGGTAAATGAAACAATTGTCCAGTTAGTACAATTATTACAAATCGCAGAATTTCAAAGCTGACCTCTTTTACATTTCCAAGCAACATTAGGTAATTTATTGCGTAATAAAAATGTAATAATGTGAATAATAATGTCTGAGAATGAAATAGTAAGTACTGATCATTTGTTTTATTAATGAAAATGGCTATGTGAAAGTAAAATAATTAATGGCTTCGCAGTGAAGTGCTCGACAGCTTAATGGAAAAAATCTTATATTAATAAGGTTTGTTATATTGCCTTTATTCGATAATTGGGCTCAGCGGCGCAGCGTCTATCGTTTAAGTCAATATCGTGAAACCTAATTTACTTTTTCAAGGACTATTTCTCAGAATCAGAATCGGAATATCTTATTTTGCTTATTTCCGATAGTGAATTGATAATTTATTGCTTGAACTGCATCGTTATTAACACGGAATGGATAATTCTTTAACTGTTCTGTGTTGTCAAAGTCTTTATGTAAAACAGTTCATATATAAACTAATACGATACATTAAACATTCGTACTTAGATATTTTTATAACATTTATGTTACATTTATATATTTTATTTTTACACGTATGAAGAGCTTAGAAGCAGCAAGTGCAAAATAAAAATAAGACATAAAAGAAAGCTAAAAAAAGACAACGTATAAGTTTCAAACAGAACTGACCCGCTCTCGCTTGTAACTGTACTCGCTAAGCTCACTACATATCTAAATGTCCTCTATGTATGAGTCAGCAATATTTATCTTGTCATGGCGGCAACAAAGCTTTTGAGGCTCTCGCGGACGTCTGCGAGCCGCGAACATGTGCACCGAGGTGGATACTCCATTGTTTTTTAAAGAACACGAGCCGGGAAAAATTTCCAAGCACTCGTGAAAGGTTAAAGTTTGCCGAGAAATTTGATAACGTGTGCCGCTATAAAACAGAATTAGATTAAAGTTTTTTGGTGTGAGCAGCGGTTTTAAATTCTGTGGCACTGCAATAAAGAGCTTTGGCTTCAGAGAAGTTGTTCGTGATATTATTTTTTGCTCGGATAACTACTACCAGTATGGTTTCGAATCTACGACTGAGATACACAAATACATCATGTTCTTTTTTACTTTCTTTAGGGATTTAAGAGTTCATTTAGTCTGAGTTTACACCACACATGTAAGCCACCAAATGTGAGCGAGCGCTACGCAATTTACCGATTTTCCATAAATCTTCATCTTCGCTGACTTTCAGCGGCCGACAATTTATACAATGCCATTACGCGCTAACGTTGATTGGCTACCACAGCTGAACGCAACAGCTTATCGAAGAAAGAAGTAAAGATATACAAGAAGGCGGTTTTAAATATTTACACAAAGGACACACGCTACAAATCTTCATCATAATTTTCATCGGCAAAATTAAGTACTTTCATAGTGGGGCTCACAGAAAGCGTGTTCACATACATTTCATACATTACGTTTCAGAAGCTGGCTATACATTTGGTCACAACACGATCTCATGACGTCGTCGCCGTCGTAGTGACGGGCGCGAAATTGTGGCGGGCCGGTATGACGTCACACTGCATATTATAGCACCAATTAACACGGTGAGCCTCCTGCCTTAAGGATTCAAGTTTAGGAGCGGAGATTGTAATGTCTCAGGTGTCATTTCTAGGTCCCACTTTATTCATCAAGAATCTGACACAAACCTGAATAATTCACAACTATCGTGAGATACGTGTTTGTATAACACTGTGATTAGTTTAAACGTTACGGCTGCATATATTAATCCATTACTTAAAGAACGGTCTTACAAAATTGTAAGATTAAATACAGGTTTTTTTATTTTATATTCTGATGTAAAAAATTGGGTAGGTACTCAATAAATTACAGGGCCGATTCGCCTTGACCCAGGAGATTTCAGGAAATGACAATAGACGCGGCTATCCCTCGAGACGCGGGGCTATTCATTACCTGTTCATTCTGATACCTACGTCACTTATAGGATTAAATTCATTACTTGAAATGCCTTGTGATACGTTAAAAGCTAGGAAAAAAAAAATAATTTTAAGCATATACATCACACGATCATTGTATTCTATCTATAATGACTACTCAAACAAAGAAAAACAATTTAAATTAATATACTGTTTTATTTTTCATATTAAAACCATAGATGTTTTTCATTAAAAAAAATTAACAAATCTTGTCCTGAAAATGACGAACACAACGTAAAAGAAATCTCGCAAATCGGTCAAGCAGTTCTCAAGTGATGCTCCGTCATACATGTTGCAATCGATTTTCATTGATATTGACGTAAACAGTAATTTAATTAAAAAACGATAACAAAGGGAAATACTCAAGTGACACTCGCCCTCTTATTCGATGTTGAAAGATTTGTCAATGTTTTGTGTCATCGAGTGTCCAAAAGAAATCCCATTGAACAAGGCTGTCCGCGACATGCCTACAGGTGCCCGCCGAACACAATTTAATCCAAGTCAATCAATACCCAATTTTAAGGTAAGAGAGTTTCAAATACATTGCAAGTTACGTCTAAAGTAATTGGATTTGGCCGAACATTACCTGATTGAAATCAAAACAACGGTACACCATTGCCGCGATTTCATACAGCTACTTTTGTGTAATACAAGCACATATCATCTGCTTTTACTTGATGAGTGTTTTGTCTCTGGTCTGATGCTGTATAAAGTAATAATACAACGTTTTAACTTTTAAAAAATAATATCTAGCCATTTTATTCCTCTTTAAAATAGTTAATTTGAACACACTATACGTCCCCATATATACAGTATGTGACGACTATAGTATGTTTAAACTTAGTGTTAAGTTGTCATACAAGTGAGAAATGTCTTAATGGGAATTAATAACTTTAAAATAAAAGTTATTTTTATGATACTGATTAAAATAAAGAGCATACTGCATGTCTAATGAGAAGCGGCCAAAACAGCCCATGGACGAGCGCAACACTTTCCTAGAAGTACAGTTATTAAGCCTCTATGCCCTAATATCATTGGATCTAAAGCCCCTTGCCTACAGAAATAGATACAAGGATCGCATAATTTTAATAAAAATTTTATATTCTTAAGGAACTAGATGACGAAGCAACAGAAGGTCTTTTTGTAAGATTACAGTAATAGTAGCAGTGTAATTATGATTATAGTTAGTTCATCGTAATAATTAGATTGTATAGTTCATATTTTAAATTGTAATATAAACACTAAACAAAATTGTAAAATTATGTGGGAGAACCGTGGCCTGTAGCACAGTTTATACTTACACAGGCTACGGTGTCACATTGTTTATAATAATAGGCTTGTGTCCACTAAGAATAAATCGGGTGGATTGGCTTTCTAATGATCAATTATGATTTATAGAAACAAAATATCTAAAATACTCATTATAAAAAAAATGATTTTATTAATATTTTAAAGAAAAAAATGACATAATAGGCATTTAGTCATATGACATTAAACGGAAATCTAAAGCCGTGACGTCACGCCGTGTCAAATGTCATTTTATTGTTGTGACATTTCTTTAAAACAAGCCTCGAACGAAACGGATGTTTAGCACGGCGTGACGTCATTTACTCAACATGGCGGTCTTAAGCGTTTTTGCGGTAAAAAATCGGAATATAAAAATACAAAATAAATATTGTAAATGATCGATTTTTTGAAAAAGAATGTATTTTAGGATAAAATAGGTAAACAGGTATAGTTTTAATATGATTTTGAAATTTAGTCAACTAGCCTATTGTTTGTTTAGTACTCAATATAAACATTCTTAAACATTCTTATTGTTAACATAAGTACATAGAGTACAAAATTATTATGTAAATGACAAATATGTATGGACAATAGTGCATGTACGAGCATAACATAATTAGTAATTTGTAAATATAATAACAATGAACCTAAAACTAAAATTATGATTTGTTAACTAACGGAGGGATTATTATAAAGTTATTTTTTTATTTATGAGATTATCCGACATAACTTCAGTGGGTATAAAGCACATGCAACTATTTTTAGATTTTAGATAGTCATAAACACATAACATGTATACATACATAAACTCTCGTCTGTTTCCCTTAAGGGTAGTAAGAGACTATGGATCGCCATCTGTTACGGCTCTTACACACTTCTTTCGCTTCATTCAAATCCGTCTTTTCATGCATGCCCGGCGGTTTAGGTCACTGCACTGTCACAATAACACATGGTAAGAAAGAATCCCTTTACAAATTACTCTCGACAATAAGAGTGTATTTCGTTTCTTGATAAATTTCTTTTAGGCTAAAGCCCTAGCAAATGAATCTATTATAATCACTACAATCACGTTTATTTTACACATTAATTATAAATTTTATAACTGACGAACTTTGATCTGTTTGCAAGACTCGCAACGGAAAGATTAGATTTTATTACAATGCTTTAATTTTTTTACAACTGACCATTTGCGTAATTTATAAAGAAACAGATTTAGAATATTTGATATTTTTTGTAAAATATAGCCGTGCGTAAACACGTCAGAATAAGTAATACTTAGTACTTATTAGGAAAGTTGCAGCTGTATATTATTACATTTTATTTTTTTATGAAATAATGAACAAGCTACGCACTCACCACAGATTTACTTACATACTATATTAGGATAGAAGATTTAATAAATAACTTTCCAAAAATGTAAGTAAGTAGTACCTATCTTCCATTTATGAATATTCGATTTCTCCGGCGCAGCTTAACACTTATTCTTAATAAACATATAATGACGACTAATATCCCCGAAGGGTTAGTCAGAGCTAGGCAATGAGAAAAGCAGTCCTCTACCATAGTCTCCACTTCTCACCAAAGCGACTGCACATGTGCTCAGCGTGACAGGTGGTGATAAGCCCATCGCTGCTCTATGCTGTTGGATGTATGCGCAATCTTTAGCCCGTTAGTAGCCTTTTGCGACACCCAAGGGAAGCTTATTCTTAATAATAGGTCAATGCCAAGACGTAACGTGAGCGGGGGGGTAATCGTAAGTAGTAGAAGTTAATTCAAAATGTTAACCGTGAGCCAAACAACAAAGTCACAAGCCGTAGCTTAGCTCAACTTAAGAGATACGGCGATGGTTGCCAAATCGTATTACGTAATTGTTATATTTTTCAATACATTTATTTTTTTAGAACGGAGAAGCGATCAGCCATAGCCTCACCCGAGAAATAAACATGTAGCGTTTACTCTCGTAGAATAGAATGATGAATTCTCATTTAGCGATAAATGTTTAAGTTAACTACCAATTAAACTAAACTATTACATCTCAAATGTGATTTTTGCGTAAAATGCCCATTTTTGCAGTTTGTAGTAATTTTGTAGTGGTATTTATCGTTTTTAACGAAATAGGATTATAAATTCGTGCTTAATATTACAAATCTCCACTCTGCGTGAATAAGTTGAGTTCGGATGGCAGGCGCATCGCATTTTGTAGTAATTTTGCAGTTGTATTTATCGGTTTTATCGGAATAGGATAATAAATTTATTATGAAATCTATATTCCTCATGAAGTAACAATTATTCTGGTTCAAATTCTGCCCAATAATATTTGTCGTAGGTAGGAGAAATTCAGAGTTAACTTAAAGCAATTTTTAAAGTTTTTTGGTTTAGTTAAGATTTTTTTTCTATATAAAATCAATGATATCTAAAAATTCCGAGGCCGCTACACACTATACGACTACATAAAAGATAACATTCAATTTTTTTATTTAATTTGTTTAGAACAGTAGTTCAATCGATGAGCTCAAAAAAGTGCCTTCGTGCATTTTATGAAAACCTTTGTATGCAATATTGGGTTTAATTAAAAAATTAAGCAAAATTTACAAAAAGCGAGGCCACTACGAACTATTCCAATAGCTATTCTACACTATTCAATAAGTCAAAACTGTTAATGTATTTTTGTTTCTAAAATCGAGAACGCCAAAATTGACCATTTTACGCAAAAATCACAATCGAAATGTAATAGGGCCCTTAACTAACCAAAACGGTTAAATGTAACATTGTTCGTTTATAAACCTGAAATTGGTCTGTACGAGTATGTATCTACAATCAGTATAACTAATAATACACTCGTATAAAAAAGTCCTAACTCACTCACTGACCAACTCATTATCGCCCAAACCCTTGGCCCTAGAAGCTGAATTTTTGTACAAAGGGTTCCCTTTATGATGAAGACAAAAGATAAGACGGCATATTCCGATTTAGTTTCAAGATCACAGTATGCGGGTGTTTATACGTGGACAAAGTTGGTCGCCAGTAATTTATTAAAAATGGTAACAAAATATTAATTCCATGAAACAATATCCTGCTAGTTAATTGTATTGGTAGTAATCGTAATTTTTGGATATTTAACTTTTTGCATAAACGGTAAGTATCCCAAGGGGCAATAACCTTTTTTGTATAAAACATATTTTCATGGAAATAATTAATCGAAGTAGATTTTCTGATAAAGATAAACGCTGCTTGCATGAAAAATTTGTTTCCCGCGTTTTACTGGAAAATATAGAATAGCGGTATTTTGTTAATGATGCATTTAAATAGCAGGGCAGAATACTCTAATTCCTTTCTCTTGCCCTCATGCAAAAATCAATAATTGTAACAGCCAAGTACACTCGTTATAACGATCAAAATAATATTTCTCTCATTAAAGTAAAGAAGCCAGGTTCATGCCCACTTCAAAAGACCGTTAATACGATGAAGACAAAAAAATCATTTTGTTATATTTTTATTTCTGCTGTATCGAGAGAAGCCTAAGATACTTTAAAGAGTAATGTATTCAAAAAAATCTCTCTAATAAGCGCGCGGAACAGAACGTTTTAGGAATATTAATATTGTAAGTATTTGATGTAGAAGGAATATTTAGGGTGACCATTCAATACGGTATGAGAACGGGCAACACAGTGAAAGTCGG
Source organism: Scoparia ambigualis (assembly GCA_963921215.1). Lineage (NCBI taxonomy): Eukaryota > Metazoa > Arthropoda > Insecta > Lepidoptera > Crambidae > Scoparia > Scoparia ambigualis. The sequence continues at coordinate 17,443,912 of OY992505.1, forward strand.
AGTAAAGAGGTTCGAATCACGTTATTTGATTGGCTCACACCGCTTTTCGCCGCTTATTCTGTGCGAAAGCTTCATTCACCCTAGCACTACGGGAATATACAGCTTTTGCCGTTTGCAAAGGAAAACACAAATAGATAAATGTAATAAAGGCATAATTCCGCGACGACAGCGACATAACAGGAGACAAATAAGATATTCAATGTCATTGATCTTTACTTACTTTTGGTGGCATTGGTGTTGTTTTTCTTTAATAAAATTGTAACGGTGTTTTGTTGCTACGTGTATTCTCATTTAAGCCCATAGACTAATTATTTCGGTATATTTTGGCGCTATTTGTTTTATTTAATTGAATACTTAGTTATGCCTATTGTACGATAGTAATGATCGTGGGAATAAATAGCACCAAAACTTTGATAGATATGTTTGTTTGCACACAAAAGGTAGAAGGTAGATACCTACCTAGGTAGGGTCCAAACAATTTAAATGGACGTTTAAATCGTCGGTGGTTTCTTATAATCATGAAGTTATGTGTATAGATAGAGGAAATAATATCACTTTTGATGTTGCACTTAATAAATAATCGAATTAACTTCAGATGTAGAGAGGACATTTGCTTCCTTTATCATAATAACGATCTGGAGCTAAGGCAGTATAACAAAGGTGTACTAGATTGTATAGTTAAACACAAAACATCGTATCCAAACTGCGAGCACAAAATCCAGCAACCAGCATAACCTAAAATTGCTTTGAAATGAAATACGGATTTGTATGGATCTATTCGCGTATTTTACATAATATTTTGTCCTTATGTTTCGAACATGGTCGTGGTCACGAGGAGTAACTTCTTTGACAGTTCTGTTGCTGTGATATATTCCAAAATTGGCGGTGTGACATTGATGATCAACCCAATAAGCGTATGGAAGATATATAAAAAGTAGCATTAATCAATGATGAAGTGGTTAGGAGTGTGTGCCTCTGGCAGCCGCTTTCGCCGTATAATCAAGTGCCCATGGGAATGACAAATTAGACTCTTGTGGACGTCGCGTCGTCCATTGACATATCCCGCCCACGTGATTAGTATAATGAACCCTACATAATGTTCTGAGGAGTATATCTCCCAACGATATTCCCGCTGAGATGATTGGTATTATTCCCGAACTTATTAATCATAGTGACTGTTTGATATTCTGTACAGGGACATTCAAGGTCTGTACAGAAAATTAACTTATTGTCGCCCACCGAAGGTGATTGATTGCCACCCTATGGGGAAATTCTTTTTATTCTGTGTAAGGCTTCGAGTAGAAAAATATGAAATTTATAGAGAAAAAATGCAATATAAAAATTCGTTCTCTCTCTTAAATGGTAAACAGTAAACGGAACAATGCTAGGTTATATAACTTATTTTTATTATGCCTTATGTAGGACAGAAAAACTAAATTGTTCTTAAGGTCAGCGGGCCTGCTGGTCGAATACTTTACATATCCTGAAGAGCGACCACGCTTCTTATGGAGTCATCATCAGTCTACAAACGTCCCAAAGCCTTCCTACATGGACATGGATGGTGACTGCCTACCCATCCTTATATTATATAGAAAAAAAAAAATTTTTTAGACGATATAAAAATGCTTTTATATATATTTTATAGTTTACTTAAATAAAGATATTATGATTTGATTTGATTTGACAACAGCACACGGGGATATTGTGTCATATCCCACCACGCTGGCCCAATGCTTGTGAAGTATGTACTCCTGAAGAAAAATGAGGCACGAAGCTTATTAAAACTAGGTCCAGCGCGGCACTGTAGATACAAACGACTGACGTAAGGCCCATAAGAAAATTTAACTTAAGTACAGAATAGCTTTTTTATGTGACTAAGGGTGGATTCGACCAAACTGGAATAAGACTTACTCCGAGATTAGTCCATACGAATTCGGCGTTTAATCTAGGTATAAGACCTTATTCCAGTTTGGTCGAATCCACCCTAAGGATGGTATCAACAAAACTGGAATTAGACTTACTCCGAGATTAGTCTATACAAATTCGGCGTTTAATCTAGGTATAAGACCTTATTCCAGTTTGGTCGAATCCACCCTGAGCCGGCAAACGGGCATACGGCCGCTGATGGAAAGCGGTAGTGGCGGGTAATGTAAGAAACTATATATCGATACTTTTTCAAGATCGAATTCCGAAAGTTTTACATTGACATTGCTGAATCTGTCGGCCACCGTAAATTCAGCTTAACAATAGTCATTTATATCTAAAGACAAATTCAAATGATGAACTGAATATTTAAACCAATGTGAATGACTTTCCTACATACTGGCCGCTCGTACAGTCAGGATCAAAAGTAGCTTAGCATATGAAATTTTCAAATGATTGTTACGGTTGAAATGACCAGAGTTGTCTGACATAGCTGTTGAGTCAAAAGTACATGACCGTCACTATAGATAATTACAGAGAAGTTATAATTATGAACACAAAAAATGTCATATAATTCTGAAATGTTAAATGATGAGTATGTGAAGACACTTACACGTGACTATTACTTTTGCTACCTTGTTTTTGTTCAGTTACTTTTGATGCTGACTGTACAACGTTGCAATACTCAAATACAGTATTCCGTATCAGATAACACAGAATATTTTGATGCCGAAGTGCGAATCGTGTTTGCTAGCGCGCGTGAACAGTGTTCCGTCCAATAAATAGTTTCAGAGCGTATCGATATCGGATTTGACGATATCGATACTATGTTTCAATATATGTATATGATTTGTAACGCTCACTACTATGAAAACGGCTACCAGCCACAAGAGACGCTTAAAATACTAAGAATATCTTGAAGCTTAATTTAATATATGATGAGATCATAATAATATAATGATTTGACGACCTCCGTGGTCGAGTGGTTAGCGCGCCGGGTCTGGCAACGCACCATCTCTGAGGTCCCGGATTCAATTTTCGGTCGGGCCAATTTTTTTTTTTTTATTGTGGCACGCCATAATGGCTTCACTCTGCCTGATGAAAAGCAGCCAGTGAAGCCCAAGAAGTGAAAGCGTTCATCACAGCGCTACCACGCTATTCCGAACGCTCACACTATGGCGGCCTGCAAAGAGAGAAAACTGTTTTTCTGAATTGATTTCGGGTCTGGGTGTTTTTCTATGTTTATGTGTATTTTACCGTTATCTAGTTTAACCATATTAACCAGTTTCAATAGAAGCTTATCTTGATCTAGATAATTGGTGTGAGCGTAAACAATTTTTTTTATGACAAATATATTTGTCATAATTTTATCATATAGGTATTAAAGCCGTGTGGTACGTAAAGCGGCCCACTTAAAGAAAACTACCAACCCCTCTCTTCCCTAGGGTGTCGTAAAAGGCAACTAACAGACAAAAGACTGCACATACATCCAACAGCATAGAGCGGCGATGGGCTGCTCACCACCTGTCACGCTGAACACATGTGCAGTTTGGTGGAACGTGGACTATGGCAGTGATCTGCATCTGCGGTACTCGTTGCCTAGTCTCAGACTATCCCTTTGGGCATAATAATTGTGAATCTAATTATGTTGGTAGTCATAATGATAACCACAATTTATTAACCCCTCAAACCCCAAGCGGTCGCATGAGACCGCACCTACAAAAACACACTTGACTTTGTACCGTGTTTTCATAGACTTACAGACTACTTTAGTATGAACAAGTTTGGTTATTTCGGTTTTGTGGTTCATCTTATGTATTGTTATCGCACAATATAGCATAGTCTATGCTCCATTCTGTCAAATTTGACGTTGACAGTTACTGTCAAAAAATTGTCAAAAAAATCCAAGAGTGAGTGGTAACAACACTAAAAGGGAAACAAAAACAAGGATCATTCTCATAGGGACAGATTCTAATATGGACAGATTCTCAAAAGGACAGGAATAGGCACATAAGCACCTACACGGAAGCACATACAGAGAAAAATCAATATTATTATTATTTTATTTAACATAATTTAGTAAAACAAAAAAAAATAACAAATAAAGAAGAAAAGACTACCTACGTTTATAAATAAAAAAATTCTACTAACTTGCCTGGTAGGCTACTCTTGAAACAGAATTGCATTAATCAATTTCCAATCACAAATCTAAAAAATGTCAAATGGCACTTTTGTAAGCGACAATAGCGCCACATTAGAATTAAATTGCGTGGAAATTGATTGAATAAATTACTATCGAGATGGCGTTCCAAAATTATCTTTACTTATCCCCATATCGATACATATTAATCTCATTGGAATTGTATTAAGATTGAGTTAGCGTTCGAGAGTAACCCCCCTGTTCGAGGCAAGGTACCCAAAAGACTGGCGGCACTGCCTCTTTGTATGGCTAGACTAGACATTATATTAATTTTGTGTTAATAAACACATATTTTGCTACGGTGTTCGAATGAGACAAAAATATATTCACCGGTACAAGTTGTTGTTTGAGAAGTGCTTAGTATAATCCTCTACGGGTTTATCTTACTTTGCCTTTCGGCTTTCGAATAGACTCCGTAATAACTTAATAGACTCGTCTCTACCGTATGTTTATCAATTTACTTATTTAGGTAAACATTTTGCGGTTTGATAAAGATGTGTTAATAAATAAACTAAAATAATAAATAAATAAACTTTCCTACACTCACACCAATTATCTAGCCCAAGAGAAGCTTCGTTATGAAACTCGTTAAATAGTTACTAGACAACGGATAAACATACTTAAAATATTTAAATCATACTTATTATACATTGAAAACATCCAGACCCGAGACAATGTAGAAAAACAATAATTTCTAAATTGATCTGACCGGGGATCGACCCCGGGACCTCAGAGATGGCGATACCATGAAAACCGGTGTAAAAACCACTCGACTAAGGAGGTCGTCAATAACATTGTAAGGTGTCGAAATAGGAATGGGAAAACGCCTCAGGGTTCTATGTGATAAACGTGGTTTAATCCCTATAGCCACAATAGACTTCCGACGTGAACCCACTCCTAGCACAAGCTTTAACACAAACTTTATGGAGGGTTAACTAAAGAAGGAAAAAGATAAACGTAATTCATAGGTAAAAGGACAATTGCTATTAAATACATACTTGTTGAATTCATGTTTTCAAGGTTCAAAACTGCAATAAAAATACTAGGTATTCCAGTTCAGTAAAATTTCTTGCAAGAACAATTATTTTCTTGAGTCCACAATCTAATCTAAGCTATAGTTGGCGACTCTTATTTACCCAGGGAAGTATGTTATATGCTATAAGTAATAAAGATAATTTTACTTTCCACAAAAATCTATCTATCGACGGATATTCGGGAAATCTTCGCGCTGTCAAGTAAAAGTTCATCGGTTGGGGTGGGGGGAAAATGATAGATGGAATCCCAGCGCTCACAAAAGTAACGAGCGGCCGCGGCAAATAGGAAAAATGTGTGAGGTCAACCGGCTGACGGCGGTCACGTGACGGGATCGACCACCGGACAGATTAACGCTTACTACTTCATCCAACCTGCATCCATCCATCCATACAGGATTTTTTTTTTATATTTCATTCAGTACCTAACGTTATAAGACATAATTTTCATTTTTTTAAATTAATTTATTATTCATTATTTATTAAATTTTCCGTCACAATAAAAAATAACTCTTGGATACCGGGCGAACGAAAGGTCACGTGTAACGTCTTTACGTTTTACGTTATACCTAACCTAAGGCAGTTGTCCCACCAACGGCGAGTAAACGACTTAGGGTGGATTCGACCAAACTGGAATAAGACTTACTCCGAGATTATTCTATACAAATTCGGCGTTTAATCTAGGAATAAGACCTTATTCCAGTTTGGTCGAATCCACCCTAAGTATCGGCTATTTTCTCGCTCAAGAAACGTACAATAGATATACATTCCGTGTAAACAAAAGAGATGCATATATAAATAGTTGATCGCTGACTATTCACACTGCCGTGCCGGCGAGAACTCGCTTCACTAGTTCGTCGCTGAGCGACAAGAGCTATCAAACATAATTCTCGCTTAGCGATACTAACTCACGCCGAGAGACCAACCAGCGGCAGCGGCGCTTAATCGCTTATAGCCCAGCGACAAAACTATCGAAACTACACACTCGCTTTCCGCTGCTCACCAATTCTAATTCTAGCTCGACTCGCTTCTCGTTCATCGTCGACGGTGGGACAACGGCCTTACTTAAGTATCCTGTGGTATCGTAATGTGTCAGAGTTCAATTGCGCGGTCCCGGTCGATTGACTATGATTACTGTGAGTTTGATCAATTTAAGTTTTATTTATTTTTCACTTAAAAAAATCAAATCAAATCTGTAGCTCTAGATTACTCTATCATTTAAGAAAATTATGTGAACAGATAAAACAAAAATTCCTGTATATAGGTACATGACTATTATCCCCAAAGGGTTAGTCAGAAACTAGGCAAGGAGGACCGCAGAAGTAGTCCACTGCCATAGTCCACGTTGCTACAATTTACAACTACACATATGCTCAGCGTGATAGGTGGTGAACCCATCGCCGCTTTATGCTGTTGGATGTATGTGTAGTCTTAAATCCGTTAGTCGACTTTTACGACACCCAAGCTGCGAGGTTTTACTGCTTTATCCAACCTGCCCTTAGCAGGTGGCAACCGCTCCGTGTCAATAGTAAATTGGTAGACAATCTCAGGAGTCCAAATGAGACTCGTATAGTTGTCAAAAAGTAAAAAAAAAATCGATACCTGGTCACCAACTGAATTCAAAAGCGATCTACAAAATATAATTTTAACGGTAATATTTCACTTTGTATACCTCAATGGACATTGGCAAGGGCCAACGCGCCCGTGTAATTTACTTAGGTTATATTTTTGCGTGTGCATGTCACATAATATCGCATAGTTTGACAACAAACGGAGTGCCCAGTCAAATGCCATAGCCCTCCTTCTATGCTTTAGTTATATATTTTTTTTATTTTGATCAATTTGTTTGATACCACAGAATATATAATTGAATAACGAACAAATAACTAAGAGAAACGTTCATAAATAAACTCCGTAAAGTTTTAAAATTACTCAATTATTGATCGCTTAAGGGGCTACCACACTGTTGTAAACAAGCCCTTCCCACCAGGTCACCTTGGCGGGAGGCTTGTTTACAACTTGTTGTGAACGAGCTTCCACGTGGTTTGCCACAGTCCACAGTGTTGCCATTTTTAGCAGGATCCTGCTTTATTAGTATTTTTAAGAGTAAAATTTAGGCTACAGCAGGATGTTAAGCATTATCGTAAAATTTTGCATATTTTGTTTTATTTGCGAATTTAAATAGCGCTTTTGGCATCCCTTCCTTGATATACCTAAGTAGTGAGGAAATTAAAAAAAAATGATTTATTTACTGGAGAAAAACGCGATTAAATTTATATCATTATTAGCTAAATATGAGCTTTTATAGATGTAAGAAATACCGCGCTGTACGTCCATTAATATATACGAACTTGGCTTTTTCCAGTAACCACGTTGTATGTAGGTTGTAGGTTGAACGTCGTCGGTTGGTTAAACGTCGGTTTACAACAGTGTGGTAGCCCTTTTATAATGACGCATCGGTAACATAAAAACATATGTCAATCATCATGTTTGCCATTAGCACTGCATTAGCACTGCACACCCTAGAGTTATGTGGGGCTATAATTATAATATATGGAAATCCTTAAGTTGTAATAAAAAAATCATTAAAAAATATATTTCAATGGCATACCTACATACATTAATGCAGAGCATGCCTCATCTCAATTAGTAAATTTACTAGCCTCAATTGTAGATTCTAACTCTCACAATGTAAAAATATCATCTAGAAAAAGAATTATTAAACCCTGGATGACTCCAGGTCTTTTACGGTGTGTTCGAAACAGAGACAAACTCTTTAAAAAAACTAAAAAACAACCTAGTAACGAAATTTTTCAAATAACATACAAGCGATATAGGAACTTCTGCAATAATTTACTCAAAAAAATAAAGTTAGAATACGAACGCGCTGAATTTATAAAAAATAGTAAAAATCCTAAAGCTACATGGAACCTTATCAAGAAAATTTCACACTTAAATAACCCTAAGAGTACAGGACACGAACTTTTATCCATGGATTGTAATCCTACAGTGTCAGTAAATAAAATAAATAATTTTTTTGCGAATGTAGGTAGAGACTTAGCCGCAAAAATACCTCACTCTACTAGTTATGGTTCGGGTTATTTTCATGGTGATGCTAAACTTGACTCAATGGTTATGATGTCAACCGACAACAATGAGATTGAAAGCATCATCCTAAACTTAAAATCTGACTGCGCTGTTGGCCTGGATGGTATTTCAGCATCGTTACTGAAAGCTGCCAAACATGTTCTTGTTCCGATTATTTGTTATGTATTTAATCTCTGTCTTTCCACGGGTGTTTTTCCAAGTGTCTTCAAAAAAGCTAAAGTACATCCTATCCACAAGAGTGGGGACAGAAATATTGTCAATAACTATCGACCAATATCAGTGTTAACAGCGTTATCTAAAATAATAGAAAAAATTCTTAATAAGAGATTATTGGCTTACCTAAATTCCCGACAAATCATATCTCAGAATCAATTTGGTTTCATTGCAGGGCGTTCTACTGAAGACGCTGTTCTAAAATTGACCTCAACGATAGTTGAAAACTTAAACATTAAGAACAAAACAATAGCCTTGTTCCTGGACCTCTCCAAGGCCTTTGACACTGTCTCGATCCCCATTCTTCTTAAAAAGCTGGAACATGAAGGTATCAGGGGGCTATCTCTTGATATCTTCAAGAGTTACCTTACTGATAGAACACAGAGTGTTGTTTTGAATGGTTTTGTTAGTGGAGAAGAAATACTTGACTACGGTGTTCCACAGGGGAGTGTCCTTGGACCAACCCTCTTTTTGATTTACATCAATGATTTATGCAATATGACACACCCAAAGACTCAGACAGTTACTTACGCTGATGACACAGCTATAATTGTTCATGGCAAAACTTGGATGGAAACCCAAAAAAATGCTGAAAAATCCCTTTCAGCTATCATGCAATGGCTTTCCAGACATAAACTTACTCTAAATTTAACTAAAACCAAATTCCTTACATTTTCGATTAACAAAAACCTACAACCTAACTTCGATTTCTCTATCATGGCTCACACATGTGGCCAATTTAAAAATACATCATGTGCATGTGCAAAAATTTCATGGGTTAAGGATATTAAATACCTTGGAGTCATTGTAGACAATAATTTATCTTGGAAGTTGCAAATTGATACGCTCATTTCACGGGTAAGAAAACTGATCTTCGTTTTTAAAAACCTTCGATCTAGTGCAGATGCATCTATTCTAAAAACTGTTTATTTTGCTCTAGCACAATCTATAATTTCCTATTGCATAACTGTTTGGGGTGGCTGCGGTAAAACTCAATTAATGCGCCTCGAAAGGGCACAGAGGGCAGTTTTAAAAGTAATGACATACAAACCTTTTTCTTTTCCTACCTCAGAGTTGTACGATCTATGTAAAGTTCTTACTGTTAGAAAAATATTTATTCTTAACGTTATCTTAAGAAAACAGATGCAAAATCCATTTGATCCGAATCTCACAAAAAACAAGCGAAACTGTTTTAAAGTTTGCTACATAAAGCCATGTCGACTTTCCACTGCAGGTACTCACTATTTCTATTTAAGCAGTAAAATTTACAACAAGATTAACAAAATATTAAATATTTACCCTCTTACGTATCGTGCAACCAAAAACAGAGTAATGGAATGGCTTTTTTCATTAAATTACAATGAGACTGAAAATCTACTGCTTTAAACAGGCTATAGTTATGATTGCATGATGGAACGTATGCGCACAATTCCACAACCACACAAACACACACACACACACACACTCACCCACACACACACCCCCACTCACATGCACGCACACACACACACACACACACACACTCTTATATAAAAGATTATAATATCATTGTTCTCTATTACTAGTTAGTTAAGTTTGAAATATTTAAGCAATTGGAACACTGTCGCCTCAAACTACTGGAGGTTTGGGCGTTAAGGACTGCAACTCAGTCTATGACTACTGCAGTAATTATCGCACTTACGTTAAATTAATGTACTTACTTCGTTTTTGTTTCCAAATAAATAAATAAATAAAAAAAAATAAAAATTAATGGAAATCTGCTTGGTATAGAAGACGAAAAGAAAACTATCATATTTTCAAACGAAAGTCTGAAGCGAATCCAACCTCTTTGGAACAAGCTTTTTAATCTACCCTTATTTAATGCTAACAGCGTATTTCCCTCCGCGCTCCAATTAAAAGTTTTAATAAAATTTAAATGCGACACTGCCACGGCATACGAAGGTCAATACAGTTAGAGTTCACAACTAAGTTGACAATGGATAACTGTGTCATACAACCACTCGGAGACTGAAGCAATCCTCGTATTAGCTCACACTCCAGTACACTAACGAATCTCGTCAAGCAGAAGCACACGTTTGAGGTCTATTCACACAGTCAATAATATCTGTTTACCACGATAAAGACAACGGACAATGCTCGCTCGGCCGTAATATACAATCAATAGGCTGAACGGCCATGGCGAATCCAATAAAATAATATTAAGAGAATAGCCACCTAAATGGCGATAGCTAACACGTTCACGTAAAAGGTGAGAATAGAATGAGAAAATTATCATCTCCAGTCGAGTGCGCACGGAGCATTTAGGCACCCTGGCATAATCGGCTATATTTAAATTCGGCGGAGTCGGTCATAAATTTCCCATTGACGACGAGACTAAGAATTGAACAAAAACGCCTCTTGTTGAATTGGAGGGCCACAATAGATAATTTATCGTGGTTGGCTCCCGTTTTATTTCGCATTTATAAGGTTAACTGGTGCATACGATAAAAGTTGAAAGTATAGAGTGGCGTAACTATGAAAAAAGAAAGGGTACTGTATTTTTAACTTTCCCTCTCGGCTCGACGACACTTTGCAAATACCCTGTGAAGGTCGTGGCCGTTGGATTCTCTTTTGTTACATTACTCTCGATTTTACGACTTTCTACTGTTTTAATTAAAAACTTTTTGCATGGTCATACTACAACGTCACACTGTATCACCATAATTAGGGTAAGTGAAGTGTTATTGCGATTTGAAGTAAGTATATTAACATTAGTCACACTCTCACACTGTATCACCATTATTAAGGTAAGTGAAGTGTTATTGCGATTTGAAGTATATTAACATTAGAAAACAACGGAACATAAAAAAATATATTTACACCCAATCAGTCTGATCCTTATGCATAGAAAGTTTCATTGGAATTGGCTCAATAGTTTGATGAATATTGAAGCTCGAAGTTTGCATGGGGATATCGAAATGTATAAAAGCTCTTAATTATGAACTTACCAACAAACGCACAAGTTTCGATTCAATGATACTTCAATACATTTTACTATAGTAACCGATAGCTTGTTTGTGTATTGTTATACAATACACTGTTCACCGTAATTACTATTAATTGCATTGGAAATTTTTTGATACTGTTTTTGGCGCAACTGTCAACGTCAAATTTGACAGAATCGAGCATAGACTATGCGATATTTTGCGATAACAATAAGATGTATCACAAAACGCTTAGAGCATTCAACCAAAATGCTCTAAGACAAAACCGAAATAACCAAACTTGTTCATACTAAAGTAGTCTGTAAGTCTATGAAAACCCGTTACAAAGGTAAGTGCGTTTGTAGGTGCGGTCTCATGCGACCGCCTGGGGCCTGAGGGGTTGGCGTGCACCAATTAATATACGTATTTGATCTGTCTCTGATTATTAAAAAATGGAAATAAAACAGTCTATTATAATTATTCTGTTTCAACATCAGCCTACAAACGGCCCACTGCTGGGCACAGGCTTTCCCACATGTATAATATCACATGTGTAGTGTTTGTATCTAGATGCCAGATATAATACGCTGTCTCACACACACAAAGTATAATAAGCCGTCCACTGTCAGTGTCAACTATGTCAATTGTGCTAGCTGTCCAGTGCTTCCACAATGAGGGAAAATTCCCCTTTTAAGGGGAAATTAGGGGTAAATAAAAAACCTAGCCATTTTGCGGAAAGAAAACCCGGCGTTTATGCTTAAGTTGTATACTGTTTTATTTTTTTACATATTTGACGTACCTTTTTAGCCTCCAATAAGTGTCATGAGTAATCCGCCGCCGCCAAAAATGATATTATGAACACTGTATGTGTAACGGAACGTAAAACAATTTTAATAGTTTATTTCTACCCACCTTGCAACGGCCTTTTTTTTTAGATAGTGTTTTTAACCTTTTGAAAAACCATAGCAGAATAATTTTTGAGGGGAACAAAGTCCTGAGAAGGGGAAAACTCAAATTGTGGCGAGGGGAATGGAAATCATTAAAGTGGAAACACTGTAGCTGTCATCGGATATACGGCCATAGTAACGGTCATCCCCTCTCCTTACTTCACTAAGTTTATTTGTACTGGCACCTCGAGACCAACCGTTAGGTTATGCAAGAAGTGCCAGACGTCCCTGCGCCAGTAGAACACTCGCGCAGGAGACCACCAACGTTAGGTCTTGACGCCAAATCAGTGCCCGCCGCAGCGCGCTCTTCATTCGGTACTCAAAAGACTAGTGTCTCGGGAGAGTATCCCCGTGAACACGTGTAGTTCACTGCCTATTGTCCAGATAGGTAGCCGGAGCTGTCGAGCTCGCTCACTTCTCGTTGCACGAAGGGCACAACTCGCAGTTGCCACTGCTAGGGTCGTCGACTCTAAAGTCGACTCCCAAGTGTCCACCTTGGTAGAGGAGTAGTAAGCACACTCACTTCTCGGAACCCATCCGGGCGCCTAGCCAGTTCCCACGTCCTACGCGGCTGGCTGGACCGGAGGCTACGGCATCTAGGAGGCCGCCTCTACTAGTTCTCCAGACTAGTACCGGAGATGTCAACACCAATGTCCAATGAAAACCACCGGACAAAGCTGCCAACTATAAGGGAAACTCACGTTCCCCGCAGGACTTTTCGCTTCTGGCTCCTCAGAGACCGCTACTAGGCCCCGCTCGCTGTGCACGAGTTTGGAAGTCCTGGCACACAATACCAAGACAGACGAACATTCCCAAGCTCTACAGCTAACCACACGCCACTACGAGTCCAACCCATGTCCGGATCCCGCCGGAGGCGCCTGGTTAAAGGCACGACCAGCGGGGGGCTTGAACCGGAACCCCGTAGTACCTTTGAAAACACAACCGGACCCGTAGTTCCAGTTGCGATACCCTATCTATTGAGGTCGGTAGATAGGGACAGAGTAACGCTCAGTCGTATGGCAGAGCTAGACCGTGGTCGTATCTATCGAGCGTGCTTGACAACTTCGGTTACCTATCTGGACAATAGGCAGTGAACTACACGTGTTCACGGAGAAACTCTCCCGAGACACTAGTGTCTCGAAGCGCGCTAGAAGACTAGTCTTATGAGTACCGAATGAAGAGAGTGCTTCGGCGGGCACTGATTTGGCGTCAAGACCTAATGCAGATGGTCTCCTGTGCGCGTAGTTTAGTGGTGTAGGGACGTCTGGCACTTCTTGCATAACCTAACAATTGGTCTCGAGGTGCTAGTACAAAACAAATAAAACTTAGTGAATAAGTAGAGGGGATGGTCGTATCTATCGTACCTGCGTGACACTGTTATTTTGCGTCTCCAGAAATAGAACAAATCTTATTTGCAGCGGCTAAGGTATTTGGCTCGCGATCTCATCAGTTAAGCAACTTTTGCAATACCGGGTCACTGGATAGGTGGCCAAATTATAAACATCTCGAGATCCTCCGTGGCAAGGAAGGCACTTAACGAAGTTGCTTTCAGTTGTTCTCGTAAGATGGCAGTCGTTACAACCCACCTTCCCGTATTGTGCCAGCGTATAGTGGGGTATGCCGTATGACACATTCTCTCCATGTATATCTATATCAACCCCTCCGGTCGATTACAACCTATTCCCAATATGCTTGATTACAGTGTAGGACTCGGGCTCGAGAAGCTACATTCCGCTACAGGGACTTGTAGCGAGTGTATGGCTTTTAGCGAAAGGGACATTTTGCTACAGGAACCATAAGAGAGTATGATATTTAGCGAGAGGGACTTTCATTTCTGAGTGGTAGAGCCACGCTGCGTTGCAGCACGCATTGGGCCGGTTCGCCCGGGGTAATACCACTCTCTCACGAATATCCGGCGTGAAATAATGGCACTTGGTGCTGTTGTGTTTCGTCCGGCCAGTGAGAGTTCCGGAGGCCCCTTTTCCCCCGCCCCCCTCACAATTCCTATTCCTTCCTTAACCCTATTTCCTTTCTTAAAGGGTCGACAACGCATCTGCGAGTGTGACTCTTCTGGTTTTGCGGGTGTCCATGGGCGGCGGTGATTGCTCTCCATCAAGTGACCCGCCTGCTCGTTTGCCTCCTTCTTATAAATAAAAAAAATGAGCTACAGGGACTTTTATCGTCACTAGGACATTCCGCTAATGTGACATTATGTGCCGAGAGGTAATGTTGTACAAGTGGGATTGTCTATGCTCAACAGTGGGACGTTTATAGGCTCATGATCATGATGTTGATGGATATTTTAATAACCCAACCATTGAGGTACAATAAACTAGAGAAGACCGTTACCCGGACACCGTTTGTGCGCACTAAGGTCCAGCCCATGGGCAAACGCCTCAGTGATTGCACGTGATTCAAGCGATTGTGGACCTTGCGGCTGCACCTTGGTTGCGCACAAACTTGCTTCGCGGTGTCTTCTCTAGTTTATTGTACCTCTGAAGCCAACAGACCTTCGTCATAAAGCGTTAAAGATGTTACCATAGGGAAACTGTCTAATTCAGGTCTCTAAGACACGATTGCAGAATAACCAAAATATTTATAGAATCGAGACACTAGAGTGACGTATTAAGAAAACAATATGCGATCTCGAATAAGAGATCCCATTTTAAGAGATACAATAGAATGCCACAATAAGCTATTTGGTTATCGACTCACACACATGGTGTAGTGTGTGTGTGCTGACAAGGGCCATACAAACGCCAATAATTACTGCCTTAGCGGTTAAATGGCATACTGATTCGCCTTTATCACCCTCAATTGTTGTGCAGAGTTCGGCCATTCAGGGCCCCGGCCGCGGCTGGAATCCCTGATAACCTTTGCCCGGGCGAATTCAGTTTTTTTTTTATAGTCCAACCAAAGAGGCAGACGTAATTTCAGTCACGTACCGATGACATCCTGGCGATTATAAAGTATTAGTTTATTCTCTGAAAGAGTAAATTCAACGTGAGCTGTTTGATGTATTTCGGTGTGCGTTAATGAATTCATATTGAGATAAATCACTCGAAGACGGTGTACAAAACTTATTACACTGTATAACTGTTAATAATTGGTTGTAGTATAATTAATTAAATCAATATATATATATATAATAATAATAATTAATTATAAACCACTGACACGTATAATTTTATATTTGCGACTTTTCAACAGGAACACCATCGACAATTAGCTATTTTTCTTCTTCAGCCTGTCGCCAGCACCCAACGCTGAATGAAGCCTCTCCCATTGCTCCGACATTTTCTTCTATTGGTTAATTATCTAGCAATATCCTACATATACACTTTATATTATTATGAAACTTCCATAGGTCACACCACATAAAAACCAAAGCTTTATCGATGTCAACCATAAATATACTTACAATGTAAGTGCATAAAGAGCATTGCTATAATTACCATTAACGAACCCATTAACATTAAAAGGCCGGTGTAATTGTCGAAAAAGAAAAATATAATGCACCTACCTACATATAATACATTATTCGCGACAACAATGGGGACTTTGTGAAAAACAAATACATTAACCGGTGTGTTGTCAGTGGCCGAGCGAGCCAAGAGCCGTGGCGAGATATTTTCCGGCTCGGAATTTTCACCGGAGTCGGTTTTTCAATTTGTTTTAGCCGAGTGACGTCGTAATTACGGGGCCGCGCGGTGCGCCGCGAAATCGGCAACCTATCTTTTATTTCTACCACCAAATACTATTTTGTGCGGACAACGCGGCCACACCAAACATAAATATGAAAATGCCAACATTATTTTGATGAAATGAACATTGTTCTTTTTAGTGCACACATGCTCTGTTGAACTGGAAATTCACAGCCGCATTTACTGAACCACAAAATAGTTGGCGCTATTATTATGAGCTCCGGACACAGTTTCGCTTTAATACAGCACCCGTTTATCTATTAAAAGGTATTAACTTACAAAATACCTGTCCTGATTGTACTGGGTTGTAAAATTGCTTTTAAAGAACGTTTTATTTTCTACGCCCCCAGGCAAAAGATATTTATAATGAATAGAGCTTGATTGTATTTACACAAAGTAGATAAAAATTAGCAAGGCGACCTGACTACTCCCGACCTCGCGCGGGTAAATCGCTAACCTGTTTACATGGAGACTGAAAGAGGCAGCATTAACTTAATTCGATTTAGTATAGCATTTTTCATGACAGAAAATTCCCTTAGTGCCCATCATTTGTTTTTGGGCGATAATGAAGTTCAGTTTACAGGGAGAATGATAACGCTATAAAAACGCAGCGTAAGTTTAACATAATTTTACGGGAGAGTGGGCCGGGCACCACGAGCGAGAGGCACACAACAGGGCGTTCAATTCTGCCCGCTATAATGCCGCGATAAAAGAGATTGAACTCACTTCGTCCGTAATAAGCGCACCCTGTTCCTACGAGAATTTGAGGCAAGTGCCGTTTCAGACGGAAACTTCTGTGTATTCGATTCAACAAAGTAACAACAAGAGCTGCTTTTAGACACTATATATCTGTAACTACAGAACAGATGTACCGTATCTAAGTAAGCAGGCGACGCTGACTTCTGCTGACAAGAAAAAAACGCAAGAAAAATATATTTTCCAATTGTATTATATTATGCAAAATATCTTGCAAATAACTTCATACAATGTTGTTTTTTAAAATTGTGATGTATGATGGAACAATAGTTTATTGAATCATTCCTTTTTGTATTTGTGTTGTAATACGTTTGCTAAAATTAGACATAATGTCATAGGAAGAAACTAGCATCTAAGGACACTAGACTTGGCCTCGTTTTGATGCTAGTGAATCTAGCATCAAAACATCTTTAAATCTAGCATCAAAACTTTATCAAAATATTGTATAAAAGTCATTTATTTAAATGTTAACGTTAATCTAAGTCACATGTATTTGTTTTGATTAGTCAATAAATATTATTTGTTGTTGTTTATTTGTTAACAGTTTTAAAAGTATTAACATCAATGTTTAATCTTTTTAAACATTTAAGCGATACTCTTAAATGTCACTTTATTAGTTTTATTATGTCACCTATACAGTACAGCCAATATGCTGTCTCACTGTATCTTATCTTATCTTATCTAGTGGGGCCTGCAGAGGTCTCCCCCTCGCAGCAGTCCACTGTAGGGCAAATGCCTCCGTAATTGAAATCAAGTCATCGCTACAATCGATGGGTAATAATGTAATAATACCGCTTAGATACTTAGTTATTGCTAAAATTAACGATATCGCGTTAATACATTTAAGTTTAAATAATCACGTTCAGCTTCTAATAAATAAATAAATTTAATACTGTGGAACGCAATATTCATAGACTAATACTTTAATGATAATTTAAAGGCACTTCGAATGAGGAAGCAATGTAAATAATGTGGGATAAGATATAAAAGGAGTTTTCGCGGTAAACTATCAAGTTCCGGCGGTCGGCGAAGTTCCCATCGACATTGGGGTTTAAATTATTTTTTATTATGAACACCATATTGTATTACCTGAAATAAGTAAAATACAAACATCATTATGTAAGTTATTTATATAACTACATGTCATTATTGCCTTATGTCAACAGTTAAAAATAATAACTAACCCCAAACCGCTTTACTTCTACTACCTAAGGATTTTATATGGGAGTTAAACTGATGAGTTTTTGAACTTACAATGAAATGTCTGTTAGGTTTTAGGATATAAAAAGTGTCACATGTAATCTAGATAGCAGCTCAATGGCAACATTGTAGAGATAGCTTGATGTGTATTCGTCTTAACTTGCAGAGTAAAAGCTTCAGTTTGTTTAAGCTGGTTCAGATGGACGAGAAGATAGCTTTTACTTTAGTAAAAACATGGGAGCGTAGCAAGATTTCTGTTTGTGATAAGCAGTAATGTTATGATCTGACCGAAGCATAAGAATTATTTTAAAAATAAATTTCACAGATAAAGAAGTTTTATTTTATCTTAGATAAAAAAATGTCTTTATCATATTCGGCAACGAATTAACTCCATTTATTACCAATAAAATATAACTGCGTCTACGATCAAACATATCCCTGCACCCGTAAAACCGCGTATAACAGCGTAATATTTCAAAATTTCATTCTTAATTGGCACATATGTAATTGGGCCAGACAAATTGGCGCGCGGAAACAATTTTATGGGGTCATTTTCCCTTGTCGCACCGAAAACTTCTATTATCTCGATATGATTAATTTCCCGACAGACAGTTACGTGTGATACACGGGCGGGCACGCATGCTCGTCGTGCAAAAACAATGGTGTCTCGAGTACCTATACAAGGAGTCCATTAGGGAAAATGTGTTTATGACAAGAGTGGTGAATAGGACCGGTTGCGGGTCGAGAGGCCGGCTGAATCGGCACAGTTGATACATACAACATTATTAATAGCCGGATCGTGGCCGGGCCTAAATACCTCCGTTACGTTGCCACTAAATACTGTCCATGCCAGCCACAACTGACGCCATTGTTATACGAATGCGCAGAAATTTTAACACCCAATATCCTATTACTTTACTTCGCTAAAATCACGTAGGTGGTACGTGTCGATATTCTGATCTGATACGTCGAAAGCTATCTGCAAGTAAAGGGTCTAAAGAGGGTTAGAAAAGCCGCGCTCAAAGTGACGACCTAAGAACCTACATATCTACAACCTACCTAAAATGTGGGGATAAGTTTTTATATGTTAACGATGAAAAATATTAACGTTGCATAAGCAATAGCGTGTCTATCTTCATTACACAGTAATAATAAATAGATTAGATATAAAACTTCAGACATAATTAATAAATAACTATTATTATTTATTAATGCAAAAGTATGTTGTGTTTCTTGGTTTTTCCTTCATACCAAAGTTGAACAAGTGAACAACGTGATTTTTTGCACAGAGGTAGTTGGAGGACCCAAGAGACCCATCAAGTACCATACTTTTTATTTGGGGCAAAGACAATGTTTTCGTAAGCCGCGTAAGAAAACTAATTTATAATATAAGAAATACGTACAACGAATTATTCTGCAATTATAAATTAAATTCCCTTTAAATAAAATTAACATCAGTTATCCCGCTTAATTAGCTAACATCCAATGAAAAGAGAAATAATTTCGTCAAATTTGCTTCGCAATTACCAGGAGAGAAAGACATAAAATGTAAAAACATAACATAGGTACACTTTACCCTCGGATACATCTCATAATGTGATAGGGGCTCATAACGGTCGGCAAATATTTAAAGAGAGCCGTATATTATTGCGGGTTCGAGTGAAGTCGTAGTTGAGCGCGGATTGACTTTCCACAAACAAGAGGGCCAACCCGGCAAATAACTCAAACCCATCAAAGAAAATCCAATTCAGCAACTGCGCCTATCTCGAATTAGTCGTAAAGTGGCCGACATTTTACGTTTCGTACTGTCAGCGCCGATAAATAGACATTTTAGCGCTCTAGTTGAATGTATAAAACGTCCCTAATCGAATCGACACCGAGCTTTCCCAGAGACATTCGAGCGCTCTTTCGTCGTCGCATTTGCATCGTTCGGAATCGACAGTTTCAATCATGAACACTTAAGGCCGTTAGTTTTTAGAGGAGCGCCACAGAGCAGTCGGTAGGTGCTCAATAATATGCAATCCCAGAAACTTTTAGATCCAATCGAATCCATCGCAACTTTGACTGGTATTCCCATTCTGAAACATTGTATTGCGCGGAAAGAGTGCAGCTGCCCTAAATCTAATTTGGACTGGCTCCGAAGTGTGTCGTATTCGATTCAAAAATCCGTCCGGTCGAAACGTTCGGATAGGATAAGGGACTAGAGTGAAATTTAATTTATAAAGTATGAAGTAAGTTCACCTGTGTCTTTATATGCGGCACTTATCGGCGACAAAACTTTTGCGCGTTATGTGGCTGTCGGCTCTCGGCCTTAACTCCAGTCAACTCCAACTATCTAACCACGTAGCTGGTGCGGATGAGCGCGACTGCAGAACTAAGGAAACTTTCATTCGTTCGCTTCATGTAGGAGTACATATGACAATATGCTTTTGCATAATAATATTCTCTATTACGATCTTCAAATGTGGTTTAGTGTAGATTTCAGCATTTGACCAAACTTACTTTTCGTAAAAGCTACATAAACTTAAGCTGTTCGAAATGTTGTCGACATGTTTTAAACTTTGAAGCGAGATGAAAAAAAAACACCATAGTTTTTATCTTATATCCATACACAGTGACAGCCTCCAGATGTACGTATAAACAACAATAATAGTGACGATGTATTAACGAAATACTCGAAATGAGAAACGTGTAAGCGAGGAGATGGTAAATAGCAGATGTTTTACGACTCCCGCGGCTGCCCATTAAACGGGCTGGCTGTTGGGACGGGTCCGGACTGCCGGGTAAAAAGGAGAAAATCTACTGAGCGGACCTGAAAGATACAAGGCGCTGCGTAAATTGCCGCTAGCTAAAAACTACTTGAAAACGGATTAGTGTAGATAGATTATAGGAAGCGTAATGGAATAGAAGATATATTTATAGGAAACAAATGAAAAGTTGTCTATAGATAATGAGTTTTACTTACAGCCGGTAGTGGAAATTCAAAACTTACAACAGAGGAATAAGGGACGTTCAATTCGAACTGATTCGCTATAAGGGTCGACTGAACACTATTATCTCAAGGTTAACGATAATGGCACGCTATAACTTCCTCGTGTAATTGGGTAGTAATTAAGCTCTGGAGTGGAATTTATCTAAACTAGTCGTAATCTTGCATGGGAACTTTGGGCGTGAATCACGATTATCGTGTTCTTGCAGGAGCGTTTTAATCGAAAGTTGTAAAAAGATGGTTAGTACGTCAACCAGGTAAATAGGATACATAAAGGTATGTACATTTAAATGTACATAAGTACATATTTGTAAGTAAGTAAATGTTAAAAGCTTCTAGGTAAATCATTACAAAAAGTGTTAAAAGTTCATCATAGTTACATGAATATATACCTATCATAAAGTTAACGTGTGCACATACAAACAAAAAACGATTCCGATTTACGCTTCAATAAATCGAATCGTTGATGCAATCAGAGTGTTGGATAAACCAATTCCGTACAATATAAATCAATGGAAATGAGATTTACAAACACAAAGATAATTTATTTTTAATTTCATTTCGGTAGTTACATGTTACTATATTAGCAATAAATTGGTATGGAAGGTAACAAACTGCGAACAACAACTACAAAGGACATATTTTATTAATTTGTAATAGCCTTCATATATTTTACATCACTTGAAATAATACCTTACGCAAATACATAGTTACCTTCAACTATTAGTAATTAAAAATTAGATAATTACTTATTTTTTTCGAGAAATAGATAATTACTTAATATCACTATAGTTTCCACAATAAAATTGATAAGATCTCTATTTATGTAATCGCAATTACACAATCACACTCACTCAGACATGTGTGTTTACGTTTAACTACCGTATCATAAGTAAAATTTTAAACACTGAAAAAAGACGACAACCTCAGGCGGGAACCACGCACCTTCCGCATTCCGGGCGGCTGCCTTAGAAATAGAAATAGAAATAGAAATAGAAATATATTTATTGCTGATACTGTGTACATTTTGCTGGTGATAATACAATACATGGGAATCAACAGTAATGCCCATTACGGGCATGCAACATTATTACGCTAAATAGCAACTTAACTTAATTATTTTTAGTATGAAAGTATTCATCTAAAGTGTAAAAAACATTCTTTACAAGCCAGGTTTTTAAAGATGACTTAAACTTAAGTAGATCAAGGGCTTTGATATTAGATGGCAAATGGTTAAAAACTCTTATGCTGGTACTGAAAGCACTCTTATAAAACATGTGATTATTTATCCTAGGAATACTTAGATTGTGCTTATATATATCGCGGACATTTTGACGCATATTGTTGCTTTCGAAATATTCTGGACTTTTTTTAACAAAAATTGATATTTCTAAGATGTAAATGTTAGCCAGAGTCAGAAAACCTTTTTCCTTAAAAACACTTCTAAGGGATTCATCTGAATACATGCTGTATATAATACGCAAGCATCTCTTTTGCAGAATAAAAGTTGACTGGACATTAACAGAGTTTCCCCAAAATATAATGCCATAAGTTAATAGTGGATAAACTTGTCCAAAATAAGCAGATTTAGTTACATCTACTGAAGTTGTCTCAGCCAGTATAGAAAGAGCATAACAATAACTAGATATTTTTTTATTAATTTTAGATACGTGTGCTTTCCAGTTTAAATGAGCATCTATAGTGACTCCAAGAAAATTAATTTCGTCCACCTCGTCTATCTTTGTGTCGCAGTCTGAAATTTTAAGTTTGTAGGAATTTGATTTATAATTTCGAAATTGAATGAATTTGGTTTTATTAAGATTTACATTTAAATTAATAGTATTAAGCCACGTGACAGCTAGTTGTAAAGTTTGGTTAATATTTATTTCGAAAAGGTTACTATTTCTTTCAATGTCAGGTACGAAAATTGTTGCATCATCAGCAAACATGACACATAAGTTTTTTATAATATTAGGTAGTTCATTTACATAAACTAAAAATAGTAGTGGACCAAGAATGCTTCCTTGTGGTAATCCTTGGGTCATCGGTTTTGATTGAGATTGCACTTCTTCAAAGGTTTTTTTATTTTTGTTGTATGTATCAATTACTGTTATTTGTTGTCTATCTTTTAAATAACTTTCCAAAAGTTTTAAAGCTATACCACGTATACCTAGGTTATCTAGTTTATTTAAAAGAGTATTATATATGACACAATCGAATGCCTTGGACATATCTAAAAATAGTCCAACACATGGAGCTTTAACATTTAACGATAACCACTTGACCTTAACCACTTGGCTACCGAGGTCTGGCTTTCAACCGTCGAAATTTGTCAGTGCTTGATGCTTATGTTTTTAGTCAACATTGCTTCATCAAATCTTAGAAGTTTTCACCTCTGGGATCCGAAAGAAATATTTTTACAATATTTTTTAACGCTTTATTAACGCTTAAATATACTTAAGTAAATTTAAGTATATTTAAGCGTCAATAAAACGCTAAAATATAAAACATTAATATATAAACGCAGCTTCAACTTATTTCTCATTTATATCAATTTAAGTATATTTAAGCGTTAATAAAACGCTTAAATATAAAACATTAATCAACCGTATCATAATTATATTAATGAATACATACAAAGAAGACACAAACTGCTACGACTATTAGTCCAGAGGGTATTAACTATTAAGACTATTACTCCAGAGGATATTAACTAATTACGACTATTAACCCAGAGGTACAATGGTGGCGTCACGGCTGCTGAAGGCCTGCAAAAGAACCTGGCGCTGACAATGAGGGCTAATAAATTAGCTTCCGCTCCGTGGCGCCACTTGCAACGCAGGTGTCTGGGAAATCTGAGAAAATAGAGTGCGCGAGGCCATTCGAATTTATCGTGATGATATAAATCTCGATTTAGAGGAATAGTTGACGTGTTTTGTTTATTGCTTCGTTCTTAACTCAAGACGACATAATATAAAACTATGCCAAACTGGATGTCGCAAAGGTTTGCGTGTTCGGATAGCGATCTTGCAAGTAAAGCATCTTCCGCAATTCCAGGTCTCCGGATAGGTATCCGAATGAATAGATCCTGTTGGTCCCAATTGTAATTGTAACATAGTATTCGTTAAAACGCACCAACCCGCATAAGGTCAGCGTGGTGGGTTATGACCCGATCTCTCCTTGTCCTATTATTCATATGGGAAGGCCTGAGCTAAGCAGTATTACGTTTTTAAGCTAATGATGACAGCGATGCCTTTATGTTCATTTACATCGTTTTACGAAATGTCTAACATCAAATATGAATAGTTTTGATCAAATGATTAATGTATACACTCTCCCAATACTTAGAACACAAATCATCGTGGTATGTGATTACTTATTTCATTTCGAGCAGTAGATAGGAAGAAGTTTAATTAAAACTAATCAACTTTGAGCTTGTGAAGTTAGCGTGCTATAAAAATGTGGCGAAGCTCTTAGTTCGATATTCAATGTTTACCGATGGACTTTAACTTTCAATAAGTACAGATATAGGAAAAAACTAACTTCAAAAGTTAAAATAAAGTTAGGGATTTAATTACGCAAGGGTCCGCGGCACGGTTAAGTAAAGTGTCATTTTCGTTAGTTTTTTTATTTAAAATGTTTCGAACTCGATTCGAAGCGAGAGCATGCACAAACATCGCTCCGAAAACCGTACGCGGTCTGTTTAAAGTCAAACATTACGAATCGATCAGGAGAGTGCAGAAAGATACAAATCGAAACACGCGAGAACATGGAAACGAAGTTACGTTCACACTCGAATAAATCTAAACCGGTGCGGTATCGGTGCACCATTTACTTTTCAAAAGCACACTAAGGTTCTATAACGTTGTAAAGTTGAACTAAATGTTTTGCGAGAAGTTTTCGAGATAAACAATTGCACATCAGTCACAGAGAAAGGCTGCGGAAAAATGGCCGGAGTCAAGAGTTGTTTGTTGATAAAGCGAGCGGAGCGTCGGAAGCGAAGGCACAAGTAAACATCCGACTTGGGGATGCGTACCGAAGTTGCGCCCTTGCCCTAAGCCGGGGTTCGGCCTTGCTCCGCCGTCAAGAACAATGGAACACGTGCCGATATACGGCGCCATACGTCACTGTTCCAATCAGCTACACGAGCTCGTAAAACTTCATAATGTGGCAATACACGCACTAGTGCTGTCATACGACACACGACCACGGCCTGTAGTAACGCTTTGAACAGACCCCAATTACCGTTGTTGTAATGAATATTTAGTAGTTTGTACGTACACTAGTCCCATGTATGACAGCTAACTTCACACTTTGTGTTGTGATCGACGCGTCTCGTACCCGCATTGCCAAAAATACGGTTATAACGTTTTATGATATCGTTAACACACGCCCGTCAATGCGGCGCGGCGAGCATTGCAGTTTGCAACAAAAAGTGTGAAATCAAAGTCGTGCATGTTTTGAAATAACATTAAGACTAAAAGCTCAGCTTTCCAATAGATACCTACTTTTACATAAACACATGAAATACCTAAAGAGGCAAGTAATCTCTGCACCAGTTCAGTGGCCAATAAATAATAGTACCTACCTTAGTAAGTAACCTATTCAAAAACTGAAATGTAACGATCGATCATTAGAAATATTTTGTTAAGTTATATTAACATCGAGAGATGCAACGCGGCTATGAAGCTATTTGCCGGACTCATGTCGATACAAGACTGCATTAGCAAAACCGTTGGTAGAATCTGGACTATTTAAAAATGCTTCCGACCGAACGTTATTTAAACATTTATTTTATATTTACTTTTACTTCGGTATTCTCTTTAGTTCGCTGCTAGCATCAATAAATCGTAAAAATAACTTAACCGTCAAAAGAAGCGACGAAGAGTAGTTAAATATCTCCGACCCCGTTTCACGCTGCTATCAGCACAAGTGAATAATTTTGATACGTCAGTCGTAACGCATTGAGTGTGTGCGTATTCAAGTGTAGCTGCGCCCTTATATACGTATTTCTTTGTTGATAAAGTGCGGAGCTTGTCGGAAGAATGAGATTGAAAAAAAACATCCGCTCGCGCGAGGCTCAGCGTAGTCACTCTTCACTCAATGTGCCCTTAAATAAGGCCTCTGGAACGCCCAGATACATCGCAGCGCTTCCGCCGCGCGTTCCAATTACCGATTTTCACGTGGTCTGGCTGGTTCACCTTCGCGAAATTTTAATTAGTTTGACGTACTGTGGAGAAACTATCCCAATCACTGGTCCCTTGTCACGGCAAGATCCGGCGGTTTTGCACAAAATTTGTGCTTACCCTTTTATATTACACCTAGAAAGCGTGATAGTGATAAGTTACGAAATTCGTTGGATAAAATTAAATAATCTATCTAAAAAAACCTTTTCCGCGAATCTAAATTAGCGCATCACTTTAGAACGGCTACACCTATTTGGCTAATTCTTTTATTGTTGTGCTTGTAATTGCCATGAAACAGTTTGTATAAAATATTTGTTTTGGAAATTCTTTACGGGATACGGGCTGTGTTCACGCGGACGAAGTTGCGGGTCGCTAGTAATATATAGATATTGAACGCGAAATAATATTCGTAAAAAAAGTTTTATATACCTAGATGACGAAATTATTTTAAATACAAAAGACAATATCTCACAATTTCTTACGCAGTAGTTTCTTACATTAATCTGTAGTGAGTCACAATTTTAAGGAAGCTACTTTGTAGAAATAATCAAGAGAAAGTTACAGCATGAAGTCATAACCAATTTCCGAGAAAATCAGTATTTAAATAAAAAAATGATTTTCTACGCTCACACCAATATAAGCTACTTTGAAACTTGTATAGAAAACTAGATAACGTACAAACATATAAAACTATCAGACCCAAAATCAATTAAAAAAAGGTAACTTTACCTGACAGGGATTTGAACTTGGGACTTCGGGAATGTCACGACGCCAGGACCGGCGTGCTAAACCTACTGGACCACTAAGGTCGTTGAAATGATTTCTTTCACTTTTTCTTTTTTATTCATTTTGGAAATTTAATACAAAACTCCTTTTGAAGCTTCAGTAGATTTTAAAAGAGTTCATTGAGCAAATCAACAGAAATCATTTTTTTATTACTTGCAAATCGTTAGCTGAGCCTCTAATTTTTATAAAATTTACGTTATATGTAAAGAAAAGCTTTCAATTCATATAGGTATTTATACATATTTCGTTTTTTATATTGTCACAACTATATTTTGTATCTTATTAGAAATTTAAAATACTAATTGTCCTAAGTGACCTTTTGTAATCTGCAGATTTATTGGCCACATTTCACATTCCCATAAACTCACGTACAAAACGTCATAAAACGAAGCACAATGGCCCACAAGTAAGATAAGCAACATTACGCAACACAAAGCGTTATACCTATGATTAATATTGGTGGATCATGAATGGATGCCATATAACCATGTTCTGTTCTATCCAACATCCTGAGCTAGCTCAGATATCGAATCGCTTAATAGGCCACACAATCCATTCATGATCCATTATGTTCTAACGCAGATATAGTTCCATGACATACCAAATCGCAACACAATCCATTAAACGCGGTCGAGAGTCAAAGTTAGTGGCTACCATTTCCAACAACATTAAACTGCTACTCGTAAAACCGTGTTTAGTTACATGACCAATTACGTACAACGTAATTGAATTCCCTATTTTGAATTGTAGAATATTTACCAGCCCTAAACTGTTTCATAGAGGTTGACACGAGTAATACATCGAACAACAGTAGCGCACAAATTCAATGCGTCCTAGAGGCAGGTGGCAATAAACAGGTGAAACGCCAAACGCTGTACCGCTCGGCGCTCCAACCGAGTCGAACAAATTCGTGTCATTTGTTACCGGAACAGGGGAGTAACAGCTTAATACAGCTTGACGGAAACAGCTCACGTGTAAAGTGAGCCGTAAACGATTACTCGATAGTGATTAGCTTGAGCCTATAAATAATTGCGCGCGTACGTCCACCGGAGCACACCCCCTAATTTACAAAAAAAAGGTTTAACGCCAAGCGATCACAACTCCATTAGACACATACAGAAACCATTGTTCAACGAGATATGAGTATACAGTTACTAAATTGAAACACACTCCTCGTGAGGTAAGTAGGTACTCCGATTAAAAAGAACTCGTCCATTTTAACTGCACGTCAGAAAAGCTTGCGATTATCCATAAAATGTGCTGGTAGTCCCAATTAAGCATACAAAAGCATTTCGTTTTAAATATGTAGCAAGTCAGATAACGTTACGAATTTTTCATACATAACAGTACAAAAAACTGGCATAAAGCTGTAATCGCCGATGCAGCGCGCACCGTGAAATTTAATATTACATATGAATTAAGTTCCTCACTAATTGATACAAGCAGCGTGTTGTCCTTTAAAAATGGAAACGAATTCTTTGCGTAGCATTTTAATCTGATGTCAATACAAGAGAAGACAAGGAGTTTTTGTAAGCGTTTCGCGATAAGACACCAATCCACAACGACCGCGGAGCAATTCCAGCCTTTTGTACAAACAACAAAAAGATTTCGCCTTTCCGATTTGCTATGATTATTCCATAAGTCGCGCGAGACGTGGCGTACTAAATAGGCACTCCACAGAAAGCCTTTCTGAATTTGTGGAGCGCGCAACGGCAGGCATGAATCTGAGACGGTTCATTTCATATCTTAATTCTCCACGGGCCGTGGTTAGGTGTCGCTGCGAAAAGTTTGTTAATCTCGTCAGTGATGTTAGTCGTTCTCATGAATCGCAAGTTTCGATCGCTGCTATCTCGACAGTTGCCTCCTAATTAGATTGGAAGGAACAAGCTCCGATGGCGTACTACATATGAACACTGCCCGCCTACATGGGCAACTACTGCGGAACTAATCGTAAAGAATTTTTAATCTATTTGCACTTTCTTAACAAACTGTAGGTGTGGGATATTAATTTTAAAACAAACTTAAGTATCTACCTACAGGTATTACACGAATGTGCACCCTTTAAGGGAATAGCAACTAGAATCTCCTTTACTCCTAAATTATACTTTTTTAAACTTCTCCTTAATCTGACAACTGTCTTTTGTTTTTGTTTAGCTTTTTTCTTGTAAATTGGTTATGACCTATTTTATAAAATATACGTTTACCATTGCTTTCCTCTTTCTTTGAATACAATTTACTTCCATTTTCTTTACGTCTACTTTATAAATTGTGTTAATGTTTCAGTTATAACATGCTTACTACAGCTGCAAACAATTTATATACCAGCATATCAGTATGAGTATTAATTACGACTATACCATTAGTTTTCCAAGGATTAAGTTTAATTAAATGGTGATTGCTCGCGGCATAGATACCGGCTGTCTGTATCTACATACTATGGAAATTTATACTACTTACGTTTTTTTTAAAGTTATCATTTATTTGTGATTAAGCTGTGTGATGGATGGTCATTAATATAAGAATACTACCAACCCACATCTTCTCTGGGGTGTCGTAAAAGGCGACTAAATACTAAAGACTGCACATAAATCCAACAGCATAAATGGCAATGCTTTTGCAGTAGTCATTGCCTAGTCTTTGACTAACCCTTTTAGGATAATAAATGGATGTATTGTATGTTTTAATTGCGCTCTTGCTTAACGGTAAGGGTACTCACAATATACCTACTTTGAATTTAAAGTTTAAAAAATCATCTATATTACCAGCTAATAGAAGCGCACGGTACTTACCTAAAACAGCAAAGTGAAGCTAAATTAAACTAGCGTCAAAGTAACATCACCTTAAACACTGCGTAATAATAGCTCAATGCGGCTTTTGTGACATTCCGTTAATTAAGAAAATATCGATGTCGGCACCAACCGACCGAGGAAAATACAAAACCAGACGTCATTAGCGTGCCACGTTCCTTTTACCTGGCAACTCCTTACTAATTAAGCGTTTTCCTCTGTTCAGGTTAGAATATTAGCATAGCTATTACACGATCTGCCCATTCGCAGGCACCGACTCTGTCATATTTCAAAACTTGGCTAACTCGATCCCCACAGGCGGCGGCGGCGGCATTAAAAGGCCGGGCCTACTCATTCACCGTTTTTATATGCATGGACACAATTCTCAGGCCGTTAACGGCGAGTACGGCCCGCCGGATAAAAATTACAAACACAAATCCGTAACGTGTTCAAATGCGATTTTGGCAAATTTGTTCAGTGAAGCGTGACGCGCTGGCCTGACAAACACAGACGGTCAGATAGTCGCTGCTTTAGAAATTCTGCGGACACTTTACCACCATTGAAGTTTCTAAACGATTAGGTCTTTTTTAAATTGGTACTCTTTGTAGTCAACTAACTCAGAAGGTTTAACGCGATCGGAACCTACGCTGCTTCGATTATCCGGTGTGATGACTATCGGAAAATAAAGGGACGCCATTTGTCAAGTAATAACTATTTAATAGATAGTAAAACTGTGAAATTTAGAAATACTTCTGATATATTAAAAGCAAACAAAAAAGGAGTAATAAACCATAAGATAGAAAATCCATGAACCACTACGCACTGTAGGTAGCTGCGTAGTTGTAAACACGGTGCTTTATAAATTGTTGTTTTTGGCGAGTTGCCTCGAATATTAAACGCCTTTCCCATAGTAGGCATTTAACTGCCTGTTTAAAATAGGCAGGTAGTGGTGAAAGGGTGTTTCATCTCGCATTACCTAACTAGTTAATCCGTTGATTCACTATGTAATATGCTAGAACTAGGCTTTTTAACTAATAGTAAGTGTCTACCAAGTTGAAGACGAAAAGGCTACGTAATCAAAAATACGTACTCAGTTAATGAGGTCTCTAATATCTAACTGGAACAAAAATATTATATTTAATGAGTCGGTAAAGTGGTAGATTTGAATAGGTACTATATTGGTAGCTGTAATAAAGCCTCAACTTGGAACAAACCTTCACTAAATTTTACATTTTTGTTAGTACCGAGGTTCTAAACCCGAAAACTAACTTCAAATCCAAAAAAAATATCTTTCTATACATTCATTTTCTTTCAAAGACCGATTAATACTGTTTTATATTGCAATCCGTTTTTGCGTGAAATCTCATCGAACACAAATTATATTATCTGAATATTACTTGCAGCTGTTTCCATTTCTTCCTTCCATTTAATTCTGGAAACAATTTTCATTAATTTTCTGTTGTCCCTCCTTCCATCGAAGTTACAATAATTTCTTAGTAAATATTAAATCGAAAATATAGGAATATTAATATTCATACGGATATTATTCTCGTTAATTTATATTTACTTTTGTGTTGTTTTAGATACGTATCTAAGTATATAAGTAACTAAAGATCACTCTTTAGTAAGCAATAAGTTACAAGGTGTGGCGTAAATATGTAAAAGCTTCAGCGTAAAGATTTCGATATTTTAAGGTATCCAAATCTAACCCATTATTAGAATGTTTCTTTAAAAATACTGTTACTTTATTTCTAAAAACCTTATGGGTTTTTAAAAATAAAGTATCAGTATTTTTAACCATAACCGTAACCATAACCGTGTCGAGTAGCGGTAAAAGAATACTACCACCAGAGGGGGGCTTCTCTTGGGTGTCGTAAAAGGCGACTAACGGAATAAAGACTGCACATACTTTCAACAGCATAGAGCGGCGATGGGCTCACCACCTGTCACGCTGAGCACATGTGCAGTCGCTATTTGGTGAAAGTGAACTATATCCAATTTCACCAAATTTCACAAAATTTCATGGCAGAGGACAGCTTTTGCGTTTCTCGTTGCCTAGTCTCTGACTAACCCTTCGGGGATGATAGTCGTGATTATACGTTTGTATATATACGTATGTATATCTCATGATAATGAAAATAACCTACACAAAAAGCTATATTTGAAAAAGTACAATGCAATGTTATTTGAACTGACTTTGACTTTGAATAATAAAATATTTCGTTACTACTTTGGTTTGCTCTAAGTTTATTTTAATTTTTTTAAAACATACTTTTGTCAGTCATATAATAAATTATTATTGTAAACTTACATTCTACCATACTTTATGTATTTTCCTATTGCGGGCCTGCTAGAATAAATATTACACTAAAACAAGCGGCGACCTTGTACTAGTTACCTCGTTTTATTTATTTTAGTTATTTGTGTGTTCATAAATTATATAACAACACAGTACGTAACAATAAATAAAAAATATCTCACATCGTACGGTCGCACAGCGGTCGGAAAAACACAATTAATTTTGTTATGCGAAATCATAAAATCCACAGATGACATCGGCGTATCGGATCGGTACGTCTCAATGGTTGTCACCCCTCATCATACCACCGTATAAACAGAAAACGCAAGCACACAGCCATCAGAGGCGTGTGTCTCAACCCTATGCTAATATTAGTGTGGTTACGTGACACGTGTAGCGGGCGACTGCTCAACGCCGGCCATCTTATCATAACATCCGTAACTTTAGGGCAATAATCTGAAGGATAAGAAATTAAAGGAAATTATCAACGTCCTAGCTCTTACGAAATAACAGGTATTATAATTTCTTTCTAGCTATTAGGTATAATGATTTCCAACTATTTATTACTAGCGTCGTGAAGCCCGATCAACCAGCATTAGGACAGCGTGGTAGGCTGTGGCCATCACATACCACTTAGCCCACTGTGGCCTAATCTCTTTAAGTGATGGTGCCCATGGCGAGTGCTCTGAAGAACTCTTTTACCTCATCCCTCCTTCTGCCTTCCTCCATAGGAGTACGCGTGCTGCTCTCCGGAGTCTCTAATTTACAGTCTCTAATATTTTATCACGCACAAAGAAATCTGGTGACTCGTTTCTTTGTCACACCTCCAAAAGATAGAGTAGTCTACCAGTACACGTATTCCATCCTACCTATGACATAAGGGCCTTCAAACGAGGCATGAAGAGGCACTTTGTGGGCCGGCTGAGTGAGGGTGACCTCTGGGTGATGTCCTCGCGCCTGGAATTCACTTCCACTTAACATCAGGTGGAGTGGGTCATTTGCCGGGCTAATTACAAAAAAAAAGAAAAAAATGTGGGACATTTATAAGCTCACATGATGATAACAAAACCCAGAGATGTTACTTAATAAGACGTACCAGTATTTCAACGCCTCCAATAAACACGACTATAACTCAACATTTTGAAATTTTCGTTTTTCACGTTAATCGCTTCACTATTGTATAAGTATTAAGCCCCCCAAAATTTATAAAAATATCATGAGAAACAAAAAAGTTTTGAGGTTTACATATGCTAAGTTTCGGCAATAAACTACTTTCGGCAATCGTGTGGTAGACATACCGCAATCTCAGTATAGCGGAGTGTATGCTGCGCCAGCTGCGCGCGCGGCGGACGGCGGCGGCGGCCCGCGAGAGACATGTCGCCAACTAGATTGAAATCGGCTAAAGGTAAAGAGATTTATTAGCCAGATGAATGGTATTCCCTAGTTCGATGGGTCAAAGCTAACGGAAAGCCTTATACCATTATAGAGATTAAACAAGATATGATGCTAGAGTTTTAAAACGGCATTGTTGCAAAATATTATATAAAGAATTTTTAAAAAGACAATGTTTCTTGGAATAAAATTAAAGAGATCGAAGCTTCTCCAGATAATGAAGGAGTTTTGAATAATAAATACAGCTTAGGTGATGAAGAAAGGCAGCAGATTCAATGCTTCAATAAATTGGGTAGTAGACAGAAGTTCACGAAACGAATAAAAGTGACGAAGAATAGTTCAATGCATTTTTCATTTTGTTAAATTTTTATAAAAACTATTATCTTCTATTCTTCGTTTTAGTTTTTGTCAACCAGGTTACCAGATTAGGTGTAAGCCTTCTTAAAACTTCCCCATTTATTTCTATCCTGGGCAGTAAGGACCCAGTTGATACCGGCCACCTTCTTGATGTCATACTTCCACTTCATTTGTGGTGTTCCTCTTGGGGCGTTTGATCCCATTGTCGCCATTCTAGGACTCTCTTGCACCAGGAAACAAATTTTCGTGCAATGTGGCCAGCCCATTTCCACTTCAGCCTAGTCATTTTAAAGCCAACGTCCTGTACAATGCAATGAGTAAAAACGATTATAATTTTTGTTAAAATATTTATTTTTAGCTACGTAAACATGTTGATTGATCTCAAGTTTGCCTTGTAAGTTTCTATTCCTAACTTCGAATTGTGATTTATTTTAAGTATTATAGTTTAGTAATTATATTATATAATAATAATAAATTATAATATTCATACATATTTCATATTTTCCATGGCATGTTGCTTGACCTCAACATCTCTTTATAAGTTCTTACGTACTTACTTACACGCTGTGATTTATTAAGAACCTTCAAATTAAACTAAATAATTAAATATCTGTTTAAATCTAAATTTTGGTCCCATTTACTTTCCTACTACCTAAAATAAAATTTAAACAATGTTTTTTAGCGATATTATAACTATTAGCACCTTTTAATATTCTTATTACTAAAAATACTTGGGTGCAATCCTAAGATTTTCTTTGATATATACTTACTAAAACTACATAGGTACTTCAAATTGAAATAAATAAATATCTGTTTAAATCTAAATTTTAGTCCCAATTACCTTTCCTAATAGGTACATTAAATAAAATATTAACAATGTTTTTTAGAAATATTTTGATTATTAGCGCCTTTTAATTTTCTTGTTATTTTAAAACTAAAAATAGTTAGATGCAATCCTAAGATTTTGTTTTATATCTACTAAAACAATACGCTAAGAACATACACATTTTGAGTTACATTACGCTATATAATTGTTAGCGGTATGTAACACGGCAGAAGATTTTCTTGTTATTCCAACTACAAAACGCCAACTTTTATAAATTGACAAAAATAGGCCTTGTTATCAGAAAATAATGATTAAGATACTGTAAATTAGTAACAAATTCGATGTTTGACTAAAATAATAAGTGTTATTTATCTGACAAGGATTTAATTTATAGTTCTGTATCCTCTAATATTCCCTCATATATTTCGCCAACTGTGAGTTAGCGGAGTGTATCCTAATTTTGAATGTTTCCTGTTACATTCCGCTAAGCTATCTTTAAAACTAAAAAGATTTACAAAAAATTATTAATGGGGTATGAAGCAACAGTGAACCAGCAAGTCACACAAAACAAATCATAAATATAATTCTGCAATAATAAAGATTTTATCAACTTTTTTCATTCAAATGCTCCTCCTGTAAACCTACGATTTTGGAGTTAGCGGAGTATTCATTGGAGGCATCGTTTGACCATTTACTAAACTGATAGCTGTCTTTGACGTACTTTGCGGAGCGCTCTAACGTTGCGGTGATGTGAGTGTGACATATACTCGTAAGCGCCCGCCGTCATGTATGTGAGTGACAGCTGACAGCTAGCGGTGATGCATAAAGTTGAAGTTCGACAAAGTGGGCCTCCAGACTATTATGGCCTGTGATATATTTTGATAATTGCAAATCTAGATATATAGATCGAATCGCCAGGTTAAATTAAATTAATATGTTAAGATATTTCGCGAGTATTTATTTCGTATAAACTTGAGTTCGCACAAAAAAAACTTCCTAAATATTTATTTGATTTAACTGTGTTTACGTAATTGAAAACATTTAATTACCTCCGTTACAGACAAAGACCCGCTTCAGGCCAATAAAAGTTTTAATTTATATATAAAAAAAGTCTGAAGTTTAAAATGCTTGAAATTCTGTATCAGGTTTAGAGCGAAAGGGGTGTCACGGTATCTGACTCTTAAAACACAATTAAACTGACAAAACTCGTTTAAACACAAATAAGTCTATGTTGCTTCAGCTTCCTGTTCTAAAATTGATGTTTACCCAACTTAATTTGTCTCCAACGTTGTTTATTACAACGTAGACGTAAAAGAGTGAGTTTTACAATAAGTTCATTGTAAAAAAGTTGGAAGTAATAATTAATATTTAGAAACCATTTATTTAATCTAAACAGTTGTTTGATATAGCTCCTTGTTGATTTTATTGAAAAAGTATTAAAAAGTCAGTTAATTTGTGTAAAGTATAAATAAATAAACTGTTATTAATGCAAATAACCAGCGAAAACGTTATCTCGAAGAATCTTGCGTGGATATTAAAACTAAATAGTGTTAAATACATGATGTGAAGTACGTACAAATAAACAATCAAAATCGATTTAAAACTATGTAAAAACATTAAAACGTAAATAAATATTGTGCAAACATAAAAACCCCCTCAAAAAACAGTGCCTAAAAGTGGTTTTACAACAAATAAACACAGGCAAATCGTTTGTTTTATTTGAAATAAGTGTTAACCAATAAGTGAAGTGCACGATCTGCTATTGGCCTGCTTACATCTTATCATCGAATACTTTATATGTATCGTTAATTTGTCAGTTACACATAATTCGAGATAGCCGAACGGCTACAACTATCGACTCTGCCTTACTAACTCGGGCGGAACGTGTTCGAATCCTCGGCCACCCAAGAACTTTTTTTAGCTTGTAAAAATCTATTTGATGATTGTTACACCGTACACTACCAACGCATACAAATAAAGGCACGAAATAGTTCATCTACAAATCTCTAGAGGGCGCTAAGCGAACATGAATTTCTTTGAGAACATTACTTTTCGTCGTTCAAATAGAACACCGTCGAATGACAATGACAATTCTACGGAGGACATTCTTGAATCAGACCAACATAATCGTACTCTAGACGATATCTTGGATGGCAGTTCAAGCAGTAACTTGAACTTATCCAATTCCAATGATAACAATGACATAGCATTACTTAAAGACGAAATAAACAGGATGAAATTAGCACTAAAATTCGCAGATGAAAATTGTTTACATATTAATGAAGAAAACAAAAACCTAAAGACAAAATTAATTGAATGTGAAAAACAACTGTGTATATATAAAAATATAATAAACACTTTAAAGACTGAAGCTTCTCCAAAAAATATACAAACAGCAAACAAATTCTACAGTCCAACTACAAAGCGAGTACAGTTAGCAACACGAGGCTTGTTGCGAGCATCTAGTGCTCCTAGCCTGCACAAAGAAAATCAAAAATATAACATAAAAATAAGTGTTAATCAACTGAGCAGCACGCCAATAGATGGCGCTACAGGTCTATTGGAAAACAAGACTAATGACGTATCAAGAACAATTACCTCAAGAAATGCAACGGACAATGATGCAAAACAGTCAAACAGCAATCGTTTATGTGTAATAAGTAGCAATAACTCTAACAAAGTCTTAAATATTGTGAAAAAAGTATTTGATGACAAATTCAATATCTGTCATTTTTCTACTCCTGGTGCCGGCATTGAACAGTTATTCTATAGAATTGAAAACAAACTGCAGTCTTTTACAATGAGCGATTTTTGTGTCATTTTTATAGGCGAAGCCGATTTTTATGAAACTAAGAATTATTATAAACTTGTAATGCTAATACAAGAAAGGCTTAAATTGTTAACCCACACTAATATTATTATTGCTGTTCCTACTTTTAAAATTAATTCCAGTGCCACTTTGTTTAATTACAGGATTGAGACATTTAACAATTACTTACATTTAAACAATGAACAGTACGGCTATTCATATTTGTTGGATTCTAATCTTACTTTAGAATACTCAAAAACAATGTTTTCATATAATTCTGGCAAAATTAATAATAAAGGATTTTTTAACATTATTAAAAGTTTGAGCATACTTATTACAGAAATCTGTGAATTTTGTGTAGAAGTTGAACACAGATTACTGGCAAACAGTGATCAGATTTGTAATGAGACCGATTTTTTTCGATTATAAATGTCTCACAATACTTCATCAAAATATTTGTAGTTTGATTAAAAAGTCGGATCTACTAGCGGTCAATTTGCATGAATTAACCTCGAGAAATAAAGAAGTAGATGTAATATGTGTCACAGAACACTTTATGTGTGCCGATGATGAATGTAATTTCTTCATACAAAACTATAAATTAGCAACTAGTTATTCGAGAGATTCTCGCAGAGGGGGATCATGTATAGTGATTCGTCAAGGATTCGAATTTGAAATTATAGATGTCTCAAAGTTCTCTATCAAATGTACTTTTGAATGTTGTGCTTTAAAACTTACACGTGAAAATCTCATTATTGTATGTATATACCGAACCCCTACCTCTGACATAGAGTTATTTTTAAAAAAATTAGAGTTATTGTTGAATAAACTTTGTAAACATAATAATTGTAAACATGTAATTTGTGGCGATTTCAACATAAATATTTTAGAAAAAAGTAAATGGTCTACATATTTTGAAAATTTACTATTAAATTACAATTTAAAACTACAAATCAGACAACCAACTCGAATTAGTAGTGGTACTTGTCTTGACAATTTTGCTGTAAATGTCAGAGGGTGTAAGAGCGAAGTAGCAGAACTTGCTTTATCAGACCACACTGCACAAATACTTCAGTGTCCTGTTAAGAAAACATGCTTAATTAATTCATGGCACATAAAGAAACGTGATTACTGTGAGGAAAATATGACTAAGTTCGGGGAAGCTATTGTCGCATTGAGCTTTTCGGATGTTTATGAAACCAATGATGTAAATGAAGCTTATGGTGCTTTTATTGATATAGTCTCATTATTCCATAAATTATGTTTTCCATTTAAGCAAGTGTTAATTAAAAATAGAAAACGTTCGAAATGGGTATCCCGTGGCGTTAGAGCTTGTAGTAAAAAAAAACGAGAGTTACTATGGCGTTATAGGTCAACTCCAAGTGAATCAAATAAACAAATACTTAAAAATTATTCCCAGCGGTATAAAAAAATTATTAATTTAACTCAACGTGCACAAAACACACATTTTATTAAAAAATCTTTTAATAAATCAAAAGCCACTTGGCAAGTCATTAATAAAAATAAAAATCAGTTTCCTACAGAAACAGCACAATGCATCTGTAAAGAAGGGACGCAAATAAGTAACCCTACAATTATGGCTAATATATTTAATGACTATTTTGTGGATTCTGTAGAGAAATATAACACTAGCAATAGCAACGCCTCATACTCAATGCTCTCTCAACTTTCGAATTCACTGTATATGTCCGAGGTCACACCAGGGCAGGTCCTAAAAACCATAAAATCCTTAAAGAATACGACTTGTGTAGGTAAAGACAGTATACCTACTAATATAATAAAACAATGCTCTGAGTTTCTTGCACCACCTTTGACATATATAATAAATTTGACGATTAGCAATGGAGTATTTCCTGATGACCTTAAGACCTCAATCATAAAGCCCATTCATAAGAAAGGAGAAAAGACAGATGTAAAAAATTACAGGCCTATTGCTCAACTATCAGTATTTTCTAAGATATTTGAAAGGATTTATTTTGACATTTTTTATAAGTTCTTTGAAAAATATAACGTGTTTGCGAAAGAACAATTTGGATTTCGGAAAAACAGTAACACTATAAAAGCTATTTACAATTTGCTAGATTTAATTAAGACTTCTATGGATAAAAGACAAGATATTTGTGCGATATTTATGGATATGACGAGGGCCTTCGACTATGTTGATCATAAACTGCTATTGACCAAACTCTATGCATATGGTTTAAGAGGTGTTCCTCATAAACTAATAGAATCTTACCTAAGTAATAGAAAACAGTATACTGCAATCACCAAAATATGCAGAAAATCAAAAACAAAAAAAGAATATCTGTCTCTATGTAGAGCAGTAGAGTCTGGAGTACCACAAGGTAGTATTTTGGGACCACTGTTATTTATAATATATATTAATGACCTTCCTAAATCAATTGACTCTCCCTTGATTTTATTTGCTGACGACAGCACAGCAATAATAAAATGTAATAATATTTTGACATATGAAAGCGAAATAAATGATGCAATGAGAAATTTAAATGAATGGTTAGTCAAAAATAATTT
Organism: Scoparia ambigualis; assembly: GCA_963921215.1. NCBI lineage: Eukaryota > Metazoa > Arthropoda > Insecta > Lepidoptera > Crambidae > Scoparia > Scoparia ambigualis. The sequence goes on from OY992505.1 coordinate 17,483,940, forward strand.
AATCCTCAATAGTAAAAAAACTAAATTAATTCATTTTCGACAGAGAACTCGAGTGCCTAACGTTACATTGATGTGTAATGGGGAAGTTATTCAAACTGTTGATGAAACTAAATTCTTAGGTCTACAAATAGATTACCAAACTAATTGGAAGACTCATACTGAGAACTTATGCAAAAGGGTCAACAGTTCAGTTTATGCTCTATATAAACTCTCTAGGATAGCAAATCTCAATAGCATATTAATTGCTTATCATGGATATGTTGAGTCCATACTACGATACGGAATAGTATTCTGGGGAAACTCTGTGAATAAAGGTATAATATTTAAGGCCCAAAAAAGATGCATACGAGCGGTTAAGGGATTTAAACCAACGGACAGCTGCAAACCAGTTTTTAGACAATTAAAAATTTTAACGTTGCCATCTTTATATATATACGAGGTAACAATGTTTGTCATGTGTAACGACCATCTTTTCCCTACGTTTATAAAGACAAATACTAATAAAAGTCACCGAAACGGTAACAGAATATGTGCGCGAAAATATAGAACTCATCTCGTCGACAGTAGCTTCTTTGGAATGGCTTATAGAATCTTTAACAAAATTCCTAATACTTTTAAGACCTTACCTGTAAAATGTTTTAAAAAAAGGTTGATGGAATTTCTTACTGACAAGGCTTATTACTCAATAGAGGAATTTCTAAATGATAAAATTAAATAACAATGTTTCTTTTTGCATTCATATACTTACTTTTATTAATTTATATTTTTAAATGACCATAAAATTATTAATTCGTTACTTACTTCTTAATTTTGAAATTATGTTATTTGATCACAATTTCTGACATTTTATATTATAATAACTAGGTACTATTTTGCATTTGACAATATTGTAATTAATTAATTCTTCTGACTGGGCATGGTCCCTCAAATGTATTTGTATACCTTAAATAAGGTCGAAATGTAGTGATACCTAGTAACAAACTATTGTCATCTATTATTGTAATACCTACATTTCACAAATAAAGATATTACTATTAATTTTACTTACATCGATAAGTAGGTACAGAAAAGATGCAGTATATTCTTTTTTAGTCAAAATTAACAATAAGGTTTATACGCCAATAGTCAAATTTAAAAAAAGGTTAAGTATCTCTTTATATCGCTTTAAAAGTAGTTTTACTAGTAAACTAAAGAATAGTTCTCAATGTAGCTATCCTAACCGCAGTTAGGATAAGTGAGGATACAAATAAACATAAAGCGAAATTCAACTCTGCCATTTGAGCGGCGAGCGGCTTTTCTTAAAGCAAAACCCTCCCACTTAGCCGGCGAAGTCTCCGCCAGTATAATGGGCAAACAATAAGCCATTATAAAAGGGCACTTATTTAATACAATATAAACGACAATAACGCTTTGTCAGCCTACTTGTCTGAAACGACCCTTCTCAAGATAGCTTCCATAACACACGGGAGATGTTTTCGTTCATTCATTGGCTGGCCCTAGTGGCGGATATTTCTCTCCATTGTTCCGAACAGTATTTTCCTTATCCATGGCCGTCTTCAATATCCCATTTGACTTTCGGTTCGAGTAGGTATCATTACACTCCATGCAGCTGTTACAGTTTACGGCTCAACTTATATTATGTTCCTAGCATCATTGTAAACTTTGCAAACGATCTACAATTACGTCCCGTTGGACGTGCCACTGGGAGTTAAGCGCTTTTAAAATTATCCTACTCGTTTTATATGTCTCATTTTAGAATTGCTTATGGGTAGACAATTCCCAAGTTATTTATAGGACAAGAAAATGCTCAGACAAGGAATCCTAAATTCAAGTAGCGCAAGGCTTAGATGTGTCTTTATTTTTCCAATTTGTTCTGGATCGCACGAAAGCGAACGCAAAACCTACACTCTGCCCCGATTCTCCTGTCTCGTAGTGTGAAATCCTGCAGAGACGAGATAAAAAGTCACAACTATATATTTAAGTGTAACCGTTTGTCGGTTGTACTAAGTCTCCAATATCGAAAAGGTACAGCTCCTTTGTGTATTGTAATAAATATGAGGGCGGAATGTTTTACTCCATTTCACAACGCCATTTCATAGGTTATGTGAATAAACATGTTACAATGTTTATTGGTTGGATAACAAGTTCTTTATCGAGTAACATGATTTAGATATGACAACAAAATTATTAAGAACGTTTGTAAAGATCGGAAGTCGACAATAAATAAAATAAATAAAGGCCTTACAAGTATAAAAAAACATAACGGTTGTAATGTATTTCTTCCGAACGCATTTCGCGTACAGAATAATTTCACATTCATTTGCTTAAAATAAATTTCACTCAGTTTTGCCTTCGGTGAATTATCATAGACCTCAAAAGAGTTTCTTTCATGTCAAAATCCATTATCCAGTGATACGACTCCACATTGATGTGGATAACAATACCCTTTGTTTCATTGTACCTACTAGTAATTCTGTATTACAATAAGGTACCGAGGATACCAGTCACAAAAGAACGGGTTGATGCTGTATTAGAAAAATGTATCTTATAAGAGGTACTTTATTCTTTGACCCTACGATGGAATATCAAATATTTTCTTCATGCAGCCGAAATTATAATATTTGGACGCTGAGATACATCGTAAAAAGGAGGATCGTAAAGACTCAGTATAATTTTGAGATTCACTTTTTATATTTTTAAAGCGATTTATTATACTTCGGCACTTATCTAATAATATTGAAATATGGAATACTAAATTCAGTAGGAGTTTTGGTTATAGACTAATATGAGAAAATAGTTAAACACTAGTATATAGTTACTAAATGTGTGGCATTTTTATATAAGCATAAGTAATAATCTATTTTAAAGTAAATGTGCTTGCTGTTTATGAAACTTTTAAGAATTATTAAGGTTTATGTTATCTGGTTGCTCTTAATTAAAATAACTTTTAGTTTTTTGATATACCAACTACAGATCACACAACCTAAATAAGATTCTACGTCACACATTTATAAATCCTATAAAACAATTGTTAATTTTGATATAGGCCGTTTGTCTGTTTATCTTTTATTGACCTCTGTTACAGCTAATAAATGCTTATGAGTTACATTATAACTTTGGAACTCAGTGAAATGTTCTAATTTGCGGTATAAAGCAAACAAACATGTTGGCTCCCAATTTCAAACACAAGCAGTGAACACATCATAATTAGAGTACAAGCGATGCACACGATATGTTAGACAATCAAATTAGATAAAAATAAAGAACAATTAATCACTTATACTATAGATTCGGAAACTTTGATACCTATATTTTGTGTTAATTTTAATACATATTTCTGTTGATAAAAGTCGACATAGGCGAACTAAGATAAATCTGGTGGGCGATGAACTTAAAAAATACCATTTCAGTAGTAGTCTCAAGTAGTAGGTTACAGAAGAGCATGCGTGCAAGAAGAAGAAAAAGCTGTCAGGACCTTAGTAAGAAGATGTCGGTGATCTCTGCGTAACCCTCTGAGGAACGGACGCGACGGGCGGCGACGTAATAAAATATTGTTGCAGTTACACTTTCATTATTTAATTAATTTTCGTCAGCTCCTGATCTATAATCTGCAATTTAAAACAAAAACATAAACTTCGCCACTAAAACTCGTGACGTCTTTTAGTTTTAATCAAGTTTTAACAATATTAAACAGACGACTCTAAAATCTAGTTCATCCGCCGTGCTAGCGAAATTAAATTCGCGTTCAATCTAAAAGTTTGGCTCTTTTACCGGTTTCCACGACAATATTTCCATTCCGGTTATGTTACGTAGCCGACGGCGAGCCTGGATTTGTTTTGGCCACAATTTATACAAGATAGCCGGATTTGGTGCCGCCTAGTGACTGGCCGGTTTTGAGATTTAACGCCAGCATCCACTAGCCGCGCACTGCGTGAAATTCTCATAAAAAGCTGTGTGAAAACAAAACAACAGCGCGCCGATCTATGTTCTAGAGCAAACACGGATACGAGTGGCTAGGTAGTACCAACTATTCTCGATTATGTAAGTTAAATAGCTACAGACACACGATAGCGCCTAACAACATTGAAGCGACGATGATCGTGAAAGTTAAGAACTTCCTCGACCGTCTGCCTTCTAAAGGTTGGTCAAAAATAAGCTTTTCGATGTATAGATGTACCACGCTTTGGCACGTTCTTGTTACGGCTCTGTAGTTTTTCATGATGACTCGACTTGTCTTTAACAGACAAATTTATATTAAATAGTTGGCACATTATTAAAAAAATGCAGTCAGGCTTTTGCAATAACCTACCTAGTTGCACAGAATACTAGTTATTTTAAATGTTAACTATAAACACAAGTATAAATGAACGCACATGCTCCTACAAAAGTCACAATACTTTGTTAAATAGCATTTCCGTACCACAAACAAAGAGAATCACGTATCTAATTATGCGGCAAAAACTGTCTGATGCATGCTCTAATTCTAAATCGCAACACGAGCTAGATAAAGTTGGTAAAATAAGTACCTATACACTAACAATTGCTTAGAGTATAATACTATTCGCGTACGAGGTATACCAAAAGTTCAGAGGTAGATTGGCTGGTTCAGGCCTTTGACATTGTCATTATTAAATTCTTTAGCCGAGCGACGACGGTAAATACTTTAGTTATTGGTATAGTTCGTGGTAGCGCGATAGATGACAGGTTAAAAGGTATAATTTCAACACATAATCTTAATCTCCTCTCTTAAAACTTAAGCGGAGCGGGCGACTCTGCTACTACAAAACATTTTGTGTAAACTGTCCTATTAAGAATAGAGAGTAGTAATATCTCTACTCCTAGACGATCGTGCACGAGTACATGCCAGTCACGACAGATAATACCTCAAATAATAATTAATTTAAACATTGATTAACAAGAAACCAACTTTGAAGCCCTAATGTCTCAAAATAGACGACCAAAATAAAAGTGTATGTTTTGAACCGACTATTTGTTTTTTCAGACATCGCAGCGTTCCTTTCCATCCAAATTATCCGTCGCGATATGTGACGTGAGCTCCTTGGCGTGTCACTTTCCGCAATGTTATACGTCATTTGTGCCGTTGTTCACATTAAGCCTGATTTAGAGCTCTAGGCCGGTTCTAGTCAATACATTTACATGTGAGATACAACAACGACATTACAGGGTTCGTAGTTCAAAAGTTTAATTAGTATCTTCAATAGAATTTTACTTTCACGGGAATTCGGTACAGACCGTCAACAAAATTTACCTGACGTTTGGATCAATTTAATTAAAAGAATCGGTTTTGCTGTTCATTTTTAATAACTTTTACTGTATTTTGTGAATACAATTACACTTTAATCAATATATACGACATCGTATTCAAAGTTATAATAAATATGTCATCCGAACTGTGTAAATTGTGTACACGTCTTATGAAAATGTTTAATTGCATAGATAAAGCCAAGCAAAAAACATTTATTTTCTTCTTTTGTTCACGAGCTCGCAAGACGGAGTATGATAAAATACCATTAATGTTTCTGTTTTCTTACATTTTAGTATCTTAGATTATTCTTTGTTCTAAAGTATAGCAACAGAAAAGACAACTAGGCAGTTGTCTTTTCTGTTACTAAGGCTAGTTGGACTTTATATAATTTTTGATTTTAACAACTACATCATTGTAGAGAAGTCCAGGATGGAGTAGCAAGTTCACCAGAGAACAAAAGTTATACATAAAGCTAGCTCACAACTTGCAGAAGTGACAGAGGGCTGGTCATATAATCCGTGACTGACAATATTGACTGACACTCAATAGACGTGTTCTGGAGTGGAGACCACGTCCTTCGGCGAGGTGGAGTGATGATAAACGCTTATAGTGGCAGGACTTGGATAAGAAGTGATGTAGATAATAGATAGTGGACTGAAGGCATTATGAAGAAGTGTCGTTATTCATTTTCAAGAAATGTACCAAACAATTTTCGCTGTCGCACAATTTATACAAACACGTATAAGCAGGTTGTATATAAGTACTGCTAACGTAGGTACAGGACAAATCGGTCAACATGCCAAAAACAAGCAGAGATTGGCCCATTAAAGACTACAATTTACATACTGACAGCTTAACGATCACGATAATGGGACACCCTAACAAAGCAATCGCAAATAATCGCGATACATTTGGACGCGGATTGGATTTAAATAAAATTGTAAATTAACCGAGATTAAATACGTCGCGCGGTTTTATTTTGATGCCATATAATTCACAGGAACGGATCCATAATACCGATCAGGGTCACGTACGGTTATACGGAGTGATAGAAAAAAGGTCTGAAAACGATGAGAGTGAGCGAAGCTGGGATTATTGGCTATGCATGTTGGACCAATCAACATTTGCCAGCTTCATCGGTTTTGTGCACAACACTTTTTAGGCCAATTTGCCGATAATTGGTCTTTTTGTCATCATTACTTTCAGCACTAGTTTGTACGGCTCGAATTTATTTGTCACTTTTTCTTTTAGGTTCTGTTAACATCGTTCTAGGTGTTTTTAATTTATTGATGAATAAATAAACCTAAAACTAACATAATTCCACAAAAGAAATTGCAGCAGTGCAGTTACATATTACAAGTACTGTACACTTCATAAATTTTATATTGGGCACCGACAATAAAATATTTGAACAGCACCTGACTAGATTTATAATAAGAAAATGTGAAAGGAATTCACATCTCATTTTTGCTTAAGCTTCAACAAGTTTCGCAAGGTCGAGCGTAAAAAGCTTATCTGTATTCGCAAAGCCTATTTTCATATATGAAAAGTAACGCCACAAAATCTATCACACATATTCGTACTCTACTGTTTTTAATGCAAGGGACTTTCCCACGAAGACTTTTAGATGTTGCTATCAATTGAATTTCGATTATGTCTGGTTTTACGACAGCTGAATAGGTTTTTAAAAGACTTTAATACATAGCATAAAGATTACAAAAAGAAGAAAGAAGAGGGAGCAAACATATTTTACTTGACGTGTCATTAATTTTATTTTTCTGGTTCCTGAACACGTATAATAACAACTGAAAACACTATTTCATTTAAGATCAAGTAAACTAACTTAAACCTGGAACAAAAGGCTTCAGGCCATTTAGTTCTTTAAATAATAGACAGTATGAAAATTAGATTTGCTGCAACCAACAGACAAAGTGTACGAAAGGGTTATTATATTTCACTGCGAATAATAACTGTATTTTCATATGGCACATTTAACAATGGAATAAGCTTTGTAAATAAATGTCGTAACCAAGCTTTACTCCTAAGGACTAAACCACTACTTAACAAGAATTTCGAGTCCAATGTTCGAAATAAAAAAAAAAAATTATATCGTAATTTCGCTACTTTTGTAAACCCTCAACTGATTAATAACGAGCAACCTCACTTTAATGACCCATCGACGGCTATAGTAGGAGTAATTAAGTAATCGTATTTCACTCATATGACGGTTGACAAATAGCTATTAATGTCCCGGAGCGAATCCGATTAACTCGCGATGGATATGAGTACCGTTCAACGCTCCCAAATAACTAGTTTATTAGCGAACCAATCAATCAGTATCCATGTCAAACAAACTACCAATCAACAGAGCATCGCTTCTTATCAATACCTGCAATTAAGAATCCTGAATATTGACGGCAGCACTAGGATATAATGAAGAAATTTTCCTTTAGGTATGCCATGTTAAGACAGTGTTATGACAGCCATTTTGAATAAATTTTGTAAGAATTTTGTTTGTGTAATCATGTCTCTATTAGTTACGTAAATAATAGTAAATGTTAATCCCAAATCATATATAACCTCAAATTATGATGATGTAAGCATGTTACACGTTGTTGAATTTGAAACGGAAATTCACTCATGTATTATTAAAATCTGGTTTACTATATATTGTATGAAGGAAATAAAACAACGTACTCTAATAATTCTATTTTGGATAACAAAACACGAATCAGACATCACAAAATATTACAATATATTGAGAACAAACAAATCAAAAATATCCCTAAAGCTCTAACTAGACTATGTCGTTGAACGAAGACAATGAGATACAAATCCTGGTTCTATATCCATACAGTCAGGCGAAGTCGACAGGATACCGCACGTGGATATTGAAAAGAAAAACAAACAGTTCATTCGTGAATTTAAATCCAAAGCAATCGCTTTTATTTTCCTATCAGTCAATCCGTGCGTCACGAAAAACTACTGACCTGAATTTATGGAGTTGTCAAAGGCGGGCAAGTAAAAATTTTTGTCGTCTTCTTTGTTATGTACTGCAAATTGAATGAGTTCAGCCCCAAACCAAATGGATCATCGTGCACATTTTCAGAAAGCTATGTTTTACGTTTTATAAAATTTGATGAGGTTATAAAATCGAAATTTTTTATGACACACTCAAAACACAATTGATGCGATTTCAAAGAAATATTTTCTCTTGCCGGTATTAGAAAAGTAGCGATCATGGAAATATCGTACTTGAACAAAAGTTAGCCAGATTGCTATCACATTACTTCTAACATACATAGTCCAAAAACACGTTATTTTTCTCAACAGAAAATGACAAAGACACTCACAAATTTTTACGAGTTTAATATTAATTAAGATTATGTAATTTTAATATCTTGTAGTATCTATTTGAATATCGACTATAGAAAAACGCTACTACTATGTCCTTAGATAAAAGCAACTCCAAGCGTAGGTGTTTCATCAAAAATTGTGTAGCTAGATGGAATTCTTTGTTCAGACTTTAGTTATTTCCAAGACACTCAAAGTTGTGAGATTCCGGCAACAATTTGTTGAAACTTCATCAAAGTGTAGTTGGGTAGGCGCTGGCAACAGACGCTTCTAAAATACACCGCTGCATCCAAACATTGCGGCGGAAACTTGTTACAATAGATCTGCACACTTGTGCGGAGACGAATACTTCTCAAGTGCACTTACGTTTCTATAACGTGGAAATAATAGGATATTTTACAGCCAGCCCGGAGCAATGTCTGTTTTCTCTAATAACAATGGTAACAGTACCGCCAAACGTAGGTACCTACTCGTATATCAATCCACCGACAAGCGAAAGTAAGGAGATGTACCTATGTCGCTTGCATTTAACATATCGCATCTACTAAGTGGAACATAAAACTTTTATCTTACCACGACTAACCCCAAATCTTTCTTTATAAATGCTCTACGCTTCGTATAAAACGCTTCCGGACAAATAAAATTGAGCAGATTAATTTAACCGGATTAACTTTAAACTAATGTTTAAAAGTCTCAATTTGAAAGCAACAAAGTTAAAAGTTATTTATTAAAAAGATAAGGTTTTAACGGTTTTTTTGTACCATTGCGAGGTAACAAACAAAAGATTTGGCGTGCGCTTTAAAAGAAATACCAGTAAATTATTCATATTACTCTGAAGTGCTTCGAGATGCGAGTGAAGACGGAATCCGTTCTAGATACCTACCTACCTACTTTACTTGCATTATTCTTGAGAATTCCCGATGAGGGAAACGTCTAGTTAATATTGCGCCGTGATTTCCGCAACAAGATGGCTCGCAGGAATACGACATCACAGCCAATGCGATTTCTTGTTCTTAGAATTGTCACGGCAAAATGTACACAATAAAATTAAAATCCTAACTAATATTATAAATTAACCGTGTCGTGTAGCGGTAAAAGAATACTACCACCCCTTCTCTTCCCTTGGATGTCGTAAGACTGCTCCATCAGCACAGAGCGGCGATGGGTTCACCACCTGTCACGCTGAGCACATGTACAGTCGCTATTTGGTGAAATGTGGACTATGGCAGATAACTGCTTTTGCGGTCCTCATTGTCATTGTCTGACAACCCTTCAGGGATAATAGTCGTGAATATATGGATATGTATGTAATATTATAAAGGCAAAAGTGAGTTGGTTTTTGTTACGTTTATTACGCCTTCACGCTAAAACCGCTAACCGATTTTGACAATTTGACAGTTTTTGGTAAGTATAGCGATAGATGGGGCCCTGGAGACGGTTTTAGACTTTTTTCCCGAAAAAATTACGCGAGCTAAGCCGTGGACAAAAGTTAGTTATTTATAAATATTGTTTAAACTTTTCGTAAAATTTGTTGCGAATGGCTGCTTAAACGGCTATCGCGGTTAGAGCATCAAGCGGATATAAAACTTTTGTTTGTTACTCGCCCCTTCCTTCGTTTGTTAGCGTTAGGTAAGGTTCAAAACGTAAAGCTCAAAATGGTATGTCCTTTTTGCTCACGACCACCAATGCGGTCAGGCGAACCTAGAAAAAGCCGCTGCGCTCATACAAGGCTAGTAAACCCCACGGATTTTCTTTAAGAATAACCTGAGAGTACTATATATACAGCTAGGTCAGTGTTTTTTTGGAAATAAAAAGAAAGCGATTTAGTAGATCCTCAAGCGTCGGTAAGAAACGTATCATGATGTATTTGTTTCTAGAAAATGTGTAACGTTTTAAAACTCTTTCTCATATCTTCGTTTGTTTTGTTCATAGATGTTGAACTTGTAAAAGCAACAGTTTCAGGTGTGTGAACTTTTAGCACTCAAAGCGACTGCAATATTAAATGTGTTCGGGATGAACACAGTAATTTCGATTAAAACTGTGGTGGATACATTTAAACTAGAATGTTGTATGCGGTCTAAAACGGTTGTTTCAATTATTTGATACACACCATTATTGTCATTTTCCCGCAAAAATGCTATTATAAATACCGTTCGCAAACCGCACATTCAAATTTTAGTGACCGTAAACTAAATGATATTAAATTTGTATGATTTAATTTAACAAGTTACACATAAAACGTTGTGAATCAGGTACTACTTAAACAACGAGTGGCAGTAAAATACTAATTTGAGCATCCTTGAGAAGAATTGAGAAGACTCGTTTTATTTTGTTGACAGTTAAATATCCTTTTAGGCTTTTTCGTAGGCGACTAACGGAAAAAAGACTGCACATACATCCAACAACATAGAGCGGCGAGGGGCACCACTTATCACGCTGAGCACGTGCGCAGTTGTAATTTGGTGAACGTCGACTAAGGCAGTGGACTGCTTCTGCGATCCTCATGCCTAGTCTCAGACTAACAATTTAGGGAAAATAGTCTCACGACTATTTTCCCTAAATTGATAGTCTGAGACTAGGCATGGCTCTTCTGTATGTATCTGCACGTATTTTTAATAAAAAAAAACAAATACAGTCATCACTAATATGTACAGTTTAATTGTTGTCATACAAATTGTAACATGTAAAAATAAAAAAGTATAGACCATTCTTGGCTGGGTGTCTTACTTTCAAACTTATATTTTGATTTAGAAACCCTTTTCTGAGTTAGCTAAAAATGAGATGCTCTATTTCATAATAACATTAGGAAAGGTTAAACTTTACGTGCTTCCTTTTACCCATAGACGAAGGATGTTAAAGTTTCATCCCCTTTTACTCCATTATAAATCAAACCCTGAAATATAATTTTGAATTATTTAATTTCATATTAACATTATTGTTATGGCAACAAACTGAAATTTAATAAATATCCAGGCAGACTTAAATCATGCCCTCTTCTAACCTACAGCTTATCTACACCTACTAAACAGAGTAAAAGAGAATAGACTAAAAGTGGTGGTCCAATAACTAGAACACAGAGGCATTGTTGTTCAAAATAAATTGTACAAATACATCAAAAACTACTAATAAATGCGAACAAAATATAAACACTGCTCGATCCCATCAACAGTTAAAAACACAATGTAACATGTATCTATTTATAAAAATGATTAAAGTGGTACTTTGTTCCTTTGCCAGTTCCATTGGACCAATATAACATACAGCAGGAACGAGGCTATTAATTGTTAATAGTTTCCCGGAAAACGTCAGGCTGACAACGGACCCACGCATTCTGCAATGTGTGTATGACAGGACATTTGTTCCATCAACCGAGCGAATGTCGCCCTAACATCAACTTGTAACAAAACTTACTCATTCCTTGACAGAAACAAGGTTAACGTTACGGTACAACAGTTCGGTTCATACTGTTTTATGACCGAAATTAATAACCTATCTGTCTATTGTCTGACGACGTCCTTGGTCGAGTGGTTTGTACACCGGTTTTCATGGTTTCGCCATCTCTGAGGTCCCGGGTTCGATCCCCGATCGGGTCAATTTAGAAATTATTGTTTTTCTAAATTGTCTCGGGTCTGGGTGTTTTCTATGTATAATAAGTATGTATTTAAGTATTTTAAGTATGTTTATTCGTTGTCTAGTAACCATTTAACGAATTTCATAACGAAGCTTCTCTTGGGCTAGATAATTGGAGTGAGAGTAGGTATAGCGGCTCACGAAAATAAAACTACCATTTTTTTTTATTCTAAGCCCGGCAAATGACCGCACTCCACCTGATGTTAAGTGGAAATGAAGTCCAGGCGCGAGGACAACTGGTGCAGCGTAAGAGACGTAGCATCAGTCACCCTCACTTTGCCGGCCCACAAAGTGCTTCTTCACGCCTCGTATGAAGGACCCTACCCCTACCTACACCTTTCTTCCCTTGGGTGTCGTAAACGGAGACTAACGGACTAAAGACTGCACGAACATCTAACAGCATAGAGCGGTGATGGGCTCGCCACTAGTCATACTGATCACATGTGCAGTTGTAATTTGGTGAAACGTGGACTATGGCAGGGGACTGTTTCTGCGGTCCTCATTGCCTAGTCTCTGACTAACCTTATGGAGTTATTAGTAGTGAATCTATATGTATGTATGTTTTGCCCACTAGAGTGAGAAATTAGACTGAACGGTTTATGCTTCGTTCGTCCCACTGAGGTTCGTACCATATAAAAATATCCTGGTTCGTCCCAAACAATATGTTTCTTTCTTCGTCCCAAAATATTATTTTAATTATATTATTCTCGCTTTGTCCTATTTTATATTCCTTTTACGGCCCATTTTTTTTAATGCCAAACTTACTTTTTTATATAATGTATGTACAATAAGCAATTATTTTTTTTACTTTACTTTTAACTATCTACTTGTAATTTGGGACGAAGCACAACTGCAATAGTGGTATGGGCTAACTAAGATTTTTTTGGAATATGAGATAAAACTTCAGGACGAATGCAGCATAAATCGACATAGGTTTATGCTTCGTTCGTCCCACTGAGACTCGCCCCACATAAAGAATCCTGGTTCGTGCCAAACAATATGCTTCCTTCGTTTCAAAAACTTGTTTGGAGCTTAGGTAAGTAAAAAAATTTACTTTAGTAGGTAAAACAAAAGGTAGACAGCTTATCCATTTCAAGCGTTAATGGGGCACAACCAAACAGGATTGAAGCACACATTGACAGTAACAAAGTCGCAGGTGATAATCAGACCTTTCTGCACAACTCATTCTGGGTTGAAGACCCTGTGTAATTAGTGAGCATTAGGCCAAATCCTCTTGATCCGACGAAAGAAGCGAATAACGATGTTCAGTCCGCGAGCAACCGAAAACAACAAACACTACACCTTTTTCCCCTTCGTCTGTCTCCTAATAAATAAGACGAGAGAAAAACCCGTTTGTGTTTGAAGCGAATGTAAACTTTGTTTAATATTTATTTGAGAATCAGCGATAGGAAGGGGCTCTACCAAGAAGATGTGGTCTTGGAGTTTTCTTATATAACTAGATTGTTATCAATGTTACTCACTTTTTGCTTAACCCCTTAAGGGGATCCTGCACGAAATTGTGAAAATTTACGTATTTTTAAGTTAGTTGTACTATGCGCTGAATTAGTTAAATACATTAAAAAAACTTACGTAAGTTAGCCTGATCTTTGCACTAGGTCATGGCTTTGTTGAAATTTGAAACAAATTCTTTAAACAATAACGAACAATACATAAATCGAATGACTCCTAAAAACATTTTTTTTCGACAACTTTCTTAATTTTACGCATGAAACAATAATTCTTACATGAAAATATTTGTATTGATATTTCGCAGGTCGCCCCCATCCTAAAAAAGTAAATTTTAATTTCTAACACAAGTGCGTGATGGTTTTGTACATTTCGCAGAATAAAAACATTGCTCTAATCAAATTACTAGGTCTGAAACTTCAAAGCAGAATAGTTCTAATTTTAAATATCAATATGATTTATTTTGCTATGAAGTTCATTATGAGACTTATATCAGGTTTTGCGATCGCGCTGCACCCTCTTATTGGGCATTTATATGTTGAAATTTTTCATTGTCTTCCGACTATATAATAAGGGAACTAAGTTTAAATTATTGTGTCCAATGTTTATATAAACAGAGCCTTATAAAGGGTTAGGACAATGCTATTTGCCATAGTTAAGACTATTGTAGTTTCACTAGTTAAGTATGCTACCGGTGTAACAGCCAACAAAATAATAATAAGTACTTCGTATTGATATATCCACGAATGATGGCAGTCCTTTCACCGATCGCCTATAAATGTGTGCTCCTAAACTTACTCCGCAATCAAATGTGAGCAACAAAATCGTTGGTCAACTGTTTTATCACTTGTTTGTCTAACAACATTTCTTGTTTTCCGATACTAACTTTCTAACGTCGTATCGTTAGAAGTAAATAAAGTTGTAGCCTAAACAAATGTGCTGGGTCAACATATTCATTTTTAATTTAATGTATGCCTTAGGAAACTTCATTTACTTACTTACAAATACTGTAGGCAAGTATACATAATTAGCGTTATAATATCCTTGAGATGTTCATTGATAATATGAGAGATTTCCCAATTTCCTGAATCCTATCCGCCAATATTTTACATAACATGTAAACTTGCTGCGGATACGCTACGGATGCGTCAAGCTTTAATATAGGTACGTTCGCGTACCATTATATCGCAATAAATCTCTATTAGACTGTTTCTACAGACACATTTTGATCGAATAACTTCCGTTTATTACGGAATAAAGGTTTATGTGCAGGGATCAGAATATTTTGCTGTCGTAAAATATATTTGAGGCTCTTGCTGCTTCTGCCGCTGACGGCTAGCGATTCGTTCTCACATTGCGATCTAGTATTACCAACTATTAAAATCATTACAGAAAATAGTTCAAGTACAGGTAATTGAGGTGCTCATTAAAGTATTTATTGTTATTGTACGAATAGAATGCACAAAGACATCGATCGTAATTATTGTATTTTCATTATTACAGTCCAACGATAAATGATACGGTTAAAAAGATGTAACAGATCTTTAAACTGAAAAGATATTCCTAGGATACCTACAGTAAGTAGTTAATTAATCAGTTAATATATACCTAATTAAACCCCGTTATTTATAATTATTATTACGAGTATCAGCCTATTTTGTCCTACTACAGGGCATGGACCATAATACTTTTTAATAAAGCGATTTTTTAAAATAAGTATATAAAATTAAAAAGATTATAAAAAATCTACGGTTCTGCACATTCTTTGCACATACTTAGGGGCTCTGCGTAGCTTATATGAAAATGTAAAACTGAAATATGAATAGAAGTGGTTTTGAAGTTATTTGAGATAGCGTTTAGTGAAGCGGAAGCTTTAAGTATCTACGGAATTCTTAAGCGTAGAAATTCCAGCTATCCTCATGTACACGACCTCGTCGCGAAGTAAGTAGACTAGTACAAAGTATTTTCTATTCGTTCCGAAAGGAAAACCTAATGGCGTTTCGTAACAAAAAACCCTAAAGTTTTTTAACGGTTTTTGCGGGCGTTTGTGTATACGCTGAGGTTACAGCGGACATTCAAATCTCGCTATTGGCATACACAATTATATAGTAATTGGTATTCAAAATTATATTTGCGGAGAATTAATATGATTTATAATACCTACTTAAATTGGAGGATATAATAATAAATTATGTACAGTATCAGACATCTGGCAAGTTGTAAATTATAATCCAGTATTATCTGGCTGAGAAAATTTATAGCAGGAGGGGCGTGTGTACAAGTTTTCCCAACTTCGCTTCACCTCTGTTGCACTAAGTAAAAGCCACGTTAAGCCTTTTTACGTTACCTAAAACGTGTTTACGGAATCCTGAAAACTTGTGGAGACGCATAGATTAATCGAACCTTCTTTTAAGTCACTGAAACTTTTCACAGCACTCGATTTCGAATTTGGTACACACAAATCCAATTGGGGCGGGGCGCACAGCTGTAGTTTTAATGATACGGGGTGAGTTGTCATTAATGATAGCGAGTTTATTCATTAATGATTTCGGGTTGACGGTAGCGGGGTGCCTCGCGGCCGTACGGGCAGCCACTTCGGGGGCTGGCGGGCCACTGGCGGGCCGGCCCGCGCCGCCCTTGCGCGCCCCGTGCTCCACACACTGGCACGCCGAAATACTATTAAATAAACTTTTATTTATACACAAATATATTAATATGAGTACATAAAATATTTGTTATCACTTTGAAAACAGAAAAAGTTGTAAGAAGTAAGTTTTTTAAAAAAGCTAGTGACTTTTAGTAGGATACAGGCACTTATTAGTTGTTTCAACTGGTTGTCTGATAATTAAAAATAATAACAAACAAACAGCAATTCGGGAAGTGTAGTCTAATTTTCAAAAATAAGGTTTCAAACTTCATGCAACAGCACGACATACACATTATACCGGGTCATATTTTGAAATAAAATATGCAATTTAATTGTCATTTTTAAAGTCACAAAAATATTATTTAGACCTAAGTAGTAAAAAAAAATTGTTATAGATTTTGCCTCGCCTCGACTCGTTAAGCTTAACTCGTCAGTTTCCTTATTCGTAAGTTCGGATGATTCGTAGACTAATGGCATATTGTATTAGTATTTTATTTATTATTTAAGTATTACTTTATTTAAAGTATATCAATATAAAACACCTCATCTGAGACTGTCGCCATAACATAGTTGTGTATATCAGTAGTAGCATTGTTGTGATATAGATAAAACATAGGTATGGATAGATAGATATAAAGGGATAAGACAGTCAGTATCTTAGTAGTCAAGGATTCTGGGTGAAGTGTGCTTCCGGCTCCAGCCTTATCGTCACTTAAACATAAGGTCAAATGAGGCCCCGTTGTGAGTGAGAGAGTGAGTATATTATCATCGAGTACATCTAGGTTTGCGTTTATTGGCGAAAGGGGAAAACATAATATTCTCATTCATTAATTCAAAACCCTTTTTAGACAAACTTGATAGGTATATTTTTAAGGAATATATATTAGCAAAAAATGCTTTCTTGAATAAATCTTTTTGACTTTGATTTTGGCTTACATAAGAATTATGACAGGGATAGAAATTACGAATCGAATTTTTAGTTATTAGGTATTCTGAGGAATTATCTGACATAATGTCGAAGTGATATTTTATTTCGTACGAGTATAAAAGCTAAATATTTCTAAGCTATAAATAACAAGTGAAATTTACTAACAACTTTAAAACAGGGGACGCGGGTATAACAAATTAAACAAATCTATGGTTCGGTGTAATGAACTTATTTTCCCGTTTAAAGTTGAAACTAATGTCGCAAAGTTTACGGGCCAAAAGGTTTATAGTCCATAGTTACATATAGACTGAATACTATAGAGAAGTAGCAAACTAACCGAAGCCAGCCCGTAAATAGGTCACATCCCTTTAATATT
Organism: Scoparia ambigualis; assembly: GCA_963921215.1. Lineage (NCBI taxonomy): Eukaryota > Metazoa > Arthropoda > Insecta > Lepidoptera > Crambidae > Scoparia > Scoparia ambigualis. Next base: position 17,501,608 of record OY992505.1, read on the forward strand.
GTTACTTTCCGTGACTTTGCGCGCTTTGATCTTCGGGCGTACCTCTGTATATTAATTTATTAGGAAACATCTTAATTTAGCGCTCGTAAAATTTAATAGAGCTTCATTTTAGTACATAACCATAGATTAAGATACGGTTGAAGTAGTTTACCTAGATTAGGTATCATTTCAATTTATTTTGTAGTACTAACCTTAATATGTAACCTTTACAATATACGCGGCTCTCTTGTAATGTGTTTATTAATATGTACACAAAGCAATTTAACTTTTGATATATTTAGAGTTTATACTAAGAACTTTTCAAAAGATCATGATCAAAAAAGATCACGAAGAACAATTTATGAGGACACTGACTGTCTTTTGTCCTAATATGATTTATAATAGACTGCAATTATTTATTTTTATTTTCTAATGCATTACTAAATGACTAAGGACTTATATGGATATGTCTGCGCTTTTCAAAAAAACTACAGAAGTTACTTAACGTTTTAAAGACAAGCAAAATAAATTGTTCAGAAGGCAGGCAATATAATGAACGTAACAGGGTTAAGAATTTCATAGAACCCCGGTCCCTTGCCCGTCTATTATGCAGTAATGTTTCTGTGCCCAACAGTCTGTTTGTGTTAAACAACTTGAGATAACTTTGATAACTGCCCGCAGTAACACATGTTAATTGTGAACCTTAAAGTATTGAGTATGTGATGTTAACACTCGCCTTAAAATCAAATACCTACTGTGTTTGTAGGGGGGGCGCACTGCTTACAGAAAGTTAAGATTAAGTGTACTGCCTGCTACAGCGTAGCTTGCCATGGCATCAATAGCTACAGTAGGCCTAGTCTAAGCGCATCCTAGACTTCTTTGATCCGTAATTCGTTGTACCTACATTGCGTACTTAGAGAAAAGGTCGTCATGCCGTAGACAGGTACTACGCTATCGTACGAAAGCAAGCGCAAGTTTAAACTTTTGTTGTTTAGAAGTTTTCTGCTACAGCGTAGCATCAATATAGCTACGAGTCAGTCCGTCCGGCCTACGTACATATTACGCTACGTTCGTACTACGCAAAGTACACACCTTATGACTCGTAGACTACGTCCGGTCAATAACAAAAGACTTTGACTACTTTTTTACCACGTCATAACAACTTTAATGAAGTTGACAAGCGAAGCGTCTTTTAGATACTTCAGGTAGACAAATAACTAAACTGCTCGGCGACTTTCGTTGTCGCCTGTACGAACTACGCTACGATACTCGTAGTACCACTACATAGATATTGCGACATTTATGTTTTAAATAATTGCTTGGTGCGGTTAGTAAGAGAGATAACAGCAGTTATTTTTTTTCAATAAAGTAGATGACAGGGATAATATGAATGTTTAATGGTATGGTAATGGTAATGATATTCCCCTCAAATCCCTTGAGTAAAGATGTGGGACTTTACTGAGATCTCACACGGACTTCTTCAGAGAATTTTAAAAGTGATGTTACCTTGTTTTGTTTTATTTGCCAACAGTCATGGACGTTCCCGAACACTTAATGCTGAATAATCTACCATTATTACACATTTATATTCAACAAAAGAAAACTGCAGACATGACGCTTCACTTTCCCGCCAAGAAGTCGAACATTTTTTTAACCAGAGCCAGTGGCGCCCCCCTTTTATGTGGGATATCTTCCTCTCACGCCCAGATAAGAAAAACTTAACAGGGGACCCATTAAAGAACCTAGTACCATCACTTCTCAGTCACGGGGATGGGTTGGAAAAACAAAATGCAATCACCGAGTAACAATTTAACTCTGTTAATCTGGCCCTGTTTCTCGAAAGGTACAAGTCTTGTAATGCAAGTGTGTAACCATAGTAACACTTGTAAAATACCAAACTAACAAGTGTAGCGTTTCACGAGACTGTACGTAGCACGTACCTATGTAGAATAAAATCTCAATCAATAATTAACCTCACAAGTAAATATTTACACGTGTAAAACTAATTATTATTATTATTATTAGCCTTAATTGTCCCACTGCAGGGCAAAGGCCTCCCTTCCCTTCTTCCTTTCCTCCCTACTTGCAGCGATCTGAGACCAGTCCTTCAGGAAAAAGTCCAGCGCGTCCCGCCATCTCAAAACTAATTCTGTTTCTCAAAAAATTGCGTTGACACTTGTTACTAGTGACTTTCAGAAATTATTCTAGCATTGTCGGTAGACTCCTAAATTTTACGTATCGCTTATTATATATTAATACTGAAACGAAACTAACGGGTCAAAATCTTTATACCTTCGTTAGTCAAACATTGTTCATCCTGAAATTGAATGATTGTCCATTAATTAAATAAAAAGGCAAATAATAAAATGGTGCCTGCATCACACTCGTGATGTTTTATGTTAAATTCTGTTAGACACTAATAATCTATTTATAGTACTTAATAGTTTAAAATGTCTTTGGAGACTTTCTACGATTTCAATCATCACTGTGAAAAGATATCGTCGTCGTTAGTTTTTCAGAGAGATCGTCCAATCGAACTTGTAAAATGGCATATTATTATAGTTATTTACAAGGCTTGTAATGTTTTGTGAAACATATTTTACAAGTACTTGTATTTCTACTCTTGTGGAACATCAGAATCACAAGTTGGCGGCCATTTTAGTGCTTTCATAGGTTGTCAATTGCTGTCTCTGAGAGACCATCGGAATATTCGGAAATTTTAAAAACATAAAACAAAGAGTGGAATGTCAGTGTCTTTTAAATTAAGATAAAATATTTATCAGATATTGCATTTATATGTCATTATTGCAATGATAATCTATTTTGTAACCGTAAAAATACACTTGTTATTTACTTCGTGAAACAGAATTTACAAGTCGTTGTTATATATCGAAGCTTGTGAACTTGTGAACTTGTACCTATCAAGAATCAGGCCCCAGGGGCCGAGGACTTCGATTCTAATATTTTGTTTAAACTAAAGTGATACAGTTGTCACGGTTTAATGTCAACACATTTAAATGTTGACCAACGACAAAAGAATAAGGTCAGCTAAACTAGTTGTACGATAATATAGCAACAAAGTAAAAGCCTACGTGATCCCATAATCCTTAAACTACATAGAAATGCTTAGTACAGTAACATCTAAAACAACGGGCGTATTTCTATCCCCTTTCGTTACTTTGCAAAGACAAATGTATCAGGAGAATTAACGGAGTCGAATCGTTTTATCGTGATATATCTTCCAATAAAGTATTCTTGCCAGGTAACCATAAAACAAATACTCCTCGTGTTGCCACAGTGGACCTCGCCTGTTTCCATCGTAAAAGCCCTCAGTCAAAGTAAATAGCGGTCCATTAGACCCCGCCATCGCTTGTCAGCGCTGGACGCTTCTCTCCCAGCGCGAAAACAAAGCGCTTTACGCTTTTTGTAGCGGCGGACACTCTTGCTGCGATTCAAAGGTAGAATGATACGAGCCGATATGCTCTGTCCGCGGCTGCGACTGTTTTCCGCACACACAATGCAGCGTTGGGATCTTAAAGCCTGGTGAACTCCTAACAATTCAACGGGAAACGTTGACAACCAAATCAATGCTTTTGTTCCTCTTTCACAATGGGATGAAGGGATATTGATAAATAGGGTTCAGCGCATAGAGCTTTTAAAAGTAGTACAATCTATAGATATTTATAAATGCGAAAGTTTGTTTATTTACCCGTCACATCAAAGCGAAGCAACGAATTAACGTGATTTTTTGCACAGAGATAGCGGGAAGGCCCAAGAGTGTGCTAGGGGATGTTTTTATCCCGGTCAAATGCAATGTCCCGAGGGACACACGATAAAAACTAGAGAGCCTGAAGTCGCGAGCAGAAGCTAGTTTCTTATATAAGACGCTGCCGGTTTTTATAATAATAATAATAATAATAAAATGGAAAAAAGTCTCATAATGCGGTCGACTGTCTTTGAAATGTTTGCTTTTCATCAGTGGCGATATAGATTACTTAGGTCGCAAAGAAATTCCTAGCACGTGCTTATTGTGAAATTTTGCTCAACTCGGTAACGTTAATATTATCCTTACCTTAAGTCATGGTTTTAGGCTTGTCAATAATTTATCTAATAATAAAGTTTACAGTGTAATGCAACTTAAAGTTTTCCTAGAACGTAACTTCTATTTCAATTAAGCCCAGAGTAGTTTCATAAACTGTGTCGCGTAGCGGTGAAAGAATACTACCACCCCCTCTTTTCCCTTGGGTGTCGTAAAAGGCGACTAACGGACTAAAGGCTGCACACACATACATCCAACAGCATAGAGCGGCGATGGGCTCACCACCAGTCTTGCAAAGCATATGTGCAGTCGCTATTTGGTGAAAAGTGGACAAACATATACTTGGCTTATATGTTAACATAAGGCAGTGTACTGAATCTGCATACGTTATCTACCTTGTATACGTCCATAATAAAGAAAGATGAATAACAATATTCCGTCGACACCGCTTACACTTTCGGTGAGGCTTATTGAAATTTTATGGTTATTTTGTAACACAAATCATGTTTTACGACTTGACACCGAAATAAAGAAAAAGTCTGTAACAGCCAAACCCGATATCCGTCATTATAATAGAGGCGAATCTGGTTATTCCTAAAAAAGTATACCTACACTGATTAATTTTAAAGATCAAAGCGATACTTAAATCTTTTTCAACATTTCACGATTTAAAATTATTAGAACGTACAATTAGGTAATTTCATCCCACGCGCAATAATTTCCTAAATAAACAACGTCAAACAAATTACATGGATGTATAGGTATATTATGGTAAAAATTTTGTAAATAATAGATTTAGGCATTAATACGCAATGTCTGTTTTCTATCCTCGGTAGCAGAGTGGCAAAGTGGGTTTATCTGGAGGTACCTGGGTATCAGGTCAACAAAGTAAGATATTTTAAGACTTATATAGAGCACCATATTTAATTAAACTTTTTACATTCAAATTCATATTTTGTATTTTGTGACCTGGTAACGACATATAATCTTAGAGCGTTGGTTGAATGCTCTAAGCACATAATATATATTGTAAATGTCGTTGCTTCTGTGCGCTGTGGTTTCTCGTGCCCGTTCTTTGCCACAGTTAAAAAATGATGTCCTGAATGGTTGGTAGGTTAAAAAGATTTGGACACTTCAAAGTACTTAATAATTGAGTTTATTGAATAAATATATTTTGACTTTTGACTTTTTTGACTTTTCAATGCAACAAGTTTCCAACTCGGCAAGCGTGGAACCCAACACAACAATTGTAACGATTACCTGATTTCAATAACAAGGCTTTTTATTTTAAACTTAAATCTGTGAAGTTTACCGCCTACCGTTAGTTACAAGTAAGAAGTCAGTAAAATCATAAGCCAAAATGAAGTGAGTAAAAAGCGTTTCGCTTGCCGCCGCCACCGAAGCTGCGGTGAAATAAAAAAAAAATATAATGATTGAAATAAAAATATTTCACTCGTACACAGTAGAACCTTTTTCTTTGATTACCGAGTACGTTTACTTATTTATTAGTACTTACCAGAGTAGCACGCGTAATAACAAAGGCGTTCGTCGTACTGAAGGTTAATAACTTACCTGAAACAACAAACAAATATTATTTATAATGTGAAAATTTATTCTCTAACGTTGAAACATTTTGAAGATGAGGTAAATAATGTATGGGTAAATAAATTAAAAAGAATATCCACTGAACCAAGATAATAATATCACATCACATTGTTTGTTCTAGGTAGCTACTCCACCCCTCCGTTAGTCAAGTAAGCAATTGATATTGAATAAATAAACAGGTCTGTAAAAAGTTTTCGCATCAACACCAAACTATTCGCTGGAATCGAACAAAGAAATAAAAGAGAATCGTCTTCGCAACAAATAGTCGGACTAATTTTGCCCAGGTCACGTCCTTTGTTTCGAAGCTTAATTGCTAACAATATCAGTTCGTTTCCCCGGATGCATCTGAGACGTATTGACAGGTAAAGTTGCAGGTTGCGCTGCGCCCCGTGGGCCAACGGAAAATGTGATAGAGGAACAATGGCTGCAATGGAGGGGCCTTCCAAATCATTATTTATTGTTTCGTTAACGAGCGCGAAGAAATGCGGGCCGGATTCGAGGCCCTGCCCGCTGAATGGGGGCAGCCTTACAAAAGGTCTTCCGCATACGACGGCGGAGATGGTGTTTGATCGCTTTGATTTCGGGGTTATAAACACCTCGCAATAGACTGAACTACGGTGTAGGTAAATTGACGTCAATCTCACTTTCTTTTCGAGGTGACAAACGAATATTATGAAGTTTGCTGCAAGATTTTTAATGATGAAATGATTTAGTTTATTTTTAATCATTATTAACCTTTTTTGCATTGTAGTCTCTGACTGCTCAATTATAAGCACGGCACTGGATAATTTGGTTTAGAAAAGTATAACCCTGAAATTTAAAGTTCCTAATTTCTATAGTTTGTAAATGAACGAAAGGCAAGTGGATGTTAAAAACGGGTATAATACAATGAACCACTTTTTGTTTTAATCCAATCACTTTTTTTGTTAATAATTTTTCTAAATGTAATAACTTAACCTCTTTCTCATCAGTCGGTTAACGAGTTTATTAACATCCTGTGATGCAAGTTTGACATCAGTTACAGTTGCATCACAAAATTATAAACAAAAACAGTGATTGGATTAAAACAAAAAGTGGTTCATTGTGTTATACCCGTTTTTAACATCCACCGGTTTTAAGGTTTGCCTTTCGTTCATTTACATACTGTATATACGTGATATTATACTAATCTTATCAATGTCATAATATATAAATAAGCCTTAAATAAATAATTAATGTGTCATCAATTTTTTTTAACAAGAAATATAAAAAAGAAAATAAATGTCCCCAAACTTATCGCTGCGTCAAGAGGCGGTACATTAATGACTGGGGTGCTTGTTTAGATAATTGAGGAAGATTTCACTCCTCCAACTTAGCAATGAAATAACTCAACAAGGCAATCGCGCAACAGAATTTCTTTAGATAAGGTAATGAAACGAAATGATTTTATCTTAACAACTTATGAAGAATATTACTGTGCTCCACGCCTTTTTTCTTCATTTCTCTTATTTTATCTTTACAATCTAGGTCAGTTTTATTGTCTACAGCCGACATAGGCGTTGCAAGTCGGCGACAGTTGCCGGAAATTGTAATCTAAACAATATACATTGGTGTTGAAAAATCTCCTAATTTATAATAACATTAAATTATTATTATCACAAATATTCCGTGATGAAAACGCCGCATTCCCAAAGCTAAATTCTCATTTTCCCTTCAGCGTCGAGAAATACTTAGAACGCTTAACTATATCAAACGATAAAAAGTTAAAGTGAAAAGAGCTTTGTAATAATGTGTATACGCATAATAATATTTACTGCTACCAAGACTATGTAGATTTAACTTTCCATGGGAGACAGGGCTCTGTTGACCGTACTACCGGTCGGTAAGCCGCAAAAGTCGTCTGTCGCGAAAGTTTATTTTTAAAATGTTTTTCTTTAAATACATACATATAATCACGACTATTATTCCCGTAGGGTTAGTCAGAGACTAGGCAATGAGGACAGCAAAAGCAGTCCTCTACCATAGTCCACTTTTCACCAGATAGCGACTGCACATGTGCATAGCGTGACAGGTGGTTAGCCCGTCGCCGCTCTATGCTATTGGATATATGTGCAGTCTTTAGTCCGTTAGTCGCCTTTTACGACACCCAAGGGAAGAGAAGGAGTGTGGTAGTATTCTTTCACCGCAACGGGGGTCAAAGTTGCTCGCGTCCGTAGGTTTACCCTTGAGACCCTACACGTGATCCCTGGGTGGTGCTAAATGAGTGACACCAACTGAGTGGTAGAGCCACGCTGCGTTGCAGCACACATTGGGCCGGCTCGCCCGGCGTAATACCACCCTCTCACTAATATTCGGCGTGAAATAATGGCACTTGGTGCTGTTGTGTTTCGTCCGACCAGTGAGGGTTCCGGAGGCCCTTCCCCCCCACCCCCCCTCCTCCCAATTCCTATTCCTTCCTTAAACCTATTCCTCCCTTAAAGGCCGGCAACGCGTCTGCGATTCCTCTGGTTTTGCGGGTGTCCATGGGCGGCGGTGATTACTCTCCATCAGGTGACCCGCCTGCTCGTTTGCCTCACTCTTTTATAAAAAAAAAAAAAAAAAAAAAAAAAAAAAAAAAAAAAAAAAAAAAAAAAACGCGCAACACGGTTAATTATTTTTATAAATGTTTAAATGTTTCTTTAGATAGCTTCAACTAATAACTCTAGTAAATGTAAAAACGCTATCGGTTCGCAAATCCTTGTAGGTACTGAGAAGAAATGGGTAGAAGCTCAAAATGGGATTTTCATTCTTATACCTTTAGTATCAGGTTGATCTCTTTTTTAAAGAAGACTATCCAACTCAAACATTCACAAAAAAAATAAGTATCATTAAAAATTACTTAACATAGGTAAGAACTGAACCCATTTCTTTGTATTGTCAAAGATGAAGTAATAATTTGTTATTACTATTTGATTTTAACAATTAAAATTAATAAGTACAAGTTAGAGTATAAATATTTCAATAAAGTATAAAAATATGAATGTTGTAATTTTGTAATATTCGATAGGAAACACACGCCATACAACTCGTTTTGATATTACTTGAGATACCACTAAGTAATTTCCCTCACTCTTTTTATTCATGGTCTATCTTTTTCATTTTATATAATACCAATGTAATTAAACCACGTAATACCTACGAGCTGTGTAGCGGTGCCTGGAAATTTCCATCTTCCCCCATGGGAATTATCCACAGAACGTAGGTATTATCCGACCAAAAAAGAGAGAAGTATCGTAACCTTAATGGCGATTAAATAATTGCAAAATATATTTAAAAAAAAGGAGGAGCTCGATGGCGCAGCGGCTAGCGCGTTCGGCTTGCGATCTTGCTCGCTAAGCAACTTTCGCAATGCCGGGTCTCTGGATGTGTGACCAAATTTAAAAACATCTCGAGCTCCTCCGTGCTTCGGAAGGCACGTTAAGCCGTTGGTCCCGGTTGTTGTCGTAAGATGACAGCCGTTAAAACCCACCAACCCGCACTGGGCCAGCGTGGTGGGTTATGGCCCAAAATCCCCACGTGCTATTGTTCACGTGGGAGGCCTGTGCCCAGCAGTGGGACGTTTATAGGCAGACAATGATGATGATGATATAAAAAAAGTTCAAAGCGGTCACTCGCCGTCATCTACTGCCTAGTTTGCTGAAGCATTGAAAAAGATAAAAGAAAAAAAAGGTATTGGCACCAAAAACTTTACCAGTGTGCCGTGAAACATTAACTATACAATCTGGCACGATCTCTCTTTGTGAGGTGTACGTATCCAGAATACTGTAGTAGGCTTATGGAATACGTGTATACCTAATGGAATACAGTATGGAAATCGACTCGTGCACTTTTCAAGTCGCGTCAAGAATCCGCCATAACCGCTTTATGAGTAAAGTTGTTGACGGCTTCATTTTTTATTCGAAGCTCCTATCCTATCTGGCTTTGGCCGGTTTTATTCACGCTACTTTAGATCGGTATAGGAGTTTATTTATCAGCAAAGTTTCGGTATTTGACTATATAAAAGTTCATGATTTCACCCAAGGTTTATTGTCCTTTGAAAGAAGCTTCGTACTTACGTTTACGACGATACAACAAAAGGGTACTAAGTATATTTGGAAACAACAAGGCGAGTCCACATTTCACCAAAGCTCCACTTCCACTAAGCTTTGGTGAGATATTTGGTTCCCAGCACCGGCTACCACCCCCATATTTCTTTCTACCGCAGCCGTACGCGACCTGCTTTCACGGAGTAAATACATTTTTTATTTGTCAACTGTTTTTTTTTAACTTTTTTATCGTGCTTTATCATAGCAAATCGTTGGAATGTTACACTAATTTTATTTATTTTCACTTCTTCACTTTTTACAATCAAAAAAGAAGTTACTACTTTACACATGCATTGCTGTCTTTTAGTACAAAAGTATGAGATCCAGTTAAACTACTGAGCATGGAAGCCGTTGGAATCAACACGCAAGTCATAATATGTCGGTACCATCGTCAATAGCATAATATTATGGTGATCGTCTACCCTCAGGCAGCCTTAATGTCAATTTACACTATTGTCCACATAAGGCACTTGGGAAAGCGGGGGTGTTGAACGTATTAGTTGCTATGCTTAGCTACAACATAGTAGTTTTTAACCCGATAATAAAATGACAGTTCACTCTTTATTAAACTTACTTTGTATTTTACCAACCCTTAAGCCAACATTAGGTAGCTTACCCAAAAGTAAATCGCTACATCGCCAAAATCATACAAAAGTCAAGTAAAGTGAGTAAAGCGCTAAATCGACGTGTATTTTTTGTGTCACCGGGCGGTGCGACACCTGACCAAACTTCAGCTGAGTGTTGTTTTTTGTTATGACTAACTTTCACACATCATAATTTATTATTAACCGTCTAAATTTTGTTAATGTATAATTTGTGGCACTCCTTGAAAAAGAAGCTATTTTGATTTTAGTAACATTACACTTTAGTTCACCATACGTTCAATTTCCACGGCGGCGTAGTAATACACAGTTTACTTTGGTAAAATGCAAAATTAACCCAGACATTTACTTTGGTTTTAATTATACTCCAGTTATAGTTATCAACATGATGTTAAGTCGAATCTACACTAAAGAGGCTATGAGTATTATATTTCGCCATAAACTGGCAACATATTTCAGTGTTAACCGTAAACACAACATGAGCGCAATAGAAACAAAACTACACAGCCATTGTCCTTTAATAGTTGAACGGATTCACGTGACACAGTCGTAATATGGCCCTATTCACACTCACAATATTTTAGACGAGCAAGTTTCCTCTAGAAATTCGCATCTACAGAGCAGGAAATGTTATTAGCATTACATTAAAGTTCACAAAATCTAGATAGCGCTAGCTAGAATTCACACAAAGAACTTTCTTGGTTCCAGGTTAAGTCGAGATCTTTTCCAACTGAAGAAACAAACGTTTCGCTAACTTCACCGAACTATGAGTTACAGTTTCGAAATGTTATTTAAAAGGTTGTAGATATGATTTATTAGATCATTTTCACAAAAGCATATTTTTATAGAAGCAAATTTTTGTATCGATTTTTTTCATAATTGTATTTTTTTTATTCGCGAATTTTAATGTAGCAATTATTCATATCGCATTTTTTCTTAATCGTAATTTTTTTTTAATCGCAAAATTTAATGTAGCGATTTTTCACAAAGCACTATTTTATGGTTATGTATATTACGATTATGAAAAAATGCGACATGAATAATTGCTAAGTATATTAAAATTCGCGAAAACAAAAAATTACGAATATGAAAAAAATCGATACAAAAATTTGCTTCTATAAAAATATGCTTTAGTGAAAATGATCTAACAAATCGTAGATAGGTACTAACTATTATATTAGCTAAGGATTCGACCCGTTGGTAGCAAGGTGAAAAATAAGGATGTTGATGATTTTTAAGTTGATTAATTTACCAAAATTACTATTACCTACCCCATTTAGTTCAATGTATTAACTTAACAAAATTGGCTTTGACTTTTCCGGCAAAAAAGCTTGGTTGGTACGAGTATTTAATGGTTTTAGCAAAATTCCTGTGTTCAAATTTGTTAAAATTACTTAAGTACCTACTTTACAAAAAAACAATTGCAGTGTTTACAGTAGGTTTCTTCGTGCTAATTTTAATATAAAATGAGTTTCTCTTCTCTTTGAATATAAACTCATTTGATTGATTAAAAAATATTATTATGTAAGTCATTACCGGGATCAGGATAAAAATACTTTATTTAAAGAAAATAATTATTAATAAGTTAATTTGTAGCATTTCTTATTTAAAATTCTTATTTCATCACACTGCTATAAAGAAACCAAAACTGAAATAAGCAACAAACAAACATTTCCCACACGTGGGACTAGAATCTAGGGCCTTATAGACATTGCGGTAATGTTCTTCCAACTGACGCCAGTGATAGACCTATTGCAAAAGGCACTTATAGGTCGAGTTACATAACCTTATTTATTTATTACAGCGCCAACTTTATAAGCGAGATAAGATAAGATAAGATAAAATTTCTTATCATAACTGTGTATATTGGTTGTCATACTTAATTAAAATGGTTTTCAACAGTCTGTCCATTTCGGACGTACAATATTTTACAAATTCCATACTCCAAACAATAAAAATAAAATTCAAAAAATCTAACACATCAAACAGACATTCATTAAATTATAAAATAATCATTTCACATATCATATCAGCAACATATCAGCATATAAAATTGTAAAAAAAAATAATGAAATTTTTAATAATCATAAATTAAAATTAAAAAATAATACGTTTAAACAAAATATTAATTAAATAACAATAAAACCATTTCACATGTCAGGATATACAATTGTAAAATAATAATTATTATAATAATACTAAAAATAGTTAAAAAATACATCTAAATTATAAAAACATTTTTCAATTAACCACTCTTTTAGAGTTCTTTTAAAATAGGCTTTAGTATAGGCTAGTTTTCAGCAGATTCACAAGAACAAAAATTAGATTTTTCTCCTTGTAAAACTTAATAACTAACAGATTATATTTATTATAATGACTAATAAACATCACTTACAATAGACACGAAATTGTTATGTGAATAAATTTAATTGCACGTTAATTACATCGTTGAGATCTACTAGAAAATAAGTTAATATCAGACGAGCCGTCGAAAGGAACTCATTTATTACGCACTTGTCCTACTCTGGAATAGTGACAAAGGATTCCATTGTCTGAGCAAATACAGACACGAATCCTGATTTCGCAACGAGTGCCTTGTAAGAACGGGAGACTTCACCAGAATACGTCGATTCGAATTAATTTGAGTTTCGTTAATTCCGTGCGTGCGGTATTAACCAATATTAGTTTGCGTTTGTAGGCTGTACGATCAAACGGAGCCGCGCCAAACGTTAAGCTAATTCGGGCATATAATGTTAACTCGTCCATGTACGTGAATATACAAACCGAGCGATCAAGGCGGCCCAGGAAGTAGGTAGATATCGTTAGCAACCTAATAGAATTGCGTGATATTAACCTTGTTATATGCAGACGAGCCGGTTCACGTCGACGTCTGATGTCTAATGGCGATCTGGCTGCACGTCTCCAATACCGACATACCTAACATATCTTTTAACCTCCCACTAGTGGCATTGATGACCGCCGGAGTAATTACATAAGTTCACGCGCGTTACGTGAACGTTATAGCTGTGGAATGCCAGCGCTCCGTTATAACGACTGCTCTGTGATATATAATGGTAGTACGATCCTTAGTGCTGGCTGTGTGGTTTGTTTGAGGGGTTCATTTACGTTATTAAATCGTCTTCTCGGAATGTAACTTCCAGCAGTTGTGTTTTAATGATACTCGTATAAGCCAGTTGAGAAACAACGAATTAATATAAAAATGTGTTTTGATGTGGCTAATGAGTTGTATGTTAACTTACTATTACTATATCATTTTTTATCACATATTCGTTTTTGACAACGTCTACGAGTAGACAATATTTTTACATTGTCTACTCGTAAATCATCATTGATGACAATTGCTTTCGAAACAATTAGATTCCGAACGCCGAAAATAGCAAAATGACTTCTTCTATTTAGCACAAACTTTTAGTTATCTAAGTAGGCACCAGTAAAAAACTTTATGTACAAGTTGCCAAATCCATGAACCGTTAACTAGCTGAGAGAAACTAAAAAGATCCACTTTGTGCTTAATTACTTCGACAGCAATAACCTACATTTTACTATTGTTCTTTTGATTCTTATTATTTATACAGATTTACTTCTGACAAAAAAGGTCAACTCTCTTGAATGTATTCATTTTAAAATAATCATTTAAATTAACGTCAGATTTTATAAATACTTATATTTATCTATTTTATACAATTTCAAGAGCAAACCTAAACGATTTTAATAAATGAATGTCATAATGAATTCATTTTTATTGAAAACCTTGACAACAACCTTGTATTTTCTACGTTTCCATTAACCTATTTTGTATGTTTCGTAATTTATGTTAAGAAGAAAAAATAACACCAAACAACATTTTTATTTGCACATTGCTTTGTATTAGTTTGTTGATGATAATGGAGAATGGTTTGGACTGGAAAGTGGGTCGAAGCGTTTTTCCTTACCTGGTGCGACAAAACTTCGTCTTCTCTACGCTTCTCAACGGATTAAGTTTTTCAACTAGCAATTAGTAAATTAAAAACCGCCCGTAAGAATGTAGGGGACGTAAATCGCACATTTGGAGATTTAAGAGGATCGTAAAGTCATTTTACACGCATCGGCGACTGAGTGCCGAGTTCGTAATTCGCCGAGGCACCCACCGAGACAGGAACGACCCAACTTTTCGGAAAGACTACGGCCGAATGAGAAAACATTAGGGAAGTTGCTGCCAAGTGATAGACAAAAACGGCGAAATGTATGTGGGGCTTAGCGAGAAACACATCACTGCACGGTACCAAGATACGCCGTGAATAACAATATAAACTTGTGCAACTCCGCTCACGAACTCGACGTGTGATTTATGGATATAAGGTAAAACTTGCAAATTATACAAATTGTCGTAGTTATACGAGCAATTAGTCAAGTTATGGTGTCGACTGTTTTTGGGTTAACAGAGGGGTTTGAACAAAAACCGATATGAGGGTGTATTAATATTGACGTGTCAAGAGTTATTGTGTTGTGTGTCTGTTCCTTCTAGGGAATACATCATCGCATGTGTCAAGGAAAGGCACGAATGTGGAAGTAAGCATATGAAACATGTCCCACACCCGCAGACGTAATAAGCAGCGCTCAACTCGCTCATAAATAAAGGGAGAGCTGCCGTTACCGCCGCTTTCGGCACGTCAACGACAGCTGCCGCGCGGACTAAATCTGACAGGATTCGACAAAAATATCTTCATCGATCGACTTTTGTTTTTCTTAGCATAGACCATTGGCTAAAAATACATAGACCGTCTAGCAATTATTCTCGATTGATAGACATGGACAACATATTTTTAAAGCTCAGAGTTCTAGCACTAAGTATTATTATCCACAGAACAGTTAAAAAATCTATCTAATTCGTTTATCAGTTATCTTTTGCGTGATAGCAAAAGATAACTGATAAACGAATTAGATAGATTTTTTAACTGTTCTGTGGATCAATAAACTATTGCCTCCCACAAGAATTCGAAGTCACCGCTGACTATAAACGACTATAAACAAATTGTAAATAATTCAAAAATAATTTAATGTAATACTGTGTTGTCTTTATTAATAAAAAACCACAAGAATTTCGAAAAATTCAGCCCCAGTTAGTAAACAAGATAGGAAGTCAATAATGAACCTACATCAGTAAAAGAAATCTATGTTTCAGCACGGCAGCGCGCTATGTTATTATAGAATTTCACCTCTTTCGCAGATTTCATAGCAATTTATCAAAGAAATATGTCGGTGGAAGGAAGCAGCGACAATGACGCCGCACGCGCCCGCTCCGTGCCTCCCTGATAAATCATCATGTTCAAAATGAATTTATCTCTTATCGAAGTGTTGTAGACCTTTGTTATTTCAGCGGAGAATTCTGCTGCCGCGCATGTTCCCTCCACCCCCAAGTAATTCCACTGTTTATGATACCTATTTACGTAAGCAAACATTGCAAAATAATATGCTTACACTCACATTAACCTTCGCGATACACAAAGACCTTTTGTAAAAGCCCATTCGTGTAAAAGTACCTTACAAGAATATATTTATTGGAAAGAGCTTATGACAAGGATATGATAATGTTTCTAAAGTATTAAAAGTCACTGGACGTCCGTCGGGGCCTTCATAAATATTTAAAGAAAACCATAGGGATTTAACTTTCAGGACGAGCGAAATATTCTGCGCAAATTAAATATGTATGTAATGTAAATTCAGCGGTTCTAAAAATCATTTCTCTAAAATATCCTCATTTATCAATCGCTTAGCTGGATTTAAATGAGTTTATACTTGGTTTAAATAATACATATTGTAAAAAACTAGATAAATCTTTTCGCTATTACTTTCTAAAGCAATGGTTAGCACATTAATCTAAGTTTAGGTCGTAGGATATATGGGCCACGAACAAAAGCTCGGATTATCAATTGGCAAGTTCCGTGGCCGTTGGAAGAGGAAGGCGAACGGAGACATCAGTCGGTGCTCCTTTACTGTATCCCAGAAATATCAATTATAGGGGTTAATTAAGCTAAACGACCCTTGTTACTTGTAAAGTCTTAACGATAACAGTATAGACGCCCAGCAGTTGTTAAAACTTATAATGTTTCGGATATAAATTAGTGTAGACTAGATCCTGAAATATGATTAACCTTGACAGCGTTATGAAACGAGCTAAGCGAATTATATTAAAGTTTGGAAGATTATAGCGGCGTCGGTAAATATCATCAGTATGGTTCCTCTACTATACGATATTACGTCCGTAACCTCGTGGAGCATTAAATTGTAGAGTAATAATTTCAACTGATTTATGTGATTTTAACCGGGGACGGGTCGTTTGTCATCTTTTTGAGTGAGTAATATTATTACTACAATCCAATGGTGATTCAGCGATTCTCGTGCTATCTAAGATACTGCTTGTAAGGTTTATTTACTCCACAACCGAAAAGCTCTCTCATCTCATCTGATGATTAGTGACCGGAAGGCCGAAAGGTAAAAATTCTTCTCTTTGGCTATCGAAAAATTGTCTGACTTAATTATTATATAGTAACTAACAACGCTAGTAACTTAGTTAATATGCCGACATACTTAAATAAAAAGATGGTAGGTTGCCAGGCGGACTTAAAAATATCTTTATTTGTTATTTTTAAATAACAAGATAACACACCAATTCCATCAGTACACTATGAAGCCTTTAAACACACTGTCGTCTCAAGCCTGCTTTCGACAGCAAGCAAACTAAAAAAAATATCTTCAGCTTTCAAACGTCCCACTGATGGGCACAAGCTTTCCTACAATGACAACAACACACGGTAAGTTTAGGCCAAAACCTACCACGCTGGCCCATTCAAAGACCATTTATAGTTTAATAAAGTTAATTACTGTTCAAAGCCAAATCTAATTACCAAGATGTAATTAGTAAGCTGAACGATAAGCTGATAACGAAGTAAGTTTGTGACTGCTTAAGCTGTGGCACGTTTCGAACTCTGAAGTTTGAGTAGTGAGGTAGCCGAGCCCTTGGACTGTGGGTGACTGGGGGTGACTGTGGGTGATTGTGGGGCGAGACGGCTGGCCGGCCGGCCGGTCACGATCCAACTGGCGCTGGCACGTATTGCGACCCGCGACTTAATTGATATTTGCTTTAACGAACGACACACTTCGTTATGATTTTAATAAGCCGAACAAGCGGTCGCACCATAAAACAGCTGACAAACGAATACAACAGCTTCGCTTTAAACGAATCGACGACGTGGTTCCTGGTTACAGCTGGTAAATGTTGCCCTTTCAAAATAAATGGGGCGAATTTGAAAAACAATACGTACCAATTTGCTAATTTTAAGTACCTACCAAGGTAGGAAATGATTACAGAGCACCGTTTTATATTGGTTTTAATCATTTTACCAAAGAGACATTCCGGTGCTGTGATCAAAGCAGTTTTAATTAAAAATCTTGCAATAGATGGCTTGTCTAAATTCCTATCAAGGAACGACGAGATTTTCCTGTTGTAAGAGTAGATTTAATGAAATCCTATCTGGTTTTACGTGACCTAGCGTTAATCTTTAAATAGTGACGGAACGCGCACTTCAGGCCTTTCTGTGGTAGTAGTCCTGCGCTAAGCTGAAAAACATTTTTTGCATTTACAGTTTGAATAAAAGCCTTCCACTTACATATGTATAACGCGAGTGGTAGACATTTACAGCTTAACCGTGTGTTGTTTGCATTTTCAGTAAGAGCTTAGAAGCTTAGAAGCATATACATCGCATATGTATTAATTCATTTTCATCACTTTATTTATTAGCAAAAACGTCAGCTAGTCAGGGCGGAAATACAATTTGAAATTTAACGGGAAGCCATAATAATTTGCGCACGACCATAGAATGCGGCGCAAATTCGTGAGTTAAATCAAATTTCATTCAAGGTAGACTTAGCAAATGCGAAAATATATTCGCGCAATTTCTTCTACGAGGCCGCATATTAAATTAGACTGAAAGGAGTAAAATAAAAATGTAGAGCGAACCTCCGAGGAGTGAGGTCCCCCCTCTGTCAGGCTCGAGTCTACTTTCCGCAAATTCAATTGTTAATTCTAGTTCTACAAGTGCATTTGTACAATGCAGTGCTTCATTAATTGTTCATACAGCCATTTGTTTGTTTAGCAAAATTAGTGGTACATCCACACACGTGTATATAAAGACAACAGTCGTACTGAACGGTATATCGTTAACTGCGAAGCACGTAGGAGCTCTAAATAAATATTTGATCACCCATCCGTGGTCCAGCCAGTTAGAATAGGATAACTTTCAATGCGGCAACCTAATGTGCACTATTTGCTACGGCCAGAAGTTCTGATCGAACAACATGATTAGTGGAAACGATGAATATGTGAAAAGCTACTATGAAATTATTTCAATTAATTGTTAGGGAGATATCTGAAATATGTAAACTCGTAGTTCTGTTGCCATCCTATGTATTTAGAACCATGGCGAAATATAAGCTTTGGTTCCGCCGCTGAGTCTTTAGAATCACCTAAAATTCTGTAATAATCTAGTAATTTTGTTTCATACAGCAAATAATAGTGGGTTGATATCACAAAAGGTGCTAAGATTAAATAATAAATTGTGAACCAAAGGAGCTTTTTTATTTAAT
This sequence comes from Scoparia ambigualis, assembly GCA_963921215.1. NCBI lineage: Eukaryota > Metazoa > Arthropoda > Insecta > Lepidoptera > Crambidae > Scoparia > Scoparia ambigualis. The sequence goes on from OY992505.1 coordinate 17,520,579, forward strand.
GTAAAGAATAGAAAAAGCTGAAAAGAAAAAAGCTGGAGGCATATAGCAGCAATAAAGAGAATTCTGGGGAGGGAAAACAAGGCATATTATTTTAGTGGTCTCGGGTTTGTTCCCAGATACCGGTCCCGCGTCTGGGTGATCTATTTCTAAACACATAAATTTTCAATTCGTCGTGCGGTACTAATAAAACTGGCCATATTATTTTTATATCATTTAAAATGGACCCTTGCGGCAGGGTAAGCCCGTTAGGGAACTTTCGTCTAATCTTACATGCAAATTATTATCTTCCCTCCCCCAGGTACGTGTAATAGACATTACTTTAGATACCTATCGCGTTGTTGTATCCAAAGTAGGATAAGGCCACTTCGATTAAATCTGCGAAAATGGCGTAATAAACGGAAAACAGGATCCTTGTTCCGTTAAGAACCTTACCTTATAGCGAAATTACATTGGATTTTTTACAATGTAATTAAATGCAAAGAACAAAGGAATTTGTTATTCATTCTCAATGCGTAAACTGAATACATAATTAAAAATGCATTGCTTTATCTAAAAACTCCATGTGAATTTTTGTCTATACATTTCGTATGTCCTGGCAACTCACGCGTTAAAACGTCGATAGCTTTGCAGGAAAAAAAAGAACACAACCGCATAAGCCAATGCACAATTGCACATCTGTAGCCATATCCATTGGCATGATACAGGGCGGTGCTGGCGCGCGGCGTGCTGGTGAGAGATAGGGCGGCATTGTGTTTTATTTACGGTGGCTTCCTTGGCGCTGTCAACTCCTTTCAAAGCGTTAGTGGGCGTGAGCTGCCAACGCAAATTTATCGTGTGCGCCCATAGTGCCACAGTGGGCACGACCGCGGCCGGCAGCGGCTAGCCAGTAATAAAACGCCACTTCAATGCGTAAAGCGTCGCCGTGCCAAGCGCCAACCAATCTCGAAGATGCGCCTTGAAAACTCATAAAGTTTCCCACTTTTAATCGAATGGGCCGGTAATACCTTGGACGTAACGGCGGCTTTATGTTGGTGCACAGTAATAAATGCCTTTAAGTAATACCGTGTGCTGTTCTATTTTTTTAAAATTTGTCTATCCCGATTGGATATTGAAACTCTCAACCGGCTTTGCCGGAATATAAAATATTGGCGCCCCATATTTTGGTTATTTCATTTGCATAGTAACACGAAATTTTTATTTTCTTTGCATCCAAAATAAAGACACATTTATTTTGAGTAAATACTATAGTCATTGTAAACTGATTGAAATCCCAAATGGCTGTAACAAAACAGACTTTTTACGCAGGATTGCACTTGTAAGAAGCAATTAAACTATGATCTCCAAATTAATTAATGTCTTTCTAAGAGTTCGAGATAATAACCTCCAAGTGGCGCCAGATGTTGACGGGTATAATAGCTAAGTTATGAATTTTAATGCTTGCTCGACGAAAATCGGAATGAATATTGAACGCAGTAAAAAAGGAAATAATTAAGCTAGAAAAAGATGTTTCCGCCGCGGCATGGCTCAGCAACTCTCTGGAGAGAAATTTACGAGAACCACTAAAAAATAATTAAGATAGAATCTCATTAGGGACGTATACAGCGGCCGCTCACGTACCTACTTAGTTCACGTGCGATAGATAACATTCGAAATGGTTTGATGCTTTCTAGGAAATCGTTGCATTGTGCCCCGTAAACCAATTTGTGGTGGCGTTGAAAACGAGAGAGTACAGTGCGATCAATAGGCTTACGAAGCTGCCGTGTTACGCTAGTCATTAGCATTTTGCTACCGAGAAAACTCATTGCTGAATAATTTCATAACATTTCAGTCTTCCTTCAACGTTTACCAAAATCTTTTCCATAGCAGCTATAGAAACATTGTAACGCTACATAAACATAAGAAATGCATACATACATAAACTCACGCCTGTTTCCTATAGGAGTAGACAGAGACTATGGATCGCCATCTGTTACGGCTCTTACACACTTCATTCGCTTCATTCAAATCCATCAATCTTTTTATGCACGCCCGGCGGTTATCACTGCGTACACCAGCCTTTTTTAATAACAAATGCATGTGCAAATAAATATTAACTTAACTCAAAGCACCATGAAATGAAAACTATTATGCAAATATAATGGTAATGAGACTCCCCAAAGGCGATCCTTCTTTCACTAAGCATACGTCGGGACCATGAACCGTTTAACGCGTTGCGGGTCCACTTACATTCGGCTTTAACCCCCCAAGGAAAATTAATACCTTCAACAATGCGTTAGGTTTTGCCTATTGAGCTCATATGGCGGCAAACCTATATATCTGTTGGTTTGCCTACTAGAGTTTGAAATATGACTGTATGGAACTGCAACGCGGTGGGATTAGGCATTTCGGTTTCCCATTCAAACTTCCAAGTTCAACATGTTACAAACCAATGAACCTACCTGTCTACGAATGAAACTTTGCATTCTATAGTAAAATACAGTGTATACTTTGTAAAAAATATTTTAAATAAATAAATTTATTTAGCTGATTTATTGCGTTTTTAAACATTCTAAAGACAGTAGATTTAAAATATTCAAGTTTCATTAGAATTTGCTGAGTAACTTTTATGGGAATATGGGATTGCTTGTATGGGAAATCGAAATACCTACGTAAACCCTTTTAAGCACCACACAAATTATGTCAAATTTTCAAATCTAGTATACAAAACAACGGAAAGATTGATTATTGACACCATTCATGAAGCGCAGCGAAACAACTAGGGGCTCACGTCACACTACGTGTGTGACGTCACACCCACACGGCGGTGATGAAACGCCTCACAAAGGGACACCGGATCATGAACAAACAGTAACCATTTTCAGGGAAATGTAAGATACCATCGAACGTTCGCATGTCCGCCTGAATAAATACCTTGTGCGCAATGAATGACCACCGCGGAGCGTTTTGCGGGAGCTGTTGTGTAGCCAACGCGCAGTGTACACACGGCGTCAGATCAACCTATCCACAACTGTCAAATTTCTACAATCAATTTTGAACTTTATTGTTTGGTACTGAGGATCAATATTCATTTGAGAAATTTTACAGTTTAGGGTAGGTTTATTTGACGCCGTGTGTACATAGATTTTCTATGACACGATATCGGCTGAAATAGCGCTAATTGTACGAAACGCGGGCCAATTCGTTTGCACGATCGCCCGATCCCCGTTTGATAGGGCTCGTTCAGTTAGCATTAATTTAAATAAAACAATGAATTGGTAATGTGAAATGTGCGTTTAATTTTGATGTAATTCATTGTTTGACAGCGAAGCGATTAAAATATGGTGATTAGAGTGATTAAATTATGGTGATTAGAGTGTTATGTTTTTTAAATATCTGTGGTAAAATACGAACGACATCTAGTAGGTAAGTAATTATTTTTTATTGCAAATATAAGTTGCTTTCAAAAAAAAAAAAGTTTAAAAATAATTTTAAAAGTTGTGAGGTAATTGATACAGTAAAACCATTTTTTAAATATATTGATTTACTAGCTTTTGACCGCGACTTATTTCGCGTTAATTTTTCATGGGCCGAAGTAGCCTATTACCGTCTTCAGAGCCCCATTCAAGATTCAAGATTCAATATCATTTATTCAGGTTAGGCCATGTTTAGGTTACAGCACTTATGAATGTCATTATGCCATCTTCATACCAAAATACCTAAGGTGTATTTAACCATTGAACTTAAAACTGCCATCTCGTCCATTACTCTCATTTGTTTTACTTATAGCCATGACGCGATCACGGCACATACAGTAAAAATCTTACGTCACATTCTCATAACACCTGCAATCCGACGGCTGCGCTAAAAATCATGATACGTACGCGCGGGCATTTTGACATGTGCAATGTGCAATGTGCATGCCCAGAATGCACGTGCCAAATGCGGTATCCCCGGGGGCTAGAACTATCATCTGCCTCGCTGCATTACCAATGGATAGCACAGCGCCTTTGTGTACTCATTCGAATGCCGCTCATATCGGCGCGCCACATACCGCCATGGACCAATTGTACCAACAGCACTCCATATTAAAGGCCCCAAATTGCAGTTTAATTTATTCCGGGCGTGTCTCGGCAACGGAATCGCAATAACTGGGAAAACAATACAACCATTTATTGAGGCGGCTTGATTGCACTTATTGCTAGCGCAAATGTTTGAGCGTCAACAGTTCCGAGATATTCCGTGGTCCTCGCGTCTCGGCTCGGCATCCATTTTGTTTTGTTTTGGCTCCCGACTCGGATAACTGTTGTCCTATATTTAAAGTAATAATTGTTTTAATATTAGAATGAGTTTAGTACCTCAAAGGATTAACACAAATCCAGACGATCTTTTACGGAAAGTAAAAACTAATAAATTTGGTTTAATAATGAGAGCTTTATATTGACTGGAAGCACATTCGACTATGTTACTAGAAAAATCTAATATTACCTATCACGTATGTAACAAGAATAAAATTATTGCTATTTTTGATTACGCCTCCAATTGAAAGGGAATTCTGTAACTGAAGATAACATAGAAAAAAGACATTATCATATTTAATGATAAAATTCCGATTATTGGCGAAGAAAAAATGTGCACATTATTTAATGTCACCCGGATTTTAACTTGACGACCTTCGTGGTCGTGTGGTTAACGCGCCGGGTCAGGCGTCGCGCCATCTCTGAGGTCCCGGGTTCAATTCCCGGTACGATAGATTAATATTTGAACTTCATCCACAAATAATGAGGTTCAAATTTACTTTCGTCTTTTATTATCCATTACAGAACGTAAATTAAATTACATAATTCCATTCTCAATATCGATATCAATACCATGTACCTACTAATTGGATTTCACCAAAGCTTTACCATAAATATCCTATATATCAAAGGTTTATTTAAAGCGGATAAAATTAGTACTTTTAAAATTCCCTTGTGCTATCCTTTCATAAATAAACCTATTAATAAACGTTGAAACTTTTCTCCGTGCAGACAATTAAATGATTTTGCAGTTGGCCAAAAAAAAATTGCAACTATTATTTTGTATCGAGATTTATTAATGGCATTGCGAATGCCGAAACCGCGCCCTTGTCCTTAATACAAAACATTTTGGCCTTTATACACAGCAGATTAGGGGCTCGAAACAACATATTAAATCGGCGAACAGCAAGCGCGAGCCCTTTTCTGCATAAAAACTCGGTGTTTCTGTGTTAATGCGACCTATTCTGCCGACCTCCGGGGACAGAGCAAAAAAATATTTTGATTTAATTTCGGCCAGCAATTTGATGTTCCCAGTTCAGTTTGCTGGCTGGCAATTAATTGCGATTGGTTTTTTGTTGTTACTTAAGTTTAATGATTTACGTAGGTTGTACTACGACGTAAGTCGAAAATCACACTTTTTTTACCGATTTTAAAAAGGAGGAAGTTTTCAATCCGACCTTATATTCCACAACGGGCACGCTTGGTCTTCCTCTCATTTGAATGTTAAAGAAGATTAGGCGAAAGCACACTTTACCTGGAATCCTCAACCACTTACGAATTATACCGTATGTTTAATTATCGGAATATAGCAATGTCGTTAACATTGTCGTAATGATAAAATCTAGATAAGATTATTATAGTATCTAGCCAATCGCCACTTCGACATTTCCACATGGACTACTACAACACATAAGGAGATAGGAGCCAAAATGGCCAGAACCCACCACGCTGGCAATTGTGCCATCGTGGTGGGTTCTGGCCAACACTGTAAAACACACAACAACACAACACTATGAATACTATGAAATCGTCACATTTTATAGTGTTAAGGGTTTAGTGACTGTCATCTTACGACAACAACCAAGGACTAAGAACGTGTTTGAATATTCATTGGTTTTCAATCTTATCTCGATTACATAAAGTTCAAAATATGGTGGGAATACTGCCTGCTCAAGGATAAACATGTCAAAGAAAAATAAGTATATAAAATAGAGAGGAATGCATTCATAACAACACTGTTTCCATATGAGATACATTAAAAAGAAAAAGAGAGAGGAACAATACAGGGTGTTCACTAGTTAACTTTTACATTGTTTTCTACAAAGTGTAATGATAAGTATACGAATATACTGTATGTACTGTACACATGCAAACATAGTGTTCTGCAAAACGTTCAGTTCAGTGAATCCAACACCGGCTAAAACGCCATCTACTTATGAAGCAGAACACAATAATAGCATCCCCGTTTCGGAGAAAGTACAATAGTACAGTTGTCGTGAAAATTATGTAAGTTTGCATGCGAAATAGCTGGGCGGCATTATCCGATGAAAACGGAGGCGCAGAAGCGAAATAGCCCGGTAAAACTTCCCACCATTGTTTCCAACTACCTACCTATAACTCGGATCTCGGGTGCACTTGGCAAATGTCTCACACTTCATAAATTCTATCTCGCAGCTAGCGTTGGAACGTTCAGCGGCAACTGATACAATGTAAACTTAAATTCATAGATACCTACGTAGGTTAATCGATTCATTCGTATTTGAAAGGCGATGTGTAACAGATCGTAAAAGCAAGAAAAAGTGGGTGAAGCGAAAAGGCTTTCACTTAAATATTTTAAAAGGATTACGGGGTCTTGTGTGGTTCGCGATTTATCTTATTAACGACTTCCGCAGCGTGACACGCTCAGTGCGGCGCGCTGTGACACTGCCGCGACGGGGACGGCAGCGGGGGCGGCTGACGAACTTTATAAATATTAAAGTGGAAGACTTAATGGAGATTTTTTTATCGAACACAATTTCACCCTGGTTATGCCTAAGAGAATCTACGAAGGGAATATCTTACAGGTTATCGTAAGGCAGGCTTGGAACAGATTATAATACATTTATTTAACTTTTACCTTTTTTAGTAAATAATCTACCTTTCGCAAGTGGGTATCTGTGGAATTCCTATCACTAAAGCTTATATTGCGTGACACCTAAAAAATTGTAGTTGATCAAAATTAAAGGTACATTTAATTATTATACAAAATAACTTATGGATAGTCTAGCAGCATCTGTTTTAAAAAAAAATTATTGCTTTAGTACAGTCACGAGCACCAATATGTTTACACTTTGGCTCTTATTCCGTTACATAACTGTTTACATATTTTTGCTCGTGACTGTACCCTACTTAAAAACAAAGCAACTAACAATCTTTACCTCTTTATAATATTGTGTAGATAAATTCAGCACGCTTGCATGTACGAAGCATCAAAAGTCGCTGAATGAATTTCAATAAAACTATATGGGACATATAAAGTTTGCAACTTTTCAAAGAACTAAGCACGGTGCACGATTCCAATGTGAAGATGTTATACGCCACGCGAAGGAAGCAAATACTTCGGCTTACAAATCGCACGCCATCGCGCAGAAAGCGACCGCGAATTTTCTCTACATTTCTATTATTGTAAAGACAAACAAAGCCAATATACGTACATTGTTTTAAGACGGAGATAATGAGTTTAGCTTTCCTGTTTGAAACACGGAAACCTCTCGTGTTACAGTTACCACAAATTTGTTATGACATGAAGTACCTACATAATCTGAGTTCGCTATAGCCGTTTCACCATCGGACGATTGTCTCTTTCTTATTTGCTTTTTGTAGCTTCATATAGTACTTATCGTTTTGAAGAAAATTATACACCCCAAATATTACTAAAAGCCATTAACTTCAACATCTACCGCCATCTATTTAAGAAGAAAAAGATCGAGCGTACTTTTGTTTAGGTAAATAGATTTTTATATGCAATCCGTGTATGGCGTATGTCACTTACAATATGTGTCATCATCATAGGCGGAAGAATGTCCACTGCTGGACAAATGCCTCCTCCAAGAAGTTCCTTGGTTCCGTGGTGGAGTTCCACCACAACCGGTCTTGTGCTGCAATGTAGTCATGACGTTATGTCATAATTATTCTCTACATCAGCTTATAATCATCATCATCATCATCAGCCTATAAACGTCCCGCTGCTAGGGACAGGCCTCCTCACATGGACAACTTTACATAGGGAGGTTGGGCCTTAAACCCACCACGCTGGCCCAAAGCGGGTTGGTGGGTTTTTACGACTGCCATCTTTCATCGACAACCTGGACCAACGGCTTTGCGTGCCTTCCGAAGTACGGAGGAGCTCGAAATGTTTTTAATGTGCATGGTCACCTGCACATCCAGCGACCCGACATTGCGAATGTTGCTTAACGGGCAAGATCGCAAGCCGAACGCGCTAGCCGCTGCTAGAGATGGGCGGTGGGTTTTTGCCTTTTCTGTCCAATGGGTTTTAATCGGGCAGAAAGGATTTAAATCGGGCAGAAATGGATTTCTGCCTATTTTGGCGGGCATAAATGAAAATTACAACAAATTATTTTTTGTTTGTATAACCTCATTTGGAAAATATTAAATGACGAGAACAGGATAAAAGCATACATAGGTCAGGACGTCGGGTTCGACATCGATTATCGCTTTTAATAAAATTTAAACTTTATGAATGTGTTTTTTTGTGAATGTGGCTGGGTGTAGAGAATGACCGTTCAACTGCAGCAGAAGTGCAAGGTTCTGTGAGGATTCGCACAGCCACTTTGCTTAAATGCAGTAGACCTGCATAAGCCACTCCACCAAGTTGTTGGTTTTATTTCCTCTACATTTTCCTATAAAAATCTTCGGCTCCAAAAGTCCGATCTTGATCTGTAGGACGCTAAATTTGGCGTCACGGTTAATCCAATGCTTTATCCTACCTCAAAAATGAATTCCATGGCTTCTACATCTTGATTCTCATCAAGCTCTGCTCCTTGTTCAGCAGGGTCTAATAAGTATGCCGCATAATGTATGGGCTTGAGGCACATTTGAATTCTCTGATCGACATTGTCTAGAATGTTTCTTTGACGTCGTTTTCAACTATTGTTACTTTTGGCAAACAGAAAAGTAACTTAGATTAATGTTTTTTTTAGTAAAAAAAAATTATGCATGGCGTTGTCATTGGATTCTAGACGTATTATAGCCTCTGTAATGGGTTCCAAAATCAGGCGGAATTGCTTCAACATTGTCTAAAGATCTTAAACTAGTAATGAATATTTATCTTCCAGTGGTAACTTTGTAGCTTTTTCGTGGACAGTCAAGGTTTGAAAGGCCACTTTAGTGTTTTCCATACTTTGAAAACATAAACAATGGCTACCCCAACAGGTATCGCAGGGTATTTTCAAACTTTCGACAACATTTTTTTCTTTCACGATTTTGGCCAGTAAAGATGTTAGGACTCGACTTTGTCGAATAGTTTTTATGATGTTTGTAGCCATATCTTAGAAAGCATTAAACGCATTGATTTTCATTATATTTTTACATAGCAAATGAAGTGTGTTAGCACTGCAGTTGAGTCCTACTATGTGAGGATGATTTTGTTTGACAAGACTGAATGCCCTCTGCACATTACTCGCGTTGTCACCAATGAGGGTGGCAAATTTGTGTGGACCATATTCATTTAGGACGTCCAAAATTATATTGCAAAATATTCGCCTGCGTGCCGATGATCCTCTGAGGCTATACTCTTTACAAATATGGGTTCCGGTTTTGATATTAATATGTTAATAGAGTCTGACCAACGAAACGTGACGCAATCTATTTTGAAAAGTTTTATTATGGCAACATTTATAAGCTGTCAAACGATTGTGTTAGTTTTGTGTACTTGAATTTATAATTTTGATACTTAACATACCTTCATTTATTGTTCTCGTCTATTATTTTACATTTTACTCTGAAAAACTACATACTACAATCGTAAACAATTCTAGGTTAATTCTGTATACTTACTTACTTTTTCCTTTCATTCAAAATTAATAACCTAAGTTGACTCTCCAACCAATTTTTGTTTATCGTACAGACACTTCAAGTACTAGTGAGACAAAACTAAAAATTAAAGTGATTGTCAAGAATATTACATCACTTGAACAAAAGAAGTTTTTTAGAAACAATATGGTCAAGGACAGACCCATTTTCCAACAAATAAAATTATTCTATTCTACTTTGAAAGTCGGTTAATATTAAATATGGTATTTTCATTTTCACAAATGCTTCTTCAATAATTATTCTTAAGATTTTTATTTTTATATTTATTGATAGATACTACAAATTATGTGTTTGGTTGATCTAGAGTTTAATGAGTGTTGATACCCCAAGATTTTTTGAATTTGCCGCCATTCTTTCTAGTCACGTTTTGTTGGTCGACTCTAATACTTTCATTTCTGCAATTTGACCAGCCATCCAGGAGCAGGTGCTAACACTTTTGCGTCATCAAGTCTTCTTTCAGTTCACGGTGCATGCTGTTATATGTTTTCTCTAAAATGGTCGTAGAAATTGTTTTTCTTGACGGCAACTTGTGCAGTGGCTGAAGTTTTACGAAAAATATTATCCAAAGAGGAAGCTCAACAATGGAAAGTGGTGTTCCGGTAACATATACAGCTTTAGCTAGTAATGTATGGAGGTTTTCCTTTCATCTGACAGCGGTGTTTGTGGTAAATTTGCAGAGTTCTGAGTATTCTTCATTTACTTTGTTTTGGATATTCCTTCCTTCAGATCCAGTGGCTCTCATCTGCCATTTGCATTCCTCAGGACAGTTGATGCAATTTAGTAAATGTCTAAACCGTGGTGTGATAACGAATTTTACCCCGCGCCCCTTGTCCCTTGCCCCGCACACACACAATAGATGTCGTGCCGCACCGCACCCAACCGGTTTTCGGTGCCATTTCAGTAATTTTTTTTTCTTTTTTATCGTTTAATAATCCCTACATGATTTTTTTATGTACAAGCATTTAAATTAAGTTCGTATTTCACCTTGCTGTAGCTTCTTTTGTCACTGATTAAACACAGTATAGGAAACAAATTAATTTAATTTCTGCCCGGCGTTTATTAAAAACGCCCGGCGTTTATTGGGCAGAAATGGGTTTTAATCCAGCAGTGGATTTTAATCCGGGCGTTTACCCATCCCTGGCCGCTGCGCCATAGAGCTCCTCACAACATTCTCTACACAATATGGCGGTAATAGTAAATATGGTTTAGTTTCGTTTCGGCACCTTCCCATTTCGGCACCCTTGGGATATCGAATTGGGAAGGTGCCGAAATGGGAAATTTAAGTTTGATAAATTGCCATTTCGGCACCCAGTCATAATTTACTAAGAATTTCGTACTCCAAAGTACAGTCCCGTTCGTAAAACATATCTGTTAAGGTTTGTATTTACTATTACCATAACCAGTTTCGGATTAAGGCACGGCTTCAGAAATTGCTTATAAGAGGTATAAACAAGTGTAAAGTAATAGTAAAATTGGATTAGGAACCTATAAACATTGCTAGGCTCAGGCCTACATTATCCACCACGATGGTCCAATTCGGATAGATAGCTTAGTGACTAATCTATCTCAAATTTATAAGTTTAAGAGTTCCACGTAACTAGTTTTAACTAGTTTCAGGTCATCATGAAGCCTTCCTTATTGTACGAAAAGCAGACAAAACTAATCATGAGTCCAATCGCAAAGTTTCAAGTTTCAATTTTACCCAAGATCCCTTTACAGGTATTATTAAAAGCTACCTATCTTAAAACAGCTGCTCTTATTCCTATAGGTTGGTAGTAGAGCTGGCTGTAAGTCCGTTTGGCTAGCTACCACCATGCTATTTAGGAATGTGGCCATTACAGCAACGTATCATAATATTGTATTCCCACAGTAAGAGACGAGAACAGTCAATTCATCAGTAGTTATCCATCTCATCGACATTTACCACCAAGGTAACGACGCTGTAGAATATAAAATGACACTTATTTGTCTACGATTAGTAAATAAATCTGTGATCTCAATAAACAGACAACAAGATCCCTGGGGCTTACTCTCCTAGCTATTCCGCTGTAGGTGTTATGTTTAAGATCACGTTAAATTACAGGGCATAGCACTATTATAATTAAGGCCTTAGCCTCAACATCGGCAACGCGCAGCTATATTATTATCTATGGTGTTAGGAGTCAGGAGGTAGGTTGCGGCGACCGGTCCCTAGCAGGCAGTTTGCTCGTTTGCCGGTTCAGTTAAATATAGATTAGCCGTTACATACCTTATCCATTGCAGCACCACTCACACGTTTGTCGTCATTTTTCATCCCGACATGCATATTCAACGGGACCATAAATCATGCGGAGCCATCGTTGCGTAGCCAAACGGAATGACCTACGCTGCCGCTAGCTGGCTGGCCGAAAACATCATCCGAAAAGTGTAAGTGAACAAATGAAACCGCCCAAATATAACGTTAATAATTACCCACCCTTTCGAGCCGTTGATAAATAGCGTCATTATTATCACCAGTGCGGTGAAAAATGGTTCTTTCTTTTGATATTTATTCAAATAGCTCTTGCCCACGAATATTCTTTTTGTGGGGCTCATGATTTTTTTTTGTTGCTTTTCCCTTTTACTTCTGCAATCGCCTCCGGATCCTCTTTATTAAATAATAACGACGTTGTCCGCAATAGATCCCTGGATATATTATTAACGTCATATTTTGTGTTCTTTCTTGGCTTTAATATATTTTTCTTTCGTCTCTCAATATATATTTATGTTGTAAAATAAGTCTGCTATCTGAAGACAGGAAGTGTTGACTAGCAACTCAAACTTAACAAGAACGTAATAAAAGAAATCAAGTCCGCTTGATTTTAAGGAAAGTAAGTATATCCCTTCGTTTATGATTAAACTGCGAGAGCAAAGTTTTGTTTTAATTTCTATTTTGTGTTTGTAGCTGCCAGTAGCATGATCATAATTCAATTAAATGACTTATTTTAGTCAAAACTGGCAACTGCCCTTCTTAAGAAACTTCTTAGCCGACTATCTATACGTTTATAGATAAAGACATTTTGAAACATTTTCAGATACCTAAATATTCACCCTTGTAAACTATTTTTTAGGTAACCAAACTAGCATTGGGCCAGCAGTGGGTAATGTGCTATGTTCATGTGGGATAATCTGAGTCCCAGCACTGGGAAGTTTACAGATAAACAAAGATTCATGTTTTTTTATTTCCCGTCATGCTTTCATATTTCCTGTAACTTGTAGCAGCTATTTTGGAACAAATATGTTCCAAATAATTCTAAATTGGCCATCTGTCATAGAGCACAGCACGCGGCAGAGCGGACGTGCTCTCGTAAAAGCCACACATGTGACAGATTCCATAGACGTGAGCCCCGAATCTCTTATTTGCATAATTTGTCATGTTCGTGATGTTAGCGCCAATAATTTTACTCGCGAGCGATTTTAATAATACGACTTGATATACCATCGATATACGTTGTAAGGAAACGGTTGAAAAAGTGTACATTTATTAACAAAATGTACCTATTTATATACAGACGGGGAATTCCACAAAATTTTAAAAAGAGAATACAAGATCGTTGTATATTTCTGTGCTTCTATACAGACTGTCTTTTAGCCCCTTCCCAAGTAAAACAGACGTGCTGAATAAAGATTGATTAAGAACACTCATCAAGAGCATAAGCTGAATACTAAGCTGAATAACGTCTGAGTACCGTCTATTCAGCTGTTATTCAAGCAAAAAGGGCCCCAATTTTAAATGCTTAACGCTGAATAACATCTGAGTAACAATTGAGTAGGAGCTTAATAATGTTTCAATTAGCTTAATAACTTTTGAATAACTGCACACATTGCTTTAATAAAGCTTTACAACTCAGTTATTCAGCTACGTCGAATTGGTTAGAGTATTCAGAATTTATTAAGCATTTAACTTATTGTTGACATTTATGCAAGCAATATTCATAGAAATAGGGAAAAGAAGAAATAAATTGGGTTCAATAATTTAATGTCGATACCTTTATTTGACATGACGTGACCTTTAAGTTATTCGGTAAGTAAATTTTAATTTACAAGTTAGCGGTCTGCTACATGTTAATTATTAGTGCGCAAGTAATTTTGTCGTGAATAGTACGTGTTTTGTTTTCATTTTTATGACGCGCCTCGCTAATAATCAAGATAATTAGTTGTAAATAGTATTTTCATACATACATACTAGGTCTGACAAAAGTACTTGTGATGAATTATCTAATTCTAGCCATTTAATCCAACAAAATAACATGACTTGAGTTGGAAATGTTGTAGTTGTAAGTTAATAAGCATTTTGGTGATCTCGTAAATTCCTTGTAAGAATTAATTACAAAGATTTCAATGGCGATCGATGTTTTGTTTTATAATGCTGAATAAAAGTGCACACATGTTTTGTTACTAAACTATAACTTAAAAAACAGTAGTCTCTTTACAAATACTTATGAATAACATTTATATAGTTGACCACATTTCTATATTAGTTACTCACATTTTTAGGGTTCTCTAATAGAACGAAACAAAAACCTTTTATGATGTGTAACTTTACCATCAGGCTTTCACTAAATTGATTACTTACATTTAAAATCACAGCATCTTTGTTATTTTTTTTCGTGAAAAAGACTATTATATTAGTAGAATCTATTATGTTTAAAAAAAATTGCAGGTTTTGTGTGTGTGGTGTACACTGGGTCCTAGTTTATTTAATCTTTATTGCACAACAATAGGAATTACAAATGGCGGACTTATTATTATATTATTAATTATAATTTATATTTCGTTTCAGAAAAAAGACGTTTAAAATAATTTCAACACGTTGTAAGGGTCATTCAGATTTGTGTACTGTGCCGACCCAATAGGAGAACAAAGAACAACTCGATGGCCAAGATATAATGCGGATTTATTAATTAAGTAAAGACAGCAGTGTCCAACCTCGCGCAGATTGGCTTACGATGAAACAAACAAACAACGCAAGTAAAACATTTTATCGCAACGTTAATTTTATTTTCTTGTATTGCGATACCTTCTGCTAATAAAATAACCATTTCAGAAATAAAATTTTCTGTATACTTAGATTTGAGATCTTTCGGTTTTCCAATCCCAAAATCTGTTATATTTTTTTTTGGGGACGGAACCCTCATCATTAAAGGGAAAACACATTACTGCTGATGATACTTGAAAAATTACTACTGCTGATATTTAAATATTCTTTTAACAATTTTCTTTCGATATGACCGGTTCTTTACGCTTTTGCCACGACTTTCGATCCATGATTCAAACAACGCATAAAATAAATAATATTCTAATTGCTGGCATTAAGCTATGGGCGCTATATCAATACAATTGTGGTCTTTAATTTGAATAAGTTAGTTGAAACTCTTTATTATACTGAAATAAGCTTACTAAAAACACAAATAATATTGTTTATTCAGCAGCTGAATAATTAGTAAAACATAGAATCTTATACTGTTTAAAGATAAAGTAAAAACAATTATTTATTTATTTATTTAAACTTTTGCAACATTACATTACATGGCGGACTTAATGCCTGAGGCATTCTCTACCAGTCAACCATAGGGTGGTGCAGAGATGACATGGTAGGTGCAATTATCTGCGGTGACCAAAGTTTGATGAGACCATTAAATATTAAAACATACAATACGTATATTATTAATAAACAAAATATACATACTCGCAATACATAAATATTTTATAATATACCTACATACACTACTTGATAATATAATATATAAAAAGGACGTTATTGAGATGACTCTGCCATGGTTCTGTCGAAAAGGAGCAAATGGACTTTCTTTTTGAAAGCGTCACGACTCGCAGCCATCCTGACTTCCTGAGGTAGCGCGTTCCAGAGAAGTATGGACTGGATATAAAAGGAGGAATGTACAAAGCCAGAAGAGTGGGAAGGAGAGAGAAGGAGAAGGTTATTTGAGGATCTGAGATTCCGGTCGTGAGAGGAGCAAAGATATTGGAAATGGGGAGTAAGGTAAGATGGAGCATTTGGAGAATTTAGAAGAGAGAAGAGTGTGGAAAGGGCGCGCCAACATCTCCGCTGACGAATGGGCAACCATTTCAGCTCAGACCTATGCTGTGAGATATGGTCATACTTCCTCAGATTGTAGATGAATCTGATACTGTTATTGAGCAATCTGTCAAGCTTATCAAGCAAGACTGAGTTTAAGTCGTAATAACACACGTCACCATAGTCGATCATAGGAAGGATTAAAGTTTGCGCAAGCATCACCTTCGTCTTGAACGGTAAAAAGTTCCTCAGGCGATTTAAAGAGCGCAGAGTCCAGGTTACTTTTTTGCTAACATTAGCAACCTGAGAATGCCAGCCAAGTGTAGTGTCGATATGTAAGCCGAGATTTTTAACGGTCGTGCTGAATGGTATGACTGTTCCGTCAAACACTACAGGAGTAATAGAGCTAATCCCCACCTTATTTATCAATCTCAAGCTGCCAACAAGTATCGTCTGACATTTTGTAGGATTTACAGCCACACCAAACCTACGCGACCAGTCGTTAACAGCTTCCAAGTCCCGATTTATTTTTACAATAGCGTCTGATAAGTCATCTATGCGTGCATGAGTGTAAAGCTGAAGGTCATCGGCGTACAGATGATACGCACACTGAAGGTGGTGGGTGATAAAGTTGATAAATATTGAAAATAATAATGGAGAAAGAATACCGCCTTGTGGAACACCAGCATTCAGGCTACGCCAATTTGATGATATCTCATCAATGCGGACCGACTGCTGACGCTCTTGAAGATAAGAAGAGAACCATTCCTGTACCTCAGATGAAACCATAAGATGGGAAAGGATAGATAGGAGGATGTCATGACTGACGGCATTGAAGGCGTTTGAGAAGTCTATGAGTACTAAAACTGTGACTTTTGTATCCTCCATGCCTTGTCTAATGTCGCCGGTAACTTTCAGGAGTGCGGAAACAGTGCTGTGGCCAGGTCTGAAGCCAGATTGCAGAGGAACAACGAGGTTATTTAGATAAATGAATCTTGCAAGCTGCTTATGGACACAGACCTCGATTGCCTTGGACAGAAACGGAAGTATAGATATGGGTCGAAAATGGGTTGGTTGGGATGGACTGGAGATCTTGGGTAAGGGACGCACATAGGCTTTACGCCATTGGGTAGGGAATTGGCCAGAGTCAAAGGAAAAGTTGATGACGTGGGTAATCGGAAGAAGAACGTGGTCTAGGATAGAAACAATCATACGACGACTAATGCCATCATGTCCCAGGGCTCCAGATTTGATGGAGAGGATAATCTTTTTGATTTCATCTACAGTAACAGGAGAAAAATGAAAAGTGTCAATATTGGGGCGAGGCAAACCTGCAATGTAATCTACCGTTTGACAAATGGTTGAACGATCTATACAAGCAGTAGTGGAGAAATGACAATTTAAATCATCCAACATAATTGTGTTAGGCAGAACATCACTACGCGCCTTGCCGATGCCAAGGGTTCCAAGGAATTTCCAAATGTCAGCGGGGGAGGACGATGAGATATTTTCGAGGATGTGTCGGCGTTTAGCATTGCGTATCATCTGATTGCATAGGTTTCTTGCAGACTTGTATAGACACCAATTCCCCTCAGAACGCTCTCGTTTAAATTTACGAAAAGCCCGATTTCTTCGTTTCATAGCCATACGAATCCCTCTGGTCAGCCATGGGGCAGGTGGACGCTTTACTTTAACTGTCTTAACTGGCGCATGCTCATCATAAAGTGAGAGGATTGCCTGGTTCATAATGCTAACCTTCTCGTGAACCGTGGAGACAGACATCAATTGTTCCCAATTGATTTGAGAAGCGTCTCTGAGCAAACTTTCTACATCCATACGACCAAAGCAACGCATGCGCAGCACTTTAGGGACAGGTTTTGGGGGCTTGAGGATGTATGAAAGGAAAATAAAGTCATGATGGGAAAAACCGGGAGCTGGACATTGACCGTGAGTGGAAACAAGAGATAGGTTGGACGTGAGGATGAGGTCTAGCCACGTGTCCTCGCCTGTAATGTTACAGTGAGTGGCTTGGAGTGGTAGGACATGCAGGCCAGCAGCCTCAATGATATGAAGGAGTTTACGGGAACGTGAGGAATGACGGATGAGGTCTGTGTTGAAATCGCCCATGATGACGTGATGCGCATACTCTGACCCAAACGACTCAAGAACCAGTTCCAGATCCATGAAGTAATCCACAGCCGGAGGGCAGTATACCACCCCAAGGAGAGTCTTAACCCCTTTAACACTAATCTCGAGGAAGAGGTATTCAGCTGAAGGACATGAACTTGAGGCTGAAGAAGAGAGAATTTTGTATGGAAAATCACTTCGTATGTAGATGGCCACGCCACCCCCTCCCCGTCCAGTCCTGTCATTTCGGACAAGAATGAAACCAGAAAGAGGGTAGGTGGTAGAAAGAAGGTGAGGCTTGAGCCAACTCTCAGAAATCAGAATGGCGTGAACGTTAGTGCCAGTAAATGCCTCCACTAAGTCACTGTAGTGGCTAGGAATGCTTTGAGCGTTTATGTGACAGATGTTCAAAGAGTTTTTTGTGTTAAGACTAATCTTGTCACGAACGAAGTCACCAAGTGTATCAGGCATTGAAGAAAAGCTAGCATTACTCGATAAGTCCGTGGATTCAGCAGCAGAATGGAAGGAATCATCATCAGATAACATTAATATAAATAAGATATATAATAGATAAATAAAATAAAATATAAAAGTATGTAAATATACAAGTTAAAACAATAAACTTACTGAGTTTGGCTAACACTACACACCACCCGCCAGCCGACCATTCACATTAGCATGAAACATTCATCACAAAAAAAAAACAAAATTGAGGGTTACAATCAAAAAATAAAATACATATCACATAATCTTGCACAAACCACTGACAGCAAGACAAAACATGACATAACAAAAAAAAAAATACACGAGGCTGTATGGCTTGGTTTCCTTAGTCATTCCTTCCAAGATAAAAAATATGACATGACATGACATGACAATGACAGTTGGCCTTATTTCACTTAGGTACTTTTTTGTCTGTCTGCTAAAATTACAAATCAAATTATAAGATTTTATGGTGGTGGTTCGAAATAAATAATAAAAACTGATTTATAAAGATATAGGGGGTATGGAACGACATTGATATTGATTGTACGGACAGCAACAGTAACAATAAAAGATATAGGAAGCTACCTAACTTTAACAAGACAACAACAAGGAATGTGCAAGTAAGTATTTATGAGATAAATATTACGCTACGACAATAAAGATATAATTTATTAAATGAATGCCTACAATAAATCAAGACTTAACTACGCACACCTTTTTCAGGTCTGCTCCTGGTTCGTGTCAGTGGCTCACTCGACTTCACAGGAAACTTGGCCAAAATGGGGTTAAGGTCTTCCAATGATGTTACCTTATGACGGTTTCCGTCGGGAGACTTGATAATAATGGCACCGTCCTGCGTCCAGCAAGCCTTCATCCCGAAATGGAGACGAGCCCTGCCAAACAGCGCCTGCCTGGTCCTAGTCAGGAACTCACGAACAGAGACCGGTGATCCCTTCAAAGCCGACTTCGCTCTCCACGCAGCAGTTCTGTGCTCCACGTTGAAAAACCTCACCAGGATAGGTCTGGGATGCTCTGGCTTGGCCACTCCTCCGAGTCGATGACAGACTTTGATGGAAGCTGTAGTAACATCTGTCAGGCCCAATTTGCTATTGAGTATTTCTAATACGCAGGCCTTGGGATCTTCTTTGTCCTTTTCAACGAAGCCTGTGAAGATAAGGGCCTTACGACGGCTCCTGGTCTCCATGTCATCGATAACTCTTGAGCACTCATTAATCTGCTTTCGAAGTAGACCAAGCATCGAGAACATCAGCTCTCGGAACGCACGAAACTCCTCAGCAATCCTGGCCACAGTGTCCTTAGCAGGTCCCGCATTCTGAATCTGGGTTTCGAGCTCACCCAATTTTCTGATGAAGCACTCTTCGAGGTTCTTCTGCGCCGATTGGATGTCTGCGAGTTGAGCCATTGTGCTTTAAAATGTTCTTGAAAATGTGATTTGTGCTGGCAGGTGGCGGTTTTATATTATGTGATTATAGTGCCATATAAACTCTGGATAACGTGAGTACGGGTAATTTAGAAGTACTAATGTGTATATTCACAATAAAATATGTAAAAAAGTTATTAAATTAAATTAAATTTTATTTATATAAACAATATTATTCAGAAGGTGATACTTTATTCAGCAATTAGCTGTTTCAAACGCTATAAGCTTAGTACAGCTTTAATAATAGCAGTATAGATTATTGTTAATCAGATAAATGCTGCCGAAGGCACTGTTTTTCAGATTTAAGCCACCTGGAATGCGTAATGCTTAATAACGTCTGTCTAATAATCTTACGGAGATTGGTTATTAAGCGTAAAGAAGTAAAGGACAGAAATACAGAATTTATTAAGCGTTAAGTATTCTAAGAGTCCGTACTCAACCTTATTCAGTATATGGCTATTCCCAAAGCTCTTACACAAACCATATTCATCTTTGAAATGTTAAAAGTTCTAAGTGTGTACTGTTATCTTGCTTATGTGTTACTTGGGTTGTCTATGACACAAAGATTCCTAAAGGTTACTAACAATTGAATGTCTATTGTGTCTGATATC
Source organism: Scoparia ambigualis (assembly GCA_963921215.1). NCBI lineage: Eukaryota > Metazoa > Arthropoda > Insecta > Lepidoptera > Crambidae > Scoparia > Scoparia ambigualis. The sequence goes on from OY992505.1 coordinate 17,541,165, forward strand.
ACGACAACTGAGATCTTATAGTAATTAAATGCCGATGCACGTCATTCCGGGATTTTGATTAAATGCGGTATACAAAAGGATCATATCATTATCTCACTGTAATATTTTTAGGTGTGGCTAATTTACTTCAAAAACATATAAATATTTTTTGCATGCTTAACTTTGAATGTTATTTGTATGAACACCATTGTAACCAAAACTTAAGCAAATAAATATTTTATTTTATTTCATTTTGCCTCCACTATTTGAATAAGCATTTTTCACTTGTCCAACGACAGGACGATGCCGGAAGAACTTTGAATTATTCGAAAACAAAGAGTTTGGAATAACAGCCGATTGCTTGTTTAATGAAAACTTTTGCCGCAGAGAACAATTTAATGTAGGCACGTCTGGAGCCCGGTCAGGGCCCTTTTTTAAGCGCGGCTTCTTTCTGCGGACAGGTTTAATCTATGTCAGAAGTATTGGAACTAATTCCTTATTATGAATTCAAATCTCAAATACAAAGTCATTTTGATTATGCTCTCTTTGTTCACTTTGCGTAGAACAGACAAAATCGGATAATAAAACTGTTTATTTAAATTAAGTACTTACATTATATTTTGTTTAAGGATATTTTTTGTATAAATATTATTCTAATTTTTGTAATTATTTTACTAATTATTGGGGTTAAAGAATGTTAATTCAACGTAAGAATACCATTTACCTTACAGCACGGAACTGTCATAACTAAATTAATTAAAATATATACAATTGAGTGAGCTGAATGCGAAAATTAATTAATAAAGTAATTATCAAATCCAGTTTATTTACATGCGTTGATTTCACGCTCTAATTTTTCATGACCATGTTGCTTAGAATACACGTTCGAAAACTGACGCCAAGTAACGAGTTCTTTACATTAAGTACTAATTTATATGAAAAATGTCGAAAAACATGAAACTATTCATAAACAGAAAATCATTGTAAGTGAAGCTGAACAAATAACTATCCAACCTATTGTTACGAGCGGTAACGCTACCTCGGCGAACCCGAAAAATCATAAGTCGCACATCTTGTTTATTCATGACATCGCCGAGTGATTTCACGAACATAAACCGAGGGTAATGACCCGCGACAATACCTGTGCGTGGTTCGGGCAAACGATTTGTTAGCTACAACGAGCACAGCCCGGCCCCCGTCCCCAAACATTAAGTAGGCAATGGACGATTAAACGGCTTACTTGAGAATTACACAAATAAAACAGAGCTGCCGGCTGCTTTGCCACGCCTTTAAGGATTATATAATGACTAATTCTTAAACAAGATTCCGTCTGGTACGATGATTCGTGCATTTAGGAGATGGCGACGAGTCGGCGGCGTCGAAGCTCTGTAAATTCCGCGTGCCGAGTCGAACATGGAGCCATTTATTCGACGTTTAATCAAATGAACACGTAAGTCTTTGCGATAGACATATCGATCGGATCACAATTCCTTTCAACTCAATGGATGTACGAACAAAGTTTCCATTCCTAATTAAAAGCTTCGACATGAAACACAGTTTTACGATAAATTACTTTTCGCAAAGTGAAAATGTTCGTTTACCGTTCGTTCGTCTTGATACCCTTTCAGTTTACAATTTATTTCCACAATCGGTACTATTCATTTTAATGGATGAGATAAATAGCGATACGTTAATTAGTAGTAACAAACTTAATTAAATGATTACTTTGTCACTAATAGGCCGCTGTGTCTGTGCGCCGGTAATTGTACACGCCAAATAATTAAAGTTGGCCGTTGTTCCATTAGTAATGAGATGATTCCGTTCACTCCTTCTACCGTACGTATTGAGCTTTTCATGGTTCTGTTAAAAGGGTTTACGCGTTTCGGTTTCCCATACAAACTTCTAAGTCGAAATTTTTAAAAACCATAAGCCAATTTTAATGAAACTTTGCATGTTAAAGCAAAATACAAGGATCCTAATAGTTTGTTGATTTTTTTTTTAAAAAGGTCTATTTATCCGAGTTATTGCGATTTAAAGTCAACTACGGAAAGTTTAAAATCGCATCAACTCAGTTATTTAAACGTTTATTAAACATTTTTTCAACAAACTATTTAGATCCCTGTATTTTGCTTTAGGGTGCAGTTTCATTAAAATTGGCTTAATGGTTTTTAAAAGTTCAAATTGGAAGTTTGTATGGAAAACCGAAATGCGTAAACCCTCTTAATAAAAAAAACTGTGATGATTTACATTTACATGGTTACCCGATTATGAAAGTCGGTGAAGCCGCCGGGCGTTTTATTCACACGCACAAGCAGTAATCAAATTTTAATTTTATTTTTTTTACCGGTCACAAATTTTAATGTGAAATGCGAAAGATTCTTTTACTTCTTACATGTCCTATGAGAGCAAGCGTACTACGTATTAGCGTTTTAGCCCAAAGTTAGAAAAAGGGCGACACGAACGCGAACGGACAAAATCACGGAAATCTAACAAATAATAACACACAATATCTATTCTCCCGTTTACTATTTGAAAGATATTGCAAATCCGACACATTTATATAAAATGATTATAGGGTATTCTGTATACGCACTACTTAATATTAACGACTTACTTAACATTTTAAAAAGATTAAGCAGCTTAGCAACAAAGTCTTTGGTTTGGATCTTCCTTCTATATCAGTAAATATATGAATTTAAACTACTTATTACGGTGTATTCATACTATTTATCGTATATATTTACCTACACCTAATGTTGTGGCCATAATACCTCAACGCCTAAACCTATTATAGCAAAAACACGAGTATTTCCTACATCTTTGTGTGGCGTTGTTACCTTTAACCACACAAACTTCATTAACGAGGCTCCAATGTTTCTCACTACAAGATTACACGAAAAAAGAGAAAGTAGGTATAAGCTGTTGCTAATTAGTGTGACGGCAAGTCGGAGTAGCTGACGTCAAGGGTTAATCTGAAACCACGGAATGAGACGTCCTCTGTTCCTAACTTGCAAACTCCGGTGCCGTGCAAACTGGCGGGTATTCCGTGAATCTCTACAATACTAATGCTGTTAGAGAACCGACAATCATATTACGGTGTCCACTGGAATGGAACGCTTCGTCTGGAATGAATACGATACACAGTGACGACGCTTGTGTACTCTTCAATAATTCAATCAATATCGACGGTATGCAAAAAGGTTTTCATGGAGTAGGTTAGTGTGTTAACCTGGTGTACTGTTCACAATTTATTTGGATGGCCAGAGCGTTATTTTACTACGTTGTAATAGGTATAGGATCATAAGACCGCCGGCGGTCGCGCAAAAATTGACTTTCAACTGTGTCTGGTTTTACGGTGCTCAAGGCTTCGATCAACAGTTGGTATTGTTGATCGAAGGCTCAAGGAGTTAAAAAGGTTTTGGATCTATTTAGTGTTAACAACATTTTGTCAATAATAGCGTTACAACGGTGTTAAATGATAATATAGCTGCTAACAACATTTGTTAATAAAAGCGTTGTTACAGCGGTGTTAAATAATTATTTCATGATTTATTTGAATGATATGTGACAGGTTTATACATATTAAAACTTATAATAGGTAGAGTAATATTCAAATGTATTTGCTGAAGATTAGTTTAACTTATTAAATAAAGTTTTCGAAATGTTTGTAGAGCTAAGACCTCACTTCATAGGCGCCCACCAATGACGTAATCGTTGTAGCATGGAAGACCGCAAGATCGTAGCGCAGACATTTCGCCGTAAACTAACGCATAGAAAGGACGTCCTAAGAAGACCGTTGCCGCCTCGATATTTAAATGGTAATTTTTCGCCAATCGAGTTGAGAACTGATAAATAAAGTAATATTAACGATTGAAGTTGTTTGATTCTATATAATATTAGCCTGCTTGCACCTGGTAGGTACGTATACTCTTTAGAGAATAATAACGCAAGTGAACCGACCACTTCTAGTCTCGTTTTTTAAAAATTATCTCACTTTGTAGCTTTAATGCTTAAGCTTGATACCGTAGCAACTTGAGCGTTTACGTTGTGATCTATAGAGTCAAGGAACGCCTGCAATGTTGGTCACCGGATGGGTACCCGCGTGTTAAAATATTTCGAACTCTCTCGTGCTTCGGAAGACTCGATAAGTAGTAGTTTTAGTAGATTGTTAAAGCTGTATTGAAGTGCGATGTTCATCGGAGAAGACCTGAAACCAGCTTTAGAGAGTTTGTAGGATAATGATGAAGTATATATCCTGATGTTTCATATGCCAAAATTAATTTGCCAAAATATATTTGTCAAAGTTCAAATCATTCCACTTAGTATTCCGCTCCTCTCCACAGAAGTAATGAGTGTGACGAACGAGAAACCACGAACTATATCAGATACAACTCATTAAAATGTATGGTTCAGTTAGTGTATCAAATAGACAATGTTAGTAAACATGCTGCATAGTTGACTGGTTCACTGTACTTCGTAAGTCTATACACAGGGGGTTCCAAAATACAACGCCAACGCGGAAACGGATGACAGTCCAACTTGTGACAATTCTCAAAGGATAGAAAAATCTAGGTAGGTAGGTCTATTTATATTAGTTTTCTTTTGTTAGTAAGTAAAGTCATGTTTTACAAGTTAGTAACAAAAGATTATTAAGGTTGAGCGAAAAAACACAGATTAAAATAAAATACAAATTAAACACCGTCGTCGGTGGCGATTATTTTAAATTCTACAATTTTTAAACTAATTTGCCTAGATTTTATTGTAATTTTTTTAAACAGGCATCTTGCGACAGTTCCTGTGTCGGTCAGTTTTCGGCTTTTTAATACACGTCTTTAATGGCATAATATAATCCTATTAAAATAACATAAGACTCTATGAGCAAACATTATTTTAAAAATGAGAGAGGTCGTCTCAATAGCCTTAATTCAGACCAAGAATTTGCAGCGATTCCTAGCCCGTAGCCGTAGCTTGAACACAAACATTTATACAAACTTGAACGGTTTTAATTGAAGCCCTCTCGTCGGGACAGAGTTCCAATCGGTCTGGACGAAGGAAACCACAATATACAACTATTCGCCACACTTCACAATCACAATGTAACAACAGCCCCACTAATTTCAATTAACTAAATTAGTTGGAATTATGTGATGCGATCTCCAGATGGGTACTTAGCAATACACTATTTACATTCCCTCACGATGTCACAGTCATTTGAGTTGAAATAGCTGAAATTATACGAAATTAACGATGCGGACGAGATTATTAGATGCTTCAAATTTAATTGCTCTCGTCTCTGAAGTCGTCGCATAATTATTTAGAACATTCGTTTTGTACCTACTTAGGTACCTCGCATACTTATTTATTTTATTTGTTTATATTTCATCTTATTTATAAATAAAACTGAAAAACTCGGACTTAACGCCATAAGGCATTATCTACCAATTAACCGGTCTTTACCGTTCATATCACACATCACATCTTTATGTGGGAGAATTGAAGAAGCATACCTAGGTACTTAAACTACTGAAGAATATATTATATGGTGAACAATATACTTGGCTACATGCCGCCGCCACTCGTAAATAAGTATTAAGTGGAATAAGCTTTTAACAAAGAGATTTTTCAACCAAATAAAAGGGTTGAAGCCAAAGATATTCAATAGAAAAAAAAGTATCTTAAAACAGCGCAAAACTTGGTCAAGTCGACACGCGGCGGTGTAAGAGCAAAATTAAACGGGAGACTTATGGGCTTGACTTAAAGTATGTTTTCGTTAGTCAGCTGTGTACAAATGGAAGTCCTTGAGTGGGTCTCGATGGACGCTGATTAATTATGTAAATTACTCAAAGGCAAGCAGCTGTCGATAGGCAGGACGCTTACAAAACGCTGCGACAAACCGCCAAGCCCTGTTTAACTTTGCTTGGGTACTCCCACTTTGTATAGACTCAACCGCTAACATGAACTTAGCTATATATTGTATTACTTTTTGGGAATTAATACGTTCGTCATCTGTAGGTATACCAATACATGTATCTGTATCATTCTTAAACATTATCATTATAATAGGAAAAAACATATATTTACCTTTTAGTTTGCGATGAATATATACTCGTAGAACAAAGTCATTTTATTGTTTACATTTTGACATGTCGTTTGGTAACCTTAAATTGTTTCTTAGTATATACTGTCTACAATGTTTAACAATAAAAAATCATAGATGCAATCAACAATCATTAATCAAAGATACAACAACAACACGACGCTGTTGTTCATGTACCAAGGCATGTGCCCGGCAGTGGGACGTATGTAGGCTGATGATGATGAAAATGCTATTAAAATCGTGTTATATACCGGTAGAAAGGGGCAATTTAGTAACCGTGGGGTTTTTTAAAAAAAAATATTTTTGAACTCACGCACACAAATAAAAAAATAATAAACGTGAACGCAACTTATTTTTCTCTAACAGTTGGTAACTCCGTTATCTGTCAATCTCGACCAATCAGAAAGAAGAACACCGCGTGTGTGACGTTAGAACTACATTTAGCGAGAGTATGTCAATGGTAATAAAATTTTCGTGTTGAAACTTTCGGTTGGAATTATTATTTGCAAACATATTTTTAAGACTGTGGTAAGTTTTATTGTTTATTTAACTATTCAAATAAAGGATTGTAATAAAGTTTATTAAGCTAATTCAATATATTTAGAATAATCCATTTTTTTTCAAATGGGGCTTTTTGGAAGCTTATATGGGGTTATTTGAAAATTTTAACCAGCCCCATATCCAAGTTGCCTTGCACCATATGGAGTATGTATTAGTTTTTATTTTACCTTATATTACATTAATTCGTTATTTACAGATGATACATTTGTTTCAAAGTGTCAAGAAAAAAAGCGGAGTTAGGGATAGAAGGGCTCCGCATCAGGCAGACTGCCACTGGCTCCCTGATAATGCAGATCCCGGGAACATCCTGTGGACTTAGGCTGATACTCTGGTGACCAAGGTCCTCAGCACGACCGCCACAGTAGTGAGGCCTACTCGGTGCGTGAACATCAGGGTTTCGGGCTTGGATAGTTCCATCCGGGCCGAAGAGGTCGTCGCCGCCTTGTTTAATCAGGAGGGGTGGGCCCCTGAGGAGGTAAAGGCTGGTATAATTAGTTTTGGGCCAGGCGGGATAGGCTACGTTCTGGGCCGGTGTCCTGTGGGGGCCGCTAAGAGTATTGTGGACTCAGAACGGCTCCTAGTTGGTCCCTGGCAAAGTGGAGCCCGTGTCGTGGCTTTAGAACCGCTGGCAATGAGGTGGTTTAAGTGCATGAACCTCGGGCACACTCGGCAGCGGTGCCCAGTCGAACTTGACCGCACTAACACGTGCTACAATTGCTGTCAAAATGGCCACAATGTGACGGCGTGCAATGTCGCAGACATGAGGTGCGCAGCATGCGCAGCTGCTCAATTGCCCTCTGGGCACATCATGGGGGGAAGGAACTGCTTTCTCCCCAAACGGAGGGTTATCAGACCTGGAGGATTTTCTCCGGGACCTGTGCGTGGACGTAACGCACAGGTCGACGACGCTTGGCAGGTCTTGGTCATGAATGGGGGACCTGAACTCCAAATCCACGACATGGGATTGCCCTTTTTTTTGTTTTAAATTAGTTTTTAAGTAAAAATGTTAATTATTTAGTGTTGACTTTTGCATTATTTGTAATTTTTTTTATGTATTTTACCCAATAACGCCGTCCGTGTTTATATTGAAATAAAACCGGTATACCAAATTACTCCACCCTAGGGGTTATTTGGAAAGGCGCCTTCTTTTTTAAAATAAACCATACTGTTTGTTCATTCTATGTTTTCATTTTTGTATTTTATAAAGTTATATCTATATTAAGCAACACATTATACTTCTATGACTGTTAAAAATTAAAGAAAAAATAAATATTCAAATTTTATCCCTACTTTTTAACCAAATAGCCCCGTTCTACGGTAGTTTTGGTATTTTTAAAACTGTTTGTTAACACAAACGTTATTGTATTAACCGTGTCCCGTAGCGGTGAAAGAATACCACCACCCCCTCTCTTCCCTTGGGTGTCGTAAAAGGCGACTATCGGACTAAAGACTGCACATAAATCCAACAGCATAGAACGACAACGGGCTTACCACCTGTTATGCTGAGCACATGTGCAGTCTCTATTTGGTGAAAAGTAGACTATGGTAGACGACTGCATATGCTGTCCTCATTGCCTAGTCTCTGACTAACCCTTCGAGGGTCATGTAATAGTCGAGATTGTATGTATCATATGTACCTATGTATGTTATTGTATACTAGCGGGGCCCGCAACTTCATCCGCGTGAACACCCTTTACCCCGTGACATATTTCAAAAGAAATAGCTCGTTAGATTAGTTGTTAAGTCTTAACTATAAGTTAGTTAACTGTTTTTTTATCATTATTAGTATTGACTCCAATAAGTGCCTGTAAAGGTTTACATTGAATAAATAATTTGACTTTGACTTTGAACAAAAAAAGAATAGCCAAATAGGTAGATGCAGCCGTTCCAAAGCGATGCAATTATGGGTTACGATTGCCAAGACCCCGTGGCGGGCACACGCAATTTTGGGTTCGGTTTTTTTATAATATATTAAATACAATGGCGCATATTATTTCACCGTGTTACCTGCACTAACAACAGATAAAGAAATAAGCCAGCGATATATAGCCCTTTTCACTCTAGTTCGCGTCCATTGGACGTCACAAAGAGAAATTTAAAATCAGTGTTTTTTTTTCACGCGGTTTCTCACGACATGTTGACTTTTTAAGAGTATTTTTATAATTTAACTATCTTATTTTTATTGTTTTCTGTAAATATAGTTAATGCACTATCGAATGATAGTAAAATACTTTGTTGACAATGTATAATATATATTTTTTTTTTTGTGACAAAACATAAAACTTGAATAGATTTTGTGATATCTCTCTTTAGTATTTATACGCATATGGTTTACATACACCGTAAATTAGATATTTAGATAGATTATTTCATTAAAATACCAAAAATATTAAGTTTTGTTTAAGTTTCCAAACAAGAAATAGCTCAAAGATTTGTTAGAAGTTCCGAGTGCAAAATTTCGCATCGCCATTTTTAATGGCTAGCAATAAACGACATCGCGAAAAAAAATCTGGCAGCAGAAGGGTTATATATATTTTTAACTCTACTTGTGTATCGTCTATTTCGACCGCAGAAGTCATTTGTACGACTTGTGAGCGGCGTGACCTCGTAGCCAAGTTGACTTCTCTGACGCTAGTTCAGATGGAAATTGTGAGAATGTTGCGCTTCTTCTGAGAATTCGCTTACTATGACAAGATTACCTACTAAAATATTATCTGGTCTGATTTTGAATTTGTATGACAATACTCGCTATTATTTATAAACTATACTGTTCAATTGGACACATTAGATTGCCAAGACGAAAACAACTTATTTGACTAAGTTCCCTTGAGGGAGTGATACAAACAGCAAAGAGAATCGTAAGTTTTAGATTGAATTTATTCATAGCCGACGACGGACGTTCAGAATATTCTTTAAAAAAACTCGGTATTTAAAGATTTCGCAAAGTGCCGTAGTAGTATTGAAACTTTAGTTCTCAAGAAACTTTAATAAAAGTGATGTTATTCTTTATAGCGGGCTAGAGCAGGGGAAACGTTGTAAGTTTTTCTCATACCAAAGACGGTCGTATATTCTTTTGTTGTTTGATTGTAGGATTTACTTGCGAGCAAGCGTTCAAAAGGCTTAGGGGGAATATATTTTCGTATAAAAAATACTTTGAGAAGCCAATAATTATTAAATGCAGCCATTTGTTTTTTAGACATAGGTATAAGTATCTTCTTTGTTCGACTCACATTTCGTTTATCATGTAAATTCAATTTTTAAATAACTGCAATGTGACTTTGATGATGAACTACTTAGTAATGTTACTCTATTAAAGTTTCGCAAACTATTTAAAAGAATTTAAAAATTTAAATTTAAATAAAATTATAGATCACCTTTTGTTTTTCGAAGCAATAAATATCTGAGAAAGGCGCTCCAAGCTTATAAATGATTCATTTCATAGCTACTAGATACTGATTCTAAGTCCTTGCCTGAAGAATGGTTTTTATAGTCTCACCTCATTTCTTTGTCATTTTAAAACATCTTCTGCCATTAAAATAAAATAAAAACTAAAAGTAGAATAACATTGAATTTCTCATAGCATATTGAACTTTTAACTTGAGTTCAATTGTTTTGATGCGCTTAGTCGATAACTTGAAGAGATAATAAGTTGCCAAGTTATTGTAAAGTTTGACTCTATAGTTAATCTAGAACAATGCATACATTGTTAAGTTTGTACTATATTCCATCATGTTGTGATATCGATAACCGTGTATTCAACAAGATCGGAATTGTCACTTTAAACTAACTTTTACCTTTGCTACACTGTTTTTCTATGTAACAAAAAGAATCAGTAGATAGTTTCCGAATTGATAAATAATAGGGATGGTCCGAAATTCGTTTCACATTCGGTTTAACCGAATTTTGGCAGCTTGAACCGAACTTCGGCATTCGGCCGACATTCGGTTCAAATGCCGAACTTTCGGTACAAGAAAATATTGAAATAATACTTGATCTTTTCTTACACTCATTGTATTTGCAACGCAAAAATATATTATTTCACTTAATTCGTTAATTCACTTAAAATCACGTAGATATTAATGTAAACGATAACGCAATTGTCGCGTGGATAACGTACACGGAAAGAAATTATTAGTTGGGTTTACCATATTTCAACAAAATTTTAGGGTTAATATAGCACCTACTCTTGAGTTTTGTTGAATGAACAAAAACTGTATTGTTGATCAGTTACGGTAATTTGAACTTATTACATTATCTTTTGTTGTTTTAACGTATTTATTTTGTAAATTTAACTTTAAAAATGGTTATTTCAACAACTTAAACAGTAAAATCAACAATTACCTATTGAATTATGCATGAATTGTTACGCCAACATGTACAAATAGGTAAAAACAACTGTTTTCATATCAACAAAAACTTTTCTGTGAAAACAACAATTTGTTCATGTTGCTTTAACCCATCACTTTGTTAATTCAACTAATGTGTCGCCAACCCGTGCAAAATCAACCTTTGTATTTATTTGTTAATAACCGGCCGGCCGGGACGGGAGACGTGGGGATTTGTCGCGGGTTGCGGCTGATATCCGGGCGGGATGCAATACCAAGAATTGAAGGTAATAGAGAAAGCGCCGTGAAAGGAACCGAACTTCGACCGAAATTCGGCCGAATTTTGATTTTTTACCGAATGTTCGGCCGAACATTCGAACTTCGTATTCGGTTCAAACCACATTCGGCCCATCTCTAATAAATAAGCGAGAACGGCATGCTATTAAAAAACATAGAAGGCAAAGTGTAATGTCATTCTACTTACGTAATTTAGATCGATTACCTTAGCGCCGTCCGCCGCAGTGCTAATAGTACATTGTTACCCTAAGGGTGAAAGTAGCGTATTTACTCCCGAGACGGGGTTAGTTCGAGGTAGTTCGAGGTAATCACTATGCTTTTTATTACGAATATAAGGAAAGTAAAAACAAAAACATGAATGTTTTAGTCCGTTAGTCGCCTTATACGACACCCAAGGGAAGAGAGGGGTTTGTAGTATTATTTTGATGAGCCCATCGCCGCTCTATGCTGTTGGATGCATGTGCAGTCTTTAGTTCGTTAGTTGCCTTTTACAACACCTAAGGGAAGAGATATGTTGTTAATATTATTTTAACAATAAGTCACAACTACACATGATAGTACCTGTTAGAAAAACGATTCTCCCTAGGGCGGAAAAGTATTACTTTCCATCCGCTCCTCAGGCAACTTCGGGTCTACTTTCCGGGTATGAGGAATGAAAAACATTATTTTAAACTTATGCACCTTTTTATTTCATTGTAATTCGTATGAGAATTAATTTCTAACCCAACCTAACCTTACTTGCATGTTAGTAATTTTAGAATATTTTATGTTACACAAGAGGCCTCTTGGCCTGTGCATTATCATGCTTATTGAAGTAGAGCCTATCAACTACATTAAAAACTCAAAAACAAGTAAGTACCCTTACCCTTAGTATACCTAAAATGTTTTAAATATGATGGTTAACAGCAGCAACGCGCTACATATTTCTCGAGAAGGTTCTTAAAGCGCGAATAACGCTAAATCTGTAAAGAGCACGTCCAAAAAATGTCAAAACTTTAAAAAAAAGTAAGTAGGTACAGTACTTTAGTACACCTAATATTTAAATATGAGATCAGCAGCAGCGCGCTACATATTACTCGGGGAGGTTCTTAAAGCGCTAATAACGCTAAATTTATTACGAAATCTGTAAGGAGCACGTCCAAAGTGCCCTCCGGAGAGCGTTCGGCGTATCACATTGAGACAGGCGCGACGTTCGTTATCACGAGACAGTCACGTTTGAGGCATTGTAGCTCGGTAGCTGGCACAATAGTTTACAGCGAGGCCTTTATCGGCGATCAAGAGCTCAGAACAGCTAACATCCCTTTACGACTTCGCCTTAAGAGATCGCAATAAATTTGCGATGTGCAAAATTATCATGAGCGAAAGGTTTTTGTTTTGCATTTGCAATATGATTTACATTTTCATACATACAAATATTACATACTATGACTATTATCTCCGAAGGGTTAGTCAGAGACCAGATAATGAAAACCGTAAAAGCAATCCACTGCCGCTCTACGCTGTTGGATGACTTAGTCCGTTAGTCGCCTTTTACGACACCCAAGGGAAGAGAGGGGTTGGTAGTATTATTTAAATGAGCAGCCACACACACAGCTGTTAGTTACATTTAGTTCTATTTATGAGTTGATTTTAAACGAAAAGTTCATTACTTATGAGGAATAGGGACATTTCGTAAAATTTTTCTGATGCTGTAAAAAGAAAAGGAGAAAATAATGCCCTTGCTGAGTTTCTTATCTGTATCATATTATCTTGCTGTAGTACAAGGTCGTCCGCCGAACAGTTAGGAACCGCTGGCACTGTTTCCCGACAACATATGATCGTTAGATCATAAGTTGTCACATCAAATATAAACACCTCCATCAAATAAAATCACAAATATAAACACCTAACAAAAAAAGTGTGACCACACTGTCTACACTACCTACCTTAGTAACACATAACGTTAGTAACTAGTATATAAATATGTATAATAATTTAATATTATTTTTATTATATCGTACATTTCTTAATAAAGTCACATTACGAACATTATGTATAGTAAACTGAATAATGTCTTGCTTTGCCGATGCAAAACAATGCTGTCATAAAAAGACCCCACCCGGATCTGTATTAATAGATTTTATTGATAAATTACCCAGTGAAACAATTTATGTGAAATCGTAAATATGCTAAAACACAATACTTGACAAGAGAAGATACGGTATCGGTGCAGAAGGTTCGGGGGAGGCCATTACTTTTCCATATTTTTTTTCAGCTATCATCAATCAATCTCCTTGGAGACTCGTGCGAGATCTTCAAAAATATAAATGGCATAGAAAATATAAATCGCTAGGTTTCCTCACTAAAGCAAACGTATATTTGGTGAATACTTAGTACCATGCGATTTTACTGAGAATTTTTTTGTTAAGTTTAATTCAATTTATAAAAAAAATAAAATCTTTATGTAAAGTATTATTTAATGTAGTGTATAATGTATAAATAAAGAAAAAATACCTGATGTCTCTAAAAACTATTTAATTACAATACAACAAATAAATAAATGTCGAGAAAATTAATTTAGGTATTAGACAAGAACATACTGAACAGTGACCTAACTTTCTATAATTATAAAAACCTACCAACAGTCACAAACACTATAGCATGTCACCATTTCTCCCTTGTTATGAACATAGAGAAGTAAATCATAGGTACCAATCGGAACGTCAACTATTCCGGTATTCGGAGGTCAGCGTCGGAATGCTACGGTCAAAATTGCAGCGGCCAGCCATGTACCAACTTATATATTATTATAACATACATCCTACTTATATTATAAACGCGAAAGTTTGTGAGTATGGATGGATGTTTGTTACTCTTTCACGTAAAAACTACTGAATGGATTTAGATGAAATTCGGCATACAATAAATAGGTTATAACCTGAATTAACACATAGGATACTTTTTATCCCGATATTCCTACGGGAACGGGAACCACGCGGGTGAAACCGCGAGCGGCCGCTAGTAATATAATATATTCACGACTATTATCCCCGAAGGGTTAGTCTGAGACCAGGCAAGAGGACCGCAAAAGCAGTCCACTGCCACAGTGCATGTTTCACAGAATGTAACTGCACATATGCTCATCGCGACAGGTGGTGAGCCCATCGCCGCTCTATGCGTTTGGATGTATGTGTAGTATTTAGTCCGTTATTTGCCTGGAGAATTGAAGATATGGGGTGGTTTTTTTATGTATGAAGAAGGCAAACGAGCAGGCGGGTCACCTGATGGAGAGTAATCACCTCCACCCATGGACAAAAACCAGAGGAGTCGCAGATGCGTTGCCGACCTATAAGAAAGGAAATTGGGTTAAGGAAGGGGGGGAGGGCCTCCGGAACTCTCCTGGCCGGACGAAACACAACAGCACAAGTGCCGTTATTTCACGCCGGATATTCGTGAGAGGGTATTACTCCGGGCGAGCCGGCCCAATGCGTGCTGCAACGCAGCGTGGCTCTACCACTCAGTCAGTGTCACACATTTAGCACCACCCAGGGGTCATGTGTAGGGTCTCAAGGGTAAACCTACGGACGTGAGTAACTTTAATCCCCAAAACTTGATAGGTAGTATTCTATTGGCCTTGCCCTGCAGTAGGACAAATTGGGCTAGATAACAATAATAATAATAATAATTCTATTAATGAACCGGTACTAGAACAGCACTACCAACTTATAGATACGGTTAATTACATGTAGGCGCCGTTACTACTATAATTTCAAGTATTTAGAGAGGGCCGAGCCGTGGGTTTGGGGTAGTAAAAATAAAGTAGGTCCCTGAAAAGGGCCCAAACACTTAACACGTGCCTTCGGTAAACATCGCCGGTGGACTTTGCGAATTTCATTCCAGTTGGAAGAGTCGCAAAAGGGTCCACTTCTCACACACCAATTTCGGAAATAGATGAAGTAATCAAAATAAAATAAGGACTGGAGGTTCTAACAGTAAATTGGTGATCCTATACCGAAAATTGGCACTTCATCTTGTATGTTTCTTCTGTCGCTCTTATTGGTCATTTGCACACAATGTGTTTTTATCTATGAAAATAATAACATGTGCTTAAAATGTCATGCCATGTATGAGAAGGTTAAAATGCTGAAATAGACAAAAACAGCTACAGGGAACAATTTGAAAGTTTTTGTACTATTTTGGGTATTAACATAATTTTGAGTCGGACACTATTTTTACGAGCACACTTTTTTAGGAACTTTTTAAGTACCTTTATTGAATAAAAAATTTGTAAAATAAGACTTTGCAAAATAGAAAATCTTCATAAATCTGGCAATTTTATAGACAACTTAAATATATTACTAACCGTACGTAATTTAAATAATTTACCTAACCTAAATCGAAGTAAAATTCACGTAGATACCTATATTATGAATGCATTGATCTAAATATTATGAATTTACAAATCATCAATCAACATTACTGTACAAATAAATAAAGGTACCCTAACAATTTTTTGTAACAAGCTATTTACATAGTGCGAGAAAAACAATTTTAACTCTATTGTTTCTCTTCTTTCTAACCTACTTGCCTTATTGACTTTACTACTATTTTACATACACTACGTACATTATACAAAATAATATTATAGGAACAAACATGGGTAGCTTGCGATGCTTTCAAAATGATTTGATTAATTTACACAAAGTAATTTCATATAAAGCACTATCCATCCGCCGCTGTCATCTTGTTCTTTGCTGGTACTAAGTGTATTAGAAAGAAATGTACACGAGTAGTGAGGAACTCGATGGCGCAGCGGCTCGGGCGCTCGGATTGCGTTCTTGCTAGTTAAGCAATATTTGCAATGGCGGGTCACGGGATGGGTGACCAATTTTTTATTTATTTTGTATTTAGGAGACCTTTGTCCCCAGCATCCGGACTTTATAGGTTGGGTTTAAACAAAAATACTTTCTAACAACAGAACAGAACAAGGCACGGACTGAGTCTACAACAACACAGAAGAGACGCGGGGGGCCACGTGGGCTTTTAAAGCAGCGCGCCGCTCACCGCGGCGATCTCACAGCAATATTCGCTTCGACGTCTTACGAGCCACTCGGGCGCACGTCACACAAACCGCGGGCGATTTCATTGTCGGGTCGATCTGTACAGTTGCAAAATACACCAGCCTTTTATACAGACCACTAGCCTTTTACTGGACAAATATCCCGATCTCGTAGTTAGGGCTTTGGCCAGTACACACACCAATTATCTAGCCTAAGTGATGCTTGTTTTCAAACTTGTTTAACTGGTTAACTATAGATACCTAACGGATATACCTAGACGTTAAACACAGAGAACACCTAAACCCGAAATCAATTTAGTAAAAGCGTTTCATAATAATTGATACACGTATCCTTGTAAGGCCCACGATTTAAATGACATAGAAGAAGTTATAACCCAATGTTTTTATCTGTCAACATAAGTATTATAGTAGTTACCGCCCACGACAACTAATCATTGTCGCCATTTTCACAAACTAAATAAATCGGCTGTGATTGGTCTATAAAACACTCAAATTTGTCGCCTAGGAGTCTAGACAATCGTATTCACCGGAAATGCGTGAATTATGGGGCTTAATTTCAAAATAACGAACGAAAGTTTGTACTTATTATGTTGCGGATGACAACATTGGGTCATAATTTTTTTACTTGAAATATTTTAGTTGGGCTTGAACACAGACCACTTAGCTTGAATGACTATGTAAACTATGTTGATTATGTATTTATATAATGACAGTAAGCCTTACGAGGGTATAATAACTATGTTATTGTAACTCCCTAAAAATGTTCATAGATAGTAGATAAGTACTCAGTTTTACACATAAAAATTACGATTTGCAAAGTTACTCCAGCTAGCGGCTACGTAGACGCCAGGTTATTCAATAGGTATTGTCCACAATCAATTGAAATTGACTCTATAGATGTTATTTAACTTTAAGTAAGTTCAATTTGGACGTTTCCGCTCGTTCTGCACTTAGGTATCTGTACTAACTGCAGCCTATTTGTAGGTACTTAATCTAGGTTTAGGTCTTCCTATATAAGGAATGGAAGAGGAAAACACCGCATGAAGAGTAGGAACATAACCCACGGGTCATAACAAAGCAAATTTTATGATGCATGTAAAAAAATCCATCAATAATTTACGACCTTCGTGGTCGTGCGGTTAAGCACGCCGGTTCTGGCCTGTCGCCATCTGTGTGATCTCGAGTTCGAATCACGGCCGGGTCAATTTAGAAATAATTGTTTTTCTACATTAACTTCGGGTCTAAGTGTTTTCTATATACAATAATAACTATACATTTAACACGTTCACAGTCCCATGAGCCACATATGGCTAAATAACAATTGAAATTATACAGATTTATTAATGGACTGGGACTGTCTAAGTAAGTGAAAGTTCGAAATAAGCTTAACTTGGTCTAGTTAATTTGTGTAATATTATACTTAAATACATGAGTACCTACAATACAAGTGACAATACCGTGTCGCATAGCGGTGAAAGAATACTACCACCCCCTCTCTTCCCTTGGGTGTCGTAAAGGCGACTAACGGACTAAAGACTGCACATACATCCAAAAGTATATGGCTCACCACTTGTCACACTGAGCACATGTGCAGTCGCAATTTTTAGAAAAGTGGACAATGGTAGAGGACTGCTTTTGCTGTAATCATTGCCTAGTCTCTGACTAACCCTTAGGGGATAATAGTCGTGATTATATGTATGTATGTAACACTGAAACCGCATACTAATCCGCTGCAATGATTTAGTTAATGCAGACATAAATCTGTAGGCATTAACAGTAGCTTACTCTAAATATTGGCAATACTGCATCCCTAATCATTCGAAGTCAACAGTTATTTGCACTAGTTTCCAGTTATACTGGTACAACAAATATATTAGTAGGTAGTACTTTTAAGTAAAATTCTAAAAAAATTGTAACAAAAGGGAACTAGTAAATTTCCCGAAAGAGTAAAATTGCGATATCTTGAACAATATGTGTAATTGTCTTTTTTAAATTAACATAACAAACAAGAGAACTGGTGTTACAAACATATGATGATTATTACCATTATCATCATAATCTACGATCGATCGACGATTTACGATCGAGCGTCAGAGAATCCACATACAGCTCATGTCAAACCACTGCTGGAGACAGGTTCTTCTAATGCTGAACTTCTAGTAGTGATTAACGAATCGACCAAGAGTAAAAAACTAACAGAAACAGAAGACAGACACCAAGGTTCACGTCAAAAAATTATGAACATACCTACACACATAGGTTGACGACTATTATCCCCAAAGGGTTAATCATAGACTAAGCAATGAGATCGCAAAAGCAGTCCACTGGCATAGTCCACGTTTCACCAAATTACAACTGCACATGTGCTCAGCTTGATAGGTGGTAAGCCCATCGCCGCTCTATAATGTGGGTGGGTAAAATAAATAGGGGTGGTACTTCTAATCTGTTAAGGCTAATAGTCTAAGATCCGAGTATAGAACGACCTTCACCGGGAAGGTTAATGGATGAAAAGTATTTTATATCAAATTTAATATGTTAAATAATATATCGCAAACGGGTTGGCTTTAAAATTTTAGTCCAGTACCATTATTGATTAAATTTAATATAAAAAAAATTTTTTTTTTACATTGCACTGGTTTGGTGTGTGTGTGTGTGTGTGTGTGAGTTTGTAATGAGCTTATCTTTATATGAACATAAATTTTATTTATTTAACCAGACGGTTGCAAATTACTAAGATTGACTTGCCTGTTTACACCTGCCTACCCAATGTTATGACAGAAAAAAAATAGTCAACCTAACGTTTGCATATTCTATAGGCTTCATACTTTCGATTGGTACCTATATAATTTATCTATTATCGAAACAAGTGCTTATATTCATAATATTTATATTTAAAAAAAATATTTATAAATATTTAATTAATCATACACTGGACTGAATTTTTTCAGCCAACCCACTCGCAATATATTTTTAACACATTAAATTTGATATAAAATACTTTTCATCCATTAACCGCTCGGTGAAGGTCGTTGTATACTCGGATCCTCTACTATAAGTACGACATCTAAATTCATCGACAAAAAAAATAAAATGGACTTAAAAAAAAGTGATTTTAAATTACAAAATAATTAAGTAATGATTTTTTTCTTACCAAAATAATCTTAAGCATACGAAACAAAGTAATTTATTAGTTAGCCAGTGTCATTAGCTACCGTTTGCCATTTTTTCATGTTTCTCAGACGAATGAAACCGATATCGCATAAAGTAAAAATGGACATAAATTATAGGGGGAGGGGGTTGGACCCCCCATATAATTTTTTTTGTCGATGAATTTAGATGTAGTACTTCGCCTTAACGGGTTCGAAGTACCACCCCTATCACATTGTATAAGGCGACTGCTAGAAACCGCAAGAAACTTCAAGGGCTGGTCAGGTCAAGTGTCATAAACATGACAAAAATGACAAAAAAGGAAATCGTGTTTTTTTTTCATTTTTAATGAAATAATTCATTTTATTAATTTTCATTGGATAGTCTTTGAGTATCTAATTTATTTTTCTAATTTATTTTAAAGCATACGGCCGTCTGTTGGCCCGTCCGCGTCAGCTGGGCGATAAGTACCTACGAAAAAACACAAATTCCTTTTTTGACATTTTTGTCATGTATACAACACTTGACCTGACCAGCCCTTGAAGTTTCTTGCGGTTTCTAGCAGTCATCTTATATTATTCTGTGGGATGGGGTGCGCCAAAGTCCACCTAAATTTTCAACTACGATAATTAGAACTACGAAAATGTTCTTCCTAACATTTTTCATCCTAACAATCACAATCCCTAACTACTCTGTTTCTAATGTTCATAATTCCAAATCATTCAACATAATAATGTCAATAGCAATAAGCATATTTTAAACTATTATTTGTTTTCCTATATTTTCTCAACATAAACGACTTTTACACTAATATTCCAATGATTGAGGATACTAGCTACTCCTGTAGGTCACGTGATAGGTTAGAAAGACCATCGCTACGCTGCGCTTCGCGATTGTCTTGAATGTAGAGGTTATTTTTTTTATTAGACAACAGAAATACTAGCTGCCCTACTCCTGTAGGTCACCGTTGTATTTTACAAGGTTTGTAATTATAAAAGCGTTATGGAAAACAACAGTAGGAATTACAATTTTCGGAAACAAGAGTGTTATGAACATCGTCGGTAGTACTACAAATTGTGTGAATGAAAACTTTAGGAAGAAAAATTTTAGGAAGAGTGATCATTCGGATTACAAATCGGTAGGAAGAACAATTTCAGGTAAAGAATGGATGTATTTTTACTACACCAAAAGGAAGAGATGGGGCCGTGGTATTATATTGATCAACGATATATACGTTACACTAGATAGGCCGTTTCGAACACGCACTATGTTCCACTCATCTGCGGAGTCGACTCGGCACCTTGCTTTAGTGGGGCTTTGACATTCGCGCGTGCGGGGCGGTAAAATAATTCTTTATTTCTTTTTAAAGTATACACCTAGACGTTTACTACAATTCAGTTGTGAAGTAAGGAAATTAATTGTTATTCAAGTCATTATTATGTAGTTATATCGTATTATTAGAATAGAAAAGAAAATTTTTCAATAATTGTTATTGGCAATCTATTTGGGACGCCATCATGAGATCCAGTACGTTGTCTTTGACCGATCTGGCGCTGCGGCGCTGCGATGTCTGTCTGTTGATTAGACTACATAAATTTTTAAGCGCTGCAGCGGCTGCAGCGAACTTTAGGTCTCTCTAATTCAGAATGATTTGTATGAACGTTCTTGTCTATACTTCTAGGTCAATGATATTGATGAGCCGCTACCAGCACAAAACAAACTATGAAAATTATAAAAACAAAATTATGTGTAATCTCAATAGTACGGTTAATTTAAGCCAGCACACAGCACTATCAATCATGGCCGGCGCTGTTCCGCTCCAGCGCCGACGCCGCCGCTCGCGACGCCGACGCTCGTTCATCACACTTCGAGCGCTTAAGTGCTTTACTTCGCTTGAACCAACCTCTTATGCCCCATTTTATTTGATACATAAACAATATTACGCACGAGCTCGATTCGATTACTGTAATCCGGTTAGGTGACCTCAGTGACGAGGGATATCTGGAGTAGGGAAGATGATTGATTCAGGAAACGCCGCGCCGAGATAAAGGAGCGAAGCTGACGTTGTAGTGCAGATCCTTTATGGCGTTGAAAGAAAACGAGTTCGAACTTTGTTAGATAGTAACATCAAACGGTAAACAAGCTAAATAACGCTAAAGGCTGCGCTACGAGTGTTGCAGTAGAAAACATCTATTAAAAAAAATCAACTGCCTTCAATATTGGCTGCAAACTAAGAGTAAGTTGTTACATTAAATTACACTAACATTAGCATATAAGTTTTATTGTATTTTGTATTACTAACACACTATGGATTTATGTCTAATAATAAAGAGATATTATTATGATTATATTTATATTCGCGCATCACTTCAAACGCTACACCTATTAATTAGGTTAATTCTTTTATTGTTGTGTTTGTTATTATCAGAACAAGGTTTTTATAAATTAGAAAAATGTAGAAATTTGTCACGGGGTACGGGGCGGGCCGCTAGTAGGTACGGTATATTTTTAATAAACAGCAGGATTCAGGTATGAAAAAGTTTTTAATGGACGTATGATGAATGTGTTGGAGTCGGCCGCGTATACGTTGGCGGGATATCTTTAGAGATGGATGGTGGAAACCCCCAAGGACCGAAGAGCTGAAGGCTTTGGGGAAACCTTCGCCCGTGGGCATAAGGATAAAATAAAAATATATCAATAAACCTTCAACCGAGATAACGATATCTCAAAGTGGAGTTAGAAATACTGCTTTAATCGCCTAAAACTTGTTATTCACTCTAAATACAACGTATTACAATTATACTCGTATTACCTTTTCTCTAGACTAATCCGCATAGCCTTAGGTCTTTGCCCAGCAGTGGATCAATATAGCCTAGAGCGAAAAAATCCGCACAACTAGATATTAGTCGTTGTAACATTTTAAACTTTCATGGTCACTACAGTTATTTTTATGAAAAAACGGGATAAGTTACTCAATCAACACTATCCTCACTTCTCTAAAGAAAGTTGCCCAATGCCTACGTACACCAAAAGACAGTTTTCCCCTGGAAAAACCTGGTGTACAAAATTGACTGCAGTTGTGGAAGCTCTTATATAGGCCAAACAAAACCTACTGTAGCCTGTCGCGTAAAGGAGCACATTAAAGCAGTCAAGAATAACGACACTCAGAAATCAGTCATCGCAGAACATCTCATACTTCCAGGCCCGAATCACTAGATGGAGTTTTATAACCTTAAGATTATTTCGACAGAACGCCACTATGTACCTAGACTGGTCAGAGAAGCTATTGAAATAAAAAATAAAAAAAATAGTTTCAATCGCGTGAAAACGGGATTTAATTGTCGAATGTCTGGAATCCAGTGATTCAGTTATGTAAAAACCGCAAGAATCAAAACGGTAGCGTTTCCCGGAGTGATACTATGAGTTATATGTGTCGTGAACAAGTTCGAGTTGACAGTGCGTTCGAGAACAGTGGTACGGGTGTCGAGAGCAGTAAACAAACAAGAAAGAGGGTAGACCGTTTCGTCTGGTCCTAACATCCACCCGCATTAACTGCAGTTACTCCGTGATTATGGTCCCAAATATGGGGACTCAAAACCAACAACTCAAACATGGTAAAAATCCCGTTTTTTCATAAAAATAATTTGTCGTAGTTCTGAACTAACTAAGCAATAATTGTTAAAACATAGTTTTTTTTTTATTTATCACTTTTGTAGAGTTATTGTTCAAGATTACGAAATATTACGATTATTACATAATGTTACCAATGGTAATAAATAAATTATCATCTACTTCTTATTCTAATAATATTATCTTAAAATTACCAATTTTGACTACACCATCTCGCGCCGGGAAATCAATTTGGCAAATACACAAAAACACAATATGTAAGACATATCGCTGATGAGAACTGCTCATTTATATCTATGAGTCCGTCGCTCAATCTGCGAGTATTTTATTTTATCGTTCGCCCGTTCCGAGTGGTACTCGCAAACTTATTTATTGAAATTGGAGAGTGCACAACGCTGCGAAAAGAAGCGCTATTTAAAAATGAGATACTTCACATAAACTATACCTATATACATTGACGACCTCCTTGGTAGAGTGGTTTGTGCACCGGTTTTCATGGTGTCGCCATCTCTGAGGTCCCGGGTTCGATCCCCGGTCGGGTCAATTTAGAATTTATTGTATTTTTAAATTGTCACGGGTCTGGGTGTTTTCTATTATAATAAGTATGTATTTAAGTACTTTATGTATGTTTATCTGCTGTCTAGTAACCATTTAACGAGTTTCATAACGAAGCTTCTCTTGGGCTAGATAATTGGTGTGAATGTAGGAAAGTTTATTTATTTATTTATTTATTATACACTTTACGAAGAATTAAGTTACGTATAGCTATATGCGTATAGCGGTGAAAGAATACCACCACCCCCTCTCTTCCCTTGGGTGTCGTAAAAGGTGACTAACGGACTAAAGACTGCACATACATCCAAAAGCATAGAGCGGCGATGGGCTCACCACCTGTCACGCTGAGCACATGTGCAGTCGCAATTTGGTGAAAAGTGGACTATGGTAGAGGGCTGCTTTTGCTGTGCTCATTGCCTAGCCTCTGGCTTACCCTTTGGGCATAATAGTGGTGATTATATTAGGTAGGGGAAAAAGTCTTTTCGCTTAAAGTATGTATGAACTTGTAGTGAAATCTCTTTGGATATACTATTTGTATCTGGCTGGTTTTCGTATCATTAAAAGTTTAAATTTTCAAGAAGATAATTCCAAATTCAAATTCAAATTTTACTACAAAAAATGTGCGATGTTTATGGACCTAGCTAGTGCAGTGTCTGTAAGAGTAGCACAAATTTGGTTTAAGAGGGTTTACGCATTTTAGTTTTCCATACAAACTTCCAAGTCGAAATTTTTAAAAACCGATAGGCCAATTTTGAAGAAACTTTTAAAATGTTTTTTTAAAATGTTTTCAACAAACTATTTAGATCCCTGTGTTTTACTTTAGCATACAAAGTTTCATCAAAATTGGCTTATTGGTTTTTAACGACTTGGAAGTTTGTATGGGAAACCGAAATGCGTAAACTTTCTTAAGCGTTTTCAATCCGGAAATTTTGATGTCAAAGATGCACGTCGCTCAGATGGTCGCGCCCTATTACGGATAAAATAAATGCCATTTTTTGAAAAAATGGAGCGGATCGAAGATCGGCATATCAGTAGTTACGACGTAGCTGAAGAACTGGGAGTTGACAGAAAGCTCCATATTTGGGTACCACGCAAGATCACAAAAAAAAGAAACCTAATGAACCGTGTACTTATTTGGGATTCTTTGTTACGACGTAATGAAACCGAACCATTTTTGAAGAAGCTGATAACTGGTGATGAAAAGTGGATCACGTACAACAAGAACGTGCGAAAAAGGTCGTGGTCAAAGGCCGGTTAGGCTTCACAGACTGTGGCGAAATCCGGGTTAACTCGCAACAAGGTTATGCTGTGTGTGTGGTGGGATTGGAAGGTTATTATTAATTATGAGCTGTTACCACCAGGCAGGACCATCATTTCTGAACTCTACTGCAAACAACTGATGAGATTAAAGCAAGAAGTTGAGAGAAAGCGGCCGGAATTAATCAACAGAAGGGGTGTGGTTTTTCATCATGATAACGCTAGACCTCACACATCTTTAGCCACTCAGCAAAAATTTTTGGCTGGGTGGTGTTAATGCATCCGCCGTATAGTCCTGACCTTGCACCTTCAGATTTCCACCTGTTTCGGTATCTTTAGAATTCTTTAGGTAGTGTCAGGTTAACATCAGGAGAAGACTGCCAAACCAATTGTCGCGGTATTTTGATCAGAAGCCCCAAAATTTGTATAGCAATGTGATCATGTTCCTACCTACAAGATGGCAAAAGGTTATCACACAAAATGGCACCTACATACTTAAGTTAAACGTAAATAAACTATATGTTAAAAAATACGAAAAAACTTTTCCCCCAACGTATTATGTATAGCTATATGTAAGAAATATGGTACCTACAAGTATATGCAGCTGCTGTGGTTGCTACTAATTGGAGTTGCAATTAGGTCTGTATTAACTTTCCAGTGTAATTATATTGTTTTGTAAGTGATATTGTAAATCTTTCAGTACCTACATAATAAATACTGGTAAATAAGAATCCGACATGTACCTACATGTGATTAAAAACATCTTATGCAGAATGTTAGTATGGCGTTGTCAGGTGCAGTAACCTAGATTCAGAGTCACGGTTATTTTATTTGTGGGCTTATAGTTATTTTTTGTAAAGCTGTTCTTTACTTTAAATAACAACTTTGTTAGAAGATCGCATTACAAAATAAAAAGTTATGC
This sequence comes from Scoparia ambigualis, assembly GCA_963921215.1. Classification (NCBI taxonomy): domain Eukaryota; kingdom Metazoa; phylum Arthropoda; class Insecta; order Lepidoptera; family Crambidae; genus Scoparia; species Scoparia ambigualis. The sequence goes on from OY992505.1 coordinate 17,566,994, forward strand.
TAAAATAACAGTGAATTAAAAATCCAGGTTATTGAACCTGAACTAGGTAGCCCCCAACTTTCGTTTTGACAACCCTCTACCAAACTCTTTATCGGGTTAATGATCACAAAGCTGTGCTATGCATCGAACAATTTAACCTCCGGTTATCGGCCCGAGCTATTGCCAAAAATGGCAATTACTTATTATGTTTAAATAATTCTTGCAAATGAAAAACTTTTTACGGATGATCTCGCGATTATTAACTACTTTTTAAAGTTTTATTTTAGTCCCGACCCAAAGTTTCGATCTTTACAGGGTAGTTCGCGTAAACCATAGATAACAATAACTTAAACAAAATTGGAGTGTTTTTTCAAATTTTAAACGACGGTATAGCAATACAATGAACACGCTACATTCCTTCATTCATCAGCTTTCCAAACAAAATAAAATATATGAACAACTAGTCTTGTTCAACGAGTCTCTATTCTAAAATGGATCGGAATTCTGTTAGCGAATCTGCTGGGTACTGAAAAAAGAGAATTTCCAGTTACAGCATACTTTTGTTGCTTTATATTGCGAAAAGTACTTTATTAGTTAGTTGGTTTTTTATTAAGCTCGTTGTTATTGAAACTTTACTATTTATTATTTAAAATCCTTAACTTATCACAACAGTCTTCTTAACAATATATATATATCGCCTTTATAAATATTCAACGTAAACTTTGTATATAAATCTAAACATGGTTTGCAAAGCTCCCAAATAGAATAGCAATCAATTTCACTTTGTTGAAAACAAATAAATCATGAAAGACAATTGGTTTCGTAAATGTAGGAAAAAGATTCACCGTCCGCTGTCGTTTTGTTCGGGACCCTTTTTTAACCAAACAGCGGAGGAGCGTGAACGGGCGCTGATCGAATTCCAGCACTTTCGGTTAACACGGAGCCGATGGGTTGGCCGTAAAAGTTAGCGAACAGGAACAGTCGCCCGTAGTCCCCCGCCTCCTTTACACTCGACTTCGAGCCGAGATCACCGCCATTGTCGCCACTAGTACACTTTATGCTCGGACAATGCACAGCGGAGAAGTTATTGCAAAAATCTTACCGCGCCGACACGGAACAGCGACACCACTCGACAAAAAGTACAACGATACTCCAAACAGCAATCAAATAAAACCTCGTCGGTTTCAAAGACATTTTTACGACCGACATTTCAATTTCCCGACACGCAGCCTTTCCAAACCCCCCCCTGTGCAATAAAAGCTACAGTTTGCACACCCCGTAATTATGAGAAAACAATTAGCAGTAAGCTGCAACTAAACGGGTCTAGGCAGCGTTATTAAAATTAATAACAAGGCGAGGCGGGCGCATCAAAATATGTAAACTACAGCAGTATACATGTGAATGGGTATGGTGCGGTAAGGAATATGATGTAAACCCTTATTCGGCGCAGACAGCGGTCGACGTGAGCACGACGAGGGCGATCCGTATTAGGACCTCACATCCATCGCCCCCAAATACACGTCTTTATCAAAGACGTTATTAAACTCGCCAGATGTAGACGCCGCGCTGAATCGATTTGACTAAATTACCCAAAGCTACGTTTACGCAGCCAGTTAGACCACCGACAAGGCAAATCGAGATTTCAATTTCAAAAAAGAATTTCAAAAAAGTAACTCCAAGTGTTAATAAAATCATATGCAAAGTTCGAGGGTGCTCATGAGTATGAAAATGTAATATCTCTTCTGCAGCTGACTCAGCTTATGAGGCGACATTCATAAAAGTTTGATCTGAAAAATTTCAAGCTATTCCGCGCTACTCTACGAGGTCAAGTACTATAAAACTATCTGGAGGGGTTTAAATAAAAAAAGTGAAGAATACGCGAAGTTGAATTTAGAGCGTCCGTCGGTTTAATTGCAATTTAGACTAAGCTACGCGATTGGCGCATAAGCTGCGAGTGGCCGAGAGGTCGAGAGTCTGCGGGCAAAACGCCGTACCGCGGAGTGCTCTATAACGTATCTAGTTCCATACAACTTAACAATTTGCAGAAAGGCAAGCCACTCCACTAGTCACCACTCGAGAATGTTCAAATTCGACTGAAACCCCCGCTATGCGAAACACAACTTTCCAAAACAAGAGAACGTGTGGACGAAATTTGGGAATGCCGGCTAATGAAAGAGGAAATACAATATTACGTCGCTCTACGTATGCATATTATGTTCAAAGAATTGTTTTGATCATAGACGACAAGTAATGGGGAAAGGCATTAAAAGGTGTTTAGGATAGGGTTGCCCCTGGACTACGCCGGATATAATATTATACTTTATGAAAATCCGACACATTTTGTTTATTTTACATTAAATATAGGCAGAATTAATCATCATCATCATTACTTTGTAAACATACTATTGATAGACTTACGCCTTTCTACGGTAACAAAAACACATGAGAAATTCGAGCCATAACCTAGCAAATGAGAGTTTTAACTGAATTTCATTTTATTTTTCGAAAAAAAATATGTTTAGATACCGGTTCACAGTGTGGGATTTAGCTTGAGTTGCGGCCATGCTTTTTTATGTTTTCAACAGATAGCCTGGGACAAACAAAAGCTTCTAGTAGAACTCCCATTAATTTACTATTGGTAGATTTCGAGATATTTTGTTTTTCTGAAAACCCGTGAAAAACCTTTTTGGGTGTTTATGTGTATGTATTAACTAAGTTAAAAGTTATATATAGGTAGGTAGGAACAAACGCATGGTTTTTATTTAGAAAAAATGACAAAAAAATCATAGAAAACGTTCAAAACAATTAATTTGAGTTTTTTTTTTTTTTTTAATTCTCGACTTTCCTACAATATACTGATTTTATTTTCAAATAAAAAGTAACATTTAATTTTGGTTTATAAATGTACTAAATAATAAATCAAGAAAGAGCGAGACGGCCCGCAGTGGATGGAATCAAACTGGCCTTTACACTAGTTAATGTAACAAACTTGATGATTGTGCTTCTCAAGAACTGTTTTAAAACCAGTTTGCTTTGGTTTTCTCATTAACAACGAAAAGCTTGCTTACCAAAACCTTTTATTGACTTTGACCTGAAGTTGTGAAACTTGAACATCAATGAATAAGGCACTTTTAAAATTATGATTACTTATCTATATCGCCAAATAAATCGCCAAATGTGTTGCTAAGCGCAAAGCTCGAGAACAGCAAGATTTGACTGAAGAGTTTTTGGAAATTCGTCAAGGGATACAGGATAACGGGTGTTCATACGGACGTAGTCGTGAACGGACCGCTAGTAATAACATAGTTATTATATGTATTATTATATTATACTTATGAAATGAGCTGACCCAGGATAGGGACGAGTGGAAATGTAAAGTAAAGACTTTTGCCCAACAGTAAAACAAAAAAGTATAATACACATATAATGTAGATCTAGTGCACCGTGCTCAAACCTAGAGGACCCAAGTTTAGTTCTCAGAAACTTCAGTTCTTATCGTCACTTCTTATTAGATGAGGTGTAAGCTAAGCGATTTCAGACATCAAATAAAAACAGAGAAAAACAATCATAACAGAAAATTAAGTAAACATTATCCCACATACTTAACACAAATGTTAGCATGTACGTCCACTTAAAATAATCTTGGCTTCAGAAATTGTCACTATTATGATAATAAGGGACGCCGCTAAAACCAACCGCGGCATCCTTAGCGCAAACGACCTGCCATTAATTCTAGTTGATTCCACTCCAGTCACAATATGAATTTCATCGGAATAGTTTGCCACCATATTTATTATATATTATAGATGAGAAATAAAAATCGAATCTCTCAGGAACTCGTTCAGTTATTTCATTCCACCTTCAGCGAAACATATTCACATAAACAGGGATCATATTACAATCTCGATATTATAATAAAGAACGTTCGGTACACAGATTACATACCGAAATTAATGTAATAGCAATAGGTACTCATTTTTACATTTTCGATTATTATACTGTGTAATAATGAAAATAATTTGGACCGGAAATTAGTATTAGAACGACTGTTGAGAATTGCCCGATTTAATGATATTCTCAACATACAAATTTGTATGCAGAATTATTTTTATTTTAAACTTCTATTTCGAACATACTGTTGAAAAACACTGATGAATCATTATTATCAGTATGTATATCAAAGTGAACGTTACCATGTTTATTGCATTATTCTATTTTGCGTACTGTCAAATGGATAAAAATAACTATGTGAGTTACTTTCTTATCTTAATTATTTTGAAATGTTATTTTTCAAAGGTCTACTGCGCACGTTTTCTTAGCATTTTCAAAAGTTGGGGAACCCACCGCCTTATGCCAATACTAATTTCGAATCTGATAGTAAAATTAACTTAATAAAAATTATGCCGCCCTTTGTTTCTCTATGTTTTTGTTTGCAGGGTCCATACAATTTTATTTGGATTGAATACGAAAAGTGCAAAGGGCCCAAGCAAAAGGACTGCGGGGACTACGAGATAGCGGAAAAAACAAATATGTCCAATGTACTCTTTAAGTTCGATTATAACAACGACTGTCCGATAACAGCGGTAAGTGTACTTACTTACCTATATATCATGATACGATAATAATATCTTAATAATAGACTTGAGTGATCTACATAAATTTTAAGAATAACAGAGCTGGGAGAAGACATTTTAAAAAACTTTATTAATGAAGCTGAATTTAATAAAAAAAAACAGTTAGCTTAATTCACAAACAAAAATATTTCGTATAAATATGGGATACATATGATCACGACTATTATGCCCGAAGGTTTAGTCAGAGACTAGGCAATGAGGACAGCAAAAGCAGTCCTCTACCATAGTCCACTTTTCACCAAATATTGACTGCACATGCTCAGCGTGACAGCTTGAGCCTATCGCCGCTCTATGTTGTTGGATGTATGTGCAGCCTTTAGTCCGTTAGTCGCCTTTTACGATAAGGGAAGAGAGGGGGTGGTAGTATCTTTTCACCGCTACGCGACATGGTTACTTTAATTACGGTTAAAATATGTATTATTATTATTGCATTGTTGAACACTACCTACATATTTTACGGACTTTTTACACTTTTTACGGATAAAGCTCGCGGTTAATTACTACATTATCACTTTAACTTTAATAATAACGTTTCCATAAAAATTGTTTCATTTTAATATTTTTATTATTTATAATCAAGTTTAGTGTTAATGCGAATTGATTTGGTTAACAAGTCATATATGACCTAACATATCCAACAGGCGAGAATCACAATAAGCGCTCTACAAAGTAATAACAAGACGAAGAAATTATTCAACTACGCCCTGGACAAGCCTTGCCAGCACTTCGTCCTGGGGCCGATACTTATTAGCTCCTTCAATCTAACGAGCGGCTGCAAAATTAACAAGGTACCCTGCGCCATTTTGCCGGCGAACATTGGTATTATTCGATTTGCCTGGAATCTCTAAAGATTGCACCGTAATTGCAATTCTGTGTCGAATGTATTTGTTATTTGAAATCAGTAAAATTTTAAAATAATAATTATGAGAGGCTGTATGACTTTAGTTGCATTGCATTGTCTAGCGAAAAGACAACCCGTCTCCGAGCGGAAGACCCAAGTTTCATTCCTAGCGAGGGTAAACACTTTGCTTGGTTTAATTAATGATTTCTACTATGTATATAAGGTGACTGCTAGAAACCGTAAGAAACTTCAAGGGCTGATCAGGTCAAGTGTTTTAAACATGACAAAAATGACAAAAAAGGAATTCGTGTTTTTTTTTCATTTTTAATTAAATAATTCATTTTGTGAATTGTAATTGGATAAGTCTTTGAGTACTTATCTAATTTATTTTAAAGCAATAACATAAGATAATTAAAATAAAAAACAATTAAACATAACGATTATTTACAACGCGAGGGCAAAGGCCGACCGTCTGTTGACCCGTTCGCGTCAGCTGGGCGATAAGTACCTATGTTAGTCTGCAATGAGACCATTTTTGTCATGTTTAAAACGCTTGACCTAACCAGTCCTTGAAGTTTCTTGCGGTTTCTAGCAGTCACCATAAATTATAATATGTATAAGTTAATTAATCTAAGTTTAACCAATATCATACATTTTCACAGGGACAGTACGACATAAGAATTGATATGCAAGCCAAAGCCACATTGTTCTTGGGACCAAACTTCTTTTACGGTACATACAACTTCAAAGTCGTGGCCATGAACAAAGTCAACAACTTCATTTGTGTCAATTCTGTCGTGACTATTGAGAAAAAATAAGTTACACCTTCATAAACTTGTTTGGCACACACTTCAGTTCGCCGTTCCAGTTTAATATTACACAATTTATTTTTATATATTCGACTTTCAAACGAGAGCATCTTGGTTGGTGTGGGCCAATATTACCACTCCTTGCTACATTTTTGACTTCATTTCCACTCAACATCAGGCGGACTGCATAAGTAAAAAAATACATAGAGAACTTAGTAATAAACAAGTAAAACGATACTCAAGTCGTTGGTATAATATTAAAGGACTTGAAAAAACTTAGATACTTTATTTTCTGTTTTTGCACCTTACAATTTTACCGATAACTTTGGAAGTAATGTGTTACTTCCAAAGTTGCTATTGTTACTTGTGGTAACACAGGTTACACAAAAACGTAACGTATCTTATCTTACCTTGGTGGGGCTTGCCGAGGTACCTCTCTCGCAGTAACACATTGACCCATAGGGATCTTTTGTGAAACCTCATCCTATCACTCTACCTCCTCAATGAAAAAATCTTGGCAATGAGGGCAAAGAGCCTAAAGTCTTCTAGTTTCTAAAAGGCCGATGCCAAGAGACTTATTTATAACATAATGTAATATGATGTTAGTATCTTCCAAAGTTATTCGTTGTATTTTTAAGATTACGAAAACTCTTCGAAATTAAATAATTCACTCGCTACTATTTTATGAAATATAACATAACACGACTCAAAAATACCATTGTTAACTACAAAAATGAAATCTAACATTAACATCTTAATGTATGTGCTATCTTAAACCAAGAACGAGAGCGAAATGGCGAATTTGATAGAGAAATTCCCAATTGAAAACCGAACTGTAAATTCGTTCGGAGCGCTCCCAGCGGGAATGTTATTTTAGAGCTGCATCTCCAATTCCCAATCGAGTTTCATGATACTAATATGTACAATGTATACAATACATATAAAAACAAAATCTTTTCAAATAGATGTATTCCAAACAAAAATATTTACTTTTAGTCCAGTAAGTGAGTACGTACTCTTGTAAGTAAATATGTCAAATTTTATTTATTTTTTTATATCTTAGGAAGACCAACAGCTTGTTCAAACAGTATAAGTAATGGTAATAATAACAGACGGCCAATTACAGGTCCTCACAAGTAACAACAGAAACATACAAACAAAATCCTTATTATAATTTACTTGTAAGTACCTACAAAAATAATTTAAGTCCTTTATTTTACATTTACCCAAAACCAAACACGCTCAGACGGAAAAGAGTATCCTACCTTTTATTAAATTAAACTAAACTATACTAAAACTCGAGCCTTAAACCCACATTTTGTAATTTTAAGACTCAAAGAACTGCCTCAGTGCATTCCTCGCTGATGATGCACTTGTATTAAACAGATCAAATTGTACGAATTCAAAATTGTAAGATCTATCCCAACAAACCTCTTAATTATAAAAATAAGTAATGGCCGATAAGTATAGTGTCACACAGCACATAATGTCACACAGCTTCCATCATATATGATGCAAAGTATACGTGTAGGATGGATTATACTAAACTTTTTGACAAAAAAGATGTGTGTGCCAAATAAAAGTGGTTATCCGTTGGTTTATATGACAAAAGAACAGAGACAACGCGGGAGTGACACTGTCCCACAACACAAACGGAAAGTTTGCAGTTTGCCTAAAAACAAAATGTGTATTGTGTACGCATACCCCTCTGCAAATTCGTATGACGGGTACAGCCATCACACAGGTACGTGTGAAAATCATTTTAACGACATCACCGGAGCTTATTCGTCCTATTCCCTTACCGACCGCGAGTCGTTCCGACTTAATAGCCATATAATGTAGTCGTCGAGCCGGATAGACGCGTAATATAACTAATTTCCGCGTAGCGATTAAAACTCGTTATAAATGGTCGCCGGGGAGAACTCTGAGCTTGTCACCGTCACCGCAAAAAGAGGAAAAAGGGGGGAACGCATTAAAACGCGCTGACGTTTCGAGGTACCGCGCCTACAGCAGGAAATAGCAGCGTCGACGCTTTTGCTTGTACGGACTTTTTATCTTATCACTGGAACGCTACACGTCCATTGTCACGTTCTGAATTTTCATCAGAACGTTCATTAAAAAGATCTCTTAGCAACTGTGTTCTCACACAGTTAACATTAGTTTCGTGATTGAAATATTTCATTAGGTACAAAATACTGCCTTGGCCTTGGCAACGCCAAGGCGTTGCATCACGGGTTCATTTCCCGGTCTAGTCAATTTAGAAAATACTTTTTTATTATTGATTACGGGTATGGGTGTATTCTAAGTTTACGTATGGTTATCCAATAACTAATTTAACTGAAGCTTAACTTGGGCTAGATAATAATTGATGTAAGCGTAGAAAATTATTATTCTTATTATTACTTACAACTGATGAACGGTCAGAGATAGGAGATGGCTCTCCTACTACTGGCAAATCGTCACAACAATGACACAAGCATTGTTGTTATGACGACAGACTTAGATAAGACAGTACCAACTAGCCAGTTGAACTTAAGAAAAACCTACCTACCACCGGTGAAACCGAGAACGAAGGGATTATAGAAGGGATCTATATACGACGTAATGATGTTATCCAATTCGGTAATGTTGAAAATGAGTATGAACACATTTAGCTACCTAGCTTACCTCAAAATCAATGTTCATGTCCCAAAAATTCGACAACACACCATTTTCTAAGCCGGTCACAAAAGGGCAAAGCAAATACATATCTAACGAGCCGTAATAATTACGTAACAGATGACTCGTCTTAAAGCAGCGAGTAAATCTGGCAGGTAATGGGTCGCGGTAGCACCTGAGCTTACCGCGCGCTGGTAATTAGCCGGAGCACAATATAAATTACTGCTTTCAAAACAATGACGACGGCCAAAACTCGCCGCCGACACGCGCTAAAAGGTTGGCTACTGCTATATAAATTATGCTTAAGCCTGTCGGCCACAGATCGCAAGATCCCTAGTTATGGAAACTCGTTTGCGTTGTTACTTAAGAATTTGTAATTCTTCATTAGGCCTGACGATGACTTATATTTAACCCGAGTTTAATTAGAATTGGAAAAGAAATAGGGAAAGCTTATGAATTTGAGCGCCATGGGGTGACCCCCATGGCGCTCAAATTCATACCGGTGACCGACAAACAATTAAATTTTAATTGTGTCTGGTTTTGCGGCTGTCAACGTGTTTGGCTTCATCGTCTGTTGAATCTTTATTTTTTATTTTTTTATTGTGTGATAGGCTTTCATTTGGCCACTATCACACCTGATGGTAAGTGATGATGTGGCCTACGGTGGAACATGCTTGCCTAGAAGTAACCTGTTCACTCGTGATTTGAAGACCCCAATATTGTACCTTATAGGAAAAACCGACTCTGGCAGGGAGTTCCACAGCTTTGAAGTAAGAATGATGAAAATAGACGCAAAGCGCTTCGTACGCATATGCGGAATCTCCACAGTGAATCTTTTAAACTTCCAATATTAACCCTTCATCGTCTGCTAACCTTTACCTTTATGCTATAATTATTTTATACCTTTTAAACTTACAATATAAACCAATTATTTAGACAGCTTACAGTCAGCCCGCTGCCGCAGCGTACGATCGGTGCGACTCAGTTAAAATGTCTGGTATAAAAAAGTATGCGAACGATCATTTTACTAAGTAAGTAATTAGCGTTAATACCCGTCTAAAAGTAATGATAATTTTATATTTTTTTAACTAGTAACGTCCTACTGCTACGAGAAAATCTTTGCATGCGTCTCGACCTTTGACGGTCTCGCACTTAATAATATTAAACTTATTCCGTATTCAGCAGTTTACCTTCCTACCTTCTTTCCAAACCTTCCTTTACAAAATAGTAAATGAGGTGGCAAGCCACAGCGTGCAGCGTGCAGCTAATAGCATGCGGGTACTCTGATGGCACGACCACAGTTGGTTTCCACTTTCCCTGAGCTGTCATTTGTTATAGATAATACGTTCAAACGTATTGTCTATCAGTAAAGCCAGCAAAGTATAGCCAACTTAAAAGTTAGCTTCGTTACTTTACTGGCTTTACTGCGAAACCAGGTATATGGGTGACGATGATACTTATGGTTCCGAAGGGGAGAGGGGAGGGGAGAGGGGGCTATGATTTTACTTAAATAATTGTTGATGGCCTCCAATATTGTCTTACTAGCGTAACCAGATTCATGGGCGGCAAGAAAGTTATAGAAAGAATTAAATAGAAATGTTTTTTTTAAAGCAAACCACATACAAGTATTTTTGGACGTCATTATATAAGCCATTGCTCCGAAATGCCTATGGTTCCTTTTTTTTAGACGTAATGTCCAAATTATCGCTGAATTTTTAGGCAATCACTTGTGTGATTGCCTAAAAATTCAGCCCCCCTTCCTCCCGAATTCGGAAATCGTTGACGTAAAAACACTGCCATGATTACAGACTAAAAATCTACACAACATAATAGAACTAGACTAAGAGCATCTATAGAACAGAATTGAAACATCGGCATCACTAAAAGAAGTATTAGAGAGACACTAAAAGATTCAGCTCAGTAAATATTGCACGATATTGAATCGCCGGCCTCCATTATAAATGTTAAAGCGTGTTTGGTTTTCGATGCCGCCGAACAATCGATGTGATCGTCGACGTCGGGAGTGACATAAATGGACTCCTCTTTCATCGCGGAATCCACTTTCCAGTGAAGGTATCGTCAGGCCGAATGGACAGAGAGTTGTGAGCGACGGATTATGTTACGTAAAATATTAATTCTCGCATTAACAATGTTAGGTTTATAAAGGAAAATTTAAAAATGGTTCAACAAAATTTCATTGTGTACAAACGCCCTTGCATTGTTTTACTACCAAGTTTTGTGATTATAATTATAAATAATAAATAAGTAATTAAAACCCAAAGGAAATTCTGATGGAATTCGATCAACAGGAAAAAAATGACGAAACTACGACTTTATATACTACCTTAATTGTCAGCATTGTTTTCTCAGTGTTACTTTTTATTCTAACAATTAACGTAATTATGTTTTAACCATATTACTACATATAACTTTGATGATTTACAGGTCCACCCAAATTTCTTAAAATCTGATAACCCTATAACATAATTTGGTCCCAATAGCTAAATCCTACAATTTTGTCTCATCCAAGCAAACTACATTTCATCATCATCAGCCTATAAACGCCCCACTGCTGGCCAAAGGCCTCCCATGTGGACAATAGCACGTGGGAATATTGGGCCATAACGCACCACGCTGGCCCAATGCGGATTGGTGGGTTCTAATGACTATCATCTTACGACAACAACCGAGACCAACGGCTGAAACGTGCCTACCGAAACACAGAGGACGTCAAGATGTTTTTAATTTGGTCACCCATCAAGCGACCCGGCATTGCGAAAGTTGCTTAGCGGACAAATCGCAAGCCGAACAAGCTAGCCGCTGCGCCTTCGAGCTCCTCAAAACTGCATTTAAAGAAAAAAATAAAGATGACCTGACGGTTTACAGAGCCCTTTGGACCGGCGGCGTCGTATTATGAACCTTTGCACTCTTTAAACTTTTAAGATCCTCCAGTTTATGATGAGTCATGAAGTTAATTATTTACAATGGACAATGAGTTGCCAAAATCAACTTGTTTGCATAAAACGGAATCGACGCTTTTGAGATAACCAAAAAGGTTTCAAAACTCACTGGATATTGTTGAATGAACCCTTAACAAAAAGAGATATGGTTTTGCACAGGTTGGATACATCCTCAAAAGCCTAACTGGTTAGAGCATATTAAATGCCATTAAAAGCAGGCTTGTAAGCTGATCAAAAAAAAAATGAAAATTTGAAAATCTTCAATTATATAACATACATATAATCAAGAATATTAATTATTCCCGAAGGGTTAGTCAGAGACTAGGCAATGAGGACCGCAAAAGTAGTCATCTCCCTTAGTCCACTTTTCACCAAATAGCGACTGCACATGTGCTCAGCGTGACAGGTGGTGAGCCCATCGCCGCTCTAAGCTGTTGGATGTGTGTGCAGTCTTTAGTCCGTTAGTCGCCTTTTACGACACCCAAGGAAAGAAAGGGGGTGGTAGTATTCTTTTACCGCTACGCGATACGGTGCCGGTTCGGTTTTAAATAAAAAAAGCTTGCAATAAAATGTGTATTATGTAGTAACCTATATTTTTTATCGTATCTCTACGTAAGAACGTACGTAAGACGTACCACAAGATAATAATAATAAATTATGAAAATACAAAAAGTGCATGTTTAGGCATAATCTTAAAAAGGCTAATTTCCTTCTTCCTTTCGGGAGACACTCACGTTTACGCGAACCATTTATCATGTTGACAATAATTACTTTTATAATTCTCACGAACACAAATAATTTACTATGAAGATAAAGCAGATGTTGATTTATTTATTTATAATTTGTTTATTTACAAACTATTAAGAAAAACCAAATATAATTAACATATATCATTAGGTATAAGGGTGCGCCAGTTTATCTCAACAAAGGAAATTAGTCGCGTGTTTTCTAGATCTTTTATTTTATGTAGAATTATGACTACGAAAAGGTACATAGCATGTAAGTTACATGTAAGTTACATCACTAAAGTAGAGCAAATACAGCCGACAGCCCACAGATCGGAGGAGAAATTTCAAATTACAAATAAGTTTTCGTTTGCAGCTTAACTATCCTGATTCGTTTGGTATTCGGTCCATTTGCGAAACATAGGCTATGCACTCTGTTTCCGCATTGTTAAGACGCCCAGTCCCATTCTGTTAACATTTTGGCACGACGCCTACGCTATTTATGAGATGTATTAAACTCAACCACGACATTAACTAATGGCTCTCATAACATGCCGTTAGGGGACAGTAAAAGAGCATTTCTGAAAACACAACACTACATCTTTAAATTGAGGTGAGTGACTAGGGTTGTAAGCAATATTTCCACATAATAGAGATTCCCAAAAAAGTTTTAAGTCTCAGAATGGCAAGGGTTACTCACATGTCAAGGGTTACTCAATGACCCATTTTGGTAGCCCAACGCACAATGACACATAGTGTCTACGTAAAATGACATACGCAAATTGACACATATTCTCATACGCGAAATGACACACGGGAACGACTACGCAAAATGACATACCTACGCGAATTGACACATATTCTCATACGCGAAAGGCACACGGGAACGACTACGCAAAATGACATACGCGAATTGACACATATTCTCATACGCGAAATGACACACAGGAACTAATGCCCATACATACTGTTTCTACATAGCATATGACTTTGCCCCAAAGCAATAGACAAAATAGTTTTTGTTTGTTTGTCAATCAAAGTTCACCAATGACTGCTATGGCGCATAAAGTATTTATACGAGTATTATTATTATTATTTTGCATTCACCAGCAGGCTATTTTTATATCAAAATTATAAAAAAACACTTCAAAAAAACTCATATAGAAAATTTACATAACATTTTTCACCAAACAGTAAAACGTGGATACGTAACCGCGCCACATCATTCGGTCAGAGTTAATATCACAATTATCGTAAAAAAAAACAACTTCTAACAAATATAACAACCCTACATAACAAGTTTGTTTATTCACATCGTCTACAATTGCAAACGAGGGAAATGGTAAAGCGTACCGACATAAAATATTAAGCAAAAACTTGTATGCTTGCATTACGGCAGCGGTAATGGTGTTATGCATGTTCGGAATAAATCAGCTGTACCTACGCTCGTGTATTTCAGGCGGTGCGAAAAGTAGCACGAAAAGGAGAGCCGATAGCGAATGGAAGAATGAATTTTGCGTGAATATGTAACCGATAACCGATCGGCGCGAAATCAGCTCATTTAAATGCGTGACCCGTCATTAGGGACGCCATACTTGCAAGCAGGGTTGCTAACATATTAAAAAAATAGCTATATTTTTTATAGCGTTATGATGTTGACGGGTGTTACTAACAGAAAGTATCAATCAAATATTTTTTTCTGCAAGTAAAATAAACGCTTTTCTTTTTTATTTCAAAGGATTTTTTACCATAAAATCTTTTCACTACCATCCTAAGCGCCAACCCTATGACTGCCATCGGATGACCCACAGATGCTGCCAAGTGCCCGACTCATCAAAACTTACTTTCCAAAGAGTTTAAGTTTTACCAGTGTTTACAGAAATCGGGCCACCACCCCTTACTCTGGAAATAGACTACGAGTGCCAGAAAGACATTTTATTTTTATAGTTAAGCATTTATATTTAGTTAATTTACCTAGATGAAGTCCTACAGTATCTTAGTTTTATACAATCCTACAGTACCTAAGTTCCTTATTATTCAATTAAATTAGTAAGTTTACTCAGTCCTAAAGCTTAAAACCTTATTGAAACGTTGCAAGCAGGCTGTATGCTTAATTGTCGCCTTGGTAGTATTTTTTTTTTTTGAGTAGTACTTACTAACGGTCTGGACGTTAGATGTAGTATATCGTGATGGAACGTATGCCTCATTCTCCTTGGGACTGATAGCAAAATATGTTCATCTCAAGGTTAGAAAAAGACTAAGGATTGCGGCCTCGCCTTTTCGTTTATACTGACGATGAAACGAAAAGGCGAGGGTATCGCGGTATTTTAGTGGTTAGACCCCCACCCCCATTATCAGTCTTACATAACCGCCGTGTCTCCCCAGGCGCAGCGGTTTTGCTAATAAACATCACCGAAGTATCCAAACTGTCCCAACCATTAGTGCAGTCTTATCACAACTCTCTTTATATGTCGGTCAATAAAGGTTGGAACTTCTTGCGTGTGTCCGATTTGTATTTCGCTGGTATTTATTTCCAGGAAGCAACCCTACCTAAATGGTCCAGAGAATGTCGTCTGGACACTGCCAGAGCCTATGCGGCCTCGCCTTTTCGTTTATACTGACGATGAAACGAAAAGGCGAGGGTATCGCGGTATTTTAGTGGTTAGACCCCCATAACATCTTACATAACCGCCGTGTCTCCCCAGATGCGGCGGAATTGCTAATGAACATCACCGAACTATTCAAACTGTCCCAACCATTAGTGCAGTCTTATCACAACTCTCTTTATATGTCGGTCAAAAAAGGTTGGAACTTCTTGCGTGTGTCCGATTTGTATTTCGCTGATATTTCTTTCCAGGAAGCAACCCTACCTAAATGGTCAAAAAAATGTCGTCTGGACACTGCCAGAGCCTACGCCTGGACTGTGCGGTCCAACGTTTATTTTCACCACGTAAATGGTTAAAATGAAACATCTTGCGCGAGTCCGCCTAGTATTATTTTTAGTCAGGAAGCAACGTTATTTGAACATACAAGAGGCATGTTTATGTGGAGGTTCACATAATCAAGCTGCTTCGTAGTCTGGAGGTCACCGTTGATTTTCAATACGTAAAGGTCTGTAATAGGGCTTTTTAAGTCCACCCGGCCAAATACCGACGTCATAACTAAAGTCTGGCACCATAACAACAATGTCAATGGCATTGTTGTGTTCCGACAGTTTAGAGATAAGATAGCCCGTTCCTAGTTAAGGATTCCGGGTGAAGCGCGCTTCCACCTTCGGCCTTATCGTCACTTACCATCAGGTGAGATGCAAAAGGCCAAGCGATTCCGCGTAACGGATAAAAAGAGGTTAACATGAAACTCTTTTAATGGCCTCTGTGGTCTAGTGGTTAAGCCATCGGTTTTAGACCCAGAGGTCCCGGGTTCGATTCCCAGCGGGGGGTACAACTTTGTGTGCTCGGTTTGGGTGGGTGGTAGGGCTGTTAAGTCCGCCTGGCTAGCTACCACCATCTTACCTAATTCTGTCGCTATAACAACGACGTTTATAGCATTGTTGTGTTCCGACAGTTTGAGATAAGATAGCCAGTTCCTCAGTGGTTGAGGATTCCGGGTGTAGCGCGCTTCCACCTTCGGCCTTATCGTCACTTACCATCAGGTGAGATAAAGGCCAAGCGCTTACTCGTAGTAGAATTTTAAAAAAACTCCCTACGCAAATCCGACTCGCACTTGGCCGGTATTTCTTTTCAGGAAACAACCCTATCTGAACGGTCAAGAGGCCTGTGGAAGTAGAGGCCCGCATAATCGGGCTGCTTCGTTGTCTGGCCACTGCCTACGCCAGCGCTGTATAGGCCACCGTTTATTTTCATTGCGTATCTACTAACAATAATTGGGTCTACGTGATCGTGTGGAAATTGAAATTGGTAATGGATTTCTACTTTGGCGCGCGGTATGTAATATTGTACGCTTTTACGACTAAGGTTTTATCGATCCCTCTCTGTGCGGGCACGGTAAA
The DNA here is from genome assembly GCA_963921215.1 of Scoparia ambigualis. NCBI lineage: Eukaryota > Metazoa > Arthropoda > Insecta > Lepidoptera > Crambidae > Scoparia > Scoparia ambigualis. The sequence goes on from OY992505.1 coordinate 17,583,609, forward strand.
CGTAACGTTTGGACACTTACCACGTGCCGAATTGAATATATTCCCGGTACGTTGTGGACTTACCTGCGAAAAAAAGAATATTTATATTAGTTCAATGTTAAAAATATAAATAAGATACTGAGATTTGAAAAAAAAGAGACAAAGATATAATTACGTACATACATCAAGCTCATTTCCCAAAGGGGTAGGCACAGACCACAGCTTTCCGTTACATATAATATAGTCCTAGAAAGTTAGATTAAAAGTGTTTTGCTTGATAAATTATGATAAAACCCTAAGGGCCTTGTATTAGTTTGACTAATTACGAAAGTACTTTAAAGCCTAAAACGTGCGTAGGCACGTTCTACCAAATGTAAAGTTTGTAGAAACTTTACATTTGGTAGGCTTTCGTAACGAAAGGTTGTTTTAATTCCATCTGAATAACGAGATACAAGTGTTTATGTGGACGGAGACGAAAGCAAATAACTTGAGTTACTTCCCCTGTTCCTTTCATTACCACCGGCGAATCCAACATCACTCAAATAAAATGATTACTTAAAAACACCTACTAATGACCGAAATATATAATTCAATTGAACGAGCTCCGCTAAAGGGCTTTCCCCCGTAATGAGACAGCCTCTACTTTATATTTCCTTGAAATATGAATGGAAATCAGGAAGCGTTTCCTCGCTTTTACAAAAACACGCAGTTAATTAGTCTATTTCAATCTTTTCATTTCGAAAGCACTCAGGAATACTTGCTAAATACAAAACGGCGGGTCCGCACCCCGTGTCACTGATAAATAGCAGGGCGAGTACCCTTTTTGAAACGAACCCACTCCTAAATACCAGCAGCAGCTCGAACTGGGGGTCCAAGTCTGTGCAAAATGCGAAAAACGTCAAAAAGAATACTTTAACTCGACTACGGGAGAAAAAACATGTTGCAATCAGCAAATGATAAATAGCAGAGCCAGTACCTAACCTTTTTTTGGACGAACCCGCTCTTAAATTCTACCAGCAGGTCGAACTACGGCTTTAAGACTGCAAAATGTACAAAACATCAAAAAGAATACGTAACTCTACTACGGTAAAAAAAAACATGTTGCAATCAGTCATTTGATATTTTGAAGGGTGATTGCTTTTTTTGAAACGAATCCACTCCTTAATACCACTAGCCAGTGTTGTTCCTGACAAATTTAGGTTAGCCGTATTCTAATTCTAAAATTGCCGGATTTTTAGGGGGGCTAGAATTTAGGAAATAATTATGAATAGCAGAATAATGGTTGAGTTTCTGTTAAAAGTCAATGGTTGTTATTAGAACGCAGACTTCATAATAATGATACAAATGACCACAATATAAAATAAACAACAAGTTTAGTGGAAAATGTGTTTATTAAATGATTTTACTTTCGCCAATGTTTGTGTTGTTGTGAAATAAAAAATGCATGTATTTAATACTACACTATAATCGATGTTGAGTTCTAACTCATTCTTTAAAAATACACGTTAATTAAGCATACAAATTAAAATAATGATCAGTAAAAACCACAAACTAGGAATTATTCATTGTTATTCAGTAATTTACTTAGATAAACACAAAGGTGATGTTACATATCTCAAATATTCTGGCCATTTAGGTATTACTTATTTATTTATTTATTGGGAAACAAACAGCATTTTTATATTACATGATAATAACTAAATCAAGGTTTTACATTTGCCAAAAGAGTTTCCACTTATAGACTTTAGAATACTTCACTAAATACATACACAACACATCACTTACCATTAAATTTGTTTAGTACAAACAAAACTGAGCAACTGGTTAATCCGACCACAAACAATTTATTATTTTATATTTTTATTGATACTTTGAGTTCAAATTTTTATTTTGATGGTTTTAGATTGAAGATATCGATGTAACTATATCTCTTATTGTAGGTATCCAAAGCTCTAGAAATAAATCTTTTCTTATCATAATTTGTGCGGGAAAATGGTACAGAAAATTTGTTAAGCGAACGGCTGGAGGGTCTTGAGCATTTCAATGAAACTTTGCTTAATAAGTACGGTGAATCTATATAATTATTGACTATTTTGTATAGTAAAGTTATATCTCTATGTTCTCTTTGCAAATTTAAAGAGATGATATCATCAGTTTTAAAATTTTTGAATTTATATTTAAGTCTCTTAATAAACCTGTTTTGAATTTTTTTAATGGAATCAATATATACAGCATACTGAGGGTTCCACTCAGTCGATGCATACTCAAGCTGCGATCTAACAAAACAATTATATAATAGAATAAGGGTTTTAGCATCCCGAAAATAAGTACCTTGTCGGAGAATAAAGTCCAGCATTTTGTACGCCTTACTCGTAATTTTGTCTATATGAGAGGAAAGTAATAGTTCGCGATCTAGTGACACTCCCAGATCTCTAACCTCAGATACTCTAGTAACTCTTTTATTATGAAGTTGATAATCGAAAATGATTGGGGTTTTTTTTCTGCTATAACTTAAAGTGCAACATTTATTAATATTAAGGAAAAGCCTGTTAATATTACAGTAATCACTGAGCCTATCTAGATCATCTTGTAACTTCATGCAGTCGTCAATAGATTTTACAAATGTAAAGACTTTTGTGTCATCTGCAAATAACAAAAATTTTGAGTGTTTAAAACAATCAAAGACATCATTTATAAAAATGTTAAAAAGCAGGGGCCCAAGGTGAGAGCCCTGCGGAACACCAGATGCTTTTGGTACGAAATTGGAAATAAAACCCTTGATGGTAACAGCTTGAGTTCTGTTCTAAAGGTACGATTCTAACCATCTTAGAAGGTCGCCGTGTATACCAACATGCTCCAATTTTTTAAGTAGTATATAATGTGATATTTTATCAAAACACTTTGAGTAGTCGGTATACACAGCGTCCACCTGGAAACCCTTGTCCATGCCAACCAGAACCTCATCAACAAATTCGCACAAATTTGTCTCAGTCGACCGCCTGTCGATAAAACCATGCTGCTGTGTTATGAGTAATGGCCTTAACGCTAAAAATAACTCGTCGTATATAATTTTTTCGAAGAGTTTGGGGATAATAGAAAGTTTCGAAATGCCTCTATAATTACTAACATTGTGCTTATCACCACTTTTGAAGATTGGCACAACCAGTGATTGTTTCCAAACAGATGGCATAGTTCCGCAGGAGGACAGAGAACGGCAAAACAAAGAGGAGATTGGCTCCGCTAACTGCTTGCAACATCTTTTCAATAAGAGCGGGTGGCATCCATCGGGTCCAGAACCCTTGCTGGTGTCAATTCGTGATAGATATTTTTCAACTATTCCTTGCGTAATTGCACTGAATTGATAATACAAGAGTTCGACTCACCGCCCGATTTGTAATCGGGGACAGGGATTGGTTCCTTTTCGAAAATTGATTGAAAAAAAGTATTAAAAAGACTAGCAATTGAGGGTCCGTCTGATTTAATGGAATCATCTAGGTACAATGTGTCTGGAATAAATTTATCGGATTTTTTTTATAGTATTTCTCATAGGCTTGCATTAAGCTAGAAAACTGAGGGCTTGTTGCTGCGGGCAGGAATGTAAGTATGTCAGGAGTAGAATACGGTTATATGTATACGCTAGCAAAACCACATTGGAAAGACAAGACGAGATATCATTTTGTACACCATGTTTTATCGTAGCAAAAAACAATAAAACCAGGCATCATTCAACAAGGCTTTCGTTAAAATACTCATGTATTTTAATAAATCTAATTATTTAATACAAATAAATAAACACAACAACCTTATCGAAATCGGAACATTCAACTTCCAAACAATTTCCATCGTAGCAAGAAAATAATAAAACAAACATCAATCACGAAGCCGTTCGTCAAAAACGGACGATCTAATTATTCAACATATCTAAATACAAAACTAAACTCGACGAAATCGTACCAATCGACTTCGAACATCAATAAAAAAAAGATAATGACCTATAAATCCACCAGAGACAGTCGAGAACTGGCAAGCAAATGGAAATATAATCCGGGCTGATCCGAATTGTACCAGCCAAGCCCGGATAAAACTTAATGATTCGCCTCCGAGCCGCGCCGAGGTAATCACGGACATCTAAGAAAATAACCTACTGCATAGATTGCAAGACGGTACAGCAAGTATCCAATCGGTGTGCACTATTTTTATTTTCCCTGAAACGCTATCTAATAGAATGCATGGCTAGCTAAAGAAAGCAAAAGGAATATAAACGGACCGATTCCGTTTTATTAGTGCAGAAATGCGACGCTCGTCAATTGATTGCTATGGTAAGACTTAAGGCGAGTCCTTTCGAGCGGTTCTCTCTCGCTCTCTCGCCGGTACGACGGTACGGGACGGGTATAACAGCGAAGCGGCGCAAATAGGCGCGTTTTAAAGATGTTTACAGGTTTTTTGAATTAGCAGGTTCTCTGTAGTACTTACTTAAAAATAAATATTTACATGTAAAAATAATGTTGAACATTTTAAAAAATTAAAGAAATCATCCGTTTTAGACTTTTATTTCGCCTGTTTTCGGGATTTTGTATAATCGAGTAAAGTACCTACATCTAATCGCGTAACCAATTAGAACATTCTTTAGGCAATATCCTTTAGTTTATTATTTACTTTTTTATAAAAGCGTTATTTAATAGTAAAAATATAAACCATTAAACCATTTGATCCAGCAAAACAGTTTTGCCCGCATATCTTCGGTGACTCGCCTTAACCGCTCCGTCGCTAAATATCATAAAAGCAAAACATGATGTTCGCAAAATATCATATTAGCAAAACACCTTATTCACAAAACATCATATTCTCAAATCACAATATTCTTACAATATTATTTTCTTGAAACATCATATTCGCAAAATAACATATTCGCAGGATACTGCATTTAAAGTACAGTCCTCAAAAAGCCGCCATGCTTAAGTGGGATTGGGCAAGACATGTTTGCCGCATGCCTGACGAGTTGTGGGTAAAGGCCACTAACGACTGGATCCCACGTGGAGTGAAACGGCAGCAAGGCCGACCTAGACGCAGGTTGAGGGACGAGCTTGGTGCCTATGCAAAGGATTGGCCAGCACAAGCAACAGATCGCGAAAAGTGGAAAGAGGGGAGGGAGGCCTTTGCCCAGCAGTGGGAAAATATAGGCTCATAATAATAATAATTTATAAGGTGCATGGTAAGGCCGAATATGGAAATGGCCAGACGCATTTAGGAAATTACCATGTAATCTATATCTCGCGGAACAGAACTTTTTTGTTTTCACTACAGAGAGAGATAAGTTGGTGCATGGTTGCTAGCCGGCGAACTTAGAACAAACTCTGCCGCCAACCAGAGTGCATATTTGAATTAAGGTCAAACGCTGCAATACAGCTACATAATTACCTACATACTTACTCGTTTTAGTTCATTAAAAACACATTTTGTCTTTTGCAATTTTTTAAGACGTGTCGTGTGATAGCCGCGTAACTTGCGTTTCTGGTACTATGCAAGCAAAGGCGATATTGTACTGCATTGTATGTTATAAATAATTTATAGGTAAGTTTTATCTAAATGAATATGCCATGCCAGAGAAATGTGCTTTCAAAAATTTGTGTCTAATTTAGACGAACTTGTGTACCTACCTACTTGTCTTTCTAAAGAAATGTTGTCTAAACAAACTACACAAGTCGAGCCTCATATGTCTTTTAAAGACTACGTTAACTTTGTTATTAGGCACTAAAGTTTTTCTGAATTTAAGTAATAAATGAAGTTTTTTAAAATTTCAATAAGTAACCATCCAACCTCTATTGTAAACTGTTATAAAAGAAACAAACACACGAAGATAGCTCATATCTATTCCGAATTTTACAATTCTGGCTCCAGTATAGGTAGCCAACAAATACGCCGCCGAACTTTTATAGTCGCATGCAATTATTCATGAATAAAATTATAATAAAGTTGTTGGCGAAAATCCTCTTTTCCATAATAGCGAGTACTGGTGACACCTGAGCAAAGCTATAATAACGCAAATGTGCAGTACAAAGGGAAAACAAAAGAATGCTGCTGGAAACGCCCCGTGGCCGGTTGCCAATTGCTATCCGATTTCAGAAATGTGTATTTTCTGGAGGTCGCCACATAAATCACGGAGCAATCAGCTTGTTGCTTAATACCAACCGAAGCGAAGAGGATTTTCTTTAAAAAAGTTTGGGCAAAAAACGCATGGAAAGTGGCTTAAGATAAATTTACTGGTCTGCTTTATGCGTCTGATAAGGCGATTTATTTTTACTGCTATAAGAAGAATAGCTTAATATAAAAAATGCTTTAGTAAGTAGACAGACAGTGTAGAACTTTAATGAGATATAGTATAGTTAAATATTCAAAAAAAATTGTTAGTCGTTGGTTCTAAAAATCTTTAAACAAATACAATTACTTACTACTAAATAAATAATATTGAGACTTGTGGATTTTTTTCTAGTAAACATTTTATCCTATATCTATATAGCATCTATATATCATCAATATTCGTTGATTCTACAAACAATTTAGTAATTCATTAGTCAACATATAATCCTCATATTTGTATTTATAAACTTAATCATGTTGTGCCTCTGTCTTCTTAAAGACTATTTTGATTTACTGATTTATTTATTTTTACGGGCAATATGCCTTATTCATAATGAAAAGACATTGTAATAAATTATTAACTTGTCATGCTTTTTGTAATTTATTTATTTTATTAACCTTGTGCACCATTAGAGTATACTTATTAGTGTTCTAAACTAAACTAAGAGCTTAAGATTAAGTTATTTGTTGGGTTCATCATTCAAATTTAGCAAATTTAGTCGATGTCTCGCACTGCTTTCTTGTTGCTCTGTTGTATGTAAGCGAATGTTAAACAGATCACAACAGTTGCGAAATATTTGTTAAGCTCTCTTGACAGCACAGCGGCAGCGTGAAAAGCACTTAAAACCGAAGCTTGAGCTCAGTTGAAACATTAAATAGCACGAGGTACCTATCTGAATCTACTAAGAGATTAGCAAGGCTTTGGTATATACAGCTGCGCGTTTACACAAACCATTATAACCTAATATTGTTATGAAGGATTTATTCGCTGCCCGCTCTCGCTCGCTTCTCACGACACGGCTCGGGTTTATAATGACCCACTTTAGATGTTCTAGGCAACGCTGGCGAGAAGTTTATCATGCAAACCTTATTTGTGGAAAAAAACCAAAGCAGTATAAAAAACAAAAGAAGGCAAACAACATAAATAAAGTTGTATCATTTTCACCGTAGCTATTGTTGCGTAGTCACACGCAAGGCAGCGACCGCTCCGCACCTGTCGACGGCATTTGCCGTGTGTGCCCCCCCCCCCCATATTCCCCTCTCCAAACTAACCCTTTGTTTTTGTAGGTAAAATAACTATACGGCAAAACCTTCTTCTTCCTCTTGCAGCCGATAAAACAAAACGAAATACTCCATATTTGCAACAACTTGGAACGAAAGTGTCCGACTGTCAATAGATAAGTATGGAGGATAAAGTATATTGCTTCTAAACTCCCGACAAGTCGCGTCACGACATGTGATGTCAATAAACATTTCACGAGTTTTCGCCTCTTTTCTTGCTAGACATTTGTAATATTATTTCCTTACGTCATTCAAAGGTTCACCGTTTCGGAATTGCGTACAATTTGTAAACCGAGATGGCTGAACACTAAAATGATTTGCAGATCAATCAAACGGAGCCATTGGGAGTCTTTTTGAAGGATTATAATATATTATCAATAAGACAACAAATTGTTAAGTTCGAAATCTGGGAACATAAAATGGAACGTTCACGCTTACAAATGCACCAAAGAGGTGCAAACAAGCTAATAAATGCCTGCACTTCGCATTGAATGCGCCTTGATTCCAGCGAAGTAAATAAATTATTCCTCAAAGAGCTACTAGTGTTCGATCTTAGGGGCGGTCGTGTCTTGCCGGCTGCTACCATTTATTCACGAATAATTCGGTAATATTTCGGTCGGTTAAGGCGCGGATGCCCATTTTGTGGAAACCGATTACGGGAATGGGGGCCGCACTGCCATTTTTGCACACACAACTCGCTTCGGAATCGAGAAACTTTGTATAAAATATGTTGCTCGTTTATCTACTCGTAGTAGTCACATGTGGTCTCAATGTTGTTATATAAATAACTAGCTTTCGCCCGCGGCTTCGCTCGCGTTAATTATTCGCAGGGAAAAGTAGCCTAATCTATAACGTCTTCGGGGCCCCATCTATCTATCTATACCAAAATTCATCAAAATCCGTTAAGCGGTTTAAGCGTGAAAGCGTTACACACAAACAAAATCACTTTCGCATTTATAATAATATATTAGTTAGGATTATAAATAAATAAATAAATCTTTTCTACAATCACACCAATTATCTAGCCCAAAAGAAGCTTCGAAGAAACTCGTTAAATGGTTACTAGACAACGGATAAACATACTTAAAATACTTAAATACATACTTATTATACATAGAAAACACCCAGACCCGAGACAATTTAGAAAAACAATAATTTCTAAATTGACCCGACCGGGGATCGAACCCGGGACCTCAAAGATGGCGAAACCATGAAAACCGGTGTACAAACCACTCGACCGAGGAGTCAATTATTACCCCTTACATCCAAACTTACAAACTTTACCCCTTTAGAACAAATACTAGAGTAGAAAATTTAACGCTGTTTGTTCGTTTCTGTTCGTCAGTAGTAGTTCGCATCACTTGAGAACGGCTGAACGGATTCAGATGTAATTAGGCACATAAACAAAGCATGACCCGAACAAGGACAATTTTTATCCCGGTAATAGTTTCCTGTTACCTAGTGTGTGTAGTGTGTGTGTGTGTGTATACGAACCATATTCAAAGCAATTCGTGATCATAATTGCTGTGTTTATTGAGCAAAGTATATTTTATAGCAACAAGAAAGAAAAGTTATAAGATCATGGCTGTAAGTTATACGGCTTACAGAAGACGTGAGTTGAAAGAATCAGCTTTTTTGGAGTAGGTGCTTAGGATGTGTAATTTTAGTAAGCCTACAAAATAATGTCCGTCGTATCCAACCCCTATAAAAACATTTGTGCCCTAAAACACCTCTTCTTGAGTGGAATACTAATAGTGGTACTTTGATTTTTAGGGAAACGAAGTCACCTACCCACCAAGGTTGTTGGTTGTGGTCACTTTTGTTTACTTGAAAAGGTCCTTTATTACCAACAGGTTAATATAGGTTATTATTTCATCAATAAGGTATTAAAAAAAAACATTTTATGTAGTGATAGCGACTTTATTGTTAATTGATGTCTCTGAATGTAGCAGCATGCCTTGCAAGTTACTAATATTGTGTATATATCGACAGATTTAGATAAGATGAGTGGTTTTAGGTCGGTACTGAAGCGTACCTAGACAAAACAAACTGACCACCTCTCATTTTAAACAAATGAAAATCTCGTATACATTTTTACATTTTATAGTGAAAAAATATTTCTGTGGTAGCCAGACAACACATTTATTTACCTTCCATATGAAAATTTCATTTACGAAGTGCACTACAAGCACACGTGCTGAATACGACACCACCTGGATACAGTAGGGGGTAGTAATTTTGAATCATGTAATATTAATCACAACTCCTGTTCTCTACATTGTACTTATATTGTCTGGTCAGCATTAAAAGCAGATACACTTCTAACAGCACTCTTATGCTTTTCAGAATAAGGACCCTGTCTATTATGAGTACCTTTAGTGTAAACCTTTTTCTTGTTTCAGACAGAATTTAATGCTATACACACTTTTAATTTTCGCGTTCCATTATAAATACACATTTAGACGGAGATTAACGCTAACTACATATTATAGGCATACTACGCATACCTTTTTATACCCGACGTTTGAAAATGAGACGGTGGACGAAGACTCAGCTGCGCAAACGGAGGCAGCACATCGCGACAGCAATCCGCCCGTGACCACGACCGGTGCAACTCGGTCGAAACGTCGGGTATAAAAAGGTATGTGTAGTATGCCTATAATATGTAGTTAGCGTTAATCCTAGTCTAAATGTGTATTTAGAATTTAATGCATTACGCGCCCGGAGACCTACCTACTAAAACTACTGCACTTCTCTGCACGTGCTACCAGAGTGATCCGGGACCACATACATACATACATACATACATAACTACCTACTCACGGCTATTATCCCCGGAGGGTTAGTCAGAAATTAGGCAATGAGGACCACAAAAGCAGTCCACTGCCGCAGTTCATATTTCACTAAATAACAACTGCACATGTGTTCAGTCGGTGATGAACATGCAGTACATAGCCAATGAGCCGCCACCACACGAAGCTCGATCCAATTGAGCAATAATCTGAGTATATATTAGTAAACCTACAGTATGACTCTGGGAGTAATGCCCAAGTAACAAAATGTGGTCATGTATCCTAGGAAAACATATTTTTTAGTCCTATAGAAATTCTATTTACAATAGTCAATAGTCAAAATATATTTATTCAATAAACTCAATTAATAAGTACTTTGAAACGTCCAAATATTTTTTAACCTACCACCCATTCAGGACATCATTTTTTAACTGTGGCAAAGAACGGGCGCAAGAAACCACAGCGCACAGAAGCAACGACATTTACAAAAATATATATATTATATGTCGTTACCAGGTCACAAAATACAAAATATGAATTTGAATGTAAATAGTAGTAGTGTAATATTGGGCATTCTAGATCACTTTTCACTCCATTGATCTCACTGACGTTCGATCAATGTCGTTAAAAGTGATCTAGAATGTCCCAATATTACTTTTGAAAATCACTGCCACTCGCTCAGTCAACGTCAAAAAGTGATTTAGAATGTCCAATCGACTTCTCGTGTTTTAGAATGTCTAATCGACTTCTCGTGATCTAGACTAATATTACTTTTGAAAATCACTGCCACTCGCTCAGTCAACGTCAAAAAGTTATCTAGAATGTCCAATCGACTTCTCGTGTTTTAGAATGTCTAATCGACTTCTCGTGATCTAGAATCCCATACAACGACTGCGATCTACTTTACACATTTTCAAGGTCTTTCGTTCATAGGATGCAGGAGCTTTTGACAATATGGAATTACAGCACAACTATAAATGAATGTGACTTAGTGAACTCTCAGTACGGAATAAGTGTTGTTTAGACGTAAGCGCCTACACGATTAAAATAGCAATATACCATTAACAGCTACGCTCCTCAGTCTTTCCGAAGGCGCTTGGTCAATTTATTCTATATTGTTTATAATGCCATTTTGTAATATAGTTTCGATTCATCATTGAGATCACATTATTAAACTTAAGTATCCGTCATATACGGTTTTTATTTGCCACCACGCTCCAAGGTGTATCATATAGTTGCATTTGTCAAATTTTATTCCTGACCCATAAGAAAACACTTGTGTATTTTAATCGAATTCATATTTCAATTTCTGTATACAACGACTTCGATCTACTAAACACATTTTCAAGGATTTCGTCTACTGAATGCGAAGGTTTTTGACAATATGGAATAACAGCACAACTTAAACTGGATGGGGCTTCCTGGTCTCCCAGGACTGGATCCCCGAATAAGTTAGTGCTATGAATAACATTTATCAAAGTAGTACCTCGACCCATAGGAAAACACTTGTGTATTTTGATCAGAATCCAGTATGTAATAGTTTAATTTCTGTATACAACGACTTCGATCTACTTAACACATTTTCAAGGATTTCGTCTAATGAATGCGAAGGTTTTTAACAATATGGAATTACAGCACAACTTAAGCTGGATGGGGCTTCCTGGTCTCCCAGGACTGGATCCCCGAATAAGTTGAACTATGAATAACATTTGCTAAAGTTGAACCTCGACCCATAGGAAAACACTTGTGTTTTTAAACCAAACTTCATTTCAGTATACGGTGACTCCGATCTACTCTACACATTTTCAAGGTTTTCAACAATTGGAAGAAAAGGTTTTATGCCGAAACACCTCAACCTCGATCCAAGGAAAACACTTGTGTATTTTGATTAGAATCAGTTGCCAATTGTCATTGTCGACTCTGATCTACTCAACACATTTTCAAGGTTCTCATAAAAAAAACACTTGTATTTTTTGATCTAAGTCAATGCAGACAACTGTGCAGGGAATTGTTAGTTACCTTATTTATATCAATCCCGCAAACAACAACGTATGCAATCACTACACACACACACAAACACACACACACATACATTAACTACGAGTTCGACTTTGAAACTTCCCGTTTCAATGCTAACGAAAACAATTTTAATACGGGTTATTCCCAAGCGCCATCAAAAATTTGTTTGGAAAATATAAGAAATCCATACATCAATTCCTATACTCCTCCAAAGACCAAATATTATAAAAGATATTATCGAATCAGAAATGAGGAGATCCGTAGACGAACTAAGGCAGCCGATATAGCCCGAAGAATTGCTAAACATAAGTGGCAGTGGGCAGGGCATATCGCTCGAAGAACCGACGGCCGTTGGGGCAGATCGGAGTGGCAACCGCGCACCGGAAGACGCAGTGTGGGCAGGCCTCCAACAAGGTGGTCCGACGATCTGGTGAAGATTGCAGGTAGCAGCTGGATGCGTGCGGCGCAGGACCGGACGTGGTGGGGATCCTTGGGGGAGGTCTTTGTCCAGCAGTGAACGTCTTTTGGATGATGATGATGATGATGACCATTTTTTATCACGGAGGAGCATGAAAATTAATATATTTGTATTTTTTCTGGGGAGGACTTTGGGCCATTTTGTTGTGGGAGAATGGGAATAACCTTTAACATAAACACAATTAGAAAGATAAAGCTAAGTCTATACTGTTTTAATTGACAAACGCATTAAACATACATTTTCATAATACATACAAACACAAACATCACGGCGTATTCCCACAAGTGGGATAGACAGAGCAACAAGTAACAATTAATTACGTCATGCTGAAGTCACGTTTAGCAACAAGTGATCAGATAGGATTTTCATAACAGTACCTTTCAAATTATGGTTTAACTTATAAAGCAAATGTCGATTTGAATACGTACCCACTAAATATGGTTAGATTTAATTATTGTGGGAATAATATGAGTACATAAACACCGAAGTTATAAAAATAGACTGCCTCACGGTAATCGAACCCGCGTCTCTCGATATCCGAGCGGCTAACTTGTAACATACCGAGACATTTGTTTAATTTAGTACGTACATCAAAATGTTTAACTTTTACCGTCTCATTAATAAAAATGGCCAAATGTTACACCTCGGTTTAAAGTGACGCTGTCTCGTTTTTGTTAAAGAAGACAGATAGAGACAGCGTCAATTTAATCCTAAGTGTAACTTTAATCAACGTTTATTAATGACAGGGTTAGAGTGTGAGGAACTCGATGAGGTACCTAGTGGTGAACTCGATCTGTGATTGTGGTGGTTATGAAACTCTCGTTAAGACGATCATGAGATGAAATGTAATAGTAAATTTCATGCTTAGTGAAAACAGTCCTAATGTTGCACATCCGGACAATCGTCGTCAGCGCTTTATCGAAAGGTTAGCAATTACACAGGAAATGTAAAATACTTTCGCTGCAAGTTTTCGCACTAATCGATAAACTAAATATTTTGCTTAAAATTTAAAAAAACAGAGGTTACAAACATTGCTTCAATTTTGTAATTACTTCCTTTCTTGCTACTAATAACACATATTTATTTATAACATTGTAATACTTATTTAATTACTTTTGCTTAAACGTACACTCGTTAAAATATAACAGCTAATGTAGTGGTTAGGTAGGTACTTGACTATAACGCGAAAAAGGCTCAGGCTAATGGTTTGATGAATGCAAGCATTTATGTGTACATCGTATAGGTAACGGTTTGTAGTACAGAAGGTTACGCTACCGATTAAGCTTGCTTTACTTAGATAATGTATGTGTTTATAATAAGCCCAATATGTACCTATTTGGTTTGTAATAAAAGCAATAATAATAAAAAAAAAAATTTGGAATTAACAGTTTTTACATACGGTGTTATTCTTGAAAGTAAAAACTAGCACTAATAGTTTAATTGTATACAAGCAAAAAAAAAAAAAGTTGATCACTCCTGCTTAGTAAAATTGCTGTTAAACACTTTTCTCCAATAAATACCCGAAAAATGGTAGTTGTCGTATCAGTGCTTCCTAAGTCAGATCGACCACTAGTACGCCTAAGCTACGCCTAAGTTATTAATATTTAGTGCTTCGGTACTCTGACATCGCTACGAGAATCATCCAGAAGATATACACCGAAACAATGTTCGTAAGTTTTAAATATTTTTATTTTTCTATTAGCAATGTTGTGTTTGCTCGACTTCGTATATGTTTTGTAAGGTATGTCAACGGTTGATCCCTTCTGCATCTGCAACCGTTAGCACCGCCAAACCGCAGTGGGTGTGCGTGGTGGGCTATGGTCCGTTCTCTCTATGTCATCATCATCATCATCATCAGCCTATAAACGTCCCACTGCTGGGCAGAGACCTCCCACGTGAATAATAGCACGGGGATATTAAGCCATAACCCACCACGCTGGTCCAATGCGGGTCGGTGGGTTTTAACGACTGTCATCTTACGACAACATCCGGGACCAACGGCTTAACATGCCATCCGAAGCACGGATCTCTCTCTATGTGTAAAGAAGTTATTAAAGAAGGTCTGTAGAGGAGCAGTGACCTAGACCAGCAAATGTTATTATTTAATCGTACTAGTATTTACTGTCATATGTTAAATGTTAATGTCACTAATATTTATTGTTATTTTAGGTCTGAAAGCAAGCAAGTTAAACGCTCTGCCAAGAAAAGCTGTGTGTTAGCCAATTCATTTGACTCGGACAACGAAAGCATAAGGTAATTTGCGTTGATTACTTTTAAAACCTGTTAATATATTTTATGTTATTTCGTATATCGTCAATATTAATAATTAGTTTTTAATTACATTTCTTATCTTTCTAGCTCTAAGAAGAAATGCCTGTACTCGTCGTCGGTGCCTAAGACTTCAACAACGATTGTGAAAAAACAAGAAGGGTCTAGCTCCGCTTTAGACTGGTTAAATGATTCAGAGTCAGATAACGAAGTTTCGCCGCCTCCACGCAAGACAGACCAGACCTTCGACAGTGTACTAACGCGACGAGTACCAGGCGGGGTAACGCGTCGGACTGCGAAGCTCGACGGTGAACTGGTGGCGGAGCTGCGTCTCTACGACGCTGAGGAGGTGCGTAGCCTCACCGGTCTTGAAAGGTGTGAAAAGGCAATAATTTGGGTTCGACTACAAGGCGAAGCTGAGTCTCCTGAATTGTTGACTATAAAAAAATTCATAAAATTAGCCAAATCAAAATTTACTGAAGAGGGGGTATTCTTTAGTGATAAAAAGAAAAAATAGTCACAGTCAGCTAGGTACTACATATTAACTAGTTACACTCTCTTCGGTAAATTTTGACTTAACTAGTTTTACTTATATATTATATGTGTGTTAGGTTTTATACATTTTACTTAAAAACTACTTTAACCTCTTGTAATTTTTTAACACAGTGAAAACAAAATCATAATGGTTAAGACTATATTCTGTTCAACTTGCAACTTATCCGTTAAAAATAATGCTTTCTCTGCTCATTTAAAAAGTATTTTACACAAAAATAATAGTTCTGTAATTGAGAGCGAGGGTATCGAACAAGTGCATAGCGCTCTTCGCGGTCGCATAGCGTCGTACCGTGTTCAATGCGAGGACGTTGAAGAACGTATGCATGTGTTTGCTCCTGCAGATTTTTTATCGCAATTGCGCCTCCGCGTGAAACTTTTACTCTCAGCCCGAATTGAGGCTTATACAAACCTTAAAGTAAATTTCGAATTGTTTTCTGAATTTTTTCTGCATAAGGATGACTCGATTTCAACGAAATCTTTTGCTACTGAAAACATTATCTTACATAAAAGTTATAATTTTGATGCTATGTATACAAACATTAGCCATAAAATTTGTAAAAAAGTTGAAGAATTTGAGGAAAGAGATAGTGGTTGGGCTTACTTACGAAGCTTGTATCTAGAAGTAAATATAAACAAATATAACCCGTTGAGAGCCTCAGGTTACTTAGATTTACCTAACGCTATAAAAAACAAACGTGCATGTATCAACATTAAAAATTCGGATGATTACTGCTTTTTATGGTGTGTCATGGCATCACTTTTTCCTGCAAAAAATAACGCAAATCGAACCACCGCATATCCGCATTTTGAAAGTGTACTTAAAGTTAAAAATATGACATTTCCAGTAGGGTTCACAGATATAAGAATTTTTGAAAAGAATAATCCCAACATAAGTATTAATGTTTATGGCCTTAAAAATAGCAGTAAGGTTGTTGGACCTCTGTACAAATGCGAATTACGTAAAAGACATCACGTCAACATGCTTTTTCTCGAAAATGGAAAACGTACGCATTACTGTCTAATTAAAGATTTAGCTAAATTACTTCGCAAGCAGTTAACTAAACATCATTCCAAAATATTTTTATGTGAGGATTGTATGATATTTTTTGATAACAATCTTAAACTCGAAGCCCACGTTTGCAGTGGTGTAGCAACAATTTTACCTAATCAAGGAACTCGAATACAATTTGAACATTATGAACGCATGCAAGACATGCCTTTCGTTTTATACGCAGACTTTGAATCTTTGTTAGAGCCAGTTGAACCAAATTCTGAAACAAGTTGCACAACGATTACGCAAAAGCATGTACCAGCTGCATTTGCTTACTACGTTGTATGCTCCTACGACAGCTCCCTTAATAAATATGTGTCTTATCGAGGACCTGACTGTGTGAATAAATTTTTTGATAACCTTCTATCTGATATAACTGTAATTTATAATATTTTGCATTCATCGATCCCTATGTTCTTAACAGATAAAGATAGAACCAATTTTGCTCAAGCTAAAAACTGTTATCTTTGTAACAAAATATTATTTGACGACAAAGTAAAAGATCACTGTCATCTTACTGGACGATATCGTGGTGCAGCTCATTCTTATTGTAATATAAAATATTGTTTGCCTAAGTTCGTTCCCATATTTTTTCATAATTTAGCTGGTTACGACAGTCATCTTTTCATACGACAGTTAGGAGAATTATCAGGTAGGATACAAGTGATTGCAAAAAATAAAGAAAATTACATATCGTTTACCAAATTTTTTCAAATTAGTAACGAAGCTATCATACCTGTTCGTTTTGTCGATTCTTTTAAATTTTTAGGCACAAGCCTAGAGAAGCTAGTTGCAAATTTAAATACAATTGATTTTAAACATCTATCTTTTTTTTTTCCTTCTCAGGAACATTTTAATTTACTTAGACGTAAAGGGGTTTATCCTTACGAATACGTCACAACTTGGAGTTCTTATGATGAAGAAGAAATACCTCCTTATAAATGCTTTTTTAGTAAATTGCACAATTGCAACGTATCAATAGTAGATTATGAACACGCAAAAAGAGTATGGCAAACCTTTGAATTACGGAGCCTTGGAGAATACACTGATTTATATCTTAAGTCAGATGTACTCTTACTAGCGGACGTCTTCGAAAGTTTTCGAAAAACGTGTAAGACGAATTATAAACTGGATCCTTCTTTTTACTTAACAGCACCTAGCCTAAGTTTTGACGCTATGCTATTAAAAACAGATGTTAAATTAGAATTAATAAATGATTTGGAAATAATAAGAATGATACAAAAAGGCATACGCGGTGGTATATGTTTATGTTCTACAAGATATTCGAAAGCCAATAACAAGTACTTACAAACTTATGACCCCGCAAAAAGTGATAACTTCCTTGTTTATATTGATTGTAATAATCTTTATGGTTATGCTATGTGCGCTTATTTACCTCATTCAAATTTTAAGTTATTAAGTGAACTAGAAATTTCAAAAATTGATTTTCATAATATACCCATTGACGGGGACATTGGCTATATACTCGAAGTAGACTTAGAATACCCTTTCCATTTGCATAATTATCATAACGATTTTCCATTCTGTGCTCAAAAATTTGCTCCTCCAGGATCTAAAACTTCGAAATTGATACCAAACTTATACGATAAGTTTTTTTATGTCATTCATTTTTCCCATCTGAAAACATGTCTAAAACATGGTTTATTGCTAAAAAAAATACATAGAGTAATTCAATTCAATCAGAGTCCATACTTAAAACAGTACATTGATATGAACACTGAGTTACGAAAAAAGGCCAAATCTATATTTGAACAAGATTTCTTCAAACTTTTAAATAATAGTATATTTGGTAAAACACTAGAAGACACCGAGAAAAGGGTCAGCGTGAAGTTGGTTAATAAGTGGAATGATGAAAAGAATATAACAAAGAAAAGTTTCGGTGCTGAGCAACTAATAGCTCGACCAAATTTCCATAGTGCTACTATTTTTACAGAAAATTTTATAGCTGTTCAAATGAAACCCGAGACAATTACTTTAGACAAACCCATATATATTGGCTTTTCTGTATTAGAAATATCCAAAAGTCATATGTTTGATTTTCATTACTCTATTATGAAACCTTTTTATCGGGAAAAATTAAAGCTTTGTTATACGGATACTGACAGTTTTCTTTATTCAATAGAAAGCAAAGATTTTTATACAGATTTAAAGTTGAATTTCCTTAGATATTTTGATACTAGTAATTATCCATTAAATAACTGTTACGGTATACCTGGTCTTAACAAAAAAGTACCAGGTCTTTTCAAAGATGAACTAGGTGGAAATTTAATTTCTGAATTTGTTGGTTTACGATCAAAATTATACTGTATAAAAACAGTACAAGAGGAGTTAAAAAGGGCTAAAGGTATACAGAAACAGGTTTTGAAAAACGTACATTTCGAAGATTACAATAACGTATTAAACAAAAATACTTTTTTAAGAAAGAAAAACATAATTTTTAAATCCTTAAAGCATGAAATATTTACCCAAGAACAGAACAAGATAGCTTTGTCAGGTAATGATGACAAACGCGTAATATTAAAAAATAAAATATCTACTATGTCTTGGGGCCACTGGGATTATATATTTTAGCAATTATTTTTTTCACTGTGTTTTTAAATTCTATTATTTAGATATATGACTATGATTTAGATATATTATATTAGAGTTATATTATACTTAAGGCTTGAGAAATAAAAAAATGTATTATTATTTATTACCATTACTAAGATTCATTGGTTGAATTTAAAATAATATTAACTTTTTATAAACTATTGTAACCAGTTTTTCAATATACTTAAGTAGGTACATATAATGAATATTTTGATTTATAAAAATTGTTAAAAAATATGTAAGTTGTTGCTTTTGCTCAGATTCATTTATTGTTTGAATAGGAAATCTAACTTAGATTATGAAATGTAATGTAAAATTTACTCTACCCAGCTGTATTAATATACCTAATAAAATATAAAAGTAACCGACTAACTTGCATTTTTATTTAATTTATTATATATCTTTGTATAATAAAACATTGACGGTAAATAAGTAAGAAAATTCTAACGCAAACAAGTTTGAACAAGTCAAATTCAGAGTAGGTTGTACTCTTCTGATTATAAGGTAATATGAAACCTAATTAATACAAATCAGGTCACGTTATTGGCAAGTTAATCATTCTTTAATAATATCAATTCTTTCTTTTTATTTTGCTGAAATGTCCATTAATTACATGTTTTACTACCTATATTGTCTTGCTGTGTCATCATGTACATTAATATAAATGGGTTTCAAATTAGTTTCAATTTCAATTATTAAAGTGAAGGCGTCAGTAGTCCAGCTAGATAATATCAACATGGTAAGTTTAAATAATTTTGTATGATTATAAATTAATTTTATTTGTGTTGTAATTGTGTCGTTATTTGGTGAAAAGTGGGCTATGGTAAAGGACTGCTTTTGCGGTCCTCCTTGCGTAGTCGCTGACTAACCCTTCGGGGATAATAGTCGTGGTTTTATGTATGTAATAAACTATTTTATTTTATGTTTTAGAATACTCAAGAGAACCTGGTGTCGCTCAGCATCAACAAGGAGTTCGTACAACCGTCATCTCCCACTTTTGAACAGAACGCTCAAGATATGCTCGAGGGATTTACAGAGGAGTATCCGAATTGGAGAGCAGATGAACGGCGAGGCGATTCCCCGCTGTATAACAAGGTGGTGAATAATATCACCAAGAAGAGACTTCGAAAAAGAAGAAGTTATCTGAAGCATTCTCATTCTTACGTGATGAAAAGTACGCCGATTCAAGGTCGTCGATTAATTAAGATTGAAGTGGTGGACTTCGAAACAAATCATACTGATCCATTATTATCTGCGCAGTATGTGGTAACAGAGCATATTGACCCCATAATGGATCAAACAGAGGCTATCATTAGCAATATATCAAAAAAAGTTTGTGGATATAGTTATAGTTTTTAAGAAATTCTAAAATAAATATTATTGAATTGAATACTAAGATCGTTTCATTCACCCTTTTTACTTTTAGTAATTAAACAAAAAGATATTTATACACATTTGATTTATTGAGGAAAATACTTTATTACATTAATAACTCAATTAACATTTAAAGTGTACCACTTTTTTAGACACAGAACATTTTTTAAAGCACACATTTTTTTATGGTACTCACAATTAAATTTATTTACATCTACATGGTAATCACTATATAATTTTAAAAAGTTAGGACAACCTATTTCTTCCAACTCCATTATTTCACAATCTTGACATAGCTCGCGAACCCATATTCCTTTTTCCAATCCCTTTACTAATACCTTCTTACTGCTTAAATACGGAACTATTATTCGTCTAAATTCACGGTAATCAATGAATCCCTGACTCCATTTGAGCCCGCGATTCCTTTCTAACCACCGGATTTGCTTCTTTTCTTCATCTGTTAGGTTTTTAAAAGCATATGGTGGCTTAATTAAGAACGTCTGCGTATGGTTTTTAGTTGCTATTGATAACTCTTTTACAATAAAATTATTTTTCAAATCCTTAAATCCTTGCACATCCACTATAATAGTATCGTTATTCATGATAGCTTTTTCACAATGTTACTCAGTGGTTTATATTCAAATATGCAATCGTTCAGTATAAGGCAGTATGCAGCGGTCTGATCAGGTATCTCTTGATCTGTTTCGATTTCTACTCTTACGTCGATTGATCCCTTCAGCATTTCTTGTTGGCGAGAACAGTCAACAACGAATAAAGGAGCAATATCTTTAAACTCTTTTAAACTCGACAACGGTTCTGATCGACGTCCGTGATAATACTGCTGAAACCTTGCATACTGTTCGTATATTAATAAAAACTTGTTGTCAGAGAAATTTATGTTAAGTCCTTCGTAGGGGTAATATGATGAATTTAAAAACACTCTTACGTCACGAACATTGCAATGGTCGAACTCAGCCATTGACATTTGAGCATTATGTTTTCGGTTTGTTTGTAAGGCAATAATAACAAATCGAGGTTTCTCTGTTTGCGATGAAGTTTTAATAGCCCAAGTATGCTTACGTGTCTTGGGTAGTAACGGATATTCATACAAGTCCCAGTTACGAAACGCTAGTGTAATGGCTCGATCTTTTTCTAAATGCTTTAATAAATTAATTCTCTCTCGATCTGACACTTTAATATGTGGAACACGCCAAACGATTTTATTTATTGTTATATTTTCCACTATTTGCTCTTTACTCAATTTTATTGCATTGACATTTGTGTTGCTCCTCAACAGTACTAACTCATGTTTACAGTTAATTAAAACTTTTTCATAATCTTCTGCAAATCCTAATATTTTATTTAATGGTATGGAGACAGAGAAAACTCCGTTTGTAACATTGGTTATTCC
Source organism: Scoparia ambigualis (assembly GCA_963921215.1). NCBI lineage: Eukaryota > Metazoa > Arthropoda > Insecta > Lepidoptera > Crambidae > Scoparia > Scoparia ambigualis. The sequence continues at coordinate 17,605,568 of OY992505.1, forward strand.
TGCAGGAGACCAACCCCAAACTTTTGCACTTTTGGATTCATTTTCATTCAAAGACAAATAAGACTTCATTGTCGTTGTGATACCTGCATTTTTTATTTTATCTATTTCTATTCCATTTAACTCATATCGAATATCTTGGAATAGAAATAACGCAGGATTGTTTACAAAATGCACACTTGTTACCTTTTCTTTAGTGGTACTGTTATATACATCAGCTTTACCTTCAATATACAAAGTGCTGCGTGACGGCAACACATACAAATCTTGCTGATTGATTGGTATTCTTATTTCATCATTATTGTTGAAACTTGTTACATACGGCTTATACGAATGATATTCAAAACTCTCGATACTGTTATCGTATGACGTTGGCTGAGATATATTTAATATGTTCATTTTAACAAGCCTACTAGCTTTAGAAATTCTTTATTATTTTTAGTAACCTTCTTTTTTAAGTCAAACGGTGTTCTTTTACTTATTGCTCTTTTGGAACTGACTTGAACACCTGATGAGGTAGGGTTTTTATTAAAATTAATCATTTTTTTCTAAAATGTAAATAAAGTTGTACGTCTTCTCCACGTAAATTAATCTGTCTATTATCAGCGTCTAACAACCTAATATTAATTGCACTAATTGAACTTTGATTGACTGGAAAATAGATTAAGTTTTTAGGAATTTCAATAATTCTATAACCGGGTGGTACATTAGGCACAAACTCATAAATAATATGGCTTGCTTTCCCATTCACGAATGATCCGCTAACTACGTCACATTCGATGCGTACGATGGTTGTTGCTAAAATACTGACTGGGTACTGAGACTCACAACTTATATTTGCCTTAATTGTGTCGTTAGCAAAACCTAAAATTCTACCAATGGAATTATTTTTCTCGAAATGAACATCTTCTGAACAAAATATTTTGGTTTTGAGAGTATTATTATTACAAGTCAATTTTAATGCAGTGTTCTTAATGTTGCATTTTAAAAATTCGCAAATATCTTGAAGTTCATATGATCCTTCAGGAATTTCGATGAACTCATTGATACCGTAATAAAACTTATTGTTCCTTTCGTCTATATTAGGAATAGAATTAAAAGTAGAAAAGTATATAAGTCCGCACTCATATTGCCCACGTAATTCTAAAGTTGGTGAATAGTTAGTTATTAATGAGGCTCCTTGCCCAGTTATGGATACAGTGAAAGACATTTTTATACTGTCAAGTTATTTTAATTGTTACCTATATAAATGATTTTTCCAATACTTTCTTAAAAATAATAAACAAAGATGACCACAGTTTACAGTACCGAAAGATTGATACTGTTTGTAATTATAATTTATGTGCCTATCTTTCAAATATTTTATTAATTCTAATGGAGGTTTTAAGTTACCAAAACTGTTAAAATATTCACAGTAATTATTTTCTTTTACATAGGCTACCCAATGAGTTCCAGGATTTGAAGAACTATCTAAATTAAGAATAGCACACTCAATTTTTCTTGGTTTTGAGGGTAACGTATCTCTCATAAAAACGCCACGAAAATATGGAATATCAACTGAGTGCTTTAATATATCTAAATTAGTAAGTGCCCGTTTGGGTAACCGTTTAATTAGTTTTTTGGAGGTTGCAAGTACAAGCCCGCTCCTTTTTTGTGAGACTTCAAATACAACCCTTTTCCAAGTGCAACAGCTTCCATCATCTTGTTATGTCGTTCTGATTCTTGAAGATTTTTTTGAGCGACCTTGTAATCGTTAACAGCCTTTGTTATACCTGCAGCACCCCCAGCGAGTGAACCAAGAGCTGATAAACCAGCAAAGATTGGTATGAGGGGTAACAACCCACCAGTTTTCGGAACAGGAATGCAGCGTGGGAAGCGTATTCCTTTTATATTAGAAAACACTTTTTTTGCAGCTGCATGCGCATATTTTATAGCCGTGCGGTTATCATTACATTTTATTTTTTTCATTTGCTTTTGAATTTTTTTAACACCTTTCATGAATGACCGCACTCCTGCTCCGGCTTTAAGTTTTGCTTTCATTGCATTTTTTACTATCCATGATGCAATCTTTTCTCCTTTCCCAGCATCTTTCGATTTCAATCTTTTCTTTGCCATATTTAAAAGTTCTAAATCGGCGTTTTGTCTAACGTTCCAATCTTTATTATTGTAAGCAATATCGTGATACAAGCAAGCTTCATCCAATTTATTTATTCCTCGTTCACCTCTTAGTAAGCGTTTTTTAAGTTTTGTTCCTGGACCACAAAACTGATATCCAGGTAAGTGTAACTCGAACGGAATGTTATCTATTAAATTGTTGACAATGCCGCTTCCTTCCTTCATTGATGTTCGTAAAGTGACTGTACAACATAATCAGGCGATATTTATATTAAGTCATTAATAATTTTCTGTCAACCCAACTGTTTTCACCATCACTGAGACCCAACCATTTGACAAAGAGTTTGTTTCCTTTTTTCTTTAAAACTTTTTCAATAAGATATATATCGGGAAATTGGGTTCTTTGCAGTTCGTATCCGTAAAAAGATCCTAAAATGATTTGCTTATGTTTGTCTTCTAAGTGGTATGTGACAGGATTTGTATGGTTAACTTTCACAACGTTGAAGATTTCTGTTGACCAGTTGGGAGTATAACCTTTGTAGAATTCACCTTTGTATTTACTAATCCGAACATGATCACCAACACGGTACTTATTTTTTTTCGTTATGTTATTATTTTGTGATTTGATGATGTTGTACTTTACAGTTGTCTGATTTCTTTTGTCAACATCAATAGGTTTAAATTTTGTTATACGATGAACAGTGTTATTATAGCTTTGTACCACGTTTTTCAAATTTTTATTTATCCACTGGTATTGACCGCATAAGCTAAATAGCTTATAAAGGTGACCTTTTAGCGTTCTAATTACTCTTTCAACAATTGCTGCTTTTTTCACAGAATAAGTGGAATAATGGTTAATGTCATATTTTTTCATCAACTCTTTAAAGTTTTCATTATAAAACTCTTTACCTAAATCTGTTTGCAAATTTTTTGGTTTCCGAGACGAATTCAATAATATATTTTCCATTGCGTTGGTGACATTAATTTTATCTTTACTCTTCAAAGGATTTGTCCAAACGTATTTCGATAAAGTGTCAATAACTACTAAAACATATTTATATCCTTTATTAAATTGTGAATACTTTTGAAAATCCATAAGGTCAGCTTGCCATGAATCATCTACTCCTTTTATAATTGTACATCGGCGAGGAAAATTTCTTCTCGCCGCTCTGTGAATTTCTTCTACTATATCTCTTTTACTCATTTTTGTTTGACTTTGCTTGAATCATACGGTCTATTTCTGTTTTTGAGTAAAACATAGTAGACAAGCGATTGGAAGTAGCTGATTCTAAGTTCTGGATGTAAATTTTTACACGACTATTAACTTTATTTATTTCATTCCTTAGATCTTGTACAGTTTTATCCAAATATGCCTTATTTACAGCTTCATCGTCCTTGTCTGGAGATGATAAACCTTTAAGTTTTGATGATTTTAAGTCGTATTCGCCCGTTTCGCACTTTTTTAACGTATCGTTTATGGTATCGATGTATTCAGATAACCTCAAACGTTTATGAATGTGATGACCGAATTTATCTATATTCATTATAATCTCGAAGCTTTGCTTACTGCGAGTATACTGCTTAATTTTCCCCGTGCTATTTGTTTATATTCCATATTTATGATGCCCGCTTCGCGCAGTTCTTCAATTATTGCAACGATTTCATTATCCAAACCCGTGTTACCAGCAGCTTTTGACGCAAGCAGTAATTTCAATCGTTCTATTAATTCATTTGGATCATCCCAATAAACTAAATCTGTATTTGTTTTAACTTTTTTTAAAAGATTGATACCTTTTCCCTGTGGAGGACTCTCAGTACTAGTAGGTTGTTTAGAGAATTTAAATAATGGTTTTATAATACTCATGTATTTAAACCCTTTATTGCTGTTTATTGGTTTGGCAGGATCAAAGTTACGTCTGTGTGCATTAGTATTGATAAGTAGTAGCTTATAGTTTTCAAGGTCGTCATCTGTAATAACATCTAGATTTGGTACCTTTTTATATAATAGTTCTTTTAAGCCAAGAGTCTTTTCAAAAGTAATGTTTCCAACTTTAAGAATTCTACCGTCATCATGAACGCGAGTGTTTCCAAGCTCAAGTTTCCCTCGCTCATTTCTAATTCCAAAAGGTATGGCATTAAATACTTCAGATGACGTAGACCATGAGGAAGACTCATCTTGATTTATAATGTTTGGTGATGATTGGAGGGACTTAAAAGAACCTTTACTTACATCATGGTTCTTAAAAGGTGACGTAGTTAGGATTTTGTCTGATTTTTGTGGTGTGTCTTGATATTCCTCTTCATCTACACTATTAGAATCAATATATTCTTCACAAGAAGAATACGACTTCTCGCTTTCATTTTTCCTGTTTTTTTTTGATATGGGATCATAAAGCTTTACTTCCTGTAAGTTCTTTTCATCATTTCTATTCGCTAAAATGTTAAGAGGGTCAACAATAGGTTTAAATATTGTTTCCAGGGTAACATTGTTAGAATTTTTAGCATCCTTTATTAAGTCTACCTTCCTTTTAACAGCTGATGCTGATTTTACAATTTGTTCTTTTAAATCTCTTTCCATTTCAATAAATAGGTTTCCTTTCAGCTTTAAGTCACAAATGAAAGTGATTTTATGGCATAATTACAACTGCTTTTGTACATTAATCTAATTCTATAAACGTATCAAATGTCTTCCTATAACATCCTTTGTTTCGTTCACAATCCTTATTTATTACAAGATAATTGAATGGTTTCTTCCAAACAGTTGAGCACATTTCTCGAAATTGTGACCAAGTCATGTCCGACCCTACGTGTTCATCATATACGTGTTTCAAATTTACATCGTCCTGCTTAAATAATATAATTAGGTTAGAATTGTCCCTAATAAGTTGTTTTGGTACTTTTGTATAAGTTTGATTAATATAAAAACAATCGATATTTTTATGACGTCCCATAGCAAAATAATCTCGGATGTGGTTTTGGTTTTCACAAGCAACATCATCAAATATAATAATCGAGTCAGACAAAGCATCATGTGGACTCAAAACTTCGGTGTTGTCATTATATTTATGATACGATGTACCTGCAACCATATTTAATACTTTTTCTAAAAATATGTATTTAGGTTGATACAAAGATTTTGAATAAACATAAAGGTTGCGGAACCGTGGACCATCTGTATGTAGTAATAAACTAATTACTAAGTTTGTCTTTCCACAATTCGAAGGGCCGCAAACAATACAACGGATACTGTTCGGCAATAAGTTGCCATGACGTTTTAACTCATTTGATGATGGTGGGCAAATGCATTTTAATTTTAATGACTGTTTTTGTTTAACAAATCTCATAGCAGCTGTTTTCTTATTGACCACAGTGTTTCGGGAGTTTCAATAAAATGACTTTGAAGCATAGCGCTTAAACATATATACGAGCGAATGGCAGTGATTTTCAAAAGTAATATTGGGACATTCTAGATCACTTTTTAACGACATTGATCGAACGTCAGTGAGATCAATGGAGTGAAAAGTGATCTAGAATGCCCAATATTACACTACTAATAGTTTAATTAAATATGGTGCTCTATATAAATTAATTATAGGCAATTAGAAATAGCTGTTGGAGTAGGTACTTGGAGCATTTCAGACCCAAGCTGTTTTGTCTTCTGTATAATCCGACACTTTATAATAAGCTTTTTTATAAAGCTTTTCTTTGATTTTGATTTTAAATTTATCGTACGTTTATAGGACCGCATTTAGGCGCATCTTACAGGACTATTGAGACCTATAGTTATTTTGTTAAAGTCCGGTAAAATGCAAATTGATTTTTTACTATTTTATTAAGTGATTTTACAAAGTCTAATTCTAAGTCTAAATATATTTATTCATTAAACTCAATTAACAAGATCACTGTGTTCTATAAAGATCAGGTACATGCACTGAATCAGCGTGATTAGTCCTATAACGATCTGGCGCATGCCGCTACTAGTGTAATTCATACAATAGTAGTGATTGTGATGCCATAACAAGAGCATTTATTTTTTATTAATTTTGTAATAGAGGTGTCGGCAGATTTTTTTTTTTAATAATATACATATTGGAATTGCTAAATCGAAGTTATCTACTTCGATTTTTTTCTTACTACTATTCATTATCATATAAAAGTTTGTTAACTTTTTGCGTTTTCACTGTTATAAGTATAAAGAAATTAACTTGCGAAATATTTTTTTTTGATAAAGTATTTGATGATAATAAACATATGTTTATGCGCCTTCAAAAGTATACATAATTATTATTTGTTTATTCATTAATTAGTAGTAAATACAGCCGTCATAAGATCGGATCGCGGTCCATATTGTAATGCATTTATCAGGAGCTTTACAATGCATTTTATTTATTTATTTTTATTTATTAAAACTTTTGCAACAATATATTACATGGCGGACTTAATGCCTAAGGCATTCTCTACCAGTCAACCATAGGGTGGTGCAGAGATGACATGGTAGGTGCAATTAGCTGCGGTGACAAAAGATGTAAAAAAAAAAACAATAAATATATATTTTAACAAATAATATATATATACCTATATATATTTATATACATATAAATAAACATATACATAGGTGTAGGAATATACATAAATACTTTTACAATAATATAAATATACTTACATATACTAAATAATATATAAAAAAGGCGTTATCGAGATGATTCTGCCATGGTTCTATCAAAAAGTAGCATGTGGACTTTCTTTTTAAAAGCATCACGAGTCGTAGCAGGACTTTAATAAAGTCAATGCTATTATAGGATCGTAGTCATGGACACCATATTGTTTAATGGTTGTTAACAGCCGATCACTCTAATAATAGTAAATGCAGATCACATATAAGTAGAATCTTACCTATAATAGTAGCACGACGTGCAAGTTTGGTGCTAGAAATCCATTAGAAGTCACGACAAAGTCAAACCAATCCTTTAATATCTTCGACCTATAGTACATTTCTTAGGCTTAGAGAAGAAGTTAACAAGAATAAATAGTCTTATCTTATCTTATTATTATTTAGCTTTAATATTTATTTTTATAAAATGCACGTATAAGACTTAAGCTCTTTTAAGAATCATATAATGTAATCCTGTAAACGTTTATAAGACTACGTAGTAGGATCGAAAGTGATTGCAGCTTAAATAGTCTAATAAGATGTTCTCGTAATCATTTACAAGACTACATAATAGGATAGAAAGTGCTTGTAGCGCAAATAGTCCCTAAAGCTGCTTTTATAAGATCAGTGATTTTAATCAAAGCTTCTATTAGTGTGCTATAAGATGTTTAGTCTTATAAGTCAACAATTATAAGAGAATTTTGGTACTTGGTATGGAGACGCGCAACACACTAGGAACACCTAATTAGCAACTACCCAAGTAACAAAATGTGGTCTTGTAGTGGTTCCGGAGCCAGGTCTATAACAGGCTAGTAAAAGTTTATAACCACGGAAAAGGGCCCATTCTATACGCGTACTTTTGCTAATAAAACACTCGTAGTAGATTTGGCGAGCACCACTTAGACCAATAATACACTTATAGTTGGACTACGCAGAACTATCTGCTCCCGCGAAGCCAACTATGAGCATCGAATAGGACCAGGCAGGCGTGTAACGTACTCTCCACTTACATTACTAGCTACTTCAAACATTTGTGAATATTGTTGTTATGTTGTGCGGTAGAGTATAAATTAAAAAAATAAAAGGTAATTCAGCTTATTTAAATAAAATGTATTAACAAGTATTTCGCACGTAATATTATACGTGCATACATGTTTGCACGGCAAACGCGTAAGTATTTTCGGTGAAGTATATTGCTTTTTACATCTCAATTTTTGTTCGCCTTTTGAACACGGCGTATTTACTAAGTTGTGTTAAAAAATAATATTGGTCCTAACAGCATTGTCGCGCCATATTGTGACGAAATAGGGTTCCGCATACAAATGTCTTATGCTTAATTTTAATAACTAAGAGTTTATTATTTTTATGTTTAGTTGTGACTTTGATCGAAATATCATGGCCATATTTCCATTTGTTTATATCCATTTTTGTAATAATTTAATAAAAACCCAATGACTCAAAAGAAGTCAAAATGGCCGCGTATCTGCGATAAATATTAAAAGCAATTGACTTCCCATATGGACTTCACGGAGATATCTTTGGACACTAATAGTTTTACAAGAAACCCTTATATAGAAATTAAGACTATAACAGCGTTCGAGAGTCCACAATAGTACCAAGTACACTTACTCTTAGACGACACCACTGTAGAACTAATTCACTTATAATTGTCACATAAAGTTGACTTATACACCCCTAAAGGTCAAGTAACAAGTGCAAATGGTTCTAAGTCTATAAATTACTATTACTGACGTATTACACTTATAGCGGATTTATAATTACTTCTTGTAGGCGATTATAAGTGTAACTTACTGATTCAAGTTTTCTCAAGTGTATTTACACCTATGCAATACTTTTATAGACCATCTTAGCCTTTACTGCGCCTATAATTTCGTTCTATACACGACTATAAGTCAACTTATAAGAACAGTTGTACTATAAACCCAAACGAACTCCGTGTAACCTGTTATAAGCTTGGTAGTAAAACCTGGAACCCCTAAAAGAGAGGTACTAGTGCTGTAAGCCTGTAAACTGTGCACTACAGGAGAACTTTGTTACTTGGGTACTTAAGGATGTGTAGCGATCAATGTTCCTTTGATTCAAAAGTGAACCTGATTCACGGTTCGGGACACCTAATTAGTATAATATGTAGTAGGTTATCAAGGATCGCAAAGCGCTTGGCTTGATATCCGGAGGGCACGGGTTCGATTCCCAGATTGGGCAAAGCCCGAGTTTGTGATCACCAACCCGCATTTGGCAAACATGTTTAGTCTAACGCTAAACTGGCTGACACTAAAATGGCTATAAACAATGGCTTGGTGTGGTTAGCACATACAGCTAGAGAGGGACAGTATATAATATGACTGCTAGAAACCGCAAGAAACTTCAAGGGTTGGTCAGGTCAAGTGTTTTATACATGACAAAAAAGGAATTCGTGTTTTTTCGTAGGTACTTACCGCCCAGCTGACAAGGACAACGGCCGCCCGGCCGGCCGTCTGTTGACCCGTCAACGTAGGTACTTTTCGTCCAGCTGACGCGGGCGGGTCAACAGAAGGCCGTATGCTTTGAAAAAAATTAGACTCAAATACTGTCCAATTAAAATTCACAAACTGAATTATTTAATTAAAAATGAATAAAACACAAATTCCTTTTTTTATTTTTGTCATGTTTAAAACACTTGACCTGACCAGCCCTTGAAGTTTCTTGCGGTTTCTAGCAGTCACCTTATATAGGTTAAGGCTACACATCTCACCAGCACGTACAAATTATCGACAGAATAATTACCTGATTCGTTCTTGTCGTTTTTTTAACTCAGTTGGCGATGACACTGACATTGACTTACTTTGTGATAGTATTACTTCGATGAACCGAGTACTGGCAAATGAATTGCTCAAACGTGATATGAGGGCTTATTAAAATTAACTTAATCTAAGACAATTTGCGATAATGTTTTGGAAATGTGTGATATTTTTGTCTATATGTGGAGGTTTGTTATTAGCTTTTAGATGCTACTTGTACAACTATTAATACTTGCTGTAAACCTTCCTAAGAATAAAATAAAAATAGCTGTGGTCATGTGACACCTGATTTCAAAGTTCCAAGGTAAGTCGTCAAATTAAAGGTGTCTCACTCCCCGTACACTTCAAGACCTACTGTGGCCCGACAACTGTGTGATAGAGAAATGCTTGCTACAATTTTACGACCCAGATAAATTAATCAACAATTCCACAGACAACATTCCAGGTTGCTTTAATTCCGAACGCTTTGAAGATTAAAAGATACTTTCAAAGTATGTGAAGCTCATGTTTTGTTGATAGCTTTAGCACAGGTTTTAATTATCGCTCATTCCGCGTTCTTCTTCTTAATTTTATGTGAGATGTTGATACTTGTGATAAAGAAACAAAGTATTTTGTAAACAATTAAACTTGAACATTATATTTCTATTTTTATAATTCAATAAGAATGAAGAATCAAACACTTCATATATAAAATAAGGAGTTGTTCAATAAGATAATACTTACATCATTAAAAACTACAAAGGCATCCACAGTTATTTTAATGCCAACACGTTATTTTTTAGATGGGTGACCAAATTAAAACATTTCGAGCTCCTCCGTGCTTCGGAAGGCACGTTAAGCCGTTGGTCCCGGTTGTTGTCGTACGATAGCAGTCGCTAATACTCACCAACCCGCACCCGCATTGGGCCAGCGAGGTGGGTTATGGCCCCATATTCTCACGTGTTATGCTACGTGGGAGGCCTGTGCCCAGCAGTGGAACGTTTATAGGCTGATGATGAGTTCTCACACTTGAAGGTTCAATAAAAATTAACGTTAAACCACGATTCCGTTTAGATCTTTAATACCGTATAACTAATGCGATTTAATAAAGTAGCATGCTTACCGAGCAAAAAGATGAACAAAGTAGCATCAACGGTGACAGAACAATCCAACTAATTAGTATTCCCCGCGGCGGCACCCCGACGCGACTTCATAATTTTGCAGCGAAACTTCAAGCACTTCTCTACTTTCGACGCCAAGAATTTAAACAATCCCCTAATTTTACTTTCAACAATTTTATAAGTTGCCTCACCCTTCCTGGCTCCATAAAATGTTATCGACTAAGGATCTGCGGGTATAGTCGGACGTCGGGAAAGAACATGCTGGCGAAGCATAAAGTTATATAAATCAAAAAATCCAACCCCGATGCCAATGAAAACTCGCTTCCCACGAGCGAGACCGCTAACGTAATTAAAGCAAAGTATTATTTTTACAAATTGGGGCTTTAATTATGAAACGCGCTGTTTTCTTCACGTCAGCAAAAATTTTGCTTTTGTTTCAGTTGGTAGGTGCCCCCAAATTTTCTTAACCATTACAAATTACATCAAGATTATCAAAAACAAACTTACAAAAACTATGTTTCTATTGAATAGGTGGTATTTAATTACATTACTGTTATTAAAAGGTACTCTATTAGATTATTGTTACTGAAACTTATAAATTAATTACGCGAAGAACTCTAGGCACAGATAGATAGATTGATGGATCTCTTAATTGAGTCACAACATTATGACATAAATCTGTCCTAGTTTATTAATTAAAATCTCTGTCGAAATACTAAAAGAAACAACAGTCTAGGTTACTTCAGTCGCTACTTAATAATACCTACTAATAATCAGATTGTAAAATCATGAAAAAAAATATTTCAACTAATTAACGCTAACTACAGTGAATGCATTTTGTACCATTTACATTAGTTTATAATGTAATGCGAAAGTTTAAACGTATGTATGTAATACCATTATCCTTCAAACTAGTATATCCTACACTGCTGGTATGTTTAAATAGGTACCTACCGCAACTAGTATATTAATTACTTTAAAAAGAAGTTCTTTATCACTAAGTATATAAAGAAAAGTCCTAAAAAAATTTTGGTCGCAAAGCACACAGCTCGCAATTCACATTTGTTAGCTTATAGGTAGACATTTTGTTCCGCCTACACAAACAATTACCTTCTAGCCCGTTCATCGGGCGGTTTCCGTAATTAACTGAGCCCTGAAAACTTTCAACATTAGCTAATTTACCCAGCGGGACCACAATTGGGCCTTCTTTACATACACATAATGTTAATATATAGATAGACACATAATACCGAAACGCTACGAAGCAAAAACTTCGGCTGAACCAGATTATGTAGCGATTTATGTGTAAAAATACTTTTGCTAACAACGCTTTAATTGTCATATTAAACAATCTGTCCGGGGAAGTAGTAAGTAATCAAACTTTAAGAGCGTGATATATGGATAATTTTATTGATAAAAATACCTCAAATCAGGGGTCTGACCCGCCTTTCGCCAAATTACAAGATTTGAGGTTTTTGTCCCCTTCCTTAAAAAAAGCGATGGCACGGGCACATTGATATTTGGTATCATTCGATACCTAGCTAACAAGATTTATTTATTTATTTATTTATTTATGGTACACCGACAGATTACAGCCAATACATATTCGAATAATACGTTGAATTTTTGACTTAGCCTAGACAGTAATCCACTAAAAGTATACGCAGCATGATAAAACAATCAGCACGCGAATAGTTATAATAAAAAAGGTATCAAAAAATTAATTTGTTAAATTACATTTACACATAAAAATCTAAAATAATTTCAAAAATAAATAAAAATTAGATTTATATTAGATTACCTATTAGTAGAAGTAGCAATCATACACGAGCCCCTTACCTTTTGAGAGAGTAAGGATTGATTTATGTAAAAAGACATAAGACGTCAGACCAATGATTTGAGTTATTATTATCGATACCAAATAAAATGGGTTAGTGGCATTTTTGGGTTGACGCTAATAATATATTGACGCAAATAAATATTCCGCTCGCAACTTCGCCCGTGTGAACTCCCGTCCCGGTACACCGCGACGAATTTCCAAAAAAAATCTCACAAGCCAGGGGGGTTACTCTTGAACGCAAACTCAATCTCAATACGATTCCAATGCGATTAATATGTATCGATATTGGGATGAGTAAAGATAATTCCGGAACGCCATCTCCACAATAATTTGTTCAATTAATTTCCACGCAATTTAATTCCAATGTGGCGCTATTGTCGCTTACAAAAGTGCCATTTGACATTTTTTAGATTTGTGATTGGAAATTGACTAATGCAATTATGTTTCAAGAGTAAGCCTACTGGTCCTGACAATTACAAACACAACAAAAAAATAATCCAAATAGGAGCAGCTGTTTTGAATTGGTGCGCGTAAAAACAAATCGGCAATTGATTTTTATTAATATAGATATTAGATGTTACATTTTTAAGATATTTTGTTACCAAAGTACTTATTATGCTTTTTATTTTCCCATGAAGATGATGTGGTAAGCAAGTATATATACTTAGTAGGATTGTAATCGAAAACAGTAGTTCGCCATTCACTAGGTTTCCACATTCATACGTAATGAATAACCACGTCTTTGTGCTCTATACTTAGCTAGCATAGATATTAGTGGCCATTAGCTACCCGTACAATGGGCCAGTGTTTTTACCCGAGGAGCATTATCAATCATAGCATTCCTCGCGACATAAGTGGACCCTCTTCATGCGAGCTCAAAGTTCCATTACTCATGGTACCACGCCCGCCCTGATACGGTCGCCTGCAGCCGCATCGACAATCAACTGATCGAATCCATCATAAGACACGACGTCGAATAAGGAAGTTACTATCGCCACCAACGAAAAACTATGTTAGTGATAATAAAAACTCATTATCAATATTCAATTTCAAAAAGGTCCATGAGGTGAGAGTAAATGGGATTGTTGGAAGAGGAAGACCTCGGCGAACGTACTAGGACCTACTCTCTTTCTGCGAAACGAAATGTCGGCCGATTTTCGTTTGCTATTTACAGCAGTTTCCATTCCTTCCGAAAGGAGAATGACCAAACCAGCCTATTCGATATCTGTTACGTCTTAATCATTCACATATCAAAGTGTTCTCTTAAGTTATAATGATTACTGTTAAAAAAGGTTTTCTATAGAACGCCGCGTTAAGAATCAAGTGATAAATAAATGCTGTACTGAACTGATAGTCATACGATAACAGTTGTCATAACCTCAAAATACCTAAAAAGGTTAAGCTAAAAATGAAGATAGCTTCAAACTCCCGTATGAAATTGTAATATAATTTTTTCTTCATAATTCAGAGCATTGCTGCTATTGATTATCATTTATTTCATTAAAGCGCTATGTTACGCTAGCTAGCTAAAAAACTAGCCTAACTCCCATAGTAAAAAGTTCATCCTCCTTTTGTTCATACAAAATTGGTTTGGCATTTAAATTATATAATAATAGATATTATTATTTTTTAGATTTTTTTATATAAGAAGGAGGCAAACGAGCAGGCGGGTCACCAGATGGAGAGCAATCACCGCCGCCCAATCGCCGACACCCGCAAACTAGAGGAGTCGCAGATGCGTTGCCGACCTTCAAGAAAGGAATAGGGTTAGGAAAGGAATAGGAATTGTGGGGGGGGAGGGGCCTCCGGAACTCTCACTGGCCGGACGAAACACAACAGCACCAAGTGCCATTATTTCACACCGGATATTCGTGAGAGGGTGGTATTACCCCATGCGAGCCGGCCCAATGCGTTTTACCTACCCCTCCGGGAAGCGAGCGTGATTTGTGTGTTATGTATGTATGTAATTCATTATCAGCCTATAAACGTCCCACTGCTGGGCACAGGCCTCCCACGTGGACAATAGCACGTGGGGATATTGGGCCATAACCCACGACGCTGGCCCAATGCGGGTTGGTGGGCTTTAACGACTGTCATCTCACGACAACAACCGGGATCAACGGCTTAACGTGCCTTCCGAAGCACGGTCCTCCGTTCAAGATGTTTTAAATTTGCTGCACCACCGAGCTTCTCTAATTATGTAAGTAATTAATTTTTAGGAAAACATACATCACGCAAGTATCGTTTATCTCGTAATGTTATTTGTTATTTTTCAGTTACACATTCAATATGCAATTTGAAAAAATTTAGTAATTTTTCCAATGAAGAGACATTTCGACCCGTTTCATACAATAAAAATGTATGTGTTCTATAGTGACATTAAAAAAAACCATTATTAAACCATTAATTAGCACATAGCACATAAGTGTGTGGTAGTGGCAAGTCGTTACGACTTTGCCTTCGTTAGGGCTTTTTGCTTTTTGCTTTTACAAATTAAGTAGGTAATAATAATCGATTGATGACATAATAAATGAAACTTAAAGACATCATAATAATTTAGTTTTATATTATGTAAAATTAATTATGTGACAGATATAATGAAACTATTATTATTTACTATTATTTCTGGTCAGATCTATTAATAAGTGAACCAGTCTAAGAGGACAATTTCTTTATGGTAAATCTATCAAATACATAAATTGACTTTATTCGGGACACTCGAGATTTTGTATTATTTTCATAACATGAATAATAACCCTAGTTTCGAGATAAATATTCCATTGTGAACGCCAACTAACAATTTATAAGTAACAATTCCTGAGAATTGATCTATTGAAAAAGGAAACAAGTTGTTGACAAATATAAAAAAGGTATATGTAGTTCCCGTTACTATCTAATGAACCAGATCCGATATTCCCCATGCGTGGGCGAACCTTATAGCACGATTTTATTCCAAGAAGTTCAAAGAATCACTCATATCAAAGATATTCGCCAAGTTTCTGCCGACTTTCGATACGATTTAAAAGTACGTCATTCTCGTACGTTTGTTAACTGTAAGGATTTGAACATCAAAGTGAAAATGTTCTTTGATGTCAAATTATACTCGTAAACTCATGTCAGCCACAAAATCAAAGCATTTCACAACCAAGGTATTTAATTACAACATTTAATGGCAACAACAAAATGTGTTGTCATAACATCGTACAAAGCAATTTAGTGTTCGGCGCCGATATTGCGAATTATTTATTAGTGTTTTAATTAGAGACTCTTATTGAGCGGCTGTTGGTGGGATGATGGCGGAGTGGCCCGACTAACGATGGTTGTTTTAATTAAACTTACTGGCGCTCGAGCCAGAGTAGAGTATCCTTTTTACGGCAAAAAAGTATTTAAGGAGAAACTACGTTCACGGCCCGGTGAAGGGTGTTCGTAAGCGCATTTAAGTGCAAATGGCAGAACACTTGCGTGTTAGCTGATTTTTATGAGCGCCGAGTCGGGCGATCCTCGCAACTTATGGCGCCTTAAAACCCTCTCGCGTCGACGTTGACGATTTAGCAGATCTCCTTGCAACCCCCGCGCTACCAGATCGCTCCCAGAAAGCTTTCAAATTACCGAAATTCGTCTCTTGAATAGCTGTCGTAATTACAAGGAAAATTTCTGTTACAAACGAGACGTAATATTATAAATAGCATTATTTTACGGCGCGACATTAATTCCGCCCCGATTTCCATTTTATAGTATTCGACATAGAATTTGAATTAACAAGGTTTTGAATCATGTATTGCGTTCATGAGGATTAGTCAGAAATAAGGAAATCAAATCACAGGAAATCGAATAATACATATCACAACTGTGATACTCCAATTTATAATAAACGCTCTAATAATTAATTAGGTGACTGTATGTTTGGCATTAATTGAGTTACAAATTATGTTAATAAATCACGCAATTCTTAGTATTATGTTCTGTCTTTTCAATATTAGGTCCATAATAGACTTTACAAATGTCATTGAAAAATGATTAGGTCCATTGCGTATATACATTAGTTTGTTATTTCAACGTAAAAGCTACTAGTAAGTTCCAAAATAAAAAAGTATTTAAGGGAATTTACCGCAAACTTCTTAATCTAGGTATCCTCAAGCCACGGTCAAACGGTCGTACATCTTTTTTTTATACAAGATGTTTTGACTGAGACGTCAAAACGTCTTCTTAAAAAAAGTATGCCTACGATACATAAGTATACTCATTAGTTTGCATTAGACCCTTTTGAATACTACATATTAAACTATCATACTTGTCGTAATATGCTTTAAAATCATCGCACTAGAACTCATATTTGACGTCCAACTTATCTA
The DNA here is from genome assembly GCA_963921215.1 of Scoparia ambigualis. Lineage (NCBI taxonomy): Eukaryota > Metazoa > Arthropoda > Insecta > Lepidoptera > Crambidae > Scoparia > Scoparia ambigualis. The sequence goes on from OY992505.1 coordinate 17,622,421, forward strand.
TATTCCGTTAGTCTCCTTATTAGTACTACGTATATTAAGTCATTAACTCATTTGGACGGTGTTTTGCGAAGAAATGTCAGAAAACGCACAAATCTCGTGAAATTCCGCTAACTATAACGTAACTCATTTGCAGTATTAACATGAGAATCTACAATTTCACAAGACTTCGGAAGATTCGTTGCTTCCGCTAGTGTACTTCTGTATTTATTTGACTTTTAAAAGTTCCAAACACGCTTCAATACATTATTTGCATACTGTATACAGGATACATTTTTTTTTCGGTGCGGTGTGTACATTTATTATTCAGTAACGGTAATAGACATCAATTTAATTTTTTTATTAATTATTTTGTCCAACACAATAAACAATAACTTCTGGATACCGGGCGAACGAAAGGTCACGTGTCGGCGCAAGTGCATTGACCCGCCCGGCCGCCTGGTATCGTAATCGTAATAGAGTTCAATTTCGCGGTCCCGGTCGATTTATCATGATAACGGTATTTTTGTGGATATGTTTGATCAATTTTAGTTTCTGTATTTTTCACTTTAAAAAAAATTAAATCTATAGGCTCTAGATTAAGTTATGTACTCTATAATTTAAAAAAATATGCGCACTGATAAAAAAAACTATCCACCAATAGGAAAAGAGGAGGTGAGTTTATTAGTTGGTGAAAACTGTGTTGAGTTTGATGGTGCAGCGGCTAAGACGTTCAGTTTGCGATTGTCTCCGTTAAGCAACTTTCGCAATGCCGAGTCACTAGATGGGTGACCGAAAACCACGGTCCCGATTGTTGTCCTAAGATGGCAGTCATTAAAACTCACCAACCCGCCTAGGGTATGTGGTGGGTTGTAGGTTGTATCCCGGTATATTTTTTTCCAACTGAGAGATACATACTTGAAAAAACACATAGATTAAGCTATTTCGTTTTACTATGCCGCTCTGTGACATAACGCTGCATTTTACATAACAATGCATTTAAAAAAATTATGAATCCTGTACGCTAACAAACTGGTCATAAAGCTCCTACGAAAATTGTAATAACTAATGTTTTTTCTTGTGCGATATAATTAAAAACAAATGTGAATTCCTTTCAGGTACAACCAAATCGATTATAAGGGAAACCAAAGTCTATATCGATACAGCAACCACATTTTCACAATCCATTAAGCCGTGAGGTAACTGCACCAATGCGTAACCTATAAATTAACGTCGTAGCGGCCGCCGCGTGCTCGTTACAGACGCGGAAGCTAAGCTATTTTTTATACCACTAAAAGTATAAAAGATGGGTCGGTAAGATACGTCTGCCACTACTTGTACCACCTATTAGTGGTACAAATTAAATTAGTTAAATCAGTCTTCAGATTATACAATAAGGTGGTAAAGAGATGAACCGTATCGCGTAGCGGTAAAAGATTACTACCACCCCCTCTCTTTCCTTGGGTGTCGTAAAAAGCGACTAACGGACTAAAGACTGCACCTACATCCAACAGCATATAGCGGTGATAGGCTCACCCTTGTAACGCTGAACACATGTGCAGTCGCTATTTGGTGAAAAGTGGATTAAAGTAGAGGACTGCTTTTGCTGCCCTCATTGCCTAGTCTCTGATTAACCCTTCGGGGGTAATAGTCGTGATTATATGTATATATTATGTATACTCGTATATGCGGCAAAGAGATCTTAGCAAATGGAAAGCAGTGGTCTCTGCCTCCTCTCCGAAAAACACGTGATATAACATAGTTTATGTAGCATATTATCTATAATTATATTATGTGTAGTTATGTTATATAAATTATATATATTTAGTAGGTATCTCTTTTTTTTTGCGCCGTCTATCTTATTTTTCTAACTCTTATTACTGGTTGACAGGTAGAGAATGTTTTTAGCATTAAGTCCGCCATTTGTACTTGATGTTGTGCAATAAAGTATAAATAAATAAATAAATAAAACATTATGGACTTATGTCGCAATCATGGGTGGTTAAAGTTATTCGCGTTGCAGCACGCATTGGGCCGGCTCGCCCGGGGTAATACCACCCTCTTACGAATATTCGGCGTGAAATAATGGCACTTGGTGCTGTTGTGTTTCGTCCGGCCAGTAAGAGTTCCGGAGGCCCCTCCCCCTCCCCCCCACCTCACAATTGCTTTTCCTTCCTTAACCCTAGTCCTTTCTTAAAGGTCGGCAACGCATCTGCGACTCCTCTGGTTTTGCGGGTGTCCATAGGCGACGGTGATTGCTTTCCATCGACCCGCCTGCTCGTTTGCCTCCCTCTTTTATTAAAAAAAATCAGTGGCCTTATTCATGAATGAAAATACACTGGTCAGCACAAAAATCATCAAAAAAATGTTGGTAGGCCACCTACATTTTACACGAAAAGTCATGTTTTAATATTTTGAATGAAACAAATTGTAAGTATAACATTCGTATTGTTTACTAAAGAACGTATTTTTTTTACAAATGCGTCTCTAAATTGTTGATCTTAATGATACTTCTAAACTACTTATCTTTGAAATTATTAAAAGCAATGAAAAAACAGGGTGTGGGCCGATTTTTGTGATGACCAGTGTAGTAAAACTAAGACTTGGTCTAAGTGATTTAAACTACAATTATACGAGGCTTACGGCTTATGTCGATAATATAAGTTTAGTGAATGACTTAACTCTCGATGATTCAGAAGTTTAAGCGGACATAACGTCAGACGACCCCGTCTTAAATTCCCAAGCGCATAAGTCCGCATTCTGTGCTAATACCACGTCCAATCTAGATTTTAGTACCATTTTAGTACAGTTTGACGTTTGATAGTTTAAGCCACCGCTGTCCAGTTGTGCAAACAAACCAATATTTGTTTGTTATATTTTCTTTACTTTACTATCAAATCCCGACTTTGATATACGATGATATTAACTTAAATTATTTATCGTTGATTTCGAAAATTATATGCTACTAGCGGCCGCTCGCGGTTTCACCCGTGTGGTTCCCGTTCCCGTGGGAATATCGGGGTAAAAAGTATCCTATGTGTTAATCCAGGTTAAGATGTTTTATCGTGAAGCGCATTTGCCGGCAGCCAAGAGCGTGGCGGAGCGCTGCGGGCTGTGGGTGCGGCTGCTGGAGGCGCTGGGCACGTATGCCGAATTTCATCCAAATCCATTCAGTAGTTTTTACGTAAAAGAGTAACAAACATACACACTCACAAACTTTTGCCTTTATAATATTTGTGTGACAAAATACTTACTTACTTGTAAACAAGCAAACGGACTGCTTGATATAAGTAAGCCAATGGAAAGCCATCACCGAAACCTATGACCGCATGGAGCGCCAGAGGTTATCAAATACTCATTGCTGACACTGTTAAAACCTCTTCAGGTCCTTTATGATATATCCTTTATATTTTCTTTCTTTCGTTCGCAGAAAAAATCTATGAACCGTAAGTAGGAACCGTAGTACCGTTTTTTGAGTACTAAGCAGCTTTCCACAAAGACAGATCTTTCTTTGAAGCAAAGAAAAACATGAAAAGGAATTACTGGCCAGTTGGTACAGGACAGTTAAAAGCTCACTGCTACACCACCACTATCTACCACCGTCAGTTCTAATCGGCTTAATAACGCCCAGGGAAACCAACTGCCGCAAAAAAAAAGAAAGACAACAAGCGGTAAATAAAGTAAAGATATAGAATTTTACCTTTAAATGCAGTAAGTATACATTAATATGACATGACACCATTATCAAACTGATGTTTTATTCAAAAAACAAATTATTAGTTCAACTTTGACTATCCTCTATTACGAGGACACAAACACTATACCTGAACGTGGCACTAGAAAAAGGATGACTTGTTTCAGACGGGACCAGAACCCACGACATGCAACTCAGAGCTTGGTTACCTGTCGAATATTTTATGTAAGCACTTACGCTTACACCAGAGCAAGGGTTGTTCCATCCACTTTAAGTCGTCATTTAAGTATAAAGTGCTATTTTCTGTTTTGATACGAATGTGTTATTGTGACCTCAAAATAACAAAGGACATATTTTTTTTACTATGGGGCTTAGTACTAAATTCCAAAGTCTTTTAACTTGACGCCAATGTATAAATACTCGAAGAATACATTATTACAAACATGATGTTGCAGTTAATTTTACTTTTAAATTAGTACCAAAAAAAATTATGTCCTTTAAAAAAACGAAAACACTCCCGGCTTTATAAACCTTCGCTTGTCAACAAGTAGCGTGCACCAACGCTGACAGCCACAACCTCACACCATCGCAGGACGTGATTAAAAAATATCGCCTCATTTATCTGCAATAACGGGCCATTGTTTAGCCAACAGCAGCACCAGTATTTAGTAGTGCCGTGACAGTAATCTGGCCAGCAGTCGTCGCTCATCGCAAATTCTAGGGGGCGCCGCGTTAAATGTAGGCCACCAAGTTCCCGCCAGCCGGAATATTGCTTTGTCACTTGGCGACGTCGCGCTCCACCCTAAGCCCAAGTAATTGGAAATAGTTGAAATAGACGCCTCGAAGCTACATTGCATCGGATAGGTAGTACGTTGGTCGCGTCTATACGTTTACGTAATTGTCGGCTTCGTTGAAGACGTTGGAAAAGTTTGATTTGTCGAAGTAAATAGGTAAGTAAACTCTTTTTTATTGGAGTTTTTGCGTCCTCAAGATTATTGTTCACCAGAAAAATATTTCTTTGTAACAAAACTTTAGAAAGTAGATGGACAGTCCTAAGTAGAAAGAAACTTAAAATAAAAAATCTAATCTTGTACCTAATGACTATATTTTGATTTTAGAAAATTTATGAATCATACATGGGACAAATAATTATATGCTAGCAAACACCTTTCAGCAAACAGTAAAAGTTGCGTTACAAAAACTCTGCAACCAATTTTTTATTTACAAGATAACCTTACGTGTTTCATAAAAGGTGAAAATACAATCTAATTGTCACTATAATACCTCAAGACGTAAACATACTGCAACTCCGTGCTCCGTATGTGGAATACAAATTCTTGTCCCACCGAAACTCAATATGTAATATGCTCAATATGAAATAGGTGGGTTGAAATAAAAAGCAAAAATGTGATCAATTTAAAGATCTCCATATTGAAATGTACTACCTACACAATGTTCAGTTCAAATCTTGTAAGCTGAATTTTCTAATTGAAATACATAATGTACGAATATGTTACAGGCGTTCACGCATATGTTACGTAGCTATTTACTTACACACAGTTAGGTTTTGCTGCTGCTTAAAATGACGCTTTGTTTAATATATTTAGTAACTTAAGGACACAATCAAAAGCAACATGATTACGAAATGCTTTGTAGAGATATGCTTTATGTAAGATCAAATCTTTAGAGCTCGATGGCACAGCGGCTAGCGCGTTCGGCTTGCGATCTTGACCGTTAAGCCACTTTCGCAATGCCAGGTCGCTGGATGGGTGACCAAATTAAAAACATCTCGAGCTCCTCCGTGCTTTGGAAGGCACGTTAAGCCGTTGGTCCCGGTTGTTGTCGTAAGATGACAGTCGTTAAAACCCACCAACCCGCATTGGGCCGGCGTGGTGGGTTATGGCCCAATTTCCTCACGTGCTGTTGTCCACGTAGTAGACCTGTGCCCAGCAGTGGGACGTTTGTAGGCTGATAATGATGATGATGATGAAATCTTTAGAGCATTAAACCACTCTAAGACCAAATCAAATTGATGCAATAATAATAAAAACTGCGTGGAGCTTGATGGCGGAGCAGCTAGCGAGTTTCAATTGCTATCTTGCAAGTTTGCAAGTTAAGCATTCTTTTGAGACTGGGACACAGGATGGGTGACCAAATGAACAATATTTTTAACTCCTCCATGCTACGGGATGCATTGTTAGCTGTTGTTGTGAGATGGCAGTCGTTAAAACACACAAATCCGCAATACTCTTACGTGATTGGTTATGGCCGGAACTCCTCATGTGTCATTGATATTATCAAAAGGTCTGAACCCAGCAGTAGGATATTCATAGGATAATGACAATGAACAAGAGCTGCACGTAATGATAAACTCAAGAAACACTAGATACAAATGTGAGTACGATTTACGAGATAAAAATCTTAGCTAGGCCACGCGTCTTGCCTACTAAAGCAACGTCTTAGCGCTCTCCAAGAACGACCGAAATAAACCACTAACTCTTGACCGCTCACATTCTGCAGTGGGGATTAACATATTTCCTTTACTGTCTCCCAAAGCCGCCTCCTAAAATTTGCCGCCCCGAGGCACAAGGCTTTACAGTCCACCGATAAATCCGGAACGATCGAAGATAAAAAACGAACTTATTTTATGTCAGAACAGCGTAAGGAATATTCCATAGCTTATTGTAACCTTAAAAAGCCTGATTTGTAGTGGTATTGTCCCCGTGGTTATGGCTTAAGAAGAGAACAGTGGTTTTAACACATTGTGTGCTTTTTAGAAATAATGTCTTTTTCATTCATAATAGTTATGTTCCGAATAGTTTTTTTATGTTATTTACGAAACTATTATTATGTAGGACGATGTAAGTCAGTAAAACGAGATATAAGAAATTTAATTTCAACCATAAAAATGCAGTTAAACTGTCATCAATACAATTCCTCAGTATTGTTACACTTCAGGGTATAAAATCTTGAGTAGGAACAAGCACAAAACGTCCAATAAGAAATCTACAAGGAGCAGTCAAATTATAAAAGTCGTAATAAACGATAAGTGCCACCGAGGGACGCGCACTTCGAGAGAACGAACCACAGTGAACGACACAGAAAGAAGTAAAAAAAAAAGAAAAATGGAAAATTCATCGCGAGACCCCGCGTCTACTCGTAGCGGTCGTCTCGTCTGCGCCGCGCCGTAGCACTGCTACGAGCAGTAACACGGCTACGGCCGTAGCACAAAGACTAGCGTACTATTTATTCTGTGATGTAGCCCCTTCATTATTATTGGATTCATTGTTTTTCGCTTGACGCTACGTTTCGTGTTATATAATTTTTTGAATAATTCATGAGGGAGCATTCGTCGATCGCAAAAACGATGGCGTGTAATTTCCAAGGGAATGTTCGGGTTTCACCTTTTCAATCCTATCGTCTTCATGTAGGTACAATATTATTTCTAAGAATATTAATAAAATATCATTTGGTATACGAAGACGACGCTTCACGTGAAGCGATCAAATTAAATCTGAATATTGACTACCCGTCATAGGCATACCAAATACTTTAGATACAGAAAATTAATTTTACGGCATCCGCGCCTATTGATGGAAGACTAATATTGTTCCAAGGTTAGTATATATAGTTAGTATATAATATATCAGAAAATGCTACTTAAATAGGCGTAGATCTTAAGATATATACAACGTTAAGGCAATGTTTAAGTAGACACCTAAATTATATTTGTTCATCGTGATGAACGGTATAGAGAGACATTGAATATATCACTGAATACGCAATCGAAACGGCACCGTGAGATGCATAGGAAACCAGTAAATGGTTGAGCCTATTCATGCGTGCAATACGAGTACCTACATCCAAATGGATCGCTACAGAACTGCGAGCAATACCACAGTGGAGCAATGTAATGAAAGATGACACCGATTTTTACGCTTCCAAAAGTTTATCTCACGTTCATTTGTTTTACTCAGTCACGCTTGGCGGCACTAACCAATAACAAAGGCACAAATGTGCTTAATGAAATAGTTCTGCGACACGTATAGCCTAAAACTATGCGCCGTCAGTGACAAGTGTTCGATTTGCGAAATGCTATGAAGAAAGCCAAGTGACTGGTATTGACAGCGAAGGCAAACTGGGAGTCCGTATAAAATTGGCAGTTCGAAACTGTACGTACGGTTCGCAGAAAATTGGAAGCCAACAGTCGGCACACGATGCGAGCATGCTTTGCTTGTTACCGACCGATTAAACTTGGTAACGGAACGTATAACGTAATGCGAAATGTTAATTCCAAATCCAATTGGTTGAAACCAGTTGAATGGCAAAACTTAACATGAAAGCTAAATCCCGCTATATGATTTGTGTAGGTAGAAGTTACAAATGTTTTTTTTTAAATAAAAGAATGTTATTAATACTACTTTATAGTCATGTTACCTCTTCAAAAAAGCTTAAACGCTTGTGTAATGTATGGGTTCACGTCAGTACCTAGTCTAACGAAGCCATGAAGGGATTGAACCATGATTTCTTGCTAGACGCTTATGATAATATTCTTAACTTAACTTTTCATTACTTCAATTACATTAGCGAGTTAAGATTAGACAAGCCAATGATTGAGGATTTCAGCATGCGCTTCCATCTTCAGTTGGATACAACTTATCTCACTTTGTGGTGGAAGCTGATAAGCTGCACTACAAAGTGAGATAGGTACAGGCGCAACAACGCATTGTTATTTTGGAAAAATAAAATAATCGTTGGGGCGAATGACATTTAATTTATTTGGAAATCCAAATTTACTATCACCTAAATGTCACATTACTAAGAGCGACATTTTCATTTTGTAAAATTATGTTAATCAGATTCATGCACAACGCAAAATTGTGGACGGGCTAGACGTTTCGTGTCATCGCGTAACCGCAACATATTTGGGGTAATCTCAAAATGGACACAAATTGATATTCGCGTAGTGGTCTCGACCAAAAAGTAGTGCTTTTCGCATTCTTAGTGAAATATATAGACCGAATTCAAAGCTTTGATTTACTGAAACATCTACTTTAAAGCAGAGTGCTAACTTAGCAGTTAGCTTAGTTGTGAAATCTAAAAATTTTAAGTTAGGTTGATATTTTAGTTATTTTGCGTTTTATGAAAAAACGTTACAAAGGTGAAATTTGATGATGTATAAGCTAATGCTAATAAGGAAAAAAATAGAGAATAACCTTCAGAAAAATATCAAAGTAAATAAGTGTTAATTTGAAAAATTACTTAATATTGTAAGTATATTTGCGATATAAAGTGACCTTTTATTATAATAACGGCACTATTCAATTTCATGATGCTATAAAAGAAAGGGACATGAGAAACGCTATTGCTGAGTTTCTTGCCGGTTATTCTCAGCACAAGGTCTCCCGCTGTAGTAACATAAAAGCTAAAATAATAGCCCATTATATTTTTTATTTATTTACAATTACGATATATGATACACATTACTTAACAATAAACTTAGAACATATTTGCTCATGATAAATGACATTGATTGCAAATATATATAAACAGAAACACACATTTTCGAAGAGGACAAGAACTAGCCCACCGGGGTCAGTCGTAACCTTCATGTAAGTAACAAAATACCGACTAAACGAGCACAATATGCGTTTAAGAAAACGCTCTCTTATTTAGAAGGTTAGTTGTAAGTACAAAACACGGACCAGACTACAACATCTTGATGGTAGTTTTAATAGAATTAAGAAACGGTCAGCTTTAGCTGACGGTGGATTTCAAGCATATTGCCATTTTTTTTAAATGTATGTTCTATTTTCGTTTTAAAATTTGTAACCTAAGAAAAGAACATAACATACTGGCAAGAAAAATGCTGTAAGAGATTATGTCTTAATTATTGTGTATTACATAGAAGCAGTTATATATTTCTATTACTATGTAGAACAAGGTCAATAAGTAAACATTACCGTTTATAAATCTTTCTAGCGAATTCTTAATAACAATTGTTATAATCGACCCACATTATCTGGTTTTGGGGCACAAGTTAGTTCGTAATTAAACAGTGTACGTTCTAATTTAAACAATCAAGTGTAATCTATGTCGTACCCATATAAATCCCCACATATCAATCCTGGTATTTACTCGTCTGTATTGTATATCATCACAAGGTAACAACGTCATAAGGCGATTACTAAACATAGTTGTGGCAATAGGATTAAGATCAATATGTTATTAATTGATATTGGGTAGCTAAGTTTATTACACTTTAGCACTTAGTGTGATTCAACGATTATGCACATTTTATAACATGAATGGTAAATTGCAAATTCAATAACAGCAATTGTATTACATGAATCGGAATAAGTGAATGTGTGTTTAACAGGAGCTGAATTGCAATGTTTGAAAATAGTGAAAGAACGTACAGTTTTTTTAATACGAAAGTAATATAGAATAGTTCGAGTTGTTTTACAACGTCTGAGCGACGACGGACAATGGATTTCATTTTCGTATTTTTAGTCTACAGAAAAATCTGTACGTCCCATATTCAACTTGCAATCTAGACACTCAATAAAAGATTTATTTAAGGAAATGCATAATAAACTGTAGCATTTCAATACATTTTTGAAAACTGTATATCAAGGAAATACCATAAGTAATACATTTGTAAAATTACGTGACCTTAATACTCGTAGTTTCATCGTAAACACTCTTAGACCAAATTCACCAATAGATGTTTAAGTTTTAAACAGTTGTTTACATCATGATCGGCTGTTTAACAATATTTTGCTGTTCACTAAGCATTAAGCATTGTTTAAGTACAGCAATCGGCTGTTTAGCTTAAACATGGAAAGCGACTTCGGTTAACCATTGGTTACCGCTTTATGTCATTAAATTGTCAAATATGTACCCAATACCTATAAAAAAGGAAGACGATTTGACTTAAATCTGTGAAGAGGAATGTATTATATTATTTTAAACATTTTGAAATAATTTTGTGCGCTTTTTGCGATTTCTAACGAAGTCGCGATTATTTCGAATTTAATAAGTGTTTGATTAATTGACTGACACTGACTCGGCAGTTCAGTACACATTGACAGTAGAAATGATGCTAAATAACAAAAACGTTTACGCTACGAACATGGCATTGACTAAGCAGGGATTTTATTTCATAGTATTATAATTGTACAAGGTACAAGTCACCTTTCCGAATTACATAGGCAGGCGATACTATCAAGCCAACAGTATTTCCATTAAGCGTCGTATTGGAAGCCATTACCGTTTTCACGTGCCCGGCGGGCAAAAACTGAGGGGCAGTTGAAACTTTCAGCCCCCACTGGGATGCCTAGCGTCCGTCGTTTGTTTGCAATTAAAATTTTAACTTAATTACACATTAAACGGTAACCTTTCCATTTATACAAACTGTTATGTAACATTAGATTGCCGACTCAACTCGTTAACTGGTAGTTATAAACAGCTTTTTACATAGCATTCTTGACAGGCTACTGAATTAAAACAAGCTTATTTTGTGTCTAATTAATTTGCTCTGAACATTAATTTTTAATAATGGCTGAAAAAAGTACACCGTTCTTCCTTTTAAACTTTGAATTTCGTAGCTACGTTTTAATTGATATTTTACGCTTGTTATGCTAACATTGTTAGTTATTATATGAGCAGCATGCAATCAGAGGGAGTTTTGATTGTGAACTGTATGTAAATTTTGGAAATAAAAATAATCGTATAATATTAGTAATAACATTAATTTTAGTTATTTGTCGTCACTTTAGTTAAGTTCTAACATTGCGCAAATTGTTCTGGAACCAAAGTTTATGTTCGTTATGTGTGACCAAATGCAATGATAAGCTAGTTTACGGCGGCAAACATTATTTCACTTGTTTTTTTCTTTATAAACTTAGAGCAACTAAAATAATATACGTCCTCCTTCAAAAACGCAAACTCAATGAAGTGTTTGAAAGTGCTGTACATGTCTCGCAAGTAATTGGCGCCAATATTGCGGAATCGACGGCGACACGGCACTTGAGCGCGAAGACCCGCGCGCTCATCAGTATGCTCGCCGCGAGCTAGTGCAACCCACTGCGGCTGCAATATGTTCACGAGAGACAACGTTAGATGGCGTATCCACAACCATTCCACAAAATACATATTGACCATTTTGCTAACGACTTACTAACAGAAATTCATTAAAACAAATGTTATATAATAAAGGACCCAAATGAGAACCTTGAGGGACTCCAGAACTAATGAATAATATTCAAATGATTGATAGTCGAATATTTTCTTCTCCTTTCCTACTATAATTAATCACCAATCCTGTTTGATTCAATAGATTGGTACCGAAAGCAAATATTGGAACCCGGAATGGTGTTTGTATTTCCGGCACGTAAGCAAAGCAGCAGATAATATAAATTTACGACTGTGATACACAGTCAGTTCAAGCGTTTTATTGTGCAATATGAAATATATCAATGTTCAAATTGAACAAGAACACTAAAACGGAACGCACTAAATAGGAAGGGTATCTTAAACTTAATATTATGCACGTGAGACAGTTAAGGGATGCGTGAAGTAACGGATTCCGGCTCGAGGAGTTTGATTATTCCGCCGCTTAATTTACGATGACGCGATAGGGCTAGGCTTCGCCAGCCTGCTTGCCTAATTAGAGGGCTGAGTTGTAAACGGACAATTTATAGTGTTAATACAATGACTTCTGGGCACTAGAGAGATCAGTGTGAAATATGAGACCGTCTTGTCGATATCCATCCATATGAAAATAGGGTCGGCACTTCAGTGGCACCAATGTCGGACATATTTCGCACGTCTGCCGCTCAGAATGCTCCGACAATTCGAGACGCAGAGAAAAGTAATTTGAATGCGGGTCGTGTTAGTGATTAGCCCGGAACTGAAAAGGAGCCGCTCGGTCCTTCGACCCTACATCTGTAGACGTAAATTGAACGGTTTACTAGCATTTTTTGGATTCTTACCCTTTTCAGCGTTTTTCTCTAATATACATAATAGTCTACCTACCTACAAACTTTTGTGTAAAATTGAGTTACACTTTTGCCAGGTCAAATTACTGAATGTTTGGTGTTTGGAATCCCGCAACTGAGCCATCCTAATAAGTGCAAAGTACAACTATTTGTATGTAGGGAGCAACTCTGTAATTGGGAAAAAAAATCTGCCAATTTATACGTTTAGCTCGAATAGTCACAGATAAGTATTTTTTTACGAAATAGTAGTTTTGTATGGAACAGTAGCTTTTTTTGCAATTTTAGTGTCACTTCCATTCAAATATCGATTAGTATACCGTACGTCTATTACCAACAATCCTGTAAATAACAAATAACATACATACATACACACATACATATAATGTATGGTATGTATATACGAAGTGTTAGTCAGAAACTAGGCAATGAGAACCGCAAAAGCAGTCCTCTGCCATAGTCCACTTTTCATCAAATAGCGACTGTACATGTGCTTAGCGTGACATGTGGGGAGCACATCGCCGCTCCATGCAGTTGGATGTATGTGCAGTCTTTAGTCCGTTAGTCGCCTTTTACGACACCCACGGGAAGAGAGAGGGGGGTAGTATTCGTTCGCCGCTACGCAACACGGTTAATAAAGAAATAAAGGTCAAAATATGGCAAAACTGAAGACGTAATTCAAGTTCAGTTGTTTTTTTTTGTTGTAAATTTTTCGGTCTTGAGAAAATTTGTTCAGTACCTATCACGACCAGAAAGAACAGTAACTCACTAATTCAAAACGTGACACAAGCCATTCTGGCGGAGCTAGCATAGAAATAATGAATACATTACATAATAAACAAATAACATAAATATTTATATCTGGGGCGGTAGTTGTTATTAGCCTTAAAAGGAGAAGGCTCGTGAGCGATGGCAGGAAGCCACGTCATTATTGGTAAAACGAATGTAACCGGCCGGAAATTTTGGTAAACGACCTTTCATGGGAAAAGAGAAATCAATGATTTCCTCTCCAAACATTTACAAGAAAACGATATATCGATTAGTTTTACAACTATAAGTACAAGTACAGTACATAGAACATAAAAGAAAGCTACATTTTTCTGGGAAGATTTAAAAATTTCATTGTGGAGTTTTTAATTCAATGACTACTTTCGCAAGAAGCACGATATAAAATGGTATACTTAGAACAGAATTTACCTCAAGTTGAACCTAGCTTTAGTCGTTATTGCAATATTAAAAGCTTTTTACATCTCTCATGTACCTACGCCGTCAAAAGTTCAAAGACGAATAAATAGAATGAACGTTTAATAAATAATATGAACGTTTGAACCAATTGAAACTGCGACGGTAAACATCGATATTAGTTTACACACTAAAGTTTATTAGGAACCACTACCTAGCCCAATATTGGTAATTACTACATTTAGGAATATAAATTGAAAATTGAGTCTGTAATAAACCGGAATTCTCATGAATTTTCGTTTAAAAAGTAAAATATATACTGAATCCAGCAGTGAGGCAGTCAACGCCAATGATGTTACAATAAAAAGAGGTAGATGCGTTACATGTGCCAAAAAGTGGCATTAGAAAACTATGCTAATTGGCTTACGTTAGGCCACCAACAACATTTTTTGTCTCGTTTTCGCTTTAGCTAGTTGTCATACTATCTTCTTGCTCACACTTTCGTACGAGCTTTGGTCCATTATTGACATCACATTAGTACTGACATAACCTATCTACCTTTTTTATTATAATATCATTGGTCAACGCCGCATTTGGTATCAGCTTTATCACCACGCTAGCAAAATGCGGGTTTGTGATCACAAACTCGGGCTACAAATACCTACAAACATATAGAAACCGAAACACACTTAGTCCGACCTGCGAAAAAACCCAGGACCTCCTATCGGACAGAGCGCTTCACTACTATCACTACCTGCTACCAAGATATTCACTGAGGTATTTTAAAGCTAGTGGATGACGCAACCTCAAGAATTTAGTAGACAGATTTATTTTATTAATCCGTTGCTAACATTGTATGAAATGTTTTGCGTTCATTACAAATTACGTGTAAATGAATTTTAGTACACAATTTTAGTTATGTTGCGTAAACTCTCAGAATGTATTTCTGAGCTTCAACTATCAGCTTTAAAGTTGTGGCTTGTTTTGGATCGTCTGTAAGTCAATAGGTTCTTCAGTGTAAAACAAAGGTTGGTATGACACAAAATTACCATATTTTTATTTAAAAACGTAGCTAAACTTTTATATATTGCTATTTAAAGATATAGCTTAGATAAGCACTAAAAGGACACAGTCATATTCACAACTAATATGTAAAAACTCGAACGTTAAAAGCCGAAAACGATCATTAGTATTAGCTAAGGGGTTCCAATAACGGTCCATTGCAAATATTAGAGTCGAACCTATTTATATTATCCTCCTGATAGGTACGGTTTACATCAAACGTCGTGTACTCGTAAAGCCAACGTTTATTTGAAAAAGGTTGGACATCGGCTTTGAGTTCTTGATAATCTGTACTACAAATTAGGGTTGCCACAAATTATTTGTATTGAAGATAATCGAAAATCAATATTGTCAAAGGAATGCTGTTTGTTCGCTTGCGAAAAGAAATTTCCCTTGTATTGGTAATAAAACACGAGGCACAGTTTCTTTTTATGTTAGACGGATTAGGTTTATTGTTGGGTAGATTTTACGGTTAGTATTGTTGTATGAAACATGAAAGTAAATTAAGTCTAGGCTTCCAAAGGCCAGTAACAAAGAACCGTTACTGGCCACTTTCTGAACGCTAACATGATGAAAATAAGTATTTAATACGGTAGAATAAAAAAGCTTATTTCAAAATGAGTTACGGACTATACTATCAACTTAAATAATGAGTCACTAAAATGTCCTAATGAGTTTTTAATATCATCTAAACTCACACTAAATACAGAACAAATGACGACGTCAAACCAATAACAAAGGCATACATTATTTATTTTTCACATCGCCCGGCCCATGCGTAATTAAAAAACTTTCTACTCCACTCAAAGCATAAATTCTACAGTAGAACAGTTGTATGATGATAAATAAATAAAATGTTATTTAATGTTCTAACTAATGTTCTAACTGCCTAGCGCCTCCTTGGTGTAGTGGGGTAGCGGTAGAAACCACCGGTCTCAAGCTTCGATTTTATAAACAGCTAGCAGACCGCCCCGGCGACTTCGTTCGCGAAGACCTCGTACCCCGTGACTAATTTTCAAAATGACTTCCCTCCCAAGAACACTTATTGTGACGTAACTATAATAGTTAGACATATGCTGTCGCGACACTTTTTGTAGATAATGATGTGTTCTGCAAAGTCATAGTACATTATTTTGTTCTATCATCAATAGTTTTCTTAGCGCACG
This sequence comes from Scoparia ambigualis, assembly GCA_963921215.1. Lineage (NCBI taxonomy): Eukaryota > Metazoa > Arthropoda > Insecta > Lepidoptera > Crambidae > Scoparia > Scoparia ambigualis. Next base: position 17,638,500 of record OY992505.1, read on the forward strand.
CGATGTAAGAATTTATCAGAGTTTTAGAAAGGATCTCTAATTTTTTTGAAAATATAATATAGCCTATGTCACCCGGAGATAGTGTAGCTTCCCAACGATGAAAGAATTTTTTAATTCGGTCTAGTAGTTTCGGAGCCTATTCAATGCAAACAAACAAACAATCAAATCTTTCCTCTTTATAATATTAGTACGAGTATGCACGGTCTCGTACAAAATAAAAGTCAAATAATTTCCCCGCGTAAAATGAATAGATATTCATGGATCAACATCAGAAATTAAACGAGAAATATCGATACACATTATTGTAAGGTAAACCTTAAACTTTAGGAACTAAAGTACAAATTTATAAAAATATTTTGGAGTTACATCATTTTGGAACTAGGCTTGCTAGATTCAAGCAAGTTGGAACAAAGTTTTAAATTCGAAATATTTATAGAAAAACAAGGCACGTTTCTGATTTTTGCCTTGTTTCGTAGTGCTATTTTTAAAGCAGCAATCGTGTATCTATACTTTTTATAATCGAAGATCTCAAGTCCAGGCACAGAATAAAATAGTACTACGTGTCCAGGTTCGATTCTTGAGCAATTTTGAATAGTAGGTACCTACTTACTTATTTTTTTTCTACAACAGTAACTGAGAATGTAAGAGTATAATATATATCTATTTACGAGTAAGTATATAAATAAAAATGCAATGCTGTTTGTTTTAAAGTGCATCACTTATAAACGACAGAACCGATTTTGATGAAATGTTGCACATAGACAGACCATGACAGGGACATGGCATACTTTTTATCTACGTAACAGGTTCATGTGGGATAGTGCAGTCAACGCGAACAAAATCGCAGGCCATAGCTATTGATTAAAAATGTAGAGGTTATTAGAGATATAATAAGCACTTTTTAGGATTAAATTACAAACATATTTACGAACAACGAACTTCGACAATTTGTATAAAGATTTAAATTATATTCGAATAACGGATTTCATTTTTATAATGTAGTACTTGTATAAAGTACCTACCTATTACTACGATATGTTTACTAACTAAACGAAAAGCGAAACGTATTACATCCACAAAATTTTCAGGAATCTCGCGTAGAGCTCAAATACTGATAAAGGTCATGTTATCTCTATCTTGTACGTCTAAGCATGTCTGTGCCAACAACTTTAGGTGTGCAAAACGCTTATTTCGGTGATAAGACGATGTATTAATCCATCGTCCATTTAGACAGTACATTTATTACCTTTGTATTTCATTCCATTAAGCCATGTTATGCCTATCCAGTTTTGGCTGAACAAGAAACATTATTAAAATAAAAATAATTACTACTTGCTCCAATTAATCAATCAACACAATAATAAGTAATAAACACGTTTCGTTCACGATTTACGTAAGCTTTCCCTAAAGATTGACTTTTTATCATTATCAAGATGAAATTAAATAAACTCATTATAACTATTTAAGTACTTGTTTAAAAGAAATAAACGATCCCAACATGTAGTCACTTGCAACAATTTTTACAGGATATCTTTTTTAAATTATCCCCAAAGCTGAAATACAGTAATACCAATTTACAATACCTACTCATACAATAGAGATAATTGCTGGCTGTTCTTGATAAAGTACTATCGCAGACACATCATAGTTAAACACTTAAGTTCCTTACCTAATTCTCCCGGAATCCTCTACTACTGAAGAACTGGCTATCTTGGAACACAATAATGCTACATTTAATGGCGGCTCCACATTAGTGCCGTGAACTCACGCGCGAATTCTCGGCATGAATTCACGGCACAAGTCGTGCCTTCCACATTCACGGGATGCTTACAATCGTTCGTGAAACCCGCCGCAAAATGGACGTAGAAGCTGCTGCTGCAAAAAGTTTGTTTGCTGTGGCAACAAACTATTTAGACGTCCAAAACATTATTAGAAAGCTTTGGAAAAATAGAAGATGGTGGATGACTGATATACATCGTAACCGATCAAAATATAGTCTGTAATAAACGATTAATTTCCTGTTTGGTAAACTGGCACGCGGCCGTGAATGTGGATTTGTACGCGTGAACGCCGCGCGAACCCTTTGTCGCGGGACAAAATACGCGCGCGATCGCGCCTGTTCCCCGATCAGATCAGGGAACAGGCGTGAACGCGCGTGAACCCCGCGAAAACCGTCCACATTCACGTTCACGGCTGTTTACGGAGCTTCACGGCACTAATGTGGAGCCGCCATAAGACATTCGATGTTATAGCGACATATTTATATAAGATGTTAGTAGCTAGCCAGGTGGACGTAACAAGCCCTACCACCAACCGAAATTACTGATGAGAACACACGTCGCAGCTACTGATTGGTTGTCAAACACTTCGGTACCCAAAAACACACGTCGCAGCTACTGATTAGTTGTCAAAACACTTCGGTTGGGTTGGTTGTACAAATTGTCAAAACACTTTCTTTACCCGCATTGGGTTGGTTGTACAAATTTACAAAATTGCTGAAATAAAACACAATACAATGGACATAATTTCTGGCTAGTCAATCACCATCATCAAGCGCCATCAGGTTCGAAAAGAAGATGAAGAAGGGAGAGAAGAATCATTTACTGATCAAAACACACTTACAGTTACACTTACAGTTGCTATCTTATCAAAACACTTACCTGAGTTGGGTTGGTTGTCCGAGTTAGGCCGCGCCGATGGAGCCCCGTCCCTCGCCTCTACCTCCAGCGCGTAGGCGCCCTGCTTCTCTCTGTCGAAGACCACCTTGGTGAAGATCTCGCCCGTCTGCATGCTGATCTCAAAGAAGTCTTTTCCCTCGTTGCGCGGCGAATCCACTATGTAGTAATACACCTGGTGAAGGAGAATTGCTGTTAAGTATCATTAGCATACAGGACAAAGGCTTAAAAAAGAGGAGACTTTAATACTCAGCAGCGCGTATATGTGGTCTGATTAGATAGATAGTTAAGCAAAGGTACCCGAATTGGGCCAGCGTGGTGGGTTATGGCCCAATCTTCTTCTGTGCTTATGTCGATGTAGCAGTGCGTATATGTGGTCTGATTAGATAGATAGATTAGCAAAGGTACACGAATTGGGCCAGCGTGGTGGATTATGGCCCAATCTCCATTTGTGCTTGTGGCAAGGCCAGTGCCCAGCAGTGGGACGTGTATAGGCTGTGAGGTCTTAGTGGTCAGCAAGGGGCTCATAATTGTTCCACACTGCAGGCAAGATCAGACCAGCACCACTGCTCATGGACACTTGATTACACTCGATCTAATTTCCTTCAAATGTCAAAAATAATTAGCAAGAGTATTTTTTTTAGTTAATTCCATAAAGGAAAAAGCTATACCTACCTAAAGGTACTTAAATTATACCAGTTAATGTTATTCGCTTTGACTTCACAATTCTAGTGGTGCGGCGAATGTTCAAAAGGCAAACTTGTTACTAATTCTAAAGTAACTACCGGTCAAAGCAATTCAATTAACAAGAGATTTAACGACTTAGGTCCAGGCCACTGTGCTGTACACTCTGCCAACGAGTTCGAGGCACTAGTCCACATTCGCGGTTTACCTGGTACAAACACGGCTAGGCACTGGGCTTTTCTCCTCCCCCTCACCCCAAGGTTCTCCTCTTACAATCCGACTCGAACGCCTCATAAGGTACAATCCCTCTCCTTACATCACTGATTCTTCTCGACGCATCGGTCTTCGGATGAACTTGGACAAAACCAAGGTTATGTTCAACGAACATGTCGTCCCGGAACCGATTGCAATACAAGGCAGTGCTCTAGAAGTTGTTAAGGAATATGTCTGGGCAAATTTTACAGATGGGTAGAAACAACTTCGAGAAAGAGGCCAAAAGAAGGATACAGCTGGGCTGGGCTGCGTATGGGAAATTACGTCGAGTCTTTACGTCGTCAATTCCACAATGTCTAACGACGAAAGTCTTCAATCAGTGCGTCCTACCCGTCATGACATACGGAACCGAAACGTGGACACTGACGGTAGGGCTGGTTCACAAGTTTAAAGTCGCTCAGCGGGCTATGGAAAGGGCTATGCTCAGAGTTTCTCTGAGGGATCGGATTGGAAACGGGGGGGGGGGGGGGTGATCCGGCAGAGAACCAAGGTAATAGCCTATAGCCCACCGGATTAGCAAGCTGAAGTGGCAGTAGCCCGGCCATATCAGTCGCAGAACCGATGACCGTTGGGGTAGACGAGTTCTGGAGTGGAGACCGCGTATCGACAATCGTAGCGTAGGATGCCCTTAGATAAGGTGGAGTGAAGCTCTTCGCAAGGTGGCTGGCAAGAGCTGGATAAGAGTGGCCGCGGATCATGCTCAGTGGCGTGTTCTTGAAGAGGCCTATGTCCAGCAGTGGACGAGTATAGGCTGATGATGATGATGATGATGACATCACTAAGTTTATTTCTACTGTCACCCAAGACCAACTGTCACGTTATGCAAGTAGTGCCAGTTACACAAAACTCGCGCAGGAGACCATCTGCGTTAAGTCTTGACGCCGAATTAAAACCCGCTGAAGCGCATTCTTCATTTAATACACGCATAAGACTAGCGTCTAAGGTACAGTGAAGTGTTGTGGGAGTTTCCCCATCCCCACAACTCTGTCCAGAGTCCTTCTCTCACTACCCGACTCGAATGCTAAAGTTCTTTTTCTGTTGCCGACACGACCCGGTAGATCATCATACAAAAATGCGTTTAGTTGCCGCTATCGGACAATGCAACAACGTTTTTTTTTTTTTGTCCCGTGTCGGTATCAGCAAGTTTTATCAGCGCGATAAGGTAAGGTAAAAATATAGGACACGGTTGCAATGTCCTAACTTCTATAAAAGATTGTCCTAACTTCAAAATAAGGTTTGATCGGTCAACGGCTTGAAGAATACGCTGAAAAGGTTATCTACGGCCGTTAAGCGCTCACAAAAATAAAGTTCAATGTTCGACTAAGCATTTAGGGAAGTGCTTGGTACTTTATTATACACCTTCGCTCTTAAGGTATCTACTTAATGCATGCTTATATATTAATACCACGAAAAGAACATAAGCCTTAATGTTTATTTAGGAACCTTAATACTCGTACTGTAAACTGCTAGGCAGGAAACTTTAGTAGGTACCAACGCGGAATGAAGGAACGCGCTTATTTAGATACTTTCCGAGCTCACGTGTTTCGGAATTACGGAAAACTTTCTTATAAGTACAACATTTCAGACGATGATGTATAAGAAAATTACTCATACATCACAATGAAGCGAAGTTGCAATAAAAATATTTAAGTAACATGAAATAACCATTTAACTGTCTTTTTCACTCATTGAAACAATAATGATATACGAGTATAAGCAGTTTGCCAAAACTCTGTAAAGCCAACACAACCCGCAAACCACCGCCATATGCAAGTTTAAAATTAACAAGTTTATGCGTCACACGAGATTTCCGCAGCGGTGTGGTCAAATTTCAAATTTCATCAACAATTTCTAACTGGGACACAGACAGACTTAATAAAACTTCGTCACATCTTTTGCGGTGGATTCACCAAGCATTCGTGAGATACGGCAACGTGCACGGAAAAACTAAGGCTGCTCGCTTATTTCGACGACACTCGTTTGTGGAGCGAAATTGAATGTAATATAAATGATGATTAAAAAGCGGAATCTCCCAGCTCTTGGGGAAAGGATTCTCGAAAACATTGCCAGTGGTGGAAAGGCAGAGCACAGGTTTGTCTTGTTTTCGTATCATCTGCTACATGATTTACAAATTACCTAAAAGCTCGAAGATAATGAAACGTTGAAAAGAAATCACCAAATTCCCACCTAAGGGTATTAACGCAAAAAATCAAATATTAAATAATTCAAATCTGTGAAAGTTTCGACTAATTTTGTTACTGTTACGGTGGACTTATCTACGTTTACGTCATTATAATTATGTTTTTATTTCATTACTGTGCTAATCAAGTGTGCTGTATAGTTTAATAAATGTAAATTAACTTCATCTATCTATCATAATGGCACCAATACTCTTATTTCATCGGAATAGCTAACATACCTAGACACGTAGCATTTACGTATAATTAGAGGTCAAACATTCCCTAAATTCACTTTGGTAATTACGGAGCAGTTCTGAGGAGATGATGCTGGTTACACGAATTGCTTACCACACCCATACTACATACTATTACGTATAGCTAAGTTTGTTACTTAGGTAACTTCGGAGATTCAGCGACAAAGCGATTCTATTTTTTAGTTAATATCCGATTTTGATCTTCTGATCCAGGACCACCAAAACAAGCCATGACCGGAGTTGTGAACCACGACCTCCTTTTATATTGGCCACCTCTTACTAGCCAGAGTATCACCTGACAATAATATAAAAACCTGCACATAATTTTAGTTAAGTAGGTACCTTATTTGATTCGTAAAAAAAATTAAAATTATAAAATAGAACTTAAAAAGACGAGTTAAATTTCGCTAAATGTCGGACCAAATAACACTGAAAGCTTAATGTTGTGTGAAACAGGACACATCCGGTTAAAGATAGTTCATGATAATATCAAGTAGCAAATCAATTTTGAGACGAGCCTTCTTTGACTACGGACGCTGTAACAACAAAGAGTTTTTAAACTCCGAACTCCGAAAAAAAAAAAGGGCAAATAGCATTCGAAACAAAAGCTTTGTTTAAAATGAATAGAACATCTATAATCTAAGAAGCTTCTAACAACATTTCGTTGCTAACAGTAACTCTTCAAGTCGCAAACCACTGAAGTAATGATACGTACGTAACGTTGCTCTCTCAATTATCCTAAAGGAGAATACTTGTTCCCGCGCTACCTACTTACTTCAGCTGGAGTGGATTAATCTTTCGCAAATGCATACGCAAACAGCGGGCGTATTGATGTGGAAATATTTCAGTTCTAAGAAATACTTATACCTACATATTTGCAGTAATATATCCTACTAATATTATAAACGCGAAAGTTTGTAAGAATGTATGGATGGATATTTGTTACTCTTTCACGTAAAAACTACTTAATGGATTATTTGGATGAAATTCGGCATACAGATAGTTTATAACCTGGATTAACACATATGATACTTTTTATTTCGATATTCCCACGGGAACATATGGATGGATGTTTGTTACTCTTTCACGTAAAAACTACTGAATGGATTTGGATGAAATTCGCCAAACAGATAGTTTATAACCTGGCATATCACATAGGATACTTTTATCTCGATATTCCCACGGAAACAGGAACCACGCGGGTGAAACCGCGAGCGGCCGCTAGTATTTCCATATATTTTGCTGCTTTGCTTTGCTACCGTTTGCTCCTCCGAACTTGAGACTTTAGGTATGTTTTGTATCGCTTCTTTATTCGCTATATCTTTTTATTTTGTTTGTTCGTAGCGGTGAAAGAATACTCGTACTACCACCCCCTATCTTCCCTTGGGTGTCGTAAAAGGCGACTAACGGACTAAAGACTGCACATACATCCAACAGCTTAGAGCAGCGATGGGATTACTACCTTACGCTGAGCATATGTGCAGTCGCTATTTGGTGAAAAGTGTACTATTGAAGAGGACAGCTTTTGCGGTCCTGGTTGTCTAGTCTCTGACAAACCCTTCGGGGATAATAGTCGTGATTATGTATGTATGTTTATAATTTGTAAATGTTTATGTTTATGTACCCACCATGTTAATACTTATGATGTTACAGTAAAAGTATTAAACTAGCGTGTTTAAGTTACGATATTGCAAATTAGCAACTTACTCAACGCCGGGTCACCAAATTCAAAAGTCCCAAGCTTGTTTTTCCTTCAGGAGATGTGTTAAGCCGTTAGTCCTGGTTGTCGTCGTAAGATACCAATTGTAAATTTGTAATAAACCCAACAACTCGAATTGAGCTCGCGTGGTGTGTTTTGATGTCCACATTGCTATATTATATCCGAAAACTACATTTTTAACAAATCGTGAGTTAGCAGTTGTACATACAACTTAACACACCTTAACACATGTTAAGGTGCTACCTGACTGACAGTAGCGACTCTATAGTAAAATCTGTTGTATTTATTTCACATCTCGCTCTTCATCTCACCTGCAGGTAAGTTATTGATGACGGTAATAAGCTGACTTTCTTAACCCGGAATTCTCAACCGTTGAGGAACTACTTAGGCTATATTACGTCTAACTTAAACTTCACATACCTACCCTAACTATCGGAACACAGTACAGTTAATAGTTTGAATAAAGCGACGAACTTTGATAAAATATTAGATAGTGTTAGCTAGCCAGTTGGTCCCGGTGGTAATTTAGTAGGCGTTAAAAAACCTACTGTAAAGAAGCGGATTGTAGGTAGGATGGATGCCACACGTAGGAAGGTCAAAGGGAATCTTCCCTCCTCCGTCCGAAAGATCGTCCTCCGAGCTGGGTGGTATAGACACATGAGTAAAGAAACGGAACAGAGACAGATGGTATAGCTCAGGGACCGAAGTCCAACGGATGTTAGTTGGAGGTGCTATATATGTATAGCGAAGGAGATGATGAAACTTCGCTACCGCGATGCAGGCTTCCTTCCCATACTATTTTCTTCTATCGTAGTATGGAGATGTCGTTGGGTTAGCTTTTGTGGCGCCATCTGTTGACACGGTTGAGAAGGTGTTTTGCTTCATGTCGAATAATGTGCGGCGTATGCGGTAGATGGCGCCGCCACACCCACCAACCCGGATTGGGTCAGCATGGTGGGTAATGGCCTATTTTCCCCATGTCCTGTTGTCTACGTGGAAAGGCTTGTGCCCAGAAGTGGGACGTTTTTAGACTGATGGTGATGATAGCTAACCAGGTTATCTTAGTAAAGCACTACTGTCAACCAAACCGAAGTGTAGCCGCGGACGGAAGTTGGCAAGAATAATTCTACCAATAAGTCAAAGGAAGAGAGGAGCCATAATGCTTTCTGTGGGAAAATGAGAGGGGTCAATTCCCATTAGAGAGATGTTCAGCGAAAAGCTGAGATACAAACAGCTATAAACAACCATTTGTCTTCGTTTTCCAAGCAATAAAACAGAGGAGTCGCCGTCACGACCGACTCCCGCATTTTTGGCATTATGAAATCTTAAAGATTTAAAAGCAGCCTTTTACTAGCTAGCCGTAAATTATGGAAATAGTACCGGGCGTGCTCGTAAATGTTGTTGAATCCTTTTGTCTATTCCGAGAGACGATAGTTCAGTATTGAAATAAAAAACAGTGATAGAGCGGAAGCTTGCGTTACGACTTTCTGGTTTCAGTTGGTCCATCGCAATTGAATGTGCAAATGTTTATAATTTAGACGAATAAGTACCAAATTATTATTTTTAGTTATTATTTTTATCCCAAATAAAAGCCTCCTAGGAACCTCCAACTAGTAAGTAGTAACTAGTAAGTTTTACACTTTGATCCGTTATTGCATTTTTTACAAATACACATTCTAATTTATTGTATATAAACTTTGGATCAGAAAGCATATCACAATAGCAACAAGAAAACTTAATTATCTGCGCACAAAGTTTTCTATTTAAACAAAGTATGTACTCTACAAAATAGCTAAGGTAAAAATATGCAAATGTAATTTTCATTTACTAACAAACTTAACGCTTTAGGCGGCGAAAACAACGAAGCCTTCCTATAAGTAAGTACACAACATTATTTTAAGTTGTATTTTTTTCTTAGTGCTTTTTATCATCATCTTTTGATCATCCTACAGCTTGGCGAAAGGGCTTCCCGTTAAACAATAACACATGGGGAGATAAGAAGTGGAAAGTTTATCTTACGACTACAGCAGTAACAGTGGGGAGTGTCTGTTACAAATTTTCAGGAATTTAGAAAAACTGATACCTAATTATATACATACATTAGTGAATTTGTATCGTAATTATAATAAATAGTATAAAATACATCATCAAGAAAACAATTTCAAATATATCCCATTTTGATCAGAAATTTTGAAAAATGTCCCGTTTTGGATAATTATTATTTGTAAATGTTGAGGTTGCTCGCGCCGAATTTTTTTTATGTTTCTGGTCACGAGACGTATAGTTTGAAGTGTTCGGATTAGGTTCGGATACACTGACATAAACATTTTTTTACGCTTTTTCAGCCATAGTTCGATAATATAAAAGTCCCGTTTTGTACAATAATTTTGAAAATTAGGTTTAGTATGAAAAATGTCCCCTTTTGTTTTAATTTTAGTAAAAATGTCCTGTTTTAATTGAAACTGGTCAATTCTACGCCGATTTTGTATAGAATACACTTCCTTTTGATAGGATATCATGACGTCCACGCTAAGATATTAGGGCTAAAAACTTATTTCCGTCGCAAACTCAAAAATTGTCAAAAGTGTAATAGTCCCCTTTTGAACAGACACTCCTCCTAGTACTTACTAAAAACTACATTCCGAGGCACGAAGCTCATCCTGAGCTTTAATGTCACTTATCCGGTGATCAAGCATTAAGCTAGAAAATAACATCAACTTGTATTTCCCCCATGGGTAAAGTAAGAAAACATTGATTCAAATAGGTTAGTACTTATTATTTTCTAAATAACTCCCAAACATACTTCGTGCCAGTATATTTCATTGTATTCCTCTTTCTACACTACCACAATCAGTAATTTTTGACTAGAGAATAGAGAATGCCTTTTTAAGCATACCTCGAGGCAAGAGGTTTAGTGGGAGGCTTCTCCCCGCATGAAAAGATCGACGAGGGAAGAGGAGGCCTAGGTACCCTCAAAAGGGCGCTGGGATAGATCGTGCTCGTGTAACCATTATGTATGAACGCAGTAGTTTAGGCATAGGTACTGGCATGGGTAGGTACTAAAGTGTTACGGCCCAGCCACGACCTTGCCGCTGTGTGCGGAGTGGATTCTTTAACCACTGCCTTAGATTAAAACAAAAAGGGAAGATTCGGCACTAGCGTCTCGTGAGTGAGCCGCTAAAATTAGGCCTAAAGGCACAATTTCACTTCAGTTGCAATTTTCCGAGCGAATAGGCTACATCGCACTATTGCGGATATTCTGCTGTGTGCAAAAGAGAAAGACACTACTCCGCAGCTGTGGCGACGGTCGGAATCGGTCGTACACGCGTACGTACACGTCTGTTGCGAAGCGACCGAGACCTGAGACCATAGAATACAAATAATAATACAACCGAAACGTCAACGCGCTACTCGCTGACTCTCTCGCGCTGACGTTGAAACTTACCGCTCTGTCTCGCTCGCTCGATTTACACTTTATAAGTGTGCGTGTGTGAGTGTTTGCATAAGTAGTCAAGTAGGTATATATTTTGATTCACTACAAGTAGGAACATGCCGTATCTTACCTTTTTGTTTTAATGTAAGACCACTGTGCGTTATACTACGGAAGTGTCATTTAACCACTCGCTTGCTTCATGTAGCCACAGCTACATGACAAAAGTTTGTCAAATCGCTTTATGTAGCTGTAGCTACATGGGTGTTACTATATCAATTCAGGCGTTTTTCGCTGTGTTTAAGGGCTTTAGTGAATGAAATTGAACGAATCATAGACAATATAAACCCTACGGAGTGAAGTAATAACATAAAATGAATGGAACAAACGTCAGTCTAATAAATATTTCAGTTCTAAATGCACGTTGAATCTTTGGGCAACACGGACCTGTGAGTGTCAAGTAAAATGGTTTATTTCTAAAGATTAATGTTATTAACATATTGTGTCATATGTCAAAATAATCGTCGATTAATACTCTATTACGATGCACCTTTATTTTGTTTTGATCTCAATGATTATTCACATAAAATTCGACGAAATGATAGCTAGATTGTTTGTTTTTGCAATGGCGCCGGTTTTCCGTAGGTTTTGTTTTTGTTATCATTGTCAGATTCATTATTTGTGTACAAATACTGAATAACTGTTTACTTAGGAGTGTTATAAACATATTAACTTTTATTATATTGTCATATACAAACAGGATGCTTCTACAAAACAAGACTGTAAGTACATGAGTGTTGTTAAATCTTAATCATGTGACTAGAGTCACATGAAGCAATTGGCTTTTTTCAAGATGGGCTGGTGGCACAAAAAGAAATGTATGCTTGTTTTTGAATTTGGTTATGAGAATTTAATACACACTTTTATTGGTGATTTGTTTCTTATAAGTTTTTGTATTTTCTTATCAGATTTATTTTAGTATAGGTACCTAATAAAAAATCGTACATTTTTTCGAATATTTTTCCTGTTGAAATTTATTACTTATATAGTAATCTCAAAGATTACAACATAAATAAAAAAAGTACAATCTGCTTTTGATTGGTGATGTGTTTCTTATTTTATTTGCACTTGTGTTAGATAGTACTTTTTTGTAATTTAAATAGCAAATGTTTTATTTACCTATTATATAAACCTATTTAAACATTACGTCAATTATACCATGAATAACCACCATCTTAATAAATACATTCTCTCTCGGTGTGACCTCAACCTAGCTTCTGAATTGAGCCCGCGATGCCGTGCTGCGACGTGCGCTCACTGTTTTTGTCACTATTTTTTGTTATTGTAAATGAGACCTAAAAATGGTTTTGTTATGTTTTACATACCGTAATAAACTACAAGCTTTGCACTTTCCATCAATTAAAATTATTATATTAAAGGCTTCGTACAGGGTTAATAATACAGCTTCCAATAATCATCTAATTTTCCTTAAAAATTGTGGCCTTAGTGGTTATATATAGATTTTATGACTTCAGTTTTTTACTAAACTATCATATTTTTACATAATAATAAAGCTAAGAAGTGTATCTTTTTAGATCTAGTCATATTTTTATCCTAGGCCTTCTACATTTCAAATAAAACCAACTTTATCATCTCGCTGCCGTTTTTACGTAATTGCTACCGCTCGCGAAACTTTACACCAAGTTCACAATTTATTTCTGAAAAAATTTTCAAGTAAAACATATGTTGAATTTTTTTTATCCAAAGATAAACTAATAAAGATGAGGAACAAAATTTAAAAACATATATCATTAATGAGAGACAATCCATGAATATTTCTCGTCTGTGAATTTCGATGGCTGTTTATAAATTTTTCTAATACTACACCCATGCATATTGTTTTAAAAACAGATAGTCTCTTTATTCAGCTTCTTGGAACAGTGATTTGTTTACTTTAAAACAACTCCAGTAAGCCATAAATCGTTTATTTGTCGCAAGCGGCAACGGCTCGGAAATCGCGCGCAACCTATGGGCACTTGACATCTGGGGCCCGTCTAGGTGAAAGCAAGCGAGTGGTTAATACATACATACATATATTATTAAAATCACGACTATTATCCCCGAAGAGTTGGTCAGATAGGCATGAGGATCGCAAAAGCAGTACTCTGCCATAGTCCACGTTTCACCAAATAGCGACTGCACATGTGTTCAGCGTGACAGGTGGTGAGCCTACCGCCGCTCTATGCTGATTGTATGTGCAGTCTTTAGTCCGTTAGTCGCCTTTTACGACACCTAAGGAAAGAGAGTGGGTGGTAGTATTCTTTTAATGGGCCGCTACGGGACACGGCTCATTTGATGGTCATAGAAAGGGCAAAGGACATAGTATAGTACTCGTATGTATCATTGCCTGAATGCCATTTCACTCACAGAGGCAAGGTCGTGGCTAGAGTTGCCAACTTTAAAAAATAATAATAAAGTATTTTAAGGTAAGATAAAAAAAATAAACAGTATGTTAGAAAAGTGGACAGTATTTTATTTTTTTCAAAGATTTAAATGCATAGGTATTTCTTGGTTTCTTGGTAAGTACTTACTATTTGAATTTGAAATTGACAGTTTCGTTCTAAGAGGATGTAAGTTTGTTTCGTTCTGAAACGATGGGGCTGCGCTGCACCGCGCAGACAACGTTCGCAATTTCTTTACTTTTTAAACAGGTATATGATTGCCAGTGCAAAGTGATACAAAAACAGTATTTTAGATACCTACTTTATTTTTGTTCAACAGTAAATAGTATAATGTAGTGAAAAACAGTGTAATACCGTTTTTAACAGTATAGTTGGCCCCCCTAGTCGTGGCCGAGCCGTTAAGCCACTTCTGAGGCCAACCGTACCATCTCTTCTTTGCCATGAGGCTCCAAAGATGCTTACACAAACACTGCATAGTAACTAACGCTCAGTCGCTATCCACATATCTAGAACTGCTTCGAAGTTTCTGATATCATACTCGGCGAGGTTTGTCGGAGACCTACCAGTGCTCCAGTACCTACATGTGTTCGCTAAAGTAAATCTTAGCGTGCGGGCAAATCTTGCAGGTGCTTACCTACTCAGACGAAACGTCTCACTAACTTCCAACGGAAACTTCAAAACAATACCTCCGAGCCAATTAGCGATTCTAATAACGACAGTAGAGTGAAGTTTAGTGCTCTTGCATTATTAATTATTAAATTTAACAGTTTCACTGTCCATAATCCAGTTCAAGAGACAACAGTGCCAATTAGTGCCAATTCTTAAGTGACATAATTGAATCAATCCTATTTTGATGTTACCGATTTGTTTATTTTTTATGTAATATAGGTCAAGGATAATAAGACCGCCGGCGGTCGCGAAACAATTGATTTTTAATTGTGTCTGGTTTTACGATCCTCAAGGGGTTAAACAATGATTTTCAGCAATTTTATACTTTGGCATGCTTTTTATTACACAACCAAAAATCCTTGTAAATTGTTATGACATTTTAAACATAATGTAATTATAAATAAATATGTAAGTATAGAATAGAAACACTGGATATAAAATGGCTAGCCTGGTTAGTAACAGTTAGTACCTATGGATTTTCTCTGTAAAGTCTATGCTTTGAAATTGAAATATTAAAGGTTTACCATACGTCCACGAGGTTTACTTACAGGTAACTTAAAATGTTACCACAGTCCATATCTTTTGTGCGTAAACACCACTACCGTCGACACAAATACGGAATCATAAACAAAACACATCTGTAAAAACAAAACACGAAACCGTTTATGACAAGTAATAAAATAAACTGTCTGCATATGCACGCTAAACGAAAGCAATCTATTCAATAATTTACAATCGCACACCAATCCTAGTGCAATCGCAACGCGGGATAATTGCATTTTTGTTGGCACACGTTCGCGAAAATTATAGGCCAAATAAAATATGATGAATGCTGCATATTTCGACAACAACACAAGTGAGCGTTATTATTTTTGTTATTTATTGTTTTTTTTTGTTCGATCTCTCCTGTAAACTTTAATTGGAGTTTAAACATGGCGGTCGGCGACTAATGAATAGACCATACATACATACAATTAACGACTATTATCCCCGAAGGGTTTGTCAGAGACCCGGCAATGAGAAATCCTTTCTATAGCAAAATGCGTCTCTTCTTAGAGCGCTTTCACATCAGGCGACTTTTTTACAGTAACAAATCATAGGTGCTAAGGGTTAATTAACGTGTCTGAGTGCAGCAGTTAGTATTGAGTGGGTGTTACATAGTTTGTCCTATGTTTAGTATGTTTTTGTGTAATATGTAGAATAGAATAGACGCTATTAAATCGCTTGGTGGCAGTAGTATAATATGAATGACAATGATGTGTTAATAAAAACCGTAACGTCGTAGTTACGTTACGTCTGTAGCTCACATGGTCACGTAGGTTAAATGTTAGTGAATATTTATTAGTAGGTACTATCTATACGAGTATAAGGCATTACCGCAAAAAAATAGTATCTCGGACGGCTCTTATCTATTCAGACTATTGCGTTGTAAACCTATATACTTGTAGTTACATTCTTCAAGATCTGTAAGTAATAAAAAAGTTTCCGTAACATCTGTAGGACTCACCTGCATGTTCGAGAACGTTCCATCAATATCGATAGCGCTGCAAGCCTTATACATTCTTCATCAAGATCTCTAATAAGGTAAGGAAACTTTCTTTAACATCTGTAGGACTCACCTGATTGTTCGGGAACGTTCCATCCTTATCGATGGCGTTGACTTGTGTCACTTTAGTCCCGATGGGCTCTCCTTCCAGCACCGTCTCTTGCTCTCGTTCCGTGAAGAGTGGAATCTCGTCGTTGACGTCTTCAAGCATGATGTACACCGTCGCTTCTGAAGCCAGTTGTTGGGCGCCATTGTTCTGTTAGAAAGCAATGGGAACAGTTAAGTATAGCATTTCTAACCTGGCTTGTGTAGATTAGGTTGTAAGGGAAAAATATATTTATTTATTTATTAGGTACCTACACAAACAGATAGAAATTAAAAAATAACAAAAAAGCATGATAAATTGTATTGGAGCGAAATTCCTATCTAAAACATAAGTACACGACACGATAATAAGCGACCATGTTAAAGTTTAATTAATCTAAAACTAAATAAATAAATAAAATAGCGAATAATAAAAATTTAACAAATTGAAAACTTATTCTAGGTTGATGTTGACAACTTTAAAGTTTTAATAATAAGTGGGAGATGCCGAGCCGAGAATTTCCCTGACATTCTTTTTGAATAATAGTATTCTCTTGGAAAATATGTCGATGTTGTTATTAAGTGCAACCAGTTCGTTGTACCTATAGACGGCACATTCTGACAATGGGATTGTAATATTATGTATTATTTTTAAGACATTTAGTACAAACGTCTTAGGCGCCCGGGTTCGACACAAAGTATTTATTTTAATTAAAGAAAGCAATTCAAGGGAATCGATTATTGAGTGCAATATTTAAACAAGTAAATTAAATCGTACTATTATCGACTTGCGGTCTGCAAGCAAAATCACACCAAACTTAATCATCCGAAGTTCGTAAGAATAAAGAGAATAAAAGCAATAACATAGAAATCTATAACACTTTTTCTGAATGCCCTTAATACATTCTATGTGTATTTTATAGAATGAGCTCCAAATTGTATAACCATATTCTATTTCTATTCTACTCTTACGTATTATGCTGCTGTATTAAAGACCTAATACACTTTAACCTTTTGTGGATCTTAATATAAAACCTAAAAGACCATTACATCTTTTTAACAAATAAGTATTCATAATGTTGACGGAATGAAAATTTATTATCAAAAATAATGCTAAGGTTTAATTTGTAGTTATAATTTTGTGGTATTCGTTTTCTTGTAAAAGATATGACAAAACATTTAATAAGTTAATATCTTAGATTAAAACATTTTGTTTTAATCTAAGGTTAAGATATAATTTTATCGCAAATTTTATCGAACAAATTACAAATTGATCGGTTCGAGTCCTGCTCGTGGAAATTTTTTCAACACTGTCTTTTTCAATCTGTAAAACATTTTTTTATTATTTAGGTACTTACATATTATTGATTAGGCATCAATCTTTAACTATGTCAATGTCATTTTGAAGAGTGCAGCAATCATCAATGTTTTTAATACTATTAAATATATTAAGGTAATCTGCATAAAGTAGGCATTTACAGTTTAAACGGCCAATTAGATCGATAATAAAAATTGAAAATAGCAAAGGGGAAAAATGGAAACCTTGAGAAACACCTATAATATAAGAATTTTGTAAGAAAATCATATTTGGCAAAATTAAAACGAACTACAATTACAGGAACTTCACGCTCTGTATCGATTTGCGCGTTTGGGTTGCAATCTTGCAAACAAACTTTCGCAATCTTGGGTCAGAAGTTGGGTGACCAAATTAAGTTATCTGTAGCTTTCGGAGGAGCTCATTAACCCCTATCTCAGTTGTTGTAATAAGATGGCAAACGTCAAAACCCGTAAACCCGTAAGTAAAATTTATAGGCTGGTGACAAATACACAATAGACCCTAGATCTTCGTGGACCATCATATACATCGACCGTTTCCAACCAAAAGTACAACAAACTGATGGGCAACTTTATGGGACACAGAAAGGATCGCAATTTTAAACCTGAAAACTTCCTGTTTCCATGTCAAGTTTGTAATGGAATAAATTATGCAAAAATAAAGTGGTAAAACAAGCCTCTAAACCTTTTAGTTATTATACATAAATGACGTAATGACGGCGGCTGGCTCGTTTGACGGTGGGACTCGTAAAAACTTTTGTTTTATAAAACAAGTGCTCACACGCCGTACAAACCTTTTGACGTAATAATTAATTTACAGAAAAGATAAAAAAAAAACCCTTAAAAAATGTTAAGCGAAAGAACCCAGACGCTAAAGCTATGTTAGCTTTTCGGTGTTGGTTTTGAGCTCGGAGATTTCGTGCGTTCAACGTTCTTCAAATATTGTTGTCACAAGTGAACATGATACAAGTATAGCGATGTTAGATTCCCGTGTAACTTAATAACAAGTCCTGAGGCTTCTAATTACTTTATCGTATAGCCATAACACAGTTTAATAACGCTATGAGCCGAAACCTTACTCAAAATCGATGTGATATTCATTAGTTCATTACCTACATTGGAAAGCTTCTTATTTCGGTGTTATTGTAATAAGTAGTAATAAGTAGTAATAAGTAGTAATACCCGTTAACCGTGTTGCGTAGCGGTGAAAGAAACCTACTACCACCCTCTCTTCTCTTGGGTGTCGTAAAAGGCGACTAACGGACTAAAGACTGCACATACTACCAACAGCATAGAGCGGCGATGGGCTCACCACCTGTGACGCTTAGCACATCTGCAGTCGCATTTTGGTGGAAAGTGGACTAAGGTAGAGGACTGCTTTTGCTGTCCTCATTGCCTAGTCTGCGACTAACCCTTCGGGGATAATAGTCGTGATTATATGTATGTATGTATCCGTGTAGTTTCAGCAGGGCAAAGACCTCACTAATTGAAATGAAGTCATATCTTTAATGGATGGGGATTATACTTGCCATATTATGCAGGTTGCTGGTCACAAACTATATAGGGCTATTAATCGAAAAATCCAAAATACGCTTAGCCTAAACCGGTAATTAAACCCAGGACTAATAATATATACTTATTTCAATGTGGTAGATCAAATTTCATTCAGGAAGGTGCGTAGAATAAGAGCTTTTTTTATTCAGTCTACTTTGTCCCTCCCCCAAACCCTTCACGCATCTCTATCCTTGGCGGTTAAGTGTGATAAGTTAATGTGGTTAAGTGATCATTATTGTTTTACAAATAGCAACCAATCCAAACAGCAGCAAACGGACCGCCTATATACTACACTCACCTCAACTCGGATCGTCAAATTGTATTCCTTGATGCTCTCGTAGTCCAAAGGATGATTGACTTTTATGTCTGCCCAAGTGAATCCGTTATCCGCCCTTTGTTGCAGATAGAAGGTGTGAAACTTGTTCGTCTGGGCCGTAGAACCGGGCATCAATCGGTAGAACACGGTCGGATTGTTCTCTATGCCCGAGCTGAAACATTATGGAACGCTATAGAAAATACCTCGGAGTATCGAGAAACAACTATTGGCCACAAAAACGACATCGAAAATGATGATTCTACATTTAACAAAAAACAAACAGCTAATCTTGAATGTATTATTTTAATGAATAATAAAAAAAGATCTATTATAATTTTTGGTAACAATATGACAAATGAATAATAATATTTGAGTAATTCATTTCACTTATATTTTGGCATTTTTCATTCATGACATTTTTATTTTATTTTATGACTTTAAGTCATAAAAAATTTCTCAACTTAATCTAAAAGCATATCATTTGTTAGCAAGGTGAATTAGTAATGGTTTCGTCTCCATATAAACATGTGAGTTAGAAGTGTGTTGTTTAGGACGAACAGATAGACAATAGAGATGGGAACAGTGCCGTCGGGCAGCACACAACGTGATCGATGGATGCACTAAAATATTTACCACACGAGGCGAAGCACAAACAGAACCTGGGACCTGGGGCCTCACTATTTAAATTAATTTGACTATAACTTTCGAACTTCGTTTACCCGTAATTATTCGCACACACGCCTGCAGGTAAATTTATCCAAAACCAGGGTTCCAAATTATCAAGATAATTACGCTTCTTGATAATTATCACCAGTGTAACAAATTTATTTGTTATATTATATTGTTTCTTATTAGATTTTTTTTTACTTTTATGATGAATTAATAAAAATTTAAATTTTTTGTAAGTACACTCAAGTGTCTCCGGACGTTCAAGTGGATAGGAAATTCATTTGTTATATTTTTTAAACTTTAACACAATAAAATATATTTAACTTAACAAAACAATGACACTCGAGTTTTCTCAACTTTGTATAATCCGAAGTGTTTTTTTCTTGTTAAGGTAATTCCCACGGCGCGGCACGTTGACATTGACACTTCGTACGTTCGAATATACGCAAGTGCGGAAACACACACAAATCAAATACTTCGAATGCAGTTCACTTTCACGAGCGCAATTTTTTGTTATTTACAATCGATAATTATTATCCATCTGTTATTATCACGACAATTATGATAATAATTATCCTTTCGAACCTTGTCCAAAACTGACAAATTTCTCCAATCGATGTTGATCCTTTACACTCTAATGATAAAGTTCAAAATGTAATGTAGAAATTTGACGTTTAGGTGGTAGGTTGAAGTGCTGGCGTCAGTACAATGCGCGCACATCGCTGTTTTTTTCACAAGCGACTGGTACAGTACATACACACAGCCGTGTATGACGAATTAGAGGCTAACGAAGTCTCGGAAGCGCTGGGGTGAACAGTCGTTCCCCTGTTCCCTGTTGGGAGTTCCCTTATACGGTCAGTAACAGATGTCTCTAAGAAATAGCGAACAAAAACAGCTGTTGTATTAATACTAACGCCCCTATAAAAAACATTTATAACATTAATAAATTGTTTCATGGCCTGGTTGTGACACCCGTTTCCAAACAGCCTGTAGTTATTCGTAGTTATTTTAATTGAAGTAGACCCCCTCTGCTTATGCTCCGCCTTCGGTGTAGCAAACGATCATGAGCCATATCTTACTAGAATAGCATGGTGACGTAACCAGCAGTAATTTCTAAACATCACATACTTATCAAATGAATGGTTAGCAATAACTAACCCTGACAACGGTTTGGCATTTGAAAGCGTCGCCACTTTATCATAAGTACTACTTAATGGCACCAAATAGTTTATTTATTAAGAGTTTTTAATTAAAATTGATATGAAACAATAGAACAACAAAATTTTCGTTTTATGTCAAAGTGACGCGATTATAAAATTTTGCGAAAAAATTAAACGTACTGCGTTGTGAAACAAGTTAAATTAATATAAAAGTGGACTAAATGTCTAGTGAGACATGGCTCAAATAAAAAAAAACTGAGAATGCAATAAACTGTGGTCCGTTGCACTGTAGTGATGCTCATTCCCTTTGAATCGGTGGGTTTTTTAGTTCTCTTTAACGTATACTTACTAAAATCCAATTCGATTAAGATCCAAAACTTACAAGTTAACATCGATTTAAAATAAAAAATACAGCGCAAAATAAAATTTGAAGCTTAATTTAGAAGAACTGATGATACCTACCTCTACCTATACCCTAGCTTTATATTTTAACGTACCTAATGGTTTATTTTTTTCATTCATAAAGTTAATTTATTTTTGATTTTATTGCTTGCCACGCGATTTGAGAAAAACTATAAAGCCTCCAAAATTTTTAACAAAACAATTATGCCCATATTTTTTAGATCCGTTACTCACATAGATGTAATACTTAATAGTATTTAATAATAGAATATTTTCTAACACTTCACGAGAGGGTTAACGCATTTCGGTTTCCCATACTTACATAGGTACCTACATAGCTTGATTTTGTAACACTTCACGCGTTCACGGTTCGACAGAAAATTATAAATAAGGTCTCATTTTGTAGAGCTCGGGGCAAAGTATGGGCAATACTAGATTAGTTAAATTACCTGCTAACTATTATATTAAATAATTATAAATTTTATAAAGTTTAACGTGAACAAAGCCGCGGGAAAAAGCTAGTCTCTTTTTTATTTTACTAATAAGATCTCAAAGACTAAGATTTCAAATTACGGATTTAGAGTTTAATAATTAGGGTACAATCATTGTAATCACCAGCCGGGTCTTACTACATTAAAACAAAATTCTACGTCTCAATTAGAAAAAAACAAAATACTAACTGCCAATGAAAAATGATAGAACGGTCAAAATAAAAACCTGTCAGGTTCTGAAGTCACCACTACCTACAAACTACTCAATGACATTTAAATAAATTACATGCGTTCTCGATTCCTACACTATAGATTTAGAAATTACTTTTTTAATGTATCATATTCATGATGCACCGATGCCTCAGCCTTCATGCATGGAAGACGCCAATTTTAATGATAGGTATATAATAAATTTAACAGTTTTCTTAAGAAAACATCTGTTTTTAGTAACTCAAATCGATTTGAATACTGTTGTGAATGTTGCTTTAAATTAGGAGCTGTTAGTTATAATGAAGGATTTTTTGTCAGCTTTGCTTTTATAGGCACCGCATGCCTACAGACGGCTGAGTTTTCCGAACTAAAAAAGCCTATATTTTTTTTCTTTTTGTGTTAATTTAGATTTTATTCTTGATTTTAATTTAACTTTACTTTTATTGTTATGTAGTAATACTCTTTTTAAAATATGGATAAGTTTTATTAAAGTTTTATCTGTAAAAATTATATATTTAAACGGCCATGCGCAATTTTAAGGAGCCGTACAACGAGAGGCGTCTTATGACTTCTACGAAAGAAATACAGCAACATTCTCAACAGTTTTATATTAATAATGATTAAAATGAATGTGATTCCCGGTTCCATGTAAGCGGTGAGCCCTTATGCACGCATTTAACCATGGCAACTCGAACTCGTGTTCGGGTGTAACGTGATGTTGCAGTTGTCAACAGACAACATAACGAACAAGTCACCAAGTGAGAATAATACGATCATTTTGCGACGCCGACGGCAGACAGACGTCAGTGCTAACTTTAACCCTTTATCGAATTCAAATTTTCGGGACACTCTCACCATGTCTTTAGTTTTTAGATATGGTAAACAGTGAGTCTGTAAAAAGTTAAAACGATAAAGTAATAAAGTTTTACCGTGGGGAGATCGTCTTTCACTTGAGTTTCATGTTTCGCTCGAAAACAATTGCGCATCGCAATCATTTAAATTTTATTCTTAATTCAAAATTTTCTAGTTATAAAACAAAAGCAAGTGAAACCTCCTCCAATATTAAAAACAAAAGATTTTTTCAAGTATTCAAGCTAAGAATAAAACGTCCGCTCGGACGCCCCCACTGGCGCGTCGCCGCGGCGCCGCACACTGCGTGCGGGTGCGGGCTGCGTGCGGTGCCCGTGCCGTACAGATACACGCACCTTGCTTTCACGGATACCACTTTGGCACCCACGGGCAAATTCTCTCGAATGTAGATCGGGCCGTACACCGTGTGGTCCCACACGGGGGGATTGTTAGCGCGATCCACTACGTCTATCTGGACCTCCACGGTTCTGGACAAGGGCGGGAAACCCTTGTCTTGAGCCATAGCCTCCAACTTGTATGTCTCTCGCTATAGGGGGAAGGGTCGATGGAAACAGACAAAACCACGTCGTTAGTAGTGTTAGGGAGTGGAGGTGCGGCGGGCCCGTGGACCCGCTGCGCCTTATACCAACCTGGCTTTCACACTGGTCACTACGGTACCCACTGTGACATTCTCTTTGATGTGAACGGGGCCATACGTGGTCATGTCCCAGATGGGGGGCTTATTGTTCCTGTCTACCACGTCTAACTCAACGTCCACGTCTGCGGAGGAGGGCGGGGCGCCTCTGTCGGACGCGCGCACGCGCAGTCGGTACCTGTCCCGCTACAGATACACGGGTCAGAGGTCAGCGGGGAGAAATAAACAAAACACAACTAAAACATAAACACATAAGTACTCATCGCTAATAAACAATTAAAATAATTCGAAAATCGAAAATAAACTCAATGTTATATCTTTCACTTTCACTTTGAATTAATTAGTTATTGGCTGTTAAGGATGTCTGTATTTAAAGTATAGTAGTTACTCTCAGCCGTCGCACACGCATACGTTAAGCCAAACAAAAAAAAGAGGAAAGTATTATAGATAAATTTTTATTTCATTAGAAACAGCCACACCCGCTCTCGTGCAATTCTCCTTCCATACTCACTTACAGTAACATTCCTTAATGTAGCCAATATTAGATGGTGCGAGAAAAGAAACTGGAAACAAAAATATTTTTGGTATTTTACAAGTTTTGTCTGTATGTACAATAGGAAAAAATACAAACTGTACATTATGTATAAGTAATTATTCTGTACAATAATATAATTAAACTAAACTAATTATAAAATTAAAATAATTGAACAAAAAGCAGGCAAATGCATGCGGCTCTGCATACAAGACATGGCGAAAAGGTCAGGTTGTCGTAAGAAGGTTTTAGTGACCTCGTAATTGCTACAACGAAACGACACTCATTGAAATGGAATATATTACAAACGATGGACGTTACGGTTTAACTGTACAAATTTGGGTTTTGAGAACGTTGCCCCTTTCACAGAAGGAATAATGTCACAACTGGCCAGATGGCCAAACTGCCGCAAGGGCAATCTGACCACCTTGATTAAAAACTAACATTATTATACAATCATATTAACATATACTGGCGCCCTGTAAGAAAATTCCAAAATTATCATGATAGTATTTTGTACACAATGTATGAGATGTCGTTGACGATCTCGAGACGAAGGGCAGGCTCGAACTGCCCTCGGCGAGATCGCTCCGCAAAACAAGATTAGTAACAAAACATGTACATACATAATATAATAATACTGATAGGTATATTCAAAAGCGTAAGCTTCTCAAATCAATCGGTTAAGTACTTACATATAAAATAAACTTCGAAACTAGTTTGTGCGAAATATACAAAAGTGCTGTTTACGGAAACTGTACATGTTTTAGAACTAAACATAGGTCTCAACGGTGAAATATTTACAGCAGTATTATTCTCTGTCACGAGTATTATACACAGGTTGTATTCATCGGTAAGATAGTAGTCAATGCAAGATGGGTGCTGCGGAAATAAATCTTAACGAAGATTCAGTGCGGAGCCGGCGCTGGCGGCAAATGAAACTAATTGTGCTGCAAGAAGAACAAGCCCCGCGGCCGCCGCCGCCGCCCGCCTTGATGGACAACTACTCCTCACAGCTAGGATTGACCCCCTCCACAGCAATTTACAACAGCAGTCAATTTAGAACTATTTACATTGAAATCAACTAAAGTATGTGCCAATTGAATCCTAGGGTCTGTAGGTAGCACTCATCCACCAAACTTTATCAGTAAAGTTGATCCCTTCCACGCATCACGCTCGTCATAAGTTCACACTGTATCGAATGTGGTCTAGGGTAATGTTTTTTTTAATGTATACTTACGTCCAGAGGCTTCTTGAGAACGATCCAACCTGATTCAGGTTGGATTTCAAAGTACTCAATATCGGCGGGATTATATGGCGCGCTCAAAGTATATACAATAGCGCCGTTATTATCTGCATCTTCGTCAGACGCGGATACTCTTAAAATATTTGTGCCTATACTGGCGTCTTGTTTTACATTCTCCACATATTTCTGCAAGATACAGAAATTATGGTGAATAATTGCCACTTTAAACTAAAGTACATGCAACGTCTATTTAGTGTTATCATGCTATTCTGTGCGATTACTAAATCTATGCAATAAAGGAAAAGTCTTACTTGTCGGTCGAATAGTGGTGGGTTGTCGTTGACGTCAGTGATTTCAACTGTGAACGAGCATACGCCTTCCAAGGAAGGTTCGCCCTGATCAGTAGCCTTTACCGTTACAGATACAAACTTTCCGTCATCGCCCTCCCTGTCGAATACTTTGTTGGTGGACACTTCGCCGGTTTCCTCGTCAACAGTGAACTTAGTACCTTTTTGATTCGGCTGTTGAACGATAGAATATTTGACTTGACCATTTACACCTTTATCTTCGTCAGTCGCGTGCACTTTTATAACAGGGCTGCCGTTTGGAGCTCCTTCTTCAACTTTTGGGAAATACGTCGGACAATCTTTGAATATAGGCTTGTTGTCATTAACATCCGTGATGAATACAACGACAACAGCTGTCGATGTGTGTATTGTCGCATCTCCGTTGACACAACACGCGCCGTCGTCCATAGCGGTCACATTCAGTTCATATTTGTCTCGGTCTAATGATATAGCTTTATTGTGCAATCGGATTACACCGGTGATTTCTTCTATCACGAATTGGCCGGAGCTAGTACCGCCACCGACGAAGCCAAATCTGACGTTGTCACCGTCTTTGTCAGATGCAACGACAGTGGTGACTAAAGTGTTTGGGCCAGCGTTTTCGTCTACGTTAGGCGTGTACACTTGTTGTGAGAATTTTGGTTCTTCGTCGTTCTTGTTCTTGGTGTACACCCTGACGGTCGCGGTGCCAGTTTTGGATGGCTCCCCTTTGTCTTTGGCGGTGACCGAGAACTCGTAGTAAGCGTTGTTGTTATCAGCGTCCAGTTGTTTGTTGTTGGTGATGATGCCGTTGGAGTCGACGCTGAAGTGGTCATCTGTAACATTGGAAATTTACCATTTAGTTTCATTTTAGATGAGAGATTTGGTGTAATAACTATTAATTCTGATTTAACACAAAACCATGTGCAGAAGTTTTAGGAATAAATACCGTAGAACGGGGCTATTTGGTAAAAAAGTAGGGATAAAATTTGAATATTTATTTTTCTTTTAATTTTTAACAGATAAAGAAGTATGTTTTGCTTAATACAGACATAACACTATAAAAATACAAAAATAAAAACATAGAATGAACAAACAGTAAGGTTTATTTTAAAAAAGAAGGTGCTATTCCAAATAGCCCCCAGGGTGGGGTTATTTGGTATGCATACAAAATGACATAGAAAATAACTGTTTTTATTTAATATAAACACGGACGGCGATATTTGGTAACATACATTTAAAAATTTACAAATAATCAACACTAAATAATTTAACATTTTTACTTAAAAACTAATTTGGAACAAAACTGACAGACTCTCGCTAAATGTAGTTCATAACATCACACGTGCGGTGTTCTTTTCTCTGATTGGTCGAGATTGACAGATAACGGAGTTACCAAATGTAGAGAATAAAAAGGTTGCGTTCACGTTAATAAGTTTGCGTTCGTTCAAAAATATTATTTTTTTCCATAAAACCCCACGGTTTCCAAATAGCCCCGTTCTACCGGTACCACATTTAATGAATACTGTTATTTGTAACGACATCTGTCATAGAAGCGAATTAACTTGAGTAGGTACACTGTAAGCAAACTAGACGGCGCTGGTAGTATTGTCAGGCAATACGTTGTACAAGTGTAACAGTATATTCCTCGTTGTAAGTTCCTTAGGCTAGGAAGCTCGAACTTTTGCTCAAAATAAACAAACAAAAAAACAGTTGGATTGTAATTTTATATAATGCTTACTGTACCTAGTCCAGTTGTCCCTAGCTTGAACTTTCAGTAATAACGAATATTGGTCCCTACCTACAGCCAGTCAAAATCCGTTATCGTCCACGTTGTGTGCTTCGTAGTCTTATACGTAGTGAAAACTACCTAGCAAAACAAAAAACACCTACCTGAAACTAGATATTCGATCCCGCGTTATTGCCAGAGTCTACGTTCATCGCCTTGACCTTTAAAATGCTAGTGCAAAGTAGTTTCTCCTCATCCAAGCAAAACAAAAGACATTCACCTGAGACCACATACTCGATCGACGCGACCTTAGAATGCTGATGCCAAATAGTATTTCCTCGTTGATGCTGTGCTGTGTCCCTGGTAGTCTTGTGACTCAAGCTACCAGTAAAAACACTCACCTGAAACTAGATACTCGATCTCCGCGTTCTTTCCAGAGTCGGCGTCCATCGCCTTGACCTTGAGGATGCTGGTGCCGAGCGGTATATCCTCGTCGACGTTGTGCGCCTGGTAGTCGGGCAGCTCAAACTTCGGCGCGTTGTCGTTGACGTCTGTCACGCGGATCGTTAGCTGGAATTGTTAGATGAGGTTTAAAATCTTGTATACGCGATTAAAAGGAGTATAGACAGATACGTATTTTTATTTCTTTATTTTAATTTTAAAACTTAACTACCT
The DNA here is from genome assembly GCA_963921215.1 of Scoparia ambigualis. Lineage (NCBI taxonomy): Eukaryota > Metazoa > Arthropoda > Insecta > Lepidoptera > Crambidae > Scoparia > Scoparia ambigualis. The sequence goes on from OY992505.1 coordinate 17,666,626, forward strand.
ACCTAAATCGCAACATTATAAGCAGATTATTTTAAGACGCTTTTCAAGGTTTATGTTCCTATTATTCAGCTCCTGTAGGTTATGAATAGTACTTAAAATTTAGCTTTAAGCTGTGGTAAATGAATAAAAAAGACAGACACATAAAATCTCCCGTTACTACTACTCGGAGAATCTAATAAGGTATGGAGACGTTCGCTCGATCCCCACTTTTAGAAAACCTAGTGGTATATTAATAGGTCACGGCTTGATAGACTACCAAGTTTCTGGCTGTCTACAAACCTGTTTATACTTTGAAACTAAAAGCATCCAACAGCAGTTTCTCTCCACGAAAAAAGAACAAAATCAAAGCAGTACACACCTCAACAGAAGTCGAGAAGCCGCCAGAGTCCTCGGTAGCGGTTACCACCAACGAATACACGTGCGGTTGTCGCAAGTCCTCGAAGTCCAGTTCTTTCGCCAGTTTTACGATGCCTGAGGTAGGGCCGATGTTGAAGGTCCCTGCGCCTTGCCCTTGAGCCTTCAGCGTGTAGCGGATCTCGCGGTCGGCAAACGACTTAGCCTTCACAGATATGATGCTGAAAAGAGAGAACGTGGTTTGTTTTAGAGCTATTTAAGAATATACTTTTGTCAAAATAGAGTCCGCCGTACATGGACTGTATCATCATCGTTTAGACAGAAAAAAAACTTTCTCTTCTCTCGTCTCTTCTCATCCCGCCCAACGTCCAGAAGCTCTACCATTATCGAGGTAGTGCGCCGGAGCAGGGGTCTTGCGGGTGGTGCTTGCCTTTCTTGGTCCCAAGCCATCCCCGTGACATAGTAGAGATGCTAGTAGATGGTGCTAGGTTTTTCACCGTCGAGCTTTTCTAACTGGGAGAAGGGGGAGTAGAGTCCACTTAACCCAAGGCCACGGTGTAAAAAAAGGGAGCAGGAGCTCTACCCACTTAGTACCATGCCTACTTTGCCACAACGATGGAACCACGACGACAAAAACGCGACAACAGCTCTTCATCGTACAACGAATGTAATCTAATTATAATAATTTGACAACAGTGCCACTTACAAAATGACGACCAACACTTCAAATAGATTCCTAAATAATAAAGTATTTTAATCCAGTGTGTAAGTAAGTACATTTTGTGTAAACTTTAAAACACAACTGAGCGAATGCTGTTTATCTTTTGCAATCATTAACCAAACACGCTAGCCCCTGCGCTACTGAATTCTTCGAATTTGTCAAAGTTAATTGCTACAATTCCTTTCAATTAAGTTTTGCGGGAGTGCAAGCGAAGAAATACTTTGTTTCGATTGGCTTTCACGTTGTCGATATTGATCAAACTGTAGAGGTAATTTAAAGTTGGATTCCTTGTTTATGTCCGACCGTGGACAGTGGGAAAACTTTTATTTATTTACCAGCCAACTCGATTAAGTAGCAAACACGTTGTTTTAAAGTTTGTACCATACAGCAATTAAAACTAGCAGAACTTTTATTAAACTTTTATTTTAGCTTCGTCTAGAACTAATGGGAACTCGCTAGGGGTATTAGGTTAGAGCTACTTTCCGATGTATAGATTTCATATGCTACATAAGGCGGCAATCGGGCATACAAGGAAACCAACAACACCAGAGGTTCACGTTGCCAACCATGTATTTAGCAGGAGGGTGACTAATTCTACGATTCATTTTCGTTAACACACTGTACATACACTTTTAGGTAATCATTGAAATACAAACACTTTATACTGGTCTTCTCTTGTGTTTATTTTAAATATTCAGATCTAGAGAAGTGGTTTAAATGCGTGTAGAATATAATGATAAATATATTAAGACTTACGTCAACGAAAGGTACGTTTAGGTACTTAAAACAGGTAGGTACTTTTAATTAATGATCATTATTATTTAAGATATTTTTTATAAATTAGCGTCTCTCGCTCTCTTCGGGTTGTGTGCCGGAATCTTGGAGAGAAGCTAATGTGCAACCGATCCCTAAAAAAGGAGATCGGTCAGATCCGACTAATTACCGCCCTATAGCCGTAACTTCAGTGTTGTGTAAGATCCTAGAACGAATATTGAACAAACAGCTTATTCGATACCTAGAAGATCACTCCCTAATTCACGATTGTCAATATGGGTTTCGGCCAAAACGGTCAACGGGTGATCTTCTAGCGTACGTCACACATCTCTGGGGTGAGGCTATTGACAAGCGTGGCGAGTCACTGGCAGTTAGCCTTGACATAGCCAAGGCTTTTGATCGGGTCTGGCACAAAGCTCTTCTCTCCAAGCTCCCGGCATACGTTTTGCCCGCTCAGTTCTGTACCTGGATTGCCAGCTTCCTGCATGAGCGTAGAATCCGTGTCCTTTCGGATGGATGCGCTTCGCGGTTCATATCAGTGAACGCTGGTGTTCCTCAAGGCTCCGTTCTATCCCCCACGATGTTCCTTCTGCATATCAATGACATGCTTCCTCTTGGAAACATTCATTGCTATGCAGATGATAGCACAGTGCATGGGGGATATAACGGGCACCCAACGGCTGGGCGGGTAGACACCGAAATGAAGCGAGCAAATCTTGTCATTGAGCTCGATCGGATGTTAGACCTCATTTCTAAATGGGGCTCCGATAATCTGGTGGAGTTCAATGCCAAGAAAACACAGGTGTGCGCGTTCACAGCGAAAAAGTCGCCATTCCTTCCCCTTCCCTCTCTTCAGGTTACATCTCTAGGCCTGCAGAGCAGTATTAACATGCTCGGTATGGATATCCGCTGCGATCTGAACCAAAAGGACTACATCGAAACCGTGATTAAAAATGCCTCACGTAAACTCGGTGTCCTGAACAGGGTGCGGCGATTCTTCACGCCTGATCAGTTGTGTCTATTATACAAGACACAGGTGCGGTCTTGCGTGGAGTATTGCTCTCACCTTTGGGACGGCTCCGCAAAGTACCTTCTCGATGCCTTGGACAGATTGCAGCGCCGCGCTGTGCGCATTATCGGCAATGCAGAGGTCACTAAAACTCTCGAGCCTTTGCAATTGCGTAGAGATATTGCGTCACTCAGCGTCTTTTACCGTTTATACCATGGCGAGTGCTCTGAAGAACTCTTTGACCTCATCCCTCCTTCTCCCTTCCTCCATAGGAGTACGCGTGCTGCTCTGCGGAGTCACCAATTTACAGTCTCTAACATTCCATCTCACACAAAGAAATTTGGTGACTCGTTTCTTTGCCGCACTTCCAAAAGATGGAATAGTCTACCAGCACACGTATTCCCTCCTACCTGTGACATAGGGTCCTTCAAACGAGGCGTGAAGAAGCACTTTGTGGGCCGGCAGAGTGAGGATGACTGATGCTACGTCTCTTACGCTGCACCAGTTGTCCTCGCGCCTGGACCTCATTTCCACTTAACATCAGGTGGAGTGGGGTCATTTGCCGGACTTAGTATAAAAAAAAATATATATTCTGCAGTAGCGATCGAAAAGTGTGAGCATTCGCCAAGAGTATCTGTAAAACTTCTCTACCCATTCATTTGTTGAAAAAACAAACGCTAACGATTCGACATGAAGCGCAAGTAGATTTTGTTCATTTCAAAGACGTTTGAATCGTTAACTTTTGTTAAGATAGCATTTGACAATAATTATTGTCCTTTCCTTTATTTATTTTTAACTTGTGTCGAACATATGTAATACCTCCCAATATTAGCCAAATTAATAGGACATGATCTTGGTTGAGCTAGTTGTTTATTAGGTCTCAGTTAAACGCGACCTATCCACTCATCAATTGAGAATGTCACACAGAGGAGCGGGCAAATTACGACAAATGAAAATCTGGCATTGTTAACAAGCATTTATGAAGTGGAATGGCCACCTAAATGCTTTAGTGTGTGTTCACCAAGGAAATATGATGTCGAATCACTTAAGCTCTTATTCTGATTCGTCGAAAGATAGAAATACTTATAACAAAAAAAAAGTGAATCTAGTAACTTTTGATATGGTAAGCGTTTGATTACAGTTTAATAGGAAAGTATAATAATATAAATTATTTGGTAGTGCACGACCTAGATTGTTTAGAAAGTGCTATTTAACCCATAAATTTCCGCGTGCATCATAGGATGCGCGGAACAATAAAAATTCAATTGTGTGGATAAAAAAATACTCCACCCTCAATTTTTTTTCGGACGTGTTTTTCCATTCTGGGCCCTTATTCTGTAACGATTCCTTGTTTCAAAACCACGTTAATTCCTTAAAAAGTTACGATATCTTCCCAAAAACGTATGCGCTTGACGTTTGTGTGCGGTAAGGTTTAGGTGTGGAATCTATAGATTGCGATACAAAAGGCCATTGCCGATCATAATGCGATCAGGGACTTTTACCATCAACTCTTTTAAGCAGTATTACTTTAATCCCACTATGCAAATTCCCATACGAATTCGATACTGCTCTAAGAGGTGGTAGGGCCTCAGTTAAGCAATGGTTATGCTTAACTTTAAATTACGGAATGAAACCTACTCTGAATCCTTTTTCTGGTTCTCGGCAATCTCGGCTTCGTAGCTGGGCAGGTAGAACTGAGGAGCCCTTTTGCCACCGACAATGCTGAGACGCTCCTCAGGAGTTGACTGGAACCGCCTCTCATCCACACGACCGCTCTGGAATTATAAACGTACATGATTTACTTCCATCTAACCAGACCAGATATAATCAAATAATCACGACTATTATCAGGGGGGTGTCACTCCGCAGTTTAGGTAGGTACGTTCGGCCGTCGCACCTCCCAGGCAGGCCGCCTATGCGTATGGCAGTAAAGGTTGCCGCCGATTCGCTTATCCCTGCGCGTAAACCCTACGCCCTGTGACGTCATGACGTCAAATCGATATCGAGTCAGCGTTGCTTAACGGAATATGAACGCTCGGGTCACACGATAAGTTTAAATTTCGCGTGAAGTTCGTTAGAGAGTGAACCTTCTGTACGTAGTAGGTACTATTAGTTATTCTGTGCTATTATCCCCGAAGGTTTAGTCAGAGACTAGGCAATGAGGACCGCAAAAGCAGTCTTCTACTACCATGGTCCACTTTTCACCAAATAGCGACTGCAGATGTGCTCAGCGTGACAAGTGGTAAGCCCATCCCCGCTCTATGCTGTTGGAAGTATGTGCAGTCTTTAGTCCGTTAGTCGCCTTTTACGACACCCAAGGGAAGAGAGGGGGTGGTAGTATTCTTTCACCGCTACGCGACATGGTTACAGAACTACTTAGTCGCAGTAAAAATTTAGAAAATAATGTAAATTCCAAATATTTTATGCAGGTAACACAAGTAACACAGGTAACACCTTTAGTACGGAGTAATCTAAGGGAGTAATTAAGAATGTCAAGCGCTTGTAATATTTCATAGTATCTTTGACAGAGTAGGTACTAAAGTATTTGACGTCACATTATATAAGATGATTGCTAGAAACCGCAAGAAACTTCAAGGGCTCAGACATGACAAAAATGACAAAATGAAATTCGTGATTTTTTATTTTTTTATTAAATAATTCATTCTATGAATTTTAATTTGATAATCTTTGAGTATCTAATTTATTTTAAGCAATAACTAAAGAAAAATAAATTGAAAGAATTAACTATTAGCGGCCGGCCGTTGACCCACCCGTCTGTTGACCCGTCAGCGTCAGCTGGGTGATAAGTACCTACGTTAGTCTGCAATCTTTATTGTCATTTTTGTCACGTTTAAAACACTTGACCTGACCAGCCCTTGAAGTTTCTTGCAGTTTCTAGCAGTCATCTTATAAAATAGACCTTAAAGTCGTAGCTCTCGGCAAACCCTTAAACCAGGGTAAGTATATAAAATAGATGATTATTAAGTAGGTACATGTTTTTATGTAAGTAATAAATGGGTTTGCTCTTGGCCCCAATCCGAGCCGAAAGGTCAAAAGACGATAGGGCGAGCTTATCCAGAAAATGCCTATTCACTCTACTTTTCTAGATAGGAAATGTGGTTTAACAAAAAATAAGATTTTTCCATCTAAGCTTTACCACCGACCTTTCAAGATGTTAATGAATGAATCATCTGGTTATAGAGTTTTAATGAGCACTTACTTGACCCAAAATTATTTCGTATAAAAGAATATATTTAGGTAAAGGTACTTTGTTTTCAATGTTCTACGCAAACACTTGAGTACCTACACGTGCAAGGACCACAGAAGCAGCAAATAACTTCCAAAAGCCAGCACCTACCTATTTAATAATGTAATTTAGAAAAACTGTAGATAAAACTAGACCTAAACGCGGTTAGGTAGGTAGGTAATCTCTCAAAAGTGTTTCATTTCAATAATGAACGACATTGTACGTTGTAATTGTAACTCTGACTCACACCATTTGGCGACATGTGCAAAACATATTGAGTTACTAATTAGGGAAAAAAGGGGTCACTTTCTTAGAAGGAGCAGTAAGAGTAACTAATATTACTGATAATATAACGTCTGCTCCACGCGAGCTTAATGGTTTGCGCGTCCGATTCCATTCTGGATCACCTTTAGCAAAGTGGATCACAGAATGGATCATCATCATCATTATCATCACCAGCGGAAAGACGTCAACCGCTGGAGAAAGGCCTCCCCCAAGGATCTTCACTACGTCCAGTCTTGCGCTACTCTCATTCAGTGGCTACTAGGGCATGCTCCCGGGAATTCCCAGTACCCATTTTTCACGGTATTTCCCGGGAAATTGACTTTTTACGCAGTACCGGTACTGAGAATTCGTTTCCCGGGAAATTCGGTACTTTCGGTACTTTTATTATAACTTAAAATTACGCCAATAATAGCCTAGCTTTACCTTCCAAATGACCTCGAAACAACTGAACGTCACTCGAAATATCGACGCAAAGGATTTCAATAGTCGGATTGGTATCAAGGAGAGCTCAAACTTGTGTTTTGGAGGGGTTAAAGTGGACTAGGTTATGGCGGCCCCAATTTGAGATATAACTTAACATGTTCTCGGTATCAGTCACAAGTTTATTCGGGCTCTCGATGACGCTCTCCAGAGAAATATTAGCTTGTCCGGTGTAGAGCGTTACCCCCGTCGTCCGCATAGCAATGAATGCTGTTGTTATGCAACATGTCATTAATATGCAGAAGAAACAGAGTAGGGGCTAACACACACTCCGGCGGGACTCCAGCATTCGAGGGTTTCATGTTAGAGCACGAACCGTCAACTACGACTCTGATGCTACGCCCCGAAAGAAAGCTGGCAACCCACGTACACAATTTCTCAGGAAGCCCGTATGATGGAAGTTTAGAGAGAAGAGCCCTGTGCCATACCCTGTCAAAGGCTTTCGCTACGTCCAAGCTAACTGCTAGTGCCTCCCCTTTAGTCTCGACTGCCTACGCTCATCGGTGAGTAAGGTGCACTAAAGATCACCAGCTGAACGATCGCGACGAAAACCATACTGGCGATCGCTTAGTAGCTAGTTTTCTTCTGGGTACCTTAAAAAGTGGCGGTATGGACTCCATTACTTTGGAGAGCAAAAAGCTGATGGCTATATGGACGGATCTGACCGATCGTCTTTTTTGAGAATCGGATGGACAAGGGCGGTCTTCCAAGAGCTGGGGACAACGCCAGTAGTGTAAGAGAGCCGGAAAAGGCGCGTAAGAACCGGCGCCAACTCAGGAGCACACGTTCGAAGCACAATGGGAGGAACTGCATCAGGACTTATGGATATATGTCAAGGAAAAAAGAGCCTTACGAACTGACTTTTCTCTCTCTCTTGCCAATTCCACTTATGAATGATGACTTTGCCTTGGCAATGTCCTTAAAAGACCTGGCGGCAAAGTTGTACCTCTTTCTGAGCGCATTGGTGTTTGGATCCTTTAATGACACCGCCTTAGCCCAGGCTTGGTAATGTCGTCGCATTTGGCGAAACGCCATTTTGTAGCAACGTCCAAACCATGGTTGGGATTGGGACCTGCCGCCAATGGGAACCACAGAGTTTAGATTAAAAGTTCCATTTCCTGCAGTATCACATCAACGACAGAGCTGGCGGCGACATCGAGATCATCCAGCGAGAAGCAAACTCGCCACCAGGGTAGGACACAAAGAAACTTCGCATCCCATCCCAGTCTGCTGACCTATAATGCCAGACTCGACGTTTTTGAAGTTTTTGTGAGAGGCACAGTGCTTCGAATCAGAAAATGGTCTGATGAGCATAGTCGCGCATCAACAGAAACTTGATAGTCGTCTGGGTGCGGGGTCAGCAGAAGGTCTTATAAGAAAGGTGCATGGCCCTCCACAGGAACCCGCGTAGGGTCGGTTACCAATTGAGACAGTTTGTAGGCCAAAGCGAGGTCATGAACGGCTCTACCCGCGTGTTCAGTTGTGAGTGAACCAAGCCATTTGACGTGGTGGGCATTGAAGTCTCCCAATACCACAATCTCGGCCGAGGGGATTCATTGGAGAAGGGAGTCTGTCGCCGTTTGAACGGTCTTGGTTTGGACGTATTTGTATTATTTACTCACCTTAAAACACTCATGATAAAAATCCATTGCATATCGACCCTTTTAAATTTAAAACATTCAACTCGGATGATCTCTAACCAATGGCATTCGACAAAGTGATTTCACAGCTAGTACAACAATAATTGACAAAACAAATGTTTTATTATAAACTTTTTGTGTAATTTATTTTGCTCAATGATCCATATATCAAACGTTAGTTACAGTTACATCTGGGTTAAAAAAAATCTCAGTACCGAAAAGTACCGAAATTTCCCGGTTTTCCCGGTACCAGAGTTAGCGCAGTACCGGGAATCCCGTTTTCTCCACAGTACCGGGACTGCAACCCCTAGTGGCTACCCGCGGTCCCGCGCCCTTCACCAGATGACGTCTGCGGATGCGTCTGCCTATGCGAAGAAGGGGCTTTAGAGGCCTGCCTACCAACGTCTTACGGTGCGCGGTCAGATGGATGAACAAATTGAAATATCGCGTGGCCCCCGTGCTCAGAATTTAACATCGGGTTATCGAATAGAGACCAAACTGAAATGTCTCGTGGCCCCCTGTGCTCGGAATATATCACCGGGTTATCGGATAGCTGATGACCAAATTGAAATATCTCTTAGCTCCCCTGTGGGAGGAAGGTAGGATAAGCCGTTGGTCCCGGTTGTTATAGTAAATGGCAATCGTATATTCGTACCTACAACACTGTCGTGGTACTAAAATATTACCTACTTTCAATAATAACAAGCGAAAAAAGGGACTACGTTATGAATGAGTTTATTAATTTGTAAGTATTTTAGTAAGCATTTATAATTTTTCTATATCATATCATAACGTAACATAATATTCAACACATCAGTCAAGGGCAATCGAAAAGTGATATTATTGTTTACGAACAGTAAACAATAGGATCACTATTTCTTTCAATTAAGGACATACTTTACAATTTGTTGGATTTTTTTTATATTTTTTAACGGAAACAAGGACGATATAATATTAGTCTATGACGGAAAGCACCTGCAAGTAAACAGGCTAAATTATGGTTTTTACAAGACATGTACACCTTCTTTTTATATATCTCATTTTTCAATCAAAATACCTACTCAATAAATCAGTCAGAGTACCTACTCAAAACTAAACAAGGTAAACAATAAGAACCCACAACGCACTTCGTCTAATTATAGACATAACTTGAATGCCCTTTGGATGGTTGGTCTATGGGTAAACTGCTACGGATATTTATGGCACCGTTTACCAAGAAGTTCTTCAAAGAAAGTTGAAACATTGAACTTCCACGATTTCATGCTTCCTAAAACCATTTCCAACTACCGAATAACAGTTATCGCTTGAAATGTACAACTATCCATGTATATTTGGCACAAAATCAAATTAAAAACCCTAGCCTTTTTTAACGCACAACATTAACCCTTTGATAATAATCGAAGGGTTAAATTAATTATAAGTATTATAATATCTTAGAATAATAATTCTCCAATGTTTATGTATGTTTATCCGATAACTGTTAGTCATGCACGTAAAAAGTTTTATTAGTATTAATATTAGTATTTATTTGTAAATTACAATAAACATCAGAAAGTCTCTTACCTGATCTTCGGCCTTCACATACAGCACGTACTCCATATCCAATTGGAATGGATCCGTTCCCCTGGTCCTCACGACCCCAGACCTCTCATCGACTTCGAACCGCCCTCCTGTTCGGTCTCGGACGATGAAGTAGTGGATGTTGTGGTCCGTGTCAGGGTCTCTCGCTTGCAAGGTGAAGACTGGGGTATTAGGGGCGGCGTTCAGTTGCACCACCGTTTGCATAGGCAGCGGCCGGTTGATGAAGTAAGGTGGCTCGTCGTTGACGTCTTTCACGTGGATGATAACCCGTTGGTTGTCCGTGTCTGGAATTAACATAATGTTCACTTAGTATTTTTGCACGAAAATTAGATCAATCGATTAGCGAATTTATATAACAAATGTTAGGTGCTTCATCTCTCCTGAATTGTAAGAGTCTTTAGTTAAAGCCTAATCATGAAAATCATAAAATCATAAATCATTTATTGCCAGAAATATGGTACATAGTGAGTGATGTTATATCAGTTATTTATTATGAATGAAACCGCACTTTATTGACTGGTGCTATCGTAGGTGCTTCTTACATAATTAGATAGGATAATCGTAGTTAGATAGGCGGACTTGGCAACCAAGTCATAACAACCAAACGCTGACAAAATAAAAATAAAAATGCTAAAAAATAGGGAATGCCACCTCTGGTTTCTCGTTAACGGGTGAGTCCTGTCTGAAAGATTGTATGTAACTGTATGTTTATTAATCCACTGGTAAAAAAATATGTTTTATCTTATTTTGCCCAGCGAGTTATGTAAGTCACCAGGTGGCAAAATATCAGGTCCTGACAATTATGTCATGTTCTATGGCTATTATTAAATAGCCATAGAACTAAAACAAAGAAACAACAAAACACTATCACACGAAAACAGAGGAAGATAGAGCACGATACGATTCGTTTAATACACATCGGTGACGTCCCTAACGCCGTAACCGCCATAATTATACAGCAAACTAAACCAGCGTAGTGTAAGCACTGCAAAAGGGCAATCTAAAATGTAGATTCGCAAATACATATTCAAAACCGTTATACAAACATCTACGGCAAAATTTCCTCCAAAATGTAGAGAAAAATGTATTCCATTGCCTTCTAAATGGCAGCAGGAAACGTTAAAGCGAGCATGCCAACGGTTAAAAGAAATTTAAATGTGTTTAGGAGCCTTCTTTGCGGGACAATGAAAGAGATTTATTTTGGAACTGAGAACTTTTCTCCTAGTTTAGGACTTGAAAATAAAGATTTTCCGACAAGTGTACAACGATTTATAGTAGATAAGTACTAAGTAGGTAAACAAAGTAACTGAATCAGTTAATCTTACATGAACTATACAAGTAAATATTGCCTCAAAAGCAGAAGTTAGTAACAAGTAAGTAGTAGAATTCAAAAAAGTGTTTTTGTTGAATTATGTACCAAGAACGTGGTCAGAGAAATCTCATAATTTTTAAAGACACCGTAATCCATTCAACTAAATACCTAGCTACAGTGTTAGAGCAGAAAATAAATTAAAGCAATCACTTTTAGAATAGTTAATTAATACTTACATTTCAAAGCCACTGTTGGGTTAGCATGGAAGAAATAGATAATGATAGATTAGTACACCAGAAACCATGTTGGACATACTAAAATAAGAACAACGTATAATGTGAGATACCTAATAAAATCAAATCGTGCCTTATATAGTACTTAATAAGAGGAAACGCCACTCTTATTTCCTCTGTTATTTCTTATAAGATAAATAAATTTACCTAGAATATGTACAGGTGAGCATTCTAAATTCGTCAGTATGCGGAAGTACAAAACTTAAAAGAGTATATTTTTGTAGTGCAGTTACTTTAAAATTCAAAATCGACAAGATTATTGACGTTGCTAAGAACAAAACCGTATCTCTTATAGTTACAGACTCTCCACATTCTGACAATTTTAATTGCTCTCCCTAGCACATAATATTAAAGTAGAAATAATTTAAGATAATAAAAACACAGATCTTTTGGGACTTCACTTTGTCAAATCTTTTGGTAACTTTTTAAGAATGGCTATAGTTTACCAATCAGTATCAGACGGGCAGTGTTATGCCTTTTCATGAACCATACCATTATAGCAAATGGCATCAACGAAATATCATCACCGAAATATCATCACCGTCACAGCCTTTACATGTCCCGAATACTGGTTCTGGCATCTTTACACACGGCAGCAGCGGGTCTATCGGCTAAAAAAGGAGCAGGTCAACCAAAGTGTAATCAAATTTGTTTTTAGTCATGTAAAAACAGAAGCTTTATATATAGACGCCTGCAGTTTACCATTACACAAAATATGAAATTTCTTCATTTAATTTTGAACATTACAGTTACGGTTAAGGAATCAATATCGATTAGAGAAATTTGACTACACTTTGGTTGACCTGCTAGCGTGTGTAAAGATGCCAGAACCCTTAGAATAGCAAATGGCATCAACGAAATATCATCACCGTCAGCCGTCAGCCTATAAATGTCCCGAATACTGGTTCTGGCATCTTTACACACGCCATCAGGTCAACCAAAGTGTAGTCAAATTTTGTTTATGTAAAAACAGAAGCTTTATATATACAGACGCCTGCAGTTTACCATAACACAAAATATGAAATTTCTTCATTAAATTTTGAACATTACAGTTGGGGTTATTTGGGGTAAATTTGACTACACTTTGGTTGACCTGCTAGCTTGTGTAAAGATGCCAGAACCAGTGTCAGGGACATTTATAGGCTGACGGTGATGATATTTCGTTGATGCCATTTGCTACAATGGTATGGTTTATGAAAAAGCTATAAGACATACATACATACATATTATTATAATTATGTAGATTCACGACATCACAACTATTATCCCCGAAGGGTTAGTGAGAGACTAGGCCAATGAGGACAGCAAAAGCAGCCCTCTACCAAAGTCTACTTTTTACCAAATATCGACTGTACATATGCGCATCGTGACAGGTGGTGAGCCCATCGCCGATCTATGTTGTTAGAAGTATGTGCAGTATTTAGTCCATTAGTCGCCTTTTACGACACCCAAAGGAAGAGAGGAGGTGGTAGTAGGTATTCTTTTAATGTTTTTGTACTGTTTGTTTTTGTATTGTTTACAAGTACAAAGTAGAGACTGTAAGCCTTCAAACTGCTATAACAACACAGTACTCGCATTGCTGTGTCTGTGATAGCAGCACTAAACATTTCACGGTCTGTTTTGAGGATATCTTTATTACTTAACCAAAGTTTTGCTATCAAATTGAAACTGTCAAAGCACCCATTCCTCATCCCCTCCTCCTCATTGTCTGTCAGAATTTCTATTGTGTCTGGTATTACGAACTAGCGGCCGCTCGCGGTTTCACCCGCGTGGTTCCCGTTTCACCCGCGTGGTTCCCGTTGCCGTGGGAATATCGGGATAAAAAGTATCCTATGTGGTAATCCAGGTTATAAACTATCTGTATGCCTAATTTCATCCAAATCCATTCAGTAGTTTTTAAGTGAAAGAGTAACAAGCATTCATCCATACTTACAAACTTCCGCGTTTATAATATTAGTAGGATGTAAATGTGAAAACATGTCATAAGCTAAGTCTGTAACAACAAACTTTAATTTGTTTACCATCTGAGCGGATCTAGCTTTTGTATGTACCTACATAAAGGCGTGGTCACAGATAAGTTCTCAGGGGTTGGTTTTCCTGTTTGTTGGTTTTTGACTGAACATAACTTTAAACGCTGCGCATGTTGATGCTTTGATTATTGGGCTTCTGATGTTATGTTATGTCAACAGAATAACGTTTAAATTGTTCAATAAAGCGACGAAACGATAATTATAAGGGTTAGAAAGGATATTCTGATATTGCACGTTGAACGAACTTCAACGTTGAATCCAGAGTACCGAAATGAGTAGGTACCTATATATTTGTCAAAGAATGTAGTCATTAACACCTAGTGCTGTTAGGGTTAGATTTGTTATGGAGATGGGTCATTCTCTACCTATTTTGAAAGGACTTAACATTCATAATACTCTGATAAATAATTATTCTCTTTAGCTGCATTTTTACCTTCGTCTGCTTTCACCGGAAGACTGTGGTGTTGTTCGTCTCATATCTTAGAGCATATATTTAATTGGTAATTTGCAACAGTCACTAATTATTTATTTGGACACGTTCCGTATCACGCAAAAAAGGGATAAAACACATTTTTTTACTATGATTGTAAATGATAAGCGTATTTAGTATCAACTGTCTCTTTATTTTACAATAGAATATAAAAACATATAAAAGTATAGAAAAATATAAAATGGAGGTTGGCGTGGTCGCCAACAATGATGTTTTATTGTAACGTGCTGTTGGCGTAAACTATAGAAAAAATATTGCTGCCAGGGCAATGACGAAGGAAAACAAAAGACCATTATCCAGCACAAAACTTGCATTAAATCATAGAAATAAGTACAGACAATAAACACCGCCCATTATCAAACATGGCGATATCTTTGCGGTATCCTTTTTGTCCGGGGATTTGTGGCAATCCCTAGTATAAATCCGCCGTTTGCTGTAATCCTATATTGCGGATCTAGTATCGGTGGTAGTTTCGTACACCACTGAACATTACAGTACATTGACCTGAAGGAATTGCTGCCTAGATTGCCTATCAGTAATTAAAGTATAGTAAACTATCATCCCCGAAGGGTTGGTCAGAGACTTAGGCAATGAGGACATCGAAAGCAGTCCTCTACCATAGTCCACTTTTCACCAAATAGCGGCTGCACATGTGCTCAGCGTGACAGGTGGCGAGCCCACCCACAGGAAGAGAGGGGGTGGTAGGATTCTTTTATTGAGCCGCTACGCGATAAAAAACTACGTCTCTAGTAAATTGTAAAGTAGGTAATTGAAAACTCGACTCGACTCGAACGAGTTTTTGAAACATTGAAAGTATTGTAACAGCTTTTATTAGCTCAGGAGGCATGTCACCGTTTTATATTGTGTTTATTGTTCAGAATAATTACTAAGGCATAGATCACCATTCGAATTGCATTTGTATAGGTCGCTTTTGAATTTTGTATCATAAATGGTGACCGGTTTTTTTATTTTCGCTAGACATTTGACGTTTTTACAACTTATTTTGTCTCTTTTCTTTCAATGTGTATGGCCCATTTAAAAAAATAGGACAACTATACGAGTCTCATTTGGAATCCCTCTATGCTGTAGTTATTATTCTATGGTTTATTGTCTTATAAAAATATTCTATGATGCTTGTGACCACGGCCGCAGCATCGCGGCCGAAACGTCAAGCAGTAAGTAGACCTATGTACTTACACCTACTTAGAAAATTTATCGTGTTAGGTCCCGTTAAAACAGTTTTAATGCAATGCAACGCGATAGTTTAAAGTCTTATTCTATGATGAATTATGGTTTTGAATTTACCAAACTTTTTGCCTTTTTGGTTACAACACTTAAATTATAAGTCTAAAAGTTATGCTGTAAAATTACAAAAGGGAGAAGCTATGAGTAAACAAAATATAGTGTGATACAGTACCGTTTGAATGACACTGACAATCACTTTATACGGACTATTGTTTTTTTAAGTGATCGAAGGAACTACTGGGTTTTTTTACAGTATTATAGTATTCTGGAAAATATTTAGTGCTATACTTTAACAACCATTCCAGTCTAGTAATAAAGTGCTTATTTACAATGTGTAATCTTCGCGTATAATAATAACCATGTCGCGTAGCGGTGAAAGAATACTATCACCCCATCTCTTTCCTTGGGTGTCGTAAAAGGCGACTAACGGACTAAAGACTCATACTTCTAACAGCATAGAGTGGCGATGGTCTCACCACCTGTCACGCTAAGCACATGTCCAGCCGCTATCTGGTGAAAAGTGGACTATCGAAAAGGACTGCTTTTGCGGTCCTCATTGCCTAGTCTCTGCTGACTCACCCATCGGGGATAATAGGCGTGATTATATGTATGGATATGTATGTGTGTAGGTAATCTTCGCGCTACTTATAGAAAACAATGAGGTTCACCGTTATAGAAGCACGCACAGTACCATAATAAACGCAATATTAAAATAGAATTCAAAAACTGGTTGGGTTTGTTTTTTATACAATGTGGTAGGGGTGGTACGGTACATCTTACCCGTTAAGGCTAAGTACTACATCTAAATTCATCGACAAAAAAAATTATATGGTCCAACCCCCTATAATTTATGAATAAAGAATAAGAATAAAAATAATTTATTGCTTTTTCACACAAAAAAATAACAATGCAACACTTAACAATAAACAACACTGTACCAAACATATAATAGATATATATATTATGACCATTTTTAATTTTTTTTCAATGGTACCTACTGCGGCGCTATGCGATATCAAAGGTTTCATAATTATGTCGTAGAAACATGAAAAAAATGGCAAACGGTAGCTAATAACACTGGTTAACTAATCAATTACTTTGTTTCGTATGTTCGAGATTATTTTAGTGAAAAAAAAATCATCACTTAATTAATTTGTGATTTAAAATCACTTTTTTATTAATGTTTTTTTATATTTTAGCGTTTTACTAACGCTTAAATATACTTAAGTAAAATTTTAAACACTGAAAAAAGACGACAACCTCAGGCGGGAATCGAACCACGCACCTTCCGCATTCCGGGCGGCTGCCTTAACCACTTGGCTACCGAGGTCTGGCTTTCAACCGTCGAAATTTGTCAGTGCTTGATGCTTATGTTTTTAGTCAGTAGTTCAGTAAAAATTTCACTTTTTTATGTTTTCACAGATTATTCAAAACTAAGTTGGACCCCTCATATTATTTTTTTTGTTGATGAATTTAGATGTAGTACTTAGCCTTAACGGGTTAGAAGTACCACCCCTATCACATTGTAAGTATAATAATATGCAGTTTAAGCAACTAAAGCCGGTATTTGAGTAAAGTGAATTGGATTGCATCGGGGGCAAATGATAACGGTTTTGGCAAGAATGTTTAGAAAACAGCAGTTTGCCAACTTTGAGCGAATGAATGAAATGAAATGAATACCGTAAAAGCTTGGACTGAAGATTTTTTTGGACACACAGACAATAGAAAGCATGTCTAACGGAACCAAATCATAATCCAGCACACTGACTGTAACATATAACAGACGTAGACAAACAGTTTCACATAATTCAAGATAGTCTGGCAAACAAAAGGCGAATGGCCTAGTAGGGTGCATCTGTAGCTACGTAAACTGGCAATGAGCCAAAAATTCTGACATATGTATCTAACATAACCGCAAGTATTTCGAAGCTAGACATTTGCATGTAAGCGCTGTTTGTTTTGAGCGTTTGCCCCTTGTCTTTTCGTCATTGATTTGTTATGGACATGTGCGGATTGCGCCGATCGCAGACAGAATAGCAGACTAACATTATATTGATCACGTCTGGTAGGTATTTGTGAAGGCTCAAGAGCAATCTTACATCCCTAGCGAGATACAAAAGTAACCTAACCTAACAACAGTAACAGACAGATATAAACATAATGAAATCTGATTTTCTTTACTGACAAGTAAATTATACATTCTGATCATTAACGATTGTATAATTTCTACACAAGTTTTAGCATTATCAGAAGGTGAACAATCTACGAGATTTATAATCGTTCTGACTTATTTACGTACAACATTACTACGTGAGCCGAAAAGGAAGTAGAGTGCGGAAAACGCCTTCCTGAACAAGCTCCTGACCCCCATTTGGCCGAACGCCAGCCATTGATAATATCAGCTTTGCAACAACAAAAACTTATGAAAACCTCCCCCCTTCCAATTTGCCTCACTTTAAATTGCATCAGTTAATACTTCGACAAATTGAAATCGAATGCCAATGCAGATATCTGAAAGGTCGACAATCTGTTCTTTTAATTACATTTTCGCTCGGAGCCGGCGATGGACGTACGCTAAGCGAAAATTGCAAATCCAATTTTGATTCTTTGATTGTTGAGAGAACAGAGACGTAAATGACACTCGTCGGGATCCCGTGAAATATAGAAGTTTTTAATATTGGGAGCGCGAGGTGTGAGGTTATAGCGGGCGGTAGAAGGGGGGGTCAATCGCTTAGTCTACTCGCCCCCTTCTACTTTCGTGAGGCTTGTGCGCATGCCTACACTAAGCCCGCGTGTTTTCCTCGTGGCTACGTCTCGCGTTCGTTCAACGTACGTCACTCACAGCCGATGGAAATCATTGGTCTGTATCGCTCACTCCTCTTCTTTACTCTGGTATGAAAACACTACTCAATACTTTTAAACGCAAACCAAAGCTCTCGCGTAACCGAACATTTCAAAATCAATAAATAAATAAAGTTTGAAACACTATTAAATACATCTAACGATTAAATTAAAATACGATCTCTGTCATTACAAACAGCAAACGATATTAATTGAACTTTTAAAACATATTAACTTTAAAGTACCAACTCGTTCAGTACGTAATTTTCAATTGTTCAGTTTACCAGGTGTGAACAATAATGTGTCTACAAATGCACCGCTTTTACGCATGTGTAATGCATATAATAACTTATGTTCTCAAAAAGACATATTTAATTGTAGCTTAAGTTTATTTGAAGTATCACTGTTACGTGATATTTAAATTGTTCTCCTTTTTCTGTTTGAATTTGTTCGTAACACTCACTTATTGCTTTGGTTCTTGTTCTTTTATTTTCCAAATTGTTCAGAAGTTGTTAACTTTTTATTTTAAATTAGTTTAAATTACGTAATTAATTATATATTTTGTTTACTGTTGTTTTGGGTCAATGCTGTGTACAATTTTTATTGGGATACAAATTCAAAAAGTGTTGGTTTGATGTAAATTGCAATGTAACAATTTGTGTTCTGTTATTGTTTGTACCTTTTAAAAAAAAATTAAATGTGCGAAACCGAAATTCTATGATAGGAAATTTATTTGGGTCTAAAATACGACGGATAGCAATCCATTTGAATTTGCATCAGGGGGACAATATTAGCAACGTGGAATCCTACTTCAGAACTGATATTGATCGCGCTTTTAATGGACTTCGGATGAATCAGTTCTCTTTATTTACATACGTTACGATCTGTGTACGGCAAATTCTGCTGTCACCCATGTAAGACAAAGTTAGATGTTCACACTTTCTACAAAACAACGCGTTTACCCTACTAATCGTTAATAATGTTAGTATGTCGGTGCTAAAGATGCAGATATGAGTATGAGATGCAGAGAAAAGTGCATCTCAATGGCTATCTCATTTCTAACTGCCGAAACACGACAATGCTACTAACATTACTGTCATAGTGGTAGCTAGCTAGATGAACTTAGTATAAAACTTACCACCAACCAAACCTAGTCCAACAATATGTATATTCCCGTGGCTGGGAATTAAAGCCGGGCTCTGAGACTAAGACTGTTTATGCATCACCAACCAACCAACAAGACCACTGAGGCAATTAATCTACCTGTTTAAATACTTAATCTAAACATACATTTTATCAATTATTAGGCTAAGTTCATTTATTATCGCAATAAAAACCATTCTTCTAATGTTTACTGGTAAAATAAAGATATCGGTCTGGGTTTCTTTAAATAATATAATCGTATCGGTTCTGGAATCAAATTAAAGCCTAAAGTTTTCGCTTCGAAAGAAAGATGTTTTTACATTGAATAAGTTTTTGGTTTTTCGCTTACGGCCATTTTAATGCAAACTTGTTAACAAATCGTTAAGTTTTAGACAGTATCTCAAAAACCACTTTGCCTTTCTAAACATGTCTAACTACGCTGTCTTGATTTATGAGATCTCAAAAAAAATTTTTAGGAACAGTAAACATGATCAATTGCCAAGCCTTGTCAGAACAGTACAAAGTTTATAGTAATTCAAGTCAATCTGCTTGCTATTATTATACATATTTGGCATGGGTTATAACGTTTAATAGTGCGTCAGGTATAACTTTTTATCTAAATCCATAATGTTAAGGTTTTAAAGGTTAAATATGTAGCTTTACCTACTCATGGTTTATATTGAACTTCATCGTCTGTCGTAAAGCGTTTTATTCGTCCCGATGTGTGCAAGTACGCGAATTGCTGATTCTATAATATTTTTATTTAAGATGAGCAACCGAACTTTATCTTAATAATATACTTATGTAGGTACAGTCAGCATTAATTTAATCGTCGTACTATAAGCACCCTGCTATAAGCGTTCATTAAAAGACATTTTAATTCTAAACACATAAAACTTATGTCAAATAGCTTAAATAAACGTACAGATTTTTTTGTCCATTTTGTATACTTCGATTAAATTTATGCTCATATTTGGTACCTTACATAACCACATTTCAACATTACCTTGATATGCATGTGTGAAAGCGCTACAAAATTTCAAAAGTATACGTAATGTACATGCAAATTGAGTATTAAACGTAAAGCATTTCTAAAGGGGCGTCGAGTCGCCTGCACCGGCCAGACAATGAAGCCATGAAACTTTAATAAGTTGGATCCACGCAGACTTTAGCCGTAAAGTCTGCGTGGATCTACGAGCGAGACGTAAAACCGATAGTGCCTGCACTGATTGCCCCCGGTGTCCTAGATGTCACGGCTGCTTTCTTTATTTACAAGTCACAATTGTTTTAACAAAGTTCAAGCTATTTCTACACATTGCAAATAAACTGTTTTAACGACAAGTTTCCCTGTTACCCACAGAACTCGGCGAATGGTATGGAATTGCAGTCTAATATAAAGAAAATCGCGAGGCGATCCAAATAAACTTTACGTGTTTGTTGTTATGTTATTTTTGAAATGAAACGTATTTCGTTAAGTGTTTGATTCCAAGAAATCACTAATCATCCATATAAATAATAGATCCGGAAGAAAAAGAGATAGAATAGGTAGATAAATGAAAATATTTCTTTCAATCAAATTTATGTAACTGAAATAATAAATAGAAATGTTTTAGAGTCAGAAACAAGACTGTAGAACTGTTAAAACAAGAAATTACCGTTGTTCCAGCCAAACAAAAGAAGCAAAATAGGTCTCATTAATAAACAAAAGAGGTTAACGCAAAAAATAATAAGAAAAGTGTTTCATTGCAAGTTACAATTTTTACAGTAGAACACTCGTCAGCCAGCCATGTTGAGACCATTCAAACATGCCTTTATAATACAAAATCATTTGTTTTGAATCTTTTCTCAATCGTATAAAGTTTAAAATATGGTGAGAATAAACAAAACACTGCCTTAAAAAGGTTCAAGAGTTGCCACAGGAACGGCAATTTCTACAGTAATTCTGTTTCAGATTTTGGGTTTAAAGAAACTTACTCATTTAATAACTCACATATATTAGAATAAGAAGAATTTATTAAAGCCATCATCATCGTCATCATGATAATGAGATAAAACATATTAAGCTATTAAAATATATTTTTTATATTCTAAAATACAACGCATGCCATATTTTTAAGACTATTTCTAAAACGTCTTTTAACCAAACTCATCCTAACTAAAACTTATAATGGCCCGTTCTTATAATTATAGCAAAAACTATTCGTCCATATCGTGATAGTTTCTTTAATAAATTCTCATAGAGGATAACTTTCTCGTCGGGAGCCAGCGATGAGTTAAGACTCAACCGCTCTCCTATATTGGGAATAATAAATTTTACTTGAAATCTGCACACCAGCGTTCTTCTGTTTTCTGTGATTTGGCTATTCCTCTGGCGCAGCTCGTATGAGCTTATAAAAGTTCCCTTTAGTTCGATTTATTATCTAGTACGAGTTCTCTTGTTCTGTAATTTGTTTCCCCTGGAAACTATTAGTTTATAAAATATAAAGTTTTAAAATAATGATAATAATAATATGTAAATTCAAATAATAACCGCTACAGAATGGGAGAAGAACAGCAACATGTAAGTAATCGTTTATATTGACAAACATTTTAAAATCTTAGCAACGTTTTGTACAAAGTCACTTTGTTAATTGCTAAGTAACGAACCTGCCTAGTAATTAACGACGCTCATGTTCTATTATGCAAATAAACGGTTACAAACGTTACGTGCTTTATTTTATTCCTATGGGTGTGATAGCGCAATTTGAAAGTTACTAATTATTACTACGTAAACATTATTATTACGGCACAACCGTAAACAGATAGGTAATTCATTAATTGCTACTAGACCTACGTAAATAGTGGTTGTGGAAACTTATAAGCCAATTTATTTTGATGGTTGGTTGTTACCGTACCGAATTTAATACCGTACCGAGTTGTGATATTTCTTGAACTGACAGCTCTTTGATGTTTGACATCTAAAGCGAAAGTGGATGTACCATGAGGATGTAGATATTTTAGAGATGTGACCTTTATCACGAAACAATGGAACTACGATTTGACGACGTCTTTATTATCCAGTCAGTGCTTAGTGCAAGACTGAGAGTTAACAGAGGTCCAAAGCGTAGCGATAACCCTTTAGAGCAGGCCCAATAGCAAGCAATTATTTTTAAACTCTATAATATAAGCTCAGTCTTTCTTATACCAGACACAATAGAAATTCAATTGGTAGCAACCTCTAGAAGTCTTCGTGACAGACAAGGGGAATTGGCATACGTACTTTAATCAATACGTCATCGACCAACTAACTGAAATAGAGCATAGACAGAGAAACGCTAGTTGTTTCCAATTAAATACTATACTATACACTTTATACTGTTGCGGTCAATGCTCCGTGATCGCGTTTCGTAATAGATAGCATGACAAAACTGGAGCCATCGCCAACTCTACTCTATGTATTCCAGGTATAAATTTTAAATGCTTGACATTTCGACAGAGTTGCACCGACTATGTCAAACGTCAAAGCTTCTTGGTGGCCACAAGCTTCAACGTCAACGCCGATGAAGTTTATGTAAAATCCCTTTTACCGAGAAGGTATCGTTAAAATGTTGTCACATCATATTTGTTATATTAAGATAAATTTCTCAAGAGGTAGTTTCCTTTCATTAGTATCTTTCGTGCCAAAGAATTTGTGAGTGGCGTTTTCTCTTACATTTACCGAACAACATCGACAGGTCTCATCGTGATTACCTGGAAAAAACGAAAATAAATCATTAGTCATAGTAGGTGGTAGGTAGGTTACACAAAATCGATAGAATTTCATTTTGAAAATGCACAGTGGGTAATAAAAAATACAAGCTAACAACGGTTTCAGTGAATTTACATTATAAATTACAGCATTTGCATAATGCCCCGATTGTGGCTAACCAACGACTGTTGCGAATATGCAGATTATTTAGGTAGATTTTTCCTAACAACAAGTCTAAATGAAAAATCCATTGATTTATTTTTACTTCGTAACATACTAAATTGACAATTAATCACGGATTTACGGATATCCTATGGACAAGTGGGACTAAAGTTGCACATAAAAATCTTATAATATAAATATAGCGTTCTGAATGTTGTAAATTTATAAGTCATTGGACCCTTAAATGTTAAACGAGTTGAACATGAGCATGTGCAAATACCTAATTAAGAGACGACCAATATATTATCTAAATGTTAAACCAGTTGATCATGACCAACCCTATGCAAATACCCTTATTATGGGACGACCATACGACGATATAAGTGTCAATCTGTGACTACGGAAGTACGGACCCTATAAATGGAAACGTCAGTATAAAATCGTAGATATTAAACGAGAGTTAACCCGTAAAAAGTGTTTCATTTCAATCCTGTGTAATCAATAGGAATATCTCATGTCATGTGCCCCATGCCCTGTTGATTTCCAGAATAGCTGGTTGTACGGGAGCTACATATTCTGAATATACCGAAATCCCTTTACAGGTAAGCTAAGCGCTACGTTGCGTTTGCTGTAGAGTGAATGCTTTCCAATCCAGAATTTTTCTGCCGCCAGCATTTGTTTATTAGACTACCGTTTACACTACCATTTGGAAAAAAACGTAAATTTATTATGATGGATTTTTTAATTAAATACCACTGCAATCACTCCGCTGTGTTATCTCACCATAATCAACCTTGAATTTAATCCCACATCGTTGCGATTATAGGCCGCACTGACTGCGTTTTACCGTTAATTAGCGTTAATGAATACGTTTATGTTTTATCATTTCTACCCCATGACGCGTTAAGTAAGAGGCGACGTAAAATCGCTTTGTAGTAAATTAATAGTAGTCTGCAAATGTTGACTACATAACATTTGTCTTACTGGGTGAATCTTGCCCACACTATTATTTAAATGAACTATCGCGTGTTTTATTGTATGATGATGCTACGATGGTCGTAAAAGTGTAAGTTACACAAATTATACCACAAATTATCATTTGACATTGTAACTGTACCAGAACACGACGGATATCGGAAAGAAAATCATACGGAGTGCAGCACATTTATATAACAGAAACCTACAGCGGCGTAACAACTCGTACAAATTGCACAGTGCATGGCTACTGGACAAAATCATTGTGGAATAACGCCTAGCAATTACTCACATGACACACAGCATTCCGGGCAATAGTACCGTTTACAATTGGTGGTGGCGACGTGGCGCTAATTAATGTTGGCCCAATTAATATGCGTAAATTTACACGGCGCACTTTATAATTTGGGTTACCCCTCTCGCGTTCCCTGCACAACGTAACTCAATGAAAACGCCAACAGTCCCGATGTCTTTGATTACTTAAATTATTATTCGCATAATTGAAGTGTAACCATTGCTTGTCGCTGGAGGACTGAAGCAACAAAATCTTACTGACACAATATTTCGGTAATGCGTAAAACTTTTTAATATTTGCAAGAATCAAAGCTCAATGAAGATAAATTATGAAAAAGGTGTTTCAAATTTTATGGAAAAGGGTAGAAAATTATCTTTCCTGCCAGTAAACTATATGTAGGTATCTACGATACATAATAAAATATTAAAGTAAAAACAAAGAGTAAAATATTAAAACAAGCCCTATAACTCGATAGTACCACGAATACCTATGCGTTATCAAAATCCACAAAAAGGTTTGTACCGCGCGCACGAAATTAATCGTAGAATCTAAGCAATTAGTATTGTGAATATAATTGACTAGTCCGATAAGTAAGAGATCGCGTGTGGCGGTCAATTTGTCGGCCTATTTGGGGGTGATGGTGTGGATGGGGGCTAAGCCCTAGCAATTAAAATTGTGGTGCATGGCTTCATTAGCCGCGATACGGGTTCAAGCTTCCCTAAGAGCTTTCACAACCCATCATTTCATGACACAAAAAACATAAAAACAGATAAATCAACATAACCAAAGATGAATGAGATTTAAATGATTATTCCAATTGTAAACCTTAAGGGGTTGAGAGTACCTGTGCTGGTATTTACTTTGTAGCTGAAATTAAGTAAGTAGGTATGCGCTTAAACTTTAGGTTTAAATAACGACTGCTAAATGTGTTTAGTGAATTTGATGGTAATTGAAATTTATACAAAAATCATAGAAATATAAGTAGTGCTGTACATGAACTATCATAGGCATTTAAAATAATGGATAATTGATATGATGTCACAGGGGTGACTTGGCCTAAAATAGTGGAACTCGTCATTTTGCCCTGAACAAATTTTTACATTTGTTATTCATCATCATCATCATCAGCCTACAAACGTCCCACTGCTGGGCACAGGCCTCCCACGTGGACAACAGCACGTGGGGATATTGGGCCATAACCCACCACGCTGGCCTATTGCGAGTTGGTGGGTTTTAACGACTGTCATCTTACGACAACAACCGGGACCAACGGCTTAACGTGCCCTCCGAAGCACGGAGGAGCTCGAGATGTTTTTAATTTGGTCACCCATCCAGCGACCTGGCATTGCGAAAGTTGCTTAACGGTCAAGTAATCGTAAGCCGAACGCGCTAGCCGCTGCGCCATCGAGCTCCTCATCTATTATAATAACAATATTATTCAAATAGCTCCTTATTAACAATGAAAGTCGTCTACGACTTTAATGGATAGGTCATCATTTACAGCTTTCAACATTCTTATGCGCTGGGCATAGACTACAATAATTATACACGCCACTCACATTTTATGTAGATCATACCTCCAAGATCACTAGTCATAAAATGATACATATTATTACAAGATTAGCAATAAATACGCTATAAATTAAAATCTGTATGCATTATTTATAATTATTAGATAGCTAGCATATATTTTCTGTCCCGAAATAGTCCAAAACTTCGTTAACAAGCATTGATTATTAATATCAAAGTGTGAGACTATTGGTATAAACCTACTAGTTCAAATATCGTACCCCAATTCCGAGCACTGATCTTTTTCACACGTCGACCCATATCGCCAAAGTTCGCTCGTCGGAGTTACATCATCTTAATTACACCAAAAGGTTTTGCACAGAACAGAATACGTATATTGGATCCGAGAACTTCGTCTGAGGTACAATATAAAGTAACTGTAGCACACAACTCACATCTCAACGCAATAAAGCTAACATACTGCCTATAATCGAAAGTTTTATGTCCGGAAATCCTTCTTTGCTTTGTTTTAGAAAGCACCGAAGTGTTCGTGAATGATAGCAAGCTAGTACTTGTTACTAATGTACTACACAGTTTAGGTTTAGTACGCGTAGAACTAATTAGTGTCTAGAAAGTTTTGAGTGGCACTCCACATATCCATCTGATTTTGTTATTTAATCATCGTCAGCCGTAAAACGTCTTTCTGCTAGGCTTTCCACATGGAAAATATCACACTGAAATGTCTGGAACAGTTGTCTTACTTGATAGATTGTAGGGTAATAGCGCGATTGAATATGATAGAGACTTAAAATTAATATTAAATATTAAATTATATTAAATTTGTTTACGCTCAAGATGAGTATTCTTTTGAAACTCGTTAATATGGTAAGTTAACGGATAAATAAACATAGAAAAAACACCCAGACCCAAAATCAATTCAGAAAAAAAGTTTTTCTCCAAATTGTAACGACCGGGAAATGAACCCGGGACCTTAGAGATGGCGCAACGCCAGACCCGGCGTGCTAACCACTCGAACACGGAGGTCGTCTAACAAGGTCGTTAATAAATGTACGTAGGTACCAATACCTACTTTTTAAAATCATTCTACAACCTCATAAAAGATTCGACGTCGACCTCTCAAAAGCTTCGGTAAGACTCAAAATCCATCTGATGTTTTATTCTAATGATAATGTCAAATTAAAAATATATTGCATACTTCCAAATGAGAGCATTAAAAGATTATGAATAACAAGCAGGCTTTCCAAAATTACGTACCGACCAACATAGAGGTTGTTGATTCCCTAAAACCCCAAATGCGAGAGCATTTTCCCGGGAGCCGGGCCGCGACAGAAGAGTTTCACAATGAAATTTAATTTAACTGGACTTTGGACGTATAATTGAAATCTAACAACCTCAACAACATTTGCGAATACATTTTAATACATCTCCATATACTAACAAGCTTTTGCAAATCTGTTTGAATATTTACGGCGCTCATCGGATATTGTGAACGAGGTACAAACTCGGGTAGGGGTAAAATAAATGTGTTCTTTAAGCTTCGGTTTCAATATCAAAAGGTTATTTTTGAAAGAATGAAATAAAGAAACAAACTCTTTTAACAAGATAAACCGAGTGTAGTTATGACTCACTTTACCTCTGCCTGCACACAGTCGTTTCTATTAAAGCCTCTTCCGGTCCCGTGACATTGCTCGAGGAATTGGTAATTTATGATTTTTATGAACATTTACATTGCTGCTAATTTACTATTATAAGTGATCATTTACTATTTATTGGTGTACGACAATTTTGTTTCCCTTTATTTTATTATAAGTAAGGAACTACTTTCCTCAATTATTGTACATATTATTTTAGCCCGACGTTACAAACCCAGAGTTCGCAGTTTTAGCTCTAAAAACTTTTGTTAAACATTTCTTGTTTTGTAATTTTTAATAGGGTGCTTTCTATTTTATATAGAACGGGACTGCATTTAGGTCAGGCTTAAACATCTTTAAAGGTCAGGCAAAAAACACGTAAAACAAACTAAATAAATAGTTCTAGAAAAATCTTTAAATTTTAATGTGCATTGTGTATACTATTCGCGTGAGCTCTAAAAACATTATACCTACCCCTTTCAGCTGTACGAAAATTTACTTTTAACTAGATACTCGACAACCAATTAATCTTGAGCAAAGGCTCGGCTTGGTAGACTAGACTACCCAGTCACTGTCATTATAATGCCTGTTCAAGCATAACCTTACAAGGCATAATATCTTGACGTAATAACTTATTCATACCCAAGAATTGTCTCCGGGCTTCGAGCTCCTGTAACGTTACACCCGGGTTCTATCACGTCTAATCAATCCATCATACTACGCCTTATGACGATGATAAAGGCAAATACCCTCCTCGTATTAGCACCTTTGATGGGTTACAATAGAACATGGTAGCCATTATGTCACATTATTGATATTACGATATACTACTATTCAGCGTAACATTTAGTTTGTTCGTTGCTGGAAAAAGGCGTAACCATAACAAGCAAACAGACAACTAATATTAATATGTTCAGCTAATTCAAGTAAATTGAATGCAACATGAACATTGATGTACAATAAGGAACTAGGTCTCACTCGGAACAGAACAATACTTACTGTAGATAGTTGATCTGGCGAGACAGTTAGATAAATAATTATAGTATCTAGCGAAGCTGTACTTAGAACAAACCTAACGAACAAAGTTACATATCTACAGTTTTTTCCGACTGGGAATGTAACTAAGAACCTCTAGATGGCAAGAGGAGGCGGTTTAATTGCACATATTTTAGTACGCAATTACACAACACATAAGTTAATCAGTTAAATCAGTGCTTACATTACATAAAATAAAATAAAAGGAAAATTCCAAGGTCATGCTAAGAAAGAAAAATCTCTCTTTATTAGCAACGAGCGCGACGGCACCGAAATTTCGATGACCCCGCACGTAGACGCAAAAATACTGTCACGGATTACTTTCAATCTTTACGACCCCAAAGTAATAGTGGCTTCTGTTTAGTACAAAAATTGCGAACATTTAGAAAGCAGAAAAGGTAAATTGAAAGATTTTATTTTTGGTGTTTGTTGAACTTTTGTTTTAAGTGAAGAAACTAGTTTTATTCCAGCTAGTGCTTAAAGATTTGGATCTCAGAATCCAACTGGCTCTAAATGAATTCCTGTAAATCCTCAAGGATTGTGTTTTCAGAAAAAACGCTAACCCGGGACTTTGCCCAATTCCAGGGGGGTATTTATTATAGTCCAATGCCTGAGTTCCAAAAACTGCTTGGTTATTTTGAAAATGTTTTCGGTAATTTTTTGTAGTGTCATGTTCAGTTTCGAACGCTACGTTAAATTAGTGTCCAATACAATCATCTTCCTAAATTATAGCAGCTTCATTAATATTTCACTCGTAAGTCGTTAGAATGTCACTACTAAACTCGCGTGCCCACCCCGATCCTCGTGCCATGATTTCCTTACGGTTGTAAATTTGTTTTGTTTTTCACAACACATTTCTCCCGGCGGTTTATGTTCTCTGAAGGGCTCACCTCTGTAAATACCCACTATGGCTCTTTGTTTGAAGTGACGTGCGTGGGTCTGCCCATTGTCCAGTCTCCGGCCCTTTGGATCGCTGACGTGTGACATAAGACTCTTTAGCATTAACATGTTTATATTGTACACAGTGCTTCATAACATTGTTTTGATTATTTTGTGGAGAGCTCTCAGCAGTTTACGTACACCACGGCTGGAATATTTATTAGTTATGATATTGTTGTTGAACCTGACGGATTGGATATCGTATAAAGAGTAAGAACAAGGGTACCTGGAGTTGCAGTAAAAAAGTAAGGAAGTAGGGTTTTAACAGTGAACAAGCAAACTTGTGTGTGCTTTTTACAAAAAAAAAAATTATTTTACGTTACAATAAGACATCAAATTGAGCTGCTATATAAGCCAGATGTGCCATTTCTATTAGTCACTTAATTGTGTCACAGAGT
This sequence comes from Scoparia ambigualis, assembly GCA_963921215.1. NCBI lineage: Eukaryota > Metazoa > Arthropoda > Insecta > Lepidoptera > Crambidae > Scoparia > Scoparia ambigualis. Next base: position 17,696,763 of record OY992505.1, read on the forward strand.
TGCCAACTCCCCAAAACGATTCACGTCCCAATTCTGCATAACATTAAGGAGTTACGCTATCCAAAATTTTACACAAATTAATATTCCGTTGTTTAAAACATTGAAATCATTTGTCCTTTATAAACTTTTTTATTATTGTAGCACTAGCATTAAGTGAGGCGTGATGGCTAATAAAGTAATAAAATATCGACACAATTAGGTACTTTATTTTAAGATAGATCATGGTGAGGGCATGTTCTCAAAAAATATTGTGAAGTATTGTACTACTATTGTACTTACGCAAAATCCTGTTCAGATAGTCAGAGCTTTTGAGATAGTAGAGCTTTCGTAATAGGAGGATATTGCTACGTGTATGTCCAAATATAGTATCGGCACTCCATCCTAAATTTACAACAGCCATCCGTCAACCAATGTTTGATTTTGTAAAAAAAAATATATTAAAGTTTTTGATAAAGGCAGTCGTTCAAACAAACAACAACAAAATCGATTATCGGATACCCCGAGCGCCGAAGCTATCAATCGTTCATTCAAAGTAAGACCATTATTTTTAACCGCTCTCCATTTTTTACTTCTACGAGATAAATGTCTGTACTACTTGCAAACGACTGGGTGGCCGAATGGGAGAGCGGTGGACCCGATATCCAGAAGTCCTGGGTTCGGTGCCCAGGTGAGTCATAATGTGTTTTAGATTTTTCTATGGATAGGCCGAGTAAGTCATCTCATCACCATACCTTAGAAATTGTAGCGGTACCTAATTGGTTTTCATTATTGGAAAACAGAACTAGCTACTTTACTTCTTACTGTTGGACCAAAACTTTACTACGTAAAATCAACATTTTAAGAATGCAACGAAAGTTGAAATATACATACTCGTATAACGTGAGTGCAAAGTTTTTAGTGTTACGAGCTAAAGTGTAAAGCACTTACAGGCTATAAGGGCTTCCGAGACGCGTGCCCGACGGCTAATGACATGGCTTGCAGTATCTCCTGTTCCAATTAGTAGCAGTGACCGTAAATTAGCATACCACGTGTTATACCACGGGTAATAACACATTTCCATGAACCACCGGTCGCTGGCATCGTAATGGTACAAAATTGTTGTCCTATGATATTGTATGCATCGCTTATTAATTCAAGCAATTATGCCGCAACGATCTATAATAAGGCATTACATAATATGTACCGAGAACATTTTACCGCTTACAAGAATAATGCCTACTTGCAAAAGTATACAGTACCTTCTATCTTACTTCCAATCATAGTATTATTAAGTTGTAAAACAAGACTTCAACATAAATTGTACCATCTAATCAAGCAAATCAATTCAACAGAATCGTGTATAAAAGAATTTCTAATATAATACGGTCCGCTGTAAATTGGTTCAGTTGCGAAAACTCGAATCGAGACAGCACTATGAGACACTTTCATTAGTGCTGTATCCGACGCCAGCGGTTCAATGTCCGATCCTCTATTTTTAACCTGCAGCTAGTGACGTACACAAACTACACACGTACGTACGCGACGGGAACAATACACCCATTCCCAATACACTCTGACCTTTCTGCGCGCCGCTGGAAGCTCCATGCTAATACGGTTTCGCGAAAGTATTGGATTCGCACGAAGCACCTCCGCTCGGTTACGGCCAGTTAGGAGCGCCAGGAATTTCCAGTCACGTATCGTAGTAACTCTCTTAATGAAGCCATTCAAGTCATTAGCCAGAACTCTTGATGCACCGTTCGCCTCGTCAACCCACTTAGCTTAAGTACTTTGAAAAATGCTCACACAGCTCCATTGGAGTTGGTGCGATTCTGGCATCGAATAATTTTGTATATGGGTATAGCTTTAATTAAAATAAATTAGTTAACGCATGCTTTTTGCATGCTTCATTTTGTATGTTTTCTAAATATTTTTGATAAATTTGAGGCCCTTAGTCAGTAAATCGATGGCCGAGACCTTGTACTTAGATAAACCGGCAAGAAATGCTTAGGAACAGCATTTCTTTTCTCCCTTTTAACTGTTTCTCTAACCATAACAAAATCACGAGAGTAGGTACTTAAATATATAAATGTATTTTGCAATTAAATTATATAGCATAAACGCTTCAAAGAATGTCCTAAAGATAAGCAATTTGTCTGGAAAAGGAAGCAAATGCAAAAGTTTGCGCCCCCGTTGCGCTGAAATCAATAAAGTGTCGGTATCCTCGACCGCGGCTGCAGGGTTGAATGCTCGAGTGGCTGAACATTCTAACTGATGAATAACTCTATGCGTTACATGTTAGTATTTTTTCATAAATTTATTTTTACATATTCCCACAACGAGAATGCGCTTGTCCTTTAACTGACATGAAGTTAATGAATGTGGAAGAAATTTACACTCGGAATCATCAATAGCTGACGAACTTATAAACTTTCAGGACACATCTACTGTGATGGTAACGACATAGAAGAGAAGATGGTAAAGGGTATAGGATAAACAAATACCTCTTAATTTAGTCCAAAGACTTTGTAACTTTGTATTTTTACAAATAAATAGGTTCTAACCGCACACCGGTACAATCATGTGCCGGTATTAAACGATCCCGTCGTCTATCAAAAGCGCCCGAACACAGAACGGAGCCAGAACGAAATTATGGGATCAATTAGTACTTCTAATTGACGCTGTAAAGGTCAGAATGCGAAGCTTTTTTAACAGTACCTAATGTATTATGTTTTGGGATATTTGCGGATCACGATTGATGGTTCTATACCACTACGCATTTGTACTCGTATGTATGGTACTTACGTATATCATATTTTGACAATTAAGAGGGTTTACACAGATCAGTAGGTATCCCATAAAAAACTACCAAAATCATAATTTTACAAACCGATAAACCAATTTTAATGGCACGTTAAAAGGCAATTTTACAGAATCTTTGCAAAGGAAAATTTAGAGATCCAAATAATTAATGTCCTTTAAAGTTTCTATTAATAGACTCTAAATCGCATAAATTCAGCTTTCCATTTGAATGTGATACATAAATGTTAAGGGTTTAATTTTGATGATAATAAAGCACATTATGTTGAATTTTAGAGCATTAAACCAACTGTTGAATACTCCAATGAATGGCGATGGGTTGTCACGCTGAGCATAAGAGCGGTCTCTATTTGGTGAAAAGTGGACTAACTGCTTTTGCTGTCCTCATTGCCTAGTCTCTGGACTAACCCTTCGGGGATAACAGTCGTGATTATAAGTATATTATACTCCAATGAATAACCACAACTTTTTAAGCAATTAGTCTATATTAATGTATTCAATGTGTGAAAGCATTTTGGACTGCAGATTGTAACAGGTAAAATTATTGGGGTAGCGAGCATTTGCTTTATTTATCATACCTAATATATTAGGTATATTAATATATTACCGGATTTAAAAAATGTATATCAATACTCAGTGCAATACTTATTGGATTTCTGTCTAATTCAAGTATTATCGACCTCCTTGGTCGTGTGGTTTGTACACCGGTTTTCATGGTGTAGCCATCTCTGAGGTCCCGGGTTCGATCCCTAGTCGGGTCCATTTAGAAATTATTGTTTTCTAAATTGTCTCGGGTCTGGGTGTTTTCTATGTATAGTAAGTATGTATTTAAGTATTTTAAGTATGTTTATCCGTTGTCTAGTAACCATCATAACGAAGCTTCTCTTGGGCTAGATAAATGGTGTGAGAGTAGGAATGTTTTTTTTAATCTTTTTGTTTTTAGAACATCGAATCGGTTTCGAATATTTCGATTTTGGCAAACACATCTTATTGTAGCGATGACTTGATTTCATGATGGAAGCCTTTGCCCCGCAGTGGGATATATACAGACTGTACTTTGCTTTACTTAACTTTTAAAACATCGTTAGTTACAAAGATATTTTAAACCTTTGACATGTTTGCAGCTCCGATTTCTAAGTGTTTAAGTTGTCTCCATCCGACTGGTTGTCTAGTAGAAATCGCTCTACAGCGATAAGACCGCCACGTTGTAACTGTGTATTGTGCTTGTTTTTTTTATATTTTGTGTATATTATAAACTGCTGCAATAAAACTATCGTAAAACATCAATAAAGACCACCATATAGTATGTGGACCATGCGTATAAAAATATTGAAGAGGTGCCTTAGATTAAAAAAAACCATAACAATTATTGTTACGGTTCCCCCTTGCTCTTCCGTCTCTAAGGGGGCTGACTTTGTAACTTGTAGTTGGTCTAAAAATTGGGAATTGTTTAGTCTATCTTTAAGGAATGTCTTGTGAATTAAAGATTGCATTCATTATCAAGGCCTCACAATTATGAACACTCTATTACCTAGTTATAATTTTATCATTAGTGTTTTTAGTCTCCGTAAATTTGACTCCAATTATTTTATATTGATTTATTAAGAATGATAAGATACTAAAATTTGGGCTTTGCATAATGATTTGGATTTCTTTAGTACAAGATTAATGATATTATGACGAAGTCACAATGAGTAGATACCTACTAAGCACACACTCCTAGATTATTGTTAGAGTACCGAACCGGGTACGAACAAAGCATAACTGTCCACACAAATATAAAAGGTTGCCTTCCGTTCATTTAAAGTAGGTAATGGAATGGAAAATCTATTAAAACTTTTTCGATTGCAATATAAACAGAGAAGTGTGCTTTGTTATTCGAACAATTTTGACTTATAAATCTGCTCCTATTCTGATTTCTGCAAAGCAATTATAACCTGAGAGAGTTATAGTAACTTAAAACCAGTAATTTAGTGTACTTACCTACTCATTATAGAACATTCCAAAAGATGACTGTCGACAAACGCTTTTTTTCAGTTAAACATTTTTTCATTAACATTTCTTTAAAACGTAAATCAAGAAAATAATACCTAGGTATTATAAAATCTTTACAATCGCCATCATATAACTTGGCACTGGTGTTCCGTTTAGCGTTCCGAACATGTAACAAAAGCACACAAGAAAGGAACAAGTTCCTTAACTCATCAGCTGGTCCTGAGCACGGCGCGGCGGGCGGCAGCTTACTCGCGCGAAAACTTTCTTACTCTATTGCAATTGCAACTCCTATATTTCAACGCTCTTTATTACCGGCCAGCGGACGAGATTTATAAACCTCTTTAATTTAACGCTTATTGCGGCGTCATGAAACAAATGACTGACGAGTTCGTTTAAACAACTAATGGAACCTTCATGGCGATGACACTGATTAAAAGCAATCACTGGAATCTAAATTCAAACATCGATTTATTATACTATAGTAGGTACGCTTTTGTTTTGTTTAACGTTCGAAAAGCAAGGAAAAAGAGCACATGAACAACGGACCAACTTCCTAAACTCATCAGATGGTTTCGTCCGCAAATACCGGACGGCTTCGGCGCCGGGGCGTAGGAAACTTTCTTACAACATTGCCGCAACATCCTCTATGCCATAATAACAGGCTTTATCATATCGTCTCATCGACATTTGTTCGTAGGTACGTTATGCTTAAAGTTTGACAATGAAAATGTACCCTTAATTTTTTCTTAGTAATAATGTCTACGAATGTAGCCATTTAATGCTATAAGATAATATAAAATGTTATCCATATTTTCGTTATTGTATAAAACATTATGAAAAAAGGTTCGAGCTAAATGAGTAAACGAGTAAACAATAACGTGATTGAAAACTTAATACTCATTCCATACTCGGAAAATAAAGTCAATCATTCAACTAATAAATTGTGTGTCGTCAAAAACGATTCATTCAATAACTAATACTATTAAACGTGCACATCCGAACGCGCAGCTAAACAAAATACAAGACTTGTACTATTGTGTATTCTATGACACAAGTGTTAAATCACGATCCATAGTTCGCAGCTCCGCTTCAAAAAATTGATTACTCGCATTCATTAAATTTTCGTTTACGTCATGGCAGTTAAAACAACAATACAAAAACGGGACAATAAAAAAATGTCTACAAATGTGAATGTGTATTTCCCAAGTATCATCTTTCACGGGTGCTTTCAGCCTCTTCCATCGCGCAGCCGTCTCAAAAGGGTATTTTATGAAGAGAATGCGTGCACAGACGAAGGGATACGGTCCCTACAACGCCCAACGACCGTTCTCCAACAAAAATCACTCTTCATTCCGTGCTCGCCAGGGAAAGGGAGTGAACGCAACTCTACAAATTTGCTTTGAAAATATAAAAAGGCGCTTTGAGAATTTTTGAAAATATTGCGCATTTGCGCCTATTAGCGTGTTCTTATTTTATTAGCGCGCGCCGGTAAAATCTGATTATGTACAAGGAAAGCGTGTTCCATTGATGTGGATTGATAAAGTTACATTGATTCGGTCTGATGCGACCCACTTCATTGAATCGATAAATCTAAACCTAATTTACAGGCGTAGGTACCACTTGTATACACATATTTACCTAACATTAACAATATAACTACAGAAAAATACATAAGTATGATTTTTTTAAATAATTTAGAAGGGTTTGTTATGTATGTACAAGTAGCAATCTGAATTATTTCGGAGATTTACTAATCTTATAGAGCTTATAGAGCACTGCGCTCTTGTAAATTGATTGTAGGTACTTGTTTTTTTTATATAATAAGTCTTTCTCCTTTTGTTTCAGGCTTTCCAATAATTAATATAATTAAAAGTGAACAGGTATTTACTAAGCTTTCTTTCAATATTTATACAAAACAAAATACTTTATTTATTTTCACCATTTCAATTTGTAATACAAATAAGCTGACCGTCTGAACTGAGGTAGACGTTTTCACGGAGCGAGTAAAAAGAACAAACACTGTGAGATTGCATTTTGGCCGCTCCACAAGAAAACAACAATTTGCTGGAGAGAGATTTTAGGGCGCCCAACGTTGGCGACGACAAAGTGAACATAATAAACCGACATAAACAAAGGTAGGTAGCCTAGCTGTTGGACTGTTGAGCAATTGAAAAACCGCGGTTTAGTCCACGCATAAAAGGACAATGCCCATTTATATTATTACATAGGTAAATCGTATTGGCAAAAATAGCTCAAAATTCACTAAACCTAACCATGTTATATAATCAACCTATCATAGTTTCCCTTCAAAGTCAGGAAAAAATACAATACTAAGTTTTATTTTGCTATGGTAGTACCTAACGAATTCTAGGTTTTTGAACGCATTCTGCCACTCAAAACATTCAACGTTAAATATATTAATTAATTTGATGTTTATAAAACTATATTCTAGTTCTCCTTTTTAAGAATTTTTATCATGGAATTAAATATACTTAACGTTTTATTAATAATTATTAACCTAAAATTGTTATTTTTAAACTTTCTCTCACATAACTGTGGCTTTTTGAAAAAATCTGAATTTAGACCAATAAACAATTACATTACATTAGTAATAGATAAAGATTAAGATAAAATATTTTTTGTTGTACACCAAATTAACAACAAAAGGACAAACACAAAGTAACATACAATTGGCGGCCTTATCGCCAAAAAGTAATTTCTTCCAGGCAACCGTGTTGGACTGGATAGAAAGTGAAATTTTAAAGGGCAGTTCTGGCACAGAATAAATAATAGTACTACGGTTCTGGTGTTTCAATTCAATAGATTACATTTTGCTATTAAAATCAATCATTATACAAGCTAACTCATTGTCAGGTTTTCAAATGTATGGGCCGTGGGCATAGTCCTTTACTTAGAGCCGTGTAGTGTAGCGGCTCACTAAAAGAATACTACCAACCTCTCTTCCCTTGAGTGTCGTAAAAGGCGACTAAAGAACATAGACTACACACACATCCAACAGCATAGACCTATCACTGAAGTACATGTGCAGTTGTAATATTTTGTGTAACGTGGACTATCATATGGCAGTAGACTCTGCGGTCCTCATTGCCTAGTCTCTGACTAACCCTTTGGGGATAATAGTCGTGAAACTATGTAGGTATAAAATTTACTGGCTAATACATTGAGTATTCGTATTCCGGAACGATACTGTCCAATGTTTCAATGTGAGTGAATGTGATGTAAACGAGCTGGGGTGCGATTCTCTAACGCTCGATCACATTCTCTAAGTTCGACTCTACCCTAACGTCACAAAGGTCACTTATGATTAGCGTTGTCTTGTCACCCGTACTATTGAGTATTGTTTTCTTTTTCATGTATGCGTACTTTATAATCTATGACACTAATAAAGTACGCTAAAATCCTCTATTTACGTAAAACTATTTAAGTGAAAGACAAATATTTGTTAAATTTCGCAAAGAGCAACAAATAATACGTTTTTTAGGACAAATAAATGAATCCTCTTTTTTTAGGCTATGTACTTTATTTTTGTTTTAACATAATGAAGAAATACTTTATTCGTCCATAAAAAGGTGGCAACCCTACTTATGATCGGAACTTGTGGCATATGAGTAATTTCTTTACTCATGTGCTTTGTGGGTCGAATCGAAGTGGGCGCGAGCTTACTTACGATCGAGTGTTAGAGAAGCGACGTGCAGGATCGGGATTTATCCTTAACGCGAATGGTGATCTTAGACACGTTTGAAGAAAAGCCAGAAAATATTACCGACTGAATTAATTGACAATAAAAAGCGCCGAATAAAAATGTGGAGGAAAAAGGTACCTAAGAGAAACAAAAACGAACAACGGACACTTCTAATTGTAACGGTAAAAATGTCTTTTTTTTTATAGCAGAAGGAGGCAAACGAGCAAGCGGGTCACCTGATGGAAAGTAATCACCGCCGCCCATGGACACTTGCAAAACCAGAGGAATCGCAGGCGCGTTGCCGGCCTTTAAGGAAGGAATAGGCTCGTTTCTTGAAGATCCCTAAGTCGTAACGATCCGGAAATACCGCCGCCGAGAGCTGTTTCCACAACACTGTAGTTCGAAGCAAGTAATTTCGAGAAAAACGCACAGTAGTAGACCGCCATCCATCAAGTTGATGTGGATGGAATGACAGTCGATTGCGTGTAGTGCGGTGAAGGAAATCAGCGGCAGGGATCAAGCCGAACAATTCCTCAGAACACTCCCCCCCCCCATGATATATACGGTACAATATACAGAGAGACGCAACGTCTCTCCGAAGAGCCAGTGGATCGAGCCGACCTGAAATAACCACGTCGTCGACAATTCGAGCAGCTCTGCATTGAATGCGGTCAAATGGAAGGAGTTGGTATTGGGGTGCTCCAGCCCAGAGATGGGAGCAGTATTCCATATGCGGCCTGACCTGTGCTTTATACAGGTGCAAACGGTGGGCCGGCGTGAAATACTGACCCGCTCTATTAAGCACACCCAGCTATTTCGAAGCTAATTTAGCTTTACCTTCCAAATGACCACGAAACTGAACGTCACTCGAAATATCGACGCCAAGGATTCCAATAGTCACAGAAAAACGAAAATACAATATTGATACCAAACAGTTTGTAAGAATAAAATGTGTAACTACTGTTACTGTACTAGTAAGTAAGTATTTTATGCAAAATATGTCTGTAATAGAATCTATATGACCGTTACGGCTGAGCAAAGAATAAAGTTATTTTAACAGTCATCCTAATCCTACTAATATTATAAACGCGAAAGTTTGTAAGTATCGATGGATGTTTGTTACTCTTTCACGTAAAAACTACTGAATGGATTTGGATGAAATTTAGCATACATATAGTTTATAACCTGGATATGTGTTAACATAGGATACTTTTTTTCCCGATATTCCCACGGGAACAGGAATCACGCGAGTGAAACCGCGAGCGGCCACTAGTACATTATAAATATTTGTTCTTTCTTCGCTAAATGTTCCGCTGTCCACCCGGTTTCCATTCCGTGCACAGCGAGCGGTCCTGTATCGGCCCAGGGGAGATTTAGGAACCGGTGACAACTGACAATACTTCTCACACTATGATATCAGTTATGTACGTACGACCTACGTTACGAGTAACACCATCTACACGTATTCTTAGTCACCATTGGATATTTTGCCACTGGTTTTCATACAGTAAGAAAACAGATTACAAAATTGCAAATAACAAAAAAAACTTATTTCATTACGCAGTTTTTTTGCCATAACTGTAAATAAAAATGAATGAACCTTACAGCTCAGGGTATCTAGTATAAAATAACAATATCTTGAATGAAAATTTCGTCATTTATTTTGGCCTTTTATTATAAAAAAGGCAAAAGATTTGGAAGACGTTTCATAAGAAAATATAGAGTATTAAAGTTTCGCAAAATTAAACTTAGAAGCTACATTATCATCAGCAGCAGTTTATTAAAGATGCAACAAAATTCCAACGAAAGTCGAGTGTCTAAGGTTAAAGGTTAATCCTCTTGGGGCGCCAGTTTCTTAAACGGCAACCCTAAACTACGCAAAGTTTACTGCAGTACAAAACGTAAATTTCAGTAGTTCACCACAACCGGGACCTACTTCAGGATAACCATTCATTATGCGGTCAACTCGAAACTTACCTAACCACTAGCGTTCTTGTTACTTGCTATGAATTATTACTCTTTTATTATTAATTGAATAAAGTATATTGTTTCCCTAAGTTTACGTAAACACTTATACATTAAAATAAAACATGTTATTACAGTATAAAGTCTTCTATTCTAATTCCTGATGTTTCGAAACCTTTGCAAAGAGAGTGTTTTGAAACATTTGATGTGTTGAGATCCCGTCTCAGAGGCCTCTGAAGACCTACTGTCACCTCTTAGAGCAGTATCACTTTAATATTACTTTAGTATTACTTTAATCGCATATAAACTTTAGCAGACAGTAGACCAAATCAAAACAATCACGTTAACGAAAACACGAATTTAATAGTGGAAAAATCACCACAAAGAATTACATAAACTAATGTGTGCTCACTATACCTACTACGTATAAGGTTTGATCATCACAAATCAAAAAATTATTTTAAAGTCAATCTGGCTAAAACACTAACCTGATATTAGACTCTGCAAAATCTACCCAAATCGACGAAACTAACAGTAGTTTAACCAAAACTTTATTATTATGGGATTATGCAGATAGACAGATGAAAGAAAAATATTAGAACAATTTGGTATTCACCGTTCAGTTTTAAAATAACGAAAATGCTAGAGATACGATCAATGACATTTATCTTCTTTAGTTCCGCAGTGGACGGTGAGATTTATTCAAAGAAAACGATCCTTTTTCGCAAATAGAAGAAGGTTATTACAAACGACTACGGTTCGAATTCGATTAAAGTAGTTCTTCAATGTTTCTTCTTTTTATAATTAATGGACTTGCTCTTGGCCACTTATTATCCGTAGGATTAAGAAGAGACCGACGATGGAGCGAGCTTGCCCAAAAGCAGCCTATTCATACCTTTTTCCACAATGTTACTATTTCATAAGTAACACTATGCCTTGGCTGTACGCATTATGAATGAAGACGAATAACGCTTGGTGCGTATGAGTGGAATATCAACCAAGTAAGGGTGGTAAGGTAACCCGCCGTACGTCTGGACTCCCGATGATAGAAAGGGAACGGTGGAATGAGCTCGTGTAGCTCAATAGCACACTCTCCGAAGTACAACCTGTAGAATACCGACAAGCAAGCAATTGAGCGACGGTGAGCGAGACTGTGAAGCTTGGTTTTCACAAGCTTATTGTCACCTATAAGTTTCCTGGCTCTGCGTTCCACCGAATCGAGCGCAGCAAGTTCATATTTTTCTGAGTCGTCCTAAAGGTGGCAGTTGGCGGTGGCAACCGTCCCAAACGTGAAAAGCCTCGATAAAAATTGAGTCTTTAGGAACACATAAATATTAGAGAAACGAATGAGAAGGCCAGTGGCATGTTAAGCTATCGACTTTCTTCAGTGCTTTGGAAGTCAAGTTGAGCCATGGCTACCGTTAGAACAGCAGTTGTAAGAACAAGCTAGGTATGTTATTGACGACCTCCTTGGTCGAGTGGTTTGTACACCGGTTTTCATGGTGTCGCCATCTCTGAGTTCCCGGGTTCGATCCCCGGTCGGGTCAATTTAGAAATTCTTGTTTTTTTAAATTGTCTTGGGTCTGGGTGTTTTCTATGTAAAATAAGTATGTATTTAAGTATTTTAAGTATGTTTATCCGTTGTTTAGTAAACATTTAACGAGTTTCTTCGAAGCTTCTCATTGGCTAGATAATTGGTGTGATTGTAGGAAAACAAAATGTCAGGAACCTAAATGAGGTGCTTTTAATGCTCTGACACCAGATCCACCTTTTTGTAATAAAAAAGAATATACATAATAGGAAGTTAAAAAGCAACGTAATATAAGCACTAACAATCGAAAGGTCTTCTGAATACTGCACGCCCACAATTAACTTAGCAACTCGATAACAAATTGGATCTAGAATATAGCGCGGCAAGCAATGGCGTCTCATCAAAACTCCACCACTTGTTAGTGGCACCGCAAACAAGCTACATATTAACAAAGCCGTGTCTCGTTTGCCGGCGACGTTCATTATGCGAATGCATAACGTGTTGAATGTTGTCATTGTCACATGTCCCTGCGCCCAATAATATTAAAAATATTCGTCCAAGTATATGAATGCTGCTGATGATGACATCGTATCATATCTTATACGTCACATTGAGTTCAAGCCTTCCCACATGCTGCAACACAAGCTATAAAATCTGGCTACATATTACTCAGCATGCGGAATTGCGGACCCAATGGATGTTGGTGGGTTTTACTGCCATCTTACAACTACAACTAGGACCAACTAACAAGATAACAAATCTTTACGCAAAACAAAAACTAATTATAAAACAATCCTAAAACAAAAGATCGAGTAAACCAATATTTATTAAAACAATAATGTTCTTCTGAGTGATTCTATGTTTCAACCATCACCAATGGAACGGAGTGAGAAAGGTTCGATCGCAATGTCCTCAGAGAGACAAAGTTGATATCTGTGCCGTTGCAACACTGATTGTAAAGTTCACACATATCGTCGTTGCCAAACCAATATCTCCTATACTTTAGAGATATTATAAAAAAGTTTTGTCAATAAACTAGCAACTGCAAATATGGTTTTTTTTCAAATTATCAGTTTTTTGTATTGTTCCTATTCATTCTATAGCACCTGAATAAAGACTACTTGCGTCAGGGGGGACTCTCACTTACGACCTGAGTATACCTCAATTGGAAGAGGTGTCGTGACGTTACTCGTAAGTGATCCAGAAAACATGTATTTTTGAATGGAAATATTTGAAAATAATCAAAGCAGCTTTATTCAAGTTTGACCATTAAATAGTAGAAGTGAAAACCTTAAAAAGTGCACATAACAGTTGGGTTGTATTGCCAACGAGGAAATTGAGCAAGTAACCGGGCAGAAAGGTGTGGTGCAAAACAACAAAACTGCGATAATAAATTGGACCATTAAACTAACGGGCTAACATTGGATCTAACAGATTAAATTTTTCGTATTTCGTAAAGAAACAAAATACAACCATTAACATTTCTAAAGAAACAATGAAAGAAATTTTGTTTCATTTACAATACAAAAGGCGTAGCGGAAAGAACTAGTGCTCGTTCAAATGAGAATGGTAAAAAAACAATAAACAACTTCCATGACCAAACATTTTCCTTGAAGAGCAAATAAAATATCCATCTGTTTTTATTGAAAAGGTCAACAATTTGATACATAATTATATTACCCTGCATTCTACAGATATTCTGATTACATAAACATAATTACATAAAAGTTTGGTCATTCGAGACCATTGTGTTACAAAATCTAATTGCCAATTTAGGTAACGTAGGTTCCGCAAAAGGACTTGTAAAGTAATTTTAAAAATCCTATCCCGAAAACGTAGTAAGCCTTTTAAAAATTCTATCCAGAAAACGTATTTCACAACGGTAAGTTACGATAAAGCTGAAGGTGACACTTATGCACTTATAACCAGAGTCCTCATCCACTGAGGGTAATATTGCCGCTACTCGTACATAAAAATAACACAGAACCTAACAACGCTCTACTAATAATGTGTTAAGGCGACAAACTTCGGGTAATATTACCGCTACTCGTACATAACAACAACACAGAACATAACAACGCTACTAATAATGTGTTAATGCGACAAACTTCAATAAGATGTTGATAACTAGCTAGACAGAATTGAGCATGCCCTACGACTAACTAAACCTAGCACGAAGTATACGCTCTGGGAATACACCTTGGCGACTAAGGCGGTTTCATATTAAATATAAGACAAGGATACATAGTAAGTGAAAGATTCATCATCAAAAATTCATCGGCACAGTTGGTCAATCTCCAAACGATTTTATTTTAACGTCAACATTATTTTAGGGCTCGGTGATTCAAACAAATGCCTAAAGCATTCGAAAACAAGGGGGCCGCTGGCCGGCACCCGGCTAGACAAAATAATAACGTCACTATTGATTTTGGTGTCGAAAACAATATCAATTCGTAAGCGATGTCGCCGGGAGTAAATCGTTCACATCCGCTCGTCTCCCCCATCGTCATCTATACACAGTATTGGTATCTACGAATTCAAGAAAGGTCATTTATCTTTACTTACTTTGTTTCGTAGCAAAAATTATCTATATCATGCCTTAGAATAATAACGCATAGAAGGCGAGAACACGCACGATAAATGAGGCCAGTAAAACCAAGCCATACTGGCTTGGTAACGAAACGGCCCGCGTCAGTACTAATAATCTGAACTTTTTTATCTATCAACAGTTCCAATTTCCTTACTTTTGGGGCAAATCTGATTCCTCGATCAACATTACTTGTACACTTGTGTGCGTGTCGCCGAGATAGTACGCGTAACTTACTCCGACATCCATTTTTTTCTTGCCTCACGCCATGACAGTTTTCTAATACGAGACTATCGTTCTATGCGTTATTATTCTATGTATCATGCACTATTTGGATCTAACACTATTTTAAATCATGATGAATTGTGAATTTTGTTTATTTTGTTTTCAGTTGGTCTCAGCGTTTGGGGGTGTTATCTAATAGCTTAGTCTCATTAATCTCAAAACAGCTTACTTATATTTTTTTATTATGTAACATCAAAGAATCGATTGCATATATATGTATAAAATAGCAAGTACTTTCCGATTCCTTAATATGATTGTCTTTATTTCTCTTTCTGTTTTTCTTATTACCTACATTTTATTTTAAAATATTACTGTCCTGTCCGTCTATTAACCAATACGGAAAACGATGGCTTCCTGATACAGGTATTTTATTACTTACTAGGAAACTCATCACGACATTGCAAACACCTGGTTTTCTAATAAAACAAAACATTTTGTAATCGTCCGACGAAAAACGTATCGTAAGGAAAAAATCAAAAACAAGTACTCCCGCCGAATTCGAAAGCTTTCGTACATTACTTATCATTGCACAAAGGTGAAACATTGACTTAAAAAATCAGTTTTAAAGATATGCCGTATCCTTCCATAAGAATATAATTGTCGGGCAGCGTCCTAACAATTACCCCCGTGGTACGTGCAGCGTGCACCACCACTAACCCATGCAACGAACGACTGCAATGCGGAACACAGCTATATTTCATTTTCAAAGCAGGAACGGTAGCATTATTTTGCTCCTATTGTCGAAAAGCTACTTAACCAGCAACGGTTAAATCAACTTTCGTACAGAGATTTACTATATTATCTTTAACGCATTTAATTTTGCACATGTACATGGGATTGGGTCATTCAAAGAAGTTTCAGATAAGCCACAAAAGGGTTGGAGCGTCATAACATTCGTGAATTTAGGGAGATTTATTCCTCTTTTGTGTGGAGTTTAGTCTGTCGAATCACGTTGAAGTTAAGTAATATATCTCGGCTACAGTTGGGAGTAGGATTTTTGGCCTATTTCCAAATAGAAGTGCGACAATCTACAACCGAGGCGGCGTAATAGAAGTTTATTATGAAGCGGTTACTTTCTTGCTTACATAAATGTTATTAATATTAGTAATGTGGAAGTATGAACATTAGATAAAGATAAAGATAAAGAAACATTTAATTGACCAGAAGCACAATGACAACAAAAATGTACAAAAAACAGAATAATAAAAAATAAAAACATTAAATAAAAAGCGACAACAAATATAAAAGTTCATTAGTGCCATGTGGTCAATTAGGTCCCAACCTCAGCATGTGCTGCAACGACGTGCAAGCCGCTGCAGCGCTGGAATTCTGGTGGGAC
This sequence comes from Scoparia ambigualis, assembly GCA_963921215.1. Taxonomy (NCBI): domain Eukaryota; kingdom Metazoa; phylum Arthropoda; class Insecta; order Lepidoptera; family Crambidae; genus Scoparia; species Scoparia ambigualis. Next base: position 17,712,964 of record OY992505.1, read on the forward strand.
CTAAGCGAGACAAGACAATAACAAAGAAAGAAAAAATAGGTATAAGTTATAATAATAACAAACAAAATGACAAACAATATTTGTAACTAACATACACACAGAAGAAATAACACTACCAACAATATAACGATAACTAAGAAAAAAATAAATAAAATCAGATTCATAAAATTGAATAGAAGGGGTTCCCGAATGCCGTATACAGTTTAAAATGTAATTTTTTTTAAATGTAAATCATCAGCTGAACGACACTACCAGCAAAAAAAAAAGTGTGAAATCTCAGTGAAGTCCCACATATTTATTGAAACTCAAAGGGGTATACGGGGAATATCATTTAGCACTAAACGTTCACACTATATCACTAATTAATATCCAGATACTTTAAGCTTAACCGACGTAACACTTAATTTTACGACAAAGAAATAAATAAAAAACAAAAATAAAGGTTAAAAAATAAATTATAATTGATTTATTGATTTTTGCGGATATTTTTGGTGAAAGAAACGAAAGAAGGAACATTAAACTATTGTAACACAAGTGAGATCATGTGCAAGAATCAGCCTCAGCGATGCCGGTTCGCGCATTAGTAAAACAGCTAGGTTTGGGTATGGTTCCTACATTTTGGTAGAGCATAATAGGATTTGTAATCAAACATGAAATATATTAATACATGAAACATCGCTAGCTATAATGACGTATTTGAAAAAATCGAAAACAAAACCAGTGTCAGAGCTCAATTGAAGGAGCAGTTGCCCGTGGGTTCCTTACTTTGGGCAGTCGCATTTTCAGTGTTATACAATCTATTTCTACAACGTCTTACATCTACATTTTGTCAGCCCGTTGGCTGGACCCTTTATGTTTCTGACATAAATTACTTTTTTGTAAGTTTCCCCTTCTGAAGCTGCGATGACTACTATCATGTATCTTCCATCCAGATAATCACGGAAATCGTACGGAAATGTCCACCCTAGCTCATACAGGGCCCGTTACTTATAGCGTGTGCGTTAGGTAATATTTTTAGAAATGCGTCGATATATCACAGCTCCCCGAAAATGTACTCCGCGTTTCCGTTCACTGGACAAGCAGAATTTGGTAGGGAAAGGAATGTTATACTGACTTTAGTACTATTTGACAAACTCGACCGGTGTCCGTTATGCACGTGACTGTAAACGAAACCTGGGTGCAGCTAGTCTCTATAGCTGTCTATCTTAGGATATCTTATCATACCAAAATATGTAACTAAATCTATCACTCATGCATTGTTTTGAGTATGTTCTCTAAATTTCATTTTTTTATTAACATTGGATATTGATTTTCTTTATCCGCTTACAATCTTCCACTGCTGGGATTCCCATAAGAACAAAATCACTTGGGGCTATTTCACCATATCCACCACCCTAGTCCAGTGCAAGTTGGGTTTCAACGACAGCTATCTTACGAGAACAACTAAGACCGATTTCTTAACATAGGGTTGGTGAAGGAGCAGAACTGCAAGGAGCAGTCAGCATTGCGAAAGTTGAATAAATTGCAAGATCGCTACTCGAATCGAATTTCATATTCAAAATACACTAAATCCGTTAATAAAATAGAAATAAAACTCAAATCCCAGTAATTGAATTGTCAGATGAAGGCATTATCAGTATGTAACTAAATCTATCACTCGTGCATTGTTTTGAGTATGTTCTCTTTACATTTGATAATAATAATTAACGTTGAATATTGTTTTTCTTTATCCATTTACGATATCCCACTGCTGGTTTTCCCATAAGAACAAAATCAAAAGCTATTTTACCGTATCCACCACCCTAGTCCAATGCGGGTTGGATTTTAACGACAGCTATCTTACGACAAAAACCGGGACCGATTGCTAAATATAAAAATATAATAATTATACTTATAGCTTAACATAACATTACTGACGAGTATTGAACAGCAGCCGGCATTACGAAAGTTGAAAAGCTTGCAAGATTGAAAAACAAATCGTATTTCATATTAATTAATTAATGCACTAAATCCGTCAATAAAGTATAAATAAAACTCAAATCAGAGTAATTCAATTATTAGATAAAAGCATTATCAGTAACTATAAGACTTTCAAATGCAACAACCTCGATATTCTCGACGTTAATTTCAAATACTGGCTTACCGTGAAGCTGAAGATGGTAAATATGACCGATCAGGCTAAACATAAAGCTACGAGTAAGCTTAAAGAACAAGTCGATCGCAGGCAGGCCGCTCAACGCTCAAAGAACAGGTGTTTTGTGAACTTTAAAGTTAACGTAAGCAAAGTAGGGCCGTAGATATTCGATGCGCGTTGCGTCTCCGCCGCGTTGTTCAATTCCACGAGGATGGTAACTGAACACTGGATCTGAAACCTTCTAATTGAACTGTATCAATTACAGTTGGGCTGTGAGCACGCTTTACATTACAGCTAAATAAACTTTATTTTCTACTTTAATTAATGTTCAATTATTTTCTTGTCTTTAGGTTGTATTTAGTTAATTTATTTAGTCACTATTGACTTGTAAGTAATATGGCATTCACTAACTTCACAACCCACATTAAATTCCTATTCGTCTTAGCCGGAATACTTACATCCTCTCCCTTCTATATTGTTTAATCCCACCTATCCTACTTATCTAAAGGAACGTTTCAGTTTTCTTTATTGTTCATCCTCGCGCTCGTTACGGTCATCCGAAAATCTAACCCCTAAATTCCCTCCTTACAACACCACCTTTTTACGATTGTTCCTTCATCGTTGAAGCTGTTTGTCTCTGAAACTCGCTTCCAGGTGGCGATCAGACGTACGAAATCAATACACACATTTAAGGAGCTCGTGAAAATTCTACCTTTCCCGTTAACCCTTTCCTGCTTGCTGCATGCTGTCGTTGTCCGCTACTTCCTACCTGAGACTATTATGTATGTTAAACTATGTATTATATATTTATGTATATTTAATATAATTGTGTATATATATTTATTAAACCCTATTATTTATTAATTTTATAATGTTATTATTTTTATATTTTGCTTTTAATAATTGTGTAACTAAATATGTTTTCAATGTTTGCACCTCCGATCTTAGAGTGTATTAGTTCTCTCCATCCGACTGGTTGTCTGGCAGAAATCGCTTTAAGCGATAAAACCGCCAAATTGTAACTTTTTCTATTTTATTTAAATGCATTGTAAATGTTTGTTATTTTCTTACATTAAAAGACAATCATAACCATACATACATCACGGCCGCTTCCCAGAGGGGTAGGAAGAGACAACAGATTTCCATTTGCTAAACAATCCTGACACACATCCATAACCACATGCTGCTAAAAACTCATTACCACTTTAATAAACAGTAAATTCTATTAATAAAAGTCGACTTAATCGCCCCAATCTCTACGAAACGGAATCACCTGAATGGGGAAATAATTAAATTCCACTTAGCACCACCATCAATATAGCCAACCCTACAAATGCGTTCGCGGAAAAACGAAATCCCATTACCGCTGATAAAGTTCGATTAGAAGCTTGTTATAAGCAATAAGTTATCTCGATCGCGAATGGAATTGAAGATCGATGTGCGGAGAATCGGCGGGTCACGTGATCTGGTCTCCATTCACGTCACAGCGGGGATAGCTCCACAAATGAATTTGACAACACAATTTACTGGCTCGTACAGACGAACGCTGTTAGTTCTATTAATAATTTCGGTAGTATTGAATCAAAAAAATTGTCCAGGAAGAAGTAAGGTTAGTTTATACACGTTTCGGAGAAATTAATGAGTTAGTTACTGAAATACAAAAAACATTAAGTATATGCATGTAGGTTGGTTAAGTACTGATACTTTCAATCGGGTTAACGAATATGAGAATTGTATGTATAGCGGAATTGCAACTCACCTCGTTCAAAACAGTAGGCGGTGCTTCAATGCCATACAAATTATTGTTAACGTTTAATTCGTTAATTTGAATGGTAAATAAAACTCGCACTTGATACTATGTACCAGCTCACAACAACTACGTGTTGTTTGTATCTTTCTGTAAATTTGAATGTGAAAATTTGTTATTCGAGTTAGCCGTTAAACGTACAGACGCTAGTATTCCAACCTCCTACATAATGTCATATTTCTTCAATACTCCTATATATTGAACTTTGTCACTAGGATCAATATCAATATCAATATGGAGAAATTTTACAGCTTTTTATAGGTTAATCTGCAGGCGTTTGTACAATATAACTAAGGAATGTAATTGAGTCACTTACTCCGGTGACCAAACTCATAAATTAATAAAATACTTTTTAAGTCGTCTGCTATAATAATTTCTTAATCTTTATTTAAATGTAAAATAACCATGTAGCCTAGCGGTGAAAGAATACTACCACCCCCTCTCTTCCCTTGGGTGTCATAAAAGGAGACTAACGGACTAAAGACTGCACATACATCCAACAACATAAGCGGCGATGGACTCACCACCTATCACGCTGAGCACATGTGCAGTCGTTATTTGGTGAAAAGTGGACTATGGTAGAGGACTGCTTTTGCTGTCCTCATTATCTAGACTAGACCCTAACTAACCCTTCGGGTATAATAGAAATAAATAAATGTATATGTATGTACTTACGTATGTAAAATTTGAATTTGCAAATACTGTTGCGAAACGCTTCGCGAGTAAACATTCCACGATTTACTGTGTACCCTCATTTCGCTAGTTTATGGATATAGAGTAGTATACATGGAAACTTACGAACGCCTTCTCGCAGTTTTATGAAGAACGGGTGAACGATTCCGCCGCGATTTGTTGTAGCTACACAAAAAGTTGGGGCTGAATTACCTTCGATCTTGTAACAAACGTGTACGCAACGAACAGACGCCAGCAAACCTACCACAAAATGTCAAATTTCTTCAATACATTTGGAATCTTATTGTATAAGAATAAGGATCAGTTCGATAAGATAAATTTGACAGTTTTGGGTAGTTTTGAATACTTTCTGGCGTATTAAGAATTGAAATGGATTACGAGCTCTGACAGAATAATAAAAAAATGTAAAAATAAATTGATGTATGAGAAATAATATACACTCGTAATAATCACGACTATTATCTCCGAAGAGTTAGTCAGAGACTAGGCAATTACTCAATTACTTACTTATTTAAACAAAATTCCATTAAAAATGTGTCCCTTAAGACTTATTATTCATACCATCAACAACCAACAACGAATAAACTTGCAGATTTTATAAAATTAATTACATAGATAGAGATCGCGGGTTCGACTACCGGTTACGTATAAGATTTAACAAAAAAATAATATTTTATAAATCAAAAATCGACGCCATGGTTCCTTACTAAGAACAGTTTCCCTATCTCTTATAGTTTTCGATTCCTGCCCACTGACCCATTTGGATTGATCATCCTGTATAGTTGAATTATGCAATATAAATAAATCGGAAACCACACCACAGACCACTGATCCTTTAAACGGTTCAACACGTCATGTCAGGATAAAAATAAATCATAACAATTAAGGAGATATTAAACGCGAGATACTTAATTTATAAAAAGTGTTTTATTTCTATGATTATTGTTTATATACTCTCCTAGAAACACTGTGTATTACTTTTTCTATAAATTTTTATATTATTCACATCTTCTTCATCTATTATTATTCTTCTTCATTCCTTTCTATTCTTGTATTTGTTCTTATTTGTATGCGATACTTTTTGCACACAATCAAGCCTAGGCAAGAATAGGCTGTATGATATATTATGTTGTTGACACACCACAAAGTGGCATTTTACCACCTACTTTTTGAGAGAAAGTGAAAAATAAGACGTACAACTACATTCATTATAGCGTAATAAAGCGAAACACAATAAAAGTTATTAGCGAGGCGTCTTAGCGGCGTTACACGTTATCAGGAGGAAATATTGCAGACGAGCCACCTAGGGCTGCCAACACCACCGCCTATTCGTAATATTTGATGTGTAGCGTTAAAAACGCTCAAATAAACTCGAAGATAGCGAAACGTTATAAAAAATTACTACCTCCGGTGGGGTCACCTTAGGCAGTCATTTTTTCCACATTCCGTTACCGCCGCCTTGTAGGTAATCAGCGTTGCCAGACGTCCCGATTTTGGCGGGACGTCGTGATTTTTAAATCAAAATTAAATGTCCCACGCGGGACAGGCTCAGTCCCGCTTTTCGGGGATAACTCGACTAATACATAAACATTTTTTGATTTGATTTTTGTTTCATTTTTTTCATTCAGAAGACGAAGAAGACTCAACTACCTAACGAGTATTACTGATTTAAAATACCTATCATATTTTTAATAAAATACATTTTCTGTTGTCTGGCACGTAAACGTAATTTAAAACACAAATAAAAAGATAAATATTTAAAAACTTCCGATTATATACGGTTTTTCCCGCTTTCGACGAAAGAATCCCGCTTTTTTCACTTCAATAGTTTCATAATCCCGACTTGACAAAAAAATCTGGCAACGCTGCTTGTAATCCAACATTAAAAATCACCAATTATACTTTCTACTGTTCGACTCACTGTTTTTATAATTTGTGCAGTCTTCCCTATTTAGATTGGATTAACTCCAATTTCAAAAATCAATCAATATACTTTTCAGGTTTTTAACAATTCGTATAATTACCATGTCACGCCTGTTTCCCGGAGGTCCTACACCTCAACCACAAGCTCTCCACTTGCTACGATCCTGCCTGACATACTTCTCACAAACTTTTATAATTTTATTTTGCGTTGTGCGTTGAAAATTTTTATAAATGAAATAATTACTTTTTTATTGTTAAAGGAACGTTGGCAACCCTACCAGCCGCCCCTGAGTTTTAGGGGCGTAAAACGAGGAGCGGGCGCGGGGGCGAGGGGGGAGGGCACAAAGCCGCGGCCGTTGACACGAATCTCCCGTGCCGCTGTTTACGTATCCCATCCCATCGGATTTTTTCCCTATGCGTTTACACCGTAAACCGTGAAGCAACTGAGGATGGACCGTTTTGTTTTTGGGCAAGATCGTAAATCGATACGAATTTTATTGCGCCCGAAATACTTAATGCAGTTTCTGAATGATACGGTAGACATTTTTTTACTGATTAACTAGTTACTCTAACATGATACACTAACCCAGATCAATTTTAATCCAGAAATCTGTCAACCCGAATTAGGCCAGCGTGATGTGTTACTACGAGTATGACCCAATGTCTCCATGTGATGATGTCCATGTGGAATGGTTTGTGCCCAGCAATGGGACGTTTATAGGCCGATGATGATGACAAATACGATGAAAATGTATGTCAACGGTATTTGTGTGCATGGCTAAACTTTCGCGCTCTGCTATTAATAAAATATTTTTATACAAAATGAATGTTAGTTGCGTAGTTGCCAAACTTTTAAATAAACTTTTGTCTCGACATGTTTTAACATCAATAATATAATTATTTTTTAGAGCTTCGTGTCCGTAAATGGCTGCTGTTCATATAAAGTCTGCAACGGCGACAATCCTGATCTAATCTTCCAGCCCAATTGATCCTCTTCTATTGAATTCCATATTTTTCTTTTTCGGTACGGGTACCAAACCAGCCAGTAAGCTTTTTAAAATATCGCACATTAAAGCTATGATTCTTCTACAAGCCGCAGAGAGCAAAGAACAAAAGCTCTAATGAGCTTTTGTTTTTCTGTTAATTTCTCATGCACGTACACATATCGATATGTTTGATCTCCACTTTGTGTTTGTAGGCACATATGTGCATTGCGTTTGGAACCGCCGCGCCCGCCGGCCGCAACGTCAGTGACGCTTCTGTTTCTGTTTGTTTATTTTTAACCGGCACTATCCACTCGCATTTATTAATACGGCTCTCCATTATTCACGTACACGTACATTGCAACTTGCGGTGGGACCCTTTTTCTATGACGCTAAAGTCTACTTTCAAACACTGTGACGGCGTTAACCAAACATGCCGGCATATTACTGAGAACGGATGCCGTGATGACGAATCTCAATCTTCTGCGCTGAGAAAATAATAAACAAAACGATATGAAGCCCCATTGAATTGTTATCAACACTTGGCAATTCTAATTTAAAGCGTTAACAAAGTTTTAACACACTGCATTTTAAATCAACATAGTTTATGTTTGTGACACAAGCAATGCATACAATGTCTTGAAGATGTAAAGAGTGAAGTCAGAAACAAGAGTAGATAGATATTACTAGTCAAATTCTACAGTTAACCAGACCGATATAAGTATTTTTATAAGCACACCTTATTAAACACTTGACTAGCGGCAGTTTTTGCTCATTTATTCTACATCCAACGAACTCTGCTCAAACTGATAAAAATAGCTTACCATTTTTTGATTTACTTTTTGCGCAACATTAGATTCTATAAATGATCTCGCGAACAACAGTGACACTTCTTAGCACGATGACACAGTAAAATGACACTTTGAATCACTAAATAAAGTTAGACATTTCAATAACGACTCCCGTTCTACTTTTTCGATTTTCAGCCCGTTCCAGATTTGTTCTCGTTATCGACAATTATGCCGACAACAATCAAATCAAGTCTGATTTTTCAGCGGAGATTTTATGCTAATGCCTATTCAGCGTCATCTGCATAATAGAAGAATCGCCACAATGTGGGACAAATAAAAATAGCGCACACGGAAACATTAATGATATGTTGTTGTCAAATGCTAATGTCTGACAAATGGATTTGTACGAGTTAATAATTTTTTTAATGTGATTTTTGTGTATGATTTTTGTGTATGATTTTTTTTAATAACTTTCCATCCTCCCGCTTATTATAACTAGCCCAAGTTAAGCTTCAGAAGCTTGTTTTTATTGGTTAGATAACTGATAAACACACTTATTTTGCGCAGAAAACATAGCCAGATCCAAAAATAATTTAAATAAACCGTTACTTCTAAACTGACCTGACCAGGAATCGAACCCGGGACCTCAGAGATGGCAACACCGATACCGGCATGCTAACAATCGACCACGGAGGTCGTGGAATAATTGCCACAGCTCATGAATACTTGCAACATGTATTGTATGAGTGTGTTTGTTAAAAAATGTTCTTTTCTTTCTCTCTGTCTTTCAAACATCAAGGCCAAGGGTAACATAACATTATACGTTGGCTACTTTGAAGCTTCCGTTCTTATGACTTTATTCAATGTTATATTACTGAATGTACCCTTCATACGAGGAATAGCAATGAAAAATAATCATTCGTTATTATCATCACCATCATCATCAATCGCAAATCGGTTTCTGGACAGATGTAATTTTTTCTGCTATATGTTTTTGTTTGGCTTTTCAGGACTGGCACCGCCTCTTAAATGGATCCCCTCCAGATGTCCATGGGCGGCTGTAACCACTTAAAATCAGGTGGTCCGCTAGCCTGTTTTGCCGACAATAAAAAAACTTAGTAATAAGTCTTATATTAGTGACTAAGTTCAATAAAGTAAGTAATAGATTCTAGCAAATTATGGCTTGTGGTCTGACTACCGCAGGTGATGTGGAGTCATACAAGCTAATTCGTTAAAGTTAATGTCGTTATATGGATTTTACTGTCACAAAGTTTGTAATGAATTGTTTTCAAATAAGTATTCTCATTTTAAAGTAGTAACTAATGCTACAGCTAATAAGTAAAATAAGTAATTTAAAAAAGCTAAGTAATATTGTAATGATATTAAGTAACAAAGCGTTGAAATCGTGTGTGTGGTAACGGAAATTTGCACAGGTCTGGTTAAATTCTCAGGCCGGACCAAGTGTGTTTCGGATTTGTCTTGGTTTTAATGAAGGTCTCTTTACCCAGCAGTGAGACAGTATGAAGACTATGGGTACTTTACTTTACATAAAGTAAAAACATTACGTAAAAATTACATATTAAAATAAAATATACACAATATATACAATAAAATCACACTTCACAGACAAGCATTATAATAAATTTTCCTTGGCGCTGTTCCCGAAATTGTTCAAAGAGTATGCAATCATCGAGTTATTTCACAGAGTTTCGTTTGACGCGATATCGTGCTGTCACACGCCTGAGTTCGTTAGCCGTCACTGTGGTATTAATTAGCTTGAATTAAACAATGAAGTCGCATTATGATGGCCGTCGCAAAATGGACGAAATATTTTTATAGAATCACCATTATAGTGGGATGATGTGGGAAGGCCTGTGCCTAGCAGTGGGCGATTATAGGCTGAGGATGATATTTATTAATATTTTAATAAGTCATGTAGGCACAAAAATTAAACTATATTTATACTACTACTTACTTATAATATGTAGGTAATATAAGTCGTTGAACAAGATATAATATCCCTGAGGACTGCTGCCCTTTACGTGAATAAATCTACCTTCCCTAATAATCTTTTGAATTCAGCATTGAAATGGAAATCGGAACCTTTCTCTTTTTTTTCTTTCTTTTGATCCCCAACAAACTTTTACTTAGAAATTGAACAAATTTTAATCACATTTCGTTTTATGAGTTTTCAAGACATCATGCCATGATAGGTATCTAGCAAGTATTTTAGATGTTTGAAATATTTCATTTGAAAATAACTGCTAAGTAAGTAATGATATTTTGACCTTCATTCAATAATTTGCTTAAATAGTTACTGTACAAGAGAAATTCGGTTTTCGAAACTGGAAATAGCATTTGAATACAGCTTTCAGACGAAAAGGCGACTTGGCTCTAGTGGGACGCGAACTCATTACTGACATTTACAATTAGTAAAAAACTGTTTCCAACTGAACTGTCTTTCCCGATCGTGGATTCTACTCTCTAATCTTTTCTTTATATTGCTAACATTGTGAACATACTTTTTCCCTAGCCTACACTGTGCAAAATATTTCCCTTAAATCATTGTACGTATCTCTTGCTCGAGCAGTCTCATCGCCAGTTCTGGTGTGGTGTGAAACCAGTTAACAAAAAATTCAAAATAAATGCATTTCTATTCACATTCCACATAGACACGAGTCACTGCACCACCTGCTTTGATACAGCAAACAATGTACACCGTGCCCCGACAATTCACATGATAGCATTCGACAATACAATAGTCGGCTGTAACTAATACGTAGCATCGAAGTCATTGTGTAATGACCACGCTTCACACTCCGCGGGCACGATGGTATCTATCGTGACAATACATTACTAACGTGCTTACGATTACGAGATGCCAATACTCCATTAGATACATTATCTGCTTGTGTTTGTCTTTTTCTTTTATATTTGACAAGAGGGCAGCGGTCAGCGCTTTTCGTTTACCTATATCAAACTAGCGGCCCGCCCACGTCTTCGTCCACGCTAACTTATAAAGACCGTCATAGTTCAGCCATTTAAAAAAATTTATCTACAAAATATAAATTAAAACCATCTTCAGTTAACGCACTATCTTTAAGTGAAAACCGCATAAAAATCCATTGCAGGGTTTAGGAGAATAGTGCGGTGCCACAGACAGAGGAAAACGGTGACTTTACTATTTAATATGTAATAACTAGCGGCCGCTCGTGGTTTCACCCGCGTGGTTCCCGATCGAAACTATCTGTGTGCCGAATTTCATCCAAATCCATTCAGTAGTTTTTACGTGAAAGAGTAACAAACATTAATTTATAATAATTAAACACTCTTACAAACTTTCGCGTTTATAGTATTAGTAGGATAAGTGAAGATAAGGACGAAAGTGATAATCACCTGACATGGACTCTTCAACTGTTAAGAATCTAGTTATTTATTGTCGCTTGCCAACCTAACCACTATTATTGTTCATTTTAGTTAATTGAAATTACAAAAACTGACTAAGTAGGTACTTTTGTTTTCTAAAATTTACTAATGTCTGTAAGTACTTTTTTATTGGTAAGATATTACGTGTACACATTTTAAAAGATCAAAAATGTTTATATAACAAACTTACAGGTGAAAGGTACAAATATAATTTAATACTCCTTCATTTTAGTTATGAAAACCCTGTCTAGGGAAGAGACCTCTCTCACTTCTGATAAGAACTAATTATAAATTTAGAATTATCGATTAGAAAGTCTTTATTTTATACAGCTGTAAGATAGTTTACTTTTAGCAAAAGCATAAACAAACAACATCATTGTTACGAAAGAAAGCTCGTGAGGCAACATTCAAGTAAAAACACTTTTACGCCGCCGCTAAGTCGTGGACAAAAGCTCTTATTAGCCAGATAAACTGGAACGCTACAGAGATAGACAGACAGATTATCTCAGTCACATTTCACAATTAAATCCCCTCACGATGCCCCCAGATCTTTTAAAGAGTAGCGGCGAGCTATCGTCGCTCCCCATCTTCGGAACGGTCACGATTTTACTTCAGTGGGAACTTTTATACAGGAACTGAGTGCATGATCGACTCGATCACGTTAACGAAAACTAGAATTTGGCATTGACACAGCGCCTCCTGGTGACATTACGGTGTGAGTTGCCAAACAAAAGAGAAATGCATAATTTTTAGGAAGTGTGTGTACCTATACAGTGCCACAAGCGGCACTGTATCTCAATCGGTTAAGGAACCGTAAGTTTTGCGGTATAATAGTAACGCCGCCTAATCTGCCGTAAGGTTTTTTATTAGACAACAGAAATACTAGCTGCCCTACTCATGTAGGTCACGTGATAGGTTAGAAAAAAAGGTTATTTTTTTTATTTTACGAAAAGTGGTAGTTTCACATTTTGAAATACATATCGCTACCACCTAACATTTCTGTCGACAACTGTAGTAGATAGGTACTCCAGGATGATGGAGCACTTAAATTTGTCATATCTTTAATGGCGTCCTCGGTAACTTAATATGATAGAGCACTAAAGTCCCGCAACATCTTTTCCGTGACGTTGCCTGGTGACTTTTGAATGGCGTGCCACTAAATCGGAAAACATCAGTGTGACTGTGGCGTGACGAAATGACTATTATTGTTAGAGTGCACTAAAACTTTTACGGTAACGTAACATGTAAGTTTGTAACCTACTTCGACCGCGTTTGCATTGTTGACCTATTTTTATAGTACGGATATAAATAGCTGAACTGTGACACCAAAATGTGTTAAGACAGTTTAGCTAATTATAATACTTTATTTATACGTGAATTAATTGGGTTTCATCCGTTTTAATTCTGATTGGGTATTCTTGATAATTTCTTTTGCAAAGTACGATATACGTGAAACAAATGCAAAGATCCGTGCAAAGAGATTTATATCGGCCAATATAGCGCATAAAATCTAAATGAGTCCATAAACGAGTGACAGCATCGATCGGTTGTATTGTATTGTGTTGTTCATTGAGGTGTTATAACTAGAGACAACACAGCGAAGTAATTTCCTCGCACTGACTTGCGGTCGCAAGGTCCGCAATCGCTTGGATCACTTACATACATTACAACTACTGAGGCACTGTAAACTGAGGTCCTACTCTCTAATCTATGCGCATCCGAAACTTCATCTGCCCGTAATTCGTCGTACACGGTTGTGTTGTGATGTGAGTGCATGCGCTGCGCCTGCGCCACTTGCGCCAGTGAAAAAAACAGCGGGGCGCACGCGCATTGATTAGTGAGAAGTCTGAGGCGTTTGCAGCCCATGGGCTGTGCAACTCAGTGCGGAAAACTTGCTTTGCGGTGTCGTCTTTCTCTACTTATAATACCTCAACGGTTGTGTTGTGTTGTGTGTCCAGTCCGTACGGTCTGCACCGACCGCGGTAATTGAGCCGCTCACTTCCTTCCTGGGCCGGCCGCAATCGCGACCATCGGAGCGGACACAACGGCCTCACATCACTACGTGCAGAATGTTTTTGTCATTAATTTTTTTTTTATTATACCACTACGGTAACGATTAGGTCTACGGCTAGAATGATGGTATGCCGTTAACGTAGCTTATAGACGTTTGTAATACTAGAGTGCCAAGTGCAATAGTTTTATTCTTCATTAATACGATAAAGTGTACTTATGGCAAATTTTAGGTATTATTTTTTATTCCTCTACATGTCAGCACTTAGCCTTCATCTCATCCTATAAATAAATAAAAAAGCATGATGATAATGATCATAATACGACGTCGGAAAAAGAAACTTTAATGAAAATTCTTTCACATCTTTGCAAGTGTAACCGTTGAAGTTCTAATATGCAATTTTGATGTTGTTAGCAAGTATCATTAGAATAGGCTTATTTTGTTAAAATATTGAGCTTTAAAAACACTAGCTAAATCTCGTGTTTCACTATAATAGCTTTTAAATTCGCTAGAACATGACGTAGAGGACCTGCTTTACGCCAAAGCCGACACAAAGTAGCATTTTAGCGTTTGGACACACCATTGACAACGTTCCACTTCCACAGTAATCCCCACCTACGGACTTTAACAAAATAAATACGACACGGTTCACGATCACGAGGCACCATTGAAACATAGTTTAACGGCGACAAAGTTAGTGATTCCCTAATACTGAGATCTCTACAAATGCTCAAGCGTTTCTTACCAAACTTTGTTATCAAGTTTGTCATGGAAACCCTCTCGAGAATTTTCAACATTCCTAGTTTGTACGTCTTCCGTATGCGCTGCCGCATTATTCGGAACTCAAACGTCAATTAGCTGTGCATTGTTTTCTTGTGCAACAAAAACTTCTTTTGGACTTCTTGGTGGGATCGTAAATCATGTAGCAGTTATGTTGTATTTTCGAAATATGCAGTATGTTTCATCGAATATTAACGTGACATAATGGTGGATTAACCGTGAACATTCATCAGTGTTGGCAAATGTAACAAAACAGTGCAACGTGGCTTTACAAATTCATGCACTTAAGTCCTTGTAAGATCTCAGTAAAGTCCTATGTCTTTGCTGATACTAAATTTACCATTAAACATTTGTATTGCCACTCACCCACCAACCCGCATTGGGCCAGCGTGGTGGGCTATGGCTCATTATCCCCACGTGCTATTGTTCACGTGGGAGGCCTGTGCCCAGCAGTGGGACGTTTATAGGCTGATGATGATGATGATGATTGCCACTCATTATCATCTACTTTTAAAGTAAGAAAATATTTAAGTACTGTCATTATTATCTCTCTTACTTGACACTGGCTAAATGTGCAAATCGCACCAATTCATCAAAAAGAAAAAGATACTTAGCCTTTTCTTGTTTAAATTCCGCCGAACCAAAAATGGAATACCTACCAACATTTCCAAAAAACAAAATGTATGCGCTTTTGGCATAGAAGATTACCTTAGAGAACACTCCTTTGCAGAAAGCCAGTGTTAAGTTTTGTCAAATTGTTCTAGCAACATGTGCCGCTCAGCCGCCGATCGATGCTGACCCCGTGCAATGTCGCCCGCCTTTAGCGCCCCCTCTTTTGACGGGTCGCAGCATACCGCCTTTGTAACCGGCACCCACAACCATTTCCCATTATCCACGTATAATTCAATTCCATAATTCCATTTTCAGACATGCCCCAGCTAACTCCAACAAACTGAGTCAACGTTAAAACTCATCATTATGTTTAAACCCGATTTGCCCTTTAACACACATTGAAACGCAACGCAAGGCAGGGAGCGAGCCATAATTTCAATTACAAAAACCAATATTGAATCTTGTTGGAATACGATGCATCGTATGCACGATTCCATCTTGAGGCAATCATAGTCACACAATTCAATTTATTCAAGTTCCAATTCCGCCTTACGCCCACTGTACGGCTATCCATCTACAAGTAAAAAATAAACGAACGCTCGTAACTCGATGAATACATAATAGCCTGGCTATTCACACGGTATTATAATAGTGGAAATGGTAGATTCGTAATCCGACTGTCCACGGCAATACAGTGATAAAAGCAATTTGGGAAATTCAAATTACTGTATAAATTGTGTTTGATGGAGTCATTTTGGTACCTGCGTTAGATTCCAAAATCAAAACTACTACATTATACAGATGTCGTGTCAGTTATCGTTGGAGATCACGGTCATTGCTTTGTCTTTTTTTTTTAGTTTAACAATGTTGATTCGGACTCCCATGATGATCAATTTTCTTCGTAAAATAGCTTTTAAGTACCTACGTATCTTAAATCTTAATCTAGGTTAGGAAAAATTGAGGGATCGGTCGAGATTACCTACTTAGGTCCAGATTTGCAGATTTTACAAATACAAATAATATTTTTAGAATTTTTCTCTTTTAGGGCATTGTAATTTTATTCAATCTTTTATATTCACCTAACCAGATATGGAAGAAAATTTGAAAACTGAAATTTATTTGCGTACTTCCTATCCTTATCTAAGTACTTACCTATATCAACATGATCGCATTGTTTAGTATCAAAAATAAAGATTAGGTAAGTATTATGTATATTATAATGATGGTTATAATACGTCAAACTAAATAGGCATCGGTTAAATAATTTAAGAAGAGAAACTGTTCCAGAATATTAAATTGTAGTGGGCACTCCAAATGTCCGTTGCGGCTAGGTATCATTATAAAACGCAACAAATTCCTTAACAACGCATTGTCCCGTCTGTTTATTCAAGCCGCCACTAATCTGTGACGAGGCGCACGTGTGGCGCGCGCGCATGTGCGCAGGCGCTCTCATTGTTTGGAATTTCACGTTCAATATGGGGCGTAAATATTTCGACAAAGATCTAAAAGGGAAACGCTATGAACTATGGACGAAGAAAAGATATCCGACGCGACGCCATAGGGTTTTTTTGTTTTTATAGCTCTTAATCGGAAAGTGATCCTGCCTTTTATGGTATTTTTAATATCTGACCCCTCGCCTTCTATAATAATTTGAATGACGGTTTTATTATAAGTATTTATTGGTTTAACTTTCATTGTACCATTTTTTACCAAAATGAATTTGAAAATCTTATAAAGCCCAATAAACCCTACTTTACCAATTTGAAAGTAAAGGGTAAGACAAAACACTTTTCGTAAAGTAGTTTAATTCTTTTCTATTTACTAACTCTACAAAAATATGTTACGAACAAGACGAAACGAGAAATAAATTAATGTCCTTTACCTGACTACCATCATAAAACTAAAAACAAAAGGCAATTATTCCTTTCTCAAAAGACGCCTTGAAGTGGTCTAATTCAATTATTTAAAACAAAACAAAATACGATCAAGCTTGTATGCAGTTAGATAGCGAACACAATATTTAAATAACCGCAACTTGAGAAACAAAAGCATCGCTGTGATGACGCGTTCTGCCGCATAACGCGTCACAGCAATGCTTTTGTTTCTCAAGTTGGTTCTGCGGGCCTCGGCGCGGCGCAGGCGCAGCCGCAACAAAAAGGCGACTGCACACGTGCATCCGCCCGCCACCGCCGCTGTGCTAAGCTATTTCGAGAATATGCACTGTTGCTGTGCATCTTTGACCATTTTACGACATTAGCGTTCGTTTTTACACATATTCCTGTTAATAGCAAACATTTTATTAAACTAGGGAACCGTACCATAGAAGTCGTGGCACCGTAGAGCCCTAAATCTCTTTTAAATTGTACTAACCAACTTTCTGGCTTCCTTTACTGACAACAATACGGTTGATTTCTGAACAGTGTCTTATTTGTTGAAGTTGTGCTATAATAACTTACTTACATAATAATATGTTAAAAAATAAATTATTTCATTTTATTGATATTCGTATTGTTTACTTTATGAGGTTGTAAAACCCCCTGTATTCATTCATTGCATACCTGCCACAAAGTTTTATTAAATCATTGCTTTAGGATCTACGCCAAATATCTAATAAAATTATCACCAAACCTGTTCCGCTTCGCAGTAATTTTTTTACTAATATCGTGTTCATAATAACTTATTTAATTTAAAATCGTGAACTTCTCATAAACAACTGGTACTTTTAATTAAGTATATCCGTATGATCCCATATTTCGTCTTCCATGCCTGCTTATTAGTATTTGTCTACAATTAAAGGTCATTCATTGTGTACTGTCTCATTTTGCATTTTTACAACAGTAAACCTACTCCAGAATAATTCAGTACCACATAGTGCCATCGCCGTTCGCAAGAGATAAATAGCTTTTCGCCGTTACCTCAACCCACCTCCACAACATTATCAAAGCGGCATCGGTTGATCGGCTCATTTGACTTTTGAAATCATTACTAGCTCAATACTGGAAGGTAATTTAAAACTTTTTGTCTTATCATCCAGCCATCGAAACGATACAAAAGATAGCTTAATTACCAATCTGCCTACATCTTCAAAAGCACCATACTAATTGATGTCCTTAGCATCATCGACTATCTTACTATTTTTTATGTCAAAATTTATAGCATGGAGGACATTGATATACATCATTGGATGCGTGACTTGGTATTAACACTATCCAAGTTGATTTAATAACCACGCGTGTTGAGTTATTAAAATACGGCTCCATTTATGCTTCTAAGATAAACACTTTTTTATTCCCGCCTCCGGTCGTTCGGGGCTTAATTATGATATCAAAAGCTGCGTCGTAAGCTCCTTCGAACTAATGCGCTTCGGATATGTCTGTCTCGCTCTACGCAGGATGGCCCAGCCGTTGCATCGCAGCCTCCGTCGATTAAACACGTTTCTATGCGCGGCCTCGTATTTTTATGTTATTCTTTCTATAGATTACTATTCTATAGACTTTCGAAAAAAAAATCGGACAATAATTTTCGAAAGATCAGATCTATACGTGTCGATGACACGGCAACATCTCTTACATATAAGATTGTAATAGACAGCTACAATTACATACCGCAAACAGATTCCATAATGATCTATGGTATGGTGCATGAATGTGTCGACGGTTTATTAGGGGTTCGATAACGATCTCTGCCGGTAATGGAGCGCTCGTGATCTACCTCGCTCCCGATGTCGGCATAAGACCTCAAGGGCGTGAGAATATTTAAGTGGGCTGGGGAGCGTAGACGCAAATGAAGTGCAATTTCGCGGGCAACTGGAATTGCGGTGAAGATATCGCGAACTATGAGAGAGGGGAGTCACGATCGCATTGTTGCAAGTAATTCCATTAAGCCTGCATTCATTCCGCAGCGTACCTAACTTGACTGCGGTGTGTAAATAGGCGCTTTGTAGCACCAGAACGATTGCCAACAAATTCTTATTTGTTCAGAGGTATCTGGAGTTGAGCGATTTATACTTGCATAAATACAAATGGTTATACAATAAACTTCAACATCTATCGCAATACCTTTTAAGTAGAATTACATTGCAAATACAAATAAGCGAAGTGTTGGATTATTTTATAAATACTTTTGAATAACCGTGTCTTGTAGCGGTAAAGAATACTACCACGCCCTCTTATCCCTTGGGTGTCGTAAAAGGCGACTAACGGACCAAAGACCGCACGTACATCCAACAGCATAAAGCGGCGATGGGCTCACCACCTGCCACGCTGAGCACAATGTGCAGTCGCTATTTGGTGAAAAGTGGACAATGCAGAGGACTGCTTTTGCGGTCCTCATTGCCTAGTCTCTGACTAACCCTTCGGGGATAATAGTCGTGATTATATGCATATGCATGCATGCATTTTAAATAAGCAAATAAGCAAACTCGCAAAACAACGTACCTACTTGTATTTGAGAGGTATAGCGATAGGTGTTCATGTTAGACATTTAGCCCCCCGACCTAGAAATTAAACCCAGAACATTTAAATATCAAGTCCAGGTCTCGTCTTTGCCGTTATAGTTTATTATAACGCTTGTTTATTTTTTCGTTCAATAGAAAGTCAAATTAAAGATGAACCAACAGCACGGGGCGGCGTGAACTTATCTCTCACAGTCACACAGCGAGCTGTGAAACTATAAATCACTCACGTGCCAGGTTAAAGGGTACTATGATGCTACGCGTTCACACTCGCCTGCATCTATTAAAGGTTTTTTTTTCTACACAGCACTTTTATATCAAAGCGGAATTACCATACATCTTGCTGGTAAGCTCTTAGTGATGCATTGAAATGAATCTTTGTCTACTTGAAGTTAGAAATGAAAATATTTTATGTTACGTTTACGTATGATAAATGATTTTTTTTTTTTTTATTTAAGAGGGAGGCAAACGAGCAGGCGGGTCACCTGATGGAGAGTAATCACCGCCGCCCATGGACACCCGCAAAACCAGAGGAATCGCAGACGCGTTGCCGGCCTTTAAGGGAGGAATAGGTTTAAGGAAGGAATAGGAATTGGGAGGAGGGGGGGGGGGGGGAAGGGGCCTCCGGAACCCTCACTGGTCGGACGAAACACAACAGCACCAAGTGCCATTATTTCACGCCGAATATTAGTGAGAGGGTGGTATTACGCCGGGCGAGCCGGCCCAATGTGTGCTGCAACGCAGCGTGGCTCTACCACTCAGTTGGTGTCACTCATTTAGCACCACCCAGGGATCACGTGTAGGGTCTCAAGGGTAAACCTACGGACGCGAGCAACTTTGATTTGTTGTATGTTTGTTTTTAATGACACCGTCATTTTTCATATTTGTAAGTTTGTAAGTATGGATGGATGTTTGTTACTCTACTGAATGGATTTGGATGAAATTCGGCATACGGATAGTTTATAACCTGGATTAACACATAGGATACTTTTTAGCCCGATATTCCTACGGCAACCGGAACCACGCGGGTGAAACCGCGAGCGGCCGCTAGTACGTTTATATTCATGAGGCCTATTACATCTCGACTGTCATTTTTGCGTAAAATGGCCAATTTTGGCGTTATGGATCTCGGAAACAAAAATACATTAACAATTTTGACTTATTGAATAGTGTAGAATAGCTATTGGAATAGTGCGTAGCGGCCTCGCTTTTTGTAAATTCTGCTTAACTTTTTAATTAAACCCAAAATTGCAGAGAAAGATTTTAATAATTGCGCGAAGGCTTTTTTTGAGCTCCTAGATTGCCCTGTTCTAAACAAATGAAATAAAAAAAATAGTATGTTATCTCTTATATAGTCGTTTAGTGCGTAGCGGCCTCGGAATTTTTAGATATAATTTGATTTTATATTAGAAAAAAAATCTTATTCAAAAACCAAAAAACTTCGAAAATCGCTTTAAGTTAACTGTGATTTCTCCTATCTACGATAATATTATTGAGCAAAATTTATACCAGAATAATCGTTACTTCATGATGAATAAAGATTTTATAATGTTTTTATTATCCTATTTCGATAAAAACGATAAATACAACTGCAAAATTACTTTAAAATGAGATGCGCCGGCCCTCCGAACTCAGCTTATCCAGCAGAGTGGATTTTTGTAATATTAAGCATGAATTTATTATCTTATTTCGATATAAACGATAAATACAACTGCAAAATTACAACAATATTCAAAAATGGGCATTTTACGCGAAAATCACAGTCGAGATCAAAGTCAAAGTCAAATTATTTATTCAATGTAAATCTTTACAGGCACTTATTTGACGTCAATACTAATAATAACAAAAAAAAACAGTTTACTAACTTATAGTTAATACTTAACAACTAATCTAACGAGCTATAGTCTGTGCCAGACAAATGCGCATCGCTACCCCCAGTACCACTGCACGCCGAAACAGAATCGCGTCGAACCGAAATATAAGCCGTGGTCATAGAATTGTGTAAACATACGTATGCTGGTACGAGAAATAATAGCGGGCAAGTGTCTCTCCCCTAGCGACACAAACGGCTAAAATTTATAGGTAATTTATTGTTTTTTTGGGATGAAAGGTGAAAAATGATAAATCATAATGAATTGTTAACTTAAGTTATTACTTTATGGAATAAAATTAAATATGATTTCCAATTATCGTATTGATATTGTGGTAAGTAATAGAAATTGGAGAGTTTTTGAAGTAAAATAAAGTAACGGCTGAAATAAGTTTTGGAAAACATTTGTACCTAACCAATAAGGTTGACATTTTTAATCATTCAAATATCTTTTTTTATAAAATTTTAAGCATAAAAAAACGTCAAAAATTAATAAGCATAAATTTGTGTGTTTTAAAATTGTTTCGTTTTTTCGTCTTGGTACAAGCACAGAATAACTAATATTACTACCGTACAGAAGGTTCACCCTCCAACGACCCCCACGCGAAACCGAAACCCATCGCGTGACCCGAGCGTTCATATTCCGATAAGCACAGCCGACTCGATATCGAGATGTAATAGGACTTTGCAGTCCACAGACTCCCAGCGACTATTACTATTTATTTATTGCAAAGATACAGTAAAAAACTAAATTAATGTCCTGAGCACTGGCTCAGGACATTAATTTAGTGTTTATGTAATTTAGTTTATTAATTATTAGACACTCAATACCTATTAGGACTGCCCAATAGGTATTGAGTGTCAAGAAAAACAAAACGAATCGCAAAAAAGACTAAATCTTCTTTCCAACATGTTTTGTCTAAAACTCTGTCTTTATTTACAGAAACGAGACAGCGTCAGTTCAAACTCAGGTGTAACAGATATAGTCCACGTTTATTAATAAAAGGGATACATAGGTATCAAAGGAGACAATATAATACAGTGAAGAAAACCAATAACTAGTTATATTAAACATAATAGGTATACCTAGATATAGATAGTAGTATAATATATAATATACCTCTATATTAGTCTAACGGTTAGACTATTTAGAAAAGTGAAATATCTACTTCACTGTATTATTAGGTTAGACTCTAACCTAACGTCTAACCAGCAAGTTTCAACAACAAAACAAGCTATTTGTACAGCACTTGACCACATGCATAAAGGTTATACTAAAAAGATGGTTCGGCGCTACGGTGTGGGAAAGTCATGGCCATTAAGCCCAGCTCCACTAAGTGGCCTTTAACACGAATCCCGCCGGTTCTACGTCGAAACGTCACGTGCGACCACTTGTCATGACTTAACAGTATAAACCGCATGACAAAACAAACGAGATCTATAAAATTATAAACGTACCTCCTTGCTACTTTTTTAATATCATTATTTAATCTGAGAATTTAGAAATCAGCGGGCGTCGAACCCCCCCGCTGTTAGTACACGTTTGTACTGGACAACGTCGGACACTAAACGGTCTTAATACGTAAGGCGTAGGAGTCAATATTTGAACATCACTAATGATAATACTTTAACATGGTAATTTATATTTAAAACTTTTTGAAATATCTTTCTAAATCGGTTAAGGTTAAGTTAAGCGCTTTTGGTCTTGACCCGTTTACACAAAACTAGTGAATGTAAGATGATTATTGATAGTCCAGTTTGTTGTTGTTTCACGACGGGGCAGCTCTCTGCCTTTATCCGGCTTTGATGGCAAGGGTAAGTAATTATAAGGCCAAAGGTAAAAGCACACTTCACCAGTAATCATCAACTCTAATGAATTAGCTATAGGGTGACAATGCTAATAACATTTTGCTTTTAACAAGCGACAGTCTTAGATAAGTCAGCAGTGATAAGCTTGCCAAGCAGACTGAATACCAGACAGGAACTAAACAATAATACTAATTTAACCCTCGCTGGGAATCGAACCCGGTACCTCTGTGTCTGAGACTGGTGGCAAAACTATTAGACAACAACGTCGATTCAAACAGGTAAACGTATGTTAAGTTAATATAAATACATAGTATGTCGATAGAAGACTTAAAAGGTAGAGGAAGATCAAGGATAGTCTTTTATGGAATAGATTAAAAAGGAGGTGAATGTCGTGTCATATCAAGAAGTCAAGGAATTGGCTTGGTACAGAGATGAATGAAGTAGCATACCGTCAAGAACATGGCTCTTAAGTTCAATCACTAATAATATACCTAACTTTAACATATCTTTCTACGCTCACACACTAAAAAGCTAGAACAAGTTAGGCTTCTTTTTGAAATTTGTTTGAATGGTAAATTAGATAACGAACAAACATGCAAAAACAAAGAAAACACCCACCCGAAATCAATTTAGAAAAACAGTTTTTTCTAAACTGTCCCGACCGGGAACTGAACCCTCTGAACTGAAAGCTCAGAAATGGCGCGATTCCAGAACCGGCGCGCTAACCCGCCGACCACAGAGGTCGTCAAAGAAGAACAAACTAAATGTTAAACTTCCGTGGAGAATGCGTCGTCGTGATGACCACAAGCCGTGTCGAAGCTCGCGCCGGCTAGCGGCTTTCGCAAGTCCAGTACCTGCCTAATAAACAGGCACGAATCGGCTAAATAGTTGTGGCACGACATCACCATCAGGCACCGTTAGACACCCGCAACGCAACTCCGCACACTCAGACGATAATCAACGCCTGTTACCTCAACGAAAAAGTAATTGCATCAATTTAGTACAGCCGCAGATCCCGACCGCCAAAATAACAGAGAGAGGCTAGCATGTTTTCCCAAACGATTAATCATAAAGCTCTCAACGGGCAAAATGAAACGAGTTATTAGAGGGAAACATGCTCTATAAAATGTGTAGTGATGAATTGGCCATCCGTGTCAGTAATTATTGTATGATTCAGCCGCCGAAAACAGCGAGGAATTCTATAGTACACGTATGTAGGCACATACTTTTTCCAAACTGTGGAATTAACATAAACAATTTACTGACATTCACTTGTTGGATAAACAAACGACGATATTTTCGTTTCGCTTTTTTTTGGTTTAGGGTTAAAGGCACGGTTCGATGTTGCGCAACACCAATAAAGGTACCTATGATAACAAGAACTCCTCTGGTAATAACTTTGTATTTACTTTTAAATAGGCGGGAACAAGCTCGTAGGCCTTTGTTATAACAATACTTACCTAAGTAACATTGTTAATAGCTACTTAATATTATCAGAATAGTTGACATCTAAATCACTATAAACGGAACAACAAGTAAGTATTATTTGTTTTGTCATTGTGTTTTGGCCATTATCATCTTATATGTTTTTAATTACATTATCCGTAACTTTCAAGAATGACATACTTACATACATAATTAATTAATCACGACTATCATCCAAGGGTTAGTCAGAAACTACGCAATGAGGACCGCAAAAGCAGTCCTCTGCTATAGTCCCCTTTTCACCAAATACTTAGCGACTGCACATGTGCTTAGCGTGATAGGTGGTGAGTGGTGAGCCAATCGCTGCTCTAAGCTGATGGTTGTATGTGCAGTCTTTATTTCGTTAGTCGCCTTTTACGATACCCAAGGGAAGAGAGGGGGTGGCAAAATTTTTTCACCGCTACACGACACACGGTCAATTTTATTGTGTCTAGTTTTACGGTGCTCAAGGGGTTAATGTCATCGTGAATAACAATAAAAACAAAAACATTTATTTTGTTAAATCAATTTTACATCATATTTATAACTTATAGATATTTAGTTAACCTTATAACGTTAGAACTAACTACCTGCCATCATGTAAAACTTGCGGATATTTTACTGAATGTTATCTATCTGGTTTTAGGAGCAAAATTATTTACTAACGTAGATAATAATACAAAATGGATAGAACATTTGTTTTCGTCCTTATTAAAAAAAATATCACGTAACTTTATTATTGGTTCCAACGATGTATTCGTCAATACCATTTACTTACTTACATTATTTTTTTTTATCAAATGTTCCGTTCTAAATTAATTTCACTAAGGGTCAGTTTCGCATTATCTTAATGTGTCATATTTGATGTCTGTGCATGTAGGTATGTCAATTTTTGGTTTAAGTACGTATGTAATAATGATTTACAAGACCAACATATTTAATAGTAACTAGCGGCCGCTCGCGGTTTTACCCGCGTGGTTCCCGTTCCTTTGGGAATATCGGGATAAAATACTTTTTATCCCGATATTCCTATTATAGGATACTTCCTATGTGTTAATCCAGGTTATAAACTATTTGTATGCCGAATTTCATCCAAATTCATTCAGTAGTTTTTACGTGAAAGAGTAACAAACATCCATCCATACTTACAAACTTTCGCGTTTATAATACACACATCAAAAGTGTCTAGGGATCAAGCATTTTTATGCGGATTTCTTGAGATTGAGATGTGGCTTTGTAATAAATTTATGATTTTATAAATTTATATGGATCCTTTTTGGTGCATTTCATAATTTGAAACAGGAACTTTCAATCAATTTCTAGTAAAAGATGAAAATCAGCTGTCATTATTTTCCCTATAAAAACATACAACGCATTGAAGACATTATTAGTGCTACTGTTTCCCTACTACTGATTAAAACCAACGTTATTATGGAGCGGCGACGTCATTTAAGCAGGGAAGAAATGCTCAGAGCCGTGGGAATGATAGAAGCTGGTTCCCGGCAACGTACTGTGGCTTTAGCTCTGAATACAAGTCAGAGTGTTATCAGTCGACTTTGGACACGTTACCGAAGCACTGGTACCGTGGCTGAGCGCCATGGAGGACGGTATCGCTGCACCACACGGAGACAAGACCGATACATTCAAATCACAACTCGAAGAGCTCCAACAATAACCGCCATGATGTTAGCCGTGAGGCTTCATCACTCTTCAGGGAACTTAATTAGCGACCAAACAGTCAGAAACCGCTTGCATGAAGTGAACCTTCATTCCCGAAGACCGCTAAGGGTACCACCTATAGCAATTCACAATCGTAGGATTCGATATCAATGGGCTCTTGAACACAGAAATTGGGCAGAAGAACAATGGCGTTTCGTGTGCTTATCTGATGAGTCTCGTTTTGGTATGAGACCGGATACAAGACGTATACGACACTGGAGAACCCCTGGACGCCAACAGCGATT
Source organism: Scoparia ambigualis (assembly GCA_963921215.1). Classification (NCBI taxonomy): domain Eukaryota; kingdom Metazoa; phylum Arthropoda; class Insecta; order Lepidoptera; family Crambidae; genus Scoparia; species Scoparia ambigualis. Next base: position 17,739,684 of record OY992505.1, read on the forward strand.
AAAATCCTGCCAGGAAGTCCATCCTTATAGTGGTGGAACCATCATGGTATGGGCGGGTATTTGGATCGGCGGAAGAACTGAGTTGGTTTGGATCAGAGGCAACCTCAACGCTCAAATTTATGCTGAGACGATTGTATCAGACGTCATCGTTCCTCTACAAGTGCAAATCGGTCCCTTATTTTAGTTAATGCATGATAATGCACGACCGCACACCGCAAGAGTTGTAAGACAGACTCTCGCCGCAGCTAACATCAATGTCATGCCCTGGCCTGCTCAGTCGCCAGACTTGAACCCGTTTGAGCATGCATGGGATATGCTACAGAGAAGAGCTCTGCTGAATATGGAGGGTATCCAGTCGCAAGAAGACCTTTTTTTGTTGTTGCAACGAACATGGGCAGCCATTTCACAGCGTGATTTGGATGAACTCATTTTGAGTATGCCAAACCGATGTTCTTGTGTTGTTAGTGTTCGCGGTAGAAACACGGATTATTAATTGTTTAAGTTACCCAAAAAAATTTTTAAAGAAAACTGTTATTTCAGTCTTTTTTTCGAACTTTAATGTTAGTGGTTCAAATGTCAAAAATCCCTTTATCAGGAAAATGGCAAATTTCTTTATTAATGCAAAGGTGACTTGGTCTATCGTTACTGTAGACAAACGAAAACACTTTATTTGATGAATCCTTAAAGAAAATTTTAATTAATATCAATCAGGAGAAAAGTTATTGCAAAAATATATGTTGATCCCTAGACACTTTTGATGTGTGTATTAGTAGGATGTACAATTTGTTTATTTAGGTGAAACTTAACTCAAAATGGTCATTCATGATTTCCAATACTTACAAGCTGAGGGAGAACCCTTAATTGATATAATAGTGATTGCCATCATCACAATTTTCAGCCTTTCTCAACCCACTGCTGGAAATACGAATCACTCTGATATGCCTGTGATTATCACTGGTAAATAAATCGCACCCTTGCTGGTTTAAATGTAACTATATTGTTTAATAACACGACCATACACAATTATAGCTATTAAAGTTTAAACGTTGAAATGGTAGCCGTAATTAACTTATAATTCGTCGCAACGCAAACGCAACGTTGAAGGCATAACGCCGACAGGATGAGCTTTTATAGTTTTTTTTAAATATTTTGGAATGTCAGAATTGTTGCGTACCACTACCGCAGTTGTTTCCCACGTAAGTATATTCGCTCTATGAATTAATAGAGAAATTTTATAATGCGAGGAGTTAGGTGGCGTAATGGCTTGCGCGTTCGAGTTACGACTATACTTAGGGTTGCCAGATGGTCTGGATTCGTCTGGATTCTCAAGATATTTTACATGATTTCCAGACTCCAGACAAAATACAAAATCTCCAGACAAATAGTTTTCGTAAAGATTTACGCACAAGTTATAAGAATGGCGGCGGCCGGCGGGCCTTCTCTAAAGCCGAACTAATAATTAGGCTGAATTTCGATGTAAATTGTTTAAATTTTAAATCCTTATCGAAATTTGTATAGGCAGTAAAATCAAATACAAAATACTTGGGCAACGTAAAAATTTTATAGGGTAAATAATGAAGCACGAGTTTGATTGATCTTAAAATTGTTGATTTTTAAAATAAAAAGTAAAATTTTGATTCTTAAAATTTATTTCTCCAGATAATAACCCCCAAAATCATTTGATTTTGACAAAGACAAAGACAAAAACATTTTGAAACTTTTTTCAGATAATTTAGTTTCCCGATCTGGCAACCCTAACTATATTACGGCCAAATTCGATGAAGAATATTTGAATGACTGTCATTTCTTTGTGCAAAAAATTTGTTACCCTGGGACTTTACTGTTTTTTGAAAGAAGGCTCTATTGCTAGCTGTTGAATCTCTATCAAAAATATTTCTCGGGAGAGATGATGAAAATACATAATATGCGGTCGACATCGACTTTCAGTAAACATAAGTGGTAGGTATATTCGTATAATTACATACATATAATCACGACTATTATCCCCGAAGGGTTAGTCAGAGACTAGGCAATGAGGACGGCAAAAGCAGTCCTCTACCATAGTCCACTTTTCACCAAATAGCGACTGGACATGTGCTCAGCGGACAGGTGGTGAGCCCATCGCCGCTCTATACTGTTGGATGTATGTGCAGTCTTTAGTCCGTTAGTCGCCTTTTACGACACCCAAAGGAAGAGAGGGGGTGGTAGTATTCTTTCACCGCTACGTGACACGCGCGGTTATAAATCACGTAAATGTAACCGTATAATATTATACAAAAAAAACTTACATAATAAATTGACAACGAATAACTCTGCAGAAGTAGCTGTATACTCAGTATAGTTAGTTGGTGGGACTTGTTTTGAAATTCCTCTAGCTACCATTTTATCTCAGTCTGTCACCATAACAACAATGGCAGTAACATAATGTTTGCGTTCCAACAGTTACAAATATGAAAGCCAGTTTCCTCATAGTTGAAGCGCTACCCCGTCGTAAAAAAAAACATACACTACATTTTGTATGACCACGATTGCTTACAAAGAGAAAACAGACGAAGTTGGCAACTAACAAGCATCCAAGCAATTGTGAGAAGTAGGGTGACGTTGACGCCGCCACCACCGCGCGCCGCCTCGTGAAATTGCATTTGAAAAGTCGCAATGCATGATTAATTTTAATTAGGCGTCTCAGTAACGAGCAGGGACACGCCGCGAGGGTCACAAACATAAGGTATGATAAATAGAGGCGACACCACGAAGCAAGTTTTTGCGCACAGAGTTGCGGTTGTGGACGGGCTGCAAACGCCTCAGTGATTGTGAGTGATCCAAGAAGTATTTGAATTTTCAATCCTCTTTTTCATCTCACGAATATTTAATTTTAATTTTCAACTAAGTGTCCTATCCTACCTTCCTATTCCGCTATCAACCTATTATTAATTTAATTACTATCAATTATTGTTGACAACAGACAAAAAAGTTGGTAACTACACAATTATTTTTTTATTTAATTTCTAGCGATAATTTCTTGATTTCAATTTATCTGCTGCTATAACATTCAGCTCAAATTAATCTTAGTTTATGATTTATGCAAGGGGTTAAAAACAAAATAAAATTATTATTATTATTTTAAGATGGTGGAATAAAAAAGTGGGATGAAAACGAAAACACTCGATCCAAGCGATTGTGAATGTTGCAGCCGCAAATTAGTGCGCAAAAAATTGCTGTGCGCTGTCATCTCTAGTTATAATATCTCAATGGTCACAAGTTACAAGCACGTCATTGCCCTCCCGATTATTTCCCCAGGGCGGCAGCCAGTCTGGTAATTGCACCTTTACCCCGGAGGTGTACTAAATCTTAATAAAACGACGGACATAGGGCATCCCCTCTACCCCGGTAAACGTCACGATAAATTGAGTATAGCTGGATCTGTTTAGTATTAACTACTAACGACGTAGTTAATATAGTCTTAATAAGTAGAACGGTAGGACGCAATAGCGATACAGTTTCAAAACTATAAGAAGGATTTGGAATTACAAGAATAACATACATATATCAGAAGAGACCCAAAAAATAACCATTCAAAGTTTAAAAAGTTATAAAGCGTTGCAAAAGTAAAAATCTACCAAGTAACCAATTAGGTGTCATATGTAAAACGGAGGCTGAGTACTGTTTGTTATCTATAAGACAAAGACAACGCGTCTGCTTCAGTGTTTAATAAAAGGTTTCGTATCAAAGGTAATGCTATAAACTTGTATTGTTATGTATTCTATGGCTATAGCAACAGTTCAGGACAGACAGACAAGTGAATTCGCGCTCGCAATCCGGCGTGTATCGGATGCGTCCTACTTGGAGTACTTGATAATGAGCTACGCCTACCTTTGTTAACTTGAGCAAGAATGTCTAGTATAGGTATTTATTAGAGGCTGTTTACACAACCAGTGGATCAATCTGTAATAATTTTAATGCACCTTTATTATTGAAATTTTGCATTCACAATGCTATATAGATATAGGATAAAATGTTTACTAAAAAAAAAACAACCAGTCTCAGGAAAGCTTGAACGGGATTCGAACCCGTGACCTTTGGATTGCCCCGGTATAAATGCTCTAACCGCTAAGCTACCGAAACCCCTTTTTCTAGTAAACATTTTATCCAAATGTAATACAGTCTCGAAAATTTGCAATAAAGATTTCAGACGATAATACCAATAAAAACATTTAAGAATGTTTATCAATTGTTTCGAGTCATGGACAATCATCGGAAGCAATAAATTCAATAAAACTTACCACAAATCGAGGTTAATGGCAAAGACGACAACATAAATTATCACTTGCACCGCACTTGACACAACCAATTAAAGTGAAACGTTAAAATAAAACTTAATCAAATCTGCTTCAGATTGATGAGCTTCCATCTAGGTACTGTTATAATTCGCGGTCAATAATCAAAAGCGAATTATTACATCTGACGCGAGCATTAATTCAATCATAATTCATTGTAGCTGCCAACTTGCGTACTCACGTAGCTCGATTCGATGGAGAGAAGTTAGTACAACTCCTTAACACAATACAATGGCGTGGTCCAAGTTAGTATTCGAGACGTCTCTTATAAGTTTCACAGTACAAGCCTGCTTAACATCGAGGGGTGGACTCGCCGCGGTCTGGTACCAAGTGCCTGTGAATGTCAATCGTACTCTTTACGAGCTCCAGAGTACCTAAAACCATTGCAAAACTGAACAATGTGGTATTGAGTAACTACATAGGAGCCCTGCGTTGCATAAAAGCGGTCTTTTTCAAACTCACTAAGAAGGGTAAATAATTATGTAATTTTTAAAACCATGCACCCTTGCTAGAAATACGGGTACATAATTAGAACGTTCATAAATACACATTGCAAAATGTTATATTGTTTTGACGATGCAATTCAACCGTAAACCGGAAAAGCGTACGTTTAAATTATTACTTACTTAGTAGGTAACAACCCCTGTTGCATTTTAGATTGGTTTGTGAATTCTCACACCTGCGTTTTAAGTGCTACAACATAACACCAGTTCACAAATTAATAAGCTTCCTAGTATTTTTCTATTGTACTATTACGGGGAAGCGCTTAGTTTTCATCTCTCTTGATGTTAATAATGATAAAGACGAAGTGAATCCGGAATCGTCAACTACTGACGAACTGACTGGCTATGTCATCTCTGTGTTACTGTGTATATCTATGTCTACTAAATCTCGGTACCCAAGAATATTACTTCTTGTTATGGTGCAACCTCAGATCCGATGGTGTGATGGACTTATTCTATGGTCTATGACCCAATTCGATAAAGAATGTTTGTAAACAAAATATTCGACAATTATTAGTGCAAATATCTAGTGTCGTTCAGATTTTTACTTTTTTTTAAGACTTTGGTAAAAAATCGAGTCACACAATGTACTAAAATTCTTTATCGAATTTAGCCCTAGACTAGATACAACATTTACCTCCAACAATGAATGAGCCCGGGACCTCTGGGTCCAAAACCGGTTTTCTAACCACTACACCACAAAAGAGGTTAATTTCATTGTATCAATTACAGCGAATCATTTCCTATTCGAGTCTGAACAAAGTAACGATTGTTAATTATTGCTTAAGGCCCTCTTAATAACTTATTATTAAAAACTAAGTAGAGCAGTTGACCTTCTATAACAAGTAACAACATAACACCTGTAAACAAGTTTTCGATAAAAGTGAACCTCATGTTTAGACTAGACTAGAGTAATGTATTAAAAATTTACTAAGTAAATAACGCTCGAAAATACCTTTTAAGTAAGTAGTACTTATCCCCTATCCGACGACATTTCGGTCAAGTGGCATAGGCCTGGGATGGGATGGGATACCTTACTTCTATTGTACTCTGCTTATACTATACTAATGAGCACGTTAAACGTAGTTAAACCTCTAAGCTCTAAGTAGTAGAGCAAGGGCAGGTCTTTCAAATGTCAGATTAAACTTTCGTTTTCCAAAGTATTATACCTACCACCGACAAAATTATATTTTTAAAATATATCGTCAGCTTTTACAGGTTACATTTTATACTTTATCAGATGAATAAGGTTTATCCATGGATTGAAAAAGTATAAGGTAAAGGTAGTTAGTTATATTTTATAGTACTTAAATAAGTAGGTACATGTTTATTTTGTCAACCCTTTATGGTAAATGCAAACACCATCTGCGGTGTGAGTTCAAAATATCTACATAGCGAACCAAGCTGCTTATTTGTGAGTCGAAACGCTGATCTTTGCCCGTATGATATTTGAAAAGGTCGCGGCCGCGGTGCTCTAAGGCCTCTTACACACTTTCTGCAGCGCATTTTCTATGCAGTAGCGATGCAGCATTGCCTACTTTTTCACCATAACTTTGCGAGGTAGTTAAGCTCTGCGCGGAGAAAAAATCCAAGAATAGGATCGCTTGACTCAACAACGCAGTGTGAAATTATATTGTTTTTTGGTAGATTTTTCTTTGGACACCGCTTAGCTATCTCGCACATCTCTGCTGCGCGTTTGTAACGATGCAATATCAATATATAATACAACCGCACGTTTTAGCTTCAATTAAATGGCAAATGTCGCGATCCAGTGGCGCGTTACAAAAACGCGCGTTTGAATCGCATCAAAACTCGTAGTAAGTATGTAATGATGTCCTAACGCGGGTACTTTATCGTAAGATCCTCTCGCATTGCATATTGATGGCCGGACCCAGCGGCGCGGTGCGATTGACGGGGATACATGGCTTCATTAATCGACGGTGATCGGTAAAGGTTGGGAAGTGGAAAGGCGTCTAGAAGAAACTGCGAAGTGAAAATGTTGGAATTGGCGCGGCTGCGTCCTACGATAATTACTGCTATAGAGGAAAAATTTTAGAATAACATTTATTCTTATAGGTACAATGTTTATTGTGTATGGTTAGGATTTTTTCTTCTAAATCATCTACAATCAAAAAAGTTTTATGTAGAGCCATGAAATTCCAGGTATGCCTCTGGTAGATTTGGACAATTAGCCCCGAGGTATAATTCCTATACCTACTTACCATCTCACCTACCAAAAATCGCCATAACATACTACACATTAATTCAGGAAAAGCCGCCTTAGTCGTTATTTCAGTATATAAAAAAACCTATCTAATGCCATTGTGTGCTTGTTTTTGTTCATGTAGTGTATTGTCCGGTTCTCCTTTATAAAAACTAAAGGATATGCTAAAAGGATCAAAGAATTCAAACAAGAATTGCTTTTAGCAGAATGCCAATGTGGCGTTTAGACAACCTGACCTATGAGCCTCTATTGCGCATTTAGTTTGCAAATAAATATTTAAATTTGAATGGCGAAGCGTTCAGCGGCAAACGCGACGCAATCTCTTTTCAAAAGAGCTAAAGTGCTAAAGGAAAACTCTTAACTTACTGACAATTTGTCTTCAGCGACCACTGCCAACCGTCAGGTTTGAAACCAGTAAGTATAACAGTAACTTTCCGTTCTAAAATAATGCCTACACACGCATTGTTTGTCAACGGCATACTACATGAAGAACAAACGGCAGCTGCATTAGATCTGTCCATAAGAGAAGTGTAGGTAGGTACTATTATCCAAACATCTCGAAAGGTACTCAAACAGAATGTAAAGATAAGCATCAAATACGGTTAGGCAATTTATTACACTACAAATAAACGTGATCTCACGTCAGTTGAGTGTGTAAACGCATCGCGTCCACTCGTTTAGGAAGACGACCAAATGACCGCAATCAAAGCACAATCATAGACCATAGTGAAAGTTCCAAATGGGGAGGGATGCACTCTCGCGCAACTTAAACGGTGTTCACACGTACATAGCGCGTTATGTATGACCTATGTATATGTAGATAACTGTTGAGCGTGACGTGAGGAGCGTGATATGAAACACACGTTGCCAATAAATCAATGTTATCGCTTCAAAGGTAAATGCCAATTGAATGTATGCTAAGCAGGATCTTCAAAGAAATAGATATACCAGTATGTTACTGGAGTGCCTCTCATGAGAGTTTTATTCACCTTTCCAATGCTTTCTAACGAAAACATGTAGGTAAATACGCAAATAAGTCTTCAATACTACAATTAATATTTATCCTACTGTGATGATTACGCCAACCATGACAGTGAAACAATTTCACACCAAGACGCTGCTTCACTGTCATACAAATTCTCGTTTGGTATCGATCGAATAGAAGATAAAAGTGGCACGATACAGAAAGACACAGATGTGTATTTGGCATTTGGTCACCACCCCCAGTCTAACAGTCAAATACAATATAAGAATAGCAACTCCAAATTGCAAGGCACGCACGCACCACATAATATATCGAGGTCGACCACAGTCACACAAATAAGCCTTCGTTATTAAGATAAATGGTGAGGGCGAATAATTTTATTAAGGAATAGGGACTTAAGAGTTTGGAAAGTATAATCCATTACGGTTGTTCGCTCAGCTTGTATAGAAACCAATTGTAATTATGGTGTATTCCCAACAGTCTCGCTAAAGTTGTCCCGTGACGATACTAGCAGTTTTCTTCCCAAAGGTTCCATTAACGGAACTATACTGAGAATAAAACTCCCATTAATCCCTTGTAATTCATTATAAAATAACTGAACTGTTTTTTTATATATTGCACAAAACGAAATCATCAAAATTACCTTTATCTCAAATTATGGTAAGTGACAATAAGAAATTCATCCGTTTTCCTCAACCACCGCAGATCTGGCTATCCTACCTCTGAACACAATTAACAGTGCTTTTATGGCAACAGTATTATTAAAGTAGCCAGGTATATTTATAACAAAGCCCCAGAAACAGCGAAACCAATCACATTAAATATACCTCAGCTCGAAAACGAACCCGGAAACTCTGAATCTACGACAAGTTGTAGAACACAGACGCAGTGGACGCGTCTTACTAAGAAAGTCAACGACCAACCACAACACATTTTTAACTTTTTTCCCTTGTCCCATTAAGTGTCATATCAATTAAAATTTTAATTGCTAACCACACAAGACGCATCCACATCTCGAGAAAGATAGAAAGAGAAACAAAACTACGTCGACTTTGTAACTTGGATAGAGGTTTTATTGTTTAATGCTGGTGATCTTGAAGTTAAAAATAACATAAAATGCACTATATCTGCATTGCAATTTTTTTTTTGCGAAATTGTTAATGTTGATTTTGCATACGAAGGCAATGGAAGCGCTTCAGGAGCCCGGGCGGCGGAAATAAAACGACAAACCACAACTTATTTTTTGTTCAGTTAGTCAAAAGTCAAGAGTTATTTAGTGTCATATCAATTAGCACACACCACACAAGTCGCATCCACATCACAACAACCAGAGAAAAAGATAAAAAATTAGGTTCCGTCAAGAATCATTTAGTGTCACATTATAATTAGCTACGTTTTATAAAGCACGGTATTACCGTGGTGTTAGCACTAACACAGGTCCAGCATCCACATCACGACAACCAAAGAATAAAAACTATTAAACTATGTCGCCTCCGAACCGAACAGAATAGGTATAATAAAATAATATGTGTGCTTCGGACAGATGTGCTCAGTCCGTGGCATACTGTTGGGGTCAGCCATAGGAAGTGCGCATACGTAATTGCGGGCAGCGGACACAACGAGGGGAATTGGCCAGTGCGCCGATTGTTGTGCGACCGTCGCCCGCACCCATCGGCCCATTGATTGGATGAATGAGTGGATTTAACTATTTAACTAACGACGCGTCACAAACGGCCTGTCACATGTGGTTGAAGAAATTGTTGACCGTCGCCATCACCCATGGATTGGGTAAATGGTGGATTTGACTAACGGCGCGTCACGTATATACCTAGGGCACAGTATAAAAATAAGCTATATTTAGCTCATATTTATAATGTGCCTAGGGCGAGTCACATTTTAAATATCGGAGAGGAATTTTAGTACAACTTTTTAGGGTTCCGTAGCCAAACGGCAAAAAACGGAACCCTTATGGATTCGTCATGTCTGTCTGTCCGTCCGTATGTTACAGCCACTTTTTTCCGAAACTATAAGAACTATACTGTTGAAACTGAATAGTTTGCGCGAGAGACACTTCCAAAGTGGTAAAATGTGTGTCCCCCCCCCCCTGTAACTTCTAAAATAAGAGAATGATAAAACTAAAAAAATATACGATGTAGGTAGGTACATAAACCATGCAAACTTTCACCGAAAATTGGTTTGAACGAGATCTAGTAAGTAGTTTTTTTTATACGTCATAAATTAATTAATTTAAAAAAATACACTATTTTTAAAAGATCGATCAAAGTTTTATAGATAAATGGTACGGAACTCTTCGTGCGCGAGTCCGACTCGCACTTGGCCGGTTTTTTTTTTGTTTAAATTAGGAACTTAGAAAAGTTAGTTTGCCTTTTTTTCGTTTTTTCATACCGATTTTTACTTTTGAAAGGTAAAATAACACCTTTTGTAATAATAACATTGTTGTGCGACCGTCCGCCGTCGCCCGCACCCATCAGGTCATTGATTGGGTGAATGAGTGGATTTAACTAACGGCGCGTCACAAAACGGCCAGTGACATGTGGTTTATTTTTAAAAAAGAAGAAGATTTTGCTATACAATGTCTTTTAAATTTGGAATCAATTAGAAATGTCACATGTTTTAATTGTGATTTGTACTTATAAAACATAAACAATTTTAACCAAACGCTTCCGCGATGTCCAACAAAACTTGCACATTTTTTACAATTGCGATTTCAACGTATTTTATATTTAAAGAGAAACTCTTTCAGTTCGCTATTTCTGTTCTTTACGTGTGGTATTTCGAGTGTGCACTTACCGGTGCAGCGCCGGCAGTGTATGCAACTTGTCTATGCAACTTTGACATTAAAGTTCGCGGTCGTAGACCACTTTGTAAGCTCTTTAGGTCTCGGTAGTAATAAAAAAGTAACGATATGGTATCTACAAAGTTTTATTTTTAAAACGGAACTCGTACATGTATGCAAAACAAAAGAAATGAAAAATTATAGCGCGACGCGGGCGTTGCTAGCGAAGATAGCGGCTGTTAGCTCGATAAATAAAAAAAATCGACATGACCCTACAAAAGGGCTTTTCTTCATTGAAGTTAACTTGAGGTGCCATTTTCATATTGAAGTTTGAAGATTAGTTGACAAAATTCGGTAAGTATACGGATTTACGTGCGTTTATTACGAAAAGTCGTCGTGAAAAAAATGCAAAACAAACGTGGAGCGTCGGAACGAAAACCAATAAATCACAATTTTGTGTTTTTTGTGGAAAAATGTAAAACAATGGCCATTTAGAGTTAAATGAAATCTATCAATTTATTGGTGTTAGCTTCACTGTTTGGAAACCTAAATTCTGCATTCGTGAATGTGTACCTACCCGTTGAGTTATAAAAAAAAACTGATATATCGGTTTTTGACCAAACCAACGGGATAGGTATATCGGTTTTTGATAAAACACTGTATATATCGGTATCGGATATATTGGTATTTGGTGTTGAAAATTTTCGGGATTTATCGGTAGGTCAGTGTTGCCACCTCAGATTTTTTCTTTACCCTAACGCTCGGCGAAATTACCCTAAATTAGGCACTTTTATTTTTTTTTCACCCCAAAAATTATAAAAATAAAAATAAATAAATTTTCGTATAAATGCAATTTATTAATAACAACAAACTACGTACGTTCGGAAACACTTTTTCAAACATTCTCTATATTATTTTACCCTGAAAAATACCCTAAATAATTTTCTACCCTAAAAAATACCCTAAAGGCGTAAAAATACCCTAAATTTGGGGTAAAATACCCTAAGGTGGGAACACGGCCCGATCTGTTCCGATCGCTATCGTTGTTTAGTACGATTGATGTAATTATTGGGTTATGTTTAGATCCGGGTATTTCGCGGACGGATTAAAAGCGAATTTATCAGTTTTCGACCAGGTTACATTAAACATAGAGCAAGATATGTACGAGAACAACCAATTGCGCTTCGACCACTTTCAAAACTTTGGTTTCGAAACCAGATTCGAAAACAGAATTATTTTTCTTTATTCTAAAACAGATTGCCTAAAAAGAAAAATAAGTCTGTTTTCGAAACCCCTTTCGAATACAGAATAGAATCTGCTTTCGAAACACATTCAATACTTGACGACCACCATGGTCGAGTGGTTAGCACGCCGGGTCTGGCGTCGCGCCATCTCTAAGGTCCCGGGTTCAATTCCCGGTCGGGTCATGACATAAAAAAATAATAATTTCAAAATGTGATTTATCGGTTTTCGTTCCGATGCTCCTCATTAACGTGAGTGTTTAATTCCAATTTTTGTAGTGTTTGCGTACACTTTACGTACTTACATAGGTACGGTCGGGGTCACCGTCGCTTTACCACTTAGCAGCGATTTTCGGATAAAGCGCACCAACCGCCCGAGTGCGTGCCCGTACCAAATAAACGACGCGGTGTGCAAGGGATTTTGACCTTTAGACTGGTAAAGCGACGGAGTCCGCCATTTACATACATAGATTTACGAATAATATCCCCAAAGGGTTAGTCAATGAGGACCGCGGGAGCAGTCCACTGTCATTATCCACGTTTCATCAAATTACAACTACATATCGATGGTCCCGAAGAAAAACGTCATATCTGCGAGATGGTTGTTTGACAGAATTAAAACATGTGTCATTTCTAATTGATTCCAAATTTAAAAGACATTGTATAGCAAAATCTTCTCCTTTTTTGAAAATGAACCACATGTCACTGGTAGTTTTTTGACGCGCCGTTAGTTAAATTCACTTATTCACGACGGTCGCACAACAATGTTATTATTACAAAAGGTGTTATTTTACGTTTCAAAAGTAAAAACCGCAATGAAAAAACGAAAAAAGGCAAACTAACTTTTCTAATTAGTTCCTAATTTAAACCAAAAAAAAAGTTTCATTAAAATTCCTCTTCGATATTTAAAATGTGACGTGGCGTGTAACGCGCCGTTAGTCAAATCCACCATTTACCCATCTGCAAAATGGTTGTTTGGCAGATATGACGTTATTCTTCGGGACCATAGATATGCTCAGCGTGATGAGTGCGGTGAGTCCAACGCCGCTCTATGCTGTTGGATGTATGTGCAGTCTTTAGTCCGTGTGTACTCGGAAGTAAAATATAGAGATCTAAATAGTTTATTGAAAACATTAAAAAAAGAACGTTTATATAACTGAGTTATTGCGATTTTAAACTTTCTATAATGGACTTTAAATCGCAATAACTCAGCGTAATAAACATTTTTTTTAAATGTTTTCAACATTCTATTTAGATCTCTGTAATTTACTTTAGTAGGTATGGAAAGTTTCAATATAATTGACTTATTGGTCTTTAAAAATTTCAACTAGGAAAATTGTATGTGAAACCTAAATGCGTAAACCCTCATAAGCATTTGATCATGGTTACGTGAAGATAGCATGTCGGTAACGTGTAACGTGCAACCCGTATTGGCGATATAACGACACGCGCCTAGACGTGCGGATGAGCCAATTCCGAGCCGGCGTATTACCAGATCACGCCAGACAGTATTCAATTATCGATTTAACAGAACTAACCCAGGCGAGCCAGTCTGTGCACCGCACATCCCTGACTCCTATAGTAGACACATACCGCCAGCGAGGAGTATTTTATTATCTACTAATGCGTACCTACTAACTAAATTCTGTCCAAATCCGTGTCGTGTGGTATAAGAGCTCACTAAAAGAAAAAGAATACTACCAACCCCTCTCTTCCCTTGAGTGTCGTAAAACGCGAGTAACGGACTAAAGACTGCACATACATCCAATAGCATAGAACGGAGAAGGGCTCACCTCACCCAGGATTGCCACCCGTACCACAATATAAATAATAGTCTACGTACCCGTACTCTAAAGTAGAGTATTGGTATTGTCCTCTTTTTCATGTAGGCGTACTTTATAATCTACGACACCAATAAAGTTCGCTAAAGTACTCCATTTACGTAAATTTGATTATTACTGGCTCGTTACTAGTTATGAGTACCTAAGGGACTAAATAAACTGGTATCCACAGCCACAAAATTTTGAATGCAAAGAGGCTTAATATCTTAATATCAAGAAAGTCAAATATTTGATAAATGTCGCAAAGAGCAACAAAATATACGTTTTTAAGGGCAAATAAATTAGTACTCTTTTGTATGCTATTACTCTATGTTTGTTCTAACAAAATCCTACCAATATTATAAACGCGAAAGTTTGTAAGTATGGATGGATGTTTGTTACTCTTTCACGTAAAAGCTACTAAATGGATTTGGATGAAATTCGGCAAACAGATAGTTTATAACCTGGATTAACACATAGAATACTTTTTATAAAAATATATTCCCACGGGAACGGGAACCACGCGGGTGAAACCACGAGCGGCCGCTAGTGAAAAAATATTTTATTCGTCCTAAAAAAAAGATGGCAACTGGCAACCCTACCTCACCACCTATCACTATGAGCACAGCGCAGTTGTAATTTGGTGAAACGTGGGCTGCTTCTACTGTATTCTCTACTAGCTTTAGCCGTCAAGTCTGTTTGTCAGGACAAGGTTTTTACGAAAGTTATTTTTGTAAAAACCACTGGAAACGTCGGAAATTAGGTACCTGTGGGATATTGTGGCCCTCGCGAACGAAGTCGAGGACAGCTACTAGTTGTTAATAAAACTTGCAGTTAGCACCCTCCAGTGCCCTGGCACTCTAAACCAACTACAAACTCCGTCCTACATCAGTTTAATAGTTTAACATGTTTGACCTAACTTTTAATGAATTCTGCATCCTGTTAAAATAATAGCAACGCAACTGAACAGAATGTTATAGAACGATTCTAATAATTGAATTGTTGGTAGTTATTCACATTTCAACAAGCCTTAATACAGTATGATTTTCTAATATTACTAAATAATAAATAATTCACATTTAAACTCTGGAATCAGACGACTATTTTGGCTAAATATTATTTTTAGTCCAGCAAAAATACCGTCCATAATTGCGTGATAATTGCGAGTAAATTATGAGCGTTTTACATTTATATAATCATGTTGAGATATTATAGCGAACACTACACATTGAAATAAAAACACTTTAATACGGGTCTACTCGTATCCGCGGTCAAATGAACATTACGGAAGCTAACAAATGAATGATTCTTAGAACAACACGAAGTGAACGTAGGTATTCAATGATGGACCGCTTCGGAATAGCGCGTCGTCGCTTTACCAAAGATAAATAAACAAGTAACGTCAGTCTCACTGTTAACACCAGTTCGTTGTCAACTCCATCGTTAACAGTTACAAAATGAGCGTTGATTTCCGACAATTCAATGATTTCAATGGCGGCCAAATTCATGAGCAACGTACAACTTTACACATTCCAGACACGATAAACATAATTTAAAAAAATTACAAACCAAAAGCATTTAGTTTTTGATACCGAAATGTGTAAACATCTTAACACTCTTTCCGCGTAAGCTCGATGGGTTTATAAAGCTTGCCGCCATTATTGTTCCGTCGCATCCATATTCCATAGTAATAATAGCGTCACAACTTAAACAAGTTATTTCATTTCCCGTCGCTCGGTGAAATTGATAACTGGAGGATGCCCTCCCTTCTTTTAGCGTGCACCATTTTTCTAGCGGGATTAAAATGCCACCCCCCTACTTTACTCACATTCACTTGGTCGGACAGGTAGTAAACGGATACTCGTTTTATATAGTGTTGCTCTTTTATTTAATACTAGCGGCCCGCCCGCGCCTTCGTCCACGCTAACATAGAAAGACCGTCATAGTTCAGCCATTAAAAAAAAATATCTACAAAATATAAACAAAAACCATAGTGAAAACCGCATAAAAATCCATTGCGTGGTTAAGAGGATAGTGCGGTGCCACAGACAGAGGAAAACGGCGACTTTACTTTATAATTTGTAATAAAATAATAGACATTGCTTAGTTCACTTCATACCTCCACCAACAGATGGCGTTTTACAATTTAGGAATTACGCTATTGAATTTATATAAATAAAAATCAATTTCCTCGAATGTATGTTCGCGAATCACTTCGGAGCGGCTGCACCTATTTGGCTAATTACTTTTTTGTATTATTTAGAACAAGGTTTGTTGTATCAAAAACAAACAATAGAAATTCGTCACGGAGCGTGCACACGCGGACAAAGTTTACAATAAAGCTTGCATACATTTTTTTGAGTGTGGAGTTTTAATTAGGTCTTTGGGTTTTGTACCGAAATATTGAACATGCACAATCATTTTTCGTCAACCCTGAGAGGGTTATTGTTATTATCGTTCAAAGATAAGCAGTCATCAATCACATCACCATTGGGTACCTTCTTAAAGTTTTTCACAAATTTTCTTGTAGTTCCACACCAACAAAGCTATTTGCTATTTATTATTAAATTTAACGTTGCAGACTGAGCTACCTTGAATGAGTTTCGCAAAAACACTTCAAAGCGATTGTCGATTGCTGGCACAAAGCGGAGCGATGCTGCCGGAGAACAGAATTAATTTGCCAATAGAGCACGCCTCTAGACAAAGGTGCTTTGACGAGGCCCTCCCGAGCTTTGCGACGCTCCTTGTAAGCCTTCGCTTGGAAGTGTTTCATAGCTGTACAGTACAGTACAGTGTCTAGAGTTTTATCGTCATTCGAACATGGAAACGAGAATTTGTATGCCGAAAACTAAGTCGAATCATTTTTGTAGCAATGTTAGCTGAAGAATCAGATTGCAAAAATACGCATATGAATACAGCAATTTTTACGGTAGGTACTTAATAATGTTTCCATCAGACTTTTTCTTATTTTTATTTTTAAAACATCAATTTATAAGTAGGTATAATGGACACCAATTATCAAAAACACTCGAATTCTTGTTTTATTTGAGTAATCTTACTACTCGTACTAGTCATACCCAACCCAAGACAACCCAGCAAAATTTAAGTCTCTGGAAAACGCAAAAACACAAAGATTCAAGGGGTAGCGATTTCTACGAAACATACACGCAAATATAGAAACATTAATTTCAATAAGGCGGGTTTTTTAATGATTTATCTGAGCATAACAGAGTATAAACAAAAATCATGACTACCCACGGTAATCTATTGAAACAGCTATCTATTCGACGTAATAATGATAATGATTAGATCCCCGTAGGTGCGGGGCATTCTGGCTTTGGGAGCTCGGGGCGGCCACCCACCGCGGTCGCTGTCTACCCGAATGTTGTAATTAAACAAGATCTCGATTTACTTTGATAATGCGCGATACTGTCCAATTAGACATTTACACATCCTGATTTACTGCCCACTCGCCGTTTGAATGGTATAAAACATATTATTTTGGTGCACGTGGAGATTTTATTAGCAATTAGGTGCACTATTTGGTAGCCATTATTTTAAAGTTATTGATTTATCTTAGATAATATTAATGATACGTTATAATCAATTTGGATTTGGCCATAAATCCTACAATGACACAAATTTTTAACCTTATAGTTCTTTTTATTATATTTCTTATTGGCGTATCTAAAATAACACTGACCATGTGACTTAGTTTCTAACATGAATCTTATTTGTCAATATCGAATACATTCATTCCAATTAAAAACTAAGCTTTTTCAACTTCATTCGTAGTTTTCATTTAATCATTCGTTAAGAGCTCTCGATAATACTCGTAGTTCGAACTTCGAAGTCAAATATACTAAGCAAAAAAACTTTCCGTCTCTCATCGTTCGTCGTCGCGTCGTGATTGTCACGGTACACAATCGGACGAGATGGCGGGGCCGTGCGACAGGTCCCCGATTATCCACGCATTGGCCATGGTGGTCGCGCGCGCAACCTGAAGCACCGGGCTAATCTGACCGACACTATTGTGCCTAATGGGAATTCCACGCGCACCGATACATCTCGTGCCACTGTTGAATCTGTACAGGAACGTGCCGTGGAATTCGCAATAAGTTCTAGCGACACCGCAGATAAAGATGACGCTGAGAACGTTGATGACAAAATTTATGTTATTGAAATAATTGAAGTAGCAAAAGCGATGGGACGTACAAGCAAACGTAATTTAACACTTAACTTTATACTTGCTTATAAGATAAATTTTGTTTAAAATAAAAGAATTAAAGTGGATGTATATAGCATAAATCATGATAAGACTCAAATTAATTACACTGAACCAATAAATTTTTCCGAAAATCTTGTTAGAATATTGAAATTCTATACCAGACTCGTATTTCAGAAGTGGCACATTACGCTTAAAATCCACGAGAAACTTAAACTGCTCGACAGTAATTCTCTTAATAGTAAATTGGTAAGTCACCGTACACCATGAAGTAGGCAATTAGTAGTCGAAATGAGTCGTGATGGGAGCGACTGAAGCTGCGGGCGCTCGTGACTTGCGACCCGCCGCAGGTACCTGCCGGCTGCCGGCATCATAGTAAAATTGGATGCCACTTGAGAACGGTCACACAGTCGAGTGAATGATTACCTAGTCAGTGGCTATGGCTAGTGGCTACGTCAGAAGCCTCGAATATCTCTAGTAGAGCGTCCAGCCACAAAGCTGTGCGTGCGGTAGCTTTCAAGCTTCGCTACGAATATGGCGTACTGTTTGCCTCGACTGTGGCGTCATGCTCTGTCGCACCATTCGTTCCGACAGGTGTGTATTGGCTGTGCGTTCCACATCTAGTATGGTGTGCATTTTAATAAAACGTAAACGGTCCAATGGCGTCGTTAATAGTCAAATGAAATTGGGTTAACTCTAAAAATGTAGACTTTATGACAAAATAAAGGTACATACTCGTTTTTGTGTTTTTGATGGTAAATGTAGATGTCATACATAACATACATACATATAATCACGATTATTATCCCCGAAGGGTTGGTGGGAGATTAGGCAATGAGGCCAGCAAAAGCAGTCCTCTACCATCATAGTCCGTCCACTTTTCACCAAATAGCGACTGTACATGTGCTCAGCGTGACAGGTGGTGAGCCCACCGTAGGTATAGTATAGTATAGGTCATATTAAGTGTAATTTATGTTGTTAATTAAGTGTAAATTTTATCTCTCATTCATTATCTTGTTACATGTTTAAGTAAACGGTGTAAATGTAAAAGTGACGGTTTACATAAAACATTCGCTTGAGTCTTTTGGGCCTATTGCCACGGAGATACAATATTGTTAAATTACTGAGAGTACATTCAATAATACAGTGAATTACAAATTGTTAAGATACACAAACAAAAGTCAGACATAGATTAATATTCATTTTCCAAACAAATAGAACAAAAGTTGAAATATAATGTAGTCTAGAAAGGGGTTAGCGTCGAGCAATACTCGCAATCATCTTGATTAAAACTGGAACGTGACTTCGGGGTTAGGGTTTAAGAAAAAAAATTTAAGGGTTACGTGAAGAGCCCTAAGCGGTATGTATACTAGCAATTTTGATTAAGCCATCACATTTAAGAATAGGCAAATCCATGGAGCACCCATCACAGCTAAAGAGTAGTATTTAGTACTGTGCTGCATGCACGTTTGTTCTATAAAGTTTGTTTTATAAAGTGGCAGTTATATTGCTTTCAAGTAAACTTAAGCTTTTAGAAAACATTTTTGTAATAGCATTCACCAGTATGAATCTTGTTGATTGTACTAAAAAACAAAATAATTACAAGCCGGCAACCTGTGTCTACTCTTGCGCACCCCCATTTCTATCCCTGTCATTATCCCAATTCTCTCTGGATAGAGACGTTACAAATTATATGTGGTATAAATTCGACAAAAAATGCTCGGCTTGGGGAAAAAGTTAAATTATAAATGAGATGTAAGACAATTTGCTACACTTTGGGCAGCAACATGTTCGTTTTGTTTTAAAGTTTTTTGTTGAGGCGCACGTTTATTGTATTCGCGTACCTACTGCGGGTATTTTGTCTTGAGATGGGTTTAATAACTTAATCTTTTATATCAATTGAAGAATCTTATATGCTCGTAACTTGATTAGCTTAATCCTCGATCACATAACTGAACCTAATAAAAGATATCATAAAATAAATATAATATATCCAGATTTCAGAATATGTTTCAAAAGTAAATAAGTGACATGTTCATGCACACTCACCTCCATTTCCAGCGTTGGTGATCGTAACCCAGAAGTCGATCGTCTTCTCAGGACCCAATTCTTCGTAGTCCCACTTCTTTTTAACTTTCACTACACCACTAGGTTCAACGGTAACCCACGGATTTTCGTCCCGAATTTTAAATGTCTCGCGATCGGTTTCCTTTTCTAGAGTAAAAACAGCGCGTCCCTCTACTTCACCGTCGGCTTCCGTGAATTCGATACGTTTTGTTGGTCGGACCGCTCGCGTGACACGCCGCTTCTCGCGATGAAGCGCTGGCAAAATCTTTCGGTTGCGAACCACGAACTCGATAAAAACACGCGCGGGTCGGCTCTTTCGCGGCGGAGAACCTGTGTCATGGGCGAGCACCCTAAACTCAGCTTCATGGCTGTCTGGTTCACCAGCCAAAATCAACTCTCCTGTTTGTGGCACTATCACTACAAGATTGCTGGGATTCGACAACGAATAATAAACACGGTCACCGTCAGCGTCGTATGCTTGAACTTTACCGATACTCGAAAATCTCTGCCAATGTGCAGTGCCATTTGGACCATTTTCGTTAGGAGTACCATTCACAGCGAAATAATAAATCTCTTGTTCAAATAGGGGTTCGTGATCGTTCTCATTCAAAACATCTATTCGAATTGGTAGGCTTGCTTTGCTAGCTCCATGAAGTTCAGTCGCTTGAATAATTAACTCATAGGAACTTTTCGTCTCTGTGTCTAACGGTTTCATTGCAATTATTTCTACGTCTCCTGGCGTAATGACCGATGATACAGAAGGTATGTTTTCCCCTTTATTTTTATCTCGAAGTGAAAACACAGAATCACTATTTCCCTTTACAATCTTATAGGCAATTGGACCTAAATCTGTGAGAGCTGTTGCTCTTAAAGGTGGCAGGTCGACAACAGTGCCTGGTGGTGCATTTTCTTGTATTTCTCCTCTAAGATTATCAGCAGTGGCGAAATGTAACATTCGCCTTCGATCCACCACGAAAAGGTGGATGGAATGCGCTGCACTGCTGTACGGGGTTTGTTCAAGAATAGCGAGATCGAGAGCTTGATTCAGGAGCGGTTCGAGGTCTGCTGTGGTCATGAGTAGCCCGTCATCGAGGAGCGTGAAGAATGGCGCGTACTCTGGATCGAGGAGCGTGTACCGGGAGTGATTTCCGGAGAAGTGCCTGACCGCATGCCCAGGACGGACGTCGTGCGGCAGCAGGATGAGCGCGCGCGAAGGCTGCACTATGCTGAGGGCGCAGAATAGCGCGCTAGCCGCCACCACGGTGCGCGCCATCGCGATTTTCTTGAATCTTCGCTAGTTACTCCAACAGCCCATTCCTAGAATAATTGCGAAATTTTATATCATTGTCATTAGCATAAAACGCCCAACTGCTGTGCGTAGAACTTCACACATTAACAACAGCACATAAGGATGTCCATGAGAATGTCGGGCCTATAACCTCCACACTGAACTATTGCTATTTGGAGCGATGTGTCTTATTATTTTACTTTAAACCTAATTCTAAGTCTAGTCTACTCCCGTTAAGTAACTTAAGAATCACAATATATTTAGAGTGTGCTGTTATTGCTACTACGAAGTCACGAATAGTAATACCTATAAGTTTTGATGAGTTGGTTATTCTAATGGGTAAATAAGTTACTTTAGGTAACTGTAAGATAACATTAGAGATTACCAACATAACTATTTACATTACAAGATCAAATTGGATAGGTAGGTACCTAGTTGTTTTGGTTTCTTAGTAAGTAGGTGTAAGTTATAATACAATCTCAAAAACATTGACTTGATAAGCATTAACGAAGTACAGAGACCTAATAGTAAAACGTATAACAAACATGTACCTACCTAGATACCTACATGTTATGTTGGTAGGTAATTCAGTACACCTACACTAACATTATAATAAAAAGAAAAAGGCAATGTTAAAAGAGTATAAGTACTTATGATGTATTTATTCAGCTTTATAAGATCTAGGATGTTGTAAAATAGATTACTAGGTTTAAATGTCGTTTTATCGTTACCGAGGAACTTACCTATAAGTACCTAGAGGAAACACTACGTCGACGTGGCATGCAAAATTCTCATACAAAACACAGAAAAACGACGTTACGTAGTCCCCTTTCCTCTATCAGAACTGGACCAATTGTTATTACTTTTTCAGCATCTGTTAAAGAAAGAGATTTTATATGTCTGTATGTTTGATTTTTTTGCATAAAGTTATTTATTTAATAACCAGGAGCCTTCAAAATTTAGCGAAATCACTCCGTGTTTAGGCATCTTCAGAAACATTAAGTGGCTGGTTTAAAAAAAATCAAACATACAGACATAAAAAATCTCTTTCTTTAACCGATGCTGAAAAAAGTAATAAAAATTGGTCCAGTTCTAAAGGAGGAAACAGGAGACTACGAAAAGTCGTTTTTCAGTGTATTGTATGAGAATTTTACATGCCACTTTGACGTAGTGTTTCCTCATGTTGGCTAATTTTCTAGACCTAACCTGAGTAAGTTTGTGAGCTTGACTACTAGCGTATATTTATTTAACTAGCGTATTATTTTACTACTAGTATTTTCATGTAATTCAGAGTCGGTCGGTAACCTACCTATCTATGTAAGTATACTACTTATAGCAAACTTCGATGATAAGATTTGTGCATACCTACATCAAGCGTCACTCGAAGTTTTACTGTTTCTTGAGAGAAAGATACCATTATTAGGGATTTTATCGTTAATTTCTCTTAATAAAAAGTAAAAATCCGAGTGACTCTAGATAAATAATGTACTTACCTACACTAAGAAATTTAAATAATTTATTAAGAAACATTGTTTATCGATTTGGTGCTTTTGTATATCGATAAGTAAGTACCTATAAAACTACATATCAAGTCAGCTGTTAACAATATCTAAACATGGTTGGTAGTAGAGGTAATAGTAGGGTGCACTGCACTGCGCCTCAATAATTTTATAAATTATTTTTGTAATTTTGACTTTAAATAAAGCTACCTACTTAACAGGAGGACAGTCATTAATCAGCGTATTTTGCAATTTAAATTACTTAGTAGGTATCTAGGTACCTATCCGCAAGTTTATTTATAGGTTACCTACCCTAGTGTAAAAATAATAATTTAATAGGATTAATAACAATTATATAATATAGGTTTCATAAAAGACATCACTTTGATAAAACTGATATGCTACCTACCTGTCTCCGGTTTCTATCATAAGTGTTATTTATTTACTAAAATACTAACCTAGGTAAATACTACCTACCTACTTACATACGTCCTAATTTATATCTACTTACATAGTTTGAGCGATAAGTTTATTCCATGAAGGTAGACAGACAGTTGTTCGATTTGATAACAGCGCAGCCTATTCGCTATTCGCCATTACTGAAAGCACAGCCGAAAGTCTATTTATTTATGCTTATTATTTAACTGTAGAAACGGCTTTCCAGAAAGGTTAAAGCTAACTAACCTATCGATACAGAAATCGTGAGAGATAGGTTAGTTAGCTTCAAATCCATTAGCATTTAGAAATTTCTTATCATCGGTTCGATTTTAGAAACCTTTTCTTTTTAAAGTAACTAACATATTCATGAAATCTCAAATATTGGTAAAGGCAACTTGCGAACGCCGTCTGACTGTTCGATCATTCAGTTAAAATCAGCGTGTGAACTGTGCGTTATTTGCGTAAACAACTCGAAGGATGAAACCGTAGCTATTGAATGACAGCATCAGAAGCTGGTAAATAAATAAATAGCTTTTTAATTTGGCAGTCCATGACATGTCAGTGTGATGCTGTGATGTGACGTGATGGAGTGAAGAAAAACGCGCGGCGGGCGGCGCGGCGTCGCCGTCGGCGGCTCGGCGTAGGGCGGCGCGGCGAGCGGCGGGCGGCAAGGCGCATACACGCGAGCTTTATTTAGGCGGCGACGCCGGCGTCTCGCGACCCGCCCGCCGCCACCGCCCGATCAATACCCCCGTTGCGCCGTCGCGCGACCTTTTTCCGAGCCAATCTCAACTCTATTCACGCTCTCGTTCACGACACACCATCAAATATTCACACGCTCATTTTACTGAATAACAGCTCACGCTATTTCTGCATAGCCGTAGACGTATTCGGCTCTACACTTTTCACTATACGATGCTCCGTCGACATGACGGCGCACTAACGTTACCCTCCATGAAAATTTTTAGTTGCACGTAATCACAACGCTATTACACACCGCAGACACAGCACTGCACTTCGAATCGATTAGATTTTCATTTATAAATCAATACTAACTCATTGTTATCCTAGCGCAGCAGTAGTAAACATGTGATCCGAATGTAAACAAATTACTGAAACCGCGATAAATGAACACATACAAAAGTTTACAAAATTCTGATTTGTCACATAGTAAAATAGCAATGAGTTTGTGTTGATTTGCCGGAGAATACGTACTTTGTGGAAGCGGTACACTTTTACGATATCGGAATGTTTGACAGGTGCGAACGAAATGCAACATACGACCCGTCCGCAGACAGCGTCTAACGCGACTGAACGTCAGACGCGGCGCGCGCGCGCGCGTATCGAGCGCGCCCCGCCCGCCGCCGCCGCCCCCGCTAGCCACCCCTGGCACCCCGGCCCGGCTCCTACGATACGAGCTTTGCTACCCCTCTGCAAAGCTGCGTGCACTTTAATTCCCCTTTCTTTTCTGCGATATCTATCATATTTGGCAATAAGTAGGTATGCTATGCACCCGGCCGAGCGTTTTTACGCGAATGCGACTCTACTTCCATTTCGTAATATGACCGCAGTTTGTTTAGAATCATAAATCTTTAGAGATAGTCAGTATTAAATTAGTTCAATCTATCGAGGGGTTGCGTGCTTATTTTCTACGTACTGTTAGTAGGACCTACGTGGTTATAGAATAAAATATACCAAATTTTAATTTAAACTTCTTGAGCTTGTATATTTTCAGAACACTGCCACAGTCACTGCTATTATTGGTGACACCCCATTTACCGTGAGCTGAGCAAGCTTCAGGCAATTCGAACTGTAAGAAAAATATAGTGCAGAGTTTATTTCTTTTACACTATGTTTTAACTATCTTCTGTTTTTTCTAAGTACCTATTTACCTAACTTGAATGTCATTAAAATAAACGTCTTGCGTCGTAGGGTTTTCATAATTTCCTTCATATTTTGATTGACCTCCGAGTGGCAAAGCGCTCGGCCTGACCACCAGGTTAATCTGTGGTCCAGGTGTTTATTTAATCTGTGGTCGTATTTATTTAATGTGTTCCAGGTCGGGCAAGGGGAGTTTTGGATTTTTAGATGAATGGCCTACAGCCGTATGAAATGACGGCAATCAGCCACTATTCTTTGACTCACCTAAGGTACGCCGAGACTGACCTAATCTCCTAGGTTCTAATCTAACTAATTTAAGAAAACTTCTCTATTCTGATTGACTCATGTTTATGTGTGTGGTATTCGATGATCGTTCTAATTGTAATCGTCACCAGCTACATCGGGTCACTTAGAGATACCTATAAATCTCGGAAACTGAGAATGCTAGCTTAATGAAATAAGTTGTGTTTAATAGACAATTAAATACTCCTCAAATGAAGGTATTAAAACTTTTCTAGCTATTATAAAGTTAGATAACATAAAAAAAAATCAAATATGAAAAAGGGAGACTTTGGAATGGTTACCTATCATAAATTCGAAACTTTCCTGTACGAATTTTATTTGGCTGAAAACGTTTTGTTATTTTTTGTTTTCCATAGGTAATTTTCTTTTTACCGAAAACACCTTGTAATCGTAGTAAAGTTTAAGCATGCAAGCAAGCATGCAGTATGCTAGCAAACACGCAGCATGCAAGCAAGCATGCATCATGTAAGCAAGCAAGCAGCATGCAAACAAGCATGCGGCGTGCAAGCAACCATGCAGCATGCAGCAGGCATGGTTTCTGTCACGGCCCCGGCGCTGCGAGGCTCCGGCGGTCCCACGCGAGCTTATCGTCGCAGAAGGCTTTCGCTCACCACCTGCTCCTCCTGTGGGACGAGTGGGAGTGTGGAGAAGAGGAAAGGAGTGTTTTGTGGAATCCCCACTTCCCCCGTAATATAAATAATACTTAATGTTCAACTACACTGCTATATTAAAGGAACTACCGTATGCACTGTGTCACTAAGTCACTACATTACAAAGTTACGTAGGTACGCGTAGCACTACATAATACCTACAAAGTTACGCGTAGCCAGAGCCACAGAATAATAATAATAATAATAAATTTTATTGTCTCACTTAAACGATTACATAAATTTGATTGAAGTTTGAGAACCTCCTTTTGAGTATCTATGTTAGATACTTGTTTCAGGAAATCTCGCTCCTCCATAACATAATTTGATCTTAACTAAGACAGTTTACAATTAAGTATACAATTTTGTGATATGCATGCCCATGCTTAGTGTGTGTGTGTGTGTGTGTGTGTGTGTGTGTGAGAGAGTATGCGCGTGTGTGTTTGTGTGTGTTTGTGTGTGTGTGTTTGTGTGTGTGTGTGTGTGTGTATGTGTGTGTGTAGGGGTGTGTGTGTGTGTGTGTGTGTTTGTGTGTATATGTTAAAAAAGTAAGATTAGGTTTTAGGTTTTATTTCATTATTTGTAATAAGAGTTTAGTTTCACCATAATCAAGAGTTTTAAGCCATGTTTTTAGCAATTCTTGACACTCATGTTTGTTTTTAGAGTAAATAGCTAGTTTTTTATTTATCTTGTTATAAAGAAACACCGCCCTTCGTTCAAATTGTTAGGAACTGCAAAGGAGGTTTTGGTGTTAGGAACTGGAACAACGTTGGCTATTCTCATTTTCTTCTGTGTGTTAGGCACGTAATCAAGTGTCGTATGAATCCTTAAAGTTGCAAGGCATATGTATAATTGTCTCACTGTCAGAAGGTTACTTAATTGGTATAGTTGAGTAGTAGGAAATCTAAAACTCTTAAAATACATAACCTTAATCAAGGAACGTTGTGCCCTTTCAAGTTCTAATAATTTGGATTTCGCACTGCCACCCCATACGGGGATACAATAAGTTAGTACAGACTGTACAAGAGCCGAGTAAATTTTGTTAAGAACATTTTTGTCCGCAACATATCTTAACTTTTTAAAAACCCATATAAGTTTTCTTATCCGAGCTGTTACCAAGTCTACATGTGCATACCAGCTTAGTCGCTGATCCAGCATAACTCCAAGGTACTTAACAGATGGGGTTTTATTGATTGTGATGCAGTGACATATATTTTGGTCAATGTTTTTGCATCTGTGTATTTTTACTATAAGGTCATTTTTAGGTTGTGTTGTGTTACTCTTAGAGAAGCAGAGATAATTTGTTTTAGTACCATTAAGGGTCAGTAAGTTGCAGTCAAACCAACTTGCGATATGTGCAAGTCCCATCTCAGCATTCGCTTTACCAACTCTCCAAGTCTCTCCTGAGAAAACTACAGCTGTGTCATCCGCATAGGAAAAGAAATTAGCATGATTCAGTTTCAGACTGTATAAATCGTTTATATAAACGAGAAATAAGGTAGGCCCGAGCACGCTCCCCTGAGGGACGCCATATGTTATTTCTGTGTCGTCACTGACATGTAGGCCGACTTTTACCCTTTTGGTACGGTCGCTCAGGTAGTCTTTAAGCAGTTTCAAGAGTATATCTATTATTCCGATGCGCTCTAGCTTGCGTAAGAGGATGGGGGTCGAAACGGTGTCAAAGGCCTTTCTAAGATCTCTAAAAACACCTAGGCACCTTCGTCCACTGTCAAGATGGTTCGTAACTAGAGAAGTTAGCTTAATGACCGCATCTTCCGACGATATACCCTGCCTGAAACCGTATTGTGCTTCTGACAATAGGTTAAATTTATGTAAGTAGTTTACCAGTCTGTTATTTATCAGCTTTTCCAGTATTTTAGAAATCGCAGGTAAAACTGAGATGGGTCTGTAGTTGTTAGTATCAGTCTTGTCTCCTGCCTTGTATACCGGCGTAACGATAATTTTTTTGAGAATGGACGGGAAAATCCCGTTGTTAAAACATAAATTCGTCAGGTGACAAATTAAAGGGACCATTGACTGTTTGGCAAATTTCAAAAACTTTATTGGAATATTGTCGCAGCCAGGTGCTGTTGTTGATTTAAGACTCATAATAACTCTATTAACTTCCTCAGAATCAACATCTAAAAGAACAAAACAGAATACAGAGTGCCTTACAAATAAACAAAGATTAAGGTCGAAATATGTAGTTATTCCGTGTTTTGTCTTATTTATTCTAATTTTAAATTACGTTTACATGACAAGAACAAAACACAGAATAACTATTAGTAGCTTATTCTTTGTTTATTTGTAAATAGTACTACCGCGTAGCACACTACAACGTAGTTATTAATTATGAAATAATATGCTGAACATAGGTTTAGCATATTATTAGAAAATACGTATATTATTCACATAGGCATAGGCCTATGTGAATAATATACGTATTTTCTAAATACAGAACAATGAATACGGGTCACTTAAAGAAACCTATATAAATCTCGGAAACTAAGAATGCTAGCTTAATGAAATAAATTGTGTTTATAGATAATTAAATACTCCTTGTATAAAGTAATAAAATTTATAAGTCACTATATTTTATTTACAAAAAATAAAATTACATTTAAACTGCCGATCTCGCCTTAAAACAAAAATAGGAAATATGACATTTTTGAACAACATTACGATTTTCTTGAATTTTAATACTTCGTAGTAGTTCGTTTAATAGTTCGTAGTATTGTCTTCTCGTGCTTCCATTACTGCGTTTACGTGGTTTGGCATGCTGTACACTAAGTTCTATAAACGATTTTGGGGAATATTCTCCCATGCATGCTCTGTGAGAGCAATTTTGAGCTCACGAAGCGTGATTGGGGGAGGGTTTCGTAACTTTCGTTGTTACGCATCTCCCTAGCTCGTCCCAACTCCCAAGCATGCTCGATCGGGTTGATATCCGGTCTGCGTGCTGGCCACTCCACACGAGTAATGTTCATCTCTTGAAGGTAGTCATTCACAATCCAACCTGTATGAGGTCGGGCATTGTCATGCATAAAAATAGCATCCTCACCCAAATTGAATTGACCATAAATGGACCAACGTGTTTATTAAGGATTTCTTCCACAGATGTATCTTACGCTAGATAGAGCCGTTTTCTATGAACAACAGTTCTGTGCAACTCTAAAGAAGAAAATCCGGCCCACACAAGTACAGACAGACCCACCACCGTAGGCTACTTTTTCTTCGATGTATGCATGCTTAAATTTTTCCCCTGGTCTTCTATACACTCTGTGTCTTCCATCGAGCTTGTAGAGTATAAATTTTGATTCGTCGGAGAACATAACTTTTGACCAACATATCTTAGTCTTGAAATACAAGCCCACGCTCCAGTTTAGGGCCGTTTGCAGGTCTAACTTTAGCTTCAGCAAGTCGTCGCCTTACTGTCCATGCGCTAGGGTTACTTCCTCCGAGGCGTCGAAACTGATGTGTAAGTTTAGTTCCTGTGAGAAAGCGATTACGAAGCATGGTGTTCACCAAGTATAGATCTTTTCGTGCTGTGGTACACCTGGTTCTGCCTGTTCCTGGTCTGCGTAGGTTAGATAGTTAGTTTCCTCGTAACGTCGGAGAACTCTTTACTTTTGACAGCGACACACCGACAGTCCTGGCTGTATCGCGGTGATTCCGGCCGGTTTCCTGCATTGTGAGTATTCTGGTGCATTCTTCAGGTGTAAGCGACGTAATTACAGATTGACTAATAATTATTGAACAATAATAACATAATTATACCCACTTAAATGACAGATTATAAACAATAGCAAAAACAAATGCAGTAATTTCGTAATTCCACCTTCCAAAGGGTAACCAACCTATCATAAATTCGAAACTTTCTTGTACGAATTTCAATTGTTCGAAAACGGTTTTGTTAATCCATAAACGTATCATACATACGTTTCATTTTCCAGAAAAAGTTTTAGCCGATTATCAAAACTACTCTTTTTCTTTTGGAAAATGTTTTGCTTACAATAAATTTTATATCTAGAAGTAAGTATTAAAATTCGAAGTAACTTTTTCTATAAAATATTATACCTACCCAGATTTTCGTATTTTTTTTTGTTTTTCATATACTTATTCATATTATAACCTAGGTAAATAAACTTTTCGGTTCGGTTAAGAGGCCTATTACATCTCGACTGTGACTTTTGCGTAAAATGGCCAATTTTGGCGTTATGGATCTCAGAAACAAAAATACTATTGGAATAGTGCGTAGCGGCCTCGCTTTTTGTAAATTTTGCTTAACTTATTAATTAAACCCAAAATTACAGAGAAAGATTTGTATAAAGTGCGCGAAGGCACGTTTTTGAGCTCATCAATTGAACTATACGGGAGTGACATGTTCAAATTGTGAACAAACTCCCCTTTTTTGTTTATAAACAAATAAAGATTTAAATCAATTGAACTACTGTTCTAAACAAGCGAAATAAAAAAATTATAATGTTATCTCTTATAAAGTCGAATAGTGCGTAGCGGCCTCGGAATTTTTAGATATCATTGATTTTATATAGGAAAAAAATCTTATTCTAAACCGAAAAACTTCGAAAATCGCTAAAAGTTAACTGTGAATTTGTCCTATTTACGAAAATATTATTGAGCAAAATTTATACGAGAAACGAAACTTTGTAGGTAGTGCTACGCGTAGCTATGTAACTATGTAATGTAGTGACACAGTGCATACCTACACAGGTAGTTCCTTTAAGATAGCAGTATAGTTGAACATTAAGTATTAAGTATTTATATTGTCGTGAAGCGACTGTTACGGCGAAGGGCGCTCGCCGTAACAGCGACGGAATAAGGTGTGTGGACCCAGGACAGGTCTGGTTAGGTTTCGGAAATGAGGGCATGCGACTTACTTGGTAGATGATTGGTGGGGGCAAGGCAGGAGACGGGGCAGCGAGCTGGCGGGCGGCGATGTAGGCGATTTGTCACGGCACAGCACAAAGTCCTTTCACCTAATCACAGGCACTATATTCACAGGCACTATCTATAAGGGCAGGGACCAGCGCGCGTATTTTGTGGGCGTCTCGCGTTAGCTAGCAGACAGACTGGTCGCGCGCGCGGCTCACCAAGCTAGCGGCGGCGGCTCGCGCAGCGGTGGCGCCGCGGCAGACAGGCGGACGCGGTCGTCAACAACCGCTGAGTCCGTCCCGGCTTTGGCGGGAACATCCTCCGGGGGCCAGGGGGGCCTCATCCACTGGGAGCCTGGCGATCCGGAATACAGGCCTCCGAAGATGTCCGTTCGCGGTGTCCAGGTCTACCACCCGCACGACGCCATCCTTCCCAGGCAGGGTGCGAGCAATGCGCCCCAGTCTCCATTGGAGGGCAGGCAGGTTGTCCTCCTTGATGAGGACGAGCTCGCCAACTCGGGGAGGGGAGGATGGGGACAACCATTTGGAGCGGGTTTGGAGGGTATGAAGGTAGGACTGGGTCCACAGCGTCCAGAAGCGCTGGGAAAGGGCCTGTACCATTTGGAATCGCCTACGTGTGGAGATCGGCCTATCTTCCACGGATAGTTCGGGAAGGGCCGTTAGTGGGCGGCCTATGAGGAAATGTCCGGCTGTAAGCGGCTCAAAGTCTGATGGATCAGACGAAAGTGGGCAGAGAGGTCTAGAGTTAAGGACAGCTTCGATTCGTGCCAAAAGTGTAGAGAATTCCTCGAATGTGAGGTGCTGTTCGCCAATTACGCGATATAAAAGTTGCTTTGTTGATTTTACGTTGATCTCATGTAACGCACCGAACCATGGTCCCTTAGGGACGTTTAACAACCAAGTAATGTGCTGACCAGCGAGCTTGTGCGCAATCGTATCATTGTTCAAGGCAAGAAAGTTTTGTACTTCGATGAGCTGATTTCTAGCGCCTACATAATTTGTACCGCAGTCCGAGCGGATGAGAACCGGGGCACCGCGGCGTGCTATAAAACGCTGTAATGCCGCGAGGAACGCTTCCGCGCTGAGGTCCGAGACCGGTTCTAAATGAACCGCCTTAGTCGAGAGGCACACGAATATACAAAAGTACGCTTTTAAGAGTTTAACATTACGTAGGGTACTAGATTTAACGAGGAATGGTCCGGCAAAATCGGTCGTGACTTGACTAAATACTGGCTGAGGCGTAACTCTATCGGCTGGCAGGTCGGCCATGAAGGGCGCTTGCGGCTGGGCCCGGCATCGAAAGCATCTAATGCATTTAAAAACTCGGTGTCTAATAATACGGCGCGCGGACAATATCCAAAATTGTTGGCGTAGGATAGCGTGTAAAGTGTCAGCGCCAGGATGGCAGTGTATTTTGTGGTAGTGGTCAATGATAAGGTCTACAAGTGGGCTAGAGCTGGGAAGTATGAGCGGGTGCTGCGCGTCATATCGGATAGACGCATGGGACAGTCGTCCACCAACTCTAAGGAGCTCATCTTTAATGAGAGGTGACAGCCGCTGGAGTCTGACGGAGCAGATTTTGCCAGTTTGAAGGCGGTGGATGTCCTCCGCAAACTCATTGTGCTGGACACTGCGCACCCAGTAAAGTAGGGCCTCTCTTCGTTCACTGACGTACAAGGGGCCTGAGCGTCGCGAATCTGGGTGGTGTCTGCAGTTGTGCAGAAAGCGTTTTAGACAAGCTGTCACTCCGACGAGCTTGTCTAGTGAACTGAACCGAGTGAGCAGGTCAAAGTCAAGACCGGGCACTGTGACCAGTGACGGGACGTGTTTGGGCTTAAGGCCGGGCAGGGCGTGATGGCCCAGAGCTAAGGGCATCGCAGGCCAAGACTCACAAGGCTGTCCAAGCCACGTGGGAGACCACCATAGGTCGTGGGCTGACAGGGATTGCGCAGACATTCCTCTGCTTGCGCAATCTGCCGGGTTGAGCTCAGAAGGTACGTGTCGCCAGGTACATTCTGGTGAGCCTGAGCTAATTTTGACTACCCTGTTGGCTTCAAAGGGTTGAAGACGGCGAGGCGGTGTATTGAGCCAGGCCAGGACTATCGTACTGTCTGACCAACATATGTGTTGTTGTATACTGATATGGGCCGATAACTGAACCGACACACGGATCATGAGCTGGGAGAGTAGAGTGGCGGCCGACAACTCTAACTTGGGGATTGTGAGGCGGTTCTTGATTGGTGCGACTCGCGACTTGGCGACAATCAAGTGTACCAAAGTATCTCCGGAGGCATCGAGCTCATGGAGGTAAACAACGGCGGCAAACCCGGCTTCAGAGGCATCTGCAAACCCGTGAAGCGAGTATGCAGCTGAGCCTTTGTTTGCACAAATGTGCCGAGGGAAACGAATGCTAGCCAACAGCGGCAGATCCTCTGAGATGTGGTGCCACTCCGTTTGTACTTCAGAGGGAGTGGGCTCATCCCATTCCAGCTTCAGTAGCCACAATTGCTGAAGCAGCAGCTTTGCGCGGAAGATAACGGGAGAAACCCAGCCGTTTGGGTCATAAAGTGAGGCTACGGTGCTTAAAATAGACCGCTTTGTGACATGTGTGATGGGGGGCAGAGAGATGCGGTAGGTGAACTCGTCTGACTGAGGGCTCCACTGTATACCCAAGACCTTAATGGACGTGGACTCTGGGTTCATGTCGAAGTCCTTGGGCATGTCGCATTGGTTGTCGGGAAATCTCTCGAGCAGCTTAGGCGAGTTAGATGTCCACTTACTGAGCTGAAAGCCGCCTAGGTCTAGCAGACTTATCAACTCGTCGTGAAGTGCTTGGATGGATTCAACCGTGTCATGGCCACACAAGATGTCATCAACGAAGATAGACTTGCGAAGAACCTGAGCGGCTCCAGGGTAGCGATGGCCTTCATCATCAGCCAGCTGGAGCAGGGTGCGGATTGCATGATATGGGCTTGATCTTAAGCCGTACGTGACTGTATTGAGGGCGTAGGTGAGCAGAGGGTGATCTGGTGAGGACCGCCATAGTATCAGCTGATACCGTCTCTGGTCTGGGGCAACCAGCACATTTCTGAACATCCTCTGGATGTCAGTGCTGAAAACGACTGGATGCGTTCTGAAGGACATGATGATGTCCACAATGTCCTGTTGAAGGGCGGGGCCTGTGTGTAGGCATTCATTTATGCTGACACCATTGGAGCTTTTGCAGCTACCATCAAAAACAATGCGCAGCTTGTCCGACCCTGACTTAAATACGCCATGGTGAGGTATGTAGAAGTGAGGTTTATGGGCGAATGTATTTGGGTGACAGGGAGCCATGTGCCCTAAGTCGATGTATTCGGCCATAAAGTTGACGTATTTAGAACGCAGAGACGGGTTCGCCATTAGCTTCTTCTCAATATTGAGGAATCTGCGTAATGCGATAGGGTGAGTTTTGCCTAGTTGAGGGGCGTCCTTTAGAAAGGGCAGAGCGACCGTATATCTGCCTGAGGGATCGCGTGTAGTGGTAGAGCGGAAGATTTCCTCGCATTGTTCCTCCAGGGGATCATTATGAGTGTGAGATTGAGGGAGGGGCTCCTCAGACTCCCAGAACCTTTCCAGACTCTGACGTATGTCCTGCGCTGATTCAGCTGAGTCTGGTTGTGAGCTGACGACGTGAGCTGAGTTAACCTGCTGCGCCGGCTGCGCATACAAGTCCTCAATGGGTCCTATCAACGCGAAGTCGAAAGCGTGCCGAAGGCTATGGGCTTGCCCGGGCCCAACGAGACCTTAGTCCCGTCCAACACTTGACCAAGAACGTCCGACCCCAATAAGAGGTCGATCGGGGCTGGTGTGTGGTAAAGCTGGTCAGCCAATGGCACGGGTGGCTGGCCTAGTACGTGGGAAATGTTTGGTACCTTCTCTAAGGGAAGGTAGCCAGTGACGTTTTTTAAAATGTGAGCTGTGGCAGTAATTGTAGGAGTATCATTGTGAGTGGGTCGGCATACTATTGTTATTGCCGCCTTTGACTCATGTTTGTGCTGATTCCCAACTCCTGTAATTTTTAAAGAAGTGGGTTTTGATGGCAGGTTCAAAAGTCGTGCCATGCGTGACGTTATTAACGTCAGCATACTGCCACAGTCCAATAAAGCTCTGGCTGTGTGAAGATGGCCATGTACGTCCGCGACTCTTAGTGAGACGGTTGGCAACAAAATGGGTGTGCCAGTGGGCACAGAAGGTGAGTGAGCTGATTGAGTATCAGCTGAAATTGTATGAGCTGAGTATGTATCAGCTGTGTGGGCATGGGTTGACTGGGCATGGGCTAAATCTACCTCTTCGCTAGGGTGCTCTGTGATAGCAGGGAGTCATAATTGCTGGCGGCGTTCGCAGGGCCTACCTGGCGAACCGGACCTGGGCGGGCTGGCTCTGTGAGCAGAGATGGGTTGCGCCTGTTTGGCATGTGCGGGTTCGTGCCGCCTGCTGTTTCTGGGACGCTCCCTCGAGTGCTCTGTCAGCTGTGGTGGGGGCACATGTACAGACGACGAATGAGCTGAGTGCGTTGGGCCGTCTGGTCGATGGAGGGACGTGTGGTGGTTCGTACTCCCACAGTTCTTGCATGCCCCCCTTGACCTGCACTCGCTCTCGTAGTGGCGGCCGAGACAACGCTGGCAGCGCTCGCGTGCCTGTACAAAGTCCCAACGGCCCTGTGTTGGCTGGGCATTGTACCATCTGCACGTCATGAGCGTATGTCCCCTAGTGGCACAATAGGGACAGTAGGACGTCGAACGTGAGGAAGAGGACGAGGACGATGATGAGGAGCAGCTTTGCTGGAAGGCCGAGTATACGGGGAAGGGCTGACTGCGAGCCGGGGAGGTGGATGGGCGGTGACGCATTTGCTGCGCTGGGCGGAACGGTTGGTGAGTAGGCTGATCATAGGCGCGGTGAGGCGATGGAGCTGAGGAGCGGCCACGGTAATGGTCGGGCTGTTGCTGAGCCACCTGAGCATAAGTGCGATGGGGCAACTGAGGAGGCGCGCGGCTACGAGAAGGGCCGGGCAGGGCGTGAATGGGCTGCGGCTGGGCTATGTTGGAGAACTCTGTCTCCACACAGCGCGCGTGCTCCTCGAGGTAGGAGATAAGGTCCCTTAACGTGGGCAGGGTGTCACTAGACCCGTGCCTGCGTTCAAATAGCGTGCGGAGCTCGCCCTTGAGCTTCCGCACCACTA
This sequence comes from Scoparia ambigualis, assembly GCA_963921215.1. Classification (NCBI taxonomy): domain Eukaryota; kingdom Metazoa; phylum Arthropoda; class Insecta; order Lepidoptera; family Crambidae; genus Scoparia; species Scoparia ambigualis. Next base: position 17,776,070 of record OY992505.1, read on the forward strand.
TTGACACAAACACGTAGTCGTCTCCTATGGGCAGATCTAAATTGTTGAGGGCACACTGAGCCGATATGAGCGGCGTAAGGAACAGTGTGCGGATGTTCGAGCGCGTATGGATGCTTGGCAGCCCCAGGATGATGTCCACAAAACTATCAATGAGAACCCGGCGGTTCTCGTACCGCTTCGTGAGGATGTCCATGGCCACGGCAAAATTCTCATTGGTGACCTTTAAGTGGGATACCATACTTAACGCCTCACCGCTGAGACTTGAGAATAGGTAGTGGAGCTTGACTGCGTCCGACAGGGTCGCCATGTCGTCAGTCAGACTCCTAAACAGCGCAATGAAGGAAGGCCAGTCCTCCACTTTTGAGCTGAACCTGGGCAGCGCTATCTTGGGGAGGACGGCTGTGGGCGTATTGACGCCGAAACTGGGCTGAGCGCTATGGGTTGGGGATGACGTGGAAGAGGGTAAGATTTCCTCCCTAGCCACAAGAATCCCAAGGTACGCCCCGGAGGCTTTTGTGTGGTTCTCAGTGTATGCCTTCTCGGTCTTCTCGTCCAGGTCCTCCTCGTCAAGAATGCTATAATACACTGCGTCCATCCTGTCTTTCACGCCTTGTATCTGTGCGAAACGCACGTTAAACTCCAATATGGAATGTGTGGTGCCGCCAGCAATAATTTGTGACCCTATCTCAAGGAACTGAAGTATGGCCTTAACTGCCTCCCTAAAAATAGCGGCTTGTGACTTGGTCGGCATCGCGATGAATGAAAGTAGACAAAAAAATAATAAAAACAAAATTAAAAAAATAAACAAATTTAAAGGCAGTAAAAAGAACAACACCCTGTATATATTCTATAGTTGGGCTGGACGTATTTGTTTACTAAGGTAAGGGCAAATGGGCTAAAATTAACGCAACAATAAAGAAAGCAAAACTAAGTTGGGACGCCTTGTATATGGCCCACGGGTGGGCAAGCGCACGTGTGTGTGTATGTCTGTGTTTATTGAACGCGCGTACGTAATATTAGCCGACCGCAAAAGGAAAAAAACAACAAAAAAATCACGTCATCCGTAGCCCACTAGTGGGCAAGCGCATGCGTAGTCGATGGCGGCGCATCCAATCAGCCGGGAAAGCGTTAAGAAAAGGAAAGGAAATAAAAAATCTAATAATAATAAAGTGTGGGATACGTTGTACGTAGCCCACAGTTGGGCAGACCTGTAGCGGAAACGAGCGCGAAGAACGACTCCGTCGCAAAAAAAAAAAACAATAAAAACTTAATAAAAAATAAAATAAAAATTGGGACACTTTGTATGTGTGTCCCACAAGTGGGCAAACATGTGTAGAAGCGAAGGCGACGCACGCAAATAGCCGTAAGCGATTTTTAAAAAAACTGATTCAAAATTATGAAACACTAAGCTCATGTGGTGAGCACGCACAAGAAATGAGCCGTTCGCAAAGGCAACAATCAAAACAATAAAATTAAAAATTAACACTCAAAAAAAAAATTAAATCTTGTTGTATTATTATGTAAGAAAAATACACCTGCAGCCGATAAACATAGCATGAAAAAATTAAAATAAAGGCCAAATAACTGAGCTGAATTATTTTATGCAGTGTTAAATTAGCTTAGCTGTTGTAATACCAGGCACCATACAATTAACTAAATCTGTAGCCAAACGGTAGCCAAACGTAGCATGAAAAAGGCAAAGGTAAAGTAACTGAGCTGAATTATTATTTCAAGCACGAATTAGGCACAACAACATTGTATGACACCATAGATCTGTGATCCTGGTTTAGAATACCGGATGCATACACGAAAGCAACATAAAAACAACATGCAGAAATAATTGCGTCAAGATAATTCGGATGTTGTGTGGTCGCAATCCTGGTAGGATTTCAAACAAATTATACCTACCTCACCAAATTTTTATTGGGGCAGGGTAAAGTTATGTGAACAAATGAATTCCGAAATGATGGCACAAATTAGATTATGGGCGGAAACGATTATTTTTTAGTGGACTGTAATTAAAGGAGCTGATGGAACGTGAGACCAAGTTATGGTGAAATGGTAAAAGAATACTTGTTACGGGAAGGTCGCCGGCATTAATATTACCGGTTCGAAGATGACCAGAATGTTACGGCGAAGGGCGCTCGCCGTAACAGCGACGGAATAAGGTGTGTGGACCCAGGACAGGTCTGGTTAGGTTTCGGAAATGAGGGCATGCGACTTACTTGGTAGATGATTGGTGGGGGCAAGGCAGGAGACGGGGCAGCGAGCTGGCGGGCGGCGATGTAGGCGATTTGTCACGGCACAGCACAAAGTCCTTTCACCTAATCACAGGCACTATATTCACAGGCACTATCTATAAGGGCAGGGACCAGCGCGCGTATTTTGTGGGCGTCTCGCGTTAGCTAGCAGACAGACTGGTCGCGCGCGCGGCTCACCAAGCTAGCGGCGGCGGCTCGCGCAGCGGTGGCGCCGCGGCAGACAGGCGGACGCGGTCGTCAACAACCGCTGAGTCCGTCCCGGCTTTGGCGGGAACAGCGACATTTAAAAAAGAAAAGATGATAAGAAATTAACAAATATTTATAAGACAAAATAAAATTACAAACAAAAGTTAAAAAAAAAGTGAGTGATGATGGTGAGTATGGAGGTGATGATGGTTAAAATGAAGGTTGATGATATAAAAAGTGAAGGGGTAGGTGCAGCTGACGTGGAGGCAGGCGAAGGTGTGGAGGCAAGCGCTGAACTTGGCAGTCGTCGAAGGGCGCAGGCAAGTGAAGACAGGCAGGCGCCGGTAGGCAGGCGCCGGTAGGCGAAGGCAAGCGAAGGCCGGCAGGCGCCGACAGGCAGGCGCCGACAGGCAGGCGCCGGTAGGCGCAGGTAGGCGCAGGTAGGCGCAGGCAGGCGCAGGCGGCAGGCGCCAGCAGGCGCTGGCTGGCGAAGGTGCAGGCAGGCAGGCGCCACGAGCGGGCGCCACGGCGCGAGATGATTACATGAAATAAAAAGGTACCTGGGAAGTGGAAAAGGTAAGTGGTTTCACCACAATATTACGGGGGAAGTGGGATTCCACAAAAAAAATATTTTCATATGCGATATTTTCATTTCACTATTCGATCAAGTTAAAGTAAAAGTAAACTGCAAATACTCAAACCCAGAGATACTTATAGGTATACAAATACAACACACATATACCATATTCTGTTTGACTAGCTGCGTATATGGCTTTTTAAGCGTTTTTTCTATCGACTGACAAGTTGCGTACCGTAAAATGCTGCTACTTTGTCTGGATTTTAAATTTTTTTGTAAATATCTCTGAACCTATTATTGTTATAGCGTTTGTTAAGTTGTCAATGATAAAATAGACTTTATGCTTTACCAATACCACCCAAATCTTTTTATATCATACGAGTTTTCCGAATTACAAGTGCGCAAAGTCATAGGCAAAGTTGTAGGTGAAGGACACAACTTTGCCTAGAAGAGTATCTCGTTGAATAGGATGTTGACATTCTTAGTTTTTTTACGTGTCTATTTCCGACAGTTCCATTATTGCCATTCTGGTGATATATTTTTTTTTCATAAATTATAGGTAAAGTTGTAGCAAGTATCACAAACTCTTCATACAAAAACGGTGTTAGCTGTAGGGTTGTAAAAAATATAAATTTTAAAATTATTACTTTGATTTGATCAATATTTTTAAGTTTTATAAGAACAAAAAATAATCGTTAAATTAAAATATAACACAAAAATATCTTAAAGATTGATATTAATATTAGAGATAAGAAATAATAAAAACAAAAATTTGTTTTCCAATAAACATAGATACGTAAAATTATAGTTTTACCTGGCCCCCATACTAAGCTGAGCTTGGCCTGGCCTGGGGATGTAAGTAAGTACATAAATAAAACTCTTCAAAGAGTTGGCTACGTATCGCTATTTGATGGGTGAGTAATAGTTAGTTAAGTAGAAGAATTACTCAAGTTCTCGCTACAGAATTAGGTCTTGCTTATTACAAAAATGTATTACCAGCACTAAAAGTGTGTGCATTTCACCTCAATGGGCTGAGTGAAATTTTTAAACTAAGCACACTTAACACACAAGTGTGCTTAGTTAGCGTAGCACACGGAGTTAGAACATGGTGGGTGAGCTTTCATTTAATCACATTTGTTTTTTTAAGGTAAAATAAAATCCTACAAGTGACAACCCTAGACCTAGGCCAAGTTGTGTTACTAAGGTTTACGAAACACTTTGCAACTATGCATACTAGGTTATATCTAGTATTTATCTAGCTAGTAATTATTTTTGATCACAGACTCACGCAGATCAAATTATTTATATTAATTTAGTCTTTTGGTAATAGTCAGTTCTTATGCTGCTAATAATTATAATATGCTGAAGACTATTTTTGATACCTTCATAGAAATATTTTTAAATTATTAAACTCTTTTATTACAGTAACAATAAATTCGTTTTAGTAGCTAACTTACTCGTATGAAGTCAGATTGGAATCAGAATAAAAAAAATAATTTAAGTCTTTCAGTAATAATCATAATCATAATCTTTATTTGCAATTAAACATGGTATAAATGATGTAACAATTAATAATAAGCACTCAACATGTTTAGCCAAATTAATTAGCATGCAATATACTTATTCACATTAAAATAATGTAGGTAGGTACTAATTTCCTCATTTTGATATGACATTGCTCTATTCAATTCAATTCAATTCAATTCAATTCTTTATTCATAACAAAATACATTGTGTTGAACATTTAAAAAATAATAATAATAATTAAAACATATAGGTAATAATAATCAAAAAAAATAAAAATTAATTATAAACATTATGGAAAAAAAATACAAAATGTCACAATAATAGTAGTAACAAAAGTAATTAATCAATAATTGCTAAATAAAACAAAAAAAAATAGATTTAAAATAATAAATAAGTTAAAATCATCATTCAAGATCGCGATCCTTCGATGAATTCCTCAACTGAGTAAAAGCAATTTTCCAACAAAAAAGTCTTTAATTTATGTTTAAAATTACCCTTGTAGATGGAGATTTTTAGGTCAATAGGCAGTTTGTTAAATAGTTTATATGACTGATATTGAGAGCAATGTCTGACCGCAAGTCTAGTAGGAATAATATTATTGAGAAAATCTTTTCTTCTAGTGCTCTCCCTCTTAGCCCTTTCTTCTGAAGACTCGATGTTACCTAAATTTTTGGCAAAGTTTATCAGCAACACTAGAATATACAAGCAAGGAACAGTCAATATTTGAAGAGTTTTGAAATGCTCACGACAAGACTCTTGCTGCCTAATGCGGACTATGATACTAATTGCTCTCTTTTGTATGACAAAAGCTTTCTGTATGTTATATGTAAAGCTTCTCCCCCAGAACAATATGCTATACCGAAAGTAATTAATAAAAAAGTCGTGACTCTATTAGTGCATGGTACACAATTTTTAAATGCGAAATGTCCAGCTCATCACGAAGACTTCGAAGCACATAGCAAGCTGAGCTTATTTTATTTTCTATTTCTTTAATTTCATGTTTCCAATTTAACGAACTGTCAATGTTTACACCTAGAAATTTAGTGACTTCAACAGTGTCTATTTGTTTACCATTCACTGCAGTATTTATATTGTAATTGTTATTAACCCTATGGTTAGTCCGAAAAATCATAACATTTGTTTTTGTAGCATTTATAAGGAGTCCATTTACAGTGAACCAATTTTCTAACAATTTTCGGGCATTATTAACGTTTGTTTCTAGGCTTTCTAAATTATTTGCCGAAACAATTGCATTTGTATCATCTGCAAATAGTACTAAGCTTGTAGAATTACTATTAGCTGCTACGTGATTCACTAAGTCATTTACAAACATTACAAACAGCACTGGGCCCAATATGGATCCCTGAGGCACACCTACTTTAATATTTATTAGGTTAGATCTCGTATCCACTTCACACATTTAATCATCAATAGTTTTGACTTCTACAAACATTTTTCTGTTTCGTAGGTATGATTGAAACAGTTCCAAAGCCTTGCCTTGAATGCCATAATGAGAAAGTTTGTGTAAAAGTAATTTATGATTGACCGTATCAAAAGCCGAGCTCAAATCCAGAAACAATGCAGCCACCTTCAAGGTGTCATTAATTTTACTAACTATATCGTTGATCAATTTGTTAATTACATCTTGAGTTCCAACACCCCTCTGATACCCAAATTGCTCCTTATTGATGATTTTGTTTATAAATAGATGCGATAGCAAACGAGATTTAATAACTTTTTCGAAAATTTTTGAATGAGTAGGTAATATTGAAATGGGTCTGTACATTTTTGAATCCGACCTAGATCCTTTTTTATATACAGGTACAACCTTGGCTATTTTCAGTTGGTCAGGAAATATTCCCTCTTCCATTCACCTATTATAGAACCTACTTAAAGGCTCCGCCAAAATATCAATGTTCTCCTTTATGATAGTAATGGGTATCTCATCATAACTGCAAGACAGCTTAACCTCCATACCTTTAACAATTTTTTTTATTTCCGTAGCATCAGTTGGATTCAAAGTGATCTCATTTGTTATCGGTATCACGTTATGTCGAAGAGAGCTGAGTGCCGATTTTATATCAATTGGAATATTGTTCAAGCTATGGTCAAATTGTTTAGCAAACGCTGCAACTATTTCTTCTGGCTTATTTGTAATTTTGTTTTCCACCTTTAGGATTAGTTGTGCCTGTTTTTTACTTTTTATATTTCTATGCCTATTGACTATCACCCATACGTCCTTACACAAATTTTTAGAGTTGGATATTTCTCTTTGAACGGCTAGTTTTTTGCGTGTCTGATAATTTTTCTGTATAAAGTAATGTATTTATTTCTATAACTTGCCATACAATTATTTTGTAGTTCTTTTTGTACGCATAGAAATCTTTTCATTTGACTTGATACTTTTATGCCCTTTGTAATCCACTTTAGTGTAGATTTCTTATCTAAGTTGGACGATTTCTTTGTCTTTGGAAAACAATATTTAAAAATTTCGTAACTCTTGTTTATAAATACATTAATACCCATATCACACCAGTTGAAACCCGTCAAGCATTATCTGTATCTTTGTTTATTATTTTTTGAGAATATCCTTTTCATTTGATGAGCTAATGTTTTTTTATTTTGTCTATTTTTATATCATGCCACTATAGTATTACATAATAATCTTGCACATTAAATAACACAACACAATAGAACTACAACACAATTTATCCTCTAATGTCAAAAAAATATTTTAAGTCATACAGGGTATGTGTGATTCTAACCATGTACCCAAGTGTCTTTTAAAATTATTTATATTTAAGGTCCTAAATTTGTCGGTATTTTATTAAAGATATTGATGCACATAGTCAAACAGCTTTTTTTGTACTGCATTGTTTTTGGAGTTACATCAAGTACCAACCTGTTCAAATCTCTAGTATTTGTTGGATAGATATCACATGCTCTTTTAAATAAATGCTTATTCTGCATTACAAATACACATGTATCTAAAATATAAAGCGATGTTAGAGTCAGTAACTGCATTTGACTAAATAAATAACGGCAAGAAGTCCGTGGTGGAATACCATATAATACTCTTAAACATTTTTTTTGAGCTATAAAAGCTCTGTATCTGCTCGTTTAAATTAAAATAACTACCGAACTTGTTTCTTAGTGATTGAGAAACACACATTGTTCATTAAAATTAGATTTTTGTTTTGAAAGTAACATTCTCCTAAATTACAGTTCAAATAATCATTACATTAACTATCTTGTCTTGTTAAACAACATCGAGTTAGATATCTTAAGTAGAGTAAGTTCAAATAGTCATTACTTACTAAAATTGGTATAAAACGAACTGATTTTATCTATTTTCGATACTCGTGGATAGGAACCTCATACAGTTACAACTACTACAAGTGCTTCGTTCTACAAAATCACAAATAAGTACTATGAATGTAAGTAAAACGTTTTTATTTTTTATTTTCTGAGTGAATGTTCTGATTTGTTCTGACTTCTGTCTAACGTATATGATTTGCATAAAACTGATGTGATTCGCTTTCATTTTTTAATTACTGAGTGAATGTTCTGATTTTTTATGACTTCTGAGTAACGTATAAAATTGTACTGGTTGTTACAGATTGCTCGTTCTACATTCAATGAAGACGATGACGATGTGGTGTTCCAAGAAAACACATATAAACATTATTATTACCCACAGTCGGACGACGATGAACTTCCATCGTTGCAGAAGAAAGAATCAATCGACGAATTCTTTGAACCACCAAAGAAGAAGCCGAGGACAATGAGATCTTCAACAGTTGGACGTTGTTCCGGGAGAGATTCGACATCTTACGTGTCAACCAACACCGACGACGGAGCAAGTGCAACACATCTCATTAAGATTGAGGTGTATGATTTGAAGAAGATTGAAACATTGATCAATCGGACCATTGGAAGCATGCAGATGTTCGTGTGAAATATTACACAAAGTCTACCAATGACGATCATCATAAGAAAACTCGTCAGCTTATTTACAACATAACAAAGGGAATATCCAATTCTCCGAATTGTCGGAAATACTCTTACAGCAACAAAGATAAAAAGTAATACGCCTAAATCCATAGTACTTATTTGTGATTTTGTAGAACGAAGCACTTTCTTATGTCATACAATAAATCAGATATTGCTTTGTGAGTATAAAATAAATATATTGTTAAATCATTTACTTGTTTGTATTTATTTCAAAGGTTTTAATGAAAATACCAAGTTAAATTTCAACATATTTAATAATAATTTCTCAAAAAAAAAATAGGTTACAGTTACATGTTATTGGATCAATAAAAAAGACTTAAATACATGTTTTATTAACACATCATTATTATGTATCTTTATTAAACATTTCAACAAAGTCACTAAGAGGCATACCTCTAAGCTTAAGATACAAATACACAAGACGTTATTCACCATAAAGAATAAGAAATATCGAATACAATATAACTTAAATTATATAAAATAGTTTTTTAAAATTTTATTTATCGTAATTTATAATGACCCCATGCTAATGTGTCAGTGGAATTTGGTACAATATATCTCTTGGTATCATTGTAAGACAAACAAATTTTATTTATCTTTTGAGTAAAAATGACATGTTTAATGGATCTAAAACGATACATTTCAGCAAGTTCTACATTTTTTTTAAACAAACAAGTTTTATAATTATGTAATTTCAATTGTCTAGTTACACATTTGTTTACACCTTTTGCTTTAGTTATTGTTTTATTCTCTACTTGCATAGCATACATTTTTGAGCGTAAACCGACAAATTCAGAAAAAACATGGCCATTGTGTTCATCTTTAAAATAACCTAATTTTTTCTTATTTAATAAAGGAAAACCATAAATATTGTTTCGTGCGTAATCCGATGTGTCAAAATAATTACATATATCGGGTAGAATTTCTTTATAAAAATCTGCACAAAAAATTTGGTAAACTAAGCTGTCAGTGTCCGTATACAACAATTTTAAATTTTCAAATTTACACTTCATGTATTTGTAATGGAAATCATACATTAAAGTTTTTGATAAATCTAATATACTAAAACCTAAAAATATGGGTTTATTGTAGAAAAGTTTAGTCTTTTGTAATTGGACTGCTACTAAACTCTCAGAGAAAACTGACAAACTATGAAATTCAGGTTTAGCAATCAGATCTGACGCACCTTTTTTTTTACCCCGATTTTCCCAGTGAGTCAATAGTTTAACGTTTAGTCTTTTTTCAATATTTTCCATGGTCTTTCCAAAAATTTAATTATTCATTAACTTATAAAAGTCTTTTTCAAAATCAGATTTTGCTAACGTACGCAATTGCGTGTTTAAATCTATATATTTTTTTAACCAGGCACTTTGTTTAAATTTCAGAACTCTATGAACTTTCGTAAGTTTTAAACCCAACTCTAAGCTTTGTAAGAGATTTCTATAATGTAAAATATATTTTTCCTTATTATTTAAATTTGGGACCAGCTTTCGTTCCTTAGAACCACCAATACAAATATTTTCAGGACATAATGGTAAATCGGAATGATGATCATGAAGGCTATCAGGATATTCTAAATCTACTTCTAAAATGTAACCAAACTCTGAAGTGATAGGAACATTAAAATTAACATCAACACTCGCCCATTCAAATTGAGAAATAGGTAAATACTGAGACATAGCCCACCCATACAAGCTATTAGCATCCAAATATGTTAGAAAAGAAATAGGATCATCTGCTTTATAATTATCCATATAAGGATTATTGGCTTTAGCGTAACGATTACTACATTGAGACACACCACCCCTGATACCAGCTTTTATAAAGGCTATTTTATCAAAATCTGTCAATAACTCGATTTCGACTTCGGTAAACTTTAACATAGCGTCCCAGCTTAAACCAGGAGCAGTGTAATAATGAGCAGGATCTAAATCATAGGTTTTTAAACAAACATTTCTAAAGTTTTCGAATATATCACTTAAAAGCAAAACATCTGTTTTTAAATAAAGATTAGAATAATCAGACATACTACAACATTTAAAATGAGACCACACTCTTTGAGCGTGAACGTAGTCTTCGTTAGAAATCGTTGACCCAGTAAGTGAATTAAAAAAGTCATAAATTTTTGGTAATGATGGTGATTTTAATGACCTGAAAGAACTCATATACTCATATGGATATACACCTTTTCTTTTCAGCAATTCAAAGTCGTTTACATTCGGAAATTCATTTTTTAGTTCTATAAATTGATTATTATTAAGATTAGAAGCTAATGAATTTAAACTACTTGATAAAAATTTAAAAGAATCAATAAACCTTAAACTTACACGCTGACCGTTTACGTAAAGAATTTTAGAAAACGAAATATATTTTTCTTTATTTTGGGGGATTATTTGTACTTCACCATCAGCAAAATTTAATGCGTGTACAATAAAGTGAGCATCGTAATTACTTAGATTATGTAATACTACTGGTACAAAGTCTATTTTATGAAACTTTTTACTACATATTTCATGTGAAACACCTATAAACGCTCCCGTCTGCCAGTTATAGTCAATAAATTGCTCACATAAATCTTTTTTACAAATGTAACATACTTTGGTTTCTTCTATACATTTTTTATTTTCATTCGTAAGAGGGAGAGGAGCAGTTTGAAAACTACATTTACTACATATAATTTTTAGATCTTCTTAGAGCTTATTCATAAATACATGAGCACAGTTTTCTCCGCTATAACTAACATATTTAGAGAGATTACTATCATATGAACACTTAATATAATAACCGAAACTGTACACGTCATGTCTCTGAACATTAATGGTTGATGATTTGTTAGGATCACCAGAACAAGAGGCAATAGGTTTTAAAAACGATTTGAAGTCAACGTAAATAATAAAAGGAACCCTCTTTTTCTTTTCAAATTTATCAAAATATAACTTATCATTAGACACATTTTCATTGAACCAGTTTTTTCTAAACATACTTGGACTTGGTAATATTGTACTAATATGAGCACAATCATGTTTTTGGTGGTTATCTACCGCATTGCTTGTAGGAAAATAAAGCAGACAACCATCACAAATGTGAACCGCGCCATTTCGTTTAGTGATCTGCTTACTCACTAATCATGATAAATTTTTAATATAGCAATAATGTCCGTTACTACCACTGGTGACGTATAGTAAATTTATATGTGTTGATTTGCGAGACTTTGTAAAGTACAGGGGGCCAATAACATGATGAGTTTTAGTCTTAGAGTTATATTCTAAACCAAAAACGTTAATGCTTATATTGTTTAAGCGCTCAACTCTGTAAACATCAGTTAATTTTACTGGAAACGAAATCCCATTTAAATTTAACTTGTTTTCCAATTTCCAATACTCGTTTACACGATCGGGGTTTTTTGATACAGGATACAAAGCTGAGAGTAAAGCCCATTTACAACACTGCACATCTGCGTTTTTAACATTGATGACTGCTTTTTTAGTCCTAATATCATAAGGTAATTCAATAAAAGATGATCCCCGCAGTGGATTGAATTTATTAATATTCATATCTAAACTAATTAGGTCCGTAAGACTCCATCCACTATCTTTTTTCTCAAACTCACTGACTTTATTAGCTAATACTTCTTTTATTGAATTAAAAAGTATATTGATGTCTTCGGATTCATTGAGAATATAGTTCTGAGTTTGGAAGTCAAAAACGTTTTGTACATTTTTATTTTGGTGCACGAAGTTAGCACACAGTATAAAGTTTACTTTAAACGTTTTTAATTGTACTATATCATCAAGAATCAAAGTCCTTAAATCATCAATTATTGAATTAAAAAATGTCAAATATCAACCGTTTCCAAATCTTTTGAGTCCGCTAAAGAAGTTATTCTGTATGTATGAACTCTTTTGCCAAAAGCAGTTTCAATTAACCTTACATTTGGTAAATTATCATGGGAACGAAACACATTATTTTTGTGATTCTTACTTTTATAGTGATTGGATAAATACCTTTTTTTAACGGAAATATTGCAAACTGAACACATCATCATCTCGCTATTATCTACAGTCGAATCATCTTCAGCTCCTCTAGATGTTGATGGTTCATTAATACGTCGTCTTTTCTCATTGTTTTGAATGCTATTCTCAGTTTGCCGTTTTAATCCTCTCCCAATTTGTATGTTAACACTGTAAACATAAATAAAAATATTAGAACTAACAAAAAATCAACAACATAATTTTTTTTTAAATATTAAAAATAATACTTACGTCTTTTCAATTTCTTCACTGAGTTTCACTAATGATTCATCGAAATATGAGTCAAAAATATTTGGCACTTCGGCACAGCTTCGGCACAGCTTCTGAAGCTGGCGAGCAGTGGTGTCTGTGGTTTGTCATGTCAAATTCAACTTTCAATTGTTTAAAATAACGATAATTTGAGTGTGAAATCCTCGTTTTATGAACCATCTCTCGTGATATATTTTTGTTATTATAATACACCCATACTTACTAACTTTCTGATAAGAGTGTATCTTAATAACTTTGTTTATCTGCTCGTTAGCTACCGAACTTGTTTATTCGTGATTGAGAAACACATAATGATCTACCTAGTATAAAAACGACGAGCAGTGGTGCTTACTAGTTAGTAATCAATGCTCTGAGTCATAAACTTCTACTCGTCTAATTGCTTGAGAGTTAATAATAAATGGCTGGAACGAAATATGTCAGTGCTTTTTTTTCATCTTCAGTCGATAAAACTGATTTGAACTGCACTGAATATGATGAAGAGTTAAATGAAATCTGTGATATAGTAGAAACTGCTGAAAGTAAAGAACGAAATATTTTTGACTCATATTTTGATGAATCATTAGTGAAACTCAGTGAAGAAATTGAAAAGACGTAAGTATTATTTTTAATATTTAAAAAAAAATTATGTTGTTGATTTTTTGTTAGTTCTAATATTTTTATTTATGTTTACAGTGTTAACATACAAATTGGGAGAGGATTAAAACGGCAAACTGAGAATAGCATTCAAAACAATGAGAAAAGACGACGTATTAATGAACCATCAACATCTAGAGGAGCTGAAGATGATTCGACTGTAGATAATAGCGAGATGATGATGTGTTCAGTTTGCAATATTTCCGTTAAAAAAAGGTATTTATCCAATCACTATAAAAGTAAGAATCACAAAAATAATGTGTTTCGTTCCCATGATAATTTACCAAATGTAAGGTTAATTGAAACTGCTTTTGGCAAAAGAGTTCATACATACAGAATAACTTCTTTAGCGGACTCAAAAGATTTGGAAACGGTTGATATTTGACATTTTTTAATTCAATAATTGATGATTTAAGGACTTTGATTCTTGATGATATAGTACAATTAAAAACGTTTAAAGTAAACTTTATACTGTGTGCTAACTTCGTGCACCAAAATAAAAATGTACAAAACGTTTTTGACTTCCAAACTCAGAACTATATTCTCAATGAATCCGAAGACATCAATATACTTTTTAATTCAATAAAAGAAGTATTAGCTAATAAAGTCAGTGAGTTTGAGAAAAAAGATAGTGGATGGAGTCTTACGGACCTAATTAGTTTAGATATGAATATTAATAAATTCAATCCACTGCGGGGATCATCTTTTATTGAATTACCTTATGATATTAGGACTAAAAAAGCAGTCATCAATGTTAAAAACGCAGATGTGCAGTGTTGTAAATGGGCTTTACTCTCAGCTTTGTATCCTGTATCAAAAAACCCCGATCGTGTAAACGAGTATTGGAAATTGGAAAACAAGTTAAATTTAAATGGGATTTCGTTTCCAGTAAAATTAACTGATGTTTACAGAGTTGAGCGCTTAAACAATATAAGCATTAACGTTTTTGGTTTAGAATATAACTCTAAGACTAAAACTCATCATGTTATTGGCCCCCTGTACTTTACAAAGTCTCGCAAATCAACACATATAAATTTACTATACGTCACCAGTGGTAGTAACGGACATTATTGCTATATTAAAAATTTATCATGATTAGTGAGTAAGCAGATCACTAAACGAAATGGCGCGGTTCACATTTGTGATGGTTGTCTGCTTTATTTTCCTACAAGCAATGCGGTAGATAACCACCAAAAACATGATTGTGCTCATATTAGTACAATATTACCAAGTCCAAGTATGTTTAGAAAAAACTGGTTCAATGAAAATGTGTCTAATGATAAGTTATATTTTGATAAATTTGAAAAGAAAAAGAGGGTTCCTTTTATTATTTACGTTGACTTCAAATCGTTTTTAAAACCTATTGCCTCTTGTTCTGGTGATCCTAACAAATCATCAACCATTAATGTTCAGAGACATGACGTGTACAGTTTCGGTTATTATATTAAGTGTTCATATGATAGTAATCTCTCTAAATATGTTAGTTATAGCGGAGAAAACTGTGCTCATGTATTTATGAATAAGCTCTAAGAAGATCTAAAAATTATATGTAGTAAATGTAGTTTTCAAACTGCTCCTCTCCCTCTTACGAATGAAAATAAAAAATGTATAGAAGAAACCAAAGTATGTTACATTTGTAAAAAAGATTTATGTGAGCAATTTATTGACTATAACTGGCAGACGGGAGCGTTTATAGGTGTTTCACATGAAATATGTAGTAAAAAGTTTCATAAAATAGACTTTGTACCAGTAGTATTACATAATCTAAGTAATTACGATGCTCACTTTATTGTACACGCATTAAATTTTGCTGATGGTGAAGTACAAATAATCCCCCAAAATAAAGAAAAATATATTTCATTTTCTAAAATTCTTCACGTAAACGGTCAGCGTGTAAGTTTAAGGTTTATTGATTCTTTTAAATTTTTATCAAGTAGTTTAAATTCATTAGCTTCTAATCTTAATAATAATCAATTTATAGAACTAAAAAATGAATTTCCGAATGTAAACGACTTTGAATTGCTGAAAAGAAAAGGTGTATATCCATATGAGTATATGAGTTCTTTCAGGTCATTAAAATCACCATCATTACCAAAAATTTATGACTTTTTTAATTCACTTACTGGGTCAACGATTTCTAACGAAGACTACGTTCACGCTCAAAGAGTGTGGTCTCATTTTAAATGTTGTAGTATGTCTGATTATTCTAATCTTTATTTAAAAACAGATGTTTTGCTTTTAAGTGATATATTCGAAAACTTTAGAAATGTTTGTTTAAAAACCTATGATTTAGATCCTGCTCATTATTACACTGCTCCTGGTTTAAGCTGGGACGCTATGTTAAAGTTTACCGAAGTCGAAATCGAGTTATTGACAGATTTTGATAAAATAGCCTTTATAAAAGCTGGTATCAGGGGTGGTGTGTCTCAATGTAGTAATCGTTACGCTAAAGCCAATAATCCTTATATGGATAATTATAAAGCAGATGATCCTATTTCTTTTCTAACATATTTGGATGCTAATAATTTGTATGGGTGGGCTATGTCTCAGTATTTACCTATTTCTCAATTTGAATGGGCGAGTGTTGATGTTAATTTTAATGTTCCTATCACTTCAGAGTTTGGTTAAATTTTAGAAGTAGATTAGGAATATCCTGATAGCCTTCATGATCATCATTCCGATTTACCATTATGTCCTGAAAATATTTGTATTGGTGGTTCTAAGGAACGAAAGCTGGTCCCAAATTTAAATAATAAGGAAAAATATATTTTACATTATAGAAATCTCTTACAAAGCTTAGAGTTGGGTTTAAAACTTACGAAAGTTCATAGAGTTCTGAAATTTAAACAAAGTGCCTGGTTAAAAAAATATATAGATTTAAACACGCAATTGCGTACGTTAGCAAAATCTGATTTTGAAAAAGACTTTTATAAGTTAATGAATAATTAAATTTTTGGAAAGACCATGGAAAATATTGAAAAAAGACTAAACGTTAAACTATTGACTCACTGGGAAAATCGGGGTAAAAGAAAAGGTGCGTCAGATCTGATTGCTTAACCTGAATTTCATAGTTTGTCAGTTTTCTCTGAGAGTTTAGTAGCAGTCCAATTACAAAAGACTAAACTTTTTTACAATAAACCCATATTTTTAGGTTTTAGTATATTAGATTTATCAAAAACTTTAATGTATGATTTCCATTACAAATACATGAAGTGTAAATTTGAAAATTTAAAATTGTTGTATACGGACACTGACAGCTTAGTTTACCAAATTTTTTGTGCAGATTTTTATAAAGAAATTCTACCCGATATATGTAATTATTTTGACACATCGGATTACGCACGAAACAATATTTATGGTTTTCCTTTATTAAATAAGAAAAAATTAGGTTATTTTAAAGATGAACACAATGGCCATGTTTTTTCTGAATTTGTCGGTTTACGCTCAAAAATGTATGCTATGCAAGTAGAGAATAAAACAATAACTAAAGCAAAAGGTGTAAACAAATGTGTAACTAGACAATTGAAATTACATAATTATAAAACTTGTTTGTTTAAAAAAAATGTAGAACTTGCTGAAATGTATCGTTTTAGATCCATTAAACATGTCATTTTTACTCAAAAGATAAATAAAATTTGTTTGTCTTACAATGATACCAAGAGATATATTGTACCAAATTCCACTGACACATTAGCATGGGGTCATTATAAATTACGATAAATAAAATTTTAAAAAACTATTTTATATAATTTAAGTTATATTGTATTTGATATTTCTTATTCTTTATGGTGAATAACGTCTTGTGTATTTGTATCTTAAGCTTAGAGGTATGCCTCTTAGTGACTTTGTTGAAATGTTTAATAAAGATACATAATAATGATGTGTTAATAAAACATGTATTTAAGTCTTTTTTATTGATCCAATAACATGTAACTGTAACCTATTTTTTTTTTTGAGAAATTATTATTAAATATGTTGAAATTTAACTTGGTATTTTCATTAAAACCTTTGAAATAAATAAAAACAAGTAAATGATTTAACAATATATTTATTTTATACTCACAAAGCAATATCTGATTTATTGTATGACATAAGAAAGTGCTTCGTTCTACAAAATCACAAATAAGTACTATGGATTTAGGCGTATTACTTTTTATCTTTGTTGCTGTAAGAGTATTTCCGACAATTCGGAGAATTGGATATTCCCTTTGTTATGTTGTAAATAAGCTGACGAGTTTTCTTATGATGATCGTCATTGGTAGACTTTGTGTAATATTTCACACGAACATCTGCATGCTTCCAATGGTCCGATTGATCAATGTTTCAATCTTCTTCAAATCATACACCTCAATCTTAATGAGATGTGTTGCACTTGCTCCGTCGTCGGTGTTGGTTGACACGTAAGATGTCGAATCTCTCCCGGAACAACGTCCAACTGTTGAAGATCTCATTGTCCTCGGCTTCTTCTTTGGTGGTTCAAAGAATTCGTCGATTGATTCTTTCTTCTGCAACGATGGAAGTTCATCGTCGTCCGACTGTGGGTAATAATAATGTTTATATGTGTTTTCTTGGAACACCACATCGTCATCGTCTTCATTGAATGTAGAACGAGCAATCTGTAACAACCAGTACAATTTTATACGTTACTCAGAAGTCATAAAAAATCAGAACATTCACTCAGTAATTAAAAAATAAAAACGTTTTACTTACATTCATAGTACTTATTTGTGATTTTGTAGAACGAAGCACTTGTAGTAGTTGTAACTGTATGAGGTTCCTATCCACGAGTATCGAAAATAGATAAAATCAGTTCGTTTTATACCAATTTTAGTAAGTAATGACTATTTGAACTTACTCTACTTAAGATATCTAACTCGATGTTGTTTAACAAGACAAGATAGTTAATGTAATGATTATTTGAACTGTAATTTAGGAGAATGTTACTTTCAAAACAAAAATCTAATTTTAATAAACAATGTGTGTTTCTCAATCACGAAGAAACAAGTTCGGTAGTTATTTTAATTTAAACGAGCAGATAAACTAGTTTCAAAGTACAAGTTAATAGAGTTTACCTAATTATAATGAACAAAGTTATTAAGATATACCTACTCTTATCAGAAAGTTAGTAAGTATGGGTGTATTATAACAGCAAAAATATATCACGAGAGATGGTCCATGAAGAAGATTTCACGCATACAGAATGTCCATGATTACAATTAACTCACTTACCGCCTCTGTGGTTAAGTGGTTAGGACCACCCCGGTCTCAGAGTCAGGGTCACGGGTTCGATTCCCAGCAGGGGTTGCACATGTGTGTACTCGGTTTGGTAGGTAGGACTTGAAAAAATCCATTTTATCATTTTATCTTATTTAAGTCTGTTGCCACCAGTGCCTTAGTAGTTTTTTAGAGGATTCCAGGTGAAGTGTGCCTCCACTTTGGTCTTACTAAGGGATGACCTTAACATCAGGTGGGATGAAGACAAAGCGCTTTCCTGAAGAATCGATAAAATACAATCGCATATTAGTAACTGGACAAGACTACAGTGACGGTACGTCATTAGATAATGAGGTGCATCAGAATCGATATAATGAGGTACATCGGGAATTGTGTGATTAAGACCGGCGAGTCATTAACGATTCATTAGTAAATCAACTGAGAGCTAACGCTCGAAGATTGTATCTCGGAAACGGTTAAAGATATCGCTCTGGGACCCAGCGCAATCGATTCAAATGGGGGGGTTCTCCATTTTTTATTTTTTTTTATTTTTTTTTTAGTTTTGGAACGACTTGAACTAGCCGAGCGAGGGCCAGAAGAAGGCCAGTTTTGAGTGTGCCAGAACTCTCGAATCCCTACTACTCATATCGTAAAATGGAACCCACATAAGCATGGTAAGCAACAATCGCAGTATTTAAGTTCGTTACAGTTCTGATACACTTTAGCGCGTATACAAATTTATTAATTCGGGTACAAATATTGTCTATTTGCATTTTCCAATTTATATCACTATCTATTATTATTCCCAGGAATTGAATTTGCTATACTTCATCAATATTAGTGTCTTTATAATTAAGTCAAGGTTAATATTTTTATATTTATTAAATTGCACCTATTTAGTTTTAGTCAATGATAATAATATCATATCATTGGTTTTAGTCAAATTAATTTTTAAATTGTGCTTGTCAAGAAATTTAATTAAGTTAAGTATATACAGTCTTATTTATGTCATTTTCATGTTCTGTAACTGTTTTAGTTGAAGCTACTACTACAGAAATATCATCAGCAAATGGCGATGCATTGATAACCGGTTGCATTAAAAACGTCATTAAACCCCTCAAACCCCAAGCGGTCGCATGAGACCGCACCTACAAAAACACACTTGACTTTGTACCGTGTTTTCATAGACTTACAGACTACTTTAGTATGAACAAGTTTGGTTATTTCGGTTCTGTGGTTCATCTTATGTATTGTTATCGCACAATATCGCATAGTCTATGCTCAATTCTGTCAAATTTGACGTTGACAGTTACTGTCAAAAAAGTGTCAAAAAAAATCCAAGAGTGAGTGGTTAATATAAATAATAAACAACACTGGGCCCAAAACGCTACCTTGTAGCACACCACATTGATTGTGTTTATATTGTGATGAATACGCTACAACTTAATTTTTTTCTTAACTATCAGTTTTTCTCTTAACTAAAAATTCTGCTAAAGACTATTATAAAACTTATTTTTACTTTAATTAAACTTTTTTCTTAACATTAACAATAAATTCGTCTAGTGGCTAACTAACGCATAAGAAGGCAGATTTTTTTTATGTGAACCGTCATAGTGACTGCATCCTGCTTGATGGTGAACAGCCGATGCAGTCCAAAATAACGGAGCGCTCCTCACCGTGGAACAAGCACGGTAACAAGCGCACCCATTCATGATGACGGCCTGCATAAATGCCGTTTCACGCCCCGCTTAAAAGACCCGGGACTATAGGAGCTGGGAAACACATGCGTCTAGCCGAATGGTCTTACAGAGGAAAGACTTGCCGATTTTTTTGGTACGAGTGCTGATAGTCTGCACAGTATGATGGTGGTTCCTAAGACCAGCACGTTTAGTCCGGGACAGGAAAGGAGAGGGCATTAGATCAAAAAGTTCTTCAGAACATAGTAGTAATTTAGTAGTAGTAGTAATTTCGGTAGAAGACACTGAGAGAAGCAATGTTTAACCGCCTCTGTGGTCTAGTAGCTAAGCCACCGGTTTCAGACCCAGAGGTTCCGGGTTCGATTCCCAGCGGGGGGTACATCTTTGTGTGCTCGGTTTGTATGGTGGTAGGGCTGTTAAGCTGTGGCTAGCTACCACCATCTTATCAAGTCTGACGCCATAACAACGATGTTTATAGCATTGTTGTGTTCTGACAGTTTGAGATAAGATAGTCAGATCCTCAGTGGTTGAGGATTCCGGGTGAAGCGCGCTTCCACATTCGGCCTTATCGTCACTTACCATCAGGTGAGATGAAGGCCAAGCGCTTACCCGTTACCGAATAAAATAAAATAAAGTCTCTACGCAGCTGGAGGTCCTCAAAACAAGCTGTTACCTCAGCATCTCCAATAATGCGTACCGCTCGCCTTTGCAGTCTATCAAGTGCATTTAGCGGGGCCATCCCATAGATGGGAACAATACTCCATACTCCATCGCACCTGAGTCTTGTACAGCAAACAGCGCTGCTCGGGAGTGAAAAACCGCCTCACCTTATTGAGAACACCCAACTTACGGGAGGCAGTTAAAATAACACTCTCGATGTAGCATTTTGGATTTAGTTCCCGGCCGATGTCCATGCCAAGAATGCTAAGGTCCACTGAAATGGGCAAAGGAGAGTTCTGAAGAGAGGGAGAAGGACTGACGAAACAAAACGGCGGGGGACTCGCAGCTCACCGCTCCCGTTGTCTTTCATTCCGTTTATGTCATTTCTGATCTGAGTCAAACGCACGAATCGTTATTCGGGCGTACAACTTGCTTTATTTATTTAATCTTTTTCGCACAAAAAAACAACTATAGTTAATTAGGTCAAGCAGAAATTATTAGTGCCTAGTGCAGAAAAAGTTAAGAGAGAAGTAAACTTCACTAACTTGTTTGGATCTTTGATTACATACAAAGGTTTGTATGTAGTGAGATCTTAGAGCATTGAATGCTCTAAGAGTGAGATACAATGGAGTTAGGTACTTTTTGACTGTGTTCAATCAAAGAGATCATTTCGAAAAGGCGTAAATATACTTATGATACAAATAATTACCGACAAGAAAACGATTGTAAAAAAGCTCGAAAAACCCGAAAACCCGGTTTTTGATTTTCCAAACCCGTATTTTCTTGCGACCCAGAAAACCCGAAATACCCGGGGTTTTTTCGGGTCGGGTAAACCCGGGTTCGATTCGATGCCCTACTGTCTGTATGTCTGACGATCCGAATCTAAATTAATTTCCGCCAATGATTGTCTTTCTTCTGTAAGCCCTTCTTTGTTTTATCTAGTAGCAAATAGAATGTTTTTTTGAGTCCTTTACTTACAGCTTTGAATAAACCCCTTTTGGCGCAATTCCTCAAATAAGGGTGAACCCAAAATCTTCTTTTATTTAAATTTATAACTTGTATGAGTGCAAGCACGTTTTCATCCTGACGACGACATCTTCAATGAAGTTGACTGAGTAAAGGAAGCATACCTAGCCACCTGCGCCTTGACTCTGCACACCGCGACGCGCCTCGACTTAGGGATGGTTTATATTAGAGCGGGCCGTTTTTCAGGTCCGTGGCACGGTGTAATATGAACTGCTATGAGACGTTGCATACAAAATGTATGCAACGTCTCAAATTAAGGCAGGCCGCACAAACACGGTTTCCTGATTAGGTTTCCGTATCAGGAATTCAGATTCGGAATTCCGTAAGCCTAGCGCATACATTCTGTTTTTTCTATTCGGAATTAATATTGCCCGTACGTAGAGTGACGCCTTCGTGAAAGCACGTTTTACATGGACGAAGACGAGCTGATTTCTGTGGCACTGTTGCTGGCGATAATGCCTGATTTACACGTATTAAGTAGTTAACTAAACTTTAACTTAATTTTAAGTGATTAATTGCATGTAAACACACAATTTAATCTACTAAAAATATCAGTAGCACACGTCCTCTCTATACAGCGCTGATGCGGTTTCTGAATGAAAAATTCCGTTCCGTCCGTTCGTGTGCGGCCGGTAAACCGAAAACTACGCGAGCGCTGCGTTCGGAATGACGTCATTCGGTTTTTTCCGTATGGCGGCGGTTTGGAGCCCGAAACGAACGTCAGGTTTTTTTTCCTGATGGAAAACATACCAACGTTTGCGCCGTGGTGTATATTTTGTAGGTAACGCATGCATTCAGCTCTCCGAATCTGAATTCCTGATACGGAAACCTAATCAGGAAACCGTG
Organism: Scoparia ambigualis; assembly: GCA_963921215.1. Classification (NCBI taxonomy): domain Eukaryota; kingdom Metazoa; phylum Arthropoda; class Insecta; order Lepidoptera; family Crambidae; genus Scoparia; species Scoparia ambigualis. Next base: position 17,799,012 of record OY992505.1, read on the forward strand.
TTTGTGCGGCCTGCCTAATGGCGCCGTCCGGGTCCCGTCCGGGCCCGGACGGGGCACGCCCCGTGCACGGCCCGCTCTAATATAAATTACATCCCTTACCGTGTGGGCGTCGCGCCTTACACTCTCGCGCGAGTGGCGAGACGAGCCGCGAGGCGAGGCGCGAGACGAATGTGTTAGGCTGGTTTCACAGTCACGCGTTTGACCAGCGCCGGCCACACGCGCGCGCTACACTATAGTAGTTGCGCGTTTGAACTGCATGATGACTATGAAACGCTACTACAATCTAGTGCAATTGTAAGCGCGCGCGTGTGGCCGGCGCTGGTCAAACGCGTGACTGTGAAACCAGCCTAACTGGTGTGTATGCGCCTCGCCTCGCGCCTCGTCTCGCACCTCGCAGCGCTCGCCTCGGGAGCAGTTTTTTGAACACGAGTAAAGGTTGCTTCCCACATATCAGTGAAGTCACAGTTCCGGCACAGTACCGGCACAGTGAAAAATATTCTTTCATTCATTCTCTATGAATTTTGTCAAAATAAATACGTCCGTGATTTGCCGGTGGCGACACTGACACTGACAAATGGGAATGCGTTCATAGAGAATGTATGAAAAAGACTGCCGGCACTGTGTCGGAACTGTGACTTCACTGATATGTATGAAGCAACCTTCAAAGGGCCTCGCGAGGGAAGCGAGTGCGGTGCTCTCGCATCAGTTGCTTACTGGCGATCTGTAATTTAACACATTTGTAATTACTATAATAACCGAAACAATATTATTTAAACGTATAAAAAATAGTAGGTAGCAAATTAAGTAGAAGTTAAAAAACTTTGAAGGTTCTATTGCGATGAATACTGATATCATCCACCATCTTTATCGACGACGTATTTTTTTTACTTTTCTTTTTCTTAAATTATTTACGTAGCTGTAGATACTTAGTAAACCAAGAGTTGATGCCGCTAATAATTCAACGTCTTCCATTATTGCTGGCTCGGAACGAACTGAATGCTTCGCGAAAGAACACGAGAGTGTGAACAGACACGCATTATCTCGCAAAAGAGTTGCGAGTACGGTTACCATTTAGGAATTTGAAAAGTCCTGACAAAAAGCCTGACATTTCGATAAAAGTCCGGACTTTTTAGTCACAAAATGGAAACATTACTAACTTTTTATATTTTGTTTTTAGATAAATGAGAAGTTAATAAAGACTTATTTGATATTACTTATTATGTCGTTAAACTCATATTCCAAAATCCAGACAAATTAAAAAGCCGGACTAGAGTTTAAAAATCTGGACATATCCGGACTAATCCGGACAGATGGGAACCCTAGTTGCGAGGCGAAGGTGTATGGAGGTACCTATTAGAACACGATAACGAAAGTATTGCTAAATTTTAACTCACCTTATATGTCAATAGATGGCGCTGATTCAATTCCATACAATAATACAATATTCCGCAATAGAAGATCTAGATCTTGCTTTTCATCATCAGCCTGTAGAGTCCCACCTCTGGCTCTGGGCACAAGCACGACACAACAGACCTCCCCACATGGACATGGGGACATTGGGCCATACCACCACGCTTGGCCACGCTAGCCCACAATGGGGGTTTTAGTAAATAAGTATCAGTTAGTAGTTCGTTCATGAATATAATATTCATACGAAAACTTTCGAAACACCTGACGGTGAGTTACAGAACATAAGTAGGTAGGTACCTAGCATACCTACTCAGGTTCTTTGCAGCATACCTACTTACGTGTACCTTATAACAAGGAAAGGAATCTAATTTGTCTATAATAATAGCTAAAAACTGCCGTTCTAAAGAAAAACAGCTGCACACCAGTGCGTTCATTCATTCATGTCTTTAGCGTTACTCGCAGGGTGACCATACATATTTTTTCCGTTGATGATTTTATAGGGTAACATAAATACAAGCTAAGTGCCTACCTACTTACTTATTAACAATGTTATGAAACAGACCAGACTTCCAGACTTGTTCGTACGCTTGTCTTCCCTATATTTGTGTACGCAGCTGAGACGTGGACACTGCGAGAAGTGGAAAGGAGGAAAATAGACGCACTTGAGATGTGGTGCTGGAGAAGAATGCTTGGAGTGTCATGGAGTGAATTTCGTACAAATGTCTCGATACTACAAGAACTCGGCATCACTCAGCGCCTATTCTCCGTAGTACAATCTCGTATCCTGGCTTTCTTCGGACACGTTTCCAGGCGAGACAACTGCTCCATAGAACGCCTCGTTGTCCAGGGGAAGGTGGAGGGTACAGACCGCGCGGGAGGTCACCCATGCGATGGACCGACCCGATAAAGTCAGTTGTAGGCGGATCCTTGAATGAGTTCAGCCGGATGACCTCCAGCAGGGAGAGATGGCGCGACATCGTGAGGCGAATAACATCTGCCCCCTCCGATAGTACTACGTATCGAGCACGACCGCTCTGCCAAGAGCTTAATGTAGAGAGAGAAGAATTAAACAACAATGTGTTTACCCTATACATTGTTAATACCTATTTTGATCTACTCTTGTTTATTTTCACATGATTATTTTTATATGTAGCACTTGGCTTCATTCATGGATTTTGTCCAAAACCAATTACCGGAGAGGAAAGCCTGTGCCCTGCAATGGGACGTTTATGGGCTGATGATAATTACTTCTTCCAGATATGACGAACATAAAGCGTAAGTTTATTTCGCGTTTAGTTACTTAAGCATGGTAGTCGGCCTAGTAACAGCGGCTAGACGTACCACCCTACACACCGCTTCGCCATCGAGCTCCTCAAGGAACGTAGGCTGATGATAATTAACCTCTTCCAGGTAGGACGAACATGAAGTGTAAGCGTAAGTTCATTTCGAGCTAGTTACACAGATGATGGTCACCCTAGTAACGGAGGCTAGGCCATAGAAAACATTAGACGGACCAACACACCGCTTCGAGGGCGGTGCACTCAGTCCGACTGCGGCGCGACGGCATTTGTTTACGGCACGGCTTTTGCTCTGTGATGGATGGTACGCTCGATGTATTATCTCATTCGTATTAAAGCCGTTGTCTGTCTTTTGTTTTCTGTGTAGAGCTCTATTGATAGAACACAAGGAACAATGACTTGTTAAATAATTTACCTAATACTAAATGGGAATAAAGACAAAAAGTTTATGATGTCTATGGTGGTTACTGTCGGCTTACTAAAGCCGTGAGTAGGTACGTGAGTTGTAAGTAGACATGCGAATAGTTTTTTGAAAAGAGACTGCGGTTAGTCGCCTTCGCCTATAGATTAACATGCAGATTATTCCTAACGCATATAATCACGTCAAGACTAATTTTTCCCGAAGGGTTAGTCAGAGACTAGACAATGAAGACCACAAAAGCAGTCCTCTGGCATAGTCTGCTTTTCGCCAAATAGCGACTGCACATGTGCTCAGCGTGACAGGTGGTGAGCCCATCACCGCTCTATGCTCTTGGATGTATGTGCAGTCTTTAGTCCGTTAGTCGCCTTATTATCATAATTATCATCAGCCTATAGACATCCCGGCACAGGTCCCCATTTACGCACAACAGCACGTGGGGATATCGGCTCAAAACCCACCACAATATGTCCCAATGCGGGTTTTCCATCGCCATCGTCATCTTACGACAATAATTGTGACCTTCCGAAGTACCATAGACAAATAAATAATTATCGTCCTTGAAGTACAGAAGAGCTACAGATTTTTTTTTAATTTGATCACCCATCCAGTGTCCCGGCATTGCGAAAGTTGCTTTATGACGGTCGTAAACCTTAACCGCTGCGCCATGGAGCACATAAGCTTAAACAATACGCTATAATTATCTTATTCGTCGATGGCTATAGTTATATTGTAAAATGTGTTTCTTAATGATTCCTTAATTAAAATACCTTTGCTAAAATGTGTATTTTAGCAAACAAGACAAGCTTCTATACGAATACAGAGGTTGTATAAGTTTTATGGATACTTGTGATGATGATTTGAGTGGTAATGAAACAAGTTATATATAAGTAATAGAAACAGTTTTATAATAATATTTTGTAGACTAGTACAAAAATAGCCAAAGCTACAGCACTGAGCAAGTATTTGTGACTTAAAGTAGTAATATAAAATATTCTTAGCAATACATTAATAATTATTATACTTTATAAATCTGTACATAATATATGTATAGTGACAACATTACATAGGCATTTTGCACTAGGTGCATAAAATGTCAGTAACTAAAGTTACTTATAGTTAAAACTATATGTGATGGGTAAATTGTTTAGGGCCTATATTATCATTTGTGTTCTTGTATCTGATTTCCTTGATAGTCAGTTGCTTGCCCTGGTGTATTCTCTGAAGGTGGCTCCTCATATCATAGGATCGTGAAAATGAACGGAGACAAACTGGGCATTGCGTTTTGCCTGCATGTGAATCTTTGTGTAATGTTAACGAGGTAGGATGTTTGAACCCTTTTGGACATAACTGGCATCGGAATTTGGCCAGCTCTGATTCTGTAAAAAAAAGAAAATGAGAATGTAATAATAAAAATTTAAAATTTTACGAATAGGACCCTACCTATGCAAAAGTATAAAATGAAATGCTTTCAATAACATGTTAAAATGGAAAGATTAACAAAAACATTTAATTGCCATCTTTTTTCTTTTGTTTGTTGTGACAAGATTTGTAAAGAGCTTAGACGTCATACCTGACCCTGATTTCTCTGACAAATCCTCAGCAGATGTTGATTGTAAGTCAACTTGCATGTCTTCACTTGACATTGGTTTTGGCTTGGAAGTTTCTGGTTCATTTTTAGATAACTCGGGTTGAGGTTCCAGTCTTTCAATATCTTGAGGCAAAGGCTCAAAAGAGGGTTTTGCGGTAAATGGTTGCGGAATGTTTTCATCTTTACCACTCTGTATAGTCGCCAAATTTATAGGCTCATCAGACAATACAGGCAACATGTCTTCAGTCAATCTATTTGATTTTGAACTTAAGTCTAGAGAGGCAGTGTCATTCACCCTAATTTGGGCTTTAGATGATTCGTCATCCACATTATCAGTAAGACCTTTAACTTCTAGCAGTTCAGCTGTTATTAGAAACGATTCCAACTGCTCCTGGAAAATATTTACCTCACCATGGTACATAAAGTTGATAATTGCGTTCAAGTCTTCATATTTAAAGTTTCTAAAGATAATTACAGGATGCTGGCAAGGATTCTCTTTAAAAATTTGCTTAAAATAGTTACTGCAAGCGGACAGTAACATTTTGTGGGCCTTTATTTTTCCCCCATCACAACACAGGGTCACATCAACCAGATCGTTTTCGAATCGAAGCACATTAAAAGCCTCTGTCACGTGAGTGACATAGTTATTCCATCGCAATGAAAACTGCGGTGCATTATTCATTATTTAGTTATAATAAATAAGGAGAACAAAAATAAATAATTAATTAAAATCTCAAAGAATTCGTCACAATGCCAGACCAGTCGACAAATTTGACATAAATTTGACATTGACAATATTTTTTACTTATTTGTTCCGTGAAGGAACAGGCTAAGTCAGAGACCATACTGCCTAGTCATTAGTATTTTATTTCTTTTTTTCCTAGATGATAATGAGTGGCGATTAAAATGATGAATGATAAATGATATTCCCCCAAACCCCTTTAGTCCTCAGTAAAGTAAACGTAGTGATTAAATCCTATATGAGTAAAGATGTGGAACTTTACTGAGATCTCACGCGGACTTCTTGAGAGAATTTGAAAAGTGATGTTGCACTGTTTTGTTTCATTTGCCAAAACTCATGCACGTTCACAAACACTTAACGGTTAATAATCCACTATTATTTCACACTAATATTCGAAAAAACACAAATTTTAGAAAATAAAACAAAACTGCAGACATGACGCTACACTTTCCCGCCAAGAAGTTCCCCATTGACAATAAATTGCCAGATTTTCCTTTTGTTTATTTCCATTTACCAAAGATAAAGGAATCTAGGTCATACAACCAAATTTTTAATACTAATTTTCTTTTTATATAATTTATTAAAAATAATTTTGCATTTAAATGGAAAAAAATATCAGGTTCGAACTCACGCATTTAGCAGCTTCAGAGAAACCAATTATGCCTCAGTAGCACAAACGGACGAAATAGCTATCGCCGCCGCCACGAATGCGAAATGTCATGGATTTGAACGCGAACCGCTTAGTTGTCTAACCAAGGTTTTTCAAGATAGTAGTTAAATATTGATCTTATTGTATTTATTAATTATAGCCGTGCTCAGAATGAATAAACCTAGAAAGATGGACGAATGCACGTGTTGGGTAGGTACCCAAAGACCAACGTATCGGCGCGGGGCGCGGCGTCGAGGACGTCCTTGGAAGCGGTGCGGTGGCGCGACCATGAAAACAACCTCGATGCATTTGATGGAAGTTGGTTAGAGCTGGCTAAGGAGAGAGAGAATTGGACGGAAGTGGGGAGACCTTAGCCCAGCAGTGAGACACTATACCTAGGTTACGTAAAAAAAAAAAGCCTTGGTTTCCTCCAAAAGCGGTGGCGCTACATGACGGTCGTAATAAGACGGTAAATAAAGTTCGATCTTCCCGTTTGTGCTCAATTGTTAATTCCCTTAATCTTAGTATACTCCCGTCTTCTTCAACCCATCACTTTCCTGGCTGTCAGCCGTCCTTGTTGGATCTTGCCATTGTTTCCTCCACGGGTCATGTCGGTTCCCACGGACAACTTCCTGCAGAGGCCTTCTCCTATCACGACCTTATCTTCCTCTCCTATAAAATCCGTTGTCCCAAACCTAAGCCCCGGGTGGTCAAGCAGCGTAATTTCAAGAATGTCGACGGTGAGCGCTTTATGGCTGATCTTAGGGACATTGACTGGGTTACTGTGCTGGAGGAGCCAAACATCGACCTCAAACTTCAAATTTTCAACTCTATCCTTATCCAACTCTTCGACGTTCATGCACCTCTTCGACCCATTCGACTTAGGCACCTTCCAGCTCCTTAGCTGACCGCTGACATCAAGGCTTTGATGGTGAGGCGTAATGCGGCTAAAGTAAAATTTCAAAATAGCCCCTCAGATGAAACCCGCTTTCGTTATAAGCAGCTATGCAATCGCTGTAGCAGGATGTGTATGGATGCGCAGCGTCGTCACATCCACGCGTCGGTCGCAAACGGTGACCCTGCGAAAGTGTGGTCTTTCCTTAAATCACTTGGTCTTGGTCAGCCTAAGTCGAATATTCCTCACAACCTGAATCCCGACTCGTTAAACCGGCATTTTGCATCACCCTCCTTCCTTTCCCATACCATTAAACAATCCACGCTGCAATCCCTTTCCTTAACTCCTTCTCTGCAACTACCTACCTTCTCCTGGAGGCCGGTGTCTGAGAGTGAAGTTGAAAAAAATATCCTTGCTATCAAGTCCAATGCAGAAGAAATGGACGGAGTCAGCCGGCGTATGATTCAGCTTAGCATGTCTGGTATCATTCCCATTCTCTGCCACATCTTCAACTTCTCGCTTAACACCGGAACTTTCCCAAACTGCTGGCGTCAGGCTGTAGTCATCCCTATCCCGAAAACCTCAAATCCTTCTCTTCCCTCTCATTTTCGACCTATTTCCATTCTCCCGTTTCTTTCCAAAGTTCTCGAGCGCCTGGTCCTTCACCAGATCAGTGTGTTTGTTAACGCAAACCATTTACTGAGCCCCTACCAGTCGGGTTTCCGCCCTGGGCACAGCACTGTGACTGCTTTGACGGAGTTGGCGGACGATATGCGTGAGGGTATGTCGAATCAACAGCTCACAACTTTGGTTCTTTTAGACTTCTGCAACGCATTCAACACTGTTGATATAGTATATCGAGATATACTCTTGGCAATGCTGACGAGTGTTCTTGGGTCGGTCTCTGTGGTTGACTGGTTCCGAAGCTATCTTGCGAACAGTAGGCAGTCTGTCCGGATTGATGATAGTCTGTCTGATCCCTGCGACGTTACTGCTGGTGTGCCACAGGGCGGCGTCCTTTCCCCCTTCCTTTTCTTTATCTTTATCAACTTCCTTACTCCTCTCCTGTCATGCCAGTATCATCTTTACGCTGACGACCTACAAAACTACTCCCGTGCTCCCATCGAGGACGTTGACGACATGATTGCTAAACTTAATGTTGACCTTGCGACTATACATGAATGGAGTCGAACCCATGGCCTCTTGGTCAATCCTCACAAGTCGCAGGCGATCATTATTGGTGGGTCAATGTTCCCCCACTCCTATTAAATTCTGTTCCCCTTCCCTTCAGTGATGTTGTCAAGAACCTTGGTGTTCTCTTCGACAGTACGTTATCCTGGGCGCCTAATATTGCAGAGGTTAGTAGGAAGATGTTTGCCGCCGCTGGTTCGTTGCGGAGATGGAGAAATCTGCTTCCTGTGAGGACCAAGATCGAGCTTGCGCAATCTCTCCTCTTGCCAATTCTGGACTACGCTGATGTCTGCTCCATTGACCTCAATGAGGTGTTTTTGGATAAGCTGCAGCGACTACAGAATCTGTGCATAAGGTTTATATATGGCCTGCGCAAGTTCGATCATGTGTCTGAATACAGGACAGAACTCGGGTGGCTTCTTATCAGACTGCGACGTGAGGAGCATGTTCTGGTGCTCTTGTATAACGTGCTGTATGACCCTCGCACCCCTCCTTACCTTAAGGAACGTTTCCAATTTCTTGGTACGGATCACAAGCGTGAACTCAGGTCTAAGGCTGACAACTTTCTGAAACAGCGTCTGACTCGCTCTGAATACTTCAGAGACTCCTTCTCAGTTAAGGCTGTCAGCCTATGGAACAAACTCCCATCTGAAGTTCGTCACTCGAAGTCACTTGCTTCTTTCAAAGCCAAACTGCATTCGCATCTTTTGGCTAGGTCCTAGTATGCAACAACAATTATTTTATTTTAAGTATTTTATTATTATTTTTTTTTATAGCAGAAGGAGGCAAACGAGCAAGCGGGTCACCTGATGGAAAGTAATCACCGCCGCCCATGGACACCCGCAAAACCAGAGGAATCGCAGGCGCGTTGCCGGCCTTTAAGGAAGGAATAGGCTCGTTTCTTGAAGATCCCTAAGTCGTAACGGTCCGGAAATACCGCCGCCGAGAGCTGGTTCCACAACAATGTAGTTCGAGGCAAAAAATTTCTTGAAAATCGCACAGTAGTAGACCGCCATCCATCAAGGTGATGTGGATGGAATGACAGTCGATTGCGTGTAGTGCGGTGAAGGAAATTAGCGGCAGGGATCAAGCCGAACAATTCCTCAGAACACTCCACATGATATATACGGTACAATATACAGATAGACGCAACGTCTCTCCGAAGAGCCAGTGGATCGAGCCGACCTGAAATAACCACGTCGCCGACAATTCGAGCAGCTCTGCGTTGAATGCGGTCAAATGGAAGGAGTTGGTATTGGGGTGCTCCAGCCCAGAGATGGGAGCAGTATTCCATATGCGGCCTGACCTGTGCTTTATACAGTTGTAAACGGTGGGCCGGCGTGAAATACTGACCCGCTCTATTAAACACACCCAGCTTTTTCGAAGCTAATTTAGCTTTACCTTCCAAATGACCACGAAGCTGAACGTCACTCGAAATATCGACGCCAAGGATTCCAATAATCGGATTGGTATCAAGGGGAGCTCCCTCAAAGTTCAGAGGTACGACGAAGGGATGTTTTTTCGCGGTAAATGCGCAAACTTGTGTTTTGGAGGGGTTAAAGCGGACTAGGTTATGTCGGCCCCAATCCGAGACATGACTTAACATGTTCTCGGTGTCAGTCACACGTTTATTCCAGCTCTCGATGACGCTTTCCAGAGACATGTTAGTTCGCCCGGTGTAGAGCGTATCCCCATTACTGTCGTCTGCATAGCAATGAATGCTATTTAATGCAATGCAATGAATGCTAATTATATTACTAGTTTAATATATGTATACAAATATATATTTTTATAATATAGGTACCTAGGTATCAGTATTTTATGTTTATCTAATTAATTTTTGAATGATATTAAGTATTTGAATTCTGTTTTTATTTTTTTTATTTTTATCTCATATTTGCTTCTTTTGGTGCACTGCCTGTCGCTCTTGTTCTGATGTCCTATACCTCAAAGGCTGTCTGGAAGAGATCGCTTTAAGCGATAAGACCGCCTTTGCCCACATTAGCTTTTTTCTTTTTTAATGCTTACTGTTTGTACTTTTCTTTATTTTTGTGTGTGCAATAAAGCGTTGTATCTATCTATCTATCTAAAGTCACTAAAACGTTGACCATTTAAACAAATACACACATCCTCAATCACACTAAGCACCAACGATATTACCAAAACTAAACCTCTACCGTTCAGCCGACTTCGTATAGCGCTATCGCGCTTGACACACGCGATAGCACTTTATAAGTACGTCTAACGACTGCGTTTCAGTTGTGGTTTGGTTGAGATTATTTAGCGTGATAGCCCCCCAGGATTGAGGACCCACTCCTGATTTTTAAAGGAAAATCATACCATCAATTATTAGTAGTACCTACCTATAGAAAATAATTTTGTAGGACAAATTCTGGAACTTGTAGTATATTGCTCTCTAAGGTACATCATATAAAGGTGGCTCCTCAATCCATACAGTCTGGATTGAAGAAAAAAAAGTTACATTTTTGAAAATTTGGTATGTTTTAGGAGGTATTTTGAGGGTATCTACTAAAAAGGAGATGTTTAATTTTGTATGGAGAAAATGCCAACAACATGTACACAATATCAAAATGTAGCTAATTAATGGAATAAGCTTAATCGAAATGAGTTTCTTCAAATAAATTAATAGTTTTTATGTAGAAAGTATTTTAAATAACAAATTATAGCATCTTTCGTGATCGCAGGCGGTAATCTGTCAACGTCATGTGACATGTGACATGTCAAGTAGCTGTCAAAACAAAAGTACTTTTTCGTAGCGTAGGTGCAGCTAGGGACACGATATCGAATAGAAAGTATAGATACTGTACTCATGAGTAGTATCGTACTCGTAAAAGTATCGAAACAAAAGTATCAATACTTCAAGGTATCAAGTACTTTTTAGGGCCTATCTAGGGATGGTGATCTGAGATCGATTAATCGAATAATCGATTTCACTGGATCAAAAAATCAATTTTTTAGGTCGATATCTACATATCGACCTACAGCAGCAGCAGTACTACTACTGAATCGATCCAGTGAATCGATATTTCAACATAGAAAATCGAAATTAGATTTTTTCAGTTTTGTTAAGGACCGATAGTTTTCCGCTAAATTACTTTCTTAAAAACTCACGACATGGCTGTGTGAGAACTTCTCAAGACTCAATAAAGCTGTGGGAGTTTATTGAGGTTTCACACGGACTTCTTAAGAGAAGTCGAAAAGTGATGTTGTACTGTTTTGGTTTATTTGCTAACACTCATGCACGTTCACGAACACTTAACAGTAAATAATCCACCATTATTTCACATTAATATTCGACAAAACACAAATTAAAGAAAATAAAACAAAACTTCAGACATGACGCTTTACTTTCCCGTCATAACTCTGTCCTAATTTTTCATTACCATGCTGAAGTGGAAGTGTAAAAAGGTAGGTACCTACCCTCTACCCTCATGCAGCCTTCATTTATTTTTATATGATGTACAATTTTAAGGTCCTTGGGATTTATCACAGACAACCTGACCCATAACAAAAACCTCGCCAAATTGCGGAAAACCTATTAAGGAACTAATTCAATAAAAAGCTTATTCTGAAATATTATGGTAACAATCTTGTATTTATTTTGTATTATTATGTCATATATTTATTATCTTGTATTATGAAACAAAACAGTACAACATCACTTTTCAAATTCTCTCAAGATGTCCGCGTGAGACCTCAGTAAAGTCCCATATCTTTACTGAGGACTCAAGGGGTTCGGGGAACACACGGGGAACATCATTTATCATTCATCATCTTAATCACCACTCATTATCATCAAGAAAAAAGGAGTAAAAAAACTTATGACTAGGCAGTATGGTCTCAAACCTTAGCCTGTTCCTTCACGGGACAAATAAATAAATTAAAAAAAAAAAATTGTCAATGTCATCTATGTCAATGTCAACCTCAGTTTAATCAACCAAGTTACAACAAAATTATTATTATTTAATCGTTTATCACGAGATAGGTACCCATTTGATTTGGCTTGGTATTTCTTAGTTATTAAATTATTATTTGAATCAATAATTTCTAGTACTGTCAGTAATCTAAAATGGTAAAAAAATCTAAAAGTCATTGACAGTCATAACCATATAATTAATTAACAAACATTTAGATAACATTTTCCTTCTTTTCAGCACGGTCGTGTCAAGGTTCGAACTTCAGAAGAAGAGAAAGCTCGTAGAGAAAAGGAGCGACAGGAAAAACTTAAAATCTTTAAACATGCTATGCAAAAAATTCAAACTAAGGTTTGCAGTATTGGTAATCAATATAATTTTGCCTTAAGCTGGTTTTAGTCAAAGTATGGTGCATATAAATATTGAATTTTAAACTGAAATATCTTATTGTGGCCCACAGGTTAAAATAGTTTACTGTTCAGAGTAGCAGTATGTTATTGTTTTTACAATGTTTCCAGAGAAAAGATGGAGAGTTCGACCAAGAACTTTTAGACTTGACGGGTCAGGTGTTAGTCTCTAATCCAGATATTAATTTGCTTTGGAATATAAGAAGGGAAATACTATCAGTCTTTGGGTAAGATGGACATTAACTTCTCTGTAAAATTGCACAATTGATTGGACATAATGGCATTGTAAAACTTAACCAGACTCAAATCAAATTTTTTATTTATTATCAGACATATTTAGTCCATAGATTGTTAGTTACATTATTTCTTAAAACTGTTAGTTAAGTATATTGAAATTTAATAAAATATACAATACAATAATTCATTCATTTTAGATTACATTTACAACTACATTACATTGTTAGTTAAATTTAAAGTGTTTATTCGATGTAACATGCATTGACATCCTATGTTTCAGGATAGGGCCATCCACTCTTTCTGCGATCACCCTTAGGAGACTGTTGGTGCTGCCTGCACTGCCCCATAGCGAATCTACACTTTTATGCAGTACGGCGTGGAAGCCGTCTGTACTCCATTCCGCGAACATTCCCGAAGCGCTGCAGCGCTATGGCAGCCCCAACAGTCCCCTAAAGGTGTTGTTATATTGGACGTGAAAAGCATTGAACGCTTTTATAGAAATATGCAAAACTTTTCACAAATAATAAAATTAGAAATGTTGTGAGCTTAGGTGTCTGTTGGTTGTGTGATGCTTAATTTATTCATCAATTATTTACAGAAAAGATGATAGCAAGCAAGAAGAGATGTCTAAATTTTATGACTCAGAACTGCAGTTGACTGAATATTGTTTGATAATTAATCCAAAGTCGTACGGATCGTGGCATCAGAGAGAATGGGTTCTCACATCACGGCCAGATTCAGACTGGAAGAAAGAACTCAGTCTATGCAATAAATATTTAAAACTAGATGAAAGAAATTGTAAGAATTTAAAAGTTTTCCTATATTGTTACTTTGTCTAATAATAAAAATATAAAAAGTAAATTGATAGTTCTATTATGCTGTATCAAATACATTTTTTAATGTTAGTCACCTTTTAATAAAATAATGGCGAAAATCATTAGAAGCTAGTCAGAACAAGACAATTTAATGTAACTGTAATCCTATCAAGGCAGGTGTTTAACGTTTAGCACATTATTTTTACAGTTCACACATGGGACTACAGAAGATTTGTGATTCGTCAGTGCGAGCCATCTTTGAAGGAAGAATTTGATTATACAACTGAGAAGTTGATGGACAACTTTTCCAACTATTCTGCCTGGCATTATCGTAGTAAAATATTGGTGGAGCTACATCCTGATGTTCAAGGTGACTATGACTGCTAGTTTATCACTAAATTATACTCACAATAGCATTCTGTCTCTTAAAATTTCATGCATAAAGGACATGCAATAAATATATTTATGGCTTATTCTATTTCTTTTTACAGGAGGAAGACCTATAGAAGATAGTCATCATAAACATGAGTTAAAAATGGTCCAAAGTGCTGCATTTACAGACCCTGATGATACAAGTGCTTGGTTTTACTTGAGGTGGTTATTAGGTTTGTATCCAAAAATCGATTGAATAGTAAAAAGACACTTTGTTGTTTGTGCCATGACAATAGTCATAAATATGCTTAAGAGGCCTATTACATCTCGAATGTGACTTTTGTTAAAAATGGCCCATTTTGGCGTTTTCGATCGCTGAAACAAAAATACATTAACAGTTTTGACTCATTGAATAGTGTAGAATAGCTATTGGCATAGTGCGTAGCGGCCTCGCTTTTTGTAAATTTTGCTTAATTTTTTAATTAAATCCAAAATTGCAGAGAGATTTACATAGAATGCGCGAAGGCACAACTCATGAAATACTTGTAGAGTGCGCGCGTCCGGTTCGCGCGCTTGCCGTTCCGTTTGCTTTCATACTGGAGCCTCAGTTGTACGTTTGCTTTCCAAGAAGATGGACTGCACGACTGCTGTTGATATAATTGCTGCATCGGCAGCTATTTTATTTCATTTTCGCTCGCCGAGTGAGTTGGTGTTGGTGCGGAGCTTGAGGCGCGGGCGGGAGGAAGTGGGGTGCGGCGCGCGGCATTCGCCAGATGTGGACGCACCCTTATATAGTGGTATAGCGCGTAGTGGCCTCGGAATTTTTAGATATCACTGATTTTTTATAGAAAAAAAATCGTATTCTAAACAAAAAAAAATTTGCTTAAAGTTATTTGAGAAATTCTCCTATCTACGACAATATTATTGAGCAAAATTTATATCAGAATAATTGTTTCTTCATAAGGATAATAATAAAGATTTTATAATGAAATTATTATCCTATTTCGATAAAAACGATAAATACAACTGCAAAATTACTACAAAATGCGATGCGCCGGCCGTCCGAACTCAGCTTATTCACGCAGAGTGGAGATTTGTAATATTATGCATAAATTTGTTATCCTATTTCGATAAAAACTATAAATAAATGCAAAAATGGGCATTTTACGCGTAAATCACATTTGAGATGTAATAGGCCTCTTAAGACTGTATTGCTTGGTATGTTATTAAACCTAAACCTGAAACCCAGGTCCTCCCAGAGCCTTTAGTCCGATCCTGGCTATTCTATGGAACTAGTAGTCCTTTAGAATTCTTTCAAAGCTTGAGAATCACATTAATTTTCTTATTTCTAATTGTCTTGTTAACCAGTGCAATAATTTCAGGTGCTGTAAAAACTAATATAGACTTGGTGAATGGTACTGTGACACCATCAAAAACGTTTGTAGCATTTAATCACTATGTTGCCAAGGATTATGTGAGTGCTAAGACACAATTTGTTATTAATAATGTGCCCGTAACTGGTGACTGGCAAGCGTGTACTGGGAATCAGTATGACAAATTGTGGATATTGAAACATAATGAGCCAATAGTAGCTGATATGGACATTAAGGTAAATAGTACATTGTACTTACATACATCTAGGGTTGCCAGTTGCCATCTCTAAAATCTGGCAATGAGGAGGACAAACTAGAATACTCCGGATTTTAGAGCTTAGAACCCAGACGCGTGTGTGAGCCAAGATTTTGGTTTCGTACTTCAGGGGAATCACACACTCCGATTCCTCTCCTTGTATCCGCTACTGAGTGTAGTCGTTTATATTTGTGGAAAAAACAGGGGATTTTTTAAGGTACTCGTTAAACTTTGGTACTCAAGGGATGGCGTTATGAGTAGAGGTGGTAAACTAAGAAGATGGGAGGATGACTTTAAAAGTAACCTTAGGATCCCTATGATGGATAAAAGTAGCGACAGACAGAAAACAGTGGAAAGAGTTGGAGGAGGCCTTTGCCGTAAGGCACACCGAAATAAGAGACATTTACCTAAAAGCAGTTTCTTTTTTAAATTTAAATTGTGTTTAAGATTGTAATTATTATTGATGTTTAGTAGGATACAGGATACAGGCACTTACCATTTGAGTTAGGCGACTAATGTCTATATTGAAAAATGACGAGGTATAATAATGACGATTTTCCAGACATTAAAAAGTCAAAGTATAAAAATGTCGAATAATAATAACGACGACATAAAAAAATGACGAAGAATAATAATGTCGAAAAGGAATTAAGACGAGGAGGTATATTAATTGCCGATTTTCAAACATAATAAAGTCAAAGTGTAAAAATGTCGGGTAATAATAACGACTAAGTATAATAATGCCGAGTAAAAATAACGACGAAGGATAATAATGTCCACACAAACGAAGTAAAATAATGTCAATAGCGGCATGAATATGACATCGTTTATCTATTTTATGAAAAGGAATTAAAATGATCAAGTATTATTTTATTTTGAACTCTTCATGGCTATATGTATTATTCCTTTAAGGTGGATACTTGAAAACACACGTCCAAGAATCCACTTGGCATACTAGTACTTTTTTACTTATTTATCTAAATTAAGACACTCTTAAACATAAAACTAAAAAAAAACATATAAGTACTTAAGTATTTTATTTTATGTCGAAAGGAAATCATTGATATTGGTTGGGCCTTTTTAGTTTATAGATTAATGTTTTATATTTTAGCGTTTTATTAACGCTTAAATATACTTAAGTAAAATTTTAAACACTGAAAAAAGACGACAACCTCAGGCGGGAATCGAACCACGCACCTTCCGCATTCCGGGCGGCTGCCTTAACCACTTGGCTACCGAGGTCTGGCTTTCAACCGTCGAAATTTGTCAGTGCTTGATGCTTATGTTTTTTTTTTAGTTAACATTGCTTCATCAAATCTTAGAAGTTTTCACCTCTGAGATCCGAAAGAAATATTTTTACAAATATTTTAACATTCGGTTAAAATGAAGCTGCGTTTATAGATTAATGTTTTATATTTTAGCGTTTTATTAACGCTTAAATATACTTAAGTAAAATTTTAAACACTGAAAAAAGACGGCAACCTCAGGCGGGAATCGAACCACGCACCTTCCGCATTCCGGGCGGCTGCCTTAACCACTTGGCTACCGAGGTCTGGCTTTCAACCGTCAAAATCAAAAACCGTCAAAAATTTTTTGTTGATACATCAGGTAGGCATAATTAAATGTCGTCATTTTTATACATCGACAAAAATCAGATGGTCATTGTTATGGTCGACATTTTTATACTTCGACAAAAATCAGATTGTCATTGTTATAAATGTCGACATTGTTATACGTCGTCATTTTTCAATATAGACATTAGTCGCCCAACTCTACCATTTCTCTCAACTGCCTTCCTGATAATTTATAAGAATTATATTAATTGCTACATGTAATTTTTTATATAAATTTAATTTGATGCGGACTGTTATGTTGGTGGTTGGGTTAACCCAGCCAATTACAGGTGGATGTGTACAGTTTGCAAAACGCAAACCTTTTTTAATTTTCTGCTTTATGACTTACAACAATGTCTAAAAATTTAATTATCCATATGATAATTCCTAACTTTAATAAATGTTTCAGGTGCAATATGAAGCTGATGGTGGTCCTATGCAAGTAATTTTTTGCATACCTATTAAACCAATGATTTATATTGGCAAGAATAGTATTAATTTCCAAAGAAATTATTCTGAACCTGTGTTGAAGGAGTTGAAGGACCAACTGGAATCCTGTAGACAACTGCTTGCTATGGAACCTGATAACAAATGTAAATTGTTTTTTTTTTAAACCTTTATTTATTATTTAGCCGTGTCGCGTAACGGTGAAAGAATACTACCACCCCCTCTCTTCCCTTGGGTGTCGTAAAGGCGACTAACGGACTAAAGACTGCACAAATATCCAGCAGCTAAGAGCGGCGATGGGCTCACCACCTTTCACAAAGCTCATGTGCATTCGCTTTTTGGTAAAAAATGGACTAAGGCAGAGGACTGCATTTGCGGTCCGCATTTCCTAGTCTCTGATTAACCCTTCGAGGATAATTGTCGTGATTATATGTGTGTAATGTTATTTATATTATTGATGTAAAGCTCTTTATTCGCGGGGTATATGTTCCAAAAATATGCCGCGAATACAGAAACCGTGAATACGGAATGGTAATTTATATGGGATACGTTCCTAGGTGACAAAATGTTGCTTTCATTCTGTTTGTTTACATTCTCAAAAACACCGATCGCGGTCAAGGCGGCTATATCAAAGTCCACGGCGATATCATTTAACAACATACTTTAGGCAAAGTTGAATTAAGATCTGTATTACTTTTTTTATTAGTCCATTTGATGGCATTTACAATAAGGCGGCGCGATTAATTAGATCCGCGAATAAAGAAATTTTTAGCCGCGATTATAGGAATTGGGTCGCATTTTTTTAATCCGCGAATAGTGAAAACGCGAATGAAGGAAGCGCGAATAAGGAGCTTTTACTGTATGTTAAAAGTATCCCGAGCACCTCTGCGGTTTGGGAGGCATGTTTAGCTCTAATCTGGGAAGGCCCATCAGTGGGTTAAATTGTTTTCCATGAGTCTTTCTGCTGGTGTCCATGTCTACAGCTTCCTCATTCGACATAGAGAAATTCTAAGCATGCCATATTTTTGTGCATATTATGTGCAATCAAACGTGTCAGTCCTAATTTTTGTGCCACCTCAACTTCGTTACTATGAGTTGTTTTATGTGTGTAAGCTGGAGACGCGTGTCACCAGCTCGCACACGCCCGTTAAGACAAACCAGTGAGGATAGGGTTTTAGACTATAGCCAGAAATTTTGTGCATAATTTGGGCACTAGGAACAAAAAAAACTAACCATCAAACTCAAATACTGTTGAAACTACGACCATAAAACTGTGTGCGAGCTGGAGACACGGGTCTCTGGCTTGCACAGCTGTATCTTCGTAATTGTTTAAGCTACGGTTATGAATTATACCTCAAAATTTTGTGCCTAATTTGTGCATAAGGCACAAAAATTTTCACAACTTTAACTCACAAGGTTTTTGAGCTACGAACCGATAAGTATGTGTAAGCTGGTGACACGTAACACGGGCTAACACATGATAAATTACTGTTACTGTATAAGATAGCGTTTCGTTTTAAAGATCAACTAATACGTTATAATTTGTGCAAACACGAGGCAAAATTTCAAATATCTGGGCCTCTTAGTTTAAAAATTATAAGCCAAAAACTGTTTTCCCGCCAAAAAATTCAAAATAATGGCTCGGAAGTGGCTAAGCGCACCGTTGCCGTTCCGTGCGCTACACGTTTGCAATCGAGTTTGAACTTAAGAGCTAGCAATATTTAGAGTCATTTTAATTTGCGCTCTCGATTGTTTTAATTTATGTACCGAGAATTTAGACTAGGAGCCGTTTGTTAAAGCGATGCGCGACGCGACTAATTTAGTTTCACTACAGGTACCTAACTAACCTACCCTACTTTTTATTTTAAGGCCCCACTAGGTACTAGTGTTGTTGCTATAGTGATAGTTTCACTATCGATAGTTGACCTTGAAAAATAGTCGATAGCGCGAATAGCCCTATCGAACATATCGAAATGCTGCGATATACAATCGATAGTATCGATAGTGAAAATTAGGTAATACTATTGAACTTGGTCGATACTATCGACATACGATACTATCAATAGTATCGATACTATCTATAAACTATCGACGCGTTTCGATAGTATCGATAGTTTTGCTTTAGTAACTATCAACGAATTTTCGATACTATCAAGTGAGTATTGTAAATATTAATATCTCGTAATCTTTGGTTTTACTGTTTGTTATAATAATTAACAAACGACACACAACACAATTGACATAATAACTTTTTAGTTAACATTACTATGCACCGGTCACATGAATCATAAACACTTTGGCACTAAACTTCACTCACAAAACAATTTTTAACTTAGGAGCCAAAATAAATAACCGCCGCCATAACGTGGCCGGCCCGCGTATAGTGACCTAAAAGTATATTATGGTTAACTGTAAATAAAAAAAGGTTACTGATGAAATAATCTACAAATTGATTAATGTTTATAATCACTTTTATCAAAAAAATCAAAATATGAAGAAAATTACAGCACTTTATAACACACAATGTTAGCTGTAGTTGTTAGCAAAATCAAAATAACATAATTATACTTCTAGCTCTTCGTTTAATCTAAATTGCCACTATATCACACAACTATTGCATTGTACAAAAACTGTATTAAGTTTCCAGTAAATATAGATAAGAATCATACGAAAACTTATATTTTACGTCGAGAAAACATCATGTAAACAAATCACAACAACACAACTTTGTACTAATGTGGCTGACGTCCGTCCATAACTTCAGACACTCTTTTTAAATTTTTTTTTCGATAATGTTTTGTTCGGTCCGAATTTTACTAACTATGTCAATTTCTTCTATACGGACCATAGAAAATTCACAGACAGCTAAAACTTGTATACTACGACTCGGACCGGCTAAAATAAAACAACCAATCTGAGCCAAGTCTGTTGTACACCGGTAAGTACAAGAGACACGCATGCCTCTCAACTATTTTGTACACCGGTAAGTACATATGACGCTCGAGGGGTTAACAAACGGCTCCTAGTCTAAAATTCTCGGTACATAAATTAAAACAATCGAGAGCGCAAATTAAAATGACTCTAAATATTGTTAGCTCTTAAGTTTAAACTCGATTGCAATCGTGTAGCGCACGGAACGGCAACGGCGCGCTTAGCCACTCCTAGTCATTATTTTGAATTTTTTGGCGGGAAAACAGTTTTTGGCTTGTAATTTTTAAACTAAGAGGCCCAGATATTTGAAATTTTGCCTCGTGTTTGCACAAATTATAACGTATTAGTTGATCTTTAAAACGAAACGCTATCTTATACAGTTACAGTAATTCACCATGTGTTAGCCTGTGTTACGTGTCACCAGCATACACATACTTATCGGTTCGTAGCTCAAAAACCTTTTGAGTTAAAGTTTTGAAAATTTTTGTGCCTTATGCACAAAATTTCTAGCTATAGTCTAAAACCCTATCCTCACTGGTTTGTCTTAACGGGCGTGTGCGAGCTGGTGACACGTGTCTCCAGCTTACACACATAAAACAACTCATAGTAACGAAGTTGTGGTGGCACAAAAATTAGGACTGACACGTTTGATTGCACATAATATGCACAAAAATATGGCATGCTTAGAATTTCTCTATGTCGAATGAGGAAGCTGTAGACATGGACACTTCTGCTGTACTCAGAGACGTCAATTAAGTTTTAATGATAATTAAATGTGTTTTCTTCTCTTTTTAGCACTATACATAAGAAAGTGACAGCAAGAGACTTAACTGTCATTAAAACTTAATTGACGTCTCTAAGTAGTGCATTTTGATGTGAAAATGGAAATGTTTATTTAGCAAAACTTATGAACAATAATTAGTATACAAAAACAATGACAACACCATACAATAATCAAATATATGATCTGGACCATGCGAAGCGCGAATGTGGGGTGTGTGTGAAAGTGTAATGGGTACTGTCTCGCTTAACTCGTTGCTTTTGTAATTTCAGGGACCCTTCTCACCACCACTGTGTTTTTAAATTGCATAGATGCAAAACATTATCACCGAGAAGTGATAGACAATTTAAAAGACCTACAGAGTATAGATAAACTGCGCGCGGGTTACTATGATGATTTGAAAACGAGATGGTGTGTCGAAAACCAACTGTATACTGATTACAGTCACAGCAATCTCGATTATAAAATATCCTTTGGTGAAAAGGTTACAAGCCTGCCTCATCTACAGTTCTATAGTTATTGTGATAAAGTAGATTTGTCTGATCACTGCTTAACTTCCAAAGTTCTACCATCGTTGATAGTTCTGCAAAACTGTAAGGTATGTCAGAAATAAAATTAACTAAGTATAATGTTTAATAAAAGCTTATAATAATATCTATTTTACAGATGATTTTCTTTGTTTCAGAATTTATCACTAAAAAATAACAAATTAACAACTTTAAGAGGCTTTCCATGTTTGGACTTGGAAGTATTGGATTTGCAAGGCAATCATTTGGATATCGAAGAAGTAGATAGACTAAGGAAAAGTGTTAATTATAAAATAGTGTTCTAATTAGAGCTTTGCCAAATTTTATAGTTTTTCCTTTTTATTTACAGTAATTTACTTAAAACAAAATAAGGTTATTCTCAAAATATTATACAAACAGCTCTTACGCAAATTATCTTATTAAAAGTCTGCAAAGATACAGCAGCTTCGTCTCCAAAGAAGAATGTGTTTAATATGTAATGGCGTAAAAACTATTTTTGTTTAAACCGAAACAAACATAACAATAGTATATATTTAAGGGGGTGCCGCGCGATCGCAAAAACTAACATAACTTCAAAGCAAAATCAATCATATTGATATTTATAATTAGAACAATATTCTGCTTTGAAGTTTCAGACCTAGTAATTTAATTAGAGCAATGTTTTTATTCTACGAAATGTGAAAACAATCATGCTCGAGTTAAAAATTAAAATTTAATTGTTAAAGAAGGTGCGGAATATCAGTACAAATATTTTCATGTAAGAAATATTGTTTCATGTGTAAAATTAAGAAAATTGTCAAAATAATATGTTTTTAGGAGTCATTAGATTTATGTATTATTTGTTATTGTTTAAAGAATTTGTTTCAAATTTCAACAGGCCATGACCTTGTGCAATGATCAGGCTAACTTACATAAGTTCTTTTAATGTATTTAACTAATTCAGCGCATAGTACAAGTGACAATACGTAAAATTTCACAATTTCGTGCAGGACCCCCTTGTTAAGTACTTGAATTATAGACAAACTAGCGGCCCGCCCGCGCTTTCGTCCACGCTGACTTAGAAACACTGTCATATTTCAGCCATTTTGTACAAATTATAAACAAAAACCGTTCCCAGTTATCGCTCTTTCTATTAGTGAAAACCGCAGAAAAATCTTTATGATGAGATGATATTTAGGTACAACACGCTGAAGTGATTCGGAGCCGCTTTTTTAATGTAGGTACAGTAACTACATTAAAAAAGCTAATAAAAAAGTTAATAATAAAATAGGTACCTAGGTGTTTATGAGCTTAACCTTAAATTGTATCAGTAGTTCAAGTAAGACATTTGTGAACAAATACCATTATAAATAAGTAATTAAGTAAGTATATGAAGTCAGATGAATCAATATGCGAGATTCTGTTTAAAAAATTTGGCATAGCTTGATATGAACAAAATTTTACTGAATGAAATCTATACTAGCATGAGTTAACTATGTAAAAAGTAAACTATCTTATTATCTATGGATGTAATAAAATGACATACTGCCGTATTCTGCACCTTTTGTATTTGCCTATTTAAGATATTGGCGCCAGATTAAAACATTTGAAAATTTCACAACAGAATTAACATCAAACTCGCAATAACACTAGATTATTTCTTAATTAAAATCTTAACTTCCCTTACAATAAGTATTGCTTATGGTTCATTAGCTTGGCATTCTTATGTAATTCATGAACTGAAAAGCTGAGGTTAAAATAAGTAACTTATTTCTAAAAAATGTAGATATGTAGGTATAGAAGGACCAAGTTACAATGAAACATATTAGTGAAAACATAGGGTTTTTTATAATACATTTTGCTTGAGGAATATGAATGAACTTAATGTACATTTATGTAGTATGCTAGGTTTTATTGTCTAGTCCGTTGTTTTCATCACATTTTTACATAGTTATGATTATGAATAAAGTTAAATAAGAATAAAACTGAATCCGAATCTATCTATTTTTGTCTATCGATCCGTTTTAAAATGGAGCACAATTCTTACGTAAGTACCTACTATAACAAATATATTCTTACGTACCTACTATATCAAGATACTTTTATAAAATGGCATTAAATCAATTGGGGATATTTTAAGTAAATGCTATTTACATCTAAATAGAAAATACGACAACAAGTTCAGTTATCTACTGAAATAAAAATAATAACATTTTAAAACTTTAAAATATCTCCATTTGATTTAATGTAATCATGTATACTGTGGTTGTAATGTAACACATTATATATACAATATTTAGGCCCAATGAGTACTATCAGTTGCTGGTACATACTATGAATAATGTTAAAATGTATTTATATATTATTAGTATTATTACTTGCAACATGTCTGTATTAATCTTAACATTACTTGATATAAAAATATACCTAGTTCATGAACACTGAATTCTTAATTTTATTGTTATTCCTATGAGTAATGTGCCTTAAATAACTTAATTATAGCTTGTGCCCGCGACTGTGTCAGCAGATTTGGAATGTCGCTTACAAAAATGTAATTGATTGTAAACATATACAATTAATATTAGGTCTTAACTCGCAATAATTACCTATAGTAGTGTGGTTGTTACTTACGCCTGTAATTTCGACTACATCAGCAATGGCCGCCTTTATAAATATTATCTGTATTTTGTGCATGTTAAACACTGTATAGTATATGTTATGCAAGTAACATCTGAATCACGAAAGTATACATTTAATTTTATAATATAACACATTTAAAAGTCTGGCAATATCACTAAAACAACTTTTTGATTGTTAGCCAAAAATAACATTATTTTGTAAGTTTTTGGTTTATTATTTATTACTGCTATTATATAATAGATTCTCAACTCAGGTTTTATTTACAATATCTGAATCTTTCAAACAAAGCTTCAAGCTATCTTATTCAAGTTCACTCTAGTAACAAGCTAAGAAAATGTTGAGAATCTTCGTAATACAGTCTCGACTTTTAAAATCATAAGATTAATATAATAGTTATAGATAGAACAATACCAATTATCACAATGCTTATATTATTTATAATCATATAATCTGATAATACAATTACTACTTGTCAATAAACCTTATCGCCTAAAAGACGCAACTTTCATTTGTACCTATGTTACATTATTTTTTTTACCATAATATGGATAGGTTTGTCAAGGTTTTTATAATATCACAAACAGATTTCGTTAAATCATCTTCATCCCAAAACAGTCCTCCGCATCTTTCACATAAAATTGCAGGCTTGTTTGACGTGGATAACTTGTGTACATTATTTATTTCAATGGTTGCTCCTTGGCTTGTTTTGCACGAGTTTTTTGGTTGAATTACATTTACTATTTGGTATAAATCATCATCAGCTTCAGAGTCACTGAGAAACTCATCATAATTTGGTTCGTCATCAAAATCTTCATTGTTACATTGGTAATTTGTACTTTTAGCATACAGGTATTCAACACAAAGTTTATGCACTTCTTCTGGAGTCAACTTTTTGAAATTTTTCTCGTTACATTTGATACAAAATCTAAATAAATCATTTTGTTTTATCCCAATATTGAATCTATTGAAAATTATTTGTAACTGATCTTTGACACTGCCTTTAGTTATGTCCAAAATAGAACTCTGAGGATAATTAACATTTGGTGTTCCTTTCAATTTATTTACTATTAACAATCGATCTTCAGATATTGCCAAATTTATAACATCACACCACAGCATTGTTTCTGGCATTAAAATTGTATCAATTCCACAATACCTCAAAAACGGAAGTATGTGAGACAATTTAGGTTCTACCATGAATTTTATGTCTTCAGTAGACTTTGTTTCAATATTAGTTGTAAAGGTATGGACTCTTTCATGACCCCTTGATTTCTTTAAAGATTTCTTTTTTGGTTCTGTCATAACATCATTACATATTTCTTCGAAATTTATTCCTTGTTCCATGCATCTTTTTTGGAGAAAGGCATAAATTTCTATAAGTACATAAGCATCTAATGCAGCATAATGTATTTGTGTTTTCCTTAAAGGTCTAAGTTCCCAATTGGAGCATTGTTCTGATTTTTTGAGAGGAAGACCGAAACATGTTTGAACTAAGTTGCTAAGACTATTGCCTGAAGTCTCGTCATTATTGGGCAAAGTTACAACATTAAGAAGACTTTTCCATAACAAAGCCATGTCTAGCAGTCCTTCCCCATTCACTTTTATATTTCCTAAACTTACAACTGATGCTTTCATCTCTTTTAAATCTTGTTCAAGACCAAATCCCAGCTTTATTATTTCAGCATTGTCTAACAAAGATTTGTTAAATGTATACCAGAAGCTAGAGTGCAATGGATTATTTAAAACTAGTGTGTCAATTAGGTAAACATTGTTATAAGTTGCAATTTGTATTAATGCTACTTGAGACTGCTTTGCTCCAAAAGAAGGCTTCCATTCACAATCCATACTGACAACATTACATCCACTCAAATCATTTATCATCAAGTCGTAAAACTTTTCAGCTGTGTCTATTAACACTATATGATCGTCAGTCATGTTTAACTTATAATATTCAAGTGAGCTACTGTCTTCCTGTGCTTCCCAGTTCTCTTCCTTATGTACATCATCTACGGACAAATCTTTTAAGGCTAAAGGTAAATCATTTTGAGGTATGTTTAAGTAAGCAGCCCATTTACAAGCTTCATTTTTGTCATAATCAACTAACATGTCTATAAATTCTTGAGCAGAATCTGCATTCTGTCTTAGTGAATCTTTGACCAAGTCGTCCCATACAGATAAGCTTACATTATTTTCCTGGTACTTTTGATGGATTAAGTACCTCAGTCCGCCAGTTGTTCGGTTTTTACTGAGGTTCTTGCAGTTTTCAATAGGAATATTATATTTATTGCATAGCCTGGCAACCAGTTTCCCCAGTGGTTTATGATGTATTTTATCGTATTTAACATGACATATTTTGTTTTCTTCAATGTACTTTTGACCATATTCTTTTAAATTAAACTTCTTGTCAAGTAATTTATCTAAAAAGTTTAATAATAGTTGAACTTGGCTTGGACATTCTGATAAATATTCATCAATTAAGTTTGTTTTGTCTTGTAGAATGAGAGGGAAGAGTAGATCTTCAACAGGTATTTCATTAAATAGTTCCATAGCTATGATGACTTGAGATGCCAACTTGCAGTTATCCTTTTTAATCATATCTCTAACAAGTGGTAGAATAGTTTCTTTGATTGTACCAATTTGGTATGTTTTGACAGCTAAGCTAAGGAAGTTCGAATTCCTTTGATTTATGGCAATATAGAAAGCTGGAATTTTTAATGAATCTTGGGGAATTGTTCCTGTAGCCACGGACCATTTCTGCAGGGTCTCCACAATAAAATAAGGCAATGACTTTGGTTTACAATCCTTAGCATCGGCAGTTTTAATAACAAACACTAAACATAATCTAAATGGGTCAGCAATCGACTGGAAAAACAGTTCCATTTGATTTTCTAGCGTAGCACTTTTTTTCCATGTCTTCCATGTCGCTAGCAATTTTTGAAACCAAACTTTTGCGTTTTCATCCAAGTCCACATTCAGTCCTTTAGCACGAAGAGAATCTTCAAGTGAAGGCACTATCTTAATAGATTGATTTTTATCAACAAGTTGGTGTAGATTGTTGGTACTCATCGTATATTTTCATTAAATATCTGGTAGGTAAGTTTCACGAACTAAATAGTACTGTACTAAAGTAGGTAGGTTAATAATTACCCTAAGCGTATGGTGATTTGATGATTTCATACACAGTTTTTTCAAGAACGTGGAATTAAAGTCAACATTTGGAAAATTTCCACTACCACAATTTCCTTTTAGTAGGTACCTACGTAAAAAAATATAAATTTTCAGAATTTCCAAGTCAAAACGAAACAAGATGACATTTGATCTGAATCTGACACATGGTTCTTTTGTTTAGGTTTCACGATAACAAGATCTAGCCCTTACAGCCACGTAAATAATCTTCGTATTAATAAATACCTAACAAATTATTTTTAAATTAATATATGCTCCCTACTCCCTCTCGAACCCATGACCTTTGGATTGCTAGTCCACTGCTCTACCCACTAAGCTACCGAGACCCCAGAAGACTCGTTGAATTTTCTCTAGTATTTTGATTTACGCTGCAAGCCAGGGGTCTTTCTCGGTAGCACGGTTAGAGCAGTGGACCAGCAATCCAATGGTCATGGGTTCGAATCCCATTCGAGCATCCTATGACTGATTGATTTTATTTCTACTAAACTTTTTATCCTATTAGTACTAGTTAGGGTCAATTAAATTATAAGGATGAAATCTCTCTAACAAACTAGATAAGTTAAATAAAAGGAAACCATGAAAATATGTTAATTTAGGTATTAAAATTATGTACAAAGAATGGCAAACTAACTAATTAGTTGCTCGAAATGGGCTCCATTTTCTTGGATACACAAATAATTTTGCTGACGAATTCATTTCTAGTAACCTTTAATAACGTGTTGTGGATTGTGGACGTTGTGGTGAATATTATAAATTGTATTCTGGACTTCAACTCTCAACTTGTTTAAATTCGCTTTAAATGTAATGTAAATTTGATTTTTTACACAGACGTATTTACACGTCTGTGATTTTTTACGTTTTCCACAAAAAAAATGGAAAGGAGTGATATTTACGTTGATGTAGTAATTTAATTTAATATTTCAGTGTAAGATATATATAGGTATTTTTGAAAACAGTGTTAATTTAATTAAAACCTAATTTAATTGATATTTAGAAGTACCCGAGCGTGATGTATTTGCCTGTAAGTGTTTGTCTCACCTAGATACATGATTGTAATCTAGTAATAAATTAAGTGTATTGGTGTGTACAAGTAAACGTTGGCGAATCAATAAATAAATAAATATTGGGTGATCCGCAGGCCATCTGATTGTGTCGTTTGTACCAACCCAGGTGTTAAAATGGTTATGCAGTAGTGATTCTGCTGTTATGGGCTGGAACACTATCTTGCTATAGAATTATTTGGTGTAACTTTTACAGATTTTAGTCAGTTCGATTTCCGGGTTTCGTAAATCTTTGAATTACAGTTTTCTTTCTATTCAAAAATAAAGGAGTGTTTTCTTTGAGTGCTTTGAGTAACAAGTATTAAGAGTACTCCCTTCAGGTAGCTTTACAAAATAATTCCATCCTGTATACTCTAAGTTCGAGTTGAGTACGCGAAATCGTCGTTATATCCCCGCTCCGTCATACTCGGCTAACGTGAAACCCTACCTACACAGATTTTAGCTTTTCGGATAATTTTACAGCGCTTTTAAAAAAAATCCAATAATTATGAAGATTGAGCTGTACGAATTAGATCCCACTGCCTTATTGCCATGAGGAAAAATAAAAATTAACTGACATTGATTGTAACATCTGATCTGACGACTTCTTGGCGGGAAAGTGAAGCGTCATGTCTGCAGTTTTGTTTTATTTTCTAAAATTTGTGTTTTTTCGAATATTAATGTGAAATAATAGTGGATTATTAACCGTTAAGTGTTTGTGAACGTGCATGAGTGTTGGCAAATGAAACAAAACAGTGCTACATTACTTTTCAAATTCTCACAAGTAGTCCGCGTGAGACCTCAGTAAAGTCCCACATCTTTACTCAGGACTCAAGGGGTTTGGGGAACATCATTTATCATTCATCTTAATCACCACTCATTATCATCAAGGGAAAAAAAACAAATAAAAAACTAATGACTAGGCAGTATGGCTCAGACCTTAGCCTGTTCCTTCACGGAACAAATAAAAAAAAAAAAAAAAAAAAAAATGAAACATCTGACAAAATCAATGAATGACAGAGCATTTTGTGCATGATTTTGTGTAATTTCTGTTCGTTCTGGGGTTTTGTTGGAAATAATTGTCGTATTGTGACTTCTACATATTTTTTACATTTGTGTCTCAGTAAATAAATTAAAATGGAGCTATCAGCTGAAGGAACGACTCCCGAATACATGGAGCTGGCAGGTATCAAATTTAAGCTTAGCTTGCCTCAGCTTAAAGACGACCCTCAGTTGAAAGAGCGGCTTTTAAAAGGAATAAAAGACGGAAATATGGCACCCTACTACAAGGAAGTGTGTACAGACTTGGGTTGGCCTTTCGATCAGAAATTGTTTGATGATATGGCAAAAGAAAATGTAGATAGACTATCTAAATTTAAAGAAGATGATTCGGAGACCCCAGTATGGCAAGACAGGTAAGAAAATGTTTAATAAACAATTTAGAACATTTTAAACTCTTTTGTTTTCACTTATTCTTTTGCACGCTTCCTAATCTTTTTGATTGTGTATGATGATTTAATAAATTTTGTTAATTAAGCTTTCATGTATTATGTTTATTTCCTGAACTTTTAAAACTGTTGGTTTACTATGTGATCAATGTGGCTGATGTTAGTTAATAATTGTTTTAAGACAGATAGTTTCTAATATAACCTCTCGAGAGTGTCGCGCTGCCGACTATCGGAAAAGGCAATTAAAATTTAATTGTGTCTGGTGCACGACGCTCAACAGAATAATTAAACTAAGTAAACAAATTATTCATGAGTACCTTGCAGTGTAGGGCAAAATGTAATCTAACTACTGATTACTAACTACGATTACATTTTGTAGTTAGTAATCATAATATTAGATTACATGAAGTAATCGTAAAAAGTAGTTAAGCATTTTGATTACTAACTACAAATTGTAGTTGCAATTACGGTTACGTGATTATTTTTGTAACTACCTACGTTTACATCTAGTAAAAAGACAAAATGCGCGCGCTCGTCATCGCGTCGTTCATAGAGATGGGTTAATAGCCGGATTGTTTGGAATTTTGGATTATTAGCAATTATAATCCATTAATAGCCATTATTAGCCATCCATTGGCTAATAACCCCACTATTAATAGTTTTATACAATTTCAACAGACGTTCTGTTTACAGTCACAAAAGTTAAACTTTGCGCAGGTAGAGTAATTGATGGGAGACCAGTAAGCGACCTCGGTGAACATTGCTTAACTTTCGCGATCGAAAACCTCGAGATTATATGAACCTACGGTCACCCATCCCTTTGGCGACCTCGGCGAACATTGCTTAACTTTCGCGATCGAAAACCTCCTGATTTTATGAACTTAAGGTCACCCATCCCCTTGGTGATCTCGGCGAACACTGCTTAACTTTCGCAATCGAAAACCTCGAGATTTTATTAACTTACGGTCACCCATCCCCTTGGCGACCTCGGCGAACATTGTTTAACTTTCGCGATCGAAAACCTCGAGATTTTATGAACCTACGGTCACCCATCCCTTTGGCGACCTCGGCGAGTATTGCTTAACTTTCGCGATCGTAAACCTCGAGATTTTATGAACCTACGGTCACCCATCCTCTTGACGACCTCAGCGAACATTACTTAACTTTCACGATCGAAAACCTCGAGATTATATGAACCTACGGTCACCCATCCCCTTGGTGATCTCGGCGAACATTGCTTAACTTTCGCGATCGAAAACCTCGGGATTTTATGAACCTACGGTCACCCATCCTCTTGGCGACCTCGGAGAACATTTCTTAACTTTCACGATCGAAAACTCGAGATTTCTATGTACCTACGAGTCATGTATAGTGTAAAAATAGATAAAAACTGTTTAAGCATCTTCCATTTATTTGCTTATTTTTGTTTACCACCGATTTTAACAGAAGATGTTTTATATTTTACAAAATAACCTCTAAAGGTTATTTTGTAAAATATAAAACATCTTCTGTTAGCCATTTCTTTTAACATTTTAATTTTTAACTTTTTTATATATTTAGTTATAAATTAGGATTTTATTAGAATGAAAGTAATCAGTAGTTATAACTACTCGATTTCAGCAATCAGATTAACAACTACTATGTGTAACTTGATTATTGTAGTTAATAATAATAATAATAATACAACTCTGAGATCTTTTCTAGGTTTTTGTATGAGACAGTGGACCACAGTCCTTCGTCAATCGGGTGGTGGAGACAGCCCCTCTGGTCCGCAAGACTTCGTAAGGATTGAGCGAGGCATCTTCCAGGGTGATAGTCTGAGTCCGTTGTGGTTCTGCCTAGCCCTGAATCCTCTCAGCATATTGCTAGAGGATTCAGGGCTGGGCTATCGGCTTAGGAGACAGGGTGAAGTTATTTCGCACTTGCTGTACATGGATGACCTCAAACTGTTTGCACCGAAACGTCATGAATTGGTGGCGTTGCTGAAAGTCACTGAGACTTTTAGCAGCGCCATCAACATGGGGTTCGGTGTAGACAAGTGCGCGGTCATGCACGTACAGCGGGGAAAAGTTGTAAATTCTACGAATTTGCAACTTTCTGAGACAATGACTTTCAGATCTCTCTCCGAAGCTGACACCTACAAATACCTTGGTATGTCACAGTCATTGGGTATAGATAGTGAGGGTATAAAACAGTCGGTAAAGGAACGCTTCTTTGGTCGCCTGACAAAGGTACTTAACAGTCTTTTGTCAGGAGGCAACAGGGTGCGCGCTTTCAACGGCTGGGTTATGCCCTTACTGGTATACACCTTTGGCATACTAAGGTGGACTCAGACCGAGTTAGACGCCCTGGACAGAAAGGTTCGACAGCAACTGACATTACATCGCATGCTCCACCCACGCTCGTCTGTTATGAGACTGTACATCCCGCGGAAATGGGGTGGTCGAGGCTTTTTAAACGCCAAGACCCTCCACAACCGTGAGGTGTGCAGTCTTAGAGAATATTTCCTCAACAACGAGTGTGGGATGCATCGCGATGTGGTGTCGGTTGACAGGACCTTTACGCCTCTCTCCTTAGGCAAAGAGAACTGGCGCAAGCCTCAGGTGCTGAGCACCGAGGACCGCAAGGACGTATGGAAGAGCAAGGAGCTGCACGGCCGGTTCTATCGAGCCTTAACTGGGCCCGATGTGGACCTGCTCGCGTCGGTGAACTGGCTACGTTTCAGGGACCTCTTTGGGGAAACCGAAGGTTTTGTCTGTGCAATTGCGGACGAAGTTATCAAGACGAACAACTACCGGAAGTATATCATGAAGGACGGTACAGTCGACATATGTCGAGCATGCCGCCGTCCCGGAGAGTCACTCAGGCATATTATTTCCGGTTGTTCTCATCTTGCTAACGGCGCGTACTTGCACAGACACAATCTTGTAGCCAGGATCATTCACCAGCAACTTGCTCTTCAATACGGTCTTGTTGAGTCCGAGGTGCCGTACTATAAGTACACACCTGAGTCAGTTCTCGAAAATGGTCGTGCTTTGCTCTATTGGGACCGATCGGTTATCACGGACAGGACTATTGTTGCCAATAAGCCTGACATCGTGATAGTCGATCGGTCCCAGCGGCGGGCAGTGCTAGTCGACATCACCGTCCCACATGATGAGAACCTCGTGAAGGCTGAGAAGGACAAGCTGAGCAAGTACCTTGACTTGGCTTACGAGGTTACCGCCATGTGGGATGTTGACTCGACTATCATTGTCCCGATAGTCGTATCTGCAAACGGCCTAATAGCGAAGAGTCTCGACCAACATCTCAAGAGACTCTCGCTAGACGGCTGGATCAAGGGCCAGATACAGAAGGCGGTACTTCTTGACACGGCACGCATCGTCAGGAGGTTCCTCTCTCTGCAGCCCTAACCACCGGTAGTTTATGCCCTGCCCCGCTGCCGGCGGCACTCTAGGTTTAGGTTTTTTATAATGTTTAATGTTTTATAGTAATTTTGTTTATTATTTTTATATGGAATATTATAAAAAACCTAGATTTATGGAAAGAAATAAATGCGAGAATAATAATAATATATTATATGCATATTCCAGGGCGACAGTCTGAGTCCTTTATGGTTTTGCCTTGCTTTGAATTCTCTCAGTACTTTATTGAGAAATTCAAGGTTAGGCTGTCGACTGCGGAGAGGGGGTGCAGTTGTGTCGCATTTGTTGTACATGGATGACCTCAAGTTATTCGCATTAAACCGCCAAGACTTGGTGAAACTGCTGAAAATTACTGAGACTTACAGCAGTGCCATCAAGATGGAGTTTGGTGTGGATAGGTGTGCGGTTATGCATGTACAGCGTGGGAGAGTAGTAAATTCAACCAATTTACAACTCTCCGAAACGATAAACTTCAGATCTCTCTCCGAAGTTGAAACATATAAATATCTTGGTATGTCACAGTCTTTGGGTGTTGAGGATGGGGACATAAAACAGTCATTACGGCAGCGATTCTTTTGCCGCCTGAGAAAAGTACTTAACAGTCTTTTATCGGGTGGCAATAAGACGCGTGCTTTTAATGGCTGGGTTATGCCTCTGCTCACATTCTCCTTTGGCATACTAAGATGGACTCAGACCGAATTGGACGCCTTGGATAGAAGAGTCCGTCAAATGCTTACGACTTCCAGAATACTACACCCGCGCTCATCTGTTATGAGGCTGTACATCCCGCGGAGATGTGGGGGACGCGGCTTTTTAAATGCCAAGGACCTACATAACCGTGAGGTGTGCAGTCTCAGGGATTATTTCCTTAACAGTGAGTGCGGGATGCATTTGGATGTCGTGGCAGTTGATAGACACTTCACGCCGCTCTCCTTGGCAACATAAAACTGGCGCAAACCAGTGGTGCTAAGCACTCTCGATCGCAAGGACATATGGAAGAGCAAGGTGCTACACGGGCGCTACTATCGGGCTCTAACTGGGCCTGATGTAGATTTGCCTGCCTCGGTGAACTGGCTACGTTTCGGTGACCTCTTTGGGGAAACCGAAGGTTTTGTCTGTGCCATTGAAGATGAAGTTATCAAGACGAATAACTACCGGAAATATATTATGAAGGACGGTACGGTCGACATCTGTCTGGCATGCCGCCGTCCTGGAGAATCACTCCGACATATTATTTCCGGTTGTTCTCATCTTGCTAACGGAGAGTATTTGCACAGACACAACCAAGTAGCCAGAATAATTCACCAGCAACTTGCTCTTCAATATGGCCTTGTTGAATCAGAGGGGCCGTACTATAAGTACGCACCTGCGCCAGTTCACGAAAATGGTCATGCAACGCTCTACTGGGATCGCTCTATCATCACGGACAGGACTATTGTCGCCAATAAGCCTGATATCGTGGTGGTCGACCGATCTCAGCGCCGGGCAATATTGGTTGATATCACCGTACCTCATGATGAGAACCTCGTGAAAGCCGAGAAGGACAAGCTCAGTAAGTACCTTGATTTGGCTCACGAGGTTACCGCCATGTGGGATGTGGATTCAACCATTATTGTACCGATAGTCGTTTCGGCAAACGGTCTTTTAGCTAAGAGCCTCGATCAACACCTAGAGAGGCTCTCGCTAAAAGGTTGGGTCAAGGGTCAGATACAGAAGGCAGTACTTCTTGACACGGCACGTATTGTCAGGAGGTTCCTCACTCTGCAGCCCTAACCACGGGTAACTTGGGTCTATCCCCGCTGCCGGTGGCAACCTAGGTTAAGTTTTTTATAATATTTTATATTGTAAATATGTTTTTTTTATATAAAATATTGTAAAAAATTTTACTTATGATTATATTTTAAATAAAGAGCATAATAATAATATAATATCTTTATTTACTCTTCACAAATTTACTTAAGGCTAAGATTGAACAGGAGAAGTAATGAACACTAAATTTGTAAGAGTCTGGTGCCTGATAATGGTTTAAGAAAAACCTGTCCCACAGGTCACCCCGCAGTTAGCATTCAAAACGAGCACGCAAAAAATAAAATAAAGATTGTCAAAGCTAATCCAGATGAAAATACGTATTATATACATTGCAACATAAAAAAAAAAACTTACAGAACTCTAAGCTAAAAGAAAAAAATAATAATAAAAAAAAATAAAAAAAATATTTAAACAGTAACAAGCTTGTTACAAGTCACAGAATGAGCACTTTGAGGTGTATTTGTTTAGATTACATGTAATCATAACTACTTGTAGTTAATTACTTTTAATCGTATTTAGTAGTTAGATTACAAAATAGTAGTTAACTATGCCCAACACTGGTACCTTGTGCAAATAGTGTTACTTGGAGTTTTTCATATTGGTTTCAAGTGTCTGCCAATTGAACGGATAAGGAAGAAAGACACCATTGTTAGTGGTTTTCTCATAATTCTAGGAGATAAAGTAAAACTCCAAGTGAAGCTAGAGTGGGGCTTGGATTTTACTTTATCTCCTTTTTTTATTTACTTGCACAAAGAACTGTCAATAATTTCTTTACAAACATTCTTTTAAAGGCTGCATAGAAAATTGCACACTACCCAGCACCCAGCAAACAAAACAGCTCTATATAAGGCAATAAAAGTGTTAAAAGAAATGATCACTGAAGCTTCTAACGCAACTATAATGGGTGTGTAATGTTTGATATAAATACTTATGACCTAACATCATTTAATATAACTTCATTTGATATAACAACTGACTTGACATAATAAACATTTAATATAATTTTATAATCTATAATTTC
Source organism: Scoparia ambigualis (assembly GCA_963921215.1). NCBI lineage: Eukaryota > Metazoa > Arthropoda > Insecta > Lepidoptera > Crambidae > Scoparia > Scoparia ambigualis. The sequence continues at coordinate 17,835,448 of OY992505.1, forward strand.
ATGTGATATAATGTATATATGATATAATAAACATTTGATAGAATAATCTAATGGTATAAAACATTGTTCATATAATACTCATATCCAAAGGGCACCCTCCAAGAAAGCAAGCAAGCATGCAGCATACAAGCAAGCATGCAGCAAGCAAGCAGGCATGCAGAATGCAAGCAAACACGCAGCGTACAAGTAAGCATGCAGAATGCAATCAAGCTTGCAGCATGCAACCAAGCATGCAGCAGGCATGTTTTCTGTCACGGCTCTGGCGCTGCGGGGCTCTGGCGGTCCCACGCGAGCTTATCGTCACAGATGGCTTACGCACACCACCCGTAAAAAAGCCACCTGCTTCTAAGCTCGCGGGCCGACTCGGTCATCTGCGCCTACGCGGGCTTAAATTACACTCTAGGGTTGGGCAGACAAATCTATGTGGAGTCAGTTTTGCCGTGATTTGTTTCTGTCACTGACTTTAATTTGTGGCACAACTTTACCAAAAACACAACATATAAATTTTATATTAATCCTTTATTGCACATAGAAACATACATAAAAAACACGTAAAACAAGACATATACAAAGGTGAGCTTATCTCTAGAAGAGATCTCTTCCAGCCAACCCTAGCTGTAGTTCGGAGAAAAAGTCTGCGGGACTAATGATTACGAAATACTTACATATAAGAATATTAAATAATATAATACATACACTAATTATTTTATATAAATATACATATACTTACATACATACATTATATATAATAACAAGAAAGAATAATCAGTTAAGATATTTCTAATTGTTATTGTTGGATAGGTAGTGCTCTTTTAGCCTAAGTTTGAATGATGCCACCGATGGTCTCTCACGCACATCAGCGGGCAGCTTATTCCACAATCTGGTTGCGTGGACGGTGAATGAGCTATGGAAATATTTGGAGTTGGATTGAGGAAATACAAGGGTTCTTGTGTCACATGAACGTTTGGGGCGGGAAGTGACTCGCAAGAGAGTAAAACGGGAACGAAGGTAATGAGGGAGCTGAGGGTAGTGAAGGATTTTGTAAAGGAGACAAAGGATGTGCATATCTCGGCGACTTCGGATTGGGAGCCATTTTAATTTCGCTCGAAATTCCGAAATGTGGTCATATTTGCGCAGGCCGAATATGGACCGGATAGCTAGATTTTGTAGGCGCTCCAGTTTGTTCAGCAGCTCTTCAGTGGCATCCAAGTAACACACATCGGCATAGTCAAGAAGAGGGAGGAGAAGCGACTGAGCAAGCATAATTTTGGTATTGTACGGTAAGAAGAACTGAAATCGCTTGAGAGAATGATAAGAGTAGTGCATGCGCCGACTCACTTCGTTCACCTGTGATGTCCACGACAAAGTACGATCAATAATAAGGCCAAGATTTTTCGTCTTATCCGCATATGCAAGATGCACTCCATCATATGAAACTTTAGGAATGGCATTTAAATCCAGTTTATCGTACAGTCTGACGCTACCAACGATCATAGCTTGTGACTTAGTTGGATTCACAAGTAATCCAAACGCGTTTGCCCACGCCTTTACCGCAAGGAGATCTTTATTAAGAGCTTCGATAGCCGAGTCAATATTGGCCGCATCTGTATGTTTGTAAAGCTGCAAGTCATCTGCGTATAAGTGGTATGGACAAGATATTACTTTACCGAGCTCATTAATAAATAATGATAAGAGGAGAGGTGAAAGTACCCCACCCTGTGGCACACCTGCAGTAAGGGGGACCCAATCCGAGAATAATTCATCACTCCTGACTCTCTGGTGACGGTTGCGGAGATAATCCGAACACCAAGCAATCACAGAGGGGGTAAGGTTAAGCGAGTGAAGGATGGCAAGGAGGATGTCATAGTCTACGAAGTTAAAAGCGCTGCTGAAGTCCAGTAGAACAAGAACCGTAAACATCCGGTTATCCATAGCGTGGCGAATATCGTTAGTGACGTTTAACAGGGCAGTTACTGTGCTATGGCCAGGACGAAAACCGGATTGATACGGACTTATTAAGTTGTGACGGGAAACAAAAGAGAACAATTGTGTGTGTACAGCGCTTTCTAGGACCTTGGACAGGAATGGTAGGATAGAGATAGGACGGAATTCAGAAAAAGTAGAAGGGGAAGCAGACTTAGGGATGGGTATGACATGGGCTAATTTCCAGTCGGAAGGGAAGACGTTGGTTGCCAAAGAGTGGTTTAGAATGTGTGTGATGATAGGCACAACGTCATCTAGGATAGGTATCAGCATGTCACGGGAAATGCCATCTTCGCCTACGGCCTTGGAAGTGATGGATTGGATACTCTTCTTAACCTCCCCCACCGTGATTTCACGAAATGAAAAAGGTTCACAATCAGGCCGGGCCGTTGCGTCTAATAAGGTGATCGTGGTTGCCTTGGTGGTGTCAGTAACAGTAACCGGCGAGATAGTAAAATGCCTATTAAGTTGATTAAGGTTAGGTAATTCACGAAAACCGCCGCGGTCTTTACCCACACCGAGCGATCTTAAGAATTTCCAGATTTTACCTGGAGGTAAGCCCTCCACTGCAGAATGAATATATCGACGTTTGGCATCCCGGCAAAGTCAAATGCAGCAATTGCGCAGCCGCTTGTAGGAGCTTAGATTTTCGTCATTCGGAAATTTGTTTAGTAATGATTTGGCCTTATCTCTACGTTGCATAGATTTCCTAATCACAGGTGTAAGCCAAGGCGCAGGCAGATGTTTAACGCGTACTGGTCTTAGAGGGGCATGAGAATCAAACAGTTGTTTTAGTTGTATGTTAAGAATGTTAACCTTCTCATTTACTGTGTCAGCCGCGAACAAGGCAGACCAATCTACCTTAGAAAAGTCATCTCTCAAGCGATCCAAATTTTAAAGATTTTTTAGATCAATTTAGGGTTAAAATGCTAATTTTATTCTTAAGTAAAAATTATATCAAATGAAGTTATAGAATATGATTATTATACCAATATAGCTTTATAGAAAAAGTTGTTATAGAATATGAGTATTATATCAAATTACTAGTATATGTAATGTTGTTATAGGAAGTGTATATAGATCAAGTAAAAATTATATCCAATGAACGTTATGTCACGTTATGTCATTATATGAAATGATACGCACCCAACTATAACAGCCCAGATCGAGTCGCTTACAGCAACAAGAGCTATAAACTAATCCTTGTGGAAAGCTTGCAAAAATACAAACAGGCCTATTATTCCCAAGCCCCTCTAAGGACAACAGTAAATAACTGGGCTAGAACAGCAGATGATAAAGCCAACATTTTCGCAACTCACTTGGCGGGTGTATTCGCTCCTAATGAGGCTAGCCTTGGATGCGATGAATCGGGCATAGATGAGGTTATGAATGAAGACCTACAATTTGATAACCCAGTCAAACCAACATTTTCTCGAGAGATATACACTGCTGTCAACAGCCAATTGGAAAACAACAACTTCCGGGCTTCAACCTTATAGATAAAAAAGTACTTACTAAATTACCACAGAAAGCATTTATATTCCTGACCCTTTTCTTTAACAGCATGTTGAGGACTGATTACTTGCCAGCTCTATGGAAGGTTTCGTTAATTACAATTAAGTCAATAATTAACTCATGAAGTTACCTCATATAGACCCATAAGCCTGTTGCCTATTGTGTGTAAGCTATTCGAAAAAATTCTCTTGAAAAGTCTCCTAATAGAGGTCTCGAAAAGATCAATAATATCGAACCACCAATTTGGCTTCAGGCAGGACCATGCAACCAATGAACAAATTCATAGTGTGTACCAGGCAATCAGGGTATCCCTTGAGAAAAAGGAATACTGATCGGCAGCTTTCCTGGATATCTAGCAGGTGTTTGATAGGGTACGGCACAAGAGACTTATTATTAAAATAAAAAATACACTACTACATAGATACTACGGAATACTGGAATTATATCTCTCGGAGAGAAAGGACAATGGCAGGGTACTATGGAGATTTTGTACAGGCCTACAATTTTCATGTTTGGCAATGAGACTTACACATTTGGTAGATTATATATTTGAGAATTACTACATAAATTAACAGAATTTTAAATGTTGGGGTTTAAAAGATATACTTGTATTTCGATAATTTTTTAAGGTTAGGTTTTTCCCTGTATTTGATTGACATTGACAGTTGAGTGACAGGGAGGGACGGACAATGATTCTGACAGTAACAAAATAAATTATATATTTGAGAATTACTACATAAATTAACAGAATTTTAAATGTTGGGGTTTAAAAGATATACTTGTATTTCGATAATTTTTTAAGGTTAGGTTTTTCCCTGTATTTGATTGACATTGACAGTTGAGTGACAGGGAGGGACGGACAATGATTCTGACAGTAACAAAATAAATAATTAAATCTGAAAATGAACGTTCGCGCTTTATAGATCAATCGTGAATCGAACTAAAATAGGTAGGTAGGTACTTAAGTAGTGCATTTCAATATTAATTAAGTAAGTAAGTAGGTACCTATGTATTGTTAGCTCGAGTTCTAGATTCTAGAAGATAGATAGATAGGATAGGATACCTATTAGGAACTGCTGCGACTGTGATTATTCAGATCTTTATGCTTGGTTATTTAAAACACAAAAAGACATAGCTACCCATCTGTGTTTTGATAAATAACAGCAAAATACTTAAAACATGATGAAAGTCATAGGTAGATGCAATTTTGCCTAATAAGGCGGAACTTTTTAATTTTTTTTAACAAATCGCCCATTATTTATTATTAAATTCAATAAAAATGCAGCACGAAATTCACATAACAATGTATGGACGGCCATACAGACGCTAAGGACTCCATGACAGTCGCCCGTCAAAATCCTGCGTTTCGATTGGTCTATTTGAATCTAGCGGGGAATGAACCTCAGTGGTCAAGGATCTGGCGGGATTTGATAATAAATACAGATTTCGATCTCAATTTGTTAGCGATATAGCGGAGTTTAATACGAATTTACTAATAGGAAACAAAGATTTCAAGAAAAATAAGCCATAGAGCATTATAACTTTTTTTTTAATAAAATGGATCTGGCGGCTTTTGATACTAGACGACAGTCTTAGGCTCGTATTCTCACGTTCAAACGTTTTTTAAAAATGTTTTCAACAAACTATTTAGATCTCTAGCATGCAAAGTTTCATGAAAATTGGCTTATTGGTTTTTTCGACTTCGAAGTTTGTATGGGAAACCGAAATGCGTAAACCCTCTTAAAACAAAAATAAATTAATCAACCCCTAGGGCACGCACATTAGTTACATTGAGTAGGTACACAGTAAAACCAATACAGTTGCAATAGGTAAAATTGAAGTCTGTTATAGTCTGTATATAAAATACATAATAGTATTATCAATCATGCACTTTTTGGGGCATAGGTAGCAATGTGGAACAAAATAATATAAATTGGCTCTAAAATATTTATCTATTGTCTAAAATAAGCCTAATAGGTTGTATTTAAAGGACCTAGTACACATTGGCGTATGTTGGCCCACTGCCGGCCATCGTCATTGTGTAGATCGACAAATTGCCCGCCTACACAATGGCGATGGTCGGCAGTGGGCCAACGTACGCCAATGGGCCTTAAGAACTTATTTAAGAACTCTTTGAGTGCATGATGTTTGTTTTTAGCTGTATTAATTGTAAGTTTTTTTGGTTGTGATATGTTATAGATTAGATTATCTTTGCTCTGTTGGAGACAAGGAAGCTGCTACAGCTCTGGCCACTACTAAGTATGAAGACTCTACGCTCACCACCAATAGAAGGCTGGATGGTATTTTCGCCATGTTCCGTATTGCTTACTTCCATGGGTGCAATGTCAAGGAAATGGGCAAAGCAATAAATAAGGTATATTCTTTTTTCATAAATCATTATGCTGACAACTGTGTATATGTCGTGGCCATATCGTAATATTGACCATACCATGAAATGCTTAAAATGTTTCATGAAATAATCATGTTCTCTAACCTAAACTAATCATGAAATGGCCGAACATATGGCTAATAAATATTACGATATGGTCATGCACGACATATAGACCAATAAGGTCATAGTACTATTTTTACTTAAAGTATTTTATTTATAAACTTACTCATACCAGCCCCCTGAGCACGGATCTTTTATCGACCGATAAAGTGACATTAGACGATAAAATTTGACAGTCAAGTACTGCCGATGTCAATTTGTCAACGTCTAATGTCACTTTATCGGTCGATAAAAGATCCGTGCTCGCACTGCAGCACTGGAATACTATTTAATTCTAGTGCCTTACAAATAAACAGAGAGCAAGGTTAGAATGGTTATTCCGTGTTTTGTCTCTTTTACTCTAATTAGACATTATATTTGCGTGACAGGAACAAAACACGGAATAATTGTTCGTAGCTTATTCTTTGTTTATTTGTAAGGCACCTAGATCATAATATAATTGTGTATGTGTTTAAAATTAGTTAAGTAAACAATAAAATTATTTTCGTTGTGTAAAAAGTAAAGTAAAACCTCAATAATTGACGTCAAGTCGTTGGGACAATTGATGGGTAATGGCTTTTTACCACCCTTCCCAATTACGGATTGGCAATCACAAATGCGGGTTATGCATTGAAAAATACGAAATCTACTTCAACCTGGGAAATTCTGTCCAACCTGGGAATTAAACCAGGAACCTCCAGATAACAAGCCAAGTGCTTTAACCATATGGCAACCAAATCATCTTTTTTTGTACATAATGTTCTTTGTGTAATACGTTTTTAAAAGTTCAGTACAGATAGAAATAATAGATTTGTTGTAATTTAAGTATCTAAATGGTTACAGGCTACAGGTTGAAGGGTTACCCACCAATGCGTATTGGGCCAGCGTGGTGGGTTATGGCCCAATCTCCCCATGTGTTGTTGTTCATGTGGGAAGCCCTTTGGAGGTATAGAGGATGATGATGTTCGTTACAGGCGCATGAGTTGGTAGACAAAGGCGGGGACTGGCGCTCAAGGAACAAGCTGAAGGCGTACGAGGCGATCTACTGCCTCGCCGTCAGGGATTATAGCCGCGCTGCCGACCTTTTCATTGATTGTGTATCAACTTTCGAGTCCTACGAACTTGTTGACTTTGGTAAGGTTTTTTTAGTAATAATTTTTCCAAAACGCGTGTGCTCATTATAAGTATACTACCAACCCAAGAATAAGGTAAGAGGGGTTCTTACCTTTCCTCAAACCTCTACCAACATTTCTTCCTTTCGATTTTCATAAAAGGCGACTAACGAACTAAAGACTGCACATACATCGGACAGCATAAAGCGGCGATGGACTCACCACCTATCACGCTGAGCACGTGTGTAGTTGTTATTCGGTGAAACAAGAACTATGGCATAGAACTGATTTTGGGGGCCTAGCAGGCCTGGCGCACTCCGCGCTTAGGTATGAAGCTACAAGTAGCCGACCGGACGGACGCCCGCGAACACCCTGCAGTCGTTAGAAGAGATAAGAGCTACGCGATAGTACGCGATAGAAAGAGGGGCAACTTCTAGGTGAATTTAACTGTGGGTATGGGAGCGGTGTGCGACCTGGGGGGTTACTCTTGAACGCAAACTCAATCTTAATACAATTCCAATGCGATTTATATGTAAGTATCGATATTGGGATAAGTAAAGATAATTCCGGAACGCCATCTCGATAATAATTTGTTCAATCAATTTCCACGCAATTTAATTCTAATGTGGCGCTATTGTCGCTTACAAAAGTGCCATTTGACATTTTTTAGATTTGTGATTGGAAATTGATTAATGCAATTGTGTTTCAAGAGTAAGCCTACTGAATTGTACTTTATTGTGTCTTAGCAAGAGTCGCTATTGATTTAACCCTTTAACGGGCACAGCATGTTCGTATTTTTCATTGGTTTTCGACCTTATCTCAATTGTATAAAGTTCAAAATATAGTGGGAATATATATCCCTCTGCCTTATAGAGGCATTTCGCTACTATGCTATTGCGCGATTTAGTCATAATACGAAGTAGGGAATATGAGATATGGATTATTTGCTACGTTGGTTTTTTGCATTGTAGGTCTTGACAGCCGGACCCGTATGTTACTAAAGTAAATGGTGTTGAAAACGTTTTTAGGCTATAGTGACTGCTCACCATTAGGCTCACCGATAGCTAGTATGTTTGATTGTAATTGGTTAACCTGTCTGTTGTACTGACCATGTCGCATAGCGGTGAAAGATTACTATCACACCCTCTCTTCCCTTAGGTGTCGTAAAAGGCGACTAACGGACTAAAGACTGCACATACATCCAACAGCATAGAGCGGCGATGGGCTCACCACCTGTCACGCTGAGCACATGTGCAGTCGTAATTTGGTGAAAAGTGGACTATGGTAGAGGACTGCTATTGCTGTCGTTATTGCCTAGTCTCTATCTAACCCTTCGGGATAATATTCGTAATTAATTAATTATGTATGTATGCCTATTGCCTACCCATTTGGGAAAAAGGCGTGATGATGTATGGATATATGTTTACTTGTTTCTTTAATACATTTTTAAACTATTGTAACAAAGAATAGAACCAACAGATATTATCACAAAATATCATTTTTTTGCTGGCTTATACTGTCCAACTGCTGCGCTAAGGCTTCCCTCAAAATATCATATTAATATTAAATCTCATTTTTTCCAGGTACTATAATCCAGTACTGTGTACTGGCATGCGCTCTCGCGTTAGAGAGACATGCTCTCCAAGCCGCATTGAGGAGGCAGGGGGCAGCTGTGCAAGCTCTTCGTTCCCGTTTCCCAGAACTGAGAGAACTGGTTGAGTCTCTCCACGAGTGCAGATATGCTGACTTCATGAAGAGCCTTGCTTGGGTACTATTGTAGATATTTTCTAGTGACTTGTAAACTTTTCTCTAACTAGCTTCTACCTGTGGATTGTGCGTGATATGTTCGTGAAGAAATTGTGAAAGGGTTCGTTCACTTTGTAATTTAACTGTATGAATGGCGAAAGGCCTTGGGCTGAATTTTCTCGAGACAAGATGGTTTTTTTATTTTTTTTTATTCTGCTACGGGTGAGCACTTGGCCTTCATCTCACCTGATGGTAAGTGACGCTAAGGCCGAAGGTGGCAGCGCGCTTCTCCCGGAATCCTAAACCACTGAGGAACTGGCTATCTTATCTCAAACTGTCGGAACACAACAATGCTATAAACATCGTTGTTATGGCGACAGACTTAGATAAGATGGTGGTAGCTAGCCAGGCGGACTTAACAGCCCTACCACCAACCAAACCGAGGACACAAAGATGTACCCCCCGCTGGGAATCGAACCCGGGACCTCCGGCAAGACCACATAGGCGGTTAAAATGATGGTGAGATGGTGGGGCAGTTTAAAGAAGCTATGCCAATTAATAGCAAATCGAGATCCCAATCAATATTTCTCACCTAACCAAGTTGTCGCAGAGTGGAATAAGCTACCTGCAGAAATCCACAGGTTCACTGTTCAAAAAATATAACAATAAGTTAATCAATTGTTATCGCCCATATGTGGGCTGCGGGACTGTGAACCGGTTAAACCATCTGTTGTTAAATTCATTTAAGAATTGGTTGGATGTAATTTTTAAAATGAGACTTACATCTCAGGCGCTTGAGCTGCTAGTGTGTTTTTCGAGAAATAATAATAAGAAGAATATTTATTATCAGTCATCATCATCATCATCAGCCTATTAACGTCCCACTACTGGGAACAGGCCTCCCACGTGGACAATAGTACGTGGGGATATTGGGCCAGAACCCACCACGCTGGCCCAATGCGGGTTGGTGGGTTTTAACGACTGTCATTTTACGACAACAACCGGGACCAACGGCTTAACGTGCCTTCCGAAGCACGGAGGAGCTCGAGATGTTTTTAATTTGGTCACCCATCCAGCGACCCGGCATTGCGAAAGTGGCTTAGCGAGCAAGATCGCAAGCCGAACGCGCTAGCCGCTGCGCCATCGAGCTTCTCGCTCGCTCGCTCCTCGCATCGGTGTGAATAAATATTTAAAATATTATGGTTATTAATGGAATATGTCCACATTACATTGTCTGCCAATATTTAAATTAAATCCAATAGAGTTTACAGGAACACTAGAGCATTTTTCATATCTCCTCCTCAGGTTGAGACTCAAATCTGCGTGGACCCCGTGTTCCGGCCGCACTACCAGCATTACGTGCGCGAGGCGCGCATCAAGGCGTACGTACAGCTCCTGCGTGCGTACCGCTCGCTCAGTCTGGACAACATCGCGGACACCTTCGGAGTCACGCGCGAGTTTGTCGAGGAGGAAATCTCCAAGTGAGTAGCTAAAATTGCCTGTGCATATGCGTAGCTAAATGTTTCCTACTATAACACCCCTAGATGACCCTTTTTATAATACCTTTTACTTAACCTCGCCAAGAAACTATTCCTTGCCATCATTATTTTTCTAGAACTGTCTAAAAGCTTCTCACATAGGCTGTAATCTGGAGCCTAGTACTTTTTCTCTTGCATTTATACAGTGTAACGTGTAAGATCTAATTAGAAGCGGCATATGTACGTACTTTGCGTACCAAAGTAGTGTCAAAAGGAAGGTAAAATTCCATCTTTCGGTCGCGTTTTATTTAGCCGTTGTCAGCACAGGACATAGTTATATTGAAAAAAATACTACTTGCGCTGTATTGAGCTGCAAAAATTGTACAAGAAAGGCTGAGATAATCAAAAAATTTCATACATCTGTAAGTAATTTTGTTATTAAATTGACACCGAATAAAGTGACACGCTTGGTTCTTATACTATTGAGCTAACGTGCCACTTTTATTTCAATCTATTTCTGTGAGTGTAACAAAGACAAGAAACTTGACAGCGTTGGCAGCGTCTAGAGCTTATGTAAGCCTGGTGCTTTATAAATTTTTATAAAGCGTTTCAAACACATTCTGGGGCTCAAGGGTATTCAACCCAAGGGGCAGACAGCTATATAAAGCCTCTCTGGATCTCAATCTCGAATGTATCTCGCACGGAAATACAACATACTGGCCAACGGACCACAATAAAAAACCAGATCTCCTAGACTTCTATGTTCCAAAGAACCTTGATCATTCTCCAGTTATCTTAAACGTATATAAACAGGTTATTGCCTACAAGCCAGTTTCCAATATCTACAACATGTATACAAACTGGGCACAATATAGAGAAATCATTCATAGTAATATAGACCTAAACGTTAGACTAAACACAAATGATGATATTAAAACCTGCATCGAAAAATTCAACGGCATTATACCACTGGCTGCCACACTCTCCACTCCTACTAATGGAAATGCAAAAATGAAACAAAAGAAATACCCAAGAAACATATAAGGAAGGTCAGTGAACGACGTAAACTAAGAGGAGGATGGCATAAAACTACATATCCTTACTATAAAGCCATGCTAAACAAAGCAACGAAAGAACTAAAATACCTGATAATGGAACCGAAAACCGAAGCCTACAAAGTCACCTGTCTCACCTTACAGCACACAAGGATACTAATTACTCACTCTGGCGCTCAACCAAGAACCTCAAACGACCAAAAGACCATGTTCCTCCACTGAGAAGCATTTCCCGATCACTTAGAAAAGCTTTTTACACCACAGCCTAGTTCCATTCCCGACAAATATTACGACATAGCTAAATATCTACAGGCACCTAATCAGTTATGTTTCCCACTAAAAGCAGTAAGTCCTAAAGAAATTTGCAGAGAGTTAAAATCGCTACCACCCAACAAAGCTCCGGGGTACGACCGGGGAATTCCGTGCTGCTACGCAATCTTCTGAAAAGCAGCATAATGTTCCTTGTTATTCTCTTCAATGCATGCTTAAGACTCTGCCACTATCCATTTCAGTGGAAATTGCTGAAGTAGGCATGATTCTCAAACCTGGACAACAGCCAGAAGAAGTTACGTCATACAGACCAATTAGTCTCCTTCCACTGGTTGGGAAATTGTTCGAGAAAGTCATTCACAATATAATGCAATCTCACCTAAATTCTTTTCTTCCTGGGCACCAATTTGGATTCAGATAAAAGCATGGAACCATTAAACAGGTTTACAGGCTAATAAATACCATCGGCCACGCGCTGGAGAACAAGAAATGCTGCTCGGCTGTATTTTTGGATATAAGTCAGGCTTTTGATAGAGTCTGGCATGACGGCCTCTTGTTCAAGATAAAAAACATCTGCCTCACTCCTACTTCTTACTAAAAAGTTACCCAGGCAAAAGATCCTTTGAGGTAAAATTAAACAACGCCACTTCGGATTTGTTTGAAATCAAATCAGCTTTACCTCAGGGGAGCATCTTAGGGCCTGTACTATATCTCATCTTCACTGCTGACGAACAGTGTTTTAAAAGACCCTAAAATCGGACGCCTATCCTTTTTCTTCATTATTGAATAGAGTTTTGTTTCTCAAATGCAACAGTGAAAATCCCACATGCCGATTCTATTTAGTTTTCGAGAAAAAAATTTTTGAAAATTGCTATTTTTATGTACCGGAAAATTTAAAAAAATCATTACAAAAAAACCGTACGCGTTTGAAATGAACTGATGATACACACATAAAGATCTCTTAAATCAGCTATATCCGAAAGCATTTTGAGCTTTTCAAAATGCACCAATGTTTAGTTATAATTTTTTTCTGGTTTGGCTTCAACATTTTTTTCCCGCCGTTTTCTATGGAATCCGGATCCAAATTTTAGTTCGAGACATAGCGTACGATGCCTACTTACATGAAAAAAAAACTGCGTCCGGATCTCGTGGAAGTTAGATGTTATACGCATTCAATAAGAAAACCGGTAAAAATGACGTTAGGGCTGTCAATTAACTACTAAAAATTTTTACCAGTACTCGGTCCAAAATAAATTGATTAGGTATCCGAAATTTTGAGAAAGATAAAAAAACATACACAACGGTACTAATTATTATTATTATTATTAACTATCTATCCCTCTATATCACAAAATCTCCGCGGGAAAAATATTTAACATACGTCTAACGAGGGTGGGGTCCACCCGGGAGGGTGGTGTTCCCGCATCACACAGCCTATCACTGAAAATAATCGAGCGAAATAATATTGCGTATCAACGCGGGGCCTTGATTTTAAAAGGGGTGTTAAATTCAAGTCACCCTGATTTACATAAGTATTAATATTATTATTATTACAAGGAGTGAGGCCACGCCACATACCGGCTTAACTTCGACATACGTGCGAATAATTATTACAAATTAGTTTTAAGTACCGGAAAAAAGTTGACAACCCTGACAAAAAAATTAAAACCGTTATTATCTCCGTCTTCCACGAGATACGGACGCAGTTTTTTTTAAAGTGTGTAGTAGGCATCATATGCTATGCCTCGAACTAAAAATTGGATCCGGATTCCATAGAAAATGGCGGGGAAAAAATTTTGAAGCTAAACCAGAAAAAATTGAAAACTTAACATTGGTGCATTTTGGAAAGCTCCATATGCTATCGGATATAGCTGATGTAAGAGATCTTTATGTGTGTATCATCAGTTCATTTCAAACGCGTACGGTTTTTTTCAATGATTTAAAAAAAATTTCCGCTTACATAAAAATATCCAATTTTCAATTTTTTTTTCTTGAAAACTAAACAGAATCGGTACGTGGGATTTTCACAGTTGCATTTGTAAAACAAAACTCTATCCAATAATGAAAAAAAAGGTAGGCGTCCGATTTTAGGGTCTTTTAAAACACTGTGACGTACCCGTCGATGACAAAACCTTTATTGCTACATACGCCGATGATTTTGCAATAATGTCAGCAAATGCCAACCTAGTAATTGCATCAGCAAATCTCTAAAAACACAAGTGATATTGAAAAATGGGCAAAGACGTGGAGAATAAAGGCGGGCAGTCGCCTATATTCTCCATGTCTTTAGCCATTTTACTGAACCTATTATACTGAAAGGGGAACAAATTCCTCATGATATTACTGAGAAATACCTTGGCATGCACCTGGATAGGTGAATAACATGGTAGAAACATATCTGGAGCAAGAGAAAAGCACTAGACGCAAAACTTCGATCTATGTATTGGCTAATTGGTATAAAATCTCAGTTAAACAACGAAAGCAAAATAGCAGTTTACAAAACTATTCTAAAACCAATGGACCTTGGACCAATAAAATAGAGCTCTGGGGAACAGCAAGCCATAGCAACAAAGAAATCCTGGAAAGGTATAGAGACTAAAGTCAACATTCCAAAATGCATCCATAACAAATATATTCTGCACGACCTGAGGCTCAACACTGTGAAACAAGAAATCGCTGCGCGTACTCTAAACTACCAACAAAAATTAACAACTCATGTTAATGTTTTGGCTGCAGGACTAACTAATACTGAAAGTATAATTTACTCAAGACTGAGAAGGAATAGTCTTCCCAATCTTATAAATCGATTCCCCAAAGAATAGTGAGAGTGGTCAATGGACAACTCCTCCTGCTCAACGAAACGAATACCCAGACATGGCTCAAACAACAAAATAGCTGAATATCCATGGCAGATTGCTAAAATAGCGTTGCATATTCTTACTATAACACACTACATGAGTCATTACGAGCATTTAACAGTTGTTGTCTGGTGAAAAAAGGATTCAATTCTGGAAAAATCACTGGTCAAGAGCCCTAGAGGTTTCGTTAAATCCTTGATAAAACGCTGCTAAAATAACTCCAAGCTAAGAACTACATTGTACACCTCGGTAGCCGATGCCTAAGCGTTCGGCCCGATAACCGGAGGTTATGGTTCCATTGCCAGGACGAAAAAAGTGTGTTTCGGACTTTTCGACACATAGCCCAAGTTTGTGATCACTAACTCGCATTTGGCAAGCGGGGTGATTAAGCTAATACCCATCAATTATAGCGGAGTCTTGTTTACAATGATTAATGAATTGCCTTCCCCGCATGTAGACTATATTTTTTTAAGAACTTCTTCCTCACTGCTGAAGATCGTGCCTCCGTTTCATTCGGTCAACCAACTGTTTCCATCGGTTGCTCTCAGCCACATGATGGAGTGCAGCGCTGAAAAGCATCTGCAGTTGTTCTGAGATCTGGTCTGACCATCGCTTACGGCTCCGGCCTCTGGGTCTTTTTAGGGTTCCGTAGCCAAATGGCAAAAAACTTAGAACTGAAACTCAACATTTTTTTTTATCAAACCCATACGTGTGGGTATCTATGGATAGGTCTTCAAAAATGATATTGAGGTTTCTAATATAATTTTTTTCTAAACTGAAGAGTTTGCGCGAGAGACACTTCCAAAGTGGTAAAATGCGCCCCCCCCCCCCTGTAACTTCTAAAATAAGAGAATGATAAAACTAAAAAAAAATATATTATGTACATTACCATACAAACTTCCACCGAAAATTGGTTTGAACGAGATCTAGTAAGTAGTTTTTTTTAATACGTCATAAATTATTTAATTTAAAAAAATACACTATTATTAAAACATCGATCAAAGTTACAACGAACTACAAGAATTTTTATATGATTTTACTTGCTGCTACGGAACCCATCATGGCCATCATGGCGAGTCCGACTCGCACTTGGCCGGTTTTTTTCTTCTCTTTTTCCCGTCACCATCAGACGGTACGCTCGAGATTATCCGCACCGACAATTCCGACAATTCTTCGTCGTCGTTTTTTAAGAACTACATTAATATATGAAACCATTTTCTCGTGCAGCTTTACGACCGCGGGGCGGCTACAGTGTCGCATCGACGCGGTGGGCGGGTGCGTGGTGACGGGCGCGGGGCGCGGCGCCGACGCGGACCGCTCGCAGCTGTACCAGGCTACCATACGCGAGGGCGACCTGCTGCTCAATCGCGTCAAGAAGCTCGCCAGCGTCATCAACTTCTAGAGCCTATGTAAGCCTGGTACTTTCTATTTGTTATTCTCCTACATTACACCTCTCACTTCACGCACACCGCTCGCGGCTGTACCAGGTCACCATACGCGAGGGCGACCTGCTGCTCAACCGCGTCAAGAAGCTCGCCAGCGTCATCAACTTCTAGAGACTATGTGAGCCTGGTGTTTTCTAATTATTCTTCTCCTGCATTTACACTACATTATACAGAGTCGAGAAACTTGCCACCGTTACTAACTTCAAAAGTTTATGTAAGCCTGGTACCTCTTTATTGCTTTTAATAACTAATTTAACGCTTCTTTAATAGCTTACGTCAAGCCGAATGTCAGCTTCGTACTTTTCATTTACAGTCGGCGATGACATCCTACAAAAACAACAATGAATAAAATTATATATAAGTATTTAATTCTTTACATAGAATAATTAAAAAATTAAGTATGTACATATTAGTTTTCATAATATTATTTTACTTTGTCCATATCCAGATCTCCCAGCTGTATCAAACCACAAAGCAAGGGGAACTTCCTTCTCAAAAAGGTGCAGAAACAGCTCAGCGTCATCAACTCCTGAAGCCTATACGAGCCTGGTACTTTTCACTGAGTTATAAGATATTTGAACATTGTTTTTATAGTGAAAATAGCTAATTATCAATGTTGTTATCAGAGTAATTCCTGGCATACGATATCAAAATTTTGATCTAGTTTGACGTGCCAAAATAGTTCCATCCTTTTTGCTCTTTACGAAGTGAAAGAGGGATAGCAATTGTTTCAGCACCAATTTTTGAGATGGACTAACATAATTGGCACTATTATTAGTTTCTTGTCTGTATTTTGGCAATGTTTTCAGTAAAGATATCCAGAGCTTAAATGTTATGTTGAATGATATGGCATAATTTAATCTATTTTATAACAAAATGTTAAGTTAATTAGAATAAGATCAGCCTGAACTAATAAATTTAAAGTCCTTATAAATTGTTGTTTTCGTACCTTATCCTAGGGACGAAAGAAGTACTAAGTACTTAGTGTTTATAATTTTTTTTGATAGCCAGAGCGTAAAAAAACTACGGGTAAAAGGGAAAACAGGGATAGGTAGAACAAAACAGAAAAAAAGAAATTATGTACTATAATTGTTTTTTTAAATAATTTGAATACTTTTTGGACATTTACATAAACATTTAATAATTTACAATGATTATTTATACTGACATGACATGACACATCATATTCATGGCTAATACTACTTTCTCTATGTCTATTTGCAACTTGAAAATTAAATTGTAGGTGCTATGAAAGTTTATCCTAGACAACTAAATTGTTCAGTGCGACCTATCGCCTCACAAGCATCCTTTTAATACTAAGAGTGTATGCATGATTTATAGTTATAAATAATTTAGTAGGAAAATACACAGTTAACTAATATACTCGAAATATAAAACACATGTACACGAATGCAATTATTTTGTGTGAACTTAGCATAGAGCTGACTAAAAGTGACTAAAAAGGCATTCTTAGAAATGCACATTTGGAAATAAATCTTTTATGGGGACATTAGAGGGTCAGTCTGCTGAGAGTGACGTTGAAACTACTTTATGTTTATAAATTGTAGACGCAATTATATGGTTATAGTTTGTTTCAACAACAGCCGCTCCCGTTTTTCAAAGATATGTCGAAATATTCTAAAGCAATATTATAGCTATGACTCTAAATACTTACAACTATATAGACCTCAAATGCAAATACTTTTTTATAATTTACATGATATGAATATGTCATTAACCTCTGTTACAATAATTAAAAGTAGTAGAATATTGAATACCCCGCACTGAATAGGTATCCTTATGTATTACATGTGGAATTTTGATTTCATTTGGTACTTTGTAGACAATGTTGGTATTTGACAGATATATCACTAAACCAGAACATGGTACACATACTAGTTTGAGTTATTCAAGGTTGATCGTGTTATATTACAATATATTTTTAAATAAAGTATCTCCTCACGAGTAGGTACTCTAAAAATGATATCATTCGGTTGGAATGTGGAGACAAAAATCATGCATAGCGCCCTCCAGTTCAAGTCGTATAGCAACAATAATAATTATAATCGTTTTTTTTATAAATTGAAATATATAACTATATACGCTCGTCACTATGATACAATTATTTACATTAGTAGATATAGATTTAAGATAATTAATTTTTGGGATAATTTAATAATTTTTCATGTCATAGCACATTTAGACTGCATCTACAATAGATGAGAGATAGCCGATAGCGTTCCTACTAAACGTCGTCCAGTACACGAGACACAGCCTCTCGAATGTGCACTATCACAGAGTAATGACATAAACGTGGGGCTCGCCGAGCCCCCGATTGCCCCAGGCCCGTACTCGTGCATATAAGTTACTTACAATAATACTAGGCGTATGAAACACGCGGAATAACAATTCGTTACATAGCACTACACTCAGCACGTTATACTACAACGTGCACTCTTCGTCGTAATTTATCAGTCCCTTAATTTCATATACGCTACAAATCTTTGTACAATATAAACATGACACTCGTCGAATCGCCGGTGACGTCACCTCTGCCGGGGTTGCTTTGGAATGTTCGGGTGTTTAGACGGTGAGGCCTTCCGTGCGGGCGGGCGGGGGGAGGGAGGCGAGCGGGTGTTGGTGCGGGTGGTGGGGCGCGGGCGGGGAGGGCTGCGCGGGGGGCGGGGCGAGGGGGGCGTGCGCGGGCGGCGAGCGGTAGTCGCTTTCCTCTCGCTCTCGCAGTTGCCGGCTCCTTTCAGCTAGCTCGCGGCCGCGTTCGGCCAGTTCCCGCATGGCAGCTTGCCGTTCATCGCCGCCTTCGAGCGACGGTGGCCGCTCTAACGGCGACGCGGCTCCAGGCCTCCCCCCGCCGAATGCCCCGAAGCCGAGTAGGCCGGGGAACTTGCCGACACCGTTTTGGCCCGCGCTCTGCTGGATCACTGATATTTCGTTCAGCTGGTGGAAGGAAAAATGCTCAAGTAAAATACAGAAGACGAGTGTAAAATTTTGTATATAATAAGTAATAGAATACTGATGTTTCAGAGGATCTCGATGGCTGTGCGATTGCCGCGTTCTGGTTGCGATTTTGTAAGTTGAGTAACTTTCGTAGTGCTGGGTTTTGGAAAGTAGGTATTAACCACAGAAATATATCACTGTGGTAACCCTTTAACGGGCAGAGGGATATATATTCCCTCCATATTTTGAAATTTATACAATTGAGATAAGGTCGAAAACTAATGAAAAATTTGAACATGTTGTGCCGTTGGTCCGGGTTGTTGCAGTAAAATGGCAGTCGTTAAAACTCACCAACCCGCATTAACTATTTTTTACAAATAGCAATAGTTCATACCTTTTGCTGCATGCCGTTGAGGAATGGCGCGGGCAAGTAAGGGTAGAACAAGTCAGGCCGCCGCAGTAGGTCATGCGGTTCGTGTAGCGGCCGCGGCGGCAGCTCCAGCGACATGCGCCGGCCGCGACGCGACGCGCCGCCGCTCCACATGTGAGTGCCCATGTGGACCTGTTGGACAAATGGCAACTTTAATACAAGCGGATAAGAGGTAGAATGATTTACAGAGATTGTCTTCTGCAGTCGGTAGTCGGTATACGCTTTTCACTACATATGTAACAGGTTGTGTAAGAAATCAGCACGAAGCAGGATAGCCAGCGACATGCGCCGCCGCTCCACATGCGAGTGCCCATGTGGACCTGATAGACGAATGCCAACTTTAATACAAGCACAGAAGAGTTAGAATGATTCATGCCGTCTGCCCTGTGTAGATTATGTACGCTGTCACTACTACATAATATGTAACAAGTCGTGTAAGAAATCAGCACGAATCAAGATAGCCAGTGACATGCGCCGCCGCTCGATATTTGAGTGCCCACGTGGACCTATTAGACGAATGCCAACTTTAATACAAGCACAGAAGAGTTAGAATGATTCATGCCGACTGTCCTCTGCAGATTGTATACGCTGTCACTACATAATACGTAACAGGTCGTGTAAGAAATCAGCACGAATCAAGATAGCCAGCGACATGCGCCGCCGCTGCACATGTGAGTGTCCATGTGGAATTGATAGAGGAATGCCAACTTTAATACAAGCACAGATGAGTTAGAATGATTCATGCCGCCTATCCTCTGCAGATTGTATACGCTGTCACTACATAATATGTAACAGGTCGTGTAAGAAATCAGCACGAAGCAAGATAGCCAGCGACATGCGCCGCCGCTCGACATGTGAGTGCCCATGTGGACTTGATAGAGGAATGCCAACTTTAATACAAGCACAGAAGAGTTAGAATGATTCATGCCGTCTGTCCTCTGCAGATTGTATTACGCTGTCACTACATAATATGTAACAGGTTGTCTAAGAAATCAGCACGAAGCAAGATAGCCAGCGACATGCGCCGCCGCTCGACATGTGAGTGCCCATGTGGACCTATTAGACGAACCTTCTACAAGCGCATAAGAGTTAGAATAATTTATGCTGTCTGTCCTCTGCACAAAAGAGCTCTAGCTCTGCAAAGGAGGACAATCGGTGTGAATAAAGCGTGCTAATGCTTCACACCAACAGTAGTCTACAAACTATTCGCTGGCACTACATAACGTAACAGGTCGTATAAGAAATCAGCACGAAAGCATTGAAGAATTATTACTAGAGACGACGATGAATGTTTTTGGACACTGAGATGCAGCCCGTAGACTGCAAACGCCTGACAACAAAGCCCCGCCCACTTACGCGTTGCCCGATGTCATCTAGATGAGCACATTTCTTGCATGGAATTTTTGCTCTAATTATATGCACGAAAGCTGCACTCCAAACATACGATATTTACCTTGAGGTTCCCTTTCGTGGTGAAAGCTTTTTGGCAGACTGCGCAGCGGAAAGGCTTGTCTCCGGTGTGCGTGCGCATGTGGATTTGCAGCGCCGACGAGGACGAGAAATTCTTTCGGCAAACACCGCACAGGTGCTTGGACGACAGCGGTGGGGGCGCGTGCGTCGGACCGCTGGGTACTGTTGTAAAAAGAGAGATATGTTGAGAGTAACAGCAATGCGATTCTCTAAGCGACGCATAGACGCTGCGCGCATGGCTGTGATCTGCTGTCTCTTTCCAATTCTATGAATATGAAAGAGACACACTCAATTCTCAGCTTTGCGGCAGCCGCTGCTACCAAGGCTTTAACTTATAGAATCACACTGCTGTAGGCTTTCACTTATGAACAGAGCAAGAACTCATGAGCTTAGCGGGAGAGCGGGCCAACCCACTACGTTGGCTTAATGAGGGTATTTATAACATTGTAATGAGGTTTCTTTATTTTATGCGGGTTGGTGAGTTTCATCGACTGGGTCCTTATTCTGTAACGATTCCTTGTTTCAAAACCACGTTAATTCCTTAAAAAGTTACGATATCTTCCCAAAAACGTATGCGTTTGACGTTTGTGCGCGGTAAGGTTTAGGTGTGGAATCTATAGATTGCGATACAGTATCAGGGCCGTGGTATCGACAACATACATACATATATATAATCACGACTATTATCCCCGAAGGGTTAGAGACTAGGCAATGAGGACCGGAAAAGCAGTGCTCTGCCATACTCCACTTTTCACCAAATAGTGACTGCACATGTGCTTAGCGTGACAGGTGATGAGCCCATCGCCGCTCTATGCTCTAGGATGTATGTGCAGTCTAGTCCGTTAGACGCTTTTTACGACACCCAAGGGAAGAGAGTTACAGAGCTATCTACAATAATAAGAAAAAAATATATAGAAATAATACTACCAACTCTCTGTTCATAAGTGTTATAAAAAGCGTCTAACTTATTAAAGGGGTCGGGCGTGGATTCCCTAAATCGCAATTCGTCTGATTATCTAAATTACCAGTTTCTTACTTCGTACACATCGCAAATCGTCTTAGTCGCAAAATGTCTAAATTTTAAAATAAATATGGATCGGGTCGGGTCGGGCGTGGATTACCCAAAACCTAATTTTCTGAATTATATTTGATTCATATTTTGACTTTTTCCAGTAAAATTATGAAACCTCTTTCAAAAATCAATGTTGGTATTTATGGGTAGGAATAAAATTATTGCTGGCCGCTTATATTTTATGTCATTTAAAAAAATATAAATATAATAAAGTCATAAAAAATAATAATCCTACTAATCCTACTAATATTATAAACGCGAAAGTTTGTAAGTATAGATGGATGTTTGTTACTCTTTCACGTAAAAACTACTGAATGGATTTGGATGAAATTCGGCATACAGATAGTTTATAACCTGGATTAACACATAGGATACTTTTTATCCCGATATTCCCACGGGAACAGGAACCACGCGGATGAAACCGCGAGCGGCCGCAAGTATAATAATAATATTATATTGTCATTTAATACTTATACTTATATAATTCAGAAAATTAGGTTTTGGGTAATCCACGCCGGACCCGACCTATACTTATTTTAAAATTTAGACATTTTGCGATTGAGACGATTTGCGATGTGTATGAAGTGAGAAACTGGTAATTCAGATCTCAGGCCAAACTTTTTATTTGGTCTGAGATTCAGATAATCAGTCAAATTGCGATTTAGGGAATCCACGCCCGACCCAGCATATTGTGCAGTTGTCATTTGGTGAAACGTGGACTATTTCAGTCTGCTTTTGCGGTCCTCATTGGCTAACCAGTCTAAATAGTCGTAAGTGTATATATAGTATGTAAAAAAATGTTAAACGCCGATCGAACGGAAAAGTCGTAAGAGTCTTACGAGTTTATTTTTCATTTAGGGTTGCGCCGAGACACTTACGGTGAATAAAGTTGTAATTGCAACATTTCTACTGCGCTGTCGTGTATGCAAATGGGACAGTTAATAGCCGTTCCGTATAAACGAGACGGGAGGTATGTTAAAATTTACCGCGTTTACGTTATATTAAGTTGACTGATTGATTTTTAGGAGGGAAAAAAGTATTGAGGGCATGCAAATTTAGAGGTGTAAAGGGGGTTCTGCCTTCTTCGAGCTTGTTAGGCGAATAGCGAAGCGCTTTTATGCAAAATGCAACGCATACTTCCAATACTAGATCACTATTTAGCGAGTGTGTAACGGAGCGTCTCTATAGGGAATACTTGAGATTTTATTTCTATTTACAACTTTGTGGTGAGAGCTTAAAGCTGGTGGGTGAATTTATGGACGATATTGTGTTCAATATTGATGTTTACTCGTAAAGTGGATCTAAGTATTTATAGTTTTAAAGTTTTAATGCCAGCTTTGTTGAAATGTTGTTAGTAGGGTAAGTAATAAAAAAAATGGTACGTTTTTAATTATTGACGTGACAACGTCTTATAAATTGGTTTGCCGGGTGACACTTCATGAAACTGCGTTACGCTCCGCTCACGTTATGCGCTCACAATGAGAGCGAGTGAGAGGCACGCGTCCCTTCCACTCGGGCATGGTTAGCCCGCCTAAGAGCGAGAGAGACAGACATTACCACTCAAAGTCGTTGTCACGTAAAACTTTCGCCCGTATACCGACTTTACAGGCAACCAATTTTTTTTTTCATGACGTTTTGGTGCGGTGTGGTTGGCCCTCTGCGGTGTTCGTGGTTGCAGGGTGAGGTGAAAATAGTCTCATCAACGCAAGTAAACCCTTAAAAAGTGTTTTATTTATGCGCAGTGTTATCATAAACTTAAGAAAAGGAAAATAGATAGTTTGTTTAGTATAATAATAGCACAATAATAGTTTTGTTTTATAGTTTTTTACTAGGTATTAAGGAGGATAACTTGTATATTTGTAGTGTTCATTGTAGTTAATTATACCTACCTATCTAAGTGGCAACTAAGCCGAAGTTATTTATTTTACTAAGCTTAATAATTATGGAATTGAACTCTTGATTCTCTTTTTCTTCATCCACGCTCGTAGCGTTGTCTTGTCAGAAGGTACCTATACCTGAAAGAGTTTCTTCCAGTAAATTGAGTGTGTGTCAGCATTTGAATGAAGTAGGTAATTCTTACCGCTCGGTCGCTTCGGCAGCGGCGGCATGTCGATAGGCGGCGCATGCGACATCGGTTGGTGCACCGGCGGTGATCTCTTCAAGTCCATCTTGTCAGGCGACGACCGTCTATCAGGGCTAGTCTCCCGCTGATCCTCGTTAAGAGTGGGCGCCTTGTCGAACCCTGGGGGCATGTCGCGGATCTTGTGCGTCAGCATGTGCTGTTTCATGTTGCCCTGGGGAAGAAAGAGACAACGTTTGAATTGTGCTTTCCTACTTTCATAATTGAGATAATGAAAGCATGGTTGTCGGGCAAAAGCGTGCGTGCTTTTGTTTAGCGCTTTGTGGGGTTATTTTGTTTTTAGACTAACATTTTTCTTAAGGAAGGATTCTATTTTTGCTTGACAGGTTTCTTCTTAAAAATTAACACGCTTGCATATTTATCTTTTAGATCAACGCCTTTGTGTTAATTAATTCTAAAAGCCATCAATTACCGACGACTGTTGGCGACATAAGATTCATATTCGTCGTAAATCAGAGAACTGAATCCATATTTTACAAAACTGGTTACAGCTTGGGGTTAAAATTCTTAGCAGTAGGCATATCGTTTGCAGTAGGTACCTACTTACGTACGTTAGTACATCGACACTAATAAAGTTATTCCGCTAATTTATTTTGCGTTTTCTGCCTTACCATATAGAGATAATAAACGTTGTTATAAAGCACCGGCATTAAGCATGCGCGCGTTTGAAATTAAGGACGAATTTAAATTAATTACAAATGTTTTGACAACTGCAGCATAATGACGAGGTGCGGGCGCTAATGCGAGCAAGCGCGGGATGACTAATAATAACGTTGCCAGTGAATAGTATAATTTTCTAATTAACTAGAGCGATTAGCATGGTTAACATATTTTTTTAAATATCTAGTGACATCATACAGTGTGCTTACAAAAAACTTTTCCTGAGTGTATATATTATTATATAATTTAATTTTGTGATTATACTGTATTTTCTAGTTAATACAAAAATAGCTAATAAAGTGCTTCATTAACAGTAACATGCGAGTAGGGGGAGAAAACAACATAAATTATTGTGTAAGGTACTAGTTAGTTAGCAAAGTAAAATCGTTCAGGCGTCGCCCGTTCATACCGGATAGACGAAGGCGTTCCAGAAATCCAAAGCAGTGGCGTGCGGCGGGCGGGGTGCGCGCGCGCGCCTACCGCAGCGGCAGCCGCCGCCACTGCTCTGGAACCACAAAACACGCACTGTTACACAACCATAACGTTGCCAATACAAAAAAATACACATTTCAATTTAAAAAAACGAAAAAAAAACATTTTTAAGTTATATTATTTTTTATGTAAAACCTCCGTAGTTTCAAAAGTGGCAACCCTATGGCAGTGTAGAACCCAAACACACAATAGGGAGTATGAATAAAAGGGGTTACAACTAAATACAAACATGCAGAAAGAAAACACGTGTCTTTGATCTTACTGTAAAAACCTACAGTTCCTTTTGTAAGTCTAGCTGTAAAGTTCGCATCTATATGATAAATAAGAGTTGACGCTATATGTATGAGTGTTTGTGGAAGTTATCTGTCGTTTCTTCAATACAAAAATGCTATCTATGTAAAGCATTATGTTGACAGATCAAAAGACCAACAGCGAAAAACATTTTTGCGTTAGGTTTTCTATGTCTATCACAGAAAATCTAACGCAAAAATGTAGTATGTACCTACCTACTTACTACATTCTGCATATTTTGGGTTAATTTAGGTATTTTATTTGCTTAGGTAGGTACAACATTCTATGTACGAAAAGGACTTTAAAAAAAAGTTTATTTGAATAAATGATTTTTGACTTTGATTAATTTATAAGATTTATTCAGCACTATCCTAATATTAACAACTTACCTAATAATATAAATGCGAAAGTGAGTTTGTTTGTTGCGCTTTTTATTAATTTTGGTATAGAGATATATGGGTCCTGGAGACGGTTACAGGTTACTTTTTCCCGCGAAAAATAAGGCAGCGAAGCCGCGGGCCAAAACTAGTATTTTAATGAGTTTGGTCTGGTCACCTCTATCAAATTGTGAGAAACATAATTCCCATATCATGCAAGACAAAACAAAAGCCGACAATCAAAGTAAATCTTCATTGTAAAATACAGTGTTTTAAACAACTTATCGATAAATAAGTATTTTATTTATTTTTGACTTTTGAATTTTTATGCCAACGTACAAATGCTAGTGGAAATCATTATATTAATATTTTTATCTAAAAAAATTAAGAGTTCATAGGAAACCATAATGTAGTGATTATGACATTTATGAATATATATTAATAAATAAGAGAATTAAATAACTTGTGACCCAAGTGTGACCCATTAAACAGGAGAAATCAATAGCCCTAGTTTTCCAGCCCAAGTCCTTTTCAAGTTATTTGAGGCTTCTTTCTGGTTACAAGGTTTCCGCTGTATGGGTTGTACAAATCGTTGGCGTACTTAGCTATTATTATTTTCGTAAATAGTTCGATAGTTTTATAAAATTAGTCATATGAAACCTAGGTACTGTTTAGTACAGGTTTAATCTCGAGAGGGAGTTTTGAGGATGATATTTAATTATAACATTTTCCGAGTTTCTTGTGACCTTTTTCTCGGTATAACTGTCCACCGTGGCTAGATTTTATTTACAAAGACTTTTATTTTTGAAGCTTTATTACAAACTTTTGTAAAGTTAACTTTACTGTCTACCTTGGCTAGACCATATATTTACAAAGACTTTTATTTTGTTAGCTTTATTAAAAAAATATATAAAGTAAGTAATTCATTTTACTGTCCACCGTGGCTAGACTTTATTTACAAAGACTTTTTTTTTCGCTTCATTAAAAACTTATATAAAGTTAATTTTATTAAATAAAGTATTTCTATAAGTTTTATAAAATATACCTTTTAACTTTTTATTAAACTCAGTCTTATGACGCTGATGATACAATTTAGTTAAACAGCTAATTCATATGCATCGATGATGTTATTATGTATTAACAATGTAGAGCCGCGAGCTCTTTAAAATGCCATAATATTTGTTTAATGAAATTCGAAACTGTCGTCATTGATATAAGTATTGTTCTTTGCATTGTTCTATATTTTAAATTAAGTTATTATCGAAGCTTAAAATATAAATACTACATTTTTCGTACGACCTTTACTAAGCACCTACTATACGTTCTGGTGTATTTTTATTTAAATTAAATTCATTATTCATAGGAATTTAAATGTAAATCAAATAATATGACTCTGTAGATTATCTCACTCAGATATGATGTAAAAAATGTGGCTTTTATTGAAAATACGGTACCTAAGTAGATAGGTACCTAAATAGTTTTGGAAAAAAGTATTTTGGTCGAAGTGCCAGAAACAAACAAAAGTTTTGACGGTATTATTCTAAAAAGCTCTAAGAACGTGTAAACAAATGTTCTCTTGCGCCACAAATATATTATTAGAGACTTTTTAAAAAATCCGACGGAATCTCTTTAAATAAAGTAAAGATTTTATGTTCGAAGAGATACATTAAACATACGGGTGATTTAGAGAGTTACTATCAATTAGTATCCTTTTCAAATGCATTATAATATCTTAATATTCATCTTTTAACTGAAAGTGTGAAGGGAATAACTAATTAAATGCGTGCTAAAAGTAACGGAATAAGGTAATTACTTATAAGTAAAGATTTACGATTAATCACATACACTGTTAGAAATAAGTATACAAAGAATAAGCTACGAATAGTTATTCCGTATTTTGTTCCTGTCATATAAACGTAATTTGGACAAAACACGGAATAACTATCTTGAACCTATTCTCTATTTATTTGTAAGGTACTTAGCGTTTATGTTATTTGATGGTTACCATAAGTGATGTGGGAGGTAGATAAGGCCGAAAAGGCGATCCCATGTCTTTTTGTTTGAAAAATAAGATTATTATTTTTAAGGTAAAATCCAGAAAAACGGCTACCATTTTGAACATTTACCTTAAAAATAATTAAGTATCTTATTTTTGATTTCTTATAATTATTTAAGTATCAAGATTCTATAAAAATGTGTTCTTTATGGCTTATTTTTCATAACATCAACAATAACAACGAATAAACTTGCAGAATTTATAACATTGTTTACAGAGATAGAGACCGCGGGTTCGACTCCCGGTTACCTTACAGATTTTATAAAAAAAATTGAATGCAGTTTTTATTTAATCTAAAATCGACGCCATGGTTCCTAAGAACAGATTTCCCTATCTCTTATAGTTTTTGATTTCCCCCTACGGACCCTTTTGGATTGATCACCCTGTATACCTGTTTTTGTTTATAATGAAGAAATCTTCATAGCAAATTACCCTGCAAAATCGAACGACTGAACGTTTCCTGACAAAAAGTCCATTCACTTCGCAATAACCTTACTACAAACAAAGTTATTGCATAAAAAAAGTTTATTGGATGTAAGTAAATCTGAAATAAACTTTTTTTATTTTCATTTATTAAGATTTCACGCTACACACGAAAAATCAACAAGCTAAATGTGCGTAT
Organism: Scoparia ambigualis; assembly: GCA_963921215.1. Taxonomy (NCBI): domain Eukaryota; kingdom Metazoa; phylum Arthropoda; class Insecta; order Lepidoptera; family Crambidae; genus Scoparia; species Scoparia ambigualis. The sequence goes on from OY992505.1 coordinate 17,863,966, forward strand.
CTTCATAACTTTAGCAATAATTAAATGTTATTTGCTACCATCCATTCGGTTACAGACAAGGCAATAACCTAAGCGGCACCTAGTATAAGTATACAAGATCAGAATAATCGATAAAATTGTTCGGCGCGTGAACTTTCGTCGGCGCTGGTGTTGGCGACACTTATTGTAATTTTAAATGCGCCTGTTACCGAGTACTGTGTGTGCCTGTTTCGGATAAGGACTCGCCCGCTTCTAATATTGTGTTCAGTGTTCACGGTGCAGGATTACCAGGTGTAAAATAATGCGATCACTACCATTGTAATACCTCTGTTCCTGATTGCCACCACCTCGATCGAACCTAAGTTCCTATTGCTATAAAAGACGAGCGTCTATGACCGATTATCACATTCCGAATCAGAAAACTATCGAATTTTCTTTAAACATTCATACGTTTAAAGTTTTTAGAGATAGACGAAGATAAGTAAGAACCAAATTGGCAAACAAACGTACCTACCATGATTATGGTTGTATTTGGGATTGCGATCGTCTATAAAAATAATGCTCTACAACAGAGGTTCCCAATTTTTTTACCACGGAACCCTATTTTATTATATTTTTCTTGACGGAACCCTATTTTGATAACAAAAAGGATTTTTAATGTATGATTATGACTTGAAAAGAAATGAAAACAAATAAATGAAAAATAAATAAGTATAAGGTTTAGTATGATTTGCAAATGGATTTTGTACCCAGTAGATGTCCGCGACACGAAAAACGACCGCGTGGCGGCGGGGTGGTTGTTTTTCGGACGGAATGCGGAATCCTCTTGGCCCTTCCACGGAACCCCAGGGTTCCGCGGACCACCGGGAAATTTCCCATTCGGGAAACGCTGCTCTACATAATACTAGGACTAAATTCGACGTAGAATGTTTGTAAACAAATTAGGTATTATTCACCATTTGATATTATGTGCAAATATCTGGTTATGTGCAAAAATATATGGTCTGGTGTGTAATCACTCTATTTTTTTATGTTTCTTGAGAGAAATACACCAATATTAGTGGTTTTCTCGTAAATCTCTCTCAAGACAAACTAAAAACTTGAGTGACTCTACATATTATAATATGCAGTATTATGCAGATAATTGTGTATAATTGGTATACAAACATTCTACATCGAATTTGGCCCTAGTACTTATAGGTACACAGATCTTCGCACATGAATACTAGAACATAACATTACTTTTTATGCAATAGTAAAATGTAATCGCCCCCGGTGCAACAGTCCCACCACTTACGGTACTTAGGAACAGCTAACTAGTGCTATTCATAACGGCTGATCATGATTTTGAACTTGAAATAGCGACTGCTTTATTTATATATTTCTTTACTTATCAATGTACCTATGCATTACTCAAGATAATAATACGTCGTTCCTTAAATCTCATTGTTTCAAATATAGATATTGCTAAGATTTGGTCAAGTTGCAAATTTAATACCGAAACTAAAAAGGGTACAATTTATTGACATCGTTAATTCGAGGAACAATTCCCGAGCACTGATATAAATGCTCGTCATAAATTAAGTATAATTTGTTTATAACAAAACTATACCTAACTTAACATTGTAGAGGCGCCACACCGATATTTCATTGAACTTATCACCGTTCGTTTACTTTATGTTGCTTTAAAACTTAACATTTAGCTTGCTTCGTAATTATTCCTTATCTGTCATCTCAGAAATAATATGAAAATTAAGTATTCGCCGTTTAATAAATAAGAAACTTTACGGCAGTGAGTTATAAAATATATGTATTTAAGGGATACGCGAAATACTTGTAAGGTTACCTATATTAGGACACTTTCTCTCAGGTAACGCAATTTATAATTAAGCATGCCCGGTTCTCCATGGGCATAATTATATTTACACGTATTAAATGGTAGGTGCACGAATGTTTATTGCCGTTCGACGGAGTTATCTGGGGTTTGGGGTCACGCCGCAAGTACGTAGGTATATCATAGGCGCTTATCCGCGAGCTTATTTATCAGAGAACTTGATTAAAGCACTGTCGACCGAAAGCGTCGCGGTTGAAACGCGGCGGCGGCGGAGGCAGCGGCGGGCGCCGTCATAAAAAAAATCAACATTTTATTATTGAGTGCTCTGGGGACACTTTCGGTAACATACGAAAAATGTTACTTTGTCACACATAAATAATCTTTTTATGACGAGGAGCGTAGGTAAAGGCTCAAGGATTTATAAGCAGTAAATATTTTACGACATCAATTAATATTCCGATCGTTTTCCGTGACGTTCTTTTTATGACTTATCATTTCTGTGGCGCGACGGACGCGACGCGATGGACTGCGTCGCGAGCGCGGTGCACGCATGAAATATTGGCTGAACCGAGCATAAAACCCGAAACGCCATAAAAATGCTTTTAACAACCTTTATTTATTATTTTATATATTGAATTAATTCTCCCGACTTGGTAATGACTGTGATTGCAATGGCATTATTATGAATGTATCGTCAGTGCTCTTACAATATGCACATAGTTATTTGGAATCAATGAGGTGCTGTTTTCTTAATTGATCATTCAGTTCTCAAAATGGTTTTTTTGATAACCAAGAAGCTTATCTTATCTAGGTTTTGTTAAATGTGTTTCTTACCCTCTCGTCTGCGAGTAAACCTTAAATCGGTTACTAACTTTTGAATTTCTATTGTATCTGGTTTTACCACAGCAGAAATAATAAAAAAAGCATTTTATTAAAAAGTTTTATGTGACACAAATAACCAAGCGTTTCGATTGGCAACTACGACGACTACATTGTTTTCTTAAAATACCTATATAGATACTTATCTCTAGTTTACTTTAATAATTTAAGTGAAGGTAGCTACAAACTGAAAATCTTGAATTTGTGTTTAATATATTCAAACGATTTACTGCCGACATCTTAACATAAAGAAAATGTTAACGGCTAATTTCTATAAATTATAGACAGATGTTCTAATGAACTGAACTGAAACTAATGTTTTAGCACGACAATATGTTATCGGTATCCATCTCACAATCTATATAATAATAAGTCATCATCATGAGTCATTATCATCGCAAGATCTTACTGAAGAATTTACGAAAAGTTCTCGGTGTTGTAGATACTCTAAAAATGGATAAGTTACTTGAATTCAAATAAAGCTACACGAGACTAACATAGTTATTATAGCCGTTTTTGAGACAGACTGAGAGGCAGACAGACTTTGTGATGATGGTGCTAGACTGGCGGACTTAAACCTGCCCTTCCACCAACCAAACGAGTAAAATAATATGAGGTGTCTTCAAATAATCAAATCTGTGACCTCTGGTGTTCTCATTAGATCACAATTTACAACAAAGGCGGTTAAAAGTTTAGGGATTAATGCTAATACAATTACTGTATTTATAATAATGACTTTCCAAATATTGCTTATACCACATAGCTGTGGCGACATACGAAACGATTCCGTTAAACTTATATAAAGTAATCCAGTTAAGCTTCCTACTGCCACAACTATAAAACTTAAAAATGTTATTTAATAAATTTCCTCATAATAAGTTTGTTTATGGCATTTATGTAATGCCGGATATAAAAAATTATATGGATTATCATAGAAAGAAGCACCATGTTTCTGTAATGAAAGCTGCGGGTAGCACCGGTGTGCTTTCTCATATTTTATGTCATTGTAAACGTCTGTTTACCTACATTTGACGTAAATTGGTAGTTTGGGTCGGAGGTTCTGGTTCAAATGACCCGAAACGGTTCCGGCATCGTAAAAATGTGACGGCGGAATTATGAAGTTGGATTTTTGGAAAATTAAATTTTATCGTCGTTATTTACGAAGCGTAGGTTAAATGTAACGAATATTTCTGTTACTCTTTTGTACCGCGACAATTTTATTGTTATCACAAATGACCGTGTAAAGGTACTGGCAGCTTATATTGCTATAATAGTTTTTAAACTCTTCATTAATTACGCTTTTCTTATAGACAATTTGTGTTGAATTTGCAAACCTAATTGAGTAATTTGGGTGGTGCAAGTTGGACAGGTTCAACAACAGCGCGCGTCGCCGCACAGTTTTGATTAAATCGAAGCAAACGAGCCTACAAGTTCGGCGAGGCCGTCAATTACAGCAGTCTTAGCGAGTTGAGATGCGCCAACAACGGCCAACTAATGGGAACTAGAGTCCACCAGACTTGTAATTACCGCCTGCAAAATTAATGCACTCAAACTTGGATGAAATGAAACCGGCGCATCGAGTTCGCCAGACTTGCCGCCGCCGCGCAACTCCGATACATCACGTCTCTCTTGTTGTTTATCTAACACCAGCTATTTCAATTTTCTCTGAACGTGGGACTCCCTATTTATAGACAACTGTTCTACCAAATTCTGATGTTCACTTAAATATGAAGCATGCACCTAAACAATCCTTTATAACTTTATCTTAGCGTAAGCGAAAATTTGTGGATAAATCGTTAACACTTTCGCTTAGCTATTTGTGTAACAATAAAGTATGAACTGGCTTTGAGCCAAAGACACTCAATACACGAGACTATTACACGATTATCATTTTAGCGGCATTGTAACCTTTGTTTGTTCTATATTGTCGCGTTGAAAGCCGTCGAATGTTATAGAAACCGATACGAACATTTCTAGGGTTGTAAACGAGAAAGGAATGCAACAAACCTTTGTAGAAAAACCGCGATCGCAGACGGAGCACTTAAAAGGCCGTTCCTTGGTGTGACTGCGGTAATGAATCTCGAGCGCCGAGTTGCAGGCGAATGTCTTGTAGCAGATGTTACACGTTGTGTTGCCGCGCACTGTACACAAATAAATCCACCGTTCAATACTAACTCAATGTCACTAATTGCAAAGTCGGAACGCACGATTACACAGTGTAAGAATCGATGACTTTCAAACTTTTTCAAGACTTAACTGTTCCTTTGTGACAACTATTAGCGTGTATTCGAGCGCCCGGTGGTATAGATATTAGTCGGGGATCGACGTTTGAAATGTGGGGATCGGATATTGGGCGACCGGGGCGGACGAAATAATAAGATCCCGCTATCGCATACCTGCGGGAGGGAACGCGAGTCCGAGCGGGCTGAAGGGTGAGCCGCCGAGAGCGCCGAGCGCGGCAAGCGGCGCGGGCGGCGACAGCTGCGGCGAGTGCGGCGGCGGCCGCGGCGGCGTCGACAGCGTCGACATCGTCGGCGAGGGCGGCGAGGCCCGTGCGCTCCGCCCGCTCTCCGAACCTGTCGCCGATGGGAGGGAAGCCGTTGTGGTGATGGTTTTTACTTCGTATTCGGACGCCGAGGCGCAGACGGAGAGCGGCGAAGTTCGACGATCTTTCATATCAGAGTGTTCGTCGAACTCCCGAATAGCGGGCTCGCACTCGTCCCGGCCGCTCTCATCGTCGGTCCCGCGGGTGTCCGCCCGTCGGTCGCCGGGAGTGGACTGGGTGGGGAACGTCGGAGGAGGCTCGGGCCGGTAAGGATAGTCGTTGACGTCGGACCCGCTGTTTGATGATGGGAAACCGTTCATATCGATATTCCGCGTCGGGTCGAAAGGCATGTTCATGCGTTCGCCCGTATGAAGTCTGATATGATGATGCAAAATTGTAGGGTCCGTGAATTTCTTGTGGCATACTGGACATTGATGCAACATTTGAGTTGGAGGTTTAATGCGATGGACGCCCATATGTGTCTTTAAATTGCCTTTGGTCGTAAACGCGCGGCCACACAATTTGCATCGGAAAGGTCTTTCACCAGTATGCGTTCGATAATGCATTTGCAAGGCACTTTTGCAAGAAAGTACGCGATGACATACAATACATTCGTTTGGGTCGGTAAGCTTATTATCAATGTTATCTACTAGCTGTTGCAATTTAGCTGTCTCTGACGTTTTGGTTATTTCTATTAGACTTTCCCAAGAGTTATCATTACTACCGGGCCGCGGTAAAAGACAATTAAAGAAAACAGGATCCCGCGTGATGTCGGTGTCAACAACGTTGTGGGAAATATTAAAAGGGGTTACACTACCAGAGGATATACTGCTGGGTGGGGATTGGGGAAATAAAGGAAAAGTAGGAAAGGTACGAAGTCCCGTTGCTATTGAAATTGGCCCAGATATCGGTGAATTCTTACTTGAGAGATTTTCCGGTTGGTCTGGATCGGGCTTCATGTGTGGACTATCTCTGCCAATGTGATCTTCATTGCTGTATTTCGAGTCCATGCTGCAGTCATCGTAAGGGGACGTAGACGGATATCTGTCTTGTTCGTTATCTTGTGCAGTCTCATTTTCATCGGGTTCGCGTTTGGGCGACACGCGGTCTGTTTCTTCAAAACTGGATTCTCGGTGACAGTCTTCATCTTGTGGTTCAGACTTAACTTCAGGTGCGGATCGGGAAGGGCTCGGCGCAGAGGGTTTACTGAGATCAGCCGGAGCGTCTTGTTCTTCTCGCATGGCGAAAAGAGGGTGAGGTGGAAGTGGTTTGTCTCCGAGAGGACGAGGTGGTAGTAAGTCGTGGTGTGGTGGCCTGTACAGTGGCAAGTTCGGCGGGAAAGGGGCTGGCCCACCCGGGGCAAACTGTAGCGGATGGGGTGGCATTCCAGGGATCGGCCCTGGAGATAACTGCGCTAATAACGGCGGATGATACTTATCCAAATGTTCTGGCACCGGATTGGGGTTCATCTTTACATGCGGGAATTTAGCAGTATGTCTTTGGAAATGAACCTTTAGATTACCCTTGGTCGTAAATCTAGATCCACACACGTTACATTTAAAAGGCCGTTCACCTGTGTGAGACCGGATGTGAATTTGCAGTGCTGAGTCGCTTCCAAACACTTTTCCACAGTATCGACAGCGATGCTTGAAGAAAGGCTCGTTTCTTCCTCCTGATTTTCCGTCATATGGAGACATCTTCCCAGATTTACGAAAAGCTAATTCATCGGCGAGATTATTCGCTAATAGACCTTGAGATGCATTGTCTAACACTTCTTGTGCGCGTTTCTGTAGCATTTCGAGCGTGTTGGGTTCGTTGAGGGACGGCGGCGGATCGTTATTTGTAATGATCGTGGAGGCCAGTGATGACGATATGGAGCTGTAAGGTGGGTGTGACATCATCGGTGGAGAGGATGTGGGGAATTTAGGAACGGATATTGGTTCCGCTTTGGGGTTTAGATGCGCATGGGTCGAGGGCAAGCTTTGGCTAGTGGGGGGAGGGGGTGCAGCAGGAGTTGGCTCCCGTGGCGGACGCGGCGGCGGCGACGGCGATCGAGCGGTGGGCGCCGGCATGTGTTGCTCCGGCTCACTCGGCGGAGGACTCGGGTTGTGATCGCTTTTTCGTCTCGTCAACGAAAGCTGACTCTGGAGTTGCTGTATCAATTGCAATTGGAACACTTGTTGGTGCTGCAGAGTGAAGAGCGTGCTTTGCAATACAGCTAGTTCGTGTAGCGCCGCTTCGTTGTCGGCGTTGTTTGCCATGGCAGTCGCGGCGAATTGTGCTACGGCCACTTTCGTGTTCTGCAACGCCTCGAGTGTGACATGACCGGCGACAGGGAACGGTAGGCCTACAGGCGGTACGTCGGCTTCGGGCACTTCGGCCTCGCCGTCTTCCAGACTGTTGTTGTTTTCGGCATCCTGTCGATGCCGCCTGACTTGTTCTAGTCTTTTGTTGGGGCCATCCATCTCCTCGTCCCCGGAGACGACCATCTCCTCGGGATCAGAGTGCATTCTCTCCTCGCCCATCTGTAGCGCTTTCTCATCGCAGAGTTGCTTATGATAAAGGAACTCGTGTAGGTTCTCGAATTGCTCTTGGCAGCGCGGGCACATGTGGGCCTCAGACCTTTCTCTAACTTCGTCCGATACATTGTTTATTTCTTCCTCCGAGCACGACCCGGAACTTTCACCTAGAACAAAAAGACTTACTTTTAGAAAACTACTACTTACTTCTCGGCCTCGTACATTGTTATTAATTTATAATGTACAGTTTTTAATTAAAACACTTGCATACATGAATATCGTGAATATTGAAGTAATTTTAAGAATGTAGTGTCATCCTAGGTGTGTGTTTGTATTCTATTATGAACCTAAATCAGTTCGCTTATTTACGGGTGGGTTAAAAAAGTTGGTACAGAAAATCGTTAAGAATATCTATATAGTGACATTATAATTATTGTAAATTCATCCGTGTTCCAAAAATTAGTAAAGAAGCTGAATATGCAACGAAGTCTCGAGTTGTTACAAGTTCCGCTACTCGTCAATAGATGTCGCTAGTTGTAGGCGTAGAGCGCGTGCCTTTAGGGTAAAATATTTCTGCGAAAAATAGCTCATATGTTTTGTGCTGACAACCGTTATCGTAGCATGTCTTCAATAATAATACTTATTAAAGAAAACTATAAGAATTTACTAAATATACTAACTTTTATTGTTTTCTGGAGGTTTAAGCGAGCACTAGGTACAGATTGAAATTAAACACTTTTTACGGATTAAGTAACGTTTAATTTACTATTACATAGTTTTTTTTATATTACTGTGACTTCGAAACGTCAGGATAATATATAAAAACTATGTAATAGTAAATTAAACGCGAGCTAATCCGTAAAAAGTGTTTCATTTCAAAACTTTTGGGGGTCAAAGTTGCTCGCGTCCGTAGGTTTACCCTTGAGACCCTACACGTGATCCCTGGGTGGTGCTAAATGAGTGACACTGACTGAGTGGTAGAGCCATGCTGCGTTGCAGCACGCATTGGGCCGGCTCGCCCGGCGTAATACCACCCTCTCACGAATATTCGGCGTGAAATAATGGCACTTGGTGCTGTTGTGTTTCGTCCGACCAGTGGGTTCCGGAGCCCCCCCCCCCGCCTCCTCCCATTCCTATTCCTTCCTTAAACCTATTCCTCTCTTAAAGGCCGGCAACGCGCCTGCGATTCCTCTGGTTTTGCGGGTGTCCATGGGCGGCGGTGATTACTCTCCATCAGGTGACCCACCTGCTCGTTTGCTTTCCTCTTTTATTAAAAAAAAAACTAACTTTTTCTGTACTATTTTAAGTATTTTGTATTTAGCACAAAGTACAATTTTGTTGCCTTACACGTGCCATGTTGATTTAAGTAGTTATCGCAATACTTAATAGATTTAAATAAATTATAATGATTTTAAACAATAGGTGTTACTAAGTATCTTGAGTCTTTGTTATGTTATAGGTAAAAATAAAAAGTAATGTTCAAACAGAGTAAGTAATAAAGGTAATTAGGTATTTGTTAAAATACTAATTTAAAATTCCTAAATGTTATCAGTAAGCATATTCAGGTTTCAACACTAACGTATTTTTTTAATTTTAAACGTACAATAAGTTCACTTTTAGTCTTTATGTATTCCTTATAATTTACGATCTATTATGATAACAAAATGTCTATCGATTTTATGATCAAGTATTATAATAATTAAATCTGTAAAAAATACTTTGTTAAGTTAGCAAAGTTAAGTTATAATTAACTTTTCTAACATGTGGTTATCCGTTATTGATGCCTCCTTGTTAAATGGTGTTGTAGGTTTTAGTAAAAATTCAAGCCTAACCTTTTTTTATTGCATTTAGAAATGATTATCGTAAAATTACGCGTAACAAAATTGATAACATGAAAAGTAGTTGTCTTGAAACTATCTTTTTCCTTACATATCCACTAATAACAATAAATGACAACCTAAAATGTCATGTTTTAATTTTAAAACTTTAAATACTTAAGTGAATTATCAACAAAATACTTGAATTAAATTATTTTAAGAATGAGAATAAAAATATTGTCTGTATGTTTTAGTGATGTAAAGACATTCTATAAAAAAATCTAAAACAGTTCGCTTACTTTCGCGTGGGTTAAAAAAAGTTCGTATTGTATGTATATTTTAAATAAATATGCACCAAAGATTAAATACTTCTAATACTAATAAAACCTGTTCCGCTTTGTCAAAAGGAGTACAAAGATGGATAAGTACCTATAATATTCCTCGGATTCTCCAGGAAGTTACATAAGGTGTCAGTCTAATACATACCATAATACATACATACAAGAGCATTTTCTATTGTATTTCGTACGGCAGATGTAATAAATCTCAAGAGGCCTGGTAGTCGGAGCATTTGAAACTCGGCGCAGAGCCGCAAGTTCGAGGCATGCAGAAAATTCCATACTTGAAACTTTAGTGCTTTACGCTTGAAGATTATTATAACTTGATTCTGGCTAAGATTGGAGAGATGCTAATAATAATACTTATATGAAAACATTTATACGAACCGTGAATTTTCGTAAGTTGACAACGGTAACAAAGATTATTTTAAGGTTGTGTTGATCATTAGATGACATTTGAAGAGTGTCTGTTCAATAGGAGACAATTACCTCTATCACAAATTTTCAGGAATTAAGAAAAACTGATACCTAATTATATACAATAAGTACATGAGTGAGTAATAAATAATTTAAAATACATCATATAAAACAGCATATATAAATATATGTGTAAGTGCATTTTAATGTGCTATGAAGAAAACAATTTTAAATATATCCCATTTTGATTACAAAATTTTGAAATATGTCCCGTTTTGGATAATTAATATTTGTAAAAATGTTGACGTTGCTTGCGCCGAATTTTTTTTATGTTTCTGGTCACGAGACCTATACCTACTTACTTAGTTTGAAGTGTTCGGATTAGGTTCGGATAAATAATTAACATTTTTTTACGCCTTATTCAGCCATAGTTCGATAATACAAAAGTCCCGTTTTGTATAATAATTTTGAAAATTATCTGGTTTAGTATGAAAAATGTCCCCTTTTGTTTTAATTTTAGTAAAAATGTCCTGTTTTGATTAAAACTGGTCAATTCAAAGTATAATATATATAATATATAAATATTCAATATATTCATATATTAGAACGATTACGATATCTGGTCGTGCCTTAGCTGTTAATAGGCCTATCACCATACAAATCACATATTAAACGCATAGCACATATCCTCCTATCAATGTCTCCAAACTTTCTCCGCTTCAATATTTCATAGTGCGATGCGTCTATTTCTAGTTGCTACTCAAATAGTTGGAAAGTAAAATTCAAAAGCGTATTTTTTGCGTTTTGCCTATGGTGTTTTGAAATGCGAGCGAAAACTGAGCACCGACACAAAACTGTGGTATAATCTGGGGTAATGTCGCGGCGAGGGATTAAATAACTCATTTGTAGCGAGATGCCGGTGTTTGGAGTACATTTGTGCGCAGAAGGATTAGTTGTGTTTGCAGTAATTTGATGGCGGGGCCTTAGAAGCACCGCATGTCGAACAAAAGGTTGCGGTGGCCGTCGCCGCTGTGTTACGCAGAAAAGTGAGAAAAAAAAACCCGTTTTCTAAAGTGTCATTGTGGCATTAAGCGTGCCGCCCACCGGTCGCAATGTCGTTATACAATGTTGATACAAAATAAATGCTCTACCTGTTCCCTGCCTCTTACTGTCTGTGGAGGTGTAATAGAAAATTATTGAGATCCCCAAAATGATGTTTTTTTTTGTTTCGTTTTGTGTCTCTCTAGAATAGTAACTAACACTTTTGTTTTCTCATATTTTTCTGTTTGTCTATTATTTTGAGCTTTGTTTTTGGATAAATTTTTAAAATTGGGATACTTACCATTTCATGTCTGGTAAGAAAATTACAATCATCTTCCTATATAATTTAAAAATTCTGTGTGATTTATCTTTTATCTTTTTATTATTATTTTAATAAATACCCGACCAATTAGGTACTATTACAATGATAAAGATTATATTATTCAGTTTTAATATATATTAAACGAATAAATAGTATGAATGAGGTTTGCCAATAATTTGAACCCCAAGTGCGGTTGTTCAACCTGGCTAAAGGTAGTTATTGATATTCCGAGAGTGGTCACTGACAGTCGATGAACTCTACAATAATAATTTTCAGAATGACATCAATGAAGAATAGATGATACAAAATTTCAACAATTCACGTTCTCACATGAATACTTAGGTACTTACTTATAAAAGTTTTAAACTACAGTGACCTGTTTTAAAACCTGTAAGTACTATCAACAAAATCTGCCGTATACCACCTTAAGGGCTATTTTCATTTGCATTTGTCCTGTCTCAACATCCTTTTTAAACTTTTGCTACAACATCCCTCTATTAACTCAAAAATCATAAAATTGTGAAGACAGTCAAGATGTTAAAAAGGGACGTTTTGTTTGTCGCTAATCAATGAAAACAAAAGGCGGAAAAGGGTATGCCAACACTTTCTTTCTTAAAAAAACGGTTTGTCGTCATTGGTCAATGTTTAACAAAGCGCGGAACGAACTATGGTCATCTTGTGCAAGCAAAATTTTTTGAAAATGGTACTGCATCGGTTTTGTTGATAGTACGTATAGGCTTAATTAATTAAGGCAGACTGCTTCTAAATTAGGAAACGTGTCGATATAACAATAAGTAATATAAAAGACGAATAACACTGATTAACTTGTAACGAATAGGAAATACAAAACATCAGCAATGTTGAACCGTTCATATTTGATTTGTGGACCGTTTCTAATTAATCTACTTACAGAAAGTATATATTTTAATCGTTAAATTTAATTATTATTCATCATTCAAGGCGAATGGACGCAGTATGCATATCAATATTTGACTATAGTACATGCCGGACGAAACCGGACAGGCAACTTGTTTTCCGTATCTATTAGTGTGACAAACAGACACACGTATATTTCATAAGAATATGAGCGGGCAGGTTATTTCAATCGTTACTAGATAGAACGTGTCTTAATATATTATAGAGCACTCATAAAAATGACTATGAGATAACAGGCCAGTGAGGCGGTCGTAATAATAAAATTTGACTGTGTGTCATTCGAATTAATTTATCGGTTTTTCCGTTGGGGCAAGTAAATGTATTGAGAGTTAGAAAAAGAATATACAAAACTTAAGATACTTATATTCAAAAGACTAACAACAATTTATTTTAATGAATATAGGTATATTTCGTTAAAATGTCTCTGTCTCCGATTTTCGGGTTTATGAGATCTCTCCATCCGACTGGTTGTCTGGAAGAAATCGCTATAAGACCGCCATATTGTGATTATATATTGTACCTATATTTATGTTTTATATGTCATTTAAAATGTAGCTGCAATAAAAGTATTATCTATCTATGTAATAATGTCCTCCTAATAACTAAAACAAAAACATTAGAGCGTCTCCTTGCATCGGAACTTCGCAAGGCACGTTACGCCGTTGGTCCCGGTTGTTTTTCGTTAGATGGTAGTCATTAAAACCCACCAACCCGCATTGGGCCATCGTGGTGGGTTATGGCTTAATATCCTGACGTGCTATTGTCCACGTGGGAAGCCTGTGCCCAACAGTGGGACGATTATAGGCTGATGATTAATAATTACCAATCATAGATAAAATAGAATTATAATTTCCGGTTTACGATATAGTACATTTTAGTAAAAATACATCCCTAGTCCGTGACATGAGCCCTTAAAGGTGGCTTGCAAAACTGAATTTTGTCAGTACTAATAAATGTGTAGTTAAGTACCTATGTAGACTGTAATAAAGAACAATGAGTAAATAAAATAAAAGCCATAAAAACTCGAGAGGAAAAAAATAACATCTTATGTCAATATACAGATTATTAGTCGTTGCTCTATCAAGGGAACCTTTAAAATCCCCGAAGGAAGTTTAAAAACAGGTTCACTGTTAAAAACAATGATTTGTTTAAAAAAATATTATATTAATTACAACATATTCATAATAATTATGCCAAACTACTTCATACAAATATGTTATTATAAACTAAGGCATTACATTAATATTTCCTCCGTCTCACATATGTCTAAATGTCGTTAAAATTTATGTTCTGCCTAAAGTTTAGCTAAAGTTTATATTTCATTTCAATAAATAAAGATAAACTTTTTTTGTTGTTTACTTCTCTTTCGAAAAAAGCAATTGTAAATGAATTTTATATAATTATTAAAACCAGGAAGAGCGCTATTACCTACCTATTAAAATTACCGCTGTATCAATTAAGAGTCCATTTATATTAGACCAATTATTTAAAGCATACCTACCGGAAGGAAGTTTTGCTGCTCACTTTTACAAAGCCACTAATATATTTATTAACAGTTTCGTCAAAAACCAATTATAAAATTGATGCTTTTTAAATTGATGGCTTAGTTAGAATGTAGAGTCAGGATTATATTGTTTTTACCTTGAATGGTTTATAAACATAAAATTACTTTAGGACTCTATCATTGAATTTGTGCTTGTCATTTTAATTTGATTTCGTTTCAAATTAAAAGGCCAGAGTCCTGTCTCTGTGAATGCTCTATCATATATATTTATTTACCTGGTTTTTCACTTTAGTAAGTAATTCTTGGTCCGTTGAAACATCGAATCACATACTATTTCTATTACTGACTCTACATTTACACAGGATTATTTTACACTTTGTAAATTCTACGGAGGCGCAATAAAATTTTCCAACATAAAAACCTAAATTTTTCAATTGTGTACGAATTCACTGCACTGTTCAGTTGTTTACTCACCGCGCCGGCCGCGACATTTAGCGCTCGCTCTCTGGTGGATGCCGAATTTTATCGTCGCTAACTGAATCATGTTATTGTTAACTACCGAATTATTTTACGAACTGAATACGTATCACGGGTCATAAAAATCACTGTTCCATGTGAAATGTGTGGTGTGGAGTATGGGTTTAAGTACCGATGGAGACGCGTCGGACGCAGGCAGGTTTAACGCGCGGCATGGTGGCGCTGGCTCACTGCCGGCGCATCAGCGCATGGCAGGCTGAGCGGCACTCGCGGCACTTGCGGGCACTTGCGGCACTCGCGGAGCCTCACGCGGCTCGGAGGTGTCGGAGGTGCGGGACACGCGGGGTGCAGCCGGCCGCACCGCTCGCCATCTGAAGCGGGACTGGCGGCGGCGGGCGGCGGGCGGCGGCGCGCGCGCGCACCAGGTACGCGGTTATGACAGGGGGCGGGGCCGCGCCCGTCTCATAAATCAAACTTCGCCCATTCGCACGCGGTGCAGGGCCCCCCCACCTACCATATTCCATATTCGGGGCGGGGCATATTTCATAATCATAACGCCTCATATTCATAAGCGATGCACGCCGGCCGCCGGGTGGCGGTGGGCGGAGACGGCCGCTAGATGGCGGCCGCGCGCCCCGCGAAGCCTCCCACATTCGCTAATTGAAGCTGCACGTCATAAATTTATGTTTGCGGCCGGTTATAACGAGTGACTAATAAGATGTGAGGTTTTGATAGCCGGCTTTTTGTTATTGTTTGCACTGAACTTTTTTTTCTCAATGTAGAGGTAGTAGAGTCGTTGTTTTTTTGGAATGTGTAACTAAAATAAAGTTTCTGACTCGTTAAAAGTTTTTTTTCATATTTTAAATAACATTAAGTGCATTTTTTGTTTGTTTAATTACCTACCTAGTTGTTTTACTGAATATCTACTTGAATGTTTCTTTTTTTCTCTTTTGTTTTTTTTTTAACGTTCTTGTTTAGCTGTTTAGGTTTACTTTTGTTAGACCTATGAACATATTTTTATTGTATTAAAGATATACCTACCTAGATAATTTTGTAGGTACCTAGGTATATGAATTTTAGGTTAGGTTAGTTAGTTAGTATATCAGGTTTAGGTGTATCAATTTATGTAGTAAAACGAAACATTTTATTTCATAAAGTATTAATTTTTTTTATAAATTTATACAAAAACATGTTTTCGTTTGACATGTAAACCTAATGTTTCAGAATCGTCGATACAAAACCACTTACTCTATTCCTAATTTTCTATATATTTTTTGTAATACGTAAAACTTTGTAGAGTTTTCGAATGCTTCCTGCTATTTTCACGTTAAATAGTGTAGGCCACATTAAACTTTTATGTGGATTTCACGTACTTTTTTATGGCTATTAGCTGTTCTGTTTTTCATTGTTTTTCTATTCAAGTTTTATTTATTGATGTTACGGTAGAGTCTTTATACGAATAGTGTTTTGACTTTGACTTGACTCTACTGTTATGTCTAAATTGTCAAATAATAAACTTTCCAGGTATATAAGTAACAATTATTTATGTAGGCAAGTAACCAAAAACTGTTTCGAAGTGTTTTAATTTTTATTGTTGTTTGTTTTTAAGTAAACTGTTAAAACCTACTTTGTATTTATATTTTGTTCCTAAGAATAAATACCTAAGAATAATTTTGAGTTTTTTCTTGCAAATATTATCTGAGAGACACTATTTTTAAGTACCTAAATCCAGAATTAGGTACCTACTTATATGTGTATAAGCAGCTTTTCCTAAAGTGATAAATTTTTCTTTTTTTTAATGATTATTACAAAAAGGCTGTTGAGCTTCGTAATTTTTTTTGGTAAAGTCAATGTTTCTTTCGATACTTTGGTCAGTTAGTTCATTTTTAAGCAATGCCAAGTACCTACTACTCTAGTGTGTTAATATTGTGTATTACCTTGTGTGTCGTATAGGTGTGTAATCTTGAATAATACGCAACGAATGCGCGTGTATCCGCATAACCAGTAACATTTCATTATATTTAACTATGTTTGATGTTATAGACATACCTATGTTTTTCTTTGATACTTTTTTTTGTATTTTTCACATTTTCGTTTCAGCTTTACGCTTTCTTCTGTTAGTGTCTTATTTTGCCTGTAAACTTTTGATGTTTCTTTCCTAACTTTGTTTCTACCACTTGTTTTAGATGGCGATCTAGCTGGTGGGGGCGTAGTTGGAGGTGGAGTACTTATTGTAGGCATTTCAGCCTGGATATTAATGTCATGAAAACTACAGTTAGATCGTGGGGATTCTGGTAGTGTATAGGTATACTAACAACCTTTCAGCGTTCAACTTTCTTTTTTTCAGGTCTCGGTTTTCTCAGTCTCCAAATCAGATTGGCATTATATTTTTCTTTAGGTGTAAAATCTTTGGTCTTGTGATAACGTTCTCTATGTTTTCGTTCCGCTTCTTCATATTTTGCTGTATTAAGTTTCTGTCTCTCTCTATAACGCTTTTGTTTTTCTGCGGGGGTGAGTGCCATTATTATGATAATCTGGATCAAAATTCTGAAAATAAATAGAAATCTCTGCTGTATTTTACAATTTGGTAACAAAAAAGACTTCTGTCTTATTAAAGAGACTGTGATTTTATTTATTTTTTTCTTCTGCGTTACCGGTAACGTCCGAGAATGTAGAGAGAAAATTCATAAGATATCTTGTCGTTGTAAAAATAGCCTAATAAGAGGCAAGACAAAATTACATAAATAAATATTGATAAGAGCCCTTTTTTGACATACTAAAAACTTAACACTAAATAAAGTAAAACTTCTGTCTCATTGTGAAAACCATTAGTTGTCTAAACGAATCAAATCATGAACGACCTTACATTCTCTGGCGTTACCGATGACGCAGGAGAAAACTAACATGAAATCTAAAATAACTTTTAAAGAAAAGCCTTTTTTATCGTCACCTTTTACAATTCAGAATTTAATGGCACTTGCTTTAAATAATAATATCACAACCAAAAAACAAAATTATTCCAAAAACTACTGCGATTTTTGTCGTAACGCAGATGAACTACAATAAACCCACGCACACTCTAAGAGAGCTCGCCGTGCACTGGCAGCTAGCCGGTATCGCCTAGATTTTGATGGAATATACCGCTGTTATTGTAGGAAATTTAGTTCATCGGAAACGAACGTATACTGCCATCTTTCGGCTTAATGCCACTACTGTGGCCGGTAACGCTGTAGAAGTGATAACTCGACTGGTATTGAGGACAACACTTTAGATTTTATTTCAAAATACGTGTAAATCAATAAAATTCTAGCATAACAAAAATTATAAAGCTTGTTTAATAGTGTATTTAACCATTATAGAATAAGAACAAGCTTAAGTGTAAAAAAAATATGAAATTTGAACGGATTGCATTGTACTTTGCTTGAGGACACGTCTTTTTGTATGTGAACCACACTTGTTCTGCTGAGTTACCACTTAAATGTAATAAAATATTTAATGAAAGTTGTAATCAAGGTAACTTTACAATCACTTATGAATCTAGTGTAGCACTTCTGTCTAAACACAAATACTAAATCCTAAATAATATAATATCAAATCAAATGATCTCACTATGATCTCACTATAAACGTCCTACTGCTGGGTAAATAAAACTATTTTAGCAAATTGTACACATCTAACAACTGACAAGGACGCAAATAACAGAGCTTGTTCACTTACTCTAAATATCCTGTCGTTAGCTACTTGTGTGGGACGTTGAAAGCGTGTTCCAGCCGGATTGAGGTGGTCTCTTACAATTTGATCTAGAGGTGCTAAAGGTAATTTTTCCTTTAATCAAATAAGGTTGATTAAAGGGAAAATCATAATAAAGAAGAAAGTAATGTATCGCTTATAATTGCAAAGCGATTGTGTAAGCGAGCCATTATTGAGTATCGCTCATAATTTTGCGATTGTGTAAGCGAGCCATTATTGATCTGCGTTCTCTATGGTCTGGTCGTTCTGTTTTTGTCTCTGCTCGACGGCCCTGCCAGTATGGAAGTCCGTCTGTGTTTAAATTAACAGCCATATCGATTTTTTATGCGATTTACTCTAATATAAAAAGGAGACACGCTGAGAAAGTTTTCTTTTCCTGCTTGCCTACCTACCATTACTTACAACGTCGCACTGTTAAAATTCTGCGCGAAAATATAACCCGAAATCTCGGTGAGTTGTCTACAATATTTCCAACTTTAATTATTTTGTTGAATTGCTGTGTGTTAGTTTTACAGTTATTACTAGTGTTTTGTAGTGTTTGGTAATTGCATAGATTGTTAGTGTTTAACGTACAGTTTAAATTAATATAATTCATTTAAAGTCATGTTACCTTCAAAGGGAATAATTGGTATTCCTGTCTTGTTACAATTACTGTCTAACATGTGTAAATGGTATTGGAGGACGCGAGGTTCCTGTGATCCCGTGGACGAAATACCATTCCCAGTTAATATATTGTCGTTTTTACCGTTTCAGACAACATTAACTACAATGTTGATATCTACCCGCTTTTGTTGTAGTCTCCTTGTAGAATTGTCTAACGGTTTTCCAATCATAATTTTACTTAGTAAAGAGGGCCTGGTTCAATTGTAGCTGTTCTACAACAGCCACAAAAGCCGGGACTTAGTGAACATAAGTTCATGCCTTTTTCTTGATGTATTCCAGGGTTCCTGTACCAGGCTACACCCACTGGGCCTGTGCGCTGTGCCTGCTGCTTGCTGCCTGCTGCCTGCCCGCCTGCTAGAGCTCGTGCGTGGATCAGCTGCCTAGCGTACACGACTCCGCTTTCGTCCCTGCGCGCAGACTGACCCTGCCGGCTCCAGGTTCCGGGTAGCTGCAGTCTACGAGGAAGATTAGCTTAAAGCTAAGTCCCTTTTTAAGTCCTAGCAAGCGGACAGAGTGAGCGATCCATGAACCACCCCCTGAGTTCTTGTAATTTCTTTTCTAAAAGGGAATAAAAACTTTGTAACCAATACATTGTTGTCATTCCTAACCTGAAGCAACCAAAACTGTTTCACTAGATTCGATTTCAAATTGAAGAAATGATTTTGTTTTTATTAAATAGCGATGTTTTATATATTGTTTTGACAGGGACACGAAAGGAGTACTTTAAAAGTTGATTCACCCACGACTATTTTCCCCGAAGGGTTAGTCAGAGACTAGGCACTGAGGACAGCAAAAGCAGTACTCTATATAATCCAGTTTTCACCAAATAGCGACTGCAAAATATGTGATCAGCGTGACAGGTGGTGAGCCCATCGCCACTTTATGCTGTTGGATGTAGGTATGAGCAGTCTTTAGTCCGTTAGTCGCCTTTTACGATACCCAATGGAAGAGAGAGGGTTGGTAGTATTCTTTTACTGCTACGCGACACGGTTATGATGTACCTATTTAATGTAGTATTTGAAATTAAAACACTAATTTGCATCTAAATATATTCATTAAGTCATAGATAAAGTCATAGAGATAGATAAGGAAACATTAAAAAAAATTACTAGGTAGAGAACCTACCTCAGGTAGGAATCGAACCCACGGATTGCGGAGAACGTGGGTAGAAACCCACCTGAACTCGTCATTTTTTCGTCCGATTTCGTCATTTTCCGAGTTTACTTGAGCGTTATTACAGCAAAAAATTATAGAGTCATTAATATATTAATAAAGTTAACGCTATCCTCCAAATACACAAAGCGGATAACCCACCTAATGTTTATCAATTACAGAAATTAAAACTAATTTAAAATGAAAAATGTTGTTCGCATATAAGTCGATAGAGGGCGACTTGCCGAGCCACCCATGAATATGCAACAGAGACATAAAAACTTCGCGACCAACGACAGTTAATTAAAGCTTTAATTTAATTATTTGTTATGTGTGATGTACATTCGCATATACGGCCATTCGTCGTGAACTGGTGGTTCGGTGAATTTAATCAGTGTGCTGTAGGAAGTTTTTGTAACACTTTTGTGCATAAGTGTCATTTGAAGTATTATGACCGCTGGTCGTTTAAATTTGTGTTTATTAATGTAGTCCATCTTGTCGGATATGTACTACAAACAATTACATTGTATGCTAATTTTCCTTAAATAAGTCGCTTGTTATATACTTTTTTATGGTAGGTAATAGGTTTTTTTCTTTTACTCAATCGATACAGCCCGCGGCTTCGTCGGCATACCATTCTGTTCGTAAAAAAACACTTTTTTACGTGCTTTCTAGCAATGCAATGTTGACTATAATGCTTTTACATCCTTACCCATATACGTTTCCTGTCTAGAAATTACGTTGATCCGTTACTCCATTTTGGTATGAAAAAGGACAAACTCACTATTGTATTTATAATATTAGTTAGAACCTAAAAACAAGTAGAAGTTAATCACTAAATTACTACTACACAGTCTACCTTAATGAAAACAACTTTTAAAATAAGGTTCTAATTTACAAACTTATACCTAGGTAGGTAGTAGTAAGTACCTATAGCTAATTTTTAAAGTCACTTATACGATTATATGAGTTATATCTCCAAGATTAATAAGTGTAATTGTTTTTTTCTCTAGCACAATGTATCTGCTCTTAAACAAAGTTTTCAGGTAATATCTAATTCGCAGGGATTCAATTAAGAAAAAAACTTTTAGGTAGGTATAGCAACAGCTGCGAAAAGGTGAATTT
The DNA here is from genome assembly GCA_963921215.1 of Scoparia ambigualis. NCBI lineage: Eukaryota > Metazoa > Arthropoda > Insecta > Lepidoptera > Crambidae > Scoparia > Scoparia ambigualis. Next base: position 17,885,264 of record OY992505.1, read on the forward strand.
CAAATTTCAATATTCAATATGCAAAAATATCGTCTTATTCCATTCTCAAATTATTTTTTTTTTTAATCTTTGTTTCTTTTTTTTCATGCAATAGCTTGAGAAAAACTTTCCGAAAAAATTCGCGCATTTTTTGCCGCGCTTAGATGTTACATCAATAGGTACACCCCACAAAATCTAGAATCGATGTATCCAAAAAAGTTGCCACGAAATTCTCCTAAAACAAGGTTTTAATCACGCCAGCTACCGCGCCGATGACTGGCAGTTTCGTACAAATTGCTTCTATCCTTCTATCGCATTAATACCGACACCGGGAGCATGCAGTCACACGTATAGCGTATATTTAATTTAGAGCGCACAAAGCGATTGACATGGCTCCCGGCCTATTCTTGGGGGCCTGGCGGACGGGTACGAAACGGTGTTCCAAATTATTCGAAATGCCGGCTAGGTCTCTCTGAGAGCAAAGGCTCTAACCACAGTTTAAATTTATACTGTGTTCTACTAATCGTTGTTGAGTATTTTTATGGGGGAAATTTTAAAGGTAGATTAGGTGTATCTTTGATTCACTAAGAAATAAGATGTTTTCTCGAGACACAAAATTATCTTATTTGCCACGAGTAGGTTATGTAATTTGTTTATGTGATTTTTAAGATGGGATTTTGTACCCAATCCCAGAGCTTACTACTACAAGTACCTACATACAAACAAACAAATTTTGATTGCACTCTTAATTTCAGGCTCAGATGGATTTAAATAAAAGTATTAGGTACAGTACCTACTTACTTAGTTACCTACTTACTAAACATACAATTCTTAACCACACTATAACTTACTCGTAGAAATAGACCAACCAAAGCTAACAGAAAAATGTTCATTCATTAGTTTCGACTGAAAATAACAAGGCTAAAATGGCAACTGTCAATTGTTACCTATTTTAATTTGTGTTAACAAAGATATGTAATGCAGGTGTTGTTCTTTATATAGAAGTAAACTCCAGCGGTGACAAATGTACTAATATCTACAGAACAGATAAAAATAACTAGTATTTCAAACGTGTACCATTTTGAGAAGCTCGTTACAAAAATTTAAGATCTCTCAACGGCTGTCTGTGGCTGATTCGTCACACAGTTGGCAACTAACTACGGACCTCCTGATTAACTACACAATTGATTAGCCCGACTTTTAGATGATGACATTGGAAAAATATCGGGAACCGGAATGTTAATTGGAAATGCTTATGTCAATGGTAGCGGCTTGTTATGATTCTACGGTAGTGAGTAGATTAATTTCAACATCGTCATTATGAATGATTTCGTGTCTTTGTTAATATAATTAGAAAATAGATCATAGTTACGACTTTCATAAGTTGATTGTGACTTTGAGGTTTTTATTGATGTGAGAAAGGCAAAGGCGAGTAACGAGCTATCGAACTCATGTTCTGATTGCGACTTTTATTCATTTATCGATCACGAAAATGAGAATTTGTAACAAAGTTGCAACTCCCATCACACTGAAAACATATAAAACACACTTTGCACGACTTGAACTTAGGACCTCCATGTATCAGACTGAGCGCTCGGCCACTCTGCCAAAGAGGTACTGAAATGTCAAAGATGTTCTCAAAATAATTTATCCGCAAAAGTGGAAAAGTAAAGAATGCATTCTATAATTATATTGTTAATTAAAACAAGCAATCGATTCCATTCAAGTTTACGATTACGGTGCAGAAAAACTCACCGGACATACCATTTCGTTGCTGTTTACATTAAAAGCCGGTTTTAACCCCAAATACTTAATTCATACAATTGGTAACTTATTTTGGCATTTTTAATCTTCGCCTTAATTGACTTGTGATTGTCTTTCTGATTCTAATGTTTTTTTCTAGAATAGCGTCATTATTGGAGGACTTTACATAAGATACAAGATTGTTGTAATATTTATTTGTTATCTGTTCTGTAAATTGTAAATTTAAGCTTGATTTTTAGTGCATTTTAGTTTAATTTTTGACTCCGTCCTTATGGCCCTTAAGCGACGAATTACGGTGACATTTACAAATAAACCACATTCCTCGTTAACGTGAATCACGTCACTCATACCTACCCTACTGCAAACTGAAGTAACGCTACCCAGCCGATAACCATTGCTATTTAGGGCAACATTAATAGCCCATAATTCCATCGAAAATAATTAGCCGCGCGTTATGTTGTTGTTTTTAACCTCATTTGACTAAATAATTCCTGTTTATGATGACACCTAATCCCATATGAATTAATGTTAGTTCCCTGAATGGTCGTACCGAGGTGTTATTTCAGATCCATCAGCCGCTGTTAAAACCGAAATAGCGCAGTAACACAAGTCACATACGATTTAAATATACAAATTTTTGAAAACGCCTGTTTGTTTAAGCGAAAGCCCCGCTTGGCGTCGCGCGCTCTTGTCTGCGTTTATTTTGTTTGGTTATTCTTATAAAATGTTACTCGCCCGTAAAGGTTAAGTCGTCCATTTTAGTTGACGTTATATCTATGTCATCCTATTAGCAATGTTTTCGTACAAGATCTCAGTCAACGGGAGTGAATAAATGTTTTAACTTTTGGTTTATAAAATTTATAACTGACTGGTGGATCAGCATCTTAATGTTTGATAGGTATACATTTGTTTAGTGACTAACTAGTTTTCCTTAACTAGGAATCTCGGTCAAATTCGGTCCGTTAAGAGGATTTTATATAAACTTTTAATGTGAATGTACAAAATGTACAATTTGGTGCTACAGTACACAGCACACAGTACAGGTTTTCATCCAAGACCGTTAAACCTAAACGAATGAACTAACGAAAAAGGTGACATTTTTAAGAACCAACCGTTAACCCAATGCAGTTTTTTTTCGGTATGAAGTATATGTGGTAGAGGGTAGTCCCTCTTACGACAACAACTAAGCAACGACATAAACGTATACTTATTCTAATTTCGGTCACCCTGTGGACACGGCAGTGTGATAGTTATCTTGCTGCGATGTTGCACAGTCGCAGCGCTAACGAGTCCCTCAATATTGCCAGTGTGTACCGATGAATAATAATAGATCGTACAACGAATACGATTCGTATGCAAAAGTTTCAGAGCGCGCCATCGAAAAACGGCAACCATTTTTTTTGCGCGCGTATCCGCAAAATAGTTAAAGCGAGGGTGAAATTTTTAAATTGAACATCAAATTTATTATTGGCATCGTTCAAATGACCGGTGGGCCGCGGGTGAGGCGGCGCGCGCCTATACATTTGAATATGGAAGTGAGTTCTAATGGCGGCGCTGTTTATTTTTACTGCACCCCCAGAGCCGTACCTACGCCCGAATGCGACGCCGAATTTATTTCCATGCATTTTAATATCTCCCTCTGAAATAGCTATTGCCATTTTCGCGCGGTTTTATTGCCGACTCCTGTACGTACTCGTATGTTAGGCTCTTTTGTTTTGTTCGAGGTGCTTTGGGATCGCGATCGACGATATCGCCTCGCGAGGGTGACGGTGATTAGCGCCGGCTTGGGACCGACCGCCGATGATAATAAGCCAATAATGACGTATCGGCGTATGAAGGCAAATCAGGAGGAATGCTCTGCTGGAGTGTGTCAGTATTAAGTCATTAAACGTGGACGTTGATTGATAGGACGTTGTAGGAAGACACGCACCGCGGAAGCTCACGCGGCGCGCACACGAAAGCGCCACTGTTTTGTGTGTTCTACCGTTAATTTCAGCTTTATTGCGATACGGTTAAGGTGGTATTCTGTGTTGAACCGCCGTCAGCTAAACTTGCGCTGCTGTGTCACGGTACTCAGGGTGTTCTCTCGACGTTGACTTAACGCCTTGTTGCTGTTTATTCGTCTCCCACTTTAAGGGTTAGGTGGTTTGCCAGGCAATCAACAAATAGTGAAGCAGCGAGCTCTAGATAATTAAATTGCGTAATTATAGTTATATTAATATTTATGTGTTGCTTTTTGTAATCGTTATGTAGCGCTCCTTGAATGCCATACTAATTAAGTTTATAAAAGAAACAGTGTGTGTGTGTGTGTGTGTGTGAGAGAGAAAAAATTATTGACACACAAATTTAAAATTAAATTAAATTTATAGCAAAGACACAAGACAATTTGTCAATCATAAAACATTTATAATAAAAAAAAATAAAGCTTTCCAGTTTAGCATACAATATTGTTGCACATGGAACGCAAAATATCGTAAATATAAATAATTGGCTGACATGCGTGTCGAGAGCGTATTATGATGTTGAAAAAAATTGAGACGTTGACATTTTGAAGTGTTGCAATGAGATGGAGAATATTGCTGACACGGCAACAACCGGCAGTTATGCCGTCAGAACGCATCGCGCGGCCCTGAAACGTGATGGGTGCGTGTGACCGGCAATTACGGAGATTCGCTTTACATTGTTATATAAATAGTAATAAACATACGTGGAGCTATTCAAAAATATTTAAAAAGTTTTAAAGATTATTTGGAACTAACTAACGTATTGAACCGTTGGCAAGGGCAGTCAGTCAGGTGTCACTAGGTAATTACTGTGTGGGTAATCTAAAATTTTTTTTAATATGTTACCATCGTGTCACGTAGCGGTGAAAGAATACGACCACCCCCTCTCTTCCCTTTTGGGGTCGTAAAAGGCGACTAACGAACAACATCCAACAGCATACAGCGGGCTTACCACCTGTCATTCTGAGTACATATGCAGTCGCTATTTGGTGAAAAGATGGGTAATGGCAGAGGACTGCTTTTGCGGTCCTCATTGCCTAGTTTATGACTAACCCTTCGGGGATAATAGTCGTGATTATATGTATGAAGTGTGTAATACGCCATAGCCCATAAGCGTCCCACTGCTGGGCATAGACAATCACGCATGCATGAGGAGCAATGTAACAGCACATTGGGTGATTGTGACATAACCGGGCGGTGAACCAAGTTGGTTGAATGGATGCAAGTTGAAAGGTGATAAATTCACTTGTACTTATTATTTTCTAAGGTTTACGCGAACACTGCACATTGAAATAAAACAGTTTTGACGGAGACTATTAAGAAGACTTTCTGTGACCACGGACCCTGTAAAGGGATGGAAACGTCAGTACTAAAACAAAAACCTTAAAGCGAATTAGATCCGTAAAATGTGTTTAATTTCACTTGTACTTATTAAGAATCAATCAACTAGGTAATTACAACATTATAGAGATATTCGTATTATTGATTGAATTACGAAAGAAGCCACCTTGGAAATTGCATCTCGCTTAGATACTCTAATCACATCACACTGATTGTGATAGTCATTCACCTACAAAGGATTCTAAGAGGTATTAGGCGAAGTAAAAAAATAAATCTTGCGTAGCGACTGGCCGGCTGTTGCAATATAAAAGTGTCCGGGGGCACTCAGCGGCCTCCACCTCATATTTTGTTATTTTATTTATATTAAAAGTAATGGTCGGCCGCGCGGCATAATGCTCCAGACTGCTTTTTGCGCATTTCTCTCTTTCCTCTGCGCCGTATATTTTCACTTAAATGACATTGTACGTGACCCCTCTCATCTCTAGTTTATGTAGGTGTGCGGTTAACGACGCATTTTCACTGTAAAGTAGGTTTTAGTGCGATTATTCAGACTGGCACCCACGTAAATGATTATGGCTCGTCATATAAATGGGGGTTTCCTTTGTGTTGTTTTAAGGCTTTTAAAAACGTGTTCTCATTAAATTGTACTATTAAAAGTGTTATCTGTGTTGTTTTACGGATTTCTCTTTGGGTTAGTGGTTAAACCACCAGACTCAAAACTACGTCATATGTTTCAGGTTCAGATTCAATTCCCATTCACACTTACATAGGTACACACTTACTTAAATATCGTTCTCGGTTTGGTTGGTGATAGGACTTGTTCTTAATCCACCATCTTGTTAAATTTTGTCTTAAATCTGTTGCTTTAGCAACAATGTTGATAACATTGTTTAGTTCCAACAGTTAGGGGTATAAAATAGCCTGTTCTTCAGTGGCATTCCGAGTGAAGTATAGTTTCATACTTGGCATTTCATTATTGACAATGTAAGTGTAATCTGTAACGGTAATATGATCTTGTCTAATAACCCAGAGATCTTTAGTTAGATTGTTGTTCTAAATTTTGTTAATAATATTTATAATGAAATTTCACAGATCTATCCCCAAAACAATAAAGGCCTATTGTATCATGCTAACAGTTTATTTCAAAATGACCCCGTGAAAACATAGCATATAAAATATAATGCATCCGATAATAACAATTTGCAAGCAAGTTGCAATCCTTTATGTTAGACACGAGCGCTAACAATGTGTATCGAGCGAGTTCGCACAACCGCGTAGTGCCAAACTCGTAGCGCTCAGCAGACGGCTACACCGATGTAGCGGCATAAATTTACCTACCATAGCTTTATGCTATCATAAACAAGAAATACAGACATCTTCACTATAATGTAACGTCGAAGCACTGGGGGAAATTTCCGTCCTACTGCGCCGGTGATAGGGGTCAAATCTGAGTACCGGTTAAGCACGGCTTGGCAGCAATCTGCACAAGCAGACGCGAGGTGTAAGCGAGGTGCTTCGGTGGCGTGAGTTGCGTGCGGGCGGGGTATAGTGCGCCCTATGGCGGGGCGGTAAGGTCGCGGTTCGCGCGGCGGCGGGCGGATGGTGTCGCGGCAGTTGCGGTGGCGTCGCTTTTCCGGGGAAGGCACTATCTCGGGTGCAGCGGGTGGCGCAGCCCCCCTCGTAAATAACGCGCGTTGGCGAGCCGGCGAAGCGCCCGTGCCAGATTCTACAGCTAGAAACAGTTAAACGCTCATAATTTCGCGCTGGTTAAGCTTATCTTTGTCTCGTGCACGAAATTTCTGTGTGCCGTCCCCCTCGCGCGTTTTCGTAGACATATTTTATTTGTTGCAGCCTTGCAGCGGAACGCTCCGTCGCGTCCGGGGCCAAAGTTATAATTGTCGTTCGACATACCTATGCAGTTTCTGCATAAAGTTGCTAGAGCGTTTACATACTTGAAATAACTTTGTCTGGTTAATGCTCTATGTTTCCTAACGTTGGTGTAGTGGAAATGTAATATTTATAAGTTTGTGTGGTCTGCCGTTTATTCTTATTTGAATTTATTTATATATTTTCGTACCATTATCTTTTTTGTATCGAACCGTTTTTATTAAAAGTGTTATTGTTAATTATACATCTGACTTCATCGTGCAGCCTTAAAACCGCTGTAATCTAAATTTTCTTAAAACATTTCCACCCCAAGCGTCGGCCGTAACCAACAACGGGGAAAAACACTAATTCAAATTGGCCAACGGGGACTTTGACAGCTGTTTCCTTATTCTTATTTATTCGGAGCGAAATTTATGCATAAACCTCAGTCCCAACTTTTCATGTAGATATACGCTGAAAAGGCATTCGAGTGCCGCGCGATAGTGGGGGGGACCCCACCGAACCGGTGGCGTTGGGCCCGTACTCGTATCATCCCGCCTTATCGCCGCGCGGTTTCATAATCATTTTAATACGATGCACTTTGGATTAGACGCCCCGGATTTTTCATATGCATTTCACGTATTGAAATGAAACACTTTTTTACGCATTAACCCTTTACAGGGTCCGTGGTCACAGGGAGACTCCCTGTGACCACGTCAGGATAATATAAAAAACTATGTAAATAGTAAATTAAACGCGAGTTAATCCGTAAAAAAGTGTTTCATTTCAATGTGTAGTGCTCGCTTAAACCTAAGAAAACAATATGCATTTCACGTAGTTAGGAAATAGGAATGATGTGCTAAAAATATTCTTCGAGTGTGAAGTAGGTTATACTTAGAATACATGTACTCAAACCCTGTTATTAATAAACGTTGATTAAAGTTACACTTAGGATTAAATTGACGCTGTCTCTATCTGTCTTCTTCAACAAAAACGAGACAGCGTCACTTTAAACCGAGGTGTAACATTTGGCCATTTTTATTAATGAGACGGTAAGACTTTATCTTTGTACTAATCAATATTCAATTTTGTAATTTTGTTATCTCAAGTAGAGCTTAATGTTGATGTTTGAAAAGTGTAAAGTTTTTAAAACTGTTTATTTGACCTAAAATATTAGTTTTCCTACCTTTACACATACAATCAAATTTAATCCATTACAATGTCCTAATAGTGGTAACACGCAATATGTTACCAATTAAGTCCTTTAGAAAATGAAATAAAGGTAGTATGATACCGTATTGTTTGAACCTATTCGCACATAGAAAATCTCTCAAATGTGGTCATAATACAGCTATGCGAAGATTTCCACGAATAGTTTTATAAGTAGGCTTCCACTCCATCCCGGGGGAAACTTTACGCCCTCTATAATATTTACTCGGTTCTTCGCAGACACGAGAGCGTGGGGAGGTAATGTTGACGTATTGTTTTGCATGTGTAAATTTTCATATGGCTTCTTTGGCAAAAAATCCAAAGCGTTTTTATATTTTCTACTATTTGGGTTGGGAAGCAACTTGTTTTTCCCATTGTTTGTCACGGAGGGTAAGGCTGCGTTTTCGCCGACAAGGATTTTGCTCACATTGATTCGGATTTCGTATAGGGATGCCTTATAATATTATTATTCGTTTGTTTTTACGATAAACGATAATTTTTCCGTGTCGCGTATTAGCGGTAAAATAATATTACCACCCCCTCTCTTGCCTTAGGTGTCGTAAAAGGCGATTAACGGACTAAACACTGCACACACATCCAACAGCACAGAGCGGTGATGGGCTCACCACCTGTCACGCTGTACACATGTGCATTCGCTATTTGGTGAAAAGTAAACTATGGTAGAGGACTGCTGCAAGTTTGGCTGTCCTCATTGCCTAGTCTCTTGACTAACTCTTCCCTTCATCATGCAAGTTTTGCATGTTAATTATTATTGACAGAATGGAGCACTATATTTACTAATAAGATCTTATGTAACATCTTTGTAAACCTATTCTATGCAAATAAATGAATTTCTATTTCTATTAAATTTAAGTATGTGTATAATTTAGTGAGCTGATTGTTGGTCAGCGATTCGCGCGTTCTGGTTGCAATCGTAAACGCTAAGCAGCTTTAGTAATGGTGGGATGAATACCTTTGGAGTATGGCTTTTTTTGAAATAGGACCGAACTTGTGAATGTCTTTGCCATAACTTCCAGTCTTAGGTTATATCGTAATCTCTCCGTGTGGTTATGATCCATGTTGGAAGGCTTGAGTCCAGCAGTGAGAAGTTTGTGATGAGAATTCTACTTTTTTCATAATGGTATACTTTTTTTATGAATACAACTTGTTTATTGTTAATAAGTGATCCTCGATATCTGCAAAAATAGGTAGGTAGGTACCCAGTTGTTTGAATAGAGGTCACTTTGTATGGCAAAGTCTAAAAGCTAGTCCACGTTATTTTTTCGCAATGAAATTGCTGACTTTTTTGAATGATTGTATCTAGGTACCTACTCTTACAAACCGAGTTGTGATATTAAATGAATAGAAACTGTACCGTCTCCCCTCATGCCGAAAATACACGCAGTCACCCCTTTCAATCTCTATATTCACTGGAGGCTGCGATTTCCATAGTTTTGCAGGATCGTACGTTGATACATTTAAACTTTTCTATATAAAATACACAATACGTTATTATTTTTGACGATTAATCAAATAGATATTTCTTTTTTCAACGTTTAAACGATAAAATCTATCGATTTATGTAACAGACAGAGACGGACGCTTTTAGACAGACTGAGCGAAGTTACTTTTTTGATTGCCAAAATCATTTACACAGGTAGATAGGTACAGTAGTAGATACAGCTCCAAAGAGCAATACAATTTTTGAATTTTGGGTAATTACTTTAAATAAATTAAATACATTGATGAATGCAACTCTTGAAATCTATTTATGATGATTCAATCAATCAATCAATCATTTATTAGTTCATTGATGATGGTATAAAATTTGAAAAGTGGTTTTCCACTTTAACAGTCAAAATTGACCATCACAAAGGTGTGTTATTACATCACCATACCTTACTCGAATTAGAATACTTTGTTATCATTTATAATGACAAACAAACTTAAGTCATGTAAAAAGTATTTGGTTCATGTGAAAACCCTAGTTGTTAACTTGCTTTTAATAAAGTTAACGCGTACATTTTAAAATTTATCAATTTATGATATTGCCTAATATACTAATGGCCTTACTTAAAAACACTATTTAAGCATTATTTAGTTAAACATTGTTTTGTCTACGTTACACAAACATCATTTTGATTTTGAGCAAAGAGACAAAACAATGTTTAACTAAATAATGTGTACCTATACAGTATTTTTAAGTAAGGCCCAATAAACTTATCACATAATCGTCAAACTAAAACCTATCACAAATGAAACTCGAGTAGATCCCTATAAAACGTTCTACTTCAAATATGACTGCCGTAGTAAATCTATTATCAGCCTTCATAACGCGACCCTAATTTCACACCAACTATACCAAGACGCAGTGATCCTCTTAATTACGCGACGCGAGATCAGACAATTTGCCAAAATGGATATAATAAATGACAGCAGTAATAGAGGCACTTGAGTGGAACATTAATAGAGAGGCAGGTAGCTTAGTAGGGGGTGGAGGGGAGGTCTAACGAGCGTTTTTATCCAGGGCGGGCGCATGATGGATGTCTCTACTTCCGGCCGCGCCGTCCGCACTCCCATTCCGTTTGTGTATTTATCAACATTCATTTCAATGTGTTACAAGATATATTTGCGTGTTGTCGCCTTCATTTGTTTTTTTAACAGTGATAGTAATTCTGTTTGTCACGCTGATTGTTTTTTAGTGGCCAGCACGTTTTGTTTGCGAAGAGGTCAACTTAATGCTTCAAATAATTTCTTCTTTTCGGCTCGTGTGTCTCTGGCTAGTAGGTATGTACATACCTACTAGCCAGAGACACACGAGAGATACCATTAATATATTTGCTTTACCTTGAAGTTATAGTAGGTAGTGTTCGATCGAAGATGTATTTTTGCTAAAAATATATAATATACTAGCGGACAGCTCGCAACTTCGCCCGCATGGACCCCGTACCTCGTGACGATTTTGTGATAATATTATATATATATAGCCTATGTCACCCGGAGAAAGTGTAGCTTCAAAATGTTGAAAGAATTTATCAAATCGGTCTAGTAGTTTCGGAGCCTATTCAATGCAAACAAACAAACAAACAATCAAATCTTTTCTCTTTATAATATTAGTTAGATGACTCCTGTACAGTCTTTGCTCCTGTATAAGATAGCCGATTTGCCGTGACAACATACTTTCGACCACATTAATTTTCGTGACTACAACTGACGGTTTCTCATTAGCAATCTTAAATATAAACACTCATTTGTTATTCATGAGATGCACTATGTGGGAGCTAATTTCATGGTGTATTCGTTAAGGTCTAACGATGAATAATATTGCTGTCTCTTTCTAAGAATATAGAAGAGGAGAAGTTTATATGGGAATTATCCTTAAGTCTTATAACATTCGTAATATTTACTGTTTGAATAAAATATTCATGCAGCCCGATTCTTTGTTAGCACGGTTAACTGCATGGAAATGCAATTTTACGATCACATTTACATCGACAATAGAGTTCGGAATACCAAAATGGACGCTACTTTGACTATACATATAAAGGAACGATTAACTAAACCGAAACTCCTTAGTATCAAGTGGTTATGTTGACGATTACTTTCCATAAACGATTATCAGGTCCCGTAATAGTACTTATTAAACACTCTTGTACATTTATCAGGCTCTTAAACAGAAAGATAATGTCACCGATCGTGTTCGATATCTCATTACTCTTTTTAAAAGAGCTAAATGGGCAACCAATGGGATATTCTCATTGCTAAAAACGTATTTTGAATGCTGTTATAGACTCTTCATTAAGGTAATAATAAAGTATTTCACCGCCAATGCGAGTGGACTTTTTACTTGCACTAAGTAGACAATTGGATATATGTGGCAAACAAACCATAAAACAATTTAAACAGCCATTTATGCAAATAAGAAAATGAATTCGTGTCCGAGTTAAATATGCCCACGGGTTTTATAGCTAGGTACGAAACTTAATTGAATTTATAACCACGTCCACAAATGAATATGAGTTGTGCAGTGCCAAGTACTCTCAGGGATAGTGATCATTCGAGACATAATTATGATATTGTGGTTTGTTCAAAGTAACTCAAAACGTAAACCAATTTTTTCAATGAGAGGTCAGCGTATTGGTGACAAAATTAAAATATCTGAAGCTCCTTCGTGTTTTTAAAGACACATAAAACCGTAAACTTAAATAACCGTACATGTTAGGTAGGGGAAAAAATCTTTTCGCATTATAGAATGTATGAACTTTTAATAAAATCTCTTTAGCTATACTATTTGTATCTGGCTGGTTTTGGTATCATTAAAAGTTTAAAATTTAAAGAAGATAATTCCAAATTCAAATTAGGAAAATGTGTGATTTTCATTTGATTTTCTTACTGTCAAGCAAGATAAGTGAATATAATGAAGAAATCCGATACATTTTAAAATTTTACTACAAAAAGGTAAAGATGCAAAGCAAGCCGCGAAAAAAAATTGCGATGTTTATGGACCTAGTGCAGTGTTTGTGAGAGTAACACAAATTTGGTGTAAGCGTTTTCAATCCGGAAATTTTGATGTCAAAGGAGCACGTCACTCTGGTCGCCCTATTACGGATAAATTGGATGCCATTTTTGAAAAAGTGGAGCAAGATCGGTATATCAGTAGTTACGACGCAGCGAAGAACTGGGAATTGACCACAAAACAGTTTTGGCGCATTTGAAAAAGACTGGGTACACAAAAAAGCTCGATATTTGGGTAGCTCACGAGCTCACTGAAAGAAACCTAGTGAACCGTGTACTCATTTGTGATTCTTTATTACGACGCAATGAAACCGAACAATTTTTGAAGAAGCTGGTAACTAATGATGAAAAGTCAATCACGTACGGCAATAACGTGCGAAAAAGGTCGTGGTCAAAGGCCGATCAGGCTTCACAGACTGCGTGGCGAAACCTGGGTTAACCCGCAACAAGGTGATGCTGTGGAATTGGAAGGGCATTATTCATTATGAGCTGTTACCACCGGGCAGGACCATCGATTCTGAACTCTACTGCGAACAACTGATGAGGTTAAAGCCAGAAGTTGAAAGAAAGCGGCCGGAATTAATCAACAGAAGGGGTGTGGTTTTTCATCATGATAACGCTAGACCTCACACATCTTTAGCCACTCAGCAAAAATTAAGAGAGTTTGGTTGGAAGGTGTTAATGCATCCGCCGTATAGTCCTGCCTTGCACCTTCAGATTTCCACCTGTTTCGGTCTCTTCAGAATTCTTTGGGCAGTGTCAGGTTAACATCACGAGAGGACTGCCAAAACTACTTGTCGCGGTATTTTGATTAGAAGCCTCAAAATTTCTATAGCAATGGGATCATGTCCCTACCTACAAGATGACAAAAAGTTAGCGAACAAAATGGCACCTACATACTTTAGTTAAATGTAAATAAACTATATTAAAAAATGTTTAGAATTTTCTTAAAAATTGCAAAAACTTTTTCCCCAACCTATTATTTGATTTCATTTGATTTGATTAGGTTGTTGTCGTTATTGTAGTAAGTTTGCAGTCGCTAAAACCCACTTATTGGTTTTTGGTTAGCTGGTGCGTAAAGGCCCAGTCCCACAATCAATTGATAATTTCTATATGTCGGACTGATCTAAAACATGGTCGAGCGAAGCGATGGCTGATTCACATGTCATACTCGTGAACGGGTGCCGCCTGTGAAGGCTGGTCTGCTCTTGCAATCTTATTTTTATTAGTAGTCGTAATAATCTTTCTTTTTGTTGTTTCAAAGATACTGTAAGACGTTGTTTATTTTATTTTAAACTGAGCAATACCTGTTTTTTATTAGATATTTTTATGTATGTGTTGTGTTGTCTTGTAATCGTTTTAAATGTTTTTTATGTTGTAATGGAAAATATCCTTCTATGATAGAGAGGGCGTTTTCCAATCTGTATTGACGCAGTAAAAAATGGGAGAATAAAAATGCCCTTGCTGAGTTTCTTGCCGGTTCTTCTCAGTACAAGGCTCCCGCCCCATAGTTAGAACTTACGAACCGATGGCATAGCGAATTATTGTATCCTTATTGTTGAAATTTTGCATTTACAATGCTATATAGATAAAGGATAAAATGTTTACTAGAAAAAAATCAACCATCTCAGGAAGCTCGAGTGGGATTCGAACCCACAACCTTTGAATTGCCGGTCTACTGCTCTAACTAACCAATTATTGTAGCCTAAATTAAATAAATTATATTGAATATGAATTTGAATTTAAATCAATTTTAGAAAATAAAACACACCTATGGCATTGCAACGTAATCTTCAAGTCTTCCTTTTTCTAAAACTTCTATAAACAAGTGTGACATTCCCGGACATTGTCTCCAAGTCTACACGTTACAAAACTAATGATGTCTTATTAAGCATTCTTTGCGCCTACATCGAACGGTGAGAACCTCGTAACATAAATTTTGCGTATTATTTACGTTGACAAGCGTGCATTATGAAATTATAATCATCTTATTGTCATGCTAGCAGCGGCTGCTAGGTTAAAGACGTGTCCAGTGTTGGTCACACGTAAAATTTCTTCGAGTATGCCATCACTGTTTATTTTGACATAATAATTAGGTGGGGACATTCGTTCTCCTTGATATACTGTTTGTATTCCCTTTAGCTATATGGTATAAATAGAGGCTATTCGATCTAATTATAAGCAAAACGGTTGTAATTAGGTTAAGTACTGTGAATGTTTATCATGTGACTAAGTGGACGCGATGCTACTTTATCAGTTTGCGATATTTTTGTCAAAGACCTAGAGCCTTACCTTCCGAAGCACGAAGAACTAAAAGTATTTTTTTTTAAATATCTTGCATTAGTAAGAGTTATCATGATTTAGACCATGTCTGCATACTAATTTCATCATACCATAGTTTATTAGCCTTAGTACAGTCACCAGCATTAAGATGTGATGTGCAAAAATATCTGATCGTTGGTGGAAGGCATTTATATAGGCATATGCCTTCCACCAATGATCAGATATTTTTGCAGGCCGTCGATAGTCACATCTTAATGCTGGTGACTGTACCATAGTGCAAATGTAAAAGATACCGAAAGCTTATTTTGAACATCGCATTAAAAAAATAATTGAAGCTAGCATGCTACAAATTAATTTTGAATCTACCCACAGCCTGACCACAGACACAGTAAAATATACGGATCCGTTTAAACTGTTACATTGCTGGTAAGTACTATGATGGGCGAGTTACGTAAATATTTTACGGCTCAAATGCTAATATCAATAGATCAATTTACTTGCAGGTAACGTTTGCATAAAATTTTCTATGTCACAAGATACATTCCTGCGACGTTCTCGCGGTTTGAAATCTTCCATTTGTGTCGACGGCACCAACTGAACTGATGTCGTGTCATGAATCTAATAGTAATCGATTCTGTCCATGTACGTACTTATCATAGTAAATTGCTCCATTGTCCTGTTTTGCTATTATTTTGTTAGTGCTCGTTTCTAGGACGTAGTGGTAGATTTAGACAGATGTTTGTATGTTTTGAGATGATGATTTTAAAAGTCGTGCATTGTGTTGGGGTTGGTAATTAGCTTTGTAAAGTGATTAAAATTTTTCAAAGTTTTGTATTATAATGAGATCTTTTGTACAGCATAGCAGTAGTAAGACTTAATGATTTTACGAAGATTATTTGTTAGGTACAAACAAGTTGATGATGATATTATGTAGATATAAAATATTTTATGTAAAACGAAATTTCTGTAAATTATTACTTGTTCTAGATACTTACATAAAGAAAACCGATATATTTTCTTGTATCTGATCAATAAAAAGAAACTAAGAGAAATATTCAGAAAAAAAGATATTATCTGTAACAAAATGAGACATAAAGATCGCACTAACCGAGTTCCGTGGTTAGATTCGCGCGAGTCGAAATAAAGCGGGCCAATCAATATTAGCACGCCACAAACAGCGTAAATTGTTGCCTAATGCCGTGTACGCACACAGCGCCAACGGCACCTATGCTGTAGAGGTTGCTCTCTTTTACACTGTTTCTTTTTTATAACTTTTTGTTTTTTTGTACATAAATAATAAAAAAACAAAATGAAATATTGAAAAAAAAAAGAAATTAGGTACCTGTAACAAATTAGACATAAAGATCGCACTAACCGAGTTCCGTGGATAGATTTGCGCGAGTCGAAATAAAGTGGGCCAATCAATATGAACACGCCGCAAACAGCGTAAATTGTTGCTTAATACCTAATGCCTGGCACGCACACAGCGCCAAAAGGCACCTATGTTGTATATAGGATGCTCTGTTTTCCACTGTTTTTATCACTTTTTTGTTTTATTGTATAATTAATAAAAAACAAAAAAAAAATTAAAAAACATAACGATATTATCCCTAACAAAGTTAGACATAAAGATCGCACTAACCGAGTTCCGTGGATAGATTTGTGCGAGTCGAAATAAAGCGGGCCAATCAATATGAACACGCCGCAAACAGCGTAAATTGTTGCCTAATGCCGGGCACGCACACAGCGCCAACGGCACCTGTGCTGTACGGGCTGTTCTCTTTTCCGCTGATTTTTTAAAATCTTTTAACGATTTTTTTTGTTGTACATCACGCACGTTTCCCGAAGGAGTAGTAGGCAGATGCTTTCAATTTGCTATGACAAAATTTAAGAAATATTGATTTGTCCGCCCTTATTGTGGATCGAAGGGCCCGCCAATCAATATAAGCACGCTGCAAACAGTGTAAATTGTTGCCTAATGCCGTGCACGCACACAGCAAACGGCACCAATGCCGTGGCTGCTCTCTTTTCCGACGTTTTTTTAAATATTTTTTTATTTTTTTTTGTTTTATTGTAGGTACCTACATTACTTTACGCTCGTTTCCCGGAGGGGATAGGCAGAGGCTCATTGAGTTATTATGTACTACGTACAAGAGAAGACATCTCAACTAGATTGTTTGCAACACGCGGTAGAGCCAGCTCGCTCTACCTCTATTAGTCTGTGGTAGGCGCTAGATGCAAATACGTGTGTAATTCTGTGTTCTGTTTACTAAAAATATGCCTTCATGTGTGCTAAGGCACTGTTTAAAAAACTCAGGAAACACAAATAAAAACAATGGAATCACTTTCATCTGTAAGTACGCATTAAATTAACGTTTTAACGTGCATTTGACTTATTATTTTATCAAATCGCCAGCCATGAAGCGGCGGCCATGTTTCAGTAATAGCATTGCATAGAGTAACAACATTTTTGTTTTGTGCAGATGTGACACTTTTAACGCTTTATGTAAAATAATAATTACTAGGGTTGGAATTATGATGGCAATTTGATTGGAAATTTCGTTAGAATTATTATACTCAGAATATTTTTTTACTATTGAAATACTTTTTTCATTTATTGACTCAAATACGATTTTTAATCTCATCTCAATAATGCTTGAAAAATTTGAGCAACTGAATATTTGATACTCAGTAATATTTTTACACGTACCTACTTAAATAAATATTTTTCTTAAATAATGAAAAAAGATTTATATCATTGTTATGAAATGTTTTAATCAATTATTTACTTACTTTTATGTTTGGCATTAATTTACTTATTTTCATTTCAATATTACAATTAACCACAATAAAAACATTATCTTACAACTTTACAACTCGGTAATAAAACTGTATGAATAGTGTGTCGCATCTGCGCGCTTAGACATTTCTATGACAACTACTTAAGCCCCGCACCACGGTACAAGTATCATTGTAGCTGTGCACAACTGCACATTTATTGTATGGGACGTCTTCTCTAGTTCATTTATCTCAATGCAGAGGCTACAGATTTTGACACTCTTTTTTATTTTTACTAAACTTTATTAAATTATTATTTTTTCTTACATGATTTGATGTGTATGACTGTTTAATGTTAACGTGTAGTCAATAAATGTATTTTTGTTAGTTTTTGCTGAAACTTTTCCCGTAATATATTACGGGAACATTAGCCGTGAACACGATACCAAATTACTTTACCTGGCAAGAGCGATCCCCGGGGTGGGGGACTTTACACAAAAATTTCAAAAACCATTTACGACCGTAAGGGTCTCCCCTGTGCATCTAGGAAAGCCTAGGCCCATTTTAGTGTTACAACTATAGGCTATGGCGATAGCACTTCATTATAATGGCTATTTGGACAATACTAAACAAATACAACATTATGGTAAAACTACAGAGATAGGTACTTACTTAATTTCGGTATACTATCAACGCATCATAAAAAAGCGTTAACCTTTGTTTGACGCTTTATTTTTTTTCGCAATATTGTTTGACTCGGTCATTGTCAGGGTTTGATTACAGAGCATCTTATCTGTTGAACTAGTAAAGTAATAGAGCAGAACTTTTCTCTACCTACAAAGAGAAGGTACAGAAAAGTTCTGCAGTTAAGATGTGCGTAAGTCCTTATAAATGTAGACCGACGATGTGGTGGATGGTTGCGAGTAGCCGTTTGATGCGAGCAGCACAATAGACCGGTCACTGGAGATCGTTAAGGTCTACTTTGTCCAACAGTGTATGTCTATCAGTCATTCAGTTTCTTTGAAATGTTATCTTCCTATCTGAAGTAGTATTTTTTTTTCAACATTTCGTTATCTCGGAGTTTATTTGAGCAAAAACGAAAAAAAATAATATACATAATACATTTAAACATACATAATCACGACTATTATCTCCGAAGGCTTAGTGAGAGACTAGGCAATGAGGACCGCAGTCCTCTGTCTTACTCCACTTTTGCACCAAATAACGACTACAGATGTGCTCAGCGTGACAGGTGGTGAGCCCATCCCGCTCTATGCTGTTGGATCTACGTTCAGTCTTTAGTCCGTTACTTGCTTCTTACGACGCCCAAGAGAAGATAGGGGTTGGTAGTATTCTTTCACCGCTACGCGACACGGTTAAAAAATTAATATTTTGAATGATATCTACCATTTGGAGGATCGCGGCGCAGCTCAGGTGTACAGCAACATCCTGTATCACGTGTTACGTTAACACAAGGAGCACACGCGCGCGCCACGGGCACGGCACGCACACACGCGCGCCGCCCGGCCTGTAATAACTCGGAACCACAATAAATCAATGTGATTAATGTCATTAAGCACTGTGTGCCGGCCTCTCTATATTCCGTCAAAAAGCCCTGTTTTACGACATGCCGCGCCGCGACAATTAGTCAGCTTTGTTAAGACTATCGGCCGCTTCATGGATGACGTCCACTGCGAGGACTAGGCAGATCGTTTATAAGAAATATGTAAACGACCGGCGTCTGCGTTCTCAAATCTGAAAGACCTCAACGCGACGCGACGTATCCGATGAGATCAAAGCGAAACTCAATACGGAGCGTTCATAAACACGTCACCGCGCAAAAATGATCTCTGGTACATTTCAAACTCGCCACGTCTTCGGGTCGCAACTCGCAACGATTGATAACGATTGCCATTTCTCGGTTGTATTTCCTAGTCGCATGTTTATCATACGTCCGTTTGATGGATAGGTCGTAATTATAACGATTAGAACGGCATCGCAAATCATGGGAACGGCGAGGACAGGCTGCGCTAGTTGACATCGTTATCGCGGCTCGCATCTCGATTGTTGGCTCGGGCACCATACAGTTGTATTCGGAACGAGCGGTCATTTCATACTTTATTTCATCTCTCGCTCGGCGAATGATCCGCACGACGCCGGCCCGCAGTGTTCCGTACGTATCGATATTGTGGCCCATTTAGATGGCCGATACGACGTCGACATGAGGGACGGTTGGCGTCGCGTCGACGTCGACTCCATTTGAATGAAGGTACGTTTTCGAATATGCATGCGCCAGTGATTGTCCTAATTGATTGCGTCCAGGCTCTGCATAATTCGACGCGTATGATAATCGTTAACGTGAGTGAATGTAACAAAGGCTTTTGTTTCACTTATGATTTGTGTTTGCGGCACGCTCTTAAATTTTCGGTGTCACACTGTTTAGTATTTACATACATACCTACATAGATTTACAACTACTATCCATAAGTCTGACTAACCAGACACTAGGCAATGAGGACAGCAGAATAGTCCACGTTTGACCAAATGCACATGTGCTCAGCTTGACAGGAGGTGAGCCCATCGCCGCTCTATGCTGTTGGAAGTATGTATATGTCGCAAGGATATGATAAAAACAGAGATTTGGTCAATTCCCTAAGTGATTTGATCAAATTACGAGGATGTTAAAATAACAACACGACTTTATCATTTCCCTAAACAAATCTAGGGATTTGAACAAATACCAGAACTGGTTCCGTGAAATGACCAAAAACATGTGACCTACAGGAGTAGGGCAGCTAGTATTTCTGTTGCCTAATAAAAATATGACCTCTAAATTCATGACAATCGCTACGCTGCGCTTCGCATTGTCTAACATATCTATAACCTATCACGTGACCTGCAGAAGTAGGGCAATTTATGTTCTAGTGGTGTTTATACCCCTAGATTTGTTTAGGGAAATGATAACATCGTGTTGTTATTTTAACATCTTCCATGATTTGATCAAATCACTTAGGGAATTGACCAAATCTCTATTTTTATCATATCACTGCGACATATACGGTCTTTATTTAGAATTTTTTTCACTTATGTAACTTATTGGTGGCCGGTCTCCACCCAGAGGTCCCGCGTTCGATTTCCTGAATATTATTGTGATCGGTTTGGTTAGTAGTAGTTAGGCTTATTTTAAAGTCGCCTTGCTAGCTACTAACGACTACTTCATCTAGGTTTATTGCAATAACAACAATGTTAGTACCAACGAGCTCCTCAAGGATATTGAGGAGGATTTGGAAGTTCTACCACGAACCAAATTGAGCACAATTATGTCTAACCCCATTGGGAATCGAACCCGCAAACATCTGGGTTTCAGGTGATGTGAGTAACATCGTTGGCCTTGTCGTCAGTTACCATCAGTGAGATGCACTAAGCCCTTCCTCGTTATGGAATTCAAAAACACTGTATACAGACGGTTTCGCATCATCATCATCAGCCGATAAAGTCCCATGGCTGGTCAGGCCTTCTCACGTCGAGTACACGGGGAGATATCAGGCCATAACCCACCACGATCTAGCCCGTTTTTTATTTACCTGTAATAGGAATATAATTCCGCAAATGGGCAAAGAACAACTATTTGTGTAAGAGCATTTTCATTTTTTACTTTTTTATAAAAGAAGTAGGCAAATGAGCAGACGTGTCACCTGATGGCGAGCAATCACCGCCGCCCATGGACACCCGGAAAACCAGAGGAATCGCAAACGCGTTGCCGGCCTTTAAGGAAGGAATAGGTTTAAGGAAGGAATAGGAGTTGTGAGAGAGGGGGGAGGGGCCTCCGGAACCCTCACTGGCCGGATGAAACACAACAGCACCAAGTGCCATTATTTCACGCCGAATATTCGTGAGAAGGTGGTATTACACCGGGCGTGCCGGCCCAATGCGTGCTGCAACGCAGCGTGGCTCTACCACTCAGTTAGTGTCACACATTTAGCACCACCCAGGGGTTACGTGTAGGGTCTCAAGGGTAAACCTACGGGCGCGAGTAACTTTCACCCCCAAAAATCATAGCATATCTGAAATTGTAAAAAAGAAACATTTCCATATTATTACATTTAGGTTTAATAAGTAAGTACTATTTTTAGTTTTGTATTGAACGGCTGATTTTTTAACCAAACCATTCTGTATATCACTACATATTATAAGTAAAGTCGCCGTTTTCCTCTGTCTGTGGCACCGAACTATTCTCGTAAACTACGCAATGGATTTTTATGCGGTTTTCACTAAAAGATAGAGCGTTAACTGAGGATGGTTTTTGTTTATATTTTGTAGATATATTTTTTTAAATGGCTGAACTATGACGGTCTTTCTAATTTCGCGTGGACGTAGGCGCGGGCGGGCCGCTATTTTTTCTTTAATTCTAAGTTTGTTGTACTTATTAAGGTGAACATATCGTTTACTAACGAAACCAATTCACAAGCAAAATCATGTCCTTCTGAATATATCTAGGAACCAATAACATACATACATTCATATAATCACGACTTATCCCCAATGCAGTCATCTTCACGTTTCACGAAATAGCGACTGCACATATGCTCAGCGTGACAGGTGGTGAGGGGTGGTAGTTCTTTTAATGAGCCGCTACGAGACACGGCTCTAGGAACCAATAACGATTCCTAATTAGCATAATCTAAGGATTTGTCGAGTGTTGCATAGATTTTATAGTGGCTACAAAGTTTAGTTTCGTCCCGGTGGCCATTGTGGCTTGTGGCCGGGTAGCGAATACCGATGACCATTTCGGTTAAACGCGATGCTGCAAACTCCGCAATCAAATAAATATTTCGGCACAATTAAGAAAACGCCGGCGGGGTAGCACTCGTGACAATCGGCTAAGTCCGTCCTGTGGAGACTCTTTCGTTGTAAATTTATTGGGTTCAGTATGCTATTTTTTTTATTTTTGCGCTACGAGTATTGTTACCTGATGGTCAATAATGATCAGAATGAAGGTGGAAGCTCACTTCCCTCATAATTCGGGACTGACGATTACGTCTTTAACTGTAAAACAAACAAAAACATTAAAGCAAAAAAAATAAAAACGTTGATGAAAATGTCTACTTTAGGATTATTTTGTGCTTCAGGTAGGACTTCAACATGCAACTCCAATATATAATTTAGAGCACATTGCGGTAACATGTTTTTTCCGTTTTTCATTACTAATTTGCTCTAACTGTACATTTTCTGTTCTATTTTGTGTGTGTGGTTAGGTCTAGTTGGGAAAATAATGTGATGGTGGATGAAGACTGCCGTGCAAGTGGAGACAACAGATAGGCTGCCCGTGACCACGACCGGTGTATATCGGCCGAAAGTCGGGTATAAAATAATGCCTTTATTATGGGTATCCCATAGTAAGAAGTTTGCAATAGGACCTATACCTATACAGGATAAGTATAGGTACTAAGTAGTTTCGTTAAGCCCCGTTAAATAACCTGTACCTTTTCTTATAATTCCCCCTTTTAATTTCATTCTATTTAAATAAATGAAGACTTTAAATTTAACATGAAACATTGACGCGCGATGACGTCACAATATTCTATCGTGGAGATTCAGGTAGCCAAGTTCGACTCTACGCATTTCCGTTCGCGCGCCGCTCTGCCCACATCCGTTGAAGTATTTTGTTTATTGCTAATGCGATTTTATTTTTTTATTGCCTTTTATTTATCTTTATTCAGCGATTGCGGTTTATTGTATTAAAATAAATAAGAATTCTTGACTTTTTAATTTTATTCGCGAGGCGGTGTACACGACAGCGCCGCGCGAGGAGAGAGAGAAATAAATTTTAATAAGCGTTCCTTTTTTAAGGCGTGATTCTTCAGTTAAGAGCGATTTATTTTTTATATAAGCTTGAAGATAAACTGTATTCATTAGAGATCGACTGGAAAGGGGCTAAGATAAAAAATAAATGTGCGCGGGCTGGTGTCACCGGAGTTATTGTCGTTAATAAGCTCTCATGGAGGCACGTTGATTGGCCGCCGCGCGGTGTAGACGGCCTTTGTTCCCTTTACTATTTACATTTGATTTAATTACATTAATCATAAACAAGATACGTAATAAGGAGCTGGATGGCGTCGTGAATTGAGCGGCTTTTGCAATGCCAGGTAGCCGGATGGGTAATCAAATTATAATATCACGAGCGCCGCCGTTTTGCTTCTAAAAGCACCTTATGCCGTTGGTCCTGCTGTTGTAATACTGTAACATTATTGTCTGAACACTCGAAATGGTTTTTGATATCATACCCATATTAAATATAAAAGTAACTTTTCGTCGTAGTTCAACAAGTTCATGACATTAAAAACCGAAGGTAAACCTTCTGAAATTCAGTTGTACAGTACAGTCAAATAAAGCAAATAATTATATTTATTACAATTTACAACAATCTTATATTATTATAGTAATTCAAAGCACAATCTAATGAAGTCTGAAGTTCACTCCAACAAGCATGCAGGCAACTTACAACAATTTGTAATCGGCGCATGCACGAGTACAAACGTAGTTACCGTCAAAATGTTAGACTTGAACTAACCGTACTGGCATCTAGAACTTTTGTTTCCCACGTGCTATAGCCGGCTCGTTGTTCGATACGTATTACGAATTTATTCACGTCGAGCTAACCAATCGTGTCTACCTACCCAGCGGAAGTACATAAATAATGTTTATCGATCGATCATCGGTAAGGTATAGTGACACACTCGTTAGATTTATGCCTTCATTGTCAGCGCCGTAAACTAGATCTCCATAAAAAGGGACATTTCCTATTTAAAATTTATATCAAAGACAATGGTTGACAAAAACTCGGCGCCTCGCGATGTGAGCCGGGCGGCGCCAACTGCCAAATCACTATCGGCCGCGCGTAAATTACTTCTTTTTACCTGGATTCCTGTTTTGACATATTTAAGGCATTAGTAATAATTATGAGTGCTCCGTCCGCCTCCGTGAGCGAAGCCCGTGTCCTACGGACTTTTGACACTATCTTAATGACGGCCCTCGGTTGACAATAAATATTGAATCGTTATCGGTGCGCATTGGAGAGCTCATGTCCTGAAATGGACCCCCCAAATTGTGGTTGCCTCCGTATCCTTCGTTGTCGTGAAAACTGTGGAAACATTCGGATATTAGAATTGGCCAAAGCTGTGTGTAGGTGGCTAATTGTGAGGGTGAGGAGGTTGGGAGGGTGGCACATCTGCTGTTGTTCTCCGACTAACGAGTGTCGCTCGATAGTTTTAATTGCAACCCGATATCTGCACTTTTATGGCATTGACAGAGCAACGACAAACGGCTGACGGATGGTGTTTACTTAGCTTGAAAAATTTTAACGTTTCAAACTTCATCGTTAAATGTGGTGACGAACGAATTTGAGTGAAGAGAAAAATTAAGAATGACATTGAAATTAAACATGGCACTGCTGGCATTAATTTTAGTTGCAAGTTTCGAACTTTCAGAGATCAGTAGATGCAGGAAGATTGAAATGTCTGTCGTCTAAAAACTAACTAGTTACAACTAAATTGTCCAAATCGAATGTCGTGCCAAAAGTTTCATTTATCTATTCATTTAATCCACCTATTTATCTATGCACCTATATATCTATATAAATGGAGATTAGAATCGAAAATGCTATTTCTCTATTTGCCCACGTAAATTAAATCATAAGTTCTACTTGTATGACTATTTCAGATATCAGATGTTTTACTAGTAGGTCGTTTTGCTTTTATGTCTTTAATGCCCCATGGGCATTTTGCTAGTTATAGTCCTTCTGATACTAACCCATTTTATTACCGTGAATAATTTCCAAAACAAATTAATTAAAAAATCTAACATGTTAACAGTTCAGTTCACAGAAAGTTGCATAGCGCGAATGGGTAGAGATCAGACGCAAAAAAAGGTATAACCGAATATATATCCGAAAAACCGTTCATGTGTTTTGGGTGGTGTGAATAAATCAGATATAGCTCCGCGAACGGCGTAGGCGCCCAGGGACCGGGGAGATCTCCCGGACGAGTTATAAAACCTTTCAAAAGGTGAGCTGAAAGAATCGTGCGTAAATATTGTGGCTTTACGACGGCTAATTCAGTCATTATGCGATGCGTTTGTTTACAACCTGCCCTCGTATCGATAAGATCTGTCTCCAGGACTAGTCATTATTTATGTGAAATTTTGACATGACCGTAGTCTGCGCTGCTCTTAAACTAGCATTATTTATGGGCAATGTGCGGACCACGAGGCCATAAATTACGCGTCATCGAATTAAGACAAAAGCTAGTGTCGATAAGGTTTGCGATTAGGGCACGCCTCATTGTTCTGATGAGTGCAATACTGATATGGCTGATATTTTTCCACTTTTACGACTTCACTTCGAGATTGGATCGGCTGTTATGTGTATTGATTTCTACTGCTGTCTATACTACAACCCGTGCCATGCTTTAGGGGCTGCCTCGCTTTTGTCGGGATGTTTGCAGAAATGCATGTGAATTGCTTTTATACAACTATGCACAGTGAAGATATGCTTGTCCTTTGGCTCAGGGTGCGGGGCAATATCAACAGCATCCTGAGCATGATTTTGGTCAGCCAAGTTTCCTTATCATTGTTGCACCTTATCACCTTGTCTGTTACGAAGACTCCTTCCTAGAGGTTAATAACAATTGAATTTGTATGGTATCTGGTTTTACGAGAGCTGAGCTCTTATAGTGTATGTAACACACATTGTCAGCCTATTAACGTCCCTCTGTTGCGCTTGGACTTGACATTGTGAAAGTTATTTAAATTGCCAAATGCCAACCCAAACTTTACTTTATGCAAGTCGCTGCGCCATGCATAAAATATTTCGTAGAACTGATTCGCGTTATTTAAATTATATAAATACTAGTTAATTAATTACCTAATATGATTACATTGAATATATTTACTACACTAATACAAGTAGGTACGTTATTTTATCCTTCTATAATTTTTATAAGTTATCCTTTTCAAATAATTTCAGTAAGTACCGTGTCGTGTAGCGGTGAAAGGTACTACCACCCCCTCTCTTCCTTTGCGTGTCGTAAAAGGCGACTAACGGACTACAGACTGCACATACATTCAACAGCATATAGCGGCGATGGTCTCACCATCTGTCACGCTGAGCACATGTGCAGTCGCTATTTGGTGAAAATTTGGCTATGGTAGAATACTGCTTTTGCTGTCCTCATTGCAAAGTCTCTGACTAACCCTTCGGGGATAATAGTCGTGACTACAGTGGCGGTACCTTCATACAAGCCGAAAAGCCCGGCTTGCCCTAACAAAAACTCAATATCACTACTGGTAAAACGCAATTATTAAAATTACTTAATATTTTTTACCATAGTAAATTTTCTTTCATCAGCATTCAAATTATCAATTTTATAAGTTTCTCATACTAAGAATCACCAAACAAATCGCATAAAGCTGCGCTTATAAATCGTGCGATGCTTTACATCTCTCTCGCACAAGTTGGCTTGCAACCGGGCTTCGGATTTAAAGTATATCCGCTCTCTTCTAACTTTAACAAAATTGCTACTCTATAAACATAATACTGCGTAAGTATGTATAGATTCTATGAGAAATTCATACTCTTCGTCAAAGCCAGCTTGCGTTATGAAGTTCGCAAGTAAGGCCTTCTCCAAATCAGGCTTTATTTCTACCGAATCACGTGCAACTTCAACGCGGGCGAACCAATCAGAGGCGACCGACGACAGCTCGAGCTCGGGCGAACCAATCAAAGGCGAGCGTTAATACGCGATTGTGCTGTGCAGCAGCCACAGGCAGCACAGGCTGCAGCCAGCCATTTTTTATTCTTTGTTTTTGTTATTGTCACACTTCACTTTGTTTGAGCGATTACAAGTGTTTTCGTAATATGTGATAAAAAAAATGTGTTCTGAGTTCAGTTCATCGCTTTATTGGTCTCTGTGACGAGATGTGTTGGGTAAGTAAACAAATGTGTACTTAAACGTGTTGATGATTGGCATACGAAAGGCAGAGGTAAATAAATTCTTTGAACATCACACATGATTTATGTATTTCGCAAACTATTAAAAGTCATCTAGGGCATTAAATAAAATAGGTCTATGTAAAAAACTCTTTGGATTGTTGGTTGCTTCCATTCAAAATAATTAATAAATTAAGTGTGAGGCCTACATATTGACTGTGATTCCCGCGCAAAATGCCCATTTTGGCATTTTGTAGTAATTTTCCAGTTGTATTTATAGTTTTTATCGAAATAGGATAATAAATTCATGCTTAATATTACGAATCTCCACTCTGCGAGAATAAGCTGAGTTCGGAAGGCCGGCGCATCGCATTTTGTAGTAATTTTGTGCTTAGTTGTATTTATAGTTTTCATCGAAATAGGATAATAAATTCAATATAAAATTTTTATTCCTAATGAAGTAACAATTATTCTGGTATAAATTTTACTCAATAATATTATCGTAGATAAGAGAAATTCACAGTTAATTAACGCGAATTTCGAAGTTTTTTTGGTTTTGAATAATATTTTTTTTCTAAGTATATAAAATCAATAATATTTAAAAATTCCGTGGCCGCTACGCATTATACGACGAGATAACATTCTCATTTTTTTATTTCATTTGTTTAGAACAGTAGTTCAATCCAGGAGCTCAAAAAAGTGCCGTCGCGCAACGTACTATGCCAATAGCTATTCTACACTATTCAATAAGCAAATACTGTTAATGTATTTTTGTTTCTGAGATCAAGAACGCCAAACTTGGCCGCAGAATTATTTTTTTCAAAAATTTCTCACAAAAATCACATTCGAGATGTAATAGAAGGTAATAGGCTGTTTTTTTATAAACGATAAGAACGTTTGGAATGCCACGGCCTATGACGATTTGAGTAAAAAATGTGGCTAGTGTCACAAATGGGCACCAACATTGTACCTAGGTAGCAAGATTAGGAACTTCCGGTTTCGTGGCTTGCCCCAATCTGAAGCCCTAGGCACGCCACTGCGTGACTATATGTATGGATGTATGTATGTATGTATGTATGTATGTATGTATGAATGTATGTTATTTTTATAAGTTATCCGGTTCAAATAATTTCAGTTAAAAAAGTGAGTTCCAATTAAAGATATCTCGACGTGGGTTCGATCACCACCTGAGATACCTAGTATTTTTTTTTAACGTTTCGTTATGTTCATGTTTATTTTAGCGTTATTAACGCAAAAAAATCAAATATTATAAAGATATCTCGTTTACTTTTATGGTGGTGTTAAACCAACAAATTTAAATTATTCTATTGTATGTTCCCTATAAGTTAGCTGTGATAACATTAGCAGATATTATTTGAAAAATAATTATTATGTCAACTTACGAACATGGTTGATACAGTGGCTGTTGCTAAATAAACATATACGGAAAATAAACATCCGCAAAACCATAACAATAGACGGAAATAAAATTTATACCCCTTAATAGGCTTGGCAGAGATGAGGGTGGACCAAATACGTTTAATGATAAATCCACAAATGAGATTTGCCGGACGTCTGGCCACTCAAAAGCGGTGTCGCATTGTCACTGGACACTTTTACCTTACATTACACAGATCGACGGTACATGTCATGCTTATTCCGATGTATAGGATGTATACAAATTTGATTTTTTTTTGCTTTACAATGAATAACTCTTAAGCGATACTCGTAGGTAGCTTAGTGACGATCGATAGTAAGTGACGATAAGGCCATCACTAACGCACCAACAGTATTATCTTTAACGATTTTTAATACGATATCGGTGCAATTATAGTTGTAAAGACAACATTCCTACTTCATATACTTCATTAAAATGGTGGTAGCTAGCCAAGCGGATTTAAAACCCGTCAACCAAACTGAAGACAAAATAGTGAGACAAGTGGTGTAACCGCTAAACCGCGGAGACGCGTTATTATACCTACGTTCATTATGGATTGTAAAACAACAATAAGTTTTTAAGTTATGTAAACATACTATTGGAGTGTTGAGTTTTCATAAGTAGGCATATTATCATAATTATTTTCCAAAAACGAAAAGTTAATCCTTCCTAGTTAAATTGTATTTTATAGCTTTTTAGAGTTCTTTTCTCCTATTGGAGTTATCATGGTTGAGCGAAGCGATGGCTGATTCACATGTCATACTCGTGAACGGGTGCCGCATGTGGAGGCTGGTCTGCTCTTGCAATCTTATTTTTATTTGTAGTACAAATAGTCTTTCTTTTTCTTGTTTCAAAGATACTGTAAGACGTTGTTCATTTTATTCTAAATTGAGCAATAGGCTGTTTTTATTGGATATTCTTTTGTATGTGTTGTGTTGTCTTGTAATAATATTATGTTTTTTTTTATTTTGTAATGGAAAATGTCCGTCTATGATAGAGGGAGGGCATTTTCCAATTTGTGTTGACGCTGTAAAAGAAAGGGAGAAAAAAATTGCCCTTGCTGAGTTTCTTGCCAGTTCTTCTCAGTACAAGGCTCCCGCCCCATAGTTAGGACTTACGAATCGGTAGCATAGCGACATTCATAAGTGCTTAGTTATTGTAGCCTAATAAATGATATTGAATATTGAGTACTATTTATGAGTGGCAAAGACCTAATCTAGGTTGTATGTGTGAGCTACATACATATATAAACTACCACTATTATGACCAAAGGGTTAGTCAGAAACTAGGCATGACGACCGCGTGACATATTCCACGTTTCACCAAATATGCTCAGAGTGATAACTGGTGAATGGTGAGCCTACCGCCGCTTTATGCTGTTGAATATATGAGCAGTCTTCAGTACACACGGCGTCAGATCAACCTACCCAAAACTGTCAAATTTCTACAACTAAATTTGAACTGTAATGCTTGGTTCTAAGGATCAATATTCATTGGAGAAATTTGACAGTTCAGGGTAGGTTGATCTGACGCCGTGTGTACGTTAGTAGCCTTTTACGTCACCCAAGAGAAAAGATTGTTTGGAAGAATTACCACAGACACTGTAAAGGGTTCGAAACGTCAGAATAATATGATAGTGGTAGTTTATATATGTATGTAATAGTTAATTAAACGCGAGTTAATCCCTAAAAAGTGTTCCATTTCAATGGTAGAATTATTTTAATAATGAACCGCCACAACGTGTCATATCTATTGTTAGATGAACATTAGATCAATCAATACATCTCTAATGTCATCGTACCACACTAGTTGCCGAAGCTTGACAGTTGTTATAAAATACTTTAATGTAAATTATAATGAATGTTTGTTGTGAAGAATTAAGTTTATTCTTATTACTATGTATTTACAAACTGTGCTAAGTCCTGTCATAAGTATCACCCTGTAACCAGCGTAGGTGGTGATGAGTGCAGATGGACGGGTCAGCAGCTGCGCGTAATTAAGAGGTGGCTGGAAGTGGCATGCGCGCGCGCACAATGCCGGCCCAATTGAATGGGCATAATCTTTGCACCCACGCGTCTTTGTGTGTGCGAGTGGGTG
The DNA here is from genome assembly GCA_963921215.1 of Scoparia ambigualis. Classification (NCBI taxonomy): domain Eukaryota; kingdom Metazoa; phylum Arthropoda; class Insecta; order Lepidoptera; family Crambidae; genus Scoparia; species Scoparia ambigualis. The sequence goes on from OY992505.1 coordinate 17,916,522, forward strand.
GACCGATGACCACTGGTAATGCAACAGATGGTGCTCTACTTGCAGTTTTGTATTTATATGTTTGTGTTGTCTTCTTTTTTTTTTTAAATAATGTGTATTTTAAAAGAGATATTAGTTTGGCACGCCATTTTTGCAAATTAATAATCCTACTAATATTATAAACGCGAAAGTTTGTAAGTATGGATGGATGTTTGTTACTCTTTTACGTAAAAACTACTAAATGGATTTGGATGAAATTCGGCATATAGAAAGTTTATAACCTGGATTAACACATAGGATACTTTTTATCCCGATATTCCCACGGAAACGAGAACCACGCGGGTGAAACCGCGAGCGCCCGCTAGTAAACTATAAAATAAAAAAATATATAATTGTTTAAGGTTTAAGGTTGCTTCACACATACCAGTGAAGTCACAGTTCCAACACAGTACCTGTGACTTCACTGATGTGTGAAGCAACCTTTACAGTCAGTCAGTCATATTAAACTGCTCTCTAGAACGCTCGACACTCTGCAAGAACTATCAGATTGTATCTTTTCTATTAGGATTTAATGTTCTAACCATCCCATAGAATTTTTTTTAAGTAAGTATGTACATAAATCTAGATATGTTGATACAGATTTTTTAATTTTTATGTGGCATTCGCTTTTATTATAACCAATCAATTAAAAAATATCATCGAGCATCAAACAAAACAACTATGAGTTACTTACTAGCAAACGTTATTACCTATATCGAACTAGTCCCGCTGAGTGGAGTTTTGTGTCCAAGTAGAGCGTCTTTCAATACGAATCTCCACAAAGGCGTACAATTATTGCAAAAATTGCCGTAATGATAAATTGGTGACCGTTCCTAATGGCAACTGGGGCAAGAGTGATTCGACCCGGAATCGAACCGGAGCCGTCATAACGTCCTTCAGACACAATGCGGCTGTTTCGATGATTTATATCTTAATTGTGTTAGATTCGGAAATTCCTGCGGAGGAAACCTTTATGTTATTACCGTCATATTTCTTTTTAGATTTGACATTGTCGAACGGACGCTGCCGTCCGTCACCTGGATTGCTTTTGGATTTTAATTGTTTTTATTTGTAAACTGTTATCTCATTCATCTATGAAACAAGATATTGGGTCGAATATTGTTTAGATTCTAACATGATGATAAATTTTTTCTTTAGTTATAACAAACAGCAAGCGGGTTCTTTATAAAATAGAGAAACCATAATTATATTTTTATTTAAACGTAATTAGACCTATGCTTTACCAAATCTGTCATAATTTAATCTACATTATCAGCTAACACAAACATAAACATAATAAGTGGAAAAACATATTTATAAGACTCTGCGACCCACGAGTTACGTTACGACTTACGTTAAAGATCTAAATCTTAATTATGTAAATGCTATTTCCAGCACATTGAGTTATCATCACAGTCATCAACAGCTCTGTTAATTTTAATATCTCATTAAAAACTTATCATCCGGCACCCCGCTAAGGAAATAATTCAGAAATCCCATTCATATAAGTAGTTAGTTAAAAAATCTCAAAAAAAACAACCATTCGTGAATAAGGCGCTCCCATACAAAACCCTTGTTCAGACAATAAAAAAGCTATTCGGTGGGATGTCATATTGGGGATGACACAGAATTGGGTGCCACATTTGTCAACAGAGGTTGTAAAGAAAACTAATAGTGGCTCCTTTGCCAACATGTTACGACTGTTTTATCATTTTTGTGCGAAACCAGGGGTGGGCAACCGTCGTAATATATGTTACCAAAACGATATATTTTCGTTAAGTTTAACAAGTTTTTTTTACGAAAATTGTGTTTAAATTGTTATGTCAGATTATAAGTTGATGCGCAAAATAGGTCATTGAGAGCTAAATAAATCTTTATTTATGTTCAAATATTGTCATTCATTATGTCATGTTACTTCATACAAATTGATTTTTTTATTTAATTTCATTGTTTTAAATAACTTAATCAATAAAAAAAGAATAAGTACTTAATGTCATTTTTGTTAGTTACTATTGTAATAAATATTATGCTAATAAATTTACTTAATCTTAGTAAAAACACTAAAATAACTTGGTACACATATTAAAAGTGTATAGCAATTTATACCTAAGTACCAGTATCAAAATCAAGTAAAACAGCGAAGCATACCAGGCCACTCAGAAAGTTTTGCGAAAAAAAGTTTTTATCTATAAGGCACTGGCCACTTGTAATTATTTTGATTATTTAAAAGTAAAAATAACATTGTTCGAATTTAGAATTTTCCTCCACATTCTTTCGAGAGCCAAACTAAATTAGGCTGTGGATCACAGACCACTTATCCCAGGTCTGTGCTGTGGATAGAGTGCCACAAGCGGCATTCTAGTGCGATCGGGTACGATGCCGTAATTACGGCTCCTGGTACAAAGTGTATAGAGTACCACAAGCGGCATTGTATCTTAATCGGTTCGGGAACCGTAACATATTTTTTATTTGCCATAATGTTTAGAAGACATAATATTCAAAAGATATTTTTGTATGGAGTTCGAGTTCTGTTGTCTAATATAAAAAATAACCTCGAAATTCAAGACAAATTTCTAAAAATTAAAAAATTTAAATTTCTAACCTATCACGTGACCTACGCAGTAGGGCAGCTAGTATTTCTGTTGTCTAATTAAAATTTAAGGCAGGTTAGACGGAATATTATAGCGCAAAACTTACGGTTCCCGAACCGATTGAGATACAGTGCCGCTTGTGGCACAGCAACACTTCCATTAAATTATCGTGTCTCATTTAAAAATGGATCTGCATCGAGAACATTTTCATGCGATGATTTTCTACAATTTTAAATGTGGCCTAAAACCTGATAAGTCATTTGATCGACTTCAAATGACTTTTATGGATGAAGGACCTTCAAAAGCAACCATCTACCGTTGGCATAGCGAGTTCAAGAGCGGCCGCTTTACTTTGGAGGATGAACAAAGGACAAACAAAGGTCGTCCTACGACGACTGTCACGGAAGAAATTGTGCTGACAGTAAAAAATTAAATTCAAGAAAACAGGCGAATTACATACGAAGAGATTCAGCGTACACTACAGATTGGATCTACACAAGCACCTTCGCGTGAGGAGGATAGTTCAGAAGCTCAGAAGCAGGCCCGTGTGGATTGGTGCCGTGGTATGTTTAAAACATTTGAAGCAGGCACGTCTCGGCGCGTTTACGACATTGTGACAGGTGACGAATCCTGGATTTATCAATACGATCCAGAAACAAAGCGTCAGTCGACAGTTTGGCTGTTTCAAAGCGAACCAACACCTATGAAATTGAAGCGATCGAAAAGCGCAGGGAAAATTATGATCGCTAGTGTCTTCACTTTGACGGGTATTTGGTTTCAATTCTATTACGAGACCAAAGCAGCATCAACGCTGAATGGCTTAATACGAATACCACAAAAAGCCTGCCAGAAGTTTTGTCTGCAATGAGCAACAAGCGACCGAACACCTGGCTTCACGGGGTACTGCTTCACCATAACAACGCGCCCGCGCACTCAGCGCTCAAAACGAGGGACTGCCTGGACACCACACCGGTCAGAGTCTTGGGTCACCCTCCTTACAGTCCTGATCTGGTACCGTGTGACTTCTTTTTGTTCCCTAAAATAAAATAAAACAGCTGAAAGGGATACAGTTTTCATCGCCGGAAGACGCGCTAGCACCGTTTGAGAAGGCCGTGCATGGGAGAGGTGTCTGCGGCGGACTGGGAAAAGGTTTCGAAAATTGGTTCAGACGCATGAAACTTTGTATAGAGGCTGGTGGAGAGTTCTTCGAAAAGATTTAATTAAAAAAATTTATTCATAGAAGTTAGTTTTTTATTTCTCAAAACATTCTGAGTGTTTCACGTATTCTATTATATTGATTAAATAAACAAAGAGCGCAACAAAAACATGTAGGTCATTGTAGGTCCAATATGGTCGTGGATGCAATTTTCGTTTATATCTACATAATAATATGAACTGAATTTCTTTTGACCATTTTTTTGAAAACCGTTAACCGTGTCGCGTAGCGGTGAAAGGATACTACCACCCCCTCTCTTCCTTTGGGTGTCGTAAAAGGCGACTAACGGACTAAAGACTGCACATACATCCAACAGCATGTAGTGGCGATGGGCTCACCACCTGTCACGCTCAGCACATGTGCAGTCGCTTCGAGGATAATAGTCGTGAGTATTTTATGTTTTTTTTTCTCTTAAATAATGGCTTCGTGCGATCAGCACATTTAGCCAGTGTCAAGTTTTTAATAGTAATTATTATTTTCTTTACATTAAGCGGATGATAATGAACGTTTAATGGTAAATGATTTTCCCCCAAACCCCTGGAGACTCAATAAAGCTGTGGGACTTTATTGAGGTCTCCCACGGACTTCTTGAGAGAACTTGAAAAGTGATGTTGCACTGTTTTGTTTTATTTGCTAACACTCATGCACGTTCACGAACACATAAGAGTAAATAATCCACCATTGTTTCACATTAATATTCGACAAAACACAAATTAAAGAAAATAAAACAAAACTGTACACATGACGTTTCACTTTCCCGCCAAGAAGTCCGTATATTATGTTACTAGATCGTTCAATAAGTCCCGAGACTTTTTTGATATTTCGAAAGTACTGACCATCAAATGATATATTTAAAATTTTATTGAAAATCGAACAATTTATATATCGAATTACAGATAATTAAGTGACGCTACTTTTTAAATTCTGAAAACAATGGAAAAAAACGAGTTTAATGTGTTGATAAAACATTGTTTTTTAATGGGAAAAACATCGTTCAAACACAGTAAGGGCTAGTTTATAGGCAGTGTTATCCGGAATCTGCTCCATCTAAAGTTTAGATTGAACAGATACTAAACCAACCATTTGTCGGTGGTATGCCGATTTCAAATGCGGTCGTATAGACACAAAAGACGCTGAACGCTCTGGTCATCCAAATTAAGCAGTGACTCAACAAAACATCAACAAGGTCTTGAAAATCGTGAAGGAAGATCGAAAAGTAAGAGATAGCTGAGATAGTGAAGATTTCAACTAGTAGATAGTGTTTTCATTAATTTAACTCAAAATTTAGCCATGAAAAAGCTTTTTTCCAAATGGGTGTTGCGTCTGCTAACAATTGATTCAAAAGCGACAAGGTATGAATGATTTAGAGCGCTGTTTGGCACTGAATAATAGAAATAAAAAAGATTTTTTACGTCGGTTTGTAACAATGGATGAAACATGGATTCACCATTTCACTCCGGAGTGACCGGTGAAAGCCGCCCGAAGCGGCCTAAGACAACAATCTGCCGGGAAGGTTATGGTCTCTGTATTTTGGGTCGTGCATGGAATACTCTTCATCGACTACCTTGATAGAGAGGAACATATAAATAGCGAATATTAACATAGGATTATTGGAGCTTAATGCAAAATAAAGAAAAAAAAGTGATCTTTCAACAGGACAATGCGCCGTGTCACAAGTCTATGATAACGATGGCCAAACTAAACGAATTGGGCTTGGAATTACTTCCTCATCCACCGTATTCGCCAGATCTGGCCCCCAGTGATTACTGGCTGTTTGCAGACTTAAAAAAATGCTCCAGGGCAAGAAATTTGACTCAAATGGTGAAATCATCGCAGATTATTTAAGCCAAAGATAAATCTTTCTACACTCATGGAATAGACGTTGGAGAGACTGTAATGCAGTTGAAGGAGACTATGTTAATGAATAAAATATAATATTATCAAAAAAACTTTGTTTTAGTATTTAGTCTCAGGACTTATTGAACCAAGATATGTATGTATTTTTTTGAAAGATTTCGTTAATCAATGAATATTTTCTGAAGACAATGTTGACGACCCCTGAAACCGCCGAAGGCTCGTGGGTCGGCGCTGTACTATCGATATCAATATGGGGGAGTAGCTCTAATATTAAAGTTATTTATTGTAAATCGCTTCCGTGCCCTCCCCCCTAATATGTCTTACGTTTATTTCTGTGGACTTATGGGCTTGAAGGTACAATACCATAATACACCTATAAAAAATTTGTACGCACCAGCAAAGTAGTCGAAAAGTCAACGATATCTTGAAAAACTATATGCTTGTTTAAATAAAATCTTTAATTTTTCTAAAGCTTTTAAATGTTCGCGTTTTATTATAAGCTAGCGGCCCGCCAGCGACCCGCGTGACGAATTTCTAAAAGTTTCCTTTTAGGTTTCTGTTAGGACAAGGTTTGTCCTGACAATTAAAAACATAACAAAAATGATTTAGCCAAATAGGTCTAGCCGTACTGAAGTGATGCGCGCACAAACATTCGGAGCAATTGATTTTTATTAATATAGATGAAAAATTTCAAGGGGATTAGTAATAGGTCAGCTAGGCAGCCCGTAACCACGATCGGTGCAACTCAGCCGAAAAATACATAACTATACTCGTACTATACTCGTATATACAGTATGAGTTATGATCAGAATTTTATTAAAAAAACTTACTATAATTTACTAATAGAGTCAATCATATTTGGAAAATTTTAAGTCTCTTTGAACTTCAAACAATTTAAAAATGCAATTTTAATATATTAAATCATATTTAGTTAGTTTTGTTTGATATGCTAGCTTAACAATTTGAACCGTAGAATTAGTCAACTCTTAAGTCAAAATACAAAAATCAATCCGTGCAATCAACGTAAAAATTTCGCGACCGACGACTTGGGATATCGGCTCACAAAGAAACTACATAATAAAATTACAGTATTGACAATTTGTTACAATACTCACTGGTATCATAGCAGACGAGCAGACGTTACCATCGCGAGCAAACTAGGGGAGAATGTTTGAACTCCGCGGTATGAATAAAGATATTTCCCGCTATTTGTACTCCAGATGTCATGTAATGTCATTGTGCCGCACAATATTTAGTGTAAACACGGGGAGATGCAGGAGATAAGATCTGTATGCGGCGCGCATACAAAATTTTTATGACAACGCAAACAGTTTTAATGCCACCGAGAAAGCTTTGTGAAATTATTTTTATTCGAAGGGGATAAGCCGGCATTAACTTAGTCGTAGCAAAATTGACGTGCTATTAATTGACACGAATTTCGAACTTTTTTGTTGGTAAAAATGAAAGTAGCGGTTTTGCGGATTAGCTTATTTTTTTGCACCCCAGTGTTTATTTTTTGTAAAAATATACGATTTATTTAACACAATATGTTTTTGTTAGGCTACAATTTGTTTATTCAACTCCATATAATTCAATAAAACCAGGAGTATCCAATGATTTATTCACTGGAATATTTGATAATCTCATGCTGCTCCATTAGAAACGAAAGGCTTCATTGTGAATACTTGATTATCAATTAAACTTACGCATGTGTCATACGATAGAAAGCCCGCATACGCTCTGAATATTTTACCACACTGTCTATCTAAAACTCCAAATTGAACTAATAACTGAAGTAAACTCGTACATCCCAAAGTTAAATTGGCACATTACCTATCGAAATGAAACCGCATGAATTATGTACGGGGCTCCCGTCACGTGGAAATTATTCAACCCGCATCGGAGCGCCGATATGGTGTTAATAAAATCATGTCAGTCATAGGGAACCGGGACAAGCCCAGCAAACATGAGCCCTCCATTAAATGATAATCCTGCCAATTTATTGGCAGAGCAAAAAATCTGCGCCATTGTGTAGCGAGTTGTCGAACACGAAAATTATTTTATATAAACACATTGAATATTCCTGGCCGCGACCTCGCCGACCCCATCCCGCCGGATTCGTCATCTGTTGACATATTTTTTAAAATGGGGCGACGCGTAATGGAATAATAATAAACAGGAATTTACTTTTTGGTCATCGTGCCGAATCAAAGCATGGAAGGGGGTGACCATGTCGGCTGTCGCGACTGTCATTGCCGGCTGCTCGTCCGTCGCCGTCTAATCAACGCTCGATAATATAGCATCGAGTCCGTATCCTGAGCTATTTGTCGCATGTTTGACGACAATAACGGGGTTCGCCGCGCATTAGCCCGGCCATATGTCGGTCATATCAAGTTTATTTCTATTATTTTATTGGTTCGCCTCAATGATTACCTTCATTACCTTTATTGGAAGTCACTGAGTGAATCTAAATTTATGACCTGCGATAGCCTGATGACTATAACGAAGTGAACAAAGCAATAAAGGTAATAAATTGCTTTCACTTTTTATTAAAATCATTGGTTTATACCGATATGCTCTTTGATATATCTCACATGTATGTGTAAAGCTCCTAATTATTACTTTTTATACTGTTCAGTCATCGGTGAAATTATTGTATTTTAAGCATTTATTTTTGATGAAAAGACGCTCCGCTCACCCGCCATTGCAGCAAATAGTAACTCTATTAGAATGAGGACAATAGCGGCATCGAGGGAGCAGGCTTAAAATCATCCATTTAAATAACGTTTTTAAATAAATACGTCACGTATAATAGGAACAATGCAATATTTTGTCAACTGCCGACTGCGGGCCGAGGAGAGTGCACCACTGCGTGAAGCGGAAAATCCTCGGGACGTTCGAGGACATTTTTTGTGGGTTAATATCCGCACGACATTGTCAACCGGCCATTTAATACATCATGTAACACAATACTTTAAATGCGACTAGATTTGTGCAAAATCTGAAATTGTCACGGCCGGTGGGTTTGTATGAGACGATTGGATTAATATGTGCCGCCTCGGATGGATCATAGCCGATGGTGACGTGCGCTTCGAATTGTCACAATTCCTTTGTTTGCTTTTCCAGACACGTTTGTCGTATTTTTCCTAAAATTTTGAGTTACAATTTTTCGACTATAACTATTGCTTTATACGCTTTATAAGCGAGAGTCTTTGGGCCTTATTTATAATCACTATTTAAGCATTATTTAGTTTAACATTGTTTTGTCTCTTTTGTACAAATTCAAAATGACGTTTTATTATTAGTTACACAAAACAATGTTTAACCAAATAATGCTTAGGTATATAGTGTTTATAAGTAAGGCCGTATGTGTGTCTAATACAATTAGGTTGGTGATTATGTTACTAAAATAGCAGATTCTCTTGCGGTAAAGTATAGATGTCTAATTGTTTCCAGTCTGATCTGTCGTGACGTTGTTTCTGCTTTCATTTGCATTAACATTTACAGATGGTGAGTGAGTACTATCTATCTAGATTTTCTATTAACGCTCATGGACTGGTTTTGTGTGTTACAAATTTCTAGTTTCCTTTCGTTAGTATGTAATTGAAATAAACGATTTAGTTATGTGTCACAAAAATCTAGCCACATTGCTGTAAATTCTTTGTTGATACTTAATGGCTTTTCATTATTATCAAGTAATGGACTGGTTTTGTGTGTTACAAATTTCTAGTTTCCTTTCGTTAAGTACGTAATTGAAATAAACGATTTAGTCATGTGTCACAAAAATCGAGCCAAATTATTGTCAAATAATATAATCTTTTATCAATCTCCATCATAATGATATAGCAATCGCCATTCCCTTTTTTCTTCTTAACATGTTTTAATCATGCCTTTTCTTTGACTCCGGGTATTTATTGTCAGCATGTCATAATGTATTAATAGTCTGATAGCACTAGTGTCAACATGTACAAATGTAAAATCATTTTAAAACGTCAAGGTGTTAGAACGAACAAATGAAAGAATTGAGGGTCGATGAAAATTCATGTTGCATAAAAACACCGCTATCCCTACAGAAATATGTTATTTAAGTTTTAAACAAATCTGGTATAAAAGGCGATTACATAACGCCAGGACCTGGTTAAGACATTAGAGAATGCCTCACAAAATAGAAGAACATCAACAAAAAAATTGAACGCCTAACTTTTTTCATTCTCTTGTTTTATTTGTCAAAGTAAGTACTTTCACGTCCACCCTCGCGTATTGGCAAAGATTGAATAGCTTTCTGAGCCCGACTCCGCTCGCTATTGAGCCACAATAAAATAAGATATGACAAAAATATCCGATTTCATAAAGCTTTGGTTTCATGACACATAATATTATATTTAAGGGACATTATTCTGTCTTTTGTCTGTCGTCCTTTTTCTTTTTATGTCATCTAATGAACGTGTACACACTACGCGATTTTTAATAAGGACATCTGGATGGTATGTGCTCGCTTTGTTTGTTTAATTGTAGTTATTAAAAAAAATCATAATTCCAAGACACAGTAAAGCCAAAAAATTTTGATCGTATGCTGATGTATTATTTTGTTGACGTACAGAATGTTTTACTTTAGCCAAAAAGACTTAATGCCAGTTTTGCCGTGTTCCAATATGTCTCAGCCTTGTAAAATGTCTGCTCTAGTCTATATCATACAATAGAAGTTTTGTCTATTTATCCGTAAATAAGGCAACCGATGCACTTTTAGAGCTTTTATTTAAACCTTCAATTTGTACTTTCTTTCTTCATTACAGTATTCAAACTACTAAAATGTCGTTTACAAACTAAAGTGAAAGCTTTAAAAGCTTAAATAAACATTAAAATGTACAAGTACAGGTAACGACCAACGGAGCGTTCATCGACAATGCAAACAACTGCTCGAAATCGTGTTGTGTGTACCGTTCCTTACAGAGAAACCAATATGACAGAAATTATTGGTAAATACGTCCCCGGCTTGAATAGAGAGGAAATAGCTCGACAATTATGAGGCATTAGTCCAACCCACAATGGTGACATATTTTTTGTGAGTCTTTCATACGATTAAACAAAACGCAAGTACCGCAAGAGTTCGCCTTTGTGCTGCGAGCCTTTAATTAATTATATGAAGCGTTATGTTTTTGAATTCGACATGTGACGAGCATTTTAAAATGGAGCTGGGTTGTGCAGAAAATAATGGGTTTTTTAAGATTTTGGATATTTTGAAAAGTTGTTAAGCCTATTTAAAATGGTTTTGTTCGGTTATTGGCTTTAGTTCAGATTGGTAAGTGGTTAAAACTGGGTGGATATAAACTCTCAAGTTCCTCAAAGGTTTCTAAAGCATATAAAGCTGTTGATCCGAACAATTCACCCAGGTAGAGTCCAATCTTCCAATATGTGTTTGCTCGTATGTTCATCGAGTCACCAATGTCCTGCAATTTGGCTTTTATAGACGAAAAAGGTCCTACTGATTATAGCTTAATATCATAAAACAAAATAAAAATATAACTGCTTGTAACATGTTAGGTATTAGGTAAGTATGTCAAAATAATAAAAAAAAAAATTATTCACAAAAAATACAGGTTATGGCAAATACAGTGGACTCCCTCCCTTTAAGTTAAAACAATAACCTTGTACCTGCCGTAAAAGTACTTTTACGCCTAATCAGTGGCATTAAATATGATGTTTAGAATTCAATTTATTTTATTGTATAGAAACTCGGATTGATTTTGAAACAGTATGTAGCAATGTCTTAACATTACTTAAGTATGTTACCATTTAAATGATCATGAGAGTATATATAGATATATAAGCATATTTTATATGCTCCTAAAGAGAAGTAAAGAGGCTAAGTAAGATTGCATAATGATTAGGTTCATGCATGGTTATAAATAAAACTTTAAAAAAAATCAGGTAGCGAGCACATCGCCGCCGTTTTGAGATAATTACTTATTTTTGATATCTGTGTCTCTTTTTTAGAGAGTTGCCTAATTTTACAGAGTATCATTATTGTTAGGCACCTTATTTTTAAGATTATTTTTTGCAGAGCTGTTATTATTCTAAAAATCAATAAAACGAGAGATGGCGTCGAATAAATTGATGAACTGCTATCACGCCTTGTTGCTATAATTTGCATGTAAGTATAATTCAATTGTCGTTGTGGAGCTTACGCTATGTGAAGTTGATTAGGTTAATCGAACTTTACCAAAAGTGGTAATAAGGTCTCAATAATGACTCTGTTATGATAAAATCGTACAAGAAAACTCTTGCATGCTTCAGTTTACACAATACAGGGTTGTCAGAGAGTAAAAATTAGACTATGCAAAAACATATTTAAAAAGTGATGGTGAGTGAGTGACTATAAAATTAAGTCAAAATGAATATCCAGAGTGGTCCTAATACTGAATAAAACGAAGCCTACAACACGAATTTTGAACGACTGAAAGATGCTGTAGCAGAAACCACAGAAGAAACTTCTGTTCTTTAAAAAAACAATTTTATTAAAAGGGATGTAGCAATTGGCTATTTAACAGTTGTAACAATAAAATATGAAATATGCCGGAAATGGTAGTTTATAATTTAACGATAATTATCCAATAGTTATTTTTATTAAGATAAAGAGTAATATTTTTTATTTACAAAATAAATTTGTGATTTTTATCTGTGGATTACAAGATCCGAAACACGGGCGGCCATGATTAAGCTTCGTGTGAGACGTCACTTTTCACAAACATATCAAAAACTATCTGTCAGGTTTCAAGATAAAAATTTCACAGATAAAAAATCACAGGGCAAAATATCACGTGACCAACCGTTTTCGCACTTAAATTTGAAATTAATGAAGAAAGATATGGTTTTTTTCTATTAATTAAAGCTTTTTTGAGAAAAAAAAACTTAGAGGTATAAAATAAGCGTTTGTAATTTTTAAAATACTTTTCCAAAAACTGTCTGCCAATTGTCCAATGTGAATACTTTTAACTGGTTTATATAACGCTCAGCAGTATCAGCTAAACAAGTAGATTCGTGAGCAGTCGAAACCACAGACGTACTATTCAAAGACAAAGATGGTATCCGTCAAAGTCAATCGGTCAAGCTCAGTCGGTCGGAAGTAACTTATGACTGCGGCATTACAAGCGTCGGGTCCAATACACAGCCCTGTGGCAGCTCCGATGCTTGTTAGTTCGGCTCAACTTGTTATAACGCCGGTGTAAACACGCGTGACGTGGTATCACGTCGGGCACGCGAGCCCGATGGATTTGCACCATCCCTATAACGCACGTAATTATAAACTGGAATATGCGGCTGATTGTTTTTTAAGTTGACCAGAGATAACGAGGAAATAGCATGTGAGGTTTTAGCGTTGACGGTTTCTTTCAAAAATTGTTGTTGATTAAGTACTTACATACATAGATATAATCACGACGTTTATCTTCGGAGGGTTAGTCAGAGCCTAGGCAATGAGGACAGCAAAGCTGTCCTCTACCATAGTCCACTTTTCACCAAATAGCTACTGCACATGTGCTCAGCGTGACAGGTGATGAGCCCATCGCCGCTCTGTGCTGTTGGCTGTATGTGCAGTCTTTAGTCTTTTAGTCGCCTTTTACCACACCCAAGGGAAGAGAGGCGGTAGTATTCTTTCACCGCTACGCGATACGGTTAAAATTAAGTCGTAAGTCTTTTTGATGGAATTTGTGAGACTGTTTTGTCTCTTACGTTTTACAGTGTTAAAATAAAAGCGTACCTCTTAACTATTAAAAGTTTTACGCCTAAGCATGGGATTTCTACTTTTCCAATTGTAAATTTATCTAAAGAGATATTTTTAAAAATACAAAATAAAATGCACGTGAAACCAACTGTTTCATTGACAATATCATATGAGAAATTATTTATTTTTTCACACATCACCTGATTTATGAGGTGCAGATCGTTCATGTGGCATTCTCCGTTGCGTGCGCAGGCTGCGTGCGAGAGGCACATTCTCGTCGACGCCTCACATTGCACTCTAATTAATATAAAATCTCAATTAAATCGCGACACATAACGAGGAGCGGAATTTTTACACTCCCACTTAATATATAGCCAGCGTTTTGTCGTTGAATAAGGCAATATCGCGACTGAATCGCAGAACTCGTTTGTCGCGTCTAGGGCTGTCGAATTACTATTAATTTTAAACGAAGAATAAAATAAAAATAAATATTTAATTAAAATTGTGTTATAAGTAAATATTTATTTTTATTTTATTCTTCGTTCATATAGCATATTGTTCATATGTTATAAATAAAAATAAGGTACATGCGTGTTTTAAAGAAACGTCGGCGTGCAAAATAGTATGTTCACATTAATCTAAGCCCTAGTGAATCTATGAGTATAATAAGTACAATATTAAAATAATTAGGAAACAAAAATACATTCCAATAAATCACTGAAGAATTCAGCGAATAATAATAATGTTATACTTATAAGTAAGTACTACTTCTTTTATCGTTCTATTATATATTATTGCAATAATTATTACTAAATTCAAAATTCAAATTCATTTATTCAATTTAGGCTACAATAATTGAGCACTTATGGATGTTAATAACTATGGGGCGGGAGCCTTGTACTGAGAAGAACCGGCAAGAAACTCAGTAAGGGCATTTCTTTCCTCACTTTCTTTTACAGCCTCAATACAAATTGGAAAATGCCCTCCCTATCATAGAAGGACATTTTCCATTACAACGTGCAATTCTCCAACTAAAGCAAGAAAACATTTAGACAACTTTATACGCTACATAAATTTTGAGTATGTACCTTTGTCTGTAAGACACTGCTGTTAAAGGCTATTAAACCAGTTTAAAATAATTAGTTAGAAAGATAATGAATTAAGGAAATAAAATGTGAATATATTCTTATAACCTGGCTGTTTTGCCTTCTAAATATTCCTTGACTGTATAATAGCCTTTCATAAGTAAACATGATTTTACATGATCCTTAAACTCATCTAAAGGTAAATATAGTACAGTAGATACTTGGTATTTTATTATAATAGTGTATACCTTGCCCCAAGAAAAAGCCGAGAACCTTTTGTAACCTAAATATGGCATTACTAGTTTTAACTTACTTCTAGTATTGATATTGTGTACATCATCGTGTTTAGAAAATGAGTTAATATTGCAACGCACAAAAACTATACAATTGTAAATATATTGCGATGCAACAGTAAGAACACCAACTTGCTTAAAAATATTTCTCAAAAAGTTGGGGATCCCAGTCTATAAATGGTTCTTATTGCTCGTTTCTGTAAAATAAATATAGTTTTAACATCAGCTGCTGTTCCCCACAAAAGGATGCCATACGACATGACACTGTGAAAATAACTAAAGTAAACAATCCTAGCAGTTTCAACATCTGTTAATTGTCTAATTTTTCTATATGCTGCTGAACTAAGTTTGCCGGCCAAATTCGATATATGCGGATTCCATTGGAGTTTAGATTCAAGGGCTATAATTTATCCCTCGGAAAACTCCAAATCTAATTTTTCACCATTCATTCTAACATCGGTTTGTTCGGTCTTGACATTTGGTGGTGTAAATTTAATACATTTTGTTTTTTAGCGTTTAGCTGTAAATTATTAGCAATAAACCAACTGAGTACCTCTGAGAGAGCATTGTTAACATCGTCAAAATTATTCTTACACCTAGTCACATTAAAAATGAGTGAAGTATCATCTCCAAACAATAAAATATCACAGAAGTTTTCTACAAATAATGGCAAGTCATTGATATATATATATATATATATATAATAAGAAAGGGCCAAGAATTGACCCTTGTCGAACTCCCATTTTTACATGAGAACCGGATGACTTAGTTCCATTAACATCGATAGTTTGTGTTCTAGAACTAAGATACGACTGTATCAAATTAAGCGCACAACCTTTGAGACCATAGTAATTTAAGTTCATCACCAGCGTCCGGTGATCAACGCAATCGAAAGCCTTGGACAGGTCGCCGAAAACTCCAAGAGCGTTCTGAGACTCCTCCCAGGCATCATATATATGTTTTATTAGAGCAACACCTGCATCAGTAGTGGAGCGACCCTTAGTAAACCGAATTGCTTACTATGTAAAAGATTATTTAAGGTAAAGTATTCTACTAACTGTTCGAGAATAATTTTTTCATAAACTTTGTGTGCTGGTAGTATTGAAATTGGTCGATAGTTACTGGGGTCGTCTTCATTTCCTGATTTAAATAAAGGTATAACCTTACTAAACTTCATAAGATCAGGAAAAATTCCCTTATCAATAAGTTATTAAATATGTCAGCAAGATAGGGTGCAATAGAATATATACTATTTTTAATTATCTTTAAAACATGCCCCACAAATCACCTGTGTTTTTAATTTTTAGTGATTTGAAAGTTATAATAATATTTTTAGAGTCAACAAATTGAAAATTAAAAGAAAAAATACATTTGGGTACATGTTGTTCGAGAAAAGATTGTGCCGCCACTCACATGAATTCAAATTTGAGGTTGTTACCACTGGTATATTTATAAAGAAATCATCAAAAATATTAGCAATTTGTGCATCCGAACTGACAAGGTTGTCTTTAACTTTTTAAAATTATCTTTATTGAAATTAGATTTTGCTAGTACTTTCTTAAACAATTTCGTGTACTTTTTTACATATTCTGTAAAATTTAAAGTTTAGTTATATTGTCTTAAATTATATAACTCATACAGTTTATTTCTACTTTTATAAATACCAGTCGTAGCCCAGTCACAGAACGAGTTTTTGTAAAAACTTTGTTTAAGAAGTGAACAATTGATTGTATTCTGTCTGTATTAAATCAAAGAGATTACTAAATAGTACATCCGGATCATCTTGCACAAAGGGCAAAGTATCAATTTTATAAGCTACATTCGTTTTAAAACACTCCATTCGCTTTCTTGTAACTGGTTTACATGTTACCATTTTAGGCTCCTTCTTAACATCAAAATCATGGGTCACCTTCAAGCCGCAATGATCAGGCGTAAGACTACTAATAATAACTGACTTAGAGACAGGGTCATAGTCTGTGATAACATTATCGAGACAAGTGGCCGAATGTGAAGTTATTCTAGTGGGTTCAAGAATTAGATTTCTTAGATTAAAGCATTTAAATAAAGCTAGAAGACGAACACTCACTGAAGTGTTTTCAAAAATATTCACATTAAAATCCATAGATACTAAAACAAATTTATTTTTTAATTTTATTTTATTAAGGACATGTTCTCTGTATTTATCGATATTGCCCGAGAGGGTCGGTATACACACACTATTAAAACCAATTTAACTCTACACATGAAAGTTCAATATTACGCTCCTTTAAAAGATATACAATATTATTGCGCTCTTTGTATTTAATATCATTACTAACTAGTATTAAAGAACAGCCGTGAATAGTTGTGCTTCGTACGTACGCACTTGCTAGTTGGAAATTATTTACATGGAAAGACGTGACATGTCATCATCATCATCATCATCATCATCATCATCATCATCATCATCAGCCTATAAACGTCCCACTGCTGGGCACAGGCCTCCCACGTGAACAATAGCACGTGGGGATATTGGGCCATAACCCACCACGCTGGCCCAATGCGGGTTTTCATTTTTAGTGATTTGAAAGTTATAATAATATTTACGTACGTACGTAAATTAATTACATGGAAAGACATGACATGTCATTATCATCATCATCATCATCAGACTATAAACGTCCCACTGCTGGGCACATGTCTCCTACGTGCACGTGGGGATATTGGGCCATAACCCACCACGCTGGCCCAATGCGGGTTGGTGGGTTTTAACGACTGTCATCTTACGACAACAACCGAAACCAACAGCTTAACGTGCCTTCCGTAGCACGGAGGAGCTCAAGATGTTTTTAATTTATATATTTATTAGCCAATGCTCTGTTAGACAAAATATATGAATAGCCCGACTTTTTGCAATTAATTCTTATTCTAAGTCCTTGCCAGCCAAACCCTGAATGTTTAGATTTACAATATATGGACGTGGACTTGGCTTCTGTCTTATACTTTTGTTTAAACTATAGGTAGCCACTTACTACTAGTTATAAAAGACGCATAAGTAGAACTACCTAATGATGACATTATTATAAATAGACTTAGTAATACCAGGAATAACTGAGACTTGTATATTATAAGCTAATTAATTAGCTATCTGGGTCTTATATTTCTTTGGCAGACACATAGTATCTGAAGTCAAAATAAAATTATTATTGTTTTCTGAGGTTTAAGCGAGCACTACACATTGAAATGAAACACATTTTTACGGATTAACTCGCGTTTAATTTACTATTTACATAGTTTTTATATTATCCTGATAAAATTATTAATAAATATATTACTACTACACAAGTTAAAAGTTCTTATACTTTTTGTTAACTATTGCACTACTTCTCGTACTTTCTAAATTTTCCATTACCTCATCTGCCTATGGATTGATTTAATAAAAAACGACTTAGGACTCGTACCAGCTATATATGCATGTTTAGTTTATTACCAGGGATCTATATTAGTTTAGTACTAGAAGATCTCATTCAATATCAAGAAGACAGGATTACTACTGCAATCGAGAGAAACATCAGCAAACGAGTACAGCGAGCCGAAATTAGCATGGGTAGGAAAGAGATATTTCAGCTGCTTGACAAGGATGAAAATTTGGTTACGAATAGAGAGAATTTACTGGATGTAACTAGGAAATTTTATGAGACTCTGTACTAGAGCAAAGTCTAACCAGCTCGCACATCGGCCGCTGAGCAAGCAGGTAGACCCACCGTCTCCAATTTTGACTCTGAGAAATCCCGGATGTAACCCTAGATGAGGTGCAGTTCGAGTTAGGATAAGTGAAAAACAGAAAAACACCGGGCCAAGATAACACAATACCCGAAATGCTTAAACTGGGATCAACAGCGCCCTGGAAAGCTATAGCTCTTCTATTCACAAACTGCATTCTTAATGGAAGAGTACCTAGTGAATGGCATAACGCAGTGATGGTTCTGCTTCACAAGAAGGGGAATACTTGAAAACTGGACAACTACCGCCCGATAGGCCTCCTCTCACATATCTTTAAATTGTTTACCAGATTCATACTGAATAGGTGGAGTAATAAGTTTGATAGTAACCAACCTAGAGAGCAGGCTGGTTTTCGTTCGGGGTTTGGAACAAACGACCATCTGCAAACATTAAAGACCGTGATCGAGAAGTGCCACGATTACAATAAGCCAGTCATCATCACCTTCGTTGATTACGAAAAGGCCTTTGACTCTGTTGAGGCGTGGGCAGTTGAAAGGCATTGGAAGATTGCAGAGTTGATGGAAGATATACAATGTGATAGGGGTGGTACTTCTAACCTGTTAAAGCTAAGTACTACATCTAAATTCAGCGACAAAAAAAATTATATGGACTTATAAAAAGTGATTTTAAATCACAAAATAATTAAAAATAAATAATTAATAATCTGAGACATACAAAACAAAGTCATTTATTAGTTAGCCAGTGTCATTAGCAACATTACAAAGCTTCTCCCGGTCCCCACATTGCATGGTGACCCTGCCAGGATGTGTGTCTCACCTGTGTGTAGTGTAGTATGTCTCACCTCGGTGTAGTGTGTCTCACCTCACGTCTTATTACATGTCACACCATCGTTTAATTAGTATTAAGTCGTTTCACTACAAAGCTTCTCCCGGTCCCCACATTGCACAATTTTCATAAACTAACTAAGCCGTTTAAACTCGAGAGGGGTCAAGGTAATACCTTATCACCAAAGTTGTTCAATGCCGCTCTGGAAAACATCTTTCGGGAACTAGACTGGACCGGAAAAGGCTTGAATATCGACGGAGAAAGGCTAAACCACTTGCGTTTCGCGGACGACATTGCACTGATTGTGGATGATGTTGACGACATGTTGATCATGATCGATGATTTGCAGCGGGAATCACAAAAGATAGGCTTAAAAATGAATGTCACTAAAACAAAAATCATGACCAATATACCGGAGGCCCGTGACTACATTTTACCTGTAGACGTCGGCGATCACTACGTATATCTGGGGCATAAAATCACGCTTGGTTCGAAGGATCAGACTGCCGAGGTGGATCGACGGCGCAAGCTTGGGCTGCCTTCGGCGCAAACGGAGCGGTTCTCCGATCCAAAAACATACACCAACGTCTCATAACCAAGGTATTTAACCCACTGGTGTATCTTGCCTGTCTTTATCTATGGAATGGAAACCACCACTTTATCAAGAAGTCGGCTGAGAAACTCAGCGTTGCGCAGAGAGCAATGGAAAGGGCAATGCTCAGGATTACTTTAATGCACCGAAAAAAGAACCAGTGGATCAGAAAAGTTACCAGAGTTGGAGATGTGGTAGAAGAGATCGAAGGCAGAAAGTGGATATGGGCAGGACACACTGCCAGGATGGAGTACGGTCGCTGGGCAAGACGAACTCTGGAATGGATATCCCGTGCCAATACTCGCAGTAGAGGCAGACCACCCATGAGATGGAAGGACGACATCTGCCAACAGCCGGCCAAGATTGAATGCAGACAGCAATGGATCGTCAGGCATGGAGGAATGGAGAGGAGGCCTATGTCCGAAGGCGGACGCAATAGAGGCTGCGATGGATGGATTTTAGTAACGTTTTTACAGCCCTGTTTTTAAACTATGTATTTTAACATTTAATTTGCAGCCATTAGATTAAAATTAAACAATTATTATGTTATGGCAACATATGTATATTTTATGCCATAACAAAACTATATATAACAGTACAGACAAAATAATATTGAAAAAATATTTGACATTAATTAGTGGCCAGAGGCAACCCGTGCGGTTACCGAAATAGCTCTGTCGAAATAGAATAAAATGTATTTTAAAAATTTATATTATGCATTGCATTCGATGTCAATAAGGTTCCATTTCGTGCCGAATGTGTTGCACGTCTAGTTAACTCGCATTCATATGTCGCCGACGTTGATTCGATGACACGTGAATATTTTAATAATAGCCCGTTGCATGTGCGCTATTAATGCTACTCAATTAAAACAAGTTATTGGGGTATGTTTTTTTTGTTCCGTTAATGTATTTTCCAATTTACTTTTAATTAAGCACTGATATATATTTGAATATATAAGAATACAAACTAAACACCTAGTAGTCTTAATGTTTCAATTGTTATGCTATGTTGATTTTAATTTGTATTGTACTTATATCTATAACAGGATGACATATTATATTGAAGACTTCTTGATTAAGACATAGATAGCAAAAGTTAAGATTTTTCCGATTTGGCACTGTAATTTAAGACTTTTGCTTCGATAAGCGCCATTAAGCGCATGTATAGTCTAAAAAAGTCAAAAAAATTATTAGAAACTATTTGTTTTTTACCTTGCCTAATTGCTTTTCGATGGCAATTATTAATTATTGTGATTTGCATAATGGAGTTTCTTAAATTTTCAAAGATTTTGTTGTGAAATACTGAGACTTTATAATGAATCAGATAAGTGGTAACATTTAATTTAGTAAATTACGGACGCTTCCTGACTACATTTTGTACGCGACTTAAGTCGGCTGCGTGGGCAGGGTGGTATTTCGCAGGTCTCTAAACTAAGTTGAAACTGTTTACATAACCTTAAGACTTAACGAACATTAACGAAGTTCGAACAAAATTTAGATATTGTTCAAGCATACTTTTTAAGAAGTTATGCTTCCATGTTATGCCTAATACTATTGGGGCAGGATTAGGTCCAGTCTAAGCACGCGAACGAAACGCCTTAGTAGCTATCTATGACAAATGAAATACTTAGGTCTGTCACCTTGAGAACCTTCAGGACTTTAACCTCTTGCCTGTCATATGATACCAAAATAGCAATTGATTTTATATAGTTACAATTTTGTGACAGCGAAGCTGTTAAAGTAAAAAAAAAACAGTTAAAACCATTTTTCCAAATGTTTTATTATCGGATTTCTTTAATAATTAGGGGGCAAAATGTAAATTTAAATACGAACGCTTGTAATATTTCTCAGTTAATTATATCAGTTCAGTGTTGCTGGCTGCGTTTATGATATCAACTCATCGGCCTGTCGGGGTGCGGACCAAGTCCCAAATCGTAATATTCTGGGCTCAGATTACTTGTGCCGATAGCCCGTCATCTCACATTCGAACAGAGACGGACTTGCAGGAGTTGGAAGGAAAAGTTACGTAAGTGGTGTTGAGCGCCCGTCTTTTTCAGCTTTGACGTCACGTACCTTTGTTGTATCTTTAATCTTTAAAATTCATTTGAAAGTGTGTCAGTATGTTAAAAAAAACGTTAGTATAGAAAAAAATAGATTTTTTATTATAAATGTAAAAAAAATGTCTTGCATAAGTATTTTGAAATTATTGTAATATTGTTTTTTATTCATATATTGTTAGCTTCTGCTCTGCATATTTGTACATAAAATTATAATCACTATCATCATGAGCCTATAAACGTTTCAACTGCTGGGCATAGGGCCTCCCACATGAACAACAGGACGTGGAGATATTGGGCAATTACCCACCACATTAAACAAATTCGGGTAGTGGGTTTAATTACCTTGTTAATCAATATATAAAAAGTTTTGTCTCTACTCTCTACGATTAATATAACGTTTTGATCACTTTCATAGCATTGATGAGTTACGGCACCGATGCCGTGGCTTCACTTCCTGAACAAAATGTATAAAATATTTATTAGACCGTGACAGTTTTAGTTGCAAATTATATCTGTAGAAATACTTGTATCTAAATCTTTACATAACATGATATTGTCTTGTCAATAGTGTAGGTTTTTTGTACCTACGTTGTCTGTCATTGATTTAATATACCGGAAAAGCTAGGACTTTATCTTGTAAAAGACTCAAGAATGATAAGTGATGTAGCAATTGGCCGATATAAATACTTTTTGAAAACAGCTTTTTGTAATTATCTATTAAAGGATGTTTTGAATAAACTTTAATAACTTAGGTACAAGTTGCAATGTTGCGTGCTCTTGAAAGTCGGTGGTACCATTTTAATGATTTTTCTCTTTACCATTAGTACCAACAAGGTTTAGGAGTTGATGCAAGCAAATAAATAGCTTTTATATAAAAAGGTAGGTTGTAACTTAAGATTCTCTAAATCGGAGCTTGCGAATGCCCAGTCCGGCCCTGCGCTGGCACCGGCAAAGGCCACACGCACAGGCCAGCCGGCAGCGCGGGGGCCGGCGGGGGCGGGCGGGGGGCGCGGTTCATTCATGTCGTTAGATCGGCCCTCTCATAACTTAACGTCTAATTTATTCCTCCACCAAGTACGGCGCAGCCTGCCCCGACGCCTCGCTCTTGATGACGTGTAATATAAAAAGTTATAAATTAACCACCATAAACAAATAGAGGTTTCGACAGGAGAGAAAGGAAAAATGATTCTTATCGCCTCTAAAAGCTGCTTTTTAATTGAGCATTGGGCTTGAATGGAACCTTTTTAGATATTTATACGAAAAGCGGTATATCACTTCAAAAACTATTTTTATCTCACTACAGATTACTTTGGAAGCGTCATTCTGTTTCGTTACTTCTATAACATTTCCGGTGCAACGTTTACTAACAGTGTTCATATTATACGAGCACTATATACGTATGCACCATCTCAAATTACGTTAAAACATCAGTCTTATTTCAACAACACAATAAAATTAGGAATAGGCCATTAATAGGGACATATAACTTGGTCATGGTGTTGTCCATTCATAGAGTTGGTAAACGATTGAGAAACCTCCGACACAATGGAACTACGAGAATATCAAATTACATGTCGCCGGAGTCCGGCTGTATCAAACGGTTGAGGCCCAAAGTTCTTCCTCCTCTATATTTATGTTCGTTTTTAATTTTACTCCGTCGATGTCCATTTAATATTGGACGCGGTCGTGTTAACGATCACTATATAAAATTTTATTTCATCGCGTCTCTCGTCTCGCTTTGCTTCGCCTTGCTTTTTTTATCCCTGTGTGTATTCAACACATCATTCGTTTAACTTTTTATTAATCGTTTATGCATAACCAAATTGTATTTATTGCTGTTTACAAACGAGTCGAGTTATTGGTAAGTATTGTTAGTGTTTTGGACCTGAGTGAACCTTGTGCCGTAGCGGTGAAAGAATACTACCACCCCCTCTCTTCTCTTGGGTGTCCTAAAAGGCGACTGACGGACTAAAGACTGCACATACATCCAACTGCATAGAGCGGCGATGGGCTCACCACCACGCTGAGCACATCTGCAGTCGCTATTTTGTGAAAAGTGGACTATGGTAGAGGACTGCTTTTGCTGTCCTCATTGACTAGTCTCTGACTAACCCTTCGGGGATAATAGTCGTGATTATATGTATGTATATGCAAGCTTCATCCACTACTCTATCACCTTGTGATCTTGAAAATTGCAACTGGTCTCGTATGTCACCGTATTGATGATATCCTGTTGATGATGACGATTTATTATTCTTTACAAAGGAGTTACGTTCTTACTAAGCGTTGAAAGTATTCTTTTAATCACGTATACTTAAAGCAGGCTTCCAAATAATGGATTTTTATGAAAAGAAAACGGACTCCATTATGAAAAAAAAGCTTTCTAATCCCAACGGAAAGAATCAATTATTCGATTATCTTCAATTACGTGTACATGCATACAGCCTTAAGCACACGGTACACATTTAAACTGGAATGGTCACCCACATCAATAAGCCATATCCATTTCAATTAACGAAACATTTATAATTTATGACTCAAATAATCTTTAGAACATGTTAATGTATGAGATAAAAAATTTAGCGTTGATATAGAACCGTTGAATAAGCGCAGTAATCAATTATCAACTTTTAAATCATATACAATTTTTAAACTAGTTGACGTCAGTGACTTCATTATTAGTGGTACAGAAGGTGGTTGGTCTTGATCTTGATAAGGCACGTGGAATTTATAAATAGCATCATGGAAGGAAAAATTACATAGAAGGAAAAAGAGAAATAGGAAGACAAAGAATAGCTGATATTATTATGGAACAGATTAAATAAAAGGTGAACGTTGGCTTAGGACAAAAATAATAAATAAATAATAATAATAAATAAATCTTTCCTACAATCACACCAATTATCTAGCCCAAGAGAAGCTTCGAAGAAACTCGTTAAATGGTTACTAGACAACGGATAAACATACTTAAAATACTTAAATACATACTTATTATACATAGAAAACACCCAGACCCGAGACAATTCAGAAAACAATAATTTCTAAATTGACCCGACCGGGGTTCGAACCCGGGACCTCAGAGATGGCGACACCATGAAAACCGGTGTACAAACCACTCGACCAAGGAGGTCGTCAATAAATAGAGATACTGTACCAAAAACAATATTTTGATAGAATTTCATCGTCGTCATTGTCGGCATAAATATGCAACCCATTTCTGCACTCAAGCCTTTTCACGTCAACAATTTAAGGTGAGAGACTGGGCCGATCATCTATCACACTGGCCTAATGCAGATTAGTTGGTTGCAGAAATTATTTACATTTAAAAACAATGATATATAGATTTTAAATTATCCAAATTGTTATATTAAACTACTAACATAGAAACACCATCGTACTTCAGCTATATTGTACAAAATATCTACAAATTATAAAAAAAATCCTCAGTGATCGCTCTTTCCATCAGTAAAAACCGCAAAAAATTTAAGAGGAAACACTACGTGGAAGTGGCATGTAGAATTCTTATACAAAACACAGATCTAGAACAGAAAAACTACGTTTCGAAGTTTCCTGTTTCCTCCTTTAGAACTGGATCAATTTTTATTACTTTTTCAGCATCGGTTAAAGAAACAGATTGTATATGTCTGTATGTTTGATTTTTT
The DNA here is from genome assembly GCA_963921215.1 of Scoparia ambigualis. NCBI lineage: Eukaryota > Metazoa > Arthropoda > Insecta > Lepidoptera > Crambidae > Scoparia > Scoparia ambigualis. The sequence goes on from OY992505.1 coordinate 17,942,166, forward strand.
ATTTAAACCAGCCACTTATTGTTTCTGAAGACACCTTAAAACGGAGTGATTTCCCTAAATGTTGAAGGTTCCTGGTTGTTAAATAAATGACTTAATGGAATAAAATTAAACATAAGTACAAACGTAGAAAATCTCTTTCTTTAACCGATGCTGAAAAAACATAAAAATTGGTCCAGTTCTGAAGGAGGAACAGGGGACTACGAAACGTCGTTTTTCTGTTTTCTATTTTGTATGAGAATTTTGTATGCCACTTCCAAGTATTGTTTTGTCTAACTGCGTGATTTAGTAGAAGAAAGCGGAGCAGACATAGGAAAACGGCGACTTTACTTCATAATATGTAATGAAAGTTACATAATGCAGTTACAGTACATCAAGTTACATCTAGTACAAGATGGATATTTAGATTTGTGGTTTTGTTATTACTATCTATGTTATATGTTAGTGTGATTAAAATACATTAACGCAAATGTCAGTGTACATGTTTTTGATTAATTTATATATCCGATTACTTTCCCTATATTATTTTTAGAGTGGTTTTTATTTCGATGTTATTAGTTATTTATTACTTTCGTTACGACTATGTAAAGCGACCGCCTTCATTTCCTTACTTTGATCACCTTGTCGATAAATCATTTTAAAGTACGCTTTTATTTTACACATTTTCTCTTCATACAAATTAAAACAGGTAAATGTTTATAATTATAAAAAATAGCAAGACAGCATTTTGATTGATACTCGTAGCACTGGTAGGTAAACAAAGTCGCATCCGCTAACGATAAAACAAAAGCGGTGCGCAAGGTCGCGCAGATTCGCTCGTGAACTCCGGTATCTTAAGGAGAACGCAAGCATTCATGTAGGTAGATACGTCGCCCGCCCGCCATCGCGCCGCGCCGACATCAACACAGTACACACATTAAATATATCCATTTAATGATTACAATTTCTCGTTATAATTTATTTAGGACGAAGCATAACAAGTTTTCGAATCAAATATGTCGCCCATAAAGATGCTGCCTCGAGGGTTGGACCGCGAACCTGTTAATGCGATAACGAGCTTTTGTCCTGCGCCGCCGCCCTCCTGAAATGATCCTTGCTTCTTCAGTCTAAGAATTAAAACCGGTCGCAGCTCCTCGGCGCGCAGCAATCGTTTCGAACCCGCTCCGACGATACCCGCGAGAAGTGAAAGGGTTTCATGAGCGCGGCTCGATGAAAAATGAAATATTTCTTCCAGTGAATAAATTAAAGTCGATAATCCAATTCCGAGGCGGCGGGCTCAAGAGCCGTTCTCGCTGGACCCTTAGAAGGGAACGGATAGATCGAGATCGGCGGGAGAGTGTGAATGAGAGCATTACGATCGCGAGGAGCGGGTCGCGGGGCGCGGAGAGGTCGCCGGATAATTCTTTATTCTTTATGAATATGTGAGCTCGTTATCTGCGGCTGACGTGGCGGCGGCCGCGGTGTGCGTGCACACAGCCTCGCGGCTCTAGCTCTCACTAAATAATACATAGGTATCGACAGCCGTCTGCTGAGCGTCGGGTACACGACCGGATCAACATACGACATCGACGGCAGATTGAACGATAGTTCCCGAGGAACTGGTTATCGTTATGGGGCGACTGGCGGATGAAATTTATTGGCATCGGCCTGGAGAAATGTAGCGAGCGGAAGGGGCTTGCGATTTTAATTAGGTAATGAATGTCGATGCAGATCTGCATATCGGTTTAACGGCTAGATTTATCCATTCGTTCACTGTCCGCGTTTCAAACGCTAACTAAATTCCTAATTTAATGATTTTGTGCACGCATAGACTAGACATGATCGTAATCGGTCCCCGTAACTCAATATCTAGGTACCGCTCTAGCGTAACCGATCTGTCGATACTGAAATCTACACTCTGCTGTCTTTATAAACTGGTATAATTAAAACTTATGCATACAAAACAATTACGTAGCAACTAAGTAACGATACTATCTATAGAGACCTTTTTCAACAAGAATAACGTCCGGACGCCTCCACATATGAGGTCATTCATTTGTTCTTTTCAAGCGTTTAAATAAATAAAAAAGTATGAAAGGGGATCCTTTGGACGGCACATTTCTCTTCAAAATTGACGTTTTTCAGAAGCGGTCGGTTTTTAACGTTTTAATTAGGGGCGCACATTACGGCGCGCCGGCACGTTCGCCCCTCGCCGCGGCTCACATTTTTGTATATTTCCGTCTATTTGGGGAAAATTGTATTTTTCGACAAATGCGCGCTATTTCTGTGACGCGCGCAGCCGGCCGGCTAAATCTCTGTGGGAAACTCCTCACCGCGGCTCCTGTCGTCTCTCCTACTCTATTTATGATATTTTGATTTGTAACAAAACACATTTTTACTTGGATTCGACGTTTGAGAGAGGGGACATGTTTTGGATGTTTTAATTGTTATAAATTTATTGTTGGTGTCTGAGAGTAGTTGATACTTTGTTTAAAATGTGATTAAGAACTACGAGGTTGAAAAACAGAAATTTTAATTCCTTAATGTTTCTTTAACGCATTAGAGAGAGAGAAACAGAGAGATTTTTTTAATTAAAAAGATTATTAAAATATTTAAGTACCTACTACAACAAAAATTATAACGCTCATGTTCAACCTACAAACGTTTGGCTATGACCCTATGGAAGACAAAACTTTCGCAAGAATGAGTAGTAACAATAGGGCTTTTTGTTTTCAGGAGCTATAGTTTCAAACGATCTTATTTTTGTTTATTTAAAAACAAAACACTTTTAAAGACTTACTTGACTTATCTTCTTTTCTCCATATAATATAACAATATAAGCCTTCCATATAAACCAGCTTCGTGAATGAAAACAGCAATAATTTGCAATGTATCGCCTACATTTAAAGGGAGTGAGAATGCACTGTCTCAAAAGTAATTTATGTGTCACGAGTTGCAGGAAACGTATGCTTGATGGATAGTGCGACGAGTGACACCTTCCGTCTGTCTGTTAAAAAATACGCCCGACTCTTTCAATGCTTAACTGCGTCCCTCATACGAAAATCTTTGAAGAAACTTTCATGACAGAGGCATATTGAAAATAGTTTCTATAGCCTTGGTTAGTCAGTTATTAATCATTGCTTCAGATATTTTGATCATCTTAATTTTTGGTTAAGGGCCTGGCCGTATCCTATTTGGTTGGGCGTGTTTTAAGTCCGCCTGGCTAGCTTTCACCATCTCATCTAAGTCTGTTGCCAAAACTACAATGTTAGTAGCACTGTTCCGGCGTTAGAGTTATGAAAGAGAATTTTTCAGTAGTCTTAACTACTCCTCGGAATCCTTAGATCCTTAGATTCGATAGATCTGAAGGTTTGATTCAATCTCGCCATCATCGTCACATGACTTAGGGCCAAGTGCTTTGCTATATTTGTGAAAAAAACATTGTGGTCTAATGCAGGTTGGTTATCTATAAGGCCTATCTGGTTATACTTTTGCGTGAATTTTTGATCATCTTAATTTTTGGTTAAGGGCCTGGCCGTATCCTATTTGGTTGGGCGTGTTTTAAGTCCGCCTGGCTAGCTTTCACCATCTCATCTAAGTCTGTTGCCAAAACTACAATGTTAGTAGCACTGTTCCGGCGTTAGAGTTATGAAAGAGAATTTTTCAGTAGTCTTAACTACTCCTCGGAATCCTTAGATCCTTAGATTCGATAGATCTGAAGGTTTGATTTAATCTCGCCATCATCGTCACATGACTTAGGGCCAAGTGCTTTGCTATATTTGTGAAAAAAACATTGTGGTCTAATGCAGGTTGGTTATCTATAAGGCCTATCTGGTTATACTTTTGCGTGAATTTTGCTGAGTTTACGAGTAAAAGGAAGTCGAGATAAGGAATTATTTAATTAAAAAGTAATATGAACAAATTTACATCAGGATTTCATATTGTTACAGTTTGTTACTGCCCAAAAAACGGTTAGCATGCCGTTTTATTATTTAGAAACACTAAGTAAAATTTTAAACACTGAAAAAAGACGACAACCTCAGGCGGGAATCGAACCACGCACCTTCCGCATTCCGGGCGGCTGCCTTAACCACTTGGCTACCGAGGTCTGGCTATCAACCGTCGAAATTTGTCAGTGCTTGATGCTTATATTTTTAGTCAACATTGCTTCATCAAATCTTAGAAGTTTTCACCTCTGAGATCCGAAAGAAATATTTTAACAAATATTTGAACATTCGGTTAAGATGAAGCTGCGTTTATAGATTAATGTTTTATATTTTAGCGTTGTATCAACGCTTAAATTTCGATTCCCGCCTGAGGTTGTCGTCTTTTTCCAGTGTTTAAAATTTTACTTAAGTATATTTAAGCGTTAATAAAACGCTAAAATATAAAACATTAATCTAGAAACACTAAGTTCCTTACTTTCAAACACAAAAAGGAAGCGCTTGACCTACATCTCATCTCATGTTAAGTGACGATAAGGTCAAAGATAGAAGTGCTCTTCAGTTCTTCACCCGGTATCCTCATGTTATGAGAAACTAGCAGTCTTACTTACAGTTGACGGAACACTACTAACTAATATTGTTGGTCTTTCTTATGTGACAACTTAATTTAACCTGGTACTTTTTAATAGTATCTTCGCTTTAGAGGTACTTTGTTCTATCTGGTATTTTTGTACCAATGCTCTAAATTCTAGTTCCTACTTGTCCTTCAAAGCTACGTCAAATAAATGCTTTTATTGCTTTTATCGTCAAATAAACACATTTCGTTAAAATTTGTTACACAGGTCGAAACTATCCTAGATCAACGATAGGATACTTTCATTCCCGTGAAAACGGTTTATTATCTCGGAAATTAGGAATTTAGGCTAAATTTCGTGTAAGCGAGCCTGAGGGCGGAAGCTAGTTAGTAAACGAGACTTACAGAAGCTTTCTTGTCAGCAGCTATTATAGAAATTAATAGAGCCGTCAGACAAAGATAGGCAAATGCTTAGCCTACGTGAATAAACCTGTTTGTAAATCTTAATATTGAATTTATAATGACTTCACCGTGCCAGTGGTATAAATTTTAAATTATTTCAGAAATACGGCACTGGTTAATTAAACAGACGATGAATAATATTAATAATTAATAAAAAAAGAATGCTTAAGTTATTCCAAAAATTTAGGTAATTTGAAATGTTTCTTATCTATACCAACATATAATCACGATTATTATCCCCGAAGGGTTAGTCAGAGACTAGGTAATGAGGATCGCAAAAGCAGTCCTCTGCCACTTTTCACCAAATATAGCGCGTGCACATGTACTCAGCGTGACAGATGGTGAGCCCATCGCCGCTCTGTACTGTTGGATGTATGTGCAGTCTTTAGTCCGTTAGTCGCCTTTTACGCCATGCTCAATACTTATTGCAGCACTGCTTCCTTAACTCAGCCAGGGAGGAGGCCAAAAAGGGTGTCCCAAAAATGTTAATGACATATTATCACCTATGTCTGTACATATTATCAATCATCACTCCAACTTTGTCTCTTCTTTTTACATAACATTAACTTATCTCAATCTCCCTATGTCATGTGGAAAATCTTTATCCCAGTAGTGGGACGTTTCAAGGCTGACGATATTGGTTGGTTACTTAGCTTATCATATAACCAAACAGAGGATTCACTAGGGATCATTTGTTAGCTGTACTCAGTGGTTAATAACCGAACCCAAGACAATGTCGTAGGGCTGAGTAACCTAACTATTCATTTTAATAAAATTATTTGTAGTTTACATATTTTATTATATTAAATACATACATATACAATACACTTATGATACATACACATAACTAAACGCATACATTTACATACTTGAGGCGAATTCTCTATTTTTCTTGTTAGTTAAGAATAAATCCAGGTAACTGGAACCATACATTATTTTTCACACACCATGTAATCTATATTATGTAATATAATTAAAATACATTTTATAGTTATGTTGTTAACACCTGTTATTGAGAGGTGGGAATTTGGTGTCCTGATATATAGGCATTTATGCCTAGCTTAGGCATAGAGACTGATATCTCTCACAAAGAAAAGTACTGTTTATATTAATTGTATTTTGTATTTCTGGAACCTGTATAATCTTTGTGGTGACAAAAAATAAACGAATTTGAATTGATGATAATGACTTTTTCTGTAATGTATAAAAAAGTACCATCTAAGTATTTCCCAATTACTTACGGCTTTCTTTCCACGCTACAAATGTAACACCCATGACTGAACTTAGGCATACTAGTCACTAAGAGACGAGTCAGTTTGTTTTGCCACGTCACATCACGTCAAATGACGTTGCGTCGCGTCGTTTGGCGTCATTTGTCGTCGTTAGCTATGACGCACGGCTGCGGTGACCTCCGGCTGTGACCCGCGTCATCTGTCTTACAACGTCAAGTTTTGGTCGGAGAAATGGATGATGCACAATACTTATGCAAGTTTGGATGTGATTCTTCCATTTGTTACAAACTACTATTATTATATATTATTTCCGCGACTTCGTCCGCGTGATTACTGATATTCCGTGATGATTTTGTTTACTTATATTATTATTAGGTATAATTTTCGTCACAACACAAATTTTTAATAAAAAAAAACCTTTTTTTAAAACATTATCTTATCAATTACGAACAAATCGGTTAAGCCGTTCTCAAGTGATATACATGTGAAAATTGTTTTTTATTTATAAAGAATTATATAAATACCTAGTAGATTAATTTATAAAGTAAATTCTTAGTCATATAATTACATGTTATTGATCTATTACATGGCTACCACCCATATCTAAAGGTACATATTTCTGCTACCAAATAAGACTTTATTTTATTACCATGTGCTAGTATGAAGGGTTAGAGATCTAATAAGACAGACAGCATGCTTATTTTCCGACGAAAAAGATCAAATAGATACTACTTACCTACCATTTTCACTTTTGAATTTTGAACATGAAAAACGCTGATATTTTATTCGCAATTTCAGAGTTGATTTCACGCAAATACGATCTCAGCATTTGATGGCATATGCCACAGGCCATAAGGCCTGTTGCGGTATTGTAAACATATTTGTCAAACGATCTGTATAAGTACCTGAAATGTCACAATGGTTTATGTTTTTAAGGCAAAGTATAAGTTGACATGAAAAATATCACCTACATTCTATTATATTAATTATAATGGAACAGTTAATAAAAACATGTCATTTATTGTAATTACACCTCGTTAAACGAATTAATGTTAAATTAATTCGTAATAAACCGTACGGTAAAAACATAGCGGGCACTTAACGACATATCGAAAAAGAAGTCGGGAGGATCATAAAATTTACATTCTTTTGTTTAATAATTATCGTTAATTAACAATGCGTACAAAACAATGTTTTTGCTGCATGTGCTTTTCCTTTGTTTTATTGGTAAAGCTTGCACGATTGTCTTTCCTACTTTAGTTTTCTACGCAGGTGAAGGCAATAGACAGATGTCACTGTTTACAGAGGCAGCTTTCTTTTCTGAGAAATATTTAGCGTGATTTTTGCAGTCTTCTCCAAACCACCCACTATGAAAGCATGGAACGTGCACAAACGACAAAAATCTATATTTGTGTAATGATCTTGTATTGAGTAACGACGACAACGTCCCATTCATATTGTATTTTTGTATGGTGATTTATGACGATGTGCAACCGAACAATCGCACCATTTTGACTTATGACGGTACCAAAGACGACTCCACTGGCTACCCTTTGGGGCTGAAGACAAACCCTTTCAGAAAACGGGGTAATAAACTTTTATTATTATATTTGCAAAAGTGGACAAAACAATTCCGTGCACCCCGCCGGCCTGCTCCGTGCATCGCCAATTAGTCATGAGCCAAAAAACCATAAATTTATACGAAATTCACAAACAAAAAATGAGACGTTCACAAAATTTATGGCTCGTCCGATGGTCAATAATATATTTTTTGCTATTGTTTAAAGTTAATAAAAATTTAACACTTTGAAAGGTCGTCTCTATTACAGTTCTGGGTAGGCCATTATCAGTGGTGCATAAAGATTTTATTTTAGAAGTATAAGAGTATTTGGTAGAGCAGGTAGCCGTTATTGTGATTGCGCAAGCGCATGTTCGTTCGTCGTCAACCCAAAACGTATAGCGTTCCGTAGTTCGTCGAGTAGAACGCCACCGTGTAACATGGCACGCGTCTTTAGTCATCTGATATGATATTATACTATTTGTGTGGCGCGGGCGGCGGATGCGGCCGGGTGCATGCAAATGGTGCGTGGAGACGTGTGACTAGACGCGCTGTGTCTGTCACCCTCCTCAGTTAACACATGGAGCTCAGTGGAGTCGATAGCTAATAAATTAATTAAAATCCTACTAATATTATAAACGCGAAAGTTTCTATGATGATGGATGTTTGTAACTCTTTCACGTAAAAACTACTAAATGGATTTAATTGAAATTCGGCATACAGATAGTTTGTAACCTGGATTAACACATAGGATACTCTTTATCCCGATATTCCCACGAGAACGGGAACCAAGCGGGTGAAACCGCGCGCTATTACTATAATATTCTAAATGCTTCTCACATATGGCACTGCGCCGCCCGTTCATTCAAATTTACCGACGATGATGATGTAGTTGAATACCACGCAAAATATTCTAAAAAACTTACAAACTTTAAAAACGTGTCCATCTTATAAGTTCTTTAGAATGATTTAAATATATAACATGAACCAAACTGTCCCCACCCGTCTAAACAGCTTGATGTATTATTTACACCAGTTGACAAAAATCAAATGAATCAATTGGTAATGTCATGTTTACAACATCCGAGCCGTGCATCTCTAAGGTTTTTTCCTATTCGTTGTGCAGAGCCAAAAATTTCTTTTAATTTGCCGCATTATGCAAACTGCGGCATTCCTTTCGTTATTCTTCGGTTTTCGATTCCATATCCGAGTGAAATGAGTTTTTGTCTCGTCAGGCACGGTTCGGTGGCTCCCGCCGTCGTCACATTGTTTCTCCGCAGGCTGCGGTTTTGTAAAGCTACCATATTGAAGCACGCAGTTTAAACGCAACATTTTAAATAATGCTGTGATATTTTTTCTGATACCACGCGATAAGTGAAAGTGTCATAGAGCGCGGCCCTAAACGCTTAGTCATTGTAAATAACCATCTTTGTCATGCTAATTTCTGCCGATTTTACAGCTTTTAGGCAAAAGGGCTGGCAATGGACTCATTGTCGAAACATCGGGTAATGGACGTGTGAATCTTTCTGAGAAGTGAAACACTTTTGTTTTTGTTTGGCTAAAAGTGACAAATGGGTGGAATAGTGCTATTAGTATGTTCTGTGTCGTTAGCCGCGCCGCACGCGGGCGGCGGGCCCGCGCGTCTAATGAGCAGGCGTGTTCGCCTCAATTGCACACCGAACTCTTATTCACTGGCAATTTATTTCATTTTTGCTTCTGTTAGCGCCTTATTGAGCGTCTTTTTATTTTATTGCCTTCGTGGGTCTATAATACGCGTCCTGTTACTTGCAAATGAGACGCACAGAACTTATAAATGTCGCCGCGTATAATTATTTTTTTTCAACACTATTTTCAATGAATTTTAATGTGGAAACTGCGAGACACTCTTGTCTTATAAAGGGTCGCACCTTGTTGTATATTTAGCTCTATTTTTTATAATCGCAGTTGTAAATCAAAGAATTCATTGGGCACAAAATTCGGTCTGGCCGACGTTAATGTTCCAAGGAGTTATGGCTTATTGAGGATATGAAGACATTTGCCAAGGCGATAGTGTTATGAGTGGAGGAGTCGTTATTATAATAACAATCTCTGAGCGAGTGCCAAATGCCAGTCGGATAGCACTCGAAGTAGGTTGACCTTAAGATTTGCATCAAAAATATAAACAATAAATTTTCGTTACGATTGTCCGTCGTGTAAATCATACAGAGTGATGCCGCCATGGAGAGAAGATATGCGGAATATTTCATGTGTAGTCTAAATTTACTTTAAGTTCGGTGACCGCAGTGACAAAATATTTGCTGCGAAGGAGAATTTTAATTGAAGAATTTTTTTATCTTTAATCAAACTTAGAGAACAACTTGCAGTTTGTGTGCACAGTCAATTTATCATGGTCACCGATTCTCATAGAATGATTTTGCACAAATTTTTTTAACTTTCATTCATACCTTCTATTTATGAATTAGCTAAATTAAGATTGGTATTATTACCTTGTTTTTCATATTTCAAATTTGTCTGCTTTTAAAAAACTACTCGGAGTAACTACGGTACTCATGGCCAACGAAACTTTTCTGGAAATGGTAAACTCAAATATAACAAACGCATAAATATAATCCCGGTAATAATAATTCTAATGTTAGTGTTTAAGTGATCGATGAATGTTAATGACAATGATAGTTTCGAAGTAACAAACCCGTCAACATATAAAGATAATTGCATAGAGACGCGTCCGACACCAGACAAACCTCCAACAGCCCTTAAAATTAAAAACAAACATTTGAATGTTAACGACGCGATTTTTGTTTTTTCTAACTCAACTGCATTCGGGTCTCGGTAGAACCGTAAATTAAATAAAAGATCCGTCAGTTCGGGAAGGAGTAAATCAAGCCAGACGGATTGCCCCAATAAAAATTATAAGAGGCACAATGGCTCCACGCTGCCCGCCGGCAGGACCGAACGTCGTGTTTGTTTATGATGCACTAAAATATGTTATAAACTAGATGAGTATAATCTAAATAAACGTATAATTAGTATCATGATATTTGTGTAGTTCTCACAAGATGTTTTCCCAAGTTTTATTGACAAAATTTTATAACGCCCCCTCTCGACTGTACAATGTATATTTGTTGTGATCGAGATTTATTTCGGTTATGATAAGATATTTACTGCCCACCGTCGTATAATCGTTTTTTGTTCGTGCATTGTGCACCTGCTATTTTATATGGTGTTCATTAATTTATTATTATACAAGACACTAATCTCTAGTAATATTTTCTTTATTATCAACGTCGTAACTACAGTTGAAAACTCTTTAAAACATTTGAATGTAACTTACGAAACTTAAGCTTGAAATGAAGCAGAGCAGTCTTGTGGTTGAGTTAAAAATCAAGAATTTCAGTTTCACGTTCAACTGTTCATTTTGGGGCGATTTTAATTGAACCTCATTGTCTGCGGTATTCTAAAAAGGTATGACATAAAAGTGAATAAACCTGCGGTAATATTTCTCTGTTCGCGGTCCAATGGAGCGGCGACGTTGACGTTTCTTGTTGTGCTTTGTCGATGCTCACATTATTCGTTTTTGGGGGCACATTTCGGAAGATACCATTTGTTGGTTCAGTACCTGGTCGTAAATCTGTATGCGACGTTATGTGCAGGTGTGTCAACCCTTGCGAACTGTTGTCTATTACGCAGCGTTGTGTATTGTTAGCTGCCAGATTATTTACATATTTGTATACCGGGGGGCATATAAATATTTTTGAATACAGCTAAAGTTTGCAACTGTTTATTTGTAAATTTTATATAATAACTAATTAGTTTTTATGCAGATATTTGGTAAAACAGAGCTCTGTTTAGAGAGCAGCTGCTTTAAGTTAAGTGCAATGAGCACACAGTTTGAAAAGAGGTGAATGCGTTTTAAGAATTTGCTTCTGTGTTTTTTAGATCTTAAACGGATTCACCACTCGCAAGGCCACCACCAGGATCACATAATCACACCTTATGTCACGTCCGAATAATGAGCGATTTTAGTTTGTTGATCTTCATAGCTCTTTGGTTTATTTGGTTTGGTTGGAAATTGGCAATGCCATTGAGCTCTTAAAGTATATACTTTTAAAGGAAACTGCCTTCATTGAAACTGGAACTTTGGTTTCAATTGCTGGTCCTGGAAAATCCTTAATGCTCATCTGCTACCTACGTTTGGAGAGTATTTCGAACATATTCTCGCATTCCCTAAATTTTTTAGTTCATATCATCATCATAAAGTATTAATAAATTCTATCCTATTGATACTTTCCATATTCAATTTATTTTAGAAGTACATAAACATACTTTTCAATTGAAATATGTATCTTATAGTAGGTAGGTATGCCAGCAAGCTGCGCGCTCATTAATAGATTATTTTCGTTTGTCTACATTTGTATTTAGAAGAAAATGCCTCATTTATTACATTCACAAATGTAAATGAACGCTTTCGAGGTACTCGCTTACGTGAGAATATTTGTATTTATTTTATTTACGGCCGGCCGGGCGAGGGCGATGTTCAAATCTGTAGATTTAAATACGCATCGGCACTGTAGTAACTCAGGAACCCATTACGTTAATATTGATTGTCTTTTTATAGATTGGTCTCTTTAATTTAGATCTCAGGCACTTAATTTGTCAGTATTCGAGCAATGTCTGTAGGTGGCTATTAAAGTGTTATGGTGTCTGGTTCATATCATTTCGGTAGCTGAAAACAGTTCTTTTATTTAACTTATGTTTAATTTAGATCAATTCGATCAAGTTTTAATGTTTATATCACTTTGATCTTTATTGTAGATAATAATACCTACAAGCTTCAACATGTGATGGGTTTACAATATTGGTTTTCGAGTGACAATGTGGAGATCTTATCTTTGTTATCCAGAGGTCGGAATTAGGTAGAGTTATTTATATACTTAGGTACACTGATTTCATACGGCGAAATAATAAAGTGGATATGCCTCAAATCCCGAGAAAATGAATTCTGATGAGCCGTTTCAATAAGCAAAACCTCACGAGTCTAGGCTAGAAGCAAAAATATTTTCGTATTTATAAAAAAGAAGTATAAGTATGAGAATTTGCTTAAGATTATTAAAAATTTGTATTGTGAATTAATGTAAATACTAATAAAAATTGTATGTTAATTATCTTTGTTTTGTATGTCTTATTTATGTTTGAGGTTTGTATTATTATTTGTCCATTAGAAATCTCGGGAAGGTCCATATTAATATCAACATTTCGATGCAAGTAAGTACATAAATAACTCTACCTAATTCCGACCTCTGATTATAACCAGGGTAATATGTTATAACATCTACCGGGGGTTAATTTAAACAATTTACCTATTCGCTAGTTGACAAAATAACACCTCCTTCTGGTGGCTGTGCGACTACATAATATCTATCTACCTTCTGTCAATATACTAATAGGAATAAACTCAATTCTTCACAATAACTATTTAGTATAATTATAGCCAATTATATTACAACAACTACTAAAAGCGCGATATAACTTAAGCGTCAAACTTCGGCAACTACCTAGAGCGGGGTAGGTACGGTGAGGTGACATTAGGGATGTGCTAATCCGATTGATCTTGTATAAAAAAATCTTATTATACGAAAAAGCATTTAATCTATTTGCGTTAATTTTAAATATCGTTTTATTCAGACATTTACGCAAGGAAAAAGATGTAAATTCTAAGGTTGAATTGGTTGAAATGCAATAGTAAAATAATTGCGTATAATAATAATAATTTGTTATACAATTTTTAATTTGCAAATAAAATACTTACTTAATTAAAATTGGGAATTCAGAATTTTCAGAATCGATATTATAATTCATTTATCGCCATTGCACACGTCACCAAAGTACGTAAAGCAGAAGTTTTTTATTATTTTATATCACAAGTATTTTAATATAAAATATTTAATGCGTTGGTAATATCCCGCCAGATCAATAAACTCTGCCGAGGGCAGAGAGGCACAAGTAAAACCAAAGTATGTTAATGAATATGATAAATCCATTACAGTTGTGTGAGTAACTAACTTTACGTCAAAGCAACTGATACAATTTTTTATTATTTATTTAAATTTTAAAATATATGCAAATGCTTTAAGATTCCAAGTGAGTAATGCCCACGAATATATGTCTGGACGTAGGCAGCGTCGTTTGAACAAGCCTGACTTATCTCTATATAAGACGTTCTTTCTGCCGTCAACTTTAAAATTTATGCGCGTGAGTTATTGGTTTGTATATTCGTGACGATTACATGCGCGCTAACGAATTTATGCCACGTGTCTTTCGCGCACTTTGCTTGGATTATAACGCATGAAATCAGTATATTCACATCTTTATTGGTTTTGGAAAGATCTGTGAAAGAGAATTTGGTGACGGTTATAAAGTGTAATGAGAAGTGTTTTTATAGTTATTTGACGGTTGTTTGTCGCTGCAAATGGTCGTCAAATCCATTACATATTTCATTAAACCATTTTATTTTATTGGAGCTCCTCTTTTGTTTTGTTTCAACCGAAACAGTTTTGACTTGAACTATCGTAAGATTGATTGGTGTTAAATCACAGACGTATTTATAAAAAGTTAGCTTTGTAGAGCGATTCAATTATTTACTGAAACGAAATTATTTATCTGTGCGCGCGCATGGGTGGATCTAGCTTCTGACATACGTACGTCAACACGAACTGACTCTTCAGACACTTCGTAAAACATAAATATTATCGTGTAGAAGGCCATTCTCGATCGGACTTATTTTTCCGACTGCCGACAGTTATTTCATATAAATTAATGGCGCGAGTCGTCACGGCGCAGACGCGTAGCTCTATTTATAAACTGACGAATGGGACGCGCCGAGCGCACGCGCACACGTCTCATCATATTCCCAATTACAAATAGCTGTCATCGCGTTTACATGCTTTATTCGTAATTTAATGAAAAATTAAAAACGTTATTCCGTATTTTGATAGAGAATATTATTTTAAAAGTGAGCTGCCATCTGTCTTCCGCTGATACGCTGAGATGTTACAGTTGAGTGCCAATGAGATGAACGTTTCTTGTAGATACCTACGCGTGTTATGCTTTTGCGGAGAGATAAAATTATGAATTATGATATTTCGGGCGGTGCGGTCGTCTCTTTCCCCCGTGTGTGGAGGAGCGGTGTGAGAACGAGAGCGAGAGGGCGGCGCGGCGCGCCCGGCGTCGGAAGGGTTATTATATATGAATTATGATGACGCCGCGGCTCCGTCGGCGGTAATATCGTTATGAATATGCCGCGCGCCGCTCGCCCATTGGCTTAAAACACATCCGCCTTTTGAGCGGGACCGCCTTCGGTGGCCTTTTTTCTTCCTTTATTGACATTCAGTTATGCACATTGCTAGTGGCGATGCACAAACTGTAATATTTCGCCATGGAAGAGAGATAAGTCGGCCGAGCGAGCGGCCGCCGAACATTTGGAATGCAAATACGGTTGACTGTCGTATGCAAACGAACTTATGCTACTGATGCGGTATAGGCGCCCGCTATGAGGCCCACTCAGACGTTTCCTGCATTATATCAATTTGCATTTCAGCAGGGCTGGCTGCCGGCCGTATAAAACGTTACATGCGCTGCGCCGGCCGCAATCGCATTTGAGCTGCTGAATTTTTACGCGAAACCTTTGAAATAGGTATGGCTCTATAGTTGCATACTTTAATACATTCATTCGTATTTATTTTTATTTCAGCTAGTTTTTATTTAAGATATTCTTAGTAAAGAACAATACAAAAAAAAGCAAGTTTGAATGAAATGTTATGTTAATCCTATAAGAGTAACGCCACGCGTTGTCTTATAAGAACATTTATTTAAAGGGTCTTCCAATAGGCATGTCCGAACTTTGACAGTTGGTAGCGGCCATCTTGTTGAAGCTACATCTGTCAAATTGGTTGTCAATTATTCATTCTGTTTTGCCATGATGATTTGGCAATGGCCGCTACCAACTGTCAAAGTTCGGACATGCCTATTGGAAGACCCTTTATAGATATTTTTTAGCTAGTCTATGCTGTCCCACTGCTGGGCAAAGGCTTCCACAAAGTCCCTCTATCCATCTCTATTCTGAGCCACCTCATGTCAGTCAGTCTGGTATTTATTTAGAATATAAGTATTTAAAAAAACTTTTATTGACATACCTACATAAGTAATTTTAGAGAAAGACGTCGAGATGACTTGCGAGTAGAATCATAAAGTTGGTTTTAAGTAAGTTCTAGAGGGTAAACGAATCATCATTGCATAAGAATTTAAGAGGAAACACTACGTGGAAGTGTCATGCAAAATTCTCATACAAAACACAGAAAAACGACGTCTCGTAGTCCCCGATTCCTCCTTCAGAACTGGACCAATTTTTATTACTTTTTCAGCATTGGTTAAAGAAAGAGATTTTCTATGTCTGTATGTTTGATTTTTTTAAATCCGGTTACTTAATGTTTCCGAAGACACCTTATAACGGAGTGATTTCGCTAAATTTTGAATGCTCCCGGTTGTTAAATAAATGACTTAATGTAAAAAAATTAAACATACAGACGTAGACAATCTTTTTCTTTAACTGATGCTGAAAAAACACAAATATTGGTCCATTTCTGAAGGAGGAAGCAGGGGACTACGAAACGTCGTTTTTCTGTGTTTCGTATGAGAATTTTGCATGCCACTTCCACGTAGTGTTTCCTCATAAGTGTATTTCATTAAACAAACTGCTTTCGGCACGGAACAGACGAAAGAGGTCTCTTCTGCTTTAGGTACGTGTTTTGTTTCCTTGTGATGTATTTATTACATTATATTTTACAAAAGTAGAACACAATTATGCGTCTATGCCACGTGGTTATGTACTTACGATTATCGTAAGCAGACACGTCTGAACACTAAATCGAACACTCAACATTCGATGGGAAGCACGTTGGCATAGCACTTAGCGTATCTATGTAACGATCACCAAAGTTAAGCAACTCTTGTACTGGCAGATTATTGATGGGTGACAGAATTTACACATACTTAATTGCAGTATTCCGTTAAAAGGTACGTTATGGAAGACTTGATTTCTTCTTTTTTTCTGTTTTTGAAGGAAGTTTATTTTGCAAACCATATGGTCAAAGAAACTGTTCTTGCATGTTGTTTTTTAAACTGATGATAATTAATTTGGATAACGAGGACAGATGTTGTGCGCTTATTGAAAGAGCCATATATCTCCCAAAGAAAATCGGAGGTCACAACCGCAATATTCAACTGAGTTTGGCCAAAGACTTTGACATGACAATTATAAAAATGAATTACTTCTTTTTCTTTTGGAAGCGTTTAATAACATCTGATGGTATATGGTAAGAAGGCCGGTATTAAAGCGCCCTCAACTGAGCATGTGGTTAGCCAGACGGTCTTACAAGCCATTAAACAAAAACAATATGTAGCTATACCTTCCTATTACCGGAAATCGTAGCTATAGCAAAAACCTCGACGTTTGAGACCGGTGTGGTCTAACCTAGTATATAGCTAGCCGAAATTAGTGATACTAACATAAATAGCGTTACACTATACATATTTCCGTGTATTAAATAAAATGTACTGGGTACGTGTCGCATTGACCTCGTAGAACCTACAACATGTAGATACACTTCAACCGGGATCTTTACTAAGATCTTTGAAAGACGTTTGGGACCAGTGGTCGAAATTGTATCATTATCACAAATTGCGTTACTAAGTACATATTTCCGTGTATCGGGTAAATTAGGTTGCTTCGCCTATTGCGTGTGTCATTCATCTACAACACGTAGTAGGTACCTATCTTCCTTGAATTGGGAATCGATGTCTCAACGTTTAAGACCTGTGGTCGGAATTGTACCTATCGCAAACACAAATTGCGTCACACAGTTCATATTTTGTCATATTTCCGTGTGAAATTGGGTAGTTTCGCAAATGGCGAATGTCATTCATGTACAACTCTCTCTGTGTCGGTCCCTCATGTCTGAGGATCGCGGTCAGCATCAGGGTTGCATCTGG
Organism: Scoparia ambigualis; assembly: GCA_963921215.1. Classification (NCBI taxonomy): domain Eukaryota; kingdom Metazoa; phylum Arthropoda; class Insecta; order Lepidoptera; family Crambidae; genus Scoparia; species Scoparia ambigualis. The sequence goes on from OY992505.1 coordinate 17,959,956, forward strand.
AGCGGATGATCTGCCCCCACCGGCTCCTGTCTAGCGCGTCTCTTACGACCGTGCTAAATTTGGAGGAGGACGAGTCCTTCACTTGATCGGTCCATCTTGTTGGTGAGCAACCACGCGATCTTTTGCCCTCGGTGCTCCCAACCACAATCAGTTTTTCCAGACTTTCGTCGCCTCTGCGTACGTGTGTCCGAAATATGAAAGAATACGTTGTGGGCATATGGAGGATAAGCGAGTCCTTATTTGGAGCTGGGTCAGGATCGATGCATTGGTGCGTTTTACTGTCCAGGGTATTCTAAGCATTCGCCTCCAGCACCACACCTCGAATGCATTAACCCTTTGTCTTTCTCGGGCCAGAAATACCAAGGCTCGTATCAATCTGATCTTGGTTTTGATAACAATTCCTCTTTTCTTCCAGATGTTATTCAAACGGGTCATAGCATCCTTTGCCATCCCGATGCGCCTTTTTATCTACAACAACCTACCTTAAATCAGAAATCGAAGCCTCGACGTTTGAGACCGGTGGTCGGAACTGTATCGCAGACACAAATTGCGTTACACAGTACATATTTCCGTGTATCGGGTAAATTGGGTTGCGTCGCCGGGTGCGTGTGGCATTCACCTTGTTGGCGGGCCGCCAGCTCTGGGCTATTATCTAACTGCACTCGTTTGAAAGTGCGGGCTGTCGAAACTCAGAAAAATAGCTACCCGCCTACTAATGAGATGATCGATGCGAAAGCACCAATAACAAAACACGGCTGAAGGACACACGAATGACAAAAGACAGTAGGTGAAAAAGTTTCGTTCGACGTAATTGTTATTTGAAGCGTCGTCGATAAATAAAGCTTAAATTGAATGCGAGAAATAGACAGAGACAACTAACGTGAATACCTACATTCCTAACAGAAGTGTAGTAACTGTGTGTTAAAAGCATATCTATAAAAATATTTTATAAAACTGCTACAAATATAAATAAATAAATAATAAATAAACTTTCCTACACTCACACCAATTATCTAGCCCAAGAGAAGCTTCGTTATGAAACTCGTTAAATGGTTACTAGACAACGGAAAAACATACTTAAAATACTTAAATACATAATTATTATACATAGAAAACACCCAGACCCGAGACAATTTAGAAAGGCAATAATTTCTAAATTGACCCGACCGGGGATCGAACCCGGGACCTCAGAGATGGCGACACTATGAAAACCGGCACTCGACCAAGGAGGTCGTCGATATCGAAAAGTGTTGAACATAATTTCCTTAACCTGGACTCTTAATCTTAATTAATCACATGCTTACTCTACTTTATACGCACCAAAGTGAAAATTCTTTAATCACAACAACAACGCCATTGACATCCGATCTTATCTTTTTTATACAAATACCTATTGATAATCAGCTTAATTACTACTTTTCCTTTTTCGGTAGATATAAAAATATATCGCAATGAAATTAAGTTTGTACGATGAATAATTTTCGGTTGTAATAAATAAACAAAATATCAAAATAATTGTTGTTTTGCATACTAGAATTAGTATAAGCTTCATACAAATTCTGTCATGTTTCTCACTCTGCCAAAACAACAGATTGATTACTAATTACATACAAACACGACTATTATCCCCGAAGGGTTAGTCAGAGACTAGGCAATGAGGACTCAGGACGGTAAAACCACTCATCTACCATAGTTCACTTTTCACCAAATAGCGACTTCACATGTGCTTAGCGTGGCAGGTGGTGAGCCCATCGCCGCTCTATGCTGTTGGATGTATGTACAGTCTATAGTCAGTTAGTCGCGTTTTACGACATTCAAGGGAAGATAAGGGGTGGTAGTATTCTTTCACTGCTACGCGACACTGTTATGTAAGCAGCCGCAATTATGATTATTAATTGGCTATTTGACAGTTGTAACAATAAAATATGAAATATGTCGGAAATGGTTGGTTATGATTTAACGATAATTATCCAATAGTTTTTTTTTTATTAAATAATATGTAAATATTTTATTTTTACAAAATAAATTGCGATTTTTTATCTGTGGATTACCTACAAGACCCGAAACACGGGCGGCCATGATTAAGCTTCATGTGACGTCATATTTCACAAAATATACAAAAACTGTCTGACAGGTTTCGAGATAAGTTTCTATATTTAAAGAAATGTGACGTCACAGAGCAAAATGTCACGTGACCAACCGTTTTCGCACGAAATTTGAAATCAATAAAGAAAATATGTTTTTTTTCTGTTAAATAAAGGTTTTTTCGAAAAGTATAATATTGTACGGGGTATAAAATAAGCGTTTGTAATTTTTTAAATACTTTTTCGAAAACTGTCAAGTAGCCAATTGGGGCTGTTATTCCACGTTATTTGATTCAAGGTTTTGTACTGTCGGGAGCGGGAAGAGACGAGTGATACAACGGGTTGGTTATAATACACTGCTTTATTATACGTATGTAAAAACAGATCATATATATATTGTTATGTGGCGTGAATAAATGCACATTAACCTACATAGTTGGGGTGCCTACAGTACATCTTCGCCCTTATAAAGGAAAAAAATACTAACACATATTTTTTTTAAACATTACATACAACATACGTAATGTAACTAAACACAAAATATATTTTTAAAGTTATAACATGGTTAGTTAATCTTAAATACTGAGATTCCATAATTACCTTCTTACAATATCAGTTACATTGTTTAAAACACAGCTTAGTAACTTATATATTAATATTTAAGCTTTTTATTAACCTTTAAATATAGTACTTAAGTAAAATTTTAAACACTGAAAAACCTAAGCTAAAGCCTGACCTCGGTAGCCAAGTGGTTAAGGTAGCCGCCCGGAATGCGAAAGGTGCGTGGTTCGATTCCCGCCTGAGGCTGTCGTCTTTTTTCAGTGTTTAAAATTTTAACTTAGTTATTGTTTTACAATAATACATAAAAACAGAACAAAAAAATTTTTCTTGCTTTAACACTTAAAGCAAGATTAAGAATTATGTGTAAATTTTTTTTTTCTGTTTTTATGTACTATTTTCAGTACAGTTACCTACAGTACAGTTTGCCACATCGGATCACTCACAACTCACACACATCAATGTGGACGTTTCACCTGTTTTTTGGTTGGCAAAATATTTAGTACATTACATACCTCATACACTAACGTCACTACTATTACTTATCCCCAAATAGTCAGAGACTAGGCAATGTGGACCGCAAAAGCAGTCCAATGCTACAGTTCACGTTTCACCAAATAAAAACTGTACATGTGCTCAGCGTTATGGGTGGTGAGCACATCGCTGTTGCCAGATAGTGTGTATAGTGTAAAAGGAGGACATGTCCTCCTTTGCCATGTTTTGTCCTCACTTACCTACTAAAAGTCCTCCTTTTTGCTAAACGTCTAAGTTCTAAAAACATTGAGTGATTCTCAGAACTGCTCAAGATCTGCGAGTTTTATTTTTGTATAAGCGCACATAACGCAAATGTGGAAAGAGTTTTTTTACGGATTAATACTCAGTAGAGCAAAGAGAGGAACAGACTAAGTGTGCAGTCAGTTAAATCTTTAATCATTGCTCCTTACAACTTCAAAAATATGACATGTGAAGATTTTCATAATTATTTGTTGAAAAACTAAGAACTACTTGCAAAAATTGGCAGATAAGCTAAATATCATTAAAATAAAGTAAAATAATTAAAAAGAACGTTTAATTGTGAATGTCCTCCTTTTTCACAGAAAGTCCTCCTTTTTAGACCCATCTGCCCTTCTTGATCAAATAATCATGTGGCAACCCTATCTTCAGCCCGTTAGTCGCTTTTTACAACATCCAGGGGAAGAGATGGGATGGTAGTATTCTTTTAATAAAAAGCCAAACAACAGCTACTACTCAGCTCAATACTTAATAGGTAATCGAATATAATAAAATAATAGTAAAAATTTAAACCTAAAGTAAGAGCTGTGATATAGCTGCTTTAGAATGCAAATTATTTTACCTTGGAATTTATTTGTTTATTCAATTAAAATATTGAAATCCATTTCATCTAAAGCATCTAACCTTTTTTTCGTCGAGCCTCCGCGGATTATAAATAATATTTTAATTTTTTCAGAACAAAAAACAAACCCTTTTTTTAAACGACATTTATTTATTTTAATTCTAAGTAATATAAAATAAACTTTAATCAAATGTATTGATATTATTTATTTGAGTACTTGTTAGAACTTGAGCTTGCCCAATTAAGAAACGAAAATGCCTCCCTTGACATCTCTCTACGCTGCGCCCCCTGATTGGAAAGTCCTGATCTAAAGTATCTACTTATGCAATAAAGTATAAATATCTATTCTTTTAACTATCTACCTTCCACTCAAGTTTGTTAACAATATCAACTACGCATCGCATCAAGCCGACTAATTGTAGCAGTAGTCTGTGCCAAATGAATTAGCCAAAAGGTGAACAATCTTTGTAGCTCTCTTGGATGTTAATTTTTGAAATACTTTCAGGTCCCGCCATTATAACGCTTACCTTTTCATTATTGGGTAATAGTTCCACATACCTAACTGGATAACTAGTGTAAAAATGTTAATTACTTAATAAAACTGTGGTAAAAAGACTTGCCAAGATTTTTAATCACTTTAGTAAATGTAAGTTAAAACAGTACAAACAGTGTTAGATAGAAGTCCCCTATTTAGAGAGTAAAAACCATTAACAATTTTAATAAATTATTTTCTAAGGTTTACGCGAGCATTACACATTGAAATGGAACTTTTTTCTATTAACTTGCGTTTATTACATTTTAGGGTTATGGTTTCAGTCCTGGCGTTTCGAACCCTTTACAAGGTCCAACACCTCAGTCTCCCTGTGACAACGGACCCTGTAAACAGTTCAAAACATCAGGACTAAAATCAAAACCCTAAAATGTAATAAACGCGAGTTATATCCGGAAAAAAGTTTTTAATTTTAATTTTAATAAAGCTAAGTAACCTCGTTTCACAATCATTTTAAAGAAGCACTTTTAAAATTATGCCTCTAGAACTGTGTACAAAACACATTTGAACATACTAAATGTTATCCAAAACATTCCAATAAGACTAATTACACTTGCGACATTAACTACATCGATTCCAAAAATTTACAACATTACCTGCCGACCGAATAAACACAGATAAAGCGCGCGCGGCCAATGAGATGGCCGGCTTGCTTCATAAGTGAATTTAATAGACAACTTCCATTAACCACGCCTACATAATCGCCTTGAGCGTTATAAAAACGTTAATTACATTACGAGTCACATATTCATTAAGGCGCAAGTACCGTGAACGGCACACGTAATAAAGCAATTTCCTTGTTAGCTTTTTAACTGTTCTGGGAAAGTTGCAAATTTGAAATTTACAAAAAATACTAAAGTTTCCGCCGGTGGAGACGAAATGCCTCGCAAACGATTACCCATTGTTGGGCGTCCTCTCGAGCTATGTCGCCGCATGACGAGGCATTAATCAAATAAGTATAAATGAAAAGTATGTTGTACATGGACCACTTTTTAGGTTTTACCCGGCTGCGTCCGCGCATTTATAGGACCGCATTCTAATTAAAAACATATAAATTTGATCGCCTCACAAAGAATTTATCGCTGCAGTCCGTAATTGGTAATGTGCTTTATGTAGACAATATGCTATGTACACTCAATACTGACAATTATGTTTTCGGATAAAGGATTCTTTAATTTTTTGCGCCACTGCGTAGAACTCAATGTTATTCAAAGATAATTAATAATTATATTTGTCGTTATTATAATCCTTTGGAAACGACTACTACTTCAAATGGGAATATCTTTTTTAAGAATTATGTAATTTTATTGATCTTATTGTATTTGAACAATCTTTATTAATTCTAATAAGAAAAGTTCGCACCATCTTTATGATGGACTTCGACACTTAATGACCTTCTGTACTCATTTAGTTTCTAAACAGTCTTATGGAATTAACTACAACACAGGCTACAATAATTGATCAAAAAACCTACTAGCATTTTTAAACTTATATTTAATAATATGAATTCTGTATTTCTGTTATTCTGATTACAACCAAAAATATGTTGGGAAAATAACTACGCTATCCTTCGTGCAGCTTAGGTAGGTACTCAGTATGTAAACGTACATTAATTTGAGAATGTCGTGAACTTTACTTATATTTCAAAAATATTTACTCCGACAAAGTGTCAAATAGATTGGTCGAGCGCCTTTGGGTAGTTATTGGTAAATCGGTAGAAATCGCGTGCGCGTGCGCATAGAGTTAGCACCGGGGATTTGCCGTAACGTGTACAATATGCAGAAATCGTTTGTTTTGGAGCTTATTTACAAGCTAAGTCATTCATTTTGGAGCATTAAGTCTATTTAATGTAAAGGGTTTTTGCTGGAAACTTGCTTTTATACTTGCTCGACTCGGTCTTATCTCTCCATCATTACAGTATATCATGTCATGACTTCTGTTCAGATGAACATTGGTTTCTTTCAGTAAAATATTTTGAGAAAAGTGTTAAAGGCAGGAGATAAATATTTTTTACAATCATAAACTTCGTCTTTACTAATATTATAAATGCGAAAGTGAGTTTGTTGGTTTATGTGTCACGCTTTCATTCTTAAACCGTAAAACTGATTTTCATAAATTTTGGTATAGAGAAAGACGGACCTAACAATGGTTTTTGATATAGAGATAGAGGAGGCTCTAAAGATGGTTATAGGCTTTGTTTTTCTTCGAAACACTAACGAGAGTGAAGCCACGGGAAAAACCTAGCAATAAATAAATATTAGACAGTTTGTGAAGGACAAATAATAATTAATAAACTTTCCTACACTCACACCAATTATCTAGCCCAAGAGAAGCTTCGTTATGAAACTCGTTAAATGGTTACTAGAACAACGGATAAACATACTTAAATACATACTTTATACATAGAAAACACCCAGACCCGAGACAATTTAGAAAAACAATAATTTCTAAATTGACCCAACCGGGGATCGAACCCGAGACCTCAGAGATGGCGACACCATAAAAACCGGTGTACAAACCACTCGACCAAGGAGGTCGTCTTAATAATAACAATAATTGTAAGAGAAAAATTGACAACAGCCATGTTAAGTGATGTTACCTACATTACCTAGTCTCTCCATAAAATTCTATAGTCTCGCCAGTTTATATCTTTCACAATTCGTTGTATTAAGAAGATTTGCAGCTTTACTGACCGTAAAGGCTAAAATAACATAAGCGAAAATGAGATCTTTTACCCCACATTCGTTAATTTCTTCTACGAGTACTGATGTCAGCTACGTAGCTACGTATTCAAGTCTCGTTTAAGAGATTGTAGCCAACATTCATTTGCAAAGATTAACCGTACTGTCAGGTTAAATTAGTCTGCCATCCATGTAGCAATTACGTACATGACAATAGCGACATAGCAACGCACTGTATAGCTTTTTATTGCCCCATTTTAAGTACTTTATGTAGCAAAAGGCACATGTGTTTACACGGATACCTAATTTAGATATTCCTTTCCCGCTGCTAATTTTATGCGGCAAGTGTTCGGAACGTTCGACTAGGGCGATGTTCTGTCGGAAGTTAGCAAATTATCACTCGCTCGTAAAATTAACGCTTCTTATCGATCCAGAAATGATTTCAGAATTAGACCTCTTCGTACGAAATTGCACATTTGGATGCACGGACAGAGATCAAACTCGCATGGCGGCGCGGCCCGACACAACGAAGCTTATTTAAAACGTAACAAAATGTTTTAAATTTTATTGTCGATTTTATGTTGAATTCTTAAAACGTGTACGGTAGGGTGCGTGCGCCCGCCGCGTATGAGCCGTACCCACACTAGTTACGTTTAAAAAAAATCAAGCGATAATTTGCTCTCTGCGAAAGACGGTAGGGCACAAACCGGCGCGTCGCCGGAGAGAATCTGAAATTTGTCTGCTGGAAGTGGCAGTTCCAAGATAAGATCTCACGATGCCGCAATAAAAAGCGCTCGTACCTCGTCGTTGTGTAATGTGCATTCAAATTGCATTGTGCGAGAACTAATTCGCCTTAGGCCGATTCGCATGTTACGATAAACACATGTTTCGATTAAGTGTGCGCTAATGTCGACCTTCTCATTACCCACTCCGGTCATGCTGCCGCACACAACTAGCCGTTTGTAGTTTCTACTTTGCCGTTTACTTGCTAATACCTATGTAATTATTTAAAATTGCATGTTATAAACGGATAATGAGGAACGTCCAGTGATTACCAAAGAAAGTAGGAACGCGCATTTCTAATTTCTACGAAAGTCGTGTCACAATTTATTTTGGCATTAAACAATAGGTCGTGAATAACAATAAGATGGCTCGTTGTTATATGTTTTCAAATAAAAGTACTTTAGATAACACTCATGCGAATGTTATTGTGCTTTAAGAGGGCGCTTCGAGAGAGACAAACGTGGCGCGCGAGATAAGGGTATGACAAAAGCTATTGTTCTGTACACCAATTACTCGCAGCCCGCGAATTACCTAAGCCTCATATATAAATTAACCGGCGGCAAACAGCGGAAAGATTTCTCTAGCTATACGCCAACATAACAATTATCCGTAAATCACTTTACTATATGTTGAAATTTACGAGAGCTCGGACGCGGCGGCGCCGAGCGCGGCCCTAGCGGCGCGCGCCCCGCACTCCATTCTGGGTGGTAGCTGCAGCACTATAAGGTTTACATTCAGCTCCTAGCGGAACCATTGTTAGGGGCTACGAAATTTTGTAGCAAAAGAGAATATGCATGGCGATTTCGTGATGAATATTCATTTCCTACGGGGCATGAAATTTATTGTGTTTTACATTTATATTCAAGTCAGCTGGCTTATGTAACGGTAGCGCGGGATTAGCGAATTGTGAGCGTCGTCGTTCACATTACGCTTCTGTCGCACGGCGTGCGCTCGTGAGCGGTTAATTTTAACCGTCCTTAATAAATTAATGAAAACTTGTCGTGACTTTCTAACGACGCGCTTTGCCGATTGCCGTTATTAGCGACATTAGCGAAATGATGTCGCAAGGTGCGTGAATGCGGTATTGTTCGTGCGTCGCCTGCGAATGCATAGGGCTTTCTGATGTGCACTCAAGTACTCTAATAAGTACATGTACAAGGTAGCGCAAAAGTCGTCACCCTATCGAAAGAAGCTATATTTTTTTCAAATTGCGGTAAATATCAGTTTTGCTTTAACATTTGTGGAGTAAGCAGATACAAAATACACGAAGAACATTCCAACAGGATGGAACAATGGCGTATACTGCACGACTCTCAACCGAAATTCAGAGGGCTGAACTTCCGGTTCGCTTAATCTCTCTATTTTGATTTACACTTGCCGGAATTTAGATTTGATTTGACCGTTCTATAGACTTCTTTTTTTGGGGATTTTTAGAATCATGAGTCTATCTTAATAAGCCTCAGACTCTTGAAACCCTTAAAAAGAAGCTATGGCCGGAAGTTCTGGCAAGAGTGATGCAAAATGAAATAAATCGGGTCATCCGGGTCATCAATTCTGGCGGCGGCCACATGTAAGATATAATTTTTTCTACTGAATGAAAAAAAAATTAGACATAAAATAAACACGATCTAAATGCAAAACGTTTTACATTCATTTAAAAAAATTACAGTCAATGAACATAGGGCGACAACTTTTGCCCCACCTTGTATTTAAAATTACAAAATATAAATAAAAAAAAGTAAAGAAATAATCATTTAAAAGCATTTGTACTACCACTATCTAGTACTACCTTAACTTAACATATGTATAAAATATGTTTCGCCGTAAGTATTATCGGACAATTGACAATGTACTACCTATATTCTACTGAAAAGGGCAGTCCGCGCCATAAACAACCTGAAGTCTAGATACTCACTTATGTAAAGAGGAGTTTAAAGAAATCAATATAATATTTATTGCAAGTATATATACATCTATTGTATCACAATTTATTTTTTAAAACTTTTTGTATGTCAAGTATAAATAATATCAAGAAAGGTGTATTTTTCAAAAAAAGTGGACATCATAACCTTAACACAGTAGGAAGTTTTTTCCTTAAGGACGGCAAGCCTTTCCCGGAAAAGCTTGCCGTCCCCAGGAAGGCTTCATAAAACAGGTGGCTCATTCTGGGGTAAATGTGTAATGGTTTTCATAACAAACTTCTACAATATAATTGAAATGCCTTTACATTTATATTTAAAGCACATTTTAAAAAACCCTCATTATATTAAAGGTTTATTTTATTTTATTTATTAGGACAAGACAAGACGAACACAAATACAATCAATAAAAAAATTACAAATAGGAACTTAAAGCTATGTGTCGTGTAACCAAGATTAAGTAAATGACAAATAAGTATGGTATGGAAATAGTGCATTTAAATATGGAGGTATCTCCATTTATTTATATATAAATATATTTATTCTACTTAGATCGTTCAATAAGTTCCAAGACTTACTTGGAGATGGCGCATATATTAAAAACTCTTTTGATTTTTAGAAAGTGGTATATTATTTTAAATGATAAATAAAAATAAAATACTTAAATAAAAATGACATACTTAAATATTTTAATTTTTTTTGGAAATCGAACAATTTAAATATTGATTTACAGATATTTAAGTGACGCTACTTTTTTAATTCCGAAAACAACATTGTTTTTAATGGGAAAAAACACCGTTCAAGCACAGCAATGGCTTATAAAGTGTTGTCCGGAATCTGCTCCATTTAGACCAACAATTTGTCGGTGGTATGCCGATTTTAAACGCGGTCGTATGGACACAAAAGACGCTGAACGCTCTGGTCGTCCTAATGAAGCTGTGACTCAACAAAACATCAACCAAGACTTGAAAATCGTGAAGAAAGATCGAGAAGTAAAAGTGTTCGAGATAGCTGAGATAGTGAAGATTTCAACTGGTAGATTTTCACTATTTTACATCAAATTTTGGCCATGAAAAAGCTTTTTTCGAAATGGGTGCCGTGTCTGCTAACAATTAATCAAAAACGACAACGTATTAATCATTCAGAGCGCTGTTTGGCACTGTTAAGTAGAAATAAAAAGAATTTTTTACGTCGGTATGTGTCAATGGATGAAACGTGGATTCACCATTTCACTCCGGAACCCAAACGACAGTTAGCAGAGTGGAGAGCGGCTGGTAAAAGCCGCCAGAAGCGCCCTATGACACAATAATTTGCCGGGAAGGTTATGGCCTCTGTATTTTGGGATATGCATGGAATACTCTTTAATGACTACCTTGATGGATGAAAACATATAAAGCGAATATTACATAGGATTATTGCAGCGATTAAATATACGAAATCGCGGAAAAAGGGCCTCAAATGAAGAAAAAGTGATCTTTCACTAGGACAATGCGCCGTGTCACAAGTCCATGATAACGATGGCAAAACTAAACGAATTGGGCTTCGAATTTCTCCCTTATCCTCCGTATTCTCCAGATCTGGCCAGTGATTACTAGCTGTTTGCAGACTTAAAAAAATGCTCCAGGGCAAAATTTTACTCAAATGGTGAAGTAATCGCAGCAACGGAGGCTTATTTTAAAGCCAAAGATAAATCTTTCTATACTGATGGAATAGAAAAGTTACGAAACGTTGGAGAGACTGTATTGCAATTGAAGGAGACTATGTTGACGAATAAAATAATTTCATTAAAAAAACTTTGTTTTAGTGTTTAGTCTCAGGACTTATTAAACCAAGTGTTATATATATGTATATATTTAAAAATATGGAGATTTTTGAAGGTTCAAAACGCCCCAAATTATACTGAAACATACAAGTTGTTTAACGTAAAAACTTTTTTTTAAATAAGTAACCGTAAGTAACCGTGATGCGTAGCGGTGAAAGAATTCTATCAACCCCTCTCTTCTATTGGGTGTCGTAAAAAGCGACTAACGGATTAAATACTGCACGTCATACATCCAACAGAATAGAGCGGCGATGGGCTCACCACCTGTAACTCTGAGCACATGTATTGCTATTTGGTAAAAAGTGGACTATGGTCGAGGACTGCTTTGTCCTTATCGCCTGGTCTCTAACTAACCCTTCGGGGATAACTGTCGTGATTGTATGTATGTATTGCCTAAGGGGCACCGTCTAAAAGGACCAAGGCGAATGACAAAAAAAGAGAGACCATACCCAGCAAAGGGTTGAGAAAAGCGGCGGCCATGCTGGTTCAAGTTGCAATCCAGGCACAATTGAAGTTCCTGCCAACGGCAGACAAACGCCCGTGCGCCGGCCCGCCCAAGACCTAATCCCATCCGTCGCGCTCAAATTATTTGACATTTGCAATAAAATTTGGGGCGTAGTTAGTCATCGAACCCGTCGATCGACACACTTGGCACCTGTCGAATATTTAGCGCATAAATCCATAGCAACGGAGCGATCGGTCGCGTCCGTGATGGATTCTGCGCTATATTTAATCGGCTGAGCGTTGTTCGTTTGTTCCCGCGGTCGGCTGAGGCGACTATCGAAACTCATTAATGGGCCGCTGATTGAGATCCGATATTGAAAACGCTATTAATTACGAGCTATGCTAATAAATCAGGGCGAAATGGAATCTTGCCGCATGACCGGCTGCGGCCGGTGAGTTATGATTTGGTATCGCAATTATTGTTGGTTGTCACGGATGTTAAAGCTAATATGATGGACAACTGTCGATGGATTGTAAAATTAGAAACTGGGCTGCGATCAACTTCAAACTAGTGACATGGTTTACAAAATGTCTATTTGTATTTTTAGTTTGTTAATTCATGTAAGAGTCCCTTAAGAAGAAATATTTTTCCGCTGTGCCCATAACTTTATATTTCGTAAAGAAGAATATTTTCAGCGCATTATCTGCAACAGATTTTCTTACGGTTATTTTACAAGTAGACATTATCAAAGGAGTAGCCCGGTTCTGGGCCTGAATGTGGGTGAATAAATCATATACCTAAAAAATCTGTAAATAACTCACTCATTTTCTGAATGGGCTTCTCTTACTGCGGGCGTACCGCAGGGTGGGGTACTTTCACCTCTGCTCTTCTCGATATTCTTAAGTCAGCTCGTAAAAGTGTTATCCTCCTCGTACCACCTATATGCAGATGACTTGCAACTTTATAGACAATTCGATGCGGTTGATGCTCACTCTACTATAGAATCAATCAATAATGATCTTCTCTCGGTGAAGTAGTGGGCGGACGCATTTGGACTACTAGTAAACCCAGCCAAATCCCAGGAAATAATCGTGGGTAGCAACCGGCTGCGTGACAGACTAGACCTCAATATACTCCCCAAGCTTACGTATAATGGAGTGAATATTGCATTTTCTGATAAAACCAAAAATCTAGGCTTCATTATTGACCAAACTTTGTCTTGGAGGTCACAGGTGAATGAGGTGAGTCAACGCATGCACTACTCTTATCATTCTCTCAAGCGGCTGCAGTTTTTCTTACCGTACAATACCAAAATTATGCTTGCTCAGTCGCTTCTGCTCCCTCTCCTTGACTACGCTGATGTTTGTTATTTGGATGCAACTGAGGAGCTGCTTAACAAACTGGAGCGCCTGCAGAACCTGGCCATTCGTTTTATTTTCGGCTACGAAAATATGACCATATTTCGGAGTTCCGGTTGAGGTTAAAGTGGCTCCCAACCCGTCAACGCCGTGATATGCATATCCTTTGCCTCCTTTACAAAATACTTCACTACCCCCAACTCCCTCAATATTTACAATTCCGTTTTACGCACTTACCTACCTCTTCCCGCCCGAAACGTTCCTGTGATACCCTTTCCTATCCACAAGCCAACTCTAAGTTTTTCCACAATTCCTTTACTGTTTATGCAGCTAGACTGTGGAACCAACTACAGGCCAGCATCCGTGAGAGGTCATCGGTAGAATCATTCAAACACCACCTCAAAGAGCACTACCTTTCTAACATTATCGATAATCAGTAACTTAGTATATAATATATAAGTAACTTGATATATATATATATATATATTATGTGTATGTTTATTTATATAGTTATGTTTAGTTTATGTACGATTATGTTTTGTATAGCGCAATTAGTCCCGCAGATTTAATTTTATCACTGTGGTGATAGATGACTAGCTGTGGCTAGGGTTGGCTGGAAGAGATTTCTTCTATAAGCTCACCTTTGTATATGTCCTGTGTAACTTGTGTATTAATGTAATTTCTTTGTGCAATAAAGTATTAATTAAATAATAGCATCGTTGGCAGTGGCCAACAGATTATGTTAACTTGGTAATAATGTATTTAGTTTATCGATTAACAAAAATCGATTCAAAGAGATAAAACGATATGCAACATTATTTCAGTATCTTTTAACTATCCATTTAAAAACTAAAAGCTTTTATGATTCGAAATAAATATCTTAATAATTACCACTTTTTCTCACTTCATCAACAGTTAGAAAATTCCTAATAAAATCAATTAACTAATCGATTGTTCGATCGATATGGATTGTTGGACGCAGCCATATTGTTAAATGTCTATTTGTCTATGTCTTACGTCAAGTTCATGTCACTATCAGTCATGCCATTTGAATCATTTGATGTCATTCGTATTTCGTAAGCGAGTGCTCTTTTCTGTTTTCCTGGATATTGTTTTACAACTAATTGTGCTCGGCTCGAAAACCTAACTCCGACTTTGATTGTTTCCTGGCTGACCGTCTGCTTGAACACTGGATACTGTACCCTGCAACTCATATTGACCTTTGTGCTAACTACCGCGGCAACTTGGACCTTACCTTTCATACACGATTTTGACCCATTTGGCCAAAGCTGGCTGATGTGGAAATTGGGCAAATGTAACCTTTTTATATGTTCTAATTTGTGACTAATTTCTAGCCCTATGCAGGCCCCAGTTTGTATGAGAACCGGGTTTGCCCTTTGGACGCTATGATAGAAATGTCAAACGCAATTGCAGCAATGCAGCATACTTACTATACGAAAAGTGTAGAGACTTTAAGACACTACATTACTTACCTATACATGGAGCCTATTAAGTCTAGTAACACAAAATACCATATTTTTTCCTTTTATGTGTTCTGGTGTAACATAAAAACTAACACAACCTCCTCCGTGCTTTCTGGTAAGGCACCGGTCTTAGCCGCAGAGCCGTTCGATTCTCATTGGCTCTACGCTAATGAGAGACAATCAGAAGCTAAAAACCAGAACTCAAGTAGTCCGGAAATTCCGCTCACCTGAGCATGCTTTGCTGCGTCCTTCTTATTGGGCACATCTAAGGATTATAATGTGTTGTGGACGTCTTTTACACCCAGCGCGCAACCTATACTCAACATCTTTTAGAGTGAAGAATCCATCCACCATATGGATAACCGCGTTCCATCGATGACCCCGTCTTAAACTATTGGCGTAAAATGAGTAAAATGTCAAGAGCAAACGAATTTAAGTAAACGAAAAATAAAAAGTTTTGGTAAGGCTTCCTGTAAGCCAAAGTTACCATAATGGTATTATTAAAAGGCGGAGGACTCGACTTTTCCATAAAAAGAGCATATTAGTACTGCGACTATTATTAAGTCGCAGTACTATTAAGTCACAGTACCTATACATCTATGAATTTTAGAAACATTTTTATCGTGTATAGTATCATAATCTTTAACATTGCAGCGTCATCTACCAGTGTTTTAAATTCTGTTTAAAGCATCATTCCTTTTTTTTTCCATCACAAACACACACAGAACAGAAAAGACTTCTCTATTTCGTTCTACATACGACTGTCAAAAATACATCGTTTTGTTTTAAGTAGGATTAAGTTAAACACAGTTCTACGATACCGACGACACACGCTCTGTATCTTTTGCAGCGATTTATACGTTACATCTTTTGACATAAGTTGAAATACGCCCGAAATTAAAAACAAATCTAGAGATTGATAAGCCTTCTGAATTCAAATTATTGACTTAAGTTGAGTTCCATAAAAAAAAAAAATTTCTCTGACAGGCTAAAAAACTTTTAATTTCGGACGTTAGTCGCAACGCGAAGCACCGACGCGTACCCAAATATCAGGTAACTAGCGACACTCGTGATTGCAGTGGCCGCGTCAAACAATTGATTAGTCGCATAAACTCGGTTTGGCGCGCGCTAACGACGCGTCACCGGCTGATAATTAAATTGTAAATTAGCTAAGCCGCTGCTAGCACGCCGGTGCCGCCGGGCGCTGCGGTTGCCGCCCCGCGCTCACTCGCTAATACGAGTTATTTAGTGTAATTGTCTATGAAATCATAAAGTTACACTGACTATAAGCCCTAAGTTATTAAGTAATGGCAACTTTGAAAACGTACTGTTCAGTTTGTCACAAAGTCTTCATCAAGCAACGTCTGGAGATTTATAAATTTCGCAGATGATTTGTAGTTTAGGGTAGGGCTCGAAACGTTGCTTTTATAACATGTTTAAAAGGTTAATGTTACTCGCGTCCGTAGGTTTACCCTTGAGATCCTACACGTGACCCTTGTATGTGGTATGGTGGTGCTAAATCAGTGACACTGACTGAGTGGTAGAGCCACGCTGCGTTGCGTTGCAGCATGCATTGGACCGGCTCGCCCGGCGTAATACTACATTCTCACGGCACTTGGTGCTGTTGTGTTTCGTCCGGCCAGTGAGGGTTCCGGAGGCCCCCCCCCGCCCTCCTCACAATTCCTATTCCTTCCTTAAAGGCCGGCAACGCGCCTGCGATTCCTCTGGTTTTGCGGGTGTCCATGGGCGGCGGTGATTACTCTCCATGAGGTGACCAGCCTGCACGTTTGCCTCTTTCTACTATAAAAAAAAATATATATATATATACATTCTCCTCCGCTCCGTCACGATGAGTAAGTGGGAATTATGCGATCGATTTCACAAACGCGATTCTTCCTTATTCGTGATTCTATAAAGTACAGGTTCATCGCAACTACAGTTCATTCATGATTCTACACAGCCGTTATTTTAACGAAAGAAAAAAAAAAGAAAGAAATCAACAACCAAAGAAACGACGAATCCCGAAATACCAGCAAACAGATGTGATCCAAAATTATGTAAACCGAGACGTAACTATAGAAGAAGCTTTGAAAACTCTTAGTGACAACGATAATATCAGCTTTGAAGAGAGACAGTTCCGAACCAGAAACAGAAAATTCAGATTCGGACATAAACGCCAGTTCTTGAGACTTCTCCCCTTGAGACCCTACACGTGATCCCTGGGTGGTGCTAAATGAGTGACACCAACTGAGTGGTAGAGCCACGCTGCGTTGCAGCACACATTGGGCCGGCTCGCCCGGCGTAATACCACCCTCTCACTAATATTCGGCGTGAAATAATGGCACTTGGTGCTGTTGTGTTTCGTCCGACCAGTGAGGGTTCCGGAGGCCCTTTCCCCCCCCCCCACCCTCCTCCCAATTCCTATTCCTTCCTTAAACCTATTCCTCCCTTAAAGGCCGGCAACGCGTCTGCGATTCCTCTGGTTTTGCGGGTGTCCATGGGCGGCGGTGATTACTCTCCATCAGGTGACCCGCCTGCTCGTTTGCCTCCCTCTTTTATAAAAAAAAAAAAAAAAAAGTTCAGAACTAAGACGTAAGTGATCTTCTCGACAAAAGTCATTCTTCAGACCAAGACATTGGTGATCGTTTCGATAAAAGTGATTCTTCAGATTATAACATTATGTATTTTAGAAAAAAAAAGTAATTCAAGTCTTTTTGTTTTTTTTTTGTCTAATTTGAAAAAAAGGAATGGAAAGGAAGGAATTTGTATTACTACACTTTTACCTACTTCTTCTTTTCGAGTCAGCGACAGTCAAATTTTTCCTGACCTGCTGCCATGTCAGCAGCCCTCCGGTTGGCCTAGACCAAATCCTCCTCCATCTACTTAGAACATTTTTAATTTATTTTAAATTACTATGTATCTTATGTTATCGTGTATGTTGAGTTGTGTAAAATTCGTCCCTAACCTCCATAATTAATTAATTGTCTTACGAATTATAGACTTGTATCAGAGATAGTAGTATAAATTTATTGATTACGATGAAATATTAACAACTGAGTGGAATTACGAATGTAGTAAACTGTAACTTTGTGTAATCGATCGCATAATTCGTAACATACACTCGTGTTCAGTTATGTTATAAATCTCTAAGATTTTTTTCTGTCTTAAGGCTTTTGTATAGATTTCATATACGGATGGACCTATTCTCTTACTGTTTAAAGCGTTATTTTCTAACAAAATGATGTTTTATCCCTTCCATGTCTTACTTTTACGAAATTACGTGAAATATCTACTTTATTGTGAATAGTAAGCGAGTGAGTGTGACAAAAACATTAGATCATTAATTGTTTTTGACGATCACCTTTGCAAGGGCATGTTGCTATAACGTTTATCCGTTATAGCAACATGAGGTTATCCTCAACACCCCTAAAGTGTAGACATAATTGTAGAGAAGACGTAATTGACAAGCTTCGTTAGCACAAACATTACCTTATTGCGTCTATTGATGTGCTTTCTGCCTGAAATTAGCTAACCCGCTCGTTGCTAGTTTGCCGGCATTGGCCGCTGCGGTCGTCCCATCCGCGGTTTGCTTTCTGATAATGCGCGTTTTACCTTGTTGCTACACTGCACCGAAATTGTTCAACACTTTGTGCACAAAGTTACAACTGGTTAAGTATATCAAACGTTCTACGAAAATTTGATTTCATTTCACAAGATGGCTATACGAGATAAGGAAAAATTCTGTTCATATTTCTTTAAGATGTGATATTTCTGACATCAATCAATTGACATAAACTATGACTAATCAAAGTAGCTGTGCTTTTTAATGTATTTAAACAAGTTTTTTTCTTAATAACGACTTCTTCTTAAATGAACGTGTAAGTTACACGTTCATTTCTTCTCTCATTGAAGTAGTTATCTACAACATAAATACATCTGAAATTGTCTTAAGCTTGAGACAGTTCAATTGTCTAGATAGCCCAAAATGTAACAAGGGACAGTGTATTCCTCACTATCCGATTCGGAATACAGCTATGAATTGACATGTCACGTACCTAAAAACACAGAATTACACACGTTCGTTCTGGGCCCGAGCGCTGATTGCGAAAAATTCAATCTTGTTTCATGGAAATTTAATTTAACATACAAAATGAAAAGCCCTCGGTCGATATGAATCGACGTCGGTTCACTGACTGCTCGCCTGTGTTTGTGGACACGATAGTGCTTTGTGTGCATATTGTAATCAATTTAATTGTCGAATTGCATCAATTCGAACTCGCAATTTGCAATTTTGACGTAATATTCATTAATTTGTTAGAGGTGAGTTGTGTGTCGGCCCGTAGCCGTTGTTTCGATTTAATATGATCATGTGGTTTATTAACGATTCATATGAGTTAGAATTAGGTTTGTGTTCGAGCTGGTGCAACTATTTTCGGTGTCGGTTTGCATGTTCAAAGCGGTTAGGATGTTATGTTTTTATTTTAGCATCTAGTTTACATTTGATAAAATTTAAATGACTCTGAACCACATGAGTAAAGAAACGGAATACTCATGTGCTCTGAACACACGAACAAAAACAATCGTGTGTTTATAAATCTTGAAGATAAAAGAGAAAAATCTTGTTTTGTATTTTCTAACAAAACAAGATTTTTATTTGGCTTTACAGCTTTGCCGTAAGCTTCATGCTTTGCTAACTGTCATAATTTTAACCAGCTATCACCAAGAGAAGCTTGTGGGGTAAGTAGGAGAAATTTTATACTCAATTAAGCTACTCCGAGCCGTCACAACTCCAAGGGAAGGGTGCAGGAGTCAGTGGGTTCTTCTTTTTTCGCCACTCCAGTGCTTAGCCTGGTTGGCAAGACCCCTCTCACAGTACGGGTAAAGGGAGAAAGGTGTTTCCTCTCACCTAGCCACTGGTTTCTTTTACGGGGGCAAAAGGTAACTTTTTTAACTTTTTTAGGCTCTGTTTGCACCGGAGTGGGCTCGAATTGCCATCATCGTAATGGATTCCCTCTGCTGCCTCTTTTCACAGAATGACAGTCACATGTAGCAAGTACTACGTCTCTTCGTATGACTCGATTCCAGACAAGGTTTCGGAATAAGGAATACGGAAAAAAACTGACTTCAACTGATGACTGTCCTTAGTTTTTCTACTGATAGCTTGAACAAATTTTATTTCCATACTAAGCATTGAGAGTTCTACTTCCACCACAAAGTCTCATCTTGTATTTCTAATTGCGAGCAAGCTCATCAGTTTACAAAACAGCGTCGTCGTTCGGCACATGAGTAAATATGTCGTCCCGCGTCGCGCTGCATCGCACATAAAATATATTAATAGCAGTTCGTCGCACCTATCGCGAGAATTCGCGTGCCGATGCCTTGTCAATAATCGTTAATAGATATTTCAGAACAATGCAATCGTCTAACTATAGCTTGTGACTAACGTCCTGTCAAACCGACGCGGCGTCGCACGAAAGAGTGATCAGTATTATCGAGTGATCACACTGGAGGCGGCTGTGACGAGCTGCGTCAGTGGGTGTGCTTTATTCGCACGCGTCACTACGTCGAATCTCATGTGATCTCGCGGTTTACTTTGTATCTGAGACGCCGGAGTGTGCGTAAAAATGTAGCACCTTCACAAACGCACCGTGATTTGTGGGAGATCCGAGATAGTCAATTGTTCTTGTAGTTATGTTAGTTCTGTGTTAATCTTATTATGGAGGGATAATTTATTCGCTATGGTACCTGTTTGACGGATACCGTTTGATTTTGTCTCGCTAGCCGTTGCTGTGACAGAGTCGTAAATTTCATGAATACTTTCTTTGTATGCATCGATTAATATGTTCTCTGTGTCTGTAGTGATGCGACGCAATGTAAATAGTTGCAGTTTGGTGTGCAGATAGTTGTATGCTTCGTTTTTATAGAAAGGTTTTAAACAATATTGACTGTAGTTGTTGATATAAGTGTTTCTTTCATAGTATAGAACTTTATATTTTATATTTTGATAATCAATAGTGTTGTTAGTTTTCTATTAATCAAGGGCGTCGCCGGGGGCGGGAGAGGGGCAGTAAGGGCAGCTGCCCCCCCTAGAGATTAAAAACATACTTACGTAATAAACGGTTAAAAATTACAAGAAAATAATTTTGCTCTACTCTGAAACTTTAAGCACGCCTCTATGTTCAGTGAAGTGGTCGTGGAGTTTACACGTTGGGACTTTGTACCGTACTTATTACAATCGCCCCCTTCATTTATATCGACTTGCGACGATCTATCTTGGTGTTAGTACTTTACTAAGTAGGGGTAAGTTAACCTACACTGATTAATAAAATACTAATAACTAAACAGTTGTAGTTTAAAAGGCAGAATAACTTTACAAAAGCCACGGGTACTTGAATCTATTTTCATCTCACCATAAATTTGTAAAAATATGGCAGCTTCTGGTCTAGAAAAAATCGCATAGACCCATATGCTAGCAGGCGTCGGAAGTCATAACTCAATGTTATGATGCGGACGACACCAGTTTCATAAACATTGTTTTTCTTCATTTCGCCCCTAATATTTATATTTATCAATCCATCTACACATTTATTTATAGGGCAGAATGGCGAGCTTCCGAGGGTGCCGTCATAACGATTTATTGTTTTCTTTAGCCATAGTTCGGGCCCCACGTCTGGTATAGGGATTTTAAGATATCCCTATTGACCAAAGATTAGTTTTTATACGGATACTCTATTGATTGTCTTAGTGCGTCTCTTTTATTATTAACAGAAGAATTTATGGGGGCGATAGGAATAAGTGAACTTCCGTAATCGATAGTTCTATGATAGTTTTTTACTTTAAGAGGGTTAACGCATTTTTCATTTTTAAAAACGTTTATTTAGCTGAGTCATTGCAATTTAATGTCCACTATAGAAAGTTTAAAATCGTAATAACACAGTTAAATAAACGTTTTTTTTTAATGTTTTCAACAACTATTTAGATCTCTGTATTTTACTTTAGCATGCAAAGTTTTATTAAAATTGGCTTAGTAGTTTTTAAAATTTTTGACTTGGAAGTTTGTATGGGAAAACGAAATGCGTAAACCCTCTTAATGCATATTCTATTAGATCAGATCCACAATTCCCATAATACAAAGTACTATTTAATAAGAATAACCTTTGACATATTCTGATAGGCTTTTAATTTGCATCCAACTTTATTATTCTAAATAAGTCTCCTTTGCGATCTTATTGATACTCTTTTGTAGAGTTGAGTAAGTAGTCTAATTCTGTCTAAACAGTCGTCAGCTTTTTCAAAGTTTGCACACGTGTTTCGATATCATATTTTGGTTCGGCAATGTCGGCTCCCCTAAAGTAATAATTCTTGGCTATGATCTTCAGGTGTTTTAGTAAATCATTGAGGATTTTTGACTATCACCATCTGCTGTGAGGGGTTCAACTTAATGGTTTTAGCGCGTGCTCAAAGATTTTTGTATCGAGTAATCTGGTCCTACTTTGCTCCTAGGGTGGTAAAAATGCTCCACTTCCTAAAAATTATTAAATCTGATTTTGTGTACTGATTTAGTAGAATCCAATATTTTCATCTGAAAATATTTTTCTTGATCTAGCAACACCAGGTTGACAGATGTCAAAGTCAGCCATTAATATTTTCTGTGAGTGGGAGAATTGAATCGCTCTACAAGGTGAAAATTTGAAAGTGAGTAAAATCTATTTTGCATCTCCTAAACTTGTAATGAAAACAAAATGTGATTTTTAAATTGATCTTTCATAAATAAAGGTGATTTTATAACACATCTGCTTTCTATTACCCTGTCCTATTAGAGCAAAGTAAAAATGACAAAATATAACTCATTATAATCCATTTAAAAATTAAATGACAGACTTGTGAAGAGAAATTACGGAGCAAAGTTACCCCCTGCATAAGAACTACTTTGCTCCAAAAGAAATTAAAATTTTTAAATAGTTGGTCACTAAATACAATAATATACTTAAAGTCAGGTTAAACTTTAATAGTATTATTATAAACACAATACATCACATTACTGATTTAAACAAGGTTTAAAAAGTAGTGAAATAAAGGATAAAATGTTTACTAGAAAAAAAATCAACCAGTCTCAGGAAGCTCGAATGGGATTTAGTTAGAGCAGTAGACCGGTAATCCAAAGGTCGTGGGTTCGAATCACATTCGAGCTTCCTGAGACTGGTTGATTTTTTTCTAGTAAACATTTTATCCTATATTTATATAGCATTGTGAATGCTAAATTTCAATAATAAAGTTAAATAAAAAAAAATCTAGCAAATTTTGGTGCAAAGTAGGACCAGGTTACGGTATATAATTTGTAACTACCTATCTTAGTTACGGTCATCTGACAACCTCCGTGGTCGAGCAGTTAGCGCGCCGGTTTTGGCGTCGCGCCTTGTCTGAGGTTCAGTTATCGATTCCCTGCCAAGCCAATTAAAAAAAAAACTAAATTTGTTTTAGTTCCTGGTGTTATCTATATATAATAAGTACATAATATACGTTATCTAAGCAATAAAATAAGTTTCAAAAGCAGCTTTACTTGAGCTAGATAATTGGTATGAGAGTGGATAAATTAATTATTGATCTACGGTTGATACGATGTTCAAACTTTTTAAATGTGTGCAAAGGTACAGATTTTAGCTTAATTCTTTTGCAAAGTTCTATAGGGTGCTCTTTTTACAATTATGGAAAACTACCTCTCCACTACCTTTAGGGCAACTCAGTAGCAAAAACATTAACCGCTGTTTATTCACATCTTAGTCGAGTTGGGCTAGAAGCTCCATCAAAAATTACAATTAAGAAATTCGTCGTTTTAAAATTTTTGTTCGATCTACCGTGAATTTCCGAAGAAAAAAGTAGTATTCCCGAGATAAAACCCCTATTATTATTTTCTTTAAAAGTTGAGTTTTACTACGTCGGCATTATTATCACCTAACATCAGTCGTGATGAAGGACAAGCTTTAGTGTATTGCGGCTAAGCACCCGTATTAGCTAAAAAAACCTTGATGTGTGGCTTTTTGTACCGTCACGGCACAAATGAACAAAATACAAAGAAATGAAGTTGTGGAATGACCTCAGTAGATCTTCCCTAGGGAGGCACTGCAGTAGTATGGGTATCTTCAAGAAAGGAGAGAAAAATAATTTTACAGGATCGGCAACGCGCGACTTTTCCTAGAGGTTTGCAAGCAGCTAGTATGACACTGGCAGATTATATTTAAAAAAGTTTCTGTAGTCTAAAGCTATAGTCATCCTATTCCATCCGTTACTAACCAAGTGGTGTCCAAGTGGTGTAAAAAAGCCAACTTGTTGGTAAAATTTTTAAAATAAACAGGATTGGTTTGTCTACGTTAAATCTATTTCACGCTAAAACGAAAACACTCACTTCGGTTCTGTAAGTATGTTAATTGAAATAGTCAATAACTGTAAACATCCAACCTTCCCGAGGGAGCGTAGAGAGCAATTGTTTGGGAAACTATTTTTATTCTTCCACAAACAAATCTCCGGAAACGCAAAATTGTAGGTGTCAAAAATCCTATTTGACTCGTGCTGTATCTCAGTGCTCATCGCGGTGTAGCGCGACCTCCTGATATGAATACTTGAAAAAATAATACAATTTTTATACTTAAAGTACTTATTGGTTTTTTTTTCTATTTACTGCAGATAATGTAATGAATGTTTTGTATGAACGTAAACATAATTTTTCGGGCTATATAATTATAATTTAACACGTATGTTCAGGAGTTCAGTATCAGGAGTTTCTCCCGTGTTCTTTTAGCAACAACACGTGTTGTGAGACTCCATTTTAATTCAATCTAAAGTACAATACTAAATGCACTTTAAAAATATATACCACTTGAAATTGGCTTAATGCTAAACGCGAACCCATTAAATAGGTTATTATAATAATTAACAGTATTACTATTCAAAGTATCAAACTCTGTTAATCACCGAATAATACAGAGGTAGTCGTTTCAATACTTGACATATTTATGTACACGGTAGGTGCAGCGCGGGACATATGGCGCGGCAATTTATGAACCCGGGGGCCCATTACCATTTTAAATATTATTTTTAGGGAATTTCGTGTCAGATCTCGCTCGTCGTCGGCCCGTATATTAAGAGATGTGATCCACTGATTAAGCCGCCCGATATTTGTGGACCACGGCCCGCAAGATTTTCTGTTAATTAAAGGAACCATAACGTGGGACACATTATTTTATAGTGTACTATTGAACGTCACTTTCTAAGAAACCCATTTGTTTTAATTATGGAACAGGTTCTCACTGCAGTGGCCAGACTCGCCGTCTGTGGGACGACACGCTGGTCATAAACTACGTAGATGTTGTCGATAAGGCTGTTATAATGTTGGTACTTGTGGTGTTTCAATGAAAAATTGTAAGAAATAGTATAGTGTGTTTTAGATATTGTAACTTAAAGTGTGGAGGTTTTTATTGATTTGTTCGATTGTGCCAGTTTACGTTTCACGTTTAATATAATCAACAGTTTATTTTCGTTGGACTTGTACAATACATGTCGTAGTTTAAAAAAAGGTACCTACTTTTATAAAAAGTGTGGTGATATATATCGTAATGGGCTATAACTATTAATCGCTGGAACGACTATGAATAGTACGGTTGTGAGTAAAGCAAACAAAGCAGGGTCAACCACGCCGTTAAAGTTTATGAAACGGAAGCCGCCATGTGCAGCCACCCCGATCTGTCAATACTGATGATCGGCGCGTGCGCATGGCACTTATTTGGGAATCGCACGACACTGCACTAAAATGAGAACCGCTCGTAAGTTTATAATGTGCGATATTTAAAGTTTGACTTAGGTTTTTGATAAAATAAATAGACTGATTAGTGCTGCGGAGCAAAATATTACACTAAACATTATCTGTTAAATTGCCTTTTAATATCCTTTAAATATTATTGGAAGCCAATAAAATCTGTACCATGTATAGAAACGTATTTTGATACCAGAAAATACGAATAGGTTTAAAAGTAAAAGAGTACTTACGTTTTTCTATAAATAGACTGTCGGCAACCACGGTATGAAAACTTCATGAATTTTAGTGATTTCATTTAGCAAGTTTTCGGCTCGACTGTTTCATTTGTAACATCCCTTTTCTTTCTAAATCCACAACACTAAATGCAATTTAAACCTTATGTAACCTGCCATAAAATTTTATTTTGCTTCTTTATAGTCTGGTGAATCCTTTATGACAATAACGACCTTAAAATTACTGTGGTGTTGAACCTTAACATACCGAATTGCGTGAGGCACGGTTAATGGTTTCATCAAGTGCATAATAAAAACGTCACGAAATCGCTGTTATTGATGAGTGCATATAGAACCATTGATACTGTCTATGTAATTTGTTTTAAAATTAAATTAATTTTTTAATTTGTTTACGCTCTCACCCATCTAGCCCAAGATAAGTATTCTTCTGAAACTCGTTAAATGGTTAATATGTAAAAAAACACCCGGACCCGAAATCAATTTAGAAAAACAGTTTTATTTAAATTGACCCGACCGGGAATTGAACCCGGGACCTCAGAGATGGCGCGACGCCAGACCCGGCGTGCTAACCACTCGACCGCACGGAGGTCGTTCAAATTAGAAATATAAACTTGAAAAAAAATAATAAAGGTTAGTACTTTCTTACTTACTAGAATATTGCTACTTTGCTGCTAACACCTCGGTGACTTATTGGGTATGTTTCAGATTTTTCGATGCTTGAACTTGGATTGTTGTAATTTGGTGAAATGTGGATTATGGCAGTGGACTGTTTTAGGGGTTCTCATTGGATAGTCTCTGACTAACCCTTTGGGGATAATAGTCGTGAAACTATAATATATCTTTGTATGGTATGGTATGCGCCATTTACACATGGTAATATGAACTATTCACGTACTCGTAATGAAAAAAGAGGACAACCTCAGGCGGGAATCGAACCACGCGCCTTCCGCATTCCGGGCGGCTTCCTTGACCACTTCTAAGTTTTGATGAAGCAATGTTGACTAAAAAACATAAGCATCAAGCACTAACAAATTTCGACGGGTGAAAACCAGACCTTGGTAGCCAAGTGGTTAAGGCAGCCGCCCGGAATGCGGAAGGTGCGTGGTTCGATTCCCGCCTGAGGTTGTCGTCTTTTTTCAGTGTTTAAAATTTTACTTATGTATATTTAAGCGTTAATAAAACGTTAAAATAAATATTTAAAAAAAAAACATTAATCCATTACTCGTAATATAGGTATTTTTTTTATTCCACAACGGGTAAGCGCTTGGCCTTCATCTCACCTGATGGTAAGTGACGATAAGGCCGAAGGTGGAAGCGCGCTTCACCCGGAATCCTCAACCACTGAGGAACTGGCTATCTTTTAATATATACAAAGTGTCTAGCCGGCCACCAGTGGTTATTTAATAAAAATTAATGTACCGCCGTAGTAATTTAAGACAATCGCGAAGCGCAGCGTAGCGTTTGTCTTGAATTTCGTGGTTACTTTTTTTTATTAGACAAGAGAATACTAGCTACCCTAATCCTGTAGGTCATGTGTATTGTTATTGTTGTCTAATAAAAAAATAACCTCGAAATTACAAAATACATATTCCAATGACTAATAAGTTGTAGCAGAATAGCTTTATAAGTTAGTCTGTAATGTATATTTAAAATTAAACTTTATTTTCTTGCGTTAAGGAACAAATTAGAATATCTAATAACTTACGACAGAATAACATTATTTTTTAACTTACTACTAGTGGCAGTCAGTGCATTAATTTTTATTAAATAACCACTAGTGGCAGGCTAGACACTTCCTTGTATATATCTCAAACTGTCGGAACATATATAACAATGCTATAAACATCGTTGTTATGGCGACAGACCTAGATAAGATGATGGATGGTGGTAGCTAGCCGGACGGACTTAACAGCCCTACCACCAACCAAACCGAGCACACAAAGATGTACCCTCCGCTGGGAATCGAACCAGAGACTTCTGGGTCTGAAACCGGTGGCTAAGACCACTAGACCACAGAGGCGGTATGATTCCGAACTCCGCTGCACGCAGCAGTGCTGCCGCAGCATTGCTGGTCCCTATATATTTTCTATAAGTTTATGTGGGGTCCATATTGGCTCACATAAAACTATTATTCCTATTATTTGTTCTACTACCGATTTGTGTTCATCACTCTTCCTAATTTTTATTCTTATACTTTTTTTGTTCATAAAATTTTATTACTACTATCGGAACTCATAACAGACAGTTATAATATATTTTTTATTAATACTGTCATTACTAAGAACAAGTTCATTCTCATAATCTTGTTTTTCATAATTGTTTCCTTTTTAACAGACAATTATCATATATTTTTTTTAATAATGACATTACTAAGAAAATATTTGAACTCATATTATTGTTTTTAATACACACACTTATGATTATGAAAAAATGGGGGGGTCGGGGGGCCTGCGGCCTCCCTCCGTTATTTGTCAAAAGTCTAACCTAACTTAACTGACAGAACTAAAGTTTTGCATACTTAACTTTTCTTTATACCCCCTGCACCCCCCGGCATGCTAAGCAAGCATTCAGGCAAACATGCAACATTCAAGCAGGCATGCATACAAGCAGGCATGCATACAAGCATGCAGTATTAAAAAAACATGCAACATGCATTCAACATGCATGCAAGCACACAGCATTTATTAAAATACAAAGTTATTTGTCACAACTCTCACCTAACCTAACCAACGGAACTATAGTTTTGCATACTTAACTTTTTCTATAGCGGGTGGCTCATAAAAACATATGATCAAGAAATATTAGAAAACAAAGTATGAAACCAATTTATGAATATTGGCGTTATGTATTCGAATGATTAGGAGCTTCGATCGTTAGTATAAGAAAATATATGAAAAAAAATATTAATATAAAGAAGGTGTATATGATTGGAGATATTATGAATTCTGATGATTATTCGTTTCGTTCGTTAGTATTAAATATTTTTATGAAGAGTGATCATTATGATGTAAATGGTATGAGAAAAAATTTCGGACTTCCGATAATAGGACTTAAAAAGTTATGTGAAAAAATGCGCACATTATATGACATTACATTCTGAGCTACGCAGCAATGTCGCGGCAGCAATGCAATTCAATGTTTTGGAATCATACCTTAAGTCCTGCAGAAAGCGTGTATACGCTTTTGTTAGGCATGTTTCACGTCAGTAGTCTAACGAAACTATGAGAATTTAAACTTGATTTTAACTTAAACTTTTGAGACAAAAGACAGGCGTGTATAATTATAAAAATAAAGATTTTTTAAAATGTTTTATTATTCTTAATCAGTTATTTTCTTCGCATTTGTAGATAGATAGGTAAGTAAATCTATTTACAGTAGGTGCCTACTAGGTAAATCCATTTCTAGTGAGTACCAACATTTTATCTTTATGTCCGTTCCGATTCGAGTTTGAAATTCCAGTTAGAATGGTGATATCCAATTCTTACCAAACTGAATAGCAGTAGTCGGTAAATCAGTTGGATGCCTATATATCTGTTAGTATGTTTACTGGAATAGAATACTGTTCCATTGAAGTATTGTGTCGAGGTGTGCATTGAGTCGTAACGATTCGCCGGACATTGTGGTAGGCACCCAGTATTGTAATGTCAGAGATCAGTGGCAGCCGGTGGGCAAACACCAACGTTTTGTAGTACAAGCGACAGTATAAACCTACCACAATAATACAAATATCGTCAATAAATTTTGATTTTTATAACATAACATAACATATTACGACTATTATCCCCGAAGGGTTAGTCAGAGACAGGCAATGAGGACCGCAAAAGCAGTCCTCTGCCATAGTCCACTTTTCACCAAATAGTGACTGCAAATGTGCTCAGCGTAACAGATGCTGAGCCCATCGCCGCTCTATTTTGTTGGATGTATGTGCAGTCTTTAGTCCTTTAGTCGCCTTTTACGACACCCAAGGGAAAAGAGGGGGTAGTATTCTTTCACCGCTACGCGACATGGTTGAATTTTATAGTTTAGGTATAAGGATTAATATCAATTACAGTTTTATAAATTTTGGTAGAATGGTCGGCTGGCGCTAGTACAAACAACATGGAATCATTTAGTTTTTTAAGCCTCTATGAATATCTTATGAAAAAATTATTGTTTCAACATGGAGATAAAAAGTTGGAGAGCTGCCTTTGAACTCATTTATTAGGTACTTACTGATATTTTGGCAGGCATTTAGTAATTTTATTTAAAATTCATTATTTTACGAGATAAGGTATTCCCTTATCTTAGAAAATAAATAAAAGTGATATTTCACGCCGAGACAGCTTCAAACCCTTTATGTACCGGGTGGAAAAAAAGACCGTGGTAAGAAGAAAAGTACCCTTAATATTGATAATGTCAAATTGCACTGAAAGGTAACATTCCTTTATTTTCAAGAATAATTAAAACTGCATTTAAAGATTTTTGAAAAATCACAGTTTGAGCCGGGAATCGAACCGGTGAAATGTGCAAAAAAACAGAATTAATTGAACAGTGAATTCAGTCGAAGATTAACTGTGCATACGTGAAAGTGGGTCTCATTTTGAGCCAATTCATAAGTTAAGTGAACTATTTTCTTTAGATATTTGTAGTGAGTAAGCTTTAAATAAAAAATATGTTTCTTGGTCCCTCTTTAATTTAAGATACTATGTTATTTAAAAGAAATTGATCCTTATGAATGACTCTTTCGGTTGGTAACATAAAATACAGGATGTTTTTTCATATTTTACCGGTTCGATTCACGGCTCAAGTAGGTGATTTTTCAAAAATCTTTAAAAGCAGGTTTAACTATTTTTGAAAGTAAAAGAATGTTTCTTCTAAGTAAAATTTGCCATCATCAATATTAAGAGTACTTTTCCTCCAGCCACGGTCTTATTTTCCCTCCCTGTGTATAAAGCACAAGTCCGGTCGTGCATGGAGTATTGCTGCCACCTTTGGGACGGCTCAGCAAAATATCAACTTGCCGCGCTCGTTTAGGTGGAATCCAGGAAACTTAGGTGACGATAAACTTGTGAAAACCAAGCTTCACAGTCTCGCTCACCATCGCTCAGTTGCTTGCTTGGCGGTATTTTACAGGTTGTACTTCGGAGAGTGTGCTGTTGAGCCATACGAGCTCATTCCACCGTCCCTTTTCTACTGTCAGAAGTCCAGACATACGGCGGGTTACCACCTTTACTTGGTTGATATTCCACTGATACGCACCAAGCGTTATTCATCTTCATTTATAATGCATACAGCCAAGTTATGGAATTTCCTGCCGGCCCGAGTGCAATAGCCCCAACACTTTTAAAGTCCGAGTGAATAGGCTGCTTCTAGGCAAGCTCGCTCCATCGTCAGCTTCTTTCGGATAAGAATATCGCCAAGAGCAAACCCATCGATTATAAAAAAAATCACCCGTAAAAAACGTTATTCAACTACCTACTGAGTGGGTATTTAGGTGTATGTAACTGACGGAACATCCTCTGTAGCTTACACATATTTTAGAAAAGGCGACAGACTTAAGATGGTGGTAGCTAGCCAGTCGGGCTTAAAACAAACCCTATACCACCGACCATATAGAATGCAAGAATTTAAGCATACCGCTGGAAATCGAACCCCTCTAGGTCTATATCTAAGACTGGTGGTTAAAACCACAACACCACAGAGGTGGTTCTAAATAACGATAAACTGTGAAATGGGAAATCAACGGAAATATTTTGACGACTCTATTATATTCACATGTATTGTTCCCATTATTAGAGAAAATTCCGTTGTATTGTTGTCATTGATTACTGTATTGACATATTAAAGTTTATTATAGGTAGTCAGCAATCATAAACGGTTGTACACAAAAAGGAAGCTTTCATTGGGTTTATTGTAAGCCGTTTTGGCATGTATATTATCACTGTGGTGTTAACCAATAACGTGCGTTACGGCTAATTAGACGCAACGACATTTTTCAATGTAATAAATATAAATTATTCATTCATATTGGCTACAATAAAGCTCTTATTCAATGTTAATACGCCATTTATATCGGTTCGTAAGTCTATGGCGAGGATCTTGTATTAAGAAGATACGTCGAGAGACTTAGCAAGGGCAAAACTTCTAACGCAGTAAAAAAGGTAGAAAAGTCGTTTCTATTGTCACGAAGACTCCTAGAGGTTGTTAAAAATTTTACTTCAATTGTCCTTCTATTATTCCTAGTTAATTTCTGTTATGCCCGTCTAAATGTATGTTTATAATGAAACGCAAAAGTTTAAAAGTGATATGACTTCTGTTGTGGCTGGTATTACACAGCTGAGCTTTCATACCTGAAGTTTGATTTAAAGTTTTGGATCATTAAAAATCTATGTTTTTAACAACAACATTATCTGCCCGGTACTCTTTCTGCTGTTAACTGGTACAACATTTAGTAGGACATCGTAAAAAACTGTTTTCCTTTCATATTATTTATGTACTATAAATAGGTCTACCCAATACGTTGTAAAGTTAGAAAATTGAGCCGAGCTTCCAGTCACGCCCGACTCGCGATATCAAACTCGGAATACCCTTTTGATGGAGCGCTTAGCGTAACACATCGCAAAGGAAATATAAATGCTGTCCAGAGGCGAATATGTGGCAATCCCTCACACAAGTGGGTAAGACGCCTGAATCTTTAATGGTACACTCAGACCGCTGCAAACCGTAACAGTTTTCTTGTCATTGGTAGGAGTGGAGATGTGAGATAAATTTTGCAGAGTGGCCCCATCTTTTCGTCTCACATTAATTTTTAATGCGGACACGGGGTACACTTCATACGTGGCGTGTCTAATGCAATTTGTATACAAAGTATGCTCAAAGAGTCTGCGGTCCACTCCGGTGTAATATTGTGTGGATTTAAAATTAATAAGGCGGGGATTTTCTTTTGCGAAAAATAAATGTTTACTCCACCAATATTGGTAAAGAAGAATGGGCAAAACGCCCCCCCTCCTTGTAACACTTACATCTATGCATCAAATAAAAGTACTTGAAAAGTGAAGCATTTTATTGTATGACAGCAAATCTGTCAGGTATTGGAGAAAAAAGTTATTGAGAAGAAGAAAATTAAAATAATAAATGATAATATAAAATTGAAGTCAAGATTTTTTCTTGAATTCAAACTCCTCCCTCGCAGATTCCTTTCATTTATATGAGTCGTATAAAATGAAAAAAAAAATGAAAAATGAGGCCTCATTTTTAATATTTTTTTTCTTTTTTTCCCATTAAATCATTCGCTCGTTTATATTTGCTGTCCTTACAAAAAAATACACTATTTATTTCGAAACTTACCATGTGGGAACTTACTGCTTAACTTACTGGGAACGAACTGGGATGGGACGGGTTTCAAACAAAAACGCCCATTCTTCTTTCGGAAAGTTATAGAAAATCAAGGTGATATTTATAATAAACACTTTTTGAAACATTATCATTTTCCTTACTCTTTTCAGAGTCGGAGACGGCCGGCTGTAATGAAATTGATAAAAAAAAATTATTAAGTTAAAAACCGTGTGATTGTAATTGTAAAGCAATTCCAGTTTGTTTAATACCTTCTAACTAATTTAGTATTAGTAAAAACCACAGAAATTAACTTCTGTTCACCTTGGAACAGTGAATTAACTTCCTCATTGCCGATTATAATGACGGGATTGAAACAATAACGCGTTGTATCAGTTTTTATTTTTCGCTGGTGCGAAGGTCGCATTAACAATACGCTAAACAAAGTTGACTCGATTCGTTACGTCACATAATTTCAGTCACTGAGAGGTGCGGTGCGGAATCGATTAAAGCATTTGATTTCCGTCGTTTTTGTATCGAATAATTATTGAGAAAACTCAAACAGCCAAGGACTGTTTCCGTCACTAGCGAGATTTTATAACAAATCGAGTCATAGAGCTGTGGATAATCTGTAGGAACAGTCAACTGTGACGCTTCCTCGATCTTTATTTCTTCGATAATTTGTTTTTACATTCGACGTGACGGTATAGTTTTTGTGTTTTTCTCTTTCTTTTTGTAGTTTTTTTCCTGTTGGCTTTGTTGGGGACGGCGCACCTGCCCGATGAAAGCACCGGTGGTTTAATTATTAACGATCTTTTTGTACGATTTAATATTGCGACTTTGGGAAGTAGATCACCTCGTTGATTACGAGATTCTTTTTGTTATAGTTTTTAAACAATAGTCATTGGAGCGTGCGTTAATTTTTGGAGCCAACACTTTGCTTTTTGGGTGCGGTAATTTAGAATGGGGAAATAAGACTATTAGGAATTAACAGTCATATTTCACCATACCCGCGTCGCGTTGCGGTAAAAGAATACTACCACCCCCTCTCTTCCACTAAAGACTGCACATACATCAAACAGCATAGAGCGGCGATGGGCTCACCATCTGTCACGCTGAGCACATGTGCAGTCGCTATTTGGTAAAAAGTTTATGGTAGTGGACTGCTTTTGCTTTCCTCATTGCCTAGTCCCTGACTAACCCTTCGGGGATAATAGTCGTGATTATAATTTGTATGAATGTAATTTTAATGTAATGAATGAAATATGACGATAGTTACTTGTCGTAACATCTATAATATAGCATATTGAGTGGAGACAATAACTTAAACAGTATTTACTATTATGGAATAATCTAGTTGTTAATACAATAGTTTAACACACTTCGCGCGGATTGATAGACAAAAAAGGAAACAAATGTTCTCGTTAAAAAAGAAAAATTTGCATCAAAGTTTATTTACGTTAGCAATTCATATTTTAGGTGAATATTTATACATATTCTGTTCAAAAATACAGTTATGTATTAGTACGTTAAAATCTGTTCGTATCAATTAAGTCACAATGTTGCAAATGTATCTATACTTAATAATGCTAATGCTTTAAGTTGCTCTTAAAATGTGTGTACAAAAATAGAAAAAGTATTATGATGTCAGTGACAATGATCGTCAAAGTGTCAAGAGGCGACGCGCGCCGCAGACGCCGCTGGGTGTAAATGAACAGGCTCCTAATGGACTATTAACCTCCTGCCGCTAATTATTAATATTTTATTTTTACGACCCGCCTCTGTCCAAATTTAACTACCACTTTCCGGCCCGCGCGCTATCCAACGCGTGTTTTTAATATGCTAATATTTGCTTTGCGTTGATTGAAAGGTCAACGGTTTGTCAAAGTTACGAACACATTCTATTAGTGGATGATATAAAGTTACTTCACAGTCCCATATTATATTTCGAAGAAGATGGGTTGATAATATGAACGATGATGGCCGTTATTGATATTAATGTCGGTGAAATATGATATTTCTCCGTCATATTATAAAATATGAATACTGTCATCGGATTTTAATGTTGTACTATAATTTTATTAAGCGATCGTAAACATGTCTTCGGCTGTTTACTAAAATGGGATGCGGATGTCTAAACACGTGCTCTAAATCATTTTCATGCATGATCTGTCAAACTTATCCCAGATGTCAAGGGTTGACGTGGGCTCGTGACATCCGCGCCGACCCGCGGATAAGCCATTAGGCTACCCCTAAACAACTAGAAGAGACGAAGCCGCAAGGCGCAGTTTCCAACAAAACTTTTATGGTACATGTTACTTTTCAAACACAGAACGCTTCGTTATTACTTTTCAAAAAGCCTAACTTCACGTCAAACTTTGCTGTAAATATAACTTTAACAAATACGCTATAAAGTTGTCTTTCGTTTACACAGTGCGCACATCATAACTCCAACAACGGAAGGAATAGCTCAGTGTGTGGCTGTACGTTTGTGTTATTAAATGATTTATGGAGGTGGATTACAGAGAGAATTACGAGCTGAGCCATTTTGGGTTGTATAGTTGTCCTTTTTGGGTGCACTTTACCATGTCATAGATTGCCGTTAATCATGCACGGTAGCCGTGTGTTGATCTCAGCGTAATTGAGTTAACTGACGCTCTGATGACTTATTTGACAGAGTGAGCAGTCTGTTTTACAGTTGCCTTTATTATAGCAGCTACCGAGGATAAGTTCAAATGTTTGTTGTTTGTATAGTATGTTGAATAACATTTTTGATCTGACTGATTTGATTACAAATAAATAATTAACTAGGTTTGAGCTTAAGTTTTTGTTGTTTATTATCTTAAGTATTATTTCATAATATTAGTAAGTATATGGTAGAAATAAGTATTTCGGTACGTTTCTTTTTTATTAAAAGCGTTATACTCTTTAACATTACTATTTTGTCTCTATATTAGGGTCTATGTCAGTCTCCCGACACTACTAAGTTCGTAATACATATTTGATTCTTAATCAAATATACCTGAAGGTAACGAAAAAAAAAAACTACCTCAGATGGAAATCGAACCCAAGTTCTTCGAAATCCAGGCGGCTGCACCACTCCGCCACCTAGGTTAAACCTGTCCAAAATTTTGATTAGTTCCTGATTCGCCGGATTCCTGATTCGCCGGATTCTTGTATCGCCGGATTCTTGTTTCGTCGGATTCTTGTTTCGTCGGAAATATAAATATACAATAAAACATGTTAGTTATATTTATTATTGTATGAATTATTATTTTGTTGCCACTAACGGACATAACTTAAATTACCTACTTAGAAAAGGGTTTGATTCATATTTTCAAAGAATTGACGATTATCCTATAAACATTTTGTATCTGTTACGTTATCTGTTAACGTAACAGACGTTATTAAATTAAGAACAAATAAATATTTTTATTAATGTCCCGAAATGTGTGCCTGTTATTTAATAGATAGGTAAAGCCGAGATATTTCTATGGTTTTCCTTCAACAAAAAAATCCGACAAAAGAAGAATCCGGCGAAACAATCCGGCGAATGAGGAATCCGGCGAGTCAGGAACTAATCAAAATTTTATCTTATTTTTCTATTTTTTTTCAACGTTTTATTGTCTTCGACTATACTAAGTGTTAATTTTATCTCTATATTATGGTACGTAGACACCGGTTCATACACAGTTCAAAGTGTTAATTGAATACTTTCAAATAACATTATGAGTTCACCCCTCCTATATCAGAGCATATCGACCGTCCGAGTAAGTTCTTTAACAGTCAGTAGAGCATCGATTCATCGCATTATTTCCCCAATCGAGATATCAAATTGATAAGTGAGGCACATCGCGGCGGGCGAGGCATTATGAAATTGGCTGTACGTTAGACGCCGTTACTTCCGATAAAATATAACCGGCTGGCTCGCTCATATCTGTCGGAGATACTACGAATGGCCGCAGCGTAGCGAACTCAGTATGCACGTGTGCTTTGTAGGGTTTTGTTTTGTAGGATACCTTGTTTGTCTTAAAGTTCTTAAACCTAGGACCGCCGTTAATAAAAAAATAAACGGTACAATTAAATACTATACTAATAGTAAATAGTATACTACTCGTAATAGTATACTAAAAGGGCTGTTTTTTTATTTTAGATTATATTTGTGTTATTATTTTAGTAACCATGTCGCGTAGCGTTAAAAGAATACTACCACCACCTCTCTTCTTCGATGAGCTCACCACCTGTCACGCTGGGCACATGTGCAGTCGCTATTTTTTGAAAAGTGGACTATGGTAGAGGACTACTTTTGCTGTCCTCATTGCATGGTCTCTGACTAACCCTTCGGGTGTAATAGTCGTAATTATGTGTTGTTTTTATTACGTTTAGTTTAAGAGTCATAAATGATAATATAATAAATATCACAATTTTTCTTAACATTGCCACCAATGACAACTTACCTTGTTAATCTTAATTAAGTATTGAAAATGTATTTTAGTTTAATAATACGGTAAAAAGTAATTTAAATAATTTTGTATGTTGCTATTGGCTAATTTACAATGGCGTCATGCCGTCCACTCTAGTGCGGTTATTTACGAAAAAGAGCGCTTAGAGGATCTTGACGCAAAACGTCAAGCACGAAAGACTCGTTTAAAGCCTACATATACTTACACCTTTAATTCGCCAGGCCAGCTACACTGTGCGCCTTGTGATCTCTCTTTAGGACGAAGTTTAGCTTCGCAAGTCACATCCGAGCATATCACAAAGACCAGCTTTAACAAATCGTAAGAGTTGCTGTCGCCGGATACGGTGAGGAGGACATGATGATCATTTACAATTAAAGTGTGTACAGACTTATTGTAATGCGTAGGTAGTATTAGTATTGTGTAGACTAATGGACGAATGCTATAAAAATTTAAGCCAAATTTATGTCAAATTGAATCGTATTTGTATTATATGACAAAAATAATATAAAATTTAAAGAAAAGCTATTAGACACTGCAACTTATTTGCTCTGTGTCTTCGGCTTTCCAAGCTCCTCACGTCTGATCCGCACCCATCATTTTCGACTATCAGCTAATCAATAATTTATCAATCGATTACCACCATTAGTTCAGGTTTGATATACGATACCGACGTTACTAGATACCTATCCATCATGAATAGTGATTTATGTTAATTTGGTTAAGGCAACAGTTAAATATCCATAATAACTATTTTTTTATGTGCCACTATAGCAGAGGCGTCAATTATGTGGACAGTTTTAGTTGTTTCGCATAAGAGAGAGAATTGTCAAACATGATTCTTGGTGTAATAGTAATTACTAATTACATTATGCCACAACATGTTGTTGCGAAGATTTAACAAACACGTTTCGTGTAAATATATATTATTATAATGACACTTTAGAATGTAGAGATTGATTGAATAATAAAAATGGTTGCGACAAGTAAAACAATATTCATTAAAAAAAACTGGATTTTATAAGGTTTCTTGACTTATATAAGTCAAGTCCGGATAATAAAAATTTAGATTGCTAGCAATTAAATCATCCTCAAATTGTATAAAAAAGAACGGTTCAGTATGTCTGCCATTAAGTAAAATTAAGTTTATAGATAACGAAACGTTGAAAAGAAATTCTATATCAGGTGGAAAAATTAGGTGGAGTAAATAAACAGGAACTACAACTACAGTGTCAGTGTAGGTTAGGTACTATAGTTATATAAGCCCTTCGTGTTACAAGCAAGTATAAGCCCTTGTTGGCACTAGATGAGTCATTTAGACGACTAGCGAGTACATTGCTTCGCTGGTTTGATTATTTTAAAATTCATTTTAAATGGCGAAGTGTTGGAGCAATATGCCTATGCGACTTTGATTCATCGTTTGATCACTTTATTTGTATGGAGTTGAAGTTACTCCTGGTGACAAACGAGGCGAGTTACATTTATTCTATACAAATTCTAGTATTCATTAGCATGCTTGTATAGTAAATAAAACTGAGACCATGTGATTGCCCACAAACGCTTCTTGATAGCTGAAGGGCTACTTGGTAATCCCATTTGGTAAACCAAAATTAGGGTCGATTTTTCAATAGTCAGATATAAATTTATTCGTTTGATGAAGTATTAGAAAACCATTTTGAAATTGTATTGTCATCATGTCTTTTCTTTAAACAGATGACATTTTAGGTTGACCTCGTAATACTTAATCGGATGGATATTTTTTATACGAGGTTTGAAAAGTCGGCCCGTTAATAAATCTTGGTTATGAAAATTAATAATCGTAAACTGTTTAGAATGAGGTTTTTACCGAGAGGGATGTAGCCAAGCTAAGGTAATGAATCCGCGGAGGCCAGTATCATCAGCTGCAGTATTTCGTTAGTAGTCGGGTATATGTTAGGTGGTCGGGTATACGTTGGGTAGTGTATAGCCTGGCCAATCGGTGTAAGGTCCGAGATTTATGCGCTCATAACGCGCTGTATACGTATCGCGAACCGTTCAAACGTATTGATATCATTTCTGCTAGACACCCTCAGTCTGCTTCAGTTTTTATGTGCGTCAATGGTATTGGATTGGTTTGGTATCGATCGGAAGCTCTAAAGAGGTTTAAAATTAAAGAAGCTTTTGGTTTGGATGAAATATTTTAATTTTACAGTTTAGTTCAAAGCTTACTTTAAAAATTTACGCTCGTATGTATGGCTATAACAAGAATGCTAAAATATAATTAATAATAAAATTAAAACAGATCCGAGATTATATTGCTATAAATTAAATTATAACATATAGAACATGGTATCAAATATCCATCAAAGTAGATCTTCGTACGTTAATAGATCGTAAAAATATAACAGGTAATAAAAAATATGAATAATGCATGCATTTTGTGGTATTATTGAATAGGATTGACTTAATTAACAGTATAATAACATTGAAATTAAAATAGTAGAAAAACTGTATTATTTTGTAATTTATAGCGATCTCCCATCGCCAGTATAGACATTAATAAGTTCATTCTAAGTATTTTAATTGATGTAGAACTTGGTCACTTATTATAAAGAACGAGTTAATGTTATATTATATTTTACTAACATATTTTAAAGCAAAATTGTTACTTAGCACTTAAATTGATGTATTAAATCTTTTTTTATTATTATATGAATGTACGATTAGGTAGAAAGTTTCTTAACGACAGATTTTATAAAATTTTAGACATGAACGTGTAAGAATCGTAAGTTTTTTTTAACAGAGTTTTTTTACACAGGTTGTTATCAGAGACGTTCTTGTTATAGGCAGGTCAAGAGTACCCTAAGCCGACGAGCATATATTTAGAACGTGGTAAGAGTAAGTGAAGCAAATATGTGTGTCATATGGTAGCAAATGAAAAACTGTAACCTCGCATACGTACATCCATATATCTGGTACCTATATGGAGGTTATTACTAATGGGAATATTTATTGTTCCTATTAAAAGGGTGTGTGTCAGGTCAGGATCGTAGCAAATGAAAAGCTGTAGTCTCGCATACGTATCTGGTACCTTTATGGGTGTTATTACTAATGGGAATATTTATTGTTCCTATTAAAAGGATGTGTGTCGGGTCAGGACCGTAGCAAATGAAAAGCTGTAGTCTCGCATACGTATCTGGTACCTTTATGGGTGTTATTACTAATGGAAATATTTATTGTTCCTATTAAAAGGATGTGTATCAGGATCGTAGCAAATGGAAACTGTAGTCTCGCATGCGTGTCTGGTACATAAGGGTGTTATTACTAATGGAAATATTTATTGTTCCTATTAAAAGGACGTGCATCAGGATCGTAGCAAATGAAAAGCTGTTGTCTTGCATACGTATCTGGTACCTATAGGTGTTATTACTAATGGGGATATTTATTGTTCTTATTAAAAGTATGTATGTCAGGATCGTAGCAAATGGAAAGCTGTAGTCTCGCATACGTATCTGGTACCTATGTGGGTGTTATTACTAATGGGATTTTTTATTGTTCCTAATATGATATAGATACTAGTTTTAGGATTTTCTTAACGTAGCGTAGCTGTTACAACAACGAAATCGTTACGAATAACAAAATGCATGGTTCTCAAACAAACAGGTGCCGTTGACATGGAGCGTTTTGTTCACGCGCTGCGATATCTGGTAACTAAAAAGGTGTCGTTAGTAATGGATTTGGAGGCATCATAAAGATGTCACTCGCCCGTTGCCAGATTGCAGCTATCGGCGTAATAGGCCGGCGCCCGCGCAGTACCGATAGTGCGAGAATACTTCGGCCGTGAAACTGGGAATGACTTCTCTTGTTAAGCCTCTTGATTAAGGTACGCAATTTTATGTGAACAAGCCTTTAGTAATTTTTAATACGTATTTTAAACTTATTTATGGTCTTCAATTCTTTAAAGTTACCAATTTTGTTATCCATAAATCTGTTTAGAAAAACCTTTTCATTTACAGTTTCACAAAAAACACGCCACGACGTGATTTTCTTTTTCGTTTTTTTATATATTTTTTTTATTTTCTTACTTTTATTGACTTTTTATATAGGGTTTTTTTATGATATAATTACCGAAATGTTTGTACGCGTAGCACTTCAGAACGGCTCGTCGGATTTGGCTGATTCTTTTTTGTTGTGTTCGTAATTGTCAGGGCAAGGTTTGCGTACAATTTTGGAAATTTGTGATACCCACAGAGTGTTCACTTTATTTAATAAATTAGCT
The DNA here is from genome assembly GCA_963921215.1 of Scoparia ambigualis. NCBI lineage: Eukaryota > Metazoa > Arthropoda > Insecta > Lepidoptera > Crambidae > Scoparia > Scoparia ambigualis. Next base: position 18,002,066 of record OY992505.1, read on the forward strand.
TTTTTGAGTAAAACTTTCACTTTTTTGAAAATAATTAAATTTTTACAATTGAATATACCTAGTATGTAAACCAGATACAATGTCCATAGTGAGCGTGCACAATCACATAGTAAAACTAATTTAAAGCGCAGCTCCTCGTCGCCCGTCGTCCTTTCTAAATGTAATATTTCCTGTTACTTTATGAGATAGCAAATGAAAATAGGAACAAGTACCGTACCCGTTAACATTTAATTAGAGTCCAAGAAGGTTGTTTCAGTTTCAACGCTATGTGTCACTTTTGTCATGAACATTGTAATACTTAAACTAATTCTTAGTAAGATTTAAATATTAACTTAATTATTGTTTCTTAAGTATTTTTAGGCCGACAAATACTTGTACTTGTGATAAATTTAGACTAGACTTAACTATGCACAAACTTTTAAAGGTAAGTATATATTTTTGCTTTTAGGCTTGTAACATTTTTTGTTGCTTTATTGTCCCTTAATTCTACTAACGTTTTTTATAAATATAATATTTTATAATCATGTTGTATAGAAGTATAAAAAAATAGTACTTGCTTAGTGTGTGCACACTATAAACATATAAGTACTATCATATACTTTATTAACCATGCAGCAGTAGATAGTAACTTGGAGCTAAGTTCTAAGCTAATACTGATTCAGATTGACAGTCATCCCGGTGCCTGTGAGAAGAAGGTTTAACTCTTGTCTCGATCTAACTTTTGACAATAACGTAGTTCCTTAGGTATTATAACGTTACTTTGAATGCAATAACTTGATACATAATGCTATAATATAAGCTATAAAACCTTAATTATGTGCACTATATCCAGTTTAGAAAAGATATCTAGCTTGGTTTTAATTAGACTTTTTAAATATCAAATTAGCACACATAAAGAGTTTATTACTAAAACTAATTCACAGACATAATCTAGACATCAGCAGGTAGACTATGACCTCCTTTCAACAGGTTTAAAATTTTATTATCGCACATTATACCTGCAGTCTATTTTTAACACGGCACAGTCCGCCTTTATATTAACTCGTTGAATTAACTTCGAATTACTAACGATGACTTTGTCTCCACTTACATATGGCCGAAATTATTAATCACTAGTGGCTGCTCGCGGTTTCACCCGCGTGATTCTCGTTCCCGTAAGAATATCGAGATAAAAATTATCCTATGTGTTAATCCAGGTTATAAACTATCTGTATGCCGAATTTCATCCAAATCCATGAAGTAGTTTTTACGTGAAAGAGTAACAAACATCCATCCATACTTACAAACTTTCACGTTTATAATATTAGTAGGATATCATACAGCATATAATCACGACTATTATCCCCGAAGGGTTAGTCAGAGAATATGCAATGAGCATCGCAATAGCAGTCCACTTTTCACCGAATAGCGACTGCACATGTGCTCAGTTCCGTTAGTCGCCTTTTACGACACCCAGGCGAAGAGAGGGGTTGGTAGTATTCTTTCACAGCTACGTGAAACGGAAATTATTAATCAATGAGTCTAACACCACATTATCGACATGCAACGGTCCCACTGCTGGGCTCCGGTCGTCCCAGACAAACAATAGCACATGGGGGAAATAGGAATATTTCTAAAGTACGTCGCTGGGTTATAACGGTTGCCATCTTACGACAACAGTTATTACTAACGGTCTAACGTACCTTACAAAGCGCGGAATTCGATATAAGTAGTTCTAATTTGAACACCCATCCGATGGCATTGCAAAAATTGCTTTACTTGCAAGATCTTCCCAAACGCAGAAAAACCACAGTGCCGTCGTCAGCACTTAGTCAACTGTAAAGTAAAATTATATTATTTCTTTCTCTTTTCTCTGCTACCTGTACCTGAAATTCTTTTAATCACTTCATAAGTCACCAACGCGCTTTGTCCGCGTTATCTGGTAATTTTTGATAGCCACCTGACACTTAACAACTCTAACACTTGGAGTTGTTTGGCCGTACCTTATTTATTGTAATGGTGAGGCCTTAAAGAGCATTCCACTAATCAAGCCAAGTGCACTTTCAAATGAATATGACGTGTACTAAAGTAATTGATAGCCAGTACAGTCAGACGCTTCTATTTATCTATAGTTTGTTAGGGGCTAATTAAATTCACTGCGATCCGGTTTCTTTATATCCATTTCTTTTAGGTTATTAGAATTGTGGGCTTCAAATGAAGCAGCAGTCGTTTAATCGTTTAACAATTATAAAATTGTTTTGAAAAACTTTTTCAAAACAATTATTGTTCGAAAATACGGATCGCATGATGGTAGAGTCACCGCCTCGTTTATCTCTTAATCGCAACACAATAATGCAGGATATTTTGGTTCTAAGTGGCACAAATAGTAATAATGATATAACCATCTATATAGACAGGTTTATTGCAGGGTTTACCAGGTACTGCTTAAACAAAAGACTAATAATTATTTACAAATTCCATTCACATCGCCGTCAGAATAAAATAAATCTTTGAAAGATCGATCCATAACCTACCACGTTTGATTGGGTTTTAATGACTGCTATTAGGACAACAACTGTGACCAACTACGCGTCTGAATATGCAATCTCGAAGCACGTAGGAGTTCTAGATATATTATTATATATATATTTTATATATTATTTTTAAATTCATCACCTTACGGTGACTAGCATTGCGAAACATGCTACTCCACAACCCAAAAGTGCAGATTGCTGCGCCATCGATAACCTTTACGAATCGTTCAATTCATAGAAAGTTATAAGCAAAAAATGTATGCAGTGAGCATAGTCATAATAACTGAGTTTATTGATCGCCGCAGTTTCCATCAATTCACTCCCCCAGCGGAGTTTATGCTTCATCTGTCACCAACATCGGCAAGCGGAAATTTTAATTTATGCGCCTTAGAGATTGTTTGTTTTTATGAGATCGCCAATTTTGTACAAAAAGCAGGCCGACGACGACGCTTCGACGGAGAAGAAGTAACAATTTTTTTTGGCCGAATTGTTTAATGAGATTTAGACGAACGGTACCTTTGCTTTCCTTCTTATTGCGATTATTACTGTTATATGCGCTATTGAATTATTTTTCTAATTATGTGTTAGATGTTTCTGAAATTAAGAGTGTCTATGTGCTGATCAAACGAATTTGATACTTGACACTTTTCTATTAACACACACGCCTACAGAAAATTCGCTAACTAGATGTTTAAAAATTCTGTACCAGGGGAACGTTAAATTCATCACCTGATAGTATGTGACGGTAGGCGGAAGCGCACTTCACCTGGGATTCTCAACTAGATCCTCAACAATACTAAGAAACTTTTGGGGTTAAAGTTACTCGCGTCCGTAGGTTTACCCTTGGGGCCCTACACGTGACCCCTGGGTGGTGCTAAATGAGTGACACCGACTGAGTAGTAGAGCCACGCTGCGTTGCAGCACGCATTGGGCCGGCTCGCTCGGGGTAATACTACCCTCTCACGAATATCTGGCGTGAAATAATGGCACTTGGTGTTGTTGTGTTTCGTCCAGCAAGTGAGAGTTCCGGAGGCCCCTTCCCACCTCACAATTCCTATTCCTTCCTTAACCGTCTTCCTTTCTTAAAGGTAGGCAACGCATCTGCGACTCCTCAGGTGTTGCGGGTGTCCAGGGGCGGTGTTGATTGCTCTCCATCAGGTGACCCAATTCCTGGTCGTTTGCCACCTTCTTATATAAAAAAAACTAGCTATCTCACCTTTTGGTTATATAACATTGTTGTTATAGCGACAAGCTTAAACAAAATTGTCAAGCGAACATAATAAGCACTACCACCAAATCTAGTACAATAGTTACGTCCTTCTTGAAATAGCTACCGGGACTTGTCAGTGTATCTGTAAATCTCTCAGAGGCTCTTAAAATTAGCATTTCAATGATTACGTTCAAGTTAAGTTACGTTTACGTTTGATTAAGTTTTTTGGATAGATTCAGCTGTAAATTACTAACATGAAGCATCTGCTACAATATTCTTTAAATAATCGTGACACACAAACTTCTTGCTTCAGATTTTATGCCCGGATCGTTAAATTGACAAATTGAACGGTGTCTGCCGACCTTAAAACATTCAATTCGGTAGTGATTTGAAACACACATCGCTCGGCTGATATCGGAAACTAATAAATGTTACGACGATTGGCCACGGCTGAATTTCTAATCTACGCAATGACGGGGCACTAACTTAGCCAACATTCGTATTGCGGATTTTTTTCTATCAATTAAAACCTTTTATCTTCCGGATGATTTACGACCACAACACAATCCGATGCTCCACGATTTAGGGGAATAAAACATTTGAAATTGTCGATCGATGGCCTTATTACAAAATGTGAGTTAGGTGTAACAGTAACTGCTGTCGTGTCACTCTTAACACATTCGGCATAGAGGTCAAAGTTGATTTGTATATTAAACGCGGCCATGTTGTTTCGGTTGACGTCTAAACTTTTTTCGGTCGTTCCACCGCTTTTTATAATTGTTAATTTGTTTTTGTTTGGTTTATAATGAAGAGTCAGCGATAACAATATCGATTGTTCGCGGCGGAAGTGGAAATTTGAACCCTGGCATGGCGAGCCGCGCCGACCGTGACCGAGCCCACAAATGCTTCATAGACGTCGCCTGCGTTTGCCTTTTTACATTGTTCTTTATTTCAATAGACTCAATTGATATGTACTTGTGCCAGTATTTAAGATTATGTTTTATTCGTAAGAACTTTACTGTAGACTAGCTTTTGCCCGCGGTTTCGGTCGCAAAAAGTAGCCTACAAATGGCTCCAGGGCCTCATCTATTTATAGATGTAGATAGATAAAGATTATACACAATCGGTGTAGCGGTTTGAGTGTGAAAGCGTAACAAACAAACAAACTTAGGTACTTTTAAACAGAATATAATGCTAGTTAAGATGGAAAATGTTTAATAGGAACAGTTAACATGTTTATTGCTGAAAAAGTTTTACTTAATATGCTACTTTTACAAAAGTAAGTATCAATAATACTCTATGAGGTAAGAATGTCTCAGTCATTATTTTGACTTGATTTTGACATTTGTTAAAAATTTGTTTTTTTTTTGTATTTTATAGAATCATTATTTCTTAGCCGAGCTTATCTAAGAATCTTTGGCAACTTGTACACTTTGGATTCTGGCAATTTATTTAAAATTGTAGTTGATGCTATCTTGTAATTTAATAATGTTGCATTACAAAGTTTATTTGTGGAGCTAAAGTTAATAAAAAGAGTACACGGGTTATAATGAACATCAGTTAACACTAGACACCGAAACCTGAACACCGATATCTGGCGACTTAGCGGAATGAGCGGGCGCGAGGCGTGTCGTACAAACACTTATCTAGATTACTCGTTCTGAGAACCCTGCTACCAAATATCATGACTGTCGTCTTACAAATGAGAAAATTTCGCTCTAATTATTTATGAATGTGTTATCGTCATATCTCCGGAGCTCACGATCCAGCCCCCGAGCGCACGACACGAGCAAAAGCGCAATTAGCAAATGTGGCTTTCTTTGTTCTCCCTCGCACGTTCTGTCGATTCGCGTCTATTAACTGCCTATATGCATTCGCGAGAAGAGATGTCCAGGTATCGTTAATAAACCTGCATTACTTTCATTAAGGGCTATCTGCGAACAGTGGTCGTATCGAGACGTCGCCGTCATGCCGTCGACACATAACAAAATTAAACGCGATGACGCTATCGAAGCGCGCGCATCGCCGCCGCCGCTCGCCGCCCGCCGCTATCCGAGCGTTCACTTAATTGCAATATGCTATGCGAATGGCTGTCGATAATATATTTTAATCTCGGCGACCGCAGTCGAACGCAACATCATCCCGTGTAATCCTAAATCTCGTTATGGAAACGGTTTGAATACCTAGGCATCTTTAATAAATTACGTTACAGATTATCGTATGATCCAATCGTAAATTAAGACAAGATACATAATTAAGGCGAATAAATAAAATGGTTGGCATTTCGACGGGAGCACGTTCGATTCTTGGAGTCGATACGCCGACCATTCTGAGCTATCGGGCCCACTTAATAAAGTTTAGTTTGATTCGTTACATTTAATTGCGATTCAATCGCCAACAATATTGAGGAGCTGCAGTAGTGCGGGGGCGGGACGCGGCTCCGAATGTCACGACAAGATTTTTAATTACGTCCGCGATATCATCTAAGAGCTCGCTCCTACTTACTATATGCGACACATCGTGAAATTACAATTCAATAATTGCGCCGGCGCATGTCGGCGATTGCTAAAATATATATATTTAATTAACGACAACTTTAGTGGCCGCTTGCATGAGAGCGGATGATGTCTGTGGATAGCCGAGCGGCGCGCGAGTGTCGAATATGATCCAGAGTTTATTTCGGTGCCTCTAATGCGTGTTCGCTGTCGGCCGGAGGACAATTAAAAATACAAAAAAGTGAAGCGTTTGTTTCAGACGTTCATTGTCTCCGTTATTAATAAATTCATTTTACTGAGTCGACGTGTATTTTATTCGCTTTAAGTGGTTTCACATTGTTTTATATTTATGTGCGGTTATTTTCGGCGGAGACATTATAATGCAGTTTGTGGGGGGAGATGTAAAACGGCTCACTCTTGCTCCATTAAGGACATTTGAAACTTCGAGAGTGCACTCATAAATTGACTTTTGTTGGTAATAATACCCCGCTCCGGGAATATCTATTGTTGAATTATGGTCACGTAACTCACGTGTTTGTTGGAGACTTTATTTTAATTTACGTGATAGCTACTGTAAATATGGATGTTTCTCTCTCTTCGGTCGTTCCCTCATGACTGAGGATCGTGATCATCATGACAGCACTTTGGATTGGACGAACTGTCTCCATCGGGTCCGGTTTGTGGCCATCCTCACCACGGCGTAGAAGCGGGACGTTGGTGTTTCCTTCAGATGGTCAGACCACCTGGTCGGGGACCGGGCTCGTAAACGTTTTACTTCCATGTTTCCCACCACAATGAGCCTTTCCAAGCTACTGTCGCCACGTCTGGCGATATGGCCAAAATAGCCCAGTGATGGATGTTTAATTATAGGTAAATGTCAAATCTTTATATTTGTTATTTATTACCAATCGATTTAAGATTAACTACACTTTAAACTGCTCAAAGTATCTACTTGCTATTACTCTACAAATTGTGAGAACTTATAAACCTTTTACAAGAACTGTGGTCAAAAGAAGGACAAGTAAAATAAGCGCGAGTGAAGTGATCCGTTTCAATGTGTACACTGTAGAGTTTGCGCAATCTTCCTCCTTCCGATAAACGTTACTGACGCCCAGATGCTACTATATACGCACTACTATAGAATAGACCTAACCACCATCAAGATAGGTCAATCCTAGATGTAGTTCTAGCCTTCAGAGGCACCTGGGTTCTTCTACTATATTCGACTTGAACGCCACGAAATTCTAGTAAAGTATGAGGAAACGCCAACGTGATGTTTTTTTGTATGGGAGAAAAAGCATTACGCATCCCACTGCGCCCGGGGAGACGCAGATGGTTATGTGGGGTTCTCCACCAATAGGGGAAATACCCACTAAAAACTCATGCCCTCACCGGATGATCCAGGATGATCCGGAATCGCCATCACCGGAATTTACCCCAACAGCGACCCACCTACCGGCATACCACAAGGGTTCGATCAGGCTGAACTAGACTTGTGTGACTGTCAAGTTTCGCTGCCATAAAAAAATACTATTTCTACATGCTGGCCAGTAGCAAGTATTAAAAAAAACCATTATCATCTAAACTCATACTGGTGACATGTTACGCTGTTCGTTTTCGCACATTACGTCATAGGAGCAAGCTTTTTCTGGCCAGCAACACCAGGAGGCACGTCCCCGTACTGCATTTACTTTATTACTCTGATATTTCAGTGAAGTGCTCTTAACTTCCATATGTCCCGGTTTTATAGTCGAGCTACGCGTTATGGGCTAATGTCACGTGATCCTCTGATTTGAGACTCCTTTACTGCGAAGTAGGTGTAGACCTGTGTAGACCAAGTTTTTAAGACAACCTTTTTTAATTTTAGAGTCCCTTTTTAAAATATTTAATAATTAAATGTCTGGTAGGCTTCGTTCTTGGTATTGATTTGCTATAAATACTCTTCTGTTCACAAATAAACTACGCGCGAACGTGAAATATCCTTGTGACATAATTATAAGGTAAGAGTAGCCTCTAAAATTTGATGACAAAATGACTTTAAATGATTTCAAGAGGAAGGTTCTTGAGATGTTTGGTCGTAGGTTATGGTATACATAATCATTTGATTAGGTATCATTTAGTAAATTTATAATTATACACATGTAACTAAATACATGATACATTAGAAGCTTATTATAAGCTCATTCTTACACAAAGGTATATGTATAAACTGAGACATTGAACTTAAGGCTAAAATCATACATGCACCATGTTCATAGGATGAAGCGAGTTTGGTATACACGACTAATGCTGACAACATACGACGAGTCTACGATCATATTTTTTCAGCGTACATCGCACACCTTGTAACTGAACGCTGGTACAGCGAACAATCCATTCGCGCGAGAACCCCAGCCGATACCAGCGAAAATAGCGCAACACACGAAAGGGCATATCGCTCATGAATTTCCTGTCTACAAAAAAGATCCACTACGCAACAAAGTGTAACAAGATCCACTCCACTAATCCGACAAAAGCGAGCCTTGTTACCCTTCAAATTTATTTATAAGAAAACTCTCGGACAAGTCGTTAATACCTATAAAGTAGGGGCGAGAGAGGCGCGAGCGAGTTTATAACTCACGTACCGAACTTTACTCGCCGACACATAAAATAATAGGTGTAAAAACTTACACGGGAATGTACTCAGTGAGCGGCGAGCCGCGAGATGGACGGCGCTGGTCTAGTGCACGTTGGTGCTGGACTGTGGGATACTACTAGGGAATGTCCGGGAATATTCTAGTCTAAGTCCCGAAATGTGGGAAATGCGAGATGTGGAGATCAGTTATCGATGGTAGGACGATTGTCAGTAATATATACGTTAAAGAATAAGTCAAGATATAATTGCAGTATTGAAAATATTGAACACAGGTTTAAATTAGCAATGTCAAGATTATATAAAAGTTTGTATATTATATTATGTATGTAGTGTACAATGTCAGAGGAAATGAATTCGAATTCCAATAGCGAAAGGAATTTTTTTTTTCAACACCTTTTCGAATTGTGATGAAAGTATTTTTCTGCGAAAGTTGAGTTTATTTACTTTCTAGCGAAGTTTTCTACAATTATCTTCATAACTTATAAGTCTTGAAACTTGTCTTGAAACAAACAATATATCAACAGCCTGTCAAAATATTGGTCAGCTCCTAAGAAAGCAGTAAAGCCAGTGAACAAAGTAGGTATCCGAAACCTAATAATTTATCCTAATCAGTACAATAGAGCCTCGAAGGTATATATCTTGCATAAATCATGGTAATGAGCACCTTTCGAGCATTTCGTATCGCCATTAATTCAGATATCACTGCGGAAACAAATGTCGGTTTATTCAACCATCTGTGGCACATGCGCGCACCGGTAATCGTTAACCCCGAGGTGATATTATTTTGAATATACATTTCCTTTATCATTATTATTTAAATCGCTTTTATGTGGGCACGTTTAGAGTTCATTTTCTTGTATTGAACCGTAAAAATGTATGACACGAATTTGAATTTGAAGATGCAGTTGTAGAGCCGCGGGCGCAGCACGTGCGCGCGCGCACCTTGCACTACATTCTATTGTGATTAAAACAGTTTTATTATTTATTGGTAGTTCTTTGTAACTATTATTTTTTATATCACAATTTCTTACAGAGTGATCAATAAATGCTTTAGTATCTACATGTTGTTACGTATATCTATGACTGTTATCAATTTTGACAGTTCTTTTTGAACATGTTTTTGTTCACTTATGATTTTCTATTTTCAGTTAGTAACTTTCTATGATGTACCTATACGAGTATAATTATGTACAGTATAACTACTTAGTGAAGGCATCCTACGTATACCTGAAGTATATTATTATGTACAGTTAACTCAACAAAATACAATATTTCATTTAAAATGAAATGGCTAAATTTCAAATTACATTGGACATTTAATTCAGAGGGAACTCATTTTTGCATTCGAACCAGTTATCCTTCCAAGGACCGAGGTCAATCAAGCAACTATATTCAAACTATAAATTTCTTTTAATAAGACACAAATACAGCTCTGTTCTTTTTTGAGTCGCAAGCTACAGAAATTTAAATAAAACACTTTTATCAGATTCGACAGGTGGAAATGTTTTTTTCTGGTCCTTTTTTCGCCGCTGTAGGTTACGGATTAGCCGGGAACTAATCGATTTTCGATATACGGAAGGGGAAGCGAAGCTTTATTACGTTCATACCAGCTATCTACTTATAAGAGCCATAGGGTAAAGCCACCTAAGAGTACGCACTACCAAAGAGAACGCACAGCTTTTAAATGGTACGAAATGTCAACGTTTGGCAACTCTGCGCTAACTGTCAGTTGACAGTGACGTTTGGAATCAGCAGACACGCTATTAAGTTGGTGCGGTATGTATTAATTTATTTATTGCAATTTAAAGTTTTTGACTACTTTTGATATTCTTTATCAACAATTTCGAAGACGTATTACAAGATTTTTATAAAGGTGCCACCTGAGGATGTGGGTTATTCTTGAAATTTGGTTATTATATTTTGCTATTAAGTAAGGTTATAATGTGATCTTTTTAAATGATTTTAACTGTCATGGACAATTGTCGAAAAAAAGTGATCGTAAGAGTGCGCACCTAAAGAGTGCGCACCAAAAAAGTACCAGTTCTCCTTATAAAAATCAAATACAAGCAGAACAAAAAGAAATAGAAGAATAGGCCAAGAAAACAAAACAGACATTAAATAAAAATAAATCTACGACACTAAATAGACCTGGCAACAAGTACGGGTACAGAAATGGTTCGATGCCCCCTTTGTGCAGATAAAGACTGGATCCCGTGTAGTCAGTGTGGTGCTTGTTGGCACGATGAGTGCTCCGGTTACCTTGGATTCGGAGGTTTTAAATGTGACGTTAAAGTAGATGTTCAGCCATGGGTAGAGCTTCCATTAGCCTCATGCGTACTCTTAACTTGTACTAAGAGCCATGGATGCGCACTCTTTAAGTCATTGTACCCTAAGAGTGCGCATGAGACACGTTCATGATTTTTTAAATTATTAAATATTAGTTGAATGTTGGTTAATAATAAATATTAAAAAAGTGTTCCTAAAGAACCAAAGCATAAATATAATGTAAATTGAAGACTGTAACTCAAAAAATGATTTAAAAAAAAATCTGTTAAAACTGCGCACTCTTTGGTGTATTTACCCTACCTTGTTTCTGCTAATTAACTTTCATCAAGACTGACCAACAGTCGATATTCAATAAATTTCTTGTTTGCCCACTGTTAAATTAAATTCTTAGAAAATGTAGGTACCTAATTAGGTACACAGTTGTGTTGCAATAACATTACACTTTTACAAATAATTAGAAATCATGCGTTCACTCCGCAATTAAATGTTGACAGAATAATTTAATAATTATCCCACACTAACGGTCCGCCTACGACTTTGTCTGCGTGGAACACCCTGTATCCCGTGACGAATTTAAAAAAAAATACTGTCATAGTGACCTTTTCCTGACAATAAAATTACAAAGACAACAAAAAATATTTAGAGAAATAGATACAACGAACATACATCCGGGGCAATTGATCTTTATTTATATAGATACATTAGACATAATCATAATAATAATTGAAATTATAGATTCTGTTTATACAATGTAGTTTAATTACTCACAATTATTAATGCTTCATAACAGTATACAACTTCGCTACAACATTTTGGCAACCAACAGAAGCAATATTAATGTTACATATTTATTACGATCATAATAATTTATTATATACAAGTAAAGCAGTATTTCATTGCCGCCCAATATAATTCAGAAAAATTATTTATCATAATATTATTTGATAACCTTCGTGGTCGAGCGCCGGTTCTGACATCGTTCTCCAGGTCTAGTCCATTTAGAAATAATAACTGATTTTCTAAATTTTCTCGAGTCTTGGTTTTTTTATATACGTATTTTAAGTATGCTGTTATTTGACTGGTATGTTTATCTGCTATCTATTTTAGCATTCAAAAATGTATCAAAATAACTTAACTTGGGCTAGAAATTGGTGCTAGAGTAGGAAAGTTATTATTATCGTCGTGCTCGCACTTTGGATTCATTTAAGAGTTAGGTTCGGAGTCAGTTCTTACATACATACATACGTATGTCATCTTATCTACATTTGTTCCTTATCCTTATTCTTGCAATATTTTATATCTTCTTTCTATTTTATTTTTACACCCAAGATTAGCAGCAAGGCCGCCTGTTGTTACTCTTTGTCTTTATGCCTATTTATCTATTTCTATATTCAATTGTGTGCAATAAGTAAATCATGTAAATGAGGCCTTACTATTGTGATCATAACAAACGGCGCTGAGCGTTGGCGCCTCAATATCATTAGTATCATTACCGTCATAGCCAAGGATGCCTATATTAATATTCATCGAGACTTAATCAAGACCTAGCTGCCCACCCACGTATACCAAGATGCAAATACTACCATTTTACCCACCATCGGTGAAGCCATCGTCATACTAATTCACTCGACTCCGGCCACCAATGGACTATGCGCAATAAATATTTAAGATTAATCTGATTGGGCAGCGCAGCCCGTTAGAATACTAACGATTGGTCGTTAAAGAACAGTTCTCTAGTTCTGGAAAACGTCGATCCTAGATGGACTTAAACTGTTGGAACATTACGTTTCATTAACGTTAAATAAGAATCCGTTTATGGCAGATCTTATAATATGAGTATTTATTAGCGAGGCCAGATCGCGTACAATCCCTAGGTCGAGCTAAGTGTGTTTAATTTGTGATGATTAATAGCATATCCATCAATTGTAGATAACAAGAAGCCTTTGCCTAGCATTATGCTAGTACAGTCAGGAGCAAAAATATGTAAACTATTGAAACTCTTAAATACAATGTAATAAGAGTCAAAGTGTTAACATGTTGGTACTCGTGACTGTACATTCAGAATGGGGGCCGTTTATTTATTGCGTAAGACAATTTTGACAACATTTTTACCCCCTATGTGCAAGAAAAAATGAGACTGAAGTGTATACAACGTACATAAAATACGATGTATGTGTATACAAATTAAATTAACAAATCCTATTTTTTATTAATAATTAAAAAATAGGATTTGTTCAGACTCCCTCCCCCAAATCGACTTACCTAATTAATGAACGGCCCCTAGGGAAGTAAAATGGTGGGTGTATGATGAGTCTGGGAATATTAAATTTGAAATAGTAGCCCTATAATATATTGGTGGACAATCGCCAGACTTTGTTAAATATCAAGTTACAAATTGCACATCTAAGATCGATAGCACAGCGTAATGAAGAGGCTTACCATTTGAATACATTTGCATATTAGAATGCGCTCACTCCATCGGGCGATGCCGTACACTGAGCTAGTGCAATGTAAATTTAACTGGGTATGCCCGCCAGCCCTCATTACTGACCACTTGCAGTGATCAGTATAAGTTAGAAATAAAGTGACGTCATCGAAAGAAAAAACAAATGCACTGCTGCATTGGATACCTATATACTTACGTATCAATGATGGAAATGAGTTTACGAATTTATAAACTTTTCGAACATTTAAGAACATTCCAATATTTTAAACTTTTAGCATCGGCGATCGGCGATTTTGGGACTGGCATCGCGTTTTGGCGATTTACATTGCAGTATCGGAATCGTGCGTTTTAGCGATTGAGTCGCTGCATTCAGCTTCTAATAAAAAGCGTCTAAATCGTCGATCGCCGCTGCTGAAGCATGTCTGCTCTGGCCCTTATAGATTTTATACCGATATAGTAACGTCTAAAAATAATTTATATCACTTAAGTAATTAACTTTTTAAAATACGAAAACAAACAGAATATACATTACCTACTAGTTTAATAATGTTGACGAGTGTGTACAGTTTATAATTTATCCCTATTATTGTATTTTTATATTATTGTAAGATGCCATATTATTAGTAGATGTTTTTTCAATGGTAGTATGCTTGCGTTCACTTTCATTTGGAAAGATTTAAGAAAGTTTATAATTTTTTCAATTAAGTAATGTTCGCAGTAATCTGATTCTTTTATATATCCTTGGACGATACACTTACATACAAGTGCAATCTTAGAGCTGACGTCACTCAGTTTAGTTTAGCAAATCGCGGCACATCGTCAGCGTAGGGGATGCAATCGTATATGACAAAACTACCCTCACAGAGACACTAAAGGGCTTCTATGCAAAGCTGGTGGAAGCTAGGTTGAGTCGATGCGCTGCTCGATAGCGGGACCAATTAATATGCAATGTCGTACCACTCGTAAACTAGTCACGAACATATGCCAATATGCTGGTGCAGTTAGGCAGAGGCTATTTGTATAATTCGGACGAATTGCCCATTGGATACCGCCGCCATCTTGTGGATATTCGGTTCTGTGTTTTCTTACGGATTGAAGTGCGGTGTTAGTTTAGTTTCACTCATTTGTTGCGATACAATGTGATTTGATGTTAATATCGCTACATGTAGATATGAATAGGAACATCTCATATTTCATCACTATCACCATCCCTTAAATATTCCACTTCTGGACTCAGGTCTTTCTTCTGAAGAATAGCGCAATACAAGAATTTACCAGACTGAACGCACTGATGATTCATTGGTCACCCATTTACTGACCTGGCATAGCGAACGTTACTTAACTTGCAATATTGCAACCCGAAATCTTGAATCTTGCCGAATTTAGTTTACTTCTTGTGAACATCAAAATACTTTCTCTTCTCCCATGGATATGGTGGTCCTGAGGTTGAACGGCAATATACTGTCGTAAATAATATTTATCAGATCTGCCATGTAAAAGATAACCATTACAGCAACACTGTATGCACCAAGCTACAAACTGTTTGCAAGTAAATCATTACCATATCGGAACATTTATTCGCCGGCCATCGATGGCCATGCGCTGGTACTTTGTATCAGATCCCATACCTTTTGAGGCAGGGAACCCTAATAATTACATTAGTAGTGTTGTGCCGATACCGTCCGAGCGGTATGGTAATGCGGTATCATGGATCGACACGTCGTCGCTGGCGCCCTCTATCGGTGGCATCGAGGGCCGCGGCGCCGCTCAGCGCTGCTCCAGCCTTCCAGGACACAATGCAATAGTCATTCCGCTGGTATCTACTATAATTAACATGTACGCTTCATAATGAACAGCCGCTTTCCCGGTGAGTTCTGTTGGTTCATATCGATTTATTACATCTAGTGAATTGTTAGTGAAGATTCTATTGGACACAAGTGTCTTTTAGATAGACAAGTGTACTTTGATACGAGTAAGGGTATTTGAAACTTTAAAAAACCTTAGATGTAGTAAATTCTAATGAAGTGTGTTCATGTTAATGTTGTATCTTCTAAATTGAATGATATTTGCTTTGTGACACAAAAGGTATGTCGACTAAATTTTATAAGAACAACAAATCAAAACATAGTCCTCAACAAAGATACATTTACACAGAATAATACAAGTTACGTCCACTGAGGAGATATCAAAAATTGGACTTTCAAAAATACCTTCAAAACCCTCTATTCAATTCACTAGCTAATGAATTGAACAAGTAAAGTCGACGATCGTCATTTCGAAACACCACCCCAAAGGCAGAAAGCAAGTGTACAAAAGAAAATCAATCAAGATATGGTTGTATAAATTGAAACCTGCGAACTCGAGCTAGCAGGTAGGCTGACGTTAAAGCTCGCAACGCACAGCATAATAATTAGTCATTAGAAAGTAGGCAGCGAGGGAGAGGGCCGGCGAGCGGGCGGGGGCGGAGCTCGTCTGTTTCAGCTTATCTGAAATTACATCTTTTATGGGCATCCGCGATTATTCCGCGCTGCAGCGACTTGCGGCGCGTTAGTGCCGCCTCGAAAACAACTCCACATTACCATTGGTGTTCTAGATAATCCCTACTATTTCTTTTTATGGTATTGCTTCTACTTCGCTCCTCACTTGTCTCTCGCCGTTCATTGTAATGAATACACGTCGCCTATCCTCTCAAACTTATAGTTCTGGATCAGTCAGTCTTCCACTTTGACTACCCATGGCTACAGAAACGGTGAAATTCTAATATCTTTGTTTGTTACAAAAGCCCCGCTATAACAACAGACAAACAATTCAGTGGAGCTAAGTTGAATTCATAATCAAGTAATTTATGTGCACGGCGAATAAATTAGCCGCTCCAGCCCGCGCCGCCCATAACTTACCCCAATAAATTGCCTAAAGCGGGCCAACTTCATTTTAGCTCCAAATACTAATAAGTGCTTGTATAATGTACACGGCTAAATCGCATTTTTATTCTCAACTTTTTTTATCATAATAATATACTCAATTTCTACACGGATATAAACTTTTATGGTGGCGTTACGTGACCGAACGAACGCCCGATAAACAGCCAAATTGTAAAAGTCCTAACTTTAAAGAAAACTTAACTAAAATGTGACTTATGCGGGGCTCTAAACTGATAGTAACTTCAAATTTGCATTTCTAATACTATGAACAACAATAATTACAAATCTATTGTTTATTGCTGCAGGAAAGTGGACCTTATGATATTGTTTATGATCTGTTTTGGTTCAAATTGCCATGGCAATTTCCTTAATTCTTATTACGTTTTGCAATCCTTTGGAAGGCTCACGTATCAGGTAGCACCTGCTTTGCATAAGGCGTCATGTCGAGAGCCCCACGTTTAAAGTGTAAATTTTGCGATTAAAGTATAAAACTGTACATAAAGGAGGTATAAACACGGTGCGATAAGAATAATAAGTGAACCACATAATTCCTAGCATTTTCGGAACGTCGATTCAAGGTGTCCTTAATTTGACATGGCATTAGAATTTACTTGGCTTCAAGTCGATTAGAGGGCTACTGAATTACCTTTATTAGGTATACGAGTTAAATATTGTATTTTGATAACCTTTTCTGATACCTATCTATATGGAAGGAACGGGGTGTAACGGGGCTCTATCTTAGACCAAACGGAGTCCAAGTCAACCTCTTCTGCTCGTGGTGCATCCTGCCAATAACGAAAGAGGCTCAGGCGACTGATCGATGGCGGGATAACCATCACAGCCCATGCGTAGCTTGATAGGTGCACAGACTACGCACTGCGATTGCCAACCCGCATGCCCAGCGTGGCAATTATGGGCAAACCCTCCAAAATGGCGACACAAGAAATACCACGGCTCCAGTTCCCGACTGCCCTGCTATTCCTGATCACGGCGGTGGTCACGGTAACGGCAGGATGGGGGGTGCGAGAATCCCCAGGCTACAAAAGGCCGCCATAAACAACTGGGCTGGCTTGGGTTATGTGAAGTCCGAAGAGAGGGGAAAGACACTGTAAACCTTGGAACGGGTCACCTCATGTACTCCCGAGAGCGAGACCAGCTATCCCAAGGTGGCGTAGGGTTCCTGGTAAATAAAGCCCTTTGTGACAACGTTGTAGAAGTGTCGAGTGTGTCAAGCAGGGTTGCGTACCTCATAATCAAGTTAAACGAGTGGTACCTATTGCCTCAAGATTGTGCAGGTTTACGCACCGACCTCAACACACTCGGACGAAGAAGTGGAAGATATGTTTGGAGGCATATCCAAGGCCTTACACTTCACAACCAAGGCTCACTACAACGTTGTCATGGGGGACTTCAACGCTAAAGTGGGAGTACAGAATCGCGATGAATCGGTAGTAGGATCTTATGGTTTTGCCAGCAGGAATCATAGGGTGCAGATGCTTGTCAACTTCCTCGAGCAGAAGGGACTTTTCTTGATGAATTCGTTTTTCAAGAAACAGCCCCAACGGAAGTGGATATAGCGGAGCCCCGACACTATGACAAAAAACCGGACAAGTGCAAGTCGGACTCAGGGCGAGTCCGAAGACAAATTTGTACGGAACCCTCGGACAAGTGCAAGTGCACTTGTCCGAGGGTTCCGTACAAATTTGTAGGTGCGTACACCAAAATTACCTACCCATACTTATAAAAAAGGAAAGAGGTTTTTTTTCATTCTTCGTCATAAATCGAAAACTATACATTTTTTTATTCTTATAGTATTTAGGGACTTTTACCACAGGTTATGTCAGTCCCATCGTAACCTATTAATGTAGTGATCTATAACTATAGCAATAGGTATCTAATTATAAATCTATGAATACATAAAAAAAACGTTTGTACCTTTGTACACAGGTACATAACATAAAAATATATATTTAAATATATTCTTATTCTAAGATTATATAAAAATCAAACAGACCCCGAAACATTGATTAACATTTCACACAAAATCTTAGCTGCAGATCACGCGGGTTCAGCTAATATAGACTAAAAGACACCAACATCAGATGTTTTAATAGGTAACCTATCATAAATTCAAAACTTTCCTGTACGAATTTCAATTGTTCGAAAACGGTATGACGAAGTTTCAAATACCAGATTGTTGCTTTTACATAATTTTGCTAATCCATAAACTTATCATACATACGTTTCATTTTCCAGAAAAACTATTAGCCGATTATCAAAACTCCTTTTTTTTTTTTTTTTGGAAGATGTTTTGCTTACAATAACTTTAATATCTAGAAGTATTAAAATTCGAAGTAACTTTTTCTATCTAATAATATCATACCCATATTATCGTTTTTTTTGTTTTTATATGAATTATTGTTAGGTAAATAAACCAAAATGTTTTAAAAAGTTAATAAGTACTTTGTGTTTTGGGTAAGGTTGAGCAACAAAAGTCAGTGACAGAAACGAATATCGGCAAAACCGACTCCACGTAGTCTTGTTTGCCCTACGCTAGAGTGTAAGTTAAGCCCGCGTAGGCGCGGAGGGGCGAGGCGGCCCGAGAGCTGAGGAGCAGGTGGGTTGAATGCTGGCCTTCTCCGCCGGCCAGCCTGAGGCTGGCCGGCGGAGCCGGCCAGCAAGCCGAAGCTGCGGTGGCGAGTGAAACCCATCTGCGACGATAAGCTCGCGTGGGACCGCCGGAGCCTCGCAGCGCCGGAGCCGTGACAGAAACCATGCATGCTGCATGCTTGGATGATGCTGCATGCTTGCTTGCATGCTGCATGCTTGGTTGGTTGGTGCATGCTTGCTTGCACGTTGCATGCTGGCTTGCATGATGAAGCTTGCTTGCATGCTCTATGCTTGCTTGCTTACATGCTGCATGCTTGCTTGCAGGCTGCATGCTTGCTTGCATGCTGCATGCTTGCTTGTATACTGCACGCTTGCTTGCATGCTACATGCTTGTTTGCATGCTTAAACGTTACTACGATTACAACTTGTTCGATGATATTATGGATTTCAATATTTGAAATGTTGTATTTTTATAATATTGGAAACGTGTTTCTGGAAAATGAATCATCTAGCATTAATATCTTCGGCCAAACGTTGAGTGGGATTTTATATCATAAAGATTTTGAAAAAAATAACAATCTATAATCGGCATTTCAAAACTTTGTCAATTGTATTTTCGGTAAAAAGAAAATTATGGAAAACAAAAAATTACAAAACGTTTTCGGCCAAATAAAATTCGTACAAGAAAATTTCGAATTTATGATAGGTAACCGTTTTAATATTTAATAGTTTGATCAATGACTCGCGCTTTGCCCGATTCTTATCACATTCCACCAACAAGTGCCGCACATCATCTATTTTACCACACACTTCGCAATTTGGGGTATCCGATTTTTTTTATCAGATATGCAAACTTGTTCGATGGAAAGTGACCAGAACGTAACCTATGAAGCAATACAATGTAATTCCTACTTATGTCTACATTTCCAAACCAAGGTACGCGAGGAGGCTCATGTTGCATTGTTTTATACCAAATACCCTTTATAGGAGAGATTTCGTCGAAGTATTTTTTCCATATCTCAAAACATTCTTTTTAAACTGTACTAAAATTTCTGAATAATAAGGTTTTATATAACTGCGTAAACCATTTAATATTGCGAGCTTAGCAAACTTATCAGCCTTCTCATTACCTTTGATACCCGCATGAGATGGCAATAGTGGTGTACAAGACTCGAACTCTCCGAGTCCTATTACTTAGGGCTCGGAGTCGTTTACAGAGCTCGCGACGACTCCGAGTTTACGTGAGCCTCGAGCGTGACATTAGAGCTCGAGCTCGAGTCTTTTTTGAGCTCTAGTCTTTTGTTGTGATGAGTTATTTGGTGTTTTAAAGTTAGCATGTTAATACAAAACAATGATGAGTCAGTTTAAAAAGCAATAATTGTTAATTTATATTACTGATTCACAATTATTTGAATCATGAAATTTCAATTTGATTATGAAAATCAGAGAAATAAAATATGATTGATTAATTAATTACTTAATTAAAATTCATCTGAAATCTCGCCTCGAGCCTTTTTCGTTGAGTTTCAAGCAATTTTTTTAAACTCCAGTTATTCCTGAAAGCTCGAGTTCATTTAAGACTCGAGCTCTTTTGAAGGCTCGAGTTGTTGCTCAGAAAAGCTCGCGCTCAACTAGACTCGGGACTCCAAGCCTATCAAGCTTACAGACCCCTGCAAATCTGACTTCAGTCTCCAAAATTAGAACTCAAAGACTCGAGGCTTGTACATCACTAGATGGCAACCACTGCAGCTTTAACTTAGTGCCATTTGTGTTAAGTTTATGGATCAATTGCAGTATATTATACGCTATCATTACACCTCTGCTACCAGAGGCGCATCGAGCAATATGCTGCAATGCACTTTTACTGCCTGTAAAGATTATATTTTTGCTTAATTTTACAGATTTAGGTAATATACAAAATAGCTCTATTTACGGCAAAGAGTTCTACAATCATTATTGATACCTCAGTAGTTATTTTATACATTTCATTCTTCTCCCTTCTAGAAAACTATACATCATTAAAATAATTAAAAATCTGTTTAAGCTTGTGCTAATAAAGGCCTTTCATACGATACCACATGACTAAGTTAACTCAATTCAAAATATGGACCGCCGTTCCTGGCATAAAGACCCTGTTTTTTAATGATTTTATTACAAATGTGTAGTTTTCAGATTTTTCCCTATACTCGTAGTATAAGACGGTAACACCTGCCAAATTTCATAGTTCTAAGGCCAACGGAAAATACCCTATAAGTTTTGATTCCCTTGAGAGTGTCGAAATAAACGTTTTATGCGGCATAAACGGCCGTATCTTTTTTTTACGTTAACTCAGGAGTTTGATTTTTCACAGCTTCAAGAGACTGTAGACTTAAATATATCGTTTTAATTTCAACTCGATACCTCCACGCGTTTCTGAGCTAAAGGGTCTTGACAGACAGAGGGACAACAAAGTGATCATATAAGGGTTCCGCTTTTCCTTTTGAGTTACGAAACCCTAAAAATGAGATCGACTTCATCATGACGGATAAGAAGCACATATTCAGAGACGTCTCAGTGATCAACAGGTTTAATACCAGCAGTGATCACCGACTTGTACGAGGCTCTCTGAATTACAACCTTAAGCTTAAACGCTTTGCTTCATGAAGTCCAAGCTCCGCCCTAACCTGCTCCAAACTATCGTAGGATCTGAAACGTTACAGTCAAACCTGGAGAACCGATTCGCTGCCGTGGAAATCAGAAATACTGTTGACGTTGACCAAGCTCTCGAAAACGTGTCTGAAATCCTCAGGGAGGAAGGTTTGAGATTTTGCGAAATTCAGCGTAAAGGCAAGAAGTCAAAGTTTTCGGAAGAAACGCTTAGGCTCATGAAGAGACGGTGCAAAGACCCACCTTCACTTCACTTCGTCCAAACAACGGACCCTCAACAAGAAGATTGGCAAACTGGTATGATATGACCTCCGATGCTCTAAATTGCGCTTGATTAAACGAGCAATTGAGCAGAATCAGCCAGCCACTTTACCAGCCACTTTACCGAAGACTTGCCAGAAATCAGCCTAGGCGAAATTGAGATGGCTCTTAGACAGCTTAAAAACGGAAAAGCCCCTGGTGAAGACGGTGTTACATCTGAGCTCCTGAAAGCAGGCGGTAAACCTGTGTTAAAGGAGCTCTAATACATCTTTAACACCGTTCTCTTTGATGGAAGTAATTCGGAGGCGTGGAGTAGGAGTGTCGTCGTGTTATTTTTCAAAAAAGGAGATAAGACCTTACTGAAGAACTACCGACCTATTTCGCTCCTGAGCCACGTATACAAGCTTTTTTCAAGAGTCATAACAACCGTCTTGCGCGAAGACTCGCCGAATTTCAGCCCCCCGAGCAGGCCGAGTATCGAGGAGGATACGGCACCATAGACCACATTTTGGCAGTGCGGCAGATTATACAGAAGGCCGGAGTAAAATTGCCTTGCATTTGTGGACTATGAGAAGGCATTTGGCGCTATCGAGACCTGGGCTGCTCTTAACACATTGACAGCCACAAAACCAGACACAATTGAAAAACAATAGAAAACCCCACGGCGCCGTGTATTCGGCAGTGAATGTGTTAAATCCCTGCAACAATGTCAAGTCTGTTGGCGGTATATCCAAGTGTTAAGGTGTCTCTACAATGCCGCCACCATGGCCGTCAAAGTACAGAACCAGCAGACAAAACATATCCACTTACATCGTTGGAGACAGGAGAATGTGATATTCCTAAAAATATTCACAAATGCCTTAGAGGATATGTTTAAAACGCTGGACTGGAAAGAACGTGGCATTAACATCAACGGCGAATACATCTCACATTTGCTATTTGCAGTCGACATCGTCATCATGGCCGAAACGTTGCAGGAGCTACAACACATGTTGAACTGCCTAGCTGATTCTTCTCGACGCATCGGTCTTCGGGTGAACTTGGACAAAACCAAGTTTATGTTTAACGAACATGTCATCCCGAAACCGATTGCAATACAAGGCGGTATTCTTGAAGTTGTTAAGGAATATGTCTACCTCGGGCAAATTTTATAGTGATTAGAAACAACTTCGAGAAAGATACAAAAGGATACAGCTGGGCTGGGCTGCGTATGGGAAATTACGTCGAGTCTTTACGTCGCCAATTCCGCAATATCTAAAGAGGAAAGTCTTCAATCAGTTTGTCCTACCCGTCATGACATACGGAGCCGAAACGTGGACACTGACGGCAGGGCTGGTTCACAAGTTTAAAGTTGCCCAGCGGGCTATGGAAAGGGCTATGCTCGGAGTTTCTTTGAGGGATTGGATTCTAAACGAGGTGATCCGGCAGAGAACCCACCGGATTAGCAAGCTGAAATGGCAGTGGGCCGGCCATATCAGTCACAGAACCATTGACCGTTGGGATAGAAGAGTTCTGTAGTGGTGACCACGTATCGGCAAGCGTAGCGTATTCTTATACGCTTCGCTTGCCGATACGTGAAGCGTCCTCGCCCTCAGACAAGGTATAGCGAAGATCTTCGCAAGATGGCTGGCAAGAGCTGGATGAGAGTTGCCGCGGATCGCGCTCAGTGGCGTGTTCTTAGAGCGGCCTATGTCCAGCAGTGGACGAGTAAACGCTGATGATGTGATGATGATGGAAGGAACTTAGTTAAGCTTGAGGATCCAGCTCATTAACGATAATGTCACAAAGTTTTATTGATATTTATTTAGCAAGAAATAGATTTTTTTTTACTTACGATGGCTTAGCTGTAAATTGACAGTAAATAGGTACCTAGAATTTAGTACATTATTTCTGAGACTTATGTTATGTTCATTGTGCAG
Source organism: Scoparia ambigualis (assembly GCA_963921215.1). Taxonomy (NCBI): domain Eukaryota; kingdom Metazoa; phylum Arthropoda; class Insecta; order Lepidoptera; family Crambidae; genus Scoparia; species Scoparia ambigualis. The sequence continues at coordinate 18,026,008 of OY992505.1, forward strand.
GCTAAATGTTATTAAATGCATCTGTAATTTTCAGCAAAAGAAGGAAGCAACTTGTTTATTTATTTAAAGGAACTTCTACAAATAATATAAGAGACAAGTTGTGTGTGCGTGCTTCTCCTAATATAGGAGACCACAGCCAGCGATATTACAAATTCTCACAGCAAAATGAGTAATGGAGACAAAATATATTATGACCTTTGCTTTTTTAGTGTAAGCAAATAAAATGTGAAAGTGCATTGCACACATATTTAGGCGGGATTTAACGCAAAAACTACTTAGTAAAGGCATTCTACGCATACCTTTTTATACCAGGGTATACCCTGGTATATATATATATTACCTGGTATGCGTAGAATGTATTATACACACATATTTAGACGGGATTTAACGCAAAAACTACTTAGTAAAGGCATTCTACGCATACCTTTTTATACCAGGGTATACCCTGGTATATATATATATTACCTGGTATGCGTAGAATGCCTTTACTAAGTAGTTTTTGCGTTAAATCCCGTCTAAATATGTGTGCATAATGGAACGCGAAAGTTTAAAAGTGTATATGAAAGTGCATTGTTTAATGTGACGAAAGCGTTAAGTTTTTAGTGAAATAAAACTACAAAAGGTCGTTGATAAGTCCATTTTATGAATATATATATTAAAAAACTTACAATAAGAAAATAAACAACACCAATATTGAAAAGACATATTGTCAACATGTTTAACAAATTGACATAATTGTTATATTACCTACTCAACAATTAATTAGTAAATATATTCTAACGTTACAGAACTTACGTCATTTTTAATGTGAGTGAAAATAAAAGTATTTCTGGGTCAAAAGGTTTTAAACAACAAAAAAGTGTTTCATTACATTTTGACAAAATCATTGACGTCAATTATTCTGCTCAATCATATCTCCATAATCAGTAACCGCGGTCGTGCTCATGGCATACCAGACAATGGTTAAGAACGAAACAAAATTATTACTCGTAAGCTATCGCCGAACAAAATGTATATGTACATGCTTTCATTTTTAAAACAACGCACTAAAGGCAGTTTAAATGTGTATAATTCAAACGTACAACCCCCACAAAAGTTGTCGCGCTGACCAAATCGTCGAATAGAGCTACAATAAAATTACCATACGCCATAGCGGTGTCACGCCGCAGGAAGTATAGTGTAATTTGTAAGCTTTGTGATTAATAAAGTGTACTAAGTGTGGCCCGAATAGGACAGATTAGCGGCCACTTTATCACTTCTATTCCGAGTTAACGTCGCGTGACGGATCTCGTTTGAAACTCATAAAGAGTCCAAAGCAAAATATACTCGTAGATAAAGCTTACTTTACGTCTTGCCCCTTTTCCACTTGCCGAGTTTCGGCCGGCGGGCGACGCGGCGAAGACTCCAAGTTTGTTTAAGTTTAGCATTATTTTATAATTAGGTTTCGAGTTTATAATAGGGTCGGAGGAGTTAACCTTTACCGTTTTGTCGACAAAATTTTGCGAGTTGGTGTTTTCGTATAACTGTTTATAATTTTAACCTTATTGTTAAAAGGATCGACAAATCGCCTTTGCGCGGCAGATTCAGTTTTCGGGTTGCTGTTGCAAGTTTCAGGTTTGAAAAACTTTACAAGCTTATGGAATTTAGAAGGTACATTAATTCGTTGGTTATGGTCTGAGTACAGTTGTGGACGTTTATAGTGCTGATAATGATACTCAATCCGGCATCTATAATGATGACAGACAATTCTTTATTTTACATTTAGCTAGTATTTTACATATAACAAAGTACTAGCTTTGGCCCGCGGCTATACTCACGTAAATTTAAACCAAATTTCATTAAAATTTGTTTAGCGGTTTACATGTGAAAACGTAACAAACAAACAAACTCGCTTTCGCAATCACAATGTCAGTTAGGATTTGATAAATAAAAGATTAGTACCTATCGCCTTTATTTACAATTTCTACTTACTGTGTGTCGGTAACATTGGAAAAGGTGCTTCGTAGCTCACATTTGGACAAATTGATGGAATTACCTCGGTCGTATACGTTGAACAAATGCTTATAAAATAGTCTTTATCAGATTCCACTGTGACCTTTTATGTGTTAATTAGCTATACAAATATAAGTAGACGTGCAGAGAATGTTTATAAAATCGTGCCTTTACGACAGAAAACCTACTACCTACAAGTATATATATTACATAATGATATTTCGTTACGTTAATATACTTCGATAAAAATAAGTTGATATAGATATTTCTGTGTGCATTCTAATGTAAAACGTGATAAGGAAAATCAGGTGGCTAAATTATATGACAAGCAAAAAGTGTCGCAGACAATTCTACCATCGGTCAATATTCTAGACAATAAATTGTTTGATAACGGATGACTGGTTCAAATAAGAGCAAGTCTAAAGTAAAAGTGCTCGATTAATCTGTTGTTACATTTTCAACGATTTATAATTGCTCGCACTGACTTCAATTGAAATTTATTGGACGGTGTCATCGCGCGGCGATTGTTTTATTTTTAAGCGATTTCGAGAATTTTTTTATATCTTACAGTCTTTGAACGGTTTTATTAGTTTCACATTGAGATTAAGTTGATTGACAATTTGAAAAGATTTTTTTGTGATGGTTGACGACAGAAAGGAATTCGAAAACATCAACGAGCAGTTCTTCATGAATTTTTTTATTTTAAAATTGTGTTAAAACGATTTTCTGTAGGTACTTAACATTAAAAGGGGTTACTAAACCTTACATTTGTAGAAAATTCTAGGGACGTTATAGTTCGCTCCTCCTCTACATTTTCTATAAAAGAAAATCGTTTTGACATGTACGAAAAAGCTTCGTTATTGAGTAGTATTTCGATGACTTCCTTAAATTTTTTACTTATATAGCACAATTACCAATTATACATTAAACCGAGTAAAAGAAAGACAGACGTACGTTTAAAGTTATCACATTGTCTTAAATTAACATTAAAATATAATTCGTTATTTAGACAAAGGCGTCGTCTTATCTGCGAGAATAATTCTCGCTCCCACCATTATCCCCCTGGGTAAGCATTATAAAGGTGTTTGTTGGCATTATGGTCGTTTGAATTTACATAACATTTTATGTCATTTCCTTATCGCTCACATGACAAGTCTCGCGCATTATACATGAATATATTTGACAAATTTTAGTATGTGGAAGCGGTGGTGTGAAGTGTTAGGCGGAGAGCGCGAAGCCGGGTGCAGACTGGTACTGCCACAGCGCAAGTAAGAGTGGTAACTTTACGGACATTAAATAAAAATGACAGCCTATAATTCAGAATCGTAAGATATCTCTCTTACGATTCTGAATTATAGGCTGTCGATAGAACGCAGAAACCCGGAAGATTTAACTTCTGGTATGTACATGTATAGTGTTGTATTTGTTTTGGCATCAAAAATTAGAACGTATTCATCAAAGATATCTGAGGATTAATAACTTTAATAACTAGATTTGTTAAAGTACCTGTTTACCTGTTTTGTTTTTTGCAGATCTGCCTCTATAATTTTAGACTGCAAATATTAATCTGCACTGTCTTAAGGGTGGAATAGTAGATAATTCGAGCATTTAGTAATTGACAGAGGTTAAACAGTAAGTACAGTATCCAATTCAAAAACAGTAATAATCATCATTAACGACGTCAATACTCTAATAAACCTTATTTTGCAGGTGAAAGAAGCTTAAATAAAGAGTCCATATGGAATACCAGATGCTCCTTTCACCTCCAAAAAGAAGTAAACTTGGAAACAGTGTTTCATATCTTTAAACCTACATTTTACCTGTTGATGAGCTACGGTCGTGCTTCACCACTGTGGCTGTCTTGCAGGGCGGCGTGCTGCGCCGTACATTTGAATAATCGCGCTGTACTCAAAGCGGGTATTATATGATAATAATTTCACGCGCGAGCGCCTCCGCCCCCCGGCCCGTGGCGTGCTATCGCCTCCCAGGAATGTGTGAAAAAATTTGTCCGTGCCATAGATAAAAATATACGCTATCAACTGGGGGGTAAAGATTAATTTGCCTTTCCTAATCTCGACATTGTTTCCCGCAATCATTTATAATGACGTAATTGTTTTATCTAAATTATTTTCTTTGTATTTAATGTCATCAGTAAAATTCATTCGTTTTTTTAATGGAATTTATTTTAACTAGACATTCTCTTACATTGCGGACAAAAGAGAAAGGAAATAAAATTGCATATTAGCTGTTAAGTATATGGATTCTGCTAAATGTTGTTGCTAGTTTGACTAATCAAGGAGTAATAGTTTCGCCGAATGCAATAAATACGTTAAAATCCACATAGGTACCTTCGATAGTGCTTCATTATCTAATTAATTGATGCTACAAACTTTAAAAGCAGTCAACTGTGAAAACAGTGCCAGGGGTCAAATAGAGGGGTAACATCAATTTATAACGCAAAACACTCGATATGAAGCCACTAAAGCCTTCGACGATTAATCATACATTATTTAAGTCACGCATACTGATCTATCGATAATAAACTGAATAATGCAACAGGCCGCGATAAATACATTATAATCTGCATTAATCTCAGTACCGCAAATGACTAACTGGGTAGTAATTTCGAATTTGACTTGCAATTACTACCGACAGATTATGTCAGTTAAATAGACAACCGTTTGTAAGCAATGATTTAATGTTATTTGTAATAAATTATTGTGTTTGAGTTTTTGTGCTGCTTAGTTGTCTCGCCTAGGAAGTTTCGGTAGGCACGTGGCAAAGCGACGACGACGACCTCCTTGGTCGAGTGGTTTGTACACCGGTTTTCATGGTGTCGCCATCTCTGAGGTCCCGGGTTCGATCCCCGGTCGGGTCAATTTAGAAGTTATTGTTTTTCTGAATTGTTTCGGGTCTGGATGTTTTCTATGTATAATAAGTATGTATTTAAGTATTTTAAGTATGTTTATCCGTTGTCTAGTAACCATTTAACGAGTTTCTTCGAAGCTTCTCTTGGGCTAGATAATTGGTGTGAGTGTAGGAAAGTTTATTATTTATTATTATTATTAAAGCAGTTGATATCCGGAGGTCCTGTTCTACTCCCATGTTACGCAAATTGGGTTTTTTGATGCATGGCCCGGTGTTGTAGGCAACACGCTGGTTTTACTATCCATATACCTTAAAAGATTATCTGAAATCTTATAAGTCAAAAAGTCTAAAGTCGTATAACTGGAGTAACGAATGATATACCCACTGTCAACAAGGTCAATGCATTTTTAAATACGTGTTAACCATTAAACAATAAAAATCAGTAAGTACTAAATTAAAACGTTTTTTGAGTTCACAATGAAGATTGTTATCCAATTAATTCGTTTTGTGACCACGCCACTTGTTAAAGTCTTGTTAATTTAAAGTGTCATAAAATTATAACACATAATTACTGGAGCCCTAAAGAGTGCAATTAGTAATTCATATCAATGTCGTTTTTAGATTGCGTATCGTGTTAAGTGACTTCAGTAAATATTAATTCGTTCATAAACCGACATCACGGTGGTTGATCACATGGGGGTCTTATCGGTGAATCGCCACGCCAATACAACCTTATTCGATGGAAATAGAAGTCATATTTCTTAAGCCCGGGTTATTCTTAAGTGTTGTTGAGGTTGTAATAAGCTTATGGTGTCATAAGCCTCATATAAGACGGTGTGAACATAAACTATGAATCGCTGGTAAGTTGTTTATGACGGTAGCAATTCAGGTGATTATTGCAGTAACGATGACGTCACTCTACATCAGATAAGAGGGGTAACGTTTCACTTTAGAAATAATATTGAGCGAATGAAATTGGAGCTAGTTGGCGCAGCGGATAGCGTTTTCGGGTTGCAATCTTGTATTTTAAGTAACACTAGTTATGCGAACCCCGGATGGGTGTTCGAGCTAAAATACTTTTCCGTGGTTCTGATGGCATGTTAATACTGTTGGTTCCATCAATTAAATAGTAAACTGAACTTCATTATCAACATCTTCATCGGTTTTCTAAAGCTGCAATGTTGCTGAATTTTAGTGATATTTAACTAAACCATTATGATATAATGCCAGTCGTGCCTTACCCAAGTCACATGAGTAAATGTGCCCAAGTCCCCCAAGGAGTTCACTAGAGAGCTTTTATGCGTTTTAATCAAAATCAATGATACTTGTCACAGGTTGTGTACGCTTAATTAATTAAAAAAAATATACTAACTGTAAGTAAAATGCAAAGTGATATCATTGTTCGTATTGCTTCTCACACTTATCACGACTTTAAGGAGCGCTCTACATTTCAAAAACCGGCACGATTGCCCCATTACAATACAATAAAGTAAATAAATAATAAAATTATTCACCCACATAATCACCCACAATTTTATGCTTGAGAGACGTACCAATTTAATTTGATAAATGTTAATAATGTCTCGCGATAAAGCATGGACTGCTCAATAATTTATATACTTCCTTTTTAAATGATAATGGTTACCCTTTGTGGTACTAATACGCATTAAAAAAGCGTATAGCTATAAACCTATAATTAACTACAAACTTCATGCACCAGTAAATGTAGACATTAATTTCCACACTAGTTTATCTATTTGGGCGCGCAGCCCGCCTTTATCTGTCATCGTTCTCAACATTTCTAATAACGAACAAGTTTAAAATTTCAACGGTAGCAATTTGATATTACATTGCATGCATTGAAGCATAAGGTGGGTATTTCGCCGGCCGGAAAACGGTGTGTACGCCAATACGGAACTAAGAAACGGCGAGCTGGAAGGAGACTTTACGTATTGCGTTTACTCGAAATTATTTTAATATGCAAATAAGAAAATGTGAAGGAGAATTATTGTGTTTCGACGATGTCGGCGCAGTCGGTGACGCAGACGTATTCTTTAAATTAATGGCAGTGCGAGATTAGAGTGCCGCTAACTGCTTTACATGGAGAGGGCTTACACGGCGTCGGCGTCGCTGCCGTTTGTTCCGAGCACAGACAAATGAAAGCACATAATTACTAGGCCGTTCTAAATGCAACAAGGATTAGAATTTACATGCGCGCGGTAACAAGCACGCGTATGCCATTGTGACTTGATATTTGAATATGCCTGTTTTGCGGGATGCAGGCATTGAGGTATTATGGTATTATAACTAGACATGAAACCGCTAATTAATTTTGTGCGCATCGATTTGCGGCCTGTGTGTGTGGGGGGGGGGGGAGGGAGGCAGTAGTTAACAGCCTCCGTGGTCTAGTGGCTAAGCCACCGGTTTCAGACACAGAGGTCCCGGGTTCGATTCCTAGCGGGGGATACTTTATTGTGTGCTCGGTTTGGTTGGTGGTAGGGCTGTTAAGTCCGCCTGGCTAGCTACCACTATCTTATCTAAGTCTGTCGCCATAACGACGATGTTCATAGCATTATTCTGTTCCCACAGTTTGAGATAAGATAGCCAGTACCTCAGTGGTTGAGGATACCGGGTGAAGCGCGCTTCCACATTCGGCCTTATCGTCACTTACCATCAGGTGAGATGAAGGACAAGCGCTTACCCGTATGTGCGAGTTGACTACACAAATAATAGGTAAAATCAAAAGGTGACATCTCGCACATGTGTGCGAGTTAAAAGTGTGCGAGTTGACGAATAACTCCATTATAAAACAAAATTTCTTGTTTCCAATTTTTTATTCGACTATTCTTTATACGTACGAGGGGCGTTCAAAATATTCTCGGTATGTGGATAAAAACAAACAAGTACGAAAAGTTTGATATTTTTATTTTTCAATATACTCCCCCCCTATGTTCATACACATATAAGATCGATCAATTATTTTTTTTAATCCCTCATAAAAATATTTTTTATCTTTGGTGTAAAAATGCTCCTCCACGGCCGTCTTCAACGCTTCATCGTCAGAAAATTTATTTCCACGCAGATCCTTTTTAAGATTGGGGAACAAAAAGAAGTCGCTTGGGGCTAAGTCCGGACTATAGGGTGGATGAGTAACAGTTTCAAACCCACATTCAACAATAGCTGCCTTGGCAATATGAGCAGTATGGACAGGGGCGTTGTCATGCAGAAGCAGAACACCTTTGGTTAACTTTCCTCGCCTCTTTTCTTTGATCGCATCTCTTAATTGACGTATAACGTTAGCGTAGTACTGCCTGTAACGGTACAGAATGAATGGTATCCGTCCGTTAGTTAGGAATGCATGGGAGTAGCACTAAAATAAATATTAATGCGTAGCACCATTAATAATAAGCATGAAAAGGGAATAATAAACTAGTTCAGAATAATGGTCAGTGGTCTAGCGCTTTATCTTTAGTTTGAATTTCGCGGGGACTGCTCTGTGTGCTCCTTGCGACATAGGCGCCGTCTAGCGTGAGTTATTTACTTGAGCTTCGCATAAGGTTGCTAGTTTGACTTCTTTATTTTGAATTTCGCGGGGACTGCTCTGTGCGTCCCTTGCGACATAGGCGCCGTCTAGCGTGAGTTATTTACTTGAGCTTCGTGTTAGGTTGGCAACGGGCTTTATCTTTATTTTGAATTTCGCGGGGACTGTTCTGTGTGGCCTTGTGACATAGGCGTAGGTTGGCAAGCCGGTAGACATGCGGGCGGGCGCCACCTATGGTCGGAATACGGAACTTTTTATAATTTCACAAAATACAGGATTATTGGCTTAAGTGGATGATTATTGAGAGGGAATTGTTAATAGAAGGCTACATTTAGATATTCAAAGATGTAATATTGGCTATCTGACGAGATTTGGTTAGATTATGGAAAAATTTTAGAATTGCGCGGCGAAAGCGGCAATGAGCGAGCGAGAGGTTGAGAAAAAGACAGAAAGAGAGGTCGGATGATAGCTCCACGTGGCGCGACGCGAAGGCGGGGGGGCATCGGGGAAACGGCTAGCGATTGGTTGAAGGGAAGAAAAGCGGACTCGCGCGGGCAAATCTTAGGCGCGCGTGGCGCGAAAGTTAAGATGCTTGGGAAAAGGGCGGAAAATTAGCGGACATTCAGTTTTGGGACGTCTGCGGTGCGGACCAACTTAAGAGTGCGGTACTACTCATACGGGGAAAATAGTGTCCGAGCTTTGATAGTGCGCTAAGTGATATTCGAGCTGCGATATTAATTAAGATTCGTGAAATTGAAAGTGATTAATAAAGTAAACTATTGCGATCGCAACTCGAATCCGTTAACGGAATGAAGTATTCTGGGGTACATCGGCGGAAACGAATCACGGTGGCAACAAAAACCTATGTACCTTTCAACAGACTTCGGTCTGGATGATCTTTGATTGTATTTAATAAGATCGGCGTTTTACACTATTACGCTAAACAATACACTATCTTCGACGGAGTAATGGGGGAGAGACAGTTGTCTCCCTAGTGAAAGTTGAAGATAGGTCAGACACCATTTAGCTGGAGGTAGACACGTATGACCCAGTCCAATCTCGAGTCTACCTCCATACATACAGTGTAGTGATAGGAAAATAACACACTGAGTATACTGGCTCGACTGATAGAACATTTAGGAGTTAGTTGCTTTCAGGGGCAATGCGACTCTCACCACACACCACGAATTTAAATTAAATGAGGCTTGGCCTAGTTTGCAAGGTACACAAAAGGGACTGTTAGTTCGACAAAATATAGGCATTTTCAAGTGAGGAAAGTTGTAGGAATCTATAGGTAGGCGGATATATATATGGTTAGTTATTAATTCAGACTAATAAGGTAGGGATAATTAAGTTACGGCGCTAAATAAAATTATGATGAAGTGATGTGGGTCCTAGCTAGGCAAGTAATCTGTTACCGCAGGCCGATAAAATTCTAATTGTTTTCCTAAAGTTGTTACCAATTAATTATTCATTTTAAATAATTAATAGAAGCATGATAATATCGTACCATCATTACTTTGGAATGCCTAAAAGTCTAGACTGGTTTCCTATTACAAGAAAAATACTAAAAGTTATAGCAAATAAGCTTAGTCGTACTGTGATGTTTGATTTCTAACACTGAAATGACCAAACAGGCATTTGTTAGCTTTCCCTGGGATGCAATACGATCTCACATCGCTACACTCTTCAAGGTGTTAAAGTTTTACATCCGATACCTTAGCAAAAATAAGCTGATACAAACTGAACAACTAAAACCAGTTTAGAACCTAGGATAAGTCGTTGAAAGAAGACATTGCAAGCTATGAGCTTCTAATAATCTGAAACATAGAAATAATTGATTGATAACAACCAGCTAATTAGCCTGACAATGGTCTACTAATACCATATGAATAGACCTCTTAAGATATGTAAGTACTTACTTCTAATAATATGAAACATAGAAATATTTGATGGGAACAATCTAATCAATCAGACTAATACCTAGTACAGTCTAATTTATACTTATTAAAGTGAGTGAAGGATGGCTTCTAAATGTAATTTATTTAATGATTAACAGTGATAATTAACTACCTAATTTACTACCTACTAAAGGTATGCTAACTATGATTTAGTAGTCTATCAAATTAACCACTCAGTCTGGGAGACAGAGGGTGGAAGTTAATGAAAAAGTAATTAACTTAAGTTCACTACCCTAAAAGTCAGGGATGTTGAATAAATTAAACATCTTTCAATAAACTTGAGATGTACTTATACTTTATAAGATTTGTATAATGAACACTAAGAGTAACCCAAAGTAATTTACTTCAAATGATAGTATTCTATTTCTGTTCACTTCCTAAAGTCAAGGATATTGAATGAATTAAACATCCTTTAATAAACTTAAGATGTGATAATCTGCCAATGCAGCCAATCCAATGTAGTTATATTGGAACTTTACAAGACCTGTATAATAAATACTAAGAGTAAATAAAAGTAGTTTTACCTGTATTAATAGCATTCTACTTTAGCCACCGCCTGAATTGGCGTTTTATTAAATTATCCACCCTTTACGGAACTGAATATAAGTTATTGCGTTGAATAATTAAGTTCTTAATGTGAAAAGGATATTTGGATGATAGCAAGCCTTGAGATAAACTCTATTGATTTATGTGGAATAATAAGAATTTAAATTGCTAACACATAGTTCATAATGTAAAATGAAATTAGATTTTGAGAAGAGATGTAAATTCTCAGTTTGAAAGAATTAAAGCTACAAGCTAATAATTAATGTTAAAGCCAAAGTGGACGGGGCCATAATTAAACAATGAGATGTAATGGCACGCTATGGAGCGGCGGTTGGAGCTCATAAACTTCCACAAGACTCTTATATTTCCACAAGACTTTTAAACTTCTACAAGACTCTTATATTTCCACAAGACTTTTAAACTTCCACAAGACTCTTATATTTCCACAAGACTTTTAAACTTCCACAAGACTCTTATATTTCCACAAGACTTTTATACTTCCACAAGACTTTTATAATCCCACTAAACCCTTATATAAATTGCACCAGGCTTCTTATGTATCATGCTACTGATAATAAATAATAATACCTACAAGCTAAGCTATCATCTGATTACCTTTGAGTGGTTACAAATCTTCCCCGCAGCTGCAGTGAAGGATTTAGGTCACAGTTCAGACGGAGTCATTGCTAGGCTACACATATTTATGTTAGGATTTATAGATTGGTAGGTAATTAGGTCAGGAGAAAATAATTTAACACAGGGATAAGCCAATTACTAAACTTTCACGAAAGAACTTGAGTTACTTAAATGCGGTTAACAACGGAGGGTTCACTAGACGATCTGGCCAAAATAGTAGTTATTATAATATTACATTGCTTGACTGAAATTCACTGCAAATAGAATTAAGCTATGCTAAGGTTCCATCTTCATACAAACGCTACACACTCTACAAAACTCCAGACACAACCATTAGATTGTAGATAAATTAGGTTAATTAGTTTTAAGAATTAGATAATAATTTAAGTTAAGGTAAAGCGGCGAGGATGTGTGTATGTATTATAAGCTAGCTAGGCCTATAGGTGTGAAAGGCATTAGATTTAGGTTTAGATTTAGGTGTAGCAGTTTAGAAAGAGAGGGGGAGGTTACATGCCCTGTGATATTTACACCTTTTTCTTTATAATCGATAAGCAAAACTCCTTCACAATCCCAAAATATTGTGGCCATGACCTTGCCAGCTGACGGGATTACCTTGAACTTCTTGGGATGAGCTGAACCCTTAATGTGCCACTGCATGGACTCCTGTTTGCTCTCTGGGTCATAATGATGAACCCAGGTTTCATCTCCAGTAACTATTTTTTGCAGCACCTCATCGGGATTTTCACCACACAGGTCGATAAAATCTGAACAGCAAGCCACACGCATATCCTTTTGAAGAAGCGTCAGCATTCGCGGAACCCATCTTGCACTTACTTTTGACATATTAAGATGGTCATGTATAATATCATGTACGGTACCAATAGAGAGATTGGTTACTTGAGCTATAGATTTTACCTTCACTCGGCCGTCTTCCAATATAAGTTTTTCCACTTTATCAATATTTTCTTGTCAGGTAGCCACTACAGGCCGGCCAGGTCTAGGGTCATCTTCAATACTCTCCCTTCCACGCTTAAATTCGCTTGACCATTTTTGAATAGTAGATAAAGAAGGAGCAGACTCACGGTAAACACAATCCATTTCCTCTTTTATGGTTTTTTGATTTTTACCCTGTTTTGTCAAGAATTTTATGACGGATCGGTGCTCTAATTTCGTTAAAATTGTTAATTCGCTCATGGTGTTCATGTTTGTTCGGCAATTGCAGAAAAACAAAAGAACATCTCGGTTCCAATTTTACTTTTTTTTAATGTCAATGGATGAATCTTAGCGGCCAGTAACAAATATATATATAAAAGAGGTTGTAACGTATCAATACCGAGAATATTTTGAACGCCCCTCGTATGTGCGAGTTGACGACACAAATAATAGGTAAAATCAAAAGGTGACATCTCGCACATGTGTGCGAGTTGACGAATAACTCTACCCGTTGTAGAATAAAAAAAATCTGTGGAGTGGCGGCTTATTAAAATAATCCTAACAACCCATTTCTTTCTCTGGATATCGTAAAAGGCGACTAACGAATTAAAGACTGCATATACATCTAACAGCATAAAGCTCCGATGGGCTCTGACTAACTCTTAGGGGAACATGGTCGTGGTGAGCTTATGTAAGTATGATTTGCGGCTGCATGGTCCACAATCGCTTGAATCACTCGCAATTACTGAGGCATTGGCATGGGCCGCAACTAAGTGTTTTCTACGTATATGTCCCACTGCTGGGCACAGGCCTCCCACGTGGACAACAGCGCAACAAAGATACAATTAATTGAATTGACGACCTCCATGGTACAGTGGTTAGCACGCCGGGTCGGGCGCCTCGCCATCTCTGAGGTCCCGGGTTCTATGCCGGTCGGACCAATTTAGAGAAAAACTGTTTTTCTAAATTGATGAGTCTGGGTGTTTTTTTATGTTTATGTAAATTTATCCGTTACCTTACCACGTTAACGAGTTTCAAAAGAATACTCATCTTGGTCTAGATAATTGGTGTGAGCGTAAACAATTTTTTTTAAATTAATTAAATGTATAAGTATCTTTATTATTGAAATTCATTTAAAGCATTAACAATGCTATATATGTAGATATAGGGGTCTCGGTAGCTCAGCGGTTCGGTTGGAGCAGTGGACCGGCAATCTAAAGGTCATGGGTTCGAATCCCATTCGAGCTTCCTGAGACTGGTTGATTTTTTTCTAGTAAACATTTTAACCTAAATGTATAAGATTAAATAATTATATATGATTGGCCCAGTACGCCGCCAGATCTATCACTGCATCTGTGGCTGCCATGCCATGAGCTCATCCGTACTGCACGCATGTGGGGCCAGCGGGCAAGAGAGAAGAGAGAGAACGTGCTGCATAGTCAATAAAAACTTGCTTTGCTGTGTAGTCTCTAGTTATAATAGCTCAGTAGATGCAGGCGTTGCCCGGCGGATTTGTGATGCAACTTGCACAGATGCTTCGGTAGCCTTGATGTAGGATTAAAGTAATTCATGGCATGTTGATGCTGTTGTCGGCGAAGCAGTACACCTTTAATACACACTGAAGTGAAATTATTAAGTATCTTAAAGACAGTTTTGCCGAGGTAATAAATTTGTGACTATTCTTACACTATTTAATCTATATTAGTAAAAATCAATTGCCGAAATGTTTGTACGCACATCACTTCAGAACGGCTGCACCTATTTGGCTAATTCTTTTTTGTTGTGTTCGTATTTGATTTTGTTAGGACTAGGTTTGTATAAAAGAAAATGTTAAAAACTGGTATGAAAAAGTGTAAAAATTTGGAATAAAACATATCCATTAAAGTAATTGAGTGAGTAACATAATTCAGCGATTTTTGGTAGTTTTCGAGCTATAATGTTTTTTCTTTTCTAAGTATTTCAGGTGCCGTCAAAGAGGAAGACCCAAAAAGAGATGGTGCGACGACCTTGTGAACCACACAAGGGATTGGCAGTCTTTGGCTCTGGATCAGGATCTGTGTAAGAGTTTGGGGGAGACCTTTGCCCAGCAGTGGGAAACAAAAGGTTAAAAAAAATGTATTTTATGACGAGAGACTTTATTTTTTGAAGTATCTTATTTTGGCGTAGACAATAAGATATCAGGCGTAGACAATAAGATATCAGTAATGTAAACAGTTGGAAGATATCCAAAACAATAATATAAAAAATTACAGAATTGACTTTAGAATTGACAGCTTGACGTTATTGTTCAGAAACTACATTCATTGATTGTTAGGCGGTACGAAGTTCGCCGGGACCGCTCGTTTTGTATAAATTTACTCCCTGTTATTGTTTGGTGTTCATAATTGGAACTAAAAGAGTATTTGGCTAATTATGTTTTTTTAACACTTTGCCTTCATCTCACCATAAGGCCGAGGGTGGAAGTGCGCTTTACCCGGAATCCTCAACCACAGAAGAACTGGCTATCTTATTTCTAAGCCTTATCCTTAAGAATATGATGTTTTATAGTTTTTAAAGCAGTTAAGTAAGATTTTTTAAGCTTCTTCTTTCGCAATGGTTGGTCCCGGGAGAACTGATCAGACGAATTTTTTTTAACCTTGTCCTTTGGAAAGACACTGTAGTTTCGTTCCGTACGGTGGTACACCACGTTAGGTGTTGTTCACGTGTTATGACTATCTCTGTAATTTTGTGCAACAACATCCAATGACACATTTGAATTACTACGAGCGATACATGTTAA
Organism: Scoparia ambigualis; assembly: GCA_963921215.1. Lineage (NCBI taxonomy): Eukaryota > Metazoa > Arthropoda > Insecta > Lepidoptera > Crambidae > Scoparia > Scoparia ambigualis. The sequence continues at coordinate 18,041,264 of OY992505.1, forward strand.
GGTTTTAAATGTAAAAAAAATATTATACCACTATACAAGCATTAGTATACATCCATATAATCAGGACTATTAGCCCCGAAGAAGTAGACAGAGACTAGGCAATGAGGATAGGAAAAGCAGTCCTCTACCATAGTTCACTTTTCACCAAAAAGCGACTGCACATGTGCTCAGCGTGACAGGTGGTAAGCCTATTGCCGCTCTATGCTGTTGGATGTATGTGCAGTCCTTAGTCCGTTATTTGGCGTTAACGACACCCAAGGTGGTAGTATTCTTTACAGATACAGGTACTTGATTAAACATATCTTTATTATTGAAATTTTGCATTCACAATGCTATATAGATACCTACCTATAGGATTAAAACTTCACAGGAAAAGGAATAAAATCTAATTTATTCCTTTTCCTGTGAAGTTTTAAATTCTAATTTATTCCTTTAGGAAAAGGAATTTTATAAGAAAAAAAATTGATCTACGACACACTCGTCAAACAAAACTGCATATTGGTCAAGCGATGCCAAACTCCTAATTTTACTGTCAACTCGTCAAGCTCTTATTTCTACGTACTCGTCACACTGGTCTAACTTTTAGAATCTTCGATTAGAGTTGAATATTTCATTATTTAAACTTTATTATTAGCAATATATAATTATGATATATTTGAGGAAGATCTTTTTTTTATTCTATGTGGCGGTTGCATTTCTAATCGACCATGCTAAAAGTTAGACCAATATGCAGCTTTGACGAGTACGCTGAAATAAGTACTTGACGAGTAGACAGTGAAAATAAGAGTTTGGCATCCCTTTCAGTTTTGACGAGTGTGTCGTAGATCAAAAATTTTACAGTTGAAATACAAATCTTGTATTTCAATTGTGAAATCGACATGCATTCCAACAAGAGGTAAAAACAATTGAAGAAGCCTACTTATATTTTCCGCCTAACTGTATTTCGTGTAACAATTACCATTATGATCAAATTTATCATAACGATCAAATTTCTAATACCGGTCCGTCACAAAAAGGTGGTAAAGTTGTCAGCTGATTAGAAGCCGTCAAGCATACGTACCGCGGCAGTCATAAATATTTTGTTTTATGTCGGCGAGGTGTAGTATTTTTTCAATGGCGATCCCAATTAGAGCATCGCCATCGCCAGCGGGGCAGCACGAGGCCCGCGAATATGACGTGATGGATTCACTCCACCACTGCTTTGCATACAATGGAAAAAATGTAGAAAAAACAATATATGGGTAAGGTGAGGCCACCGAAAACTGTCCTACGCACTTCTAACTCAAATTTCCAATTAAAATTGTTTTTTTTAAGTATTATCTACGAGTATAGTCGTAGCTTAATATGGCGTACATAAGTTAGTAACAATTAAATCTTTTAACTTATGTTCGTAAATTAATAATTATAACATCATTTTATTGATATAAAAATACGTTATAAATATTATAAGACACTGTGTAAACGAAGACACTTTCTGTAAGTTCAACTTCTACACATTACAGCATAAGCTGATTTGAAATGCATTCTGTGCTGGCAACGCACGGTACCGGACATTGAAACCGCGTTTTTTTTATGATGGTGTCCCGTGTCAATATTGAAACCAATTCTACGAGCGTGATTTGAACCTGCACCCTCTGTCATAATGGGCCACAAAATTTATAAGGTAACCGTTGTCTTTTTCCAATTTTTTTATAATTTATTTTTTTATTTTATTTATTTATTTATTTATACACACAAGAGAGATTACAATTGTTACAATATAAACACATTAAATTATGCTCTAAAACACTGGATTGAAATCCAAAGTTTGTGAGTGTTATAAAAACAAAATGGAGAAACCCTTAAAAATCATTTAATACATACTCTAAGCTGGCTTTTTTGTTGCTGACTTTGTACGCTCTTTGATAGCTTTACCCTATACCCTGCCTACACGGATAGCGGACGCGTTTATAGAAACGCTAATTAGAACCGCTATACCCCCCTTTATGTCGTTTTGTAACCATTTCACGATGTAACGTACGATTTATAATCTGAGAATTTGGTAATATCTTGTTACACTCGGTGCGTTTAGTGTGGCAATAAAATTGTGAAGTAATTGAGCTGAGTACTTTATTGGATGCGTATCTAGTTCTCTGTCCAGTTGGGAACATGGGTTTGGCTAGTTGAAAGCGTTTATACATAATGGATAAGTGACCGTTGTTCTTGAATATAATTATGTTATAAAGGTACAATTAAAACAACGGATTGAGGAATAAAATGCTTATGATGGGACTTAGTTATTGAGGTCTTAATTTGAGGAAACACTTGCGACTTCGCCTTACCTGTTGCTTATGACGTTAAGGTGAATCTTATCACATGAAATTCTTAATTACTAAAGAACTGGTTGGAACATCTTATCTCTAATTGACGGGACACACCCCATACTACTAAGTTTTTGTTTTGGACTCATATTTATTCTAAGATTAAGTATTTATAGAACCCCTTGTCTTGTCTGTTCATTGACAGTCGTGCTACTATAACAGCCAAATAATCATTATATCAATCAATATCGTCTGACTCTTAAAAGTCCGAAACGAAGTCTAAGTGTCTCTATCTATATTTACCTACATATTGCTTACCAATATACCTATAGGTTCCTTAAAGGAACATTTGCTAATTAGTAGTATTAATAGTAGTAGTAAGTATAGGAATTTGCAAAATCCAGTGTCGATTACCGTACGCATACAATATCGCGAGGGGTCACTAATAAACAGATAAATCATAAACCCAGTCACTCTTTTGACAAAGTAAATAGCAGTTTACGGTAACATTTTTTAAATGGCTTGGCATAAGTGGAAAGTTTTTTCCTATACGAGCGCAGAGCGACACCGGTTTCTTTGCACCTCATAATCGCGTTTTTTCTCGCACTTTCGTGGAACTGGTCGCATTTCCACCTCCCTTTAAGGTAAATATAGCAAATATTGTTGAAATAAATCGCCGTGTTCCTATAGTGGCGAGTTAACGTTTTTTCTCGACTCAACAGAAATCGTAATTATAGCGAGCGCGCCGATTAACATCTGTTCACTGCACAGGGCGATGTGAATTGAAAAATAAAGTCAATACTATGTGCTAAAGCAGTTTTGCCACTACTAGAAACGTTTCAAAACGCAGTTTTTATTTAATCGTCCTAATACTGGCTCGATTTATATTTTTCCTCGTGAGTGTATCACAGACAGCGGTCAGTTATGCACAGCTGAGTTTTTCGAAATAGAAACAATAGAGCATCCTGTGTACGCGCTATAAGGGTTCAATCATTGAAAGTAATTATACTTATCCGTCGGATGCTCAAAGCGCCCTGTTGTGTGCAGAATAATTTTCTCATGATCGCTGGGAAATCAAACCCAGATTTACCGACCCGTTTATTTAGCAGTCACATTGACGTGATGTCTAACGCGCACAGACTACAATTTTAAACCGTTTTCGTTTAGCTGGCTAGTTATCTTTATAGTTGCACCATTATAGTGGTTGGTCATATAATAGCAGGAGAATAAAGTATTCGCAATGTATTAGGAAGTTATTGTAAAAATGTATATTAGTACATTGCGTTAGTAAATCTTATTGATTTTATGATCTTGTCTGACAGAAACCGTCCTCTATTACCGTGTCTAGGTCATACGGCATACATATTTCGGCATGTAGGTACTTATTCGTTTTAGATTATTAAGCCAGTGCAGTGAATTATGGCTCAATGTCCTCATGTAGGCGTCCTGCACCCATCTGTGTGACATTTATTTAAAACACTGACGTGATGACAGACGTGTAGTTTCATCTAAAAGCGAAGAGGTCATAAAACTTCCGGTCCTCCATCGCTAAACGGAGCCCCACCAACATTATTGCAAATTGTTTCTATCCCTCGGCGTCTCACAAAGCAGAATTACAGTGCATAATAGATTATAGAGCCATCCTGAGAACGTTCCAATCACGTCGGTGTTCAATCGTAATGGGGTGTTGCGGGCCGCTGTGTGAACGGCGGCTTCGAGGCCTCTAGTAAAAAGCGATGTTGCTAACAGACCGATTATTATATATTAGTTGGCTTTAATTGCGCCGATATAATTAAGGCGGCGAGCGCACGTGACGATATCCCGTCGGTCGGGCGCGTGTATTAAGAGGAATAACTCGGCCCGATCGGATGTCTGTCTGTATGTAATGGCGGCGGCCGCGATCGGCCTGCCATTAGGAAGCGTAAGCGGTGCGCCCTTAATGCACACATCGCAAATTAATCTTCATAATTACGGCTACCGGCCTCATCATCACCGGTGGCGTATGCTTTTTTCGACTGTATGAGTTTTAGCCACAATTATGGGAAATCGGAATTTTATAAATCTATATGTATTTTTTTGGTGTTCAAATTACTTGGACTGATACCTACTTTGGTATGTTATCGCGGCCGTCGCGGAAAATTGTTTTGATATATAAGCCGTTTTTTACTATTGAAATGGTTAAGGATGATAAACGGACAGATCGATATCTATAATCAAGTACAAATATATGTGTTTTTCAATCATCCTTATGGTTTCAATTACCTCGTAATAGCAAAACAAAACAATGATAGCCTACAAATAACGTGCGTAGGGTAGTAATTGTTTAGCGCACGTGAAGGTACCCTTACAATTTCCCATAGCCGTACAAACCTATTTGTAAGACAGCTCATGATGGCAGTCTTGAGGTCCGAAGGAGCACATTAGTGGTGATCGCTCGGCATCAGCGGAGGGAAACAGTAATTTCCTAATGGTTCAACAATGTGACAATTATTTACCGTGGGAATCGAACCGACATTTGTAATTGCGGTCATGTATACGGCATGTCGCTCGACTAGGGCTAATTAATGATACAAGAAGGTAATCTTATTAATATTTTTAAAGATAAATTGATTTATTGACCAATACGTACATAATACAACGCCTCGGTAGGCGATTGGCAAAGCGCTCGGATCCATATTTGAGATCCTAGGTTTGATTCCCAGGTTAGGAAAAGTGGTTTCGGAGTTTTCGGGATTACGCATTTGACAAACGCGATAATTAGGTCGAAAACCATCAATTTTAGCGATTACAATAATTGTAATGATGGAGACCTTTACGCAGAAGTGAGGCAGTATTAAGGTACAGTATTGTATACTTTTTCGTTGCATTTTTTCGCCCACATTAACCATATATATAAAGCAGTTCGCTTCAGACACGCAGCACATCCCATGGACAAAATTATGAATTAAGTTTGATACGGCGGCACCTCACAGGCGCGCGACATACCTCCAGATAAGGGAAAAGCGTCGCCCGCTTATAAATGAGTCTTTATTAAACGTGGAAGGAGCGACGCGGGCTAATGGGCCGATCATGCGCTCCCATTAAAGATTATTTAATATTCAAAAGCGGCCGGCGATAAATCACGATCGCCCGCCATGCCCGTCTCCAGCTACACTCTGCACTTTTGTCCAGACGCATTCGAAGCTCATTTTATAAACGCGCCTTAGTGGAATTAATTCCATACGCTCCTATAGAGGCGGCGTCAATTCGAGTCCCATTTTATATACGCGCTTTATTGGAATTACTTCTATACGCTCTCAGAAAATCGTAATTGCTGTTGCCGCCGGACCAGCATAGATGATGGTAGCAAAATGTTGTTATGAGCTTTTACGGAGTTGCCCGTACTTACTTACTTGACTTATGTCAAACCCATACATCACACAATATTCTACACTACATGTGGCAACAAAGTACCACGGTAATAATTTAAAGAGAGGACTGTATACTTAGGTGTTGGAATCAAACTATTAAATCACACAATGCTTTCGGTACGTCACACGCATTATTTTCGGCAGCAGAAGATTAGGCAGTTATTTTTCAGAACTAAAGAAAAACGCCAACTGACACGGCTTCAGAAGAAAAAAGATGCGCTCCAAATCCAGTCAGCTTTGGCAAGGAGGTTTTATGCCATAGTATAAATAATTGCTAAGACATATATTGAACACTACACTTGTCTAAGCTCTTCGTAATGACATCTCGAGTCGCTCTTGGTACACCAGCCGCACGAACATCAACTACCAGAAACTACATCACCACCCTCAACAAATCGTTAATATGGGGGACACCATACCGCATTTTAGATTATTTAATAGTCAAAAGCGGTGGACGATAAAACTTGCCAGCTTCCGACTACACTTCGCACTTTTGTACAGACGCATTCGATTCTCATTTTTACCATTACACACACACAACCTCACAAACCCAACCACCCACACACACACTCATGCACGCACGCACACACACTCTTATACAAAAGATTATAATACATTACCAGTTGTTAAGCTTGAAATATTTAAGCAATTGGAACACTGTCGCCTCAAACTACTGGATGTTTGGTCGTTAAGGGCTGCAACTCAGTCTATGACTACTGCAGTAATTATCTCACTTACGTTATGTTAATGTACTTACTTCGTTTTTGTTTCCAAATAAATATATTATTATTTAATAAAAGTACTTATTTTGTAAATGCGCTTTATCGGAATTAATTCTATACGCTAGTCTTAGTACGCCAGATACCCGGACTCTGACTACCAAAACTTACAAAACCACCCTTAACACCTCATCATTGTTGTTCAAAGCTATTAATTGTATAGTTGTTAAAACTCTTTGTAGTACTTATAGGTACTGTGGAGTTTATGCTAAGAGCTTTGAAAAGAATGGGGGATCAAATAAGATAAAGTGTTGAAGAATGAAGGATATATAACAGAAAATATAGTGTGACCTTAGTAACATTAAGATTATATCTGAATGCAAAGGACAATTTTTAAGCAAAATGGATTGCGTAGTCACTTGTTTTAAGGGTATTTTGATGAGTCGGTGCAAGATGTATGCCGCGTTGTACCAGGACCTGCACCTTCAAATAGCTATTATAATAAATTTACGTTCTAATTTTAGGCAAACACAGTCGCAGCCGGGTTTTCGTCCGCGCCGACATTAAGTTTCTAGGCGTCACGTTAAATGCCAAGCTTCAGTGGGGCCCACATATAGCTAAATTGTCGAATAGACTTAGCTCTGCGGCCTAAGCAGTAAAGAAGATCCGTCAGTTAACTGACGTTGATACATCTAGATTAGTTTATTTCAGTTACTTTCATAGTGTAATGTCGTACGGTATTTTACTATGGGGAAATGCTGCCCACATTCAAACTATCTTTGTGCTGCAGAAGAGGGCTATTTGAGCAATCTATAACCTAAAGGCTGGTGACTCTCTCAGAGAGAGATTTAAACATATAAATGTAATGACAGTTGCATCACAATACGTTTTTATAAAGGACAATGGCGAAATCATTGCAGAATGAATTCTTTAGCGTCTATAAATTTCACTATTATAACTACGGATGAAATAAATTCGTTGGATTTTTGAAACCATAGGTTAAACCTGTCTAAGGGTGGATTCGACCAAACTGGAATAAGACTTACTCCGAGATTAGTCTATACAAATTCGGCGTTTAATCTAGGTATAAGACCTTATTACAGTTTGGTCGAATCCACCCTTAGTCTAGAAATAAAAACAAGTTTAAAAGACACGTAAATTACTAGTTAGTGCTGTCTGTTTAAGACAATGACGAGGTTTTTTTTCTTTCTTAAATAATGGCTTCGTGCGGTCAGCACATATAGCCAGTATATTAAAGTAAATATTTTCTTTTCATAAAGTCTAAATAAAGTTGATGATAATAAGTGATAATTAACGTTTAATGGTAAATGATATTCCCTCTAACCCCTTGAGACTCAATAAAGCTGTGGGATTTTATAGAGATCTCACACGGACTTCTTGAGAGAATTTAAAAAGTTATGTTGCACTGTTTTGTTTTATTTGCCAACACTCATGCACGTTCACGAACACTTAACAGTAAATAATCCACCATTATTTCACATTAATATTCAACAAAATACAAATTATAGAAAATAAAACTAAACTACAGACATGACGGTTCAATTTCCCGCCAAGAAGTCCACGTTTTTATTTTTTATTTGGCAAAACGTATTTTTATATAATTTGTTCCTCAAAGGAACAGGCTAAGGTCAGAGACCATACTGCCTTATAAAAATATAGGCTTATATTATTATAAGCCTATATTTTCCCACTTTTCGAGGTCTGTTGCTAGTGCTGGCCAATCCTTGAAAGGATAACACAACTAGACCGCCTTTGCACACATTAGTTTTAATGTGCTTATTTTTATGTTTTCTGTATTTTTGTGTGTGCAATAAAGCGTTATATCTATCTATCTATCTATCTAGGTAGGTAAGTACTTGTTTTAGCCATTTCTATTAGACATAACCTCCAAAACTTTGAATTGTAATATCTTTCATTGTAGACTTACTAGAGAAGTAAAACCAAGACCATGTTGTTCAAGATTACAAACTCTATACCAACATATTTTTTCATTTAAAGACGCTTAAAAAAAGAGTTGACAAAAGTTTTTATGGGAGTTCGCCAATGTCCTTTGATTATGTTCTTAAAAATATTGAAATGTTTGCAAAAATCAGTGACATTTACAATTTTAAGTGGGTTCAAGCATTTCGGTTTCCCATATAAATTTCCAAGTTGAAATTTTATAAAAACCAGTAAACCAATTTTGATAAAACTCAGCATGCTGATAAAAATATAGAAATCTAAATAGTTTGTTGAAAACATTTCAAAAAACGTTTATTTAACTGAGTTATTGCGATTTTAAACTTTCTATAGTGGATTTTAAATCACAATAACTCAGCCAAATAAACCTTTTTTAAAAATGTTTTTAATTAATAAATTTAAAATAAAAATCAAAGAAAAGCTTTATAAAAAAGCTTATTCTAAAGTGTCAGATTACACAGAAAACAAAACAGTTTGGATCTGAAATGCTCCAAATAATCGTACAGCTATTTCTAATTGTCTATAATTAATTGATAAATTATATTGTAGTTTTGTATTGCATCATTTATTTTTTTTTAATTTTATATTTTGTATTTTATGACCTGGTCAGGACTTTTTTTTTTCTTTGTAAATGCCATTGCTTTTGTGCGCTGTGGTTTATTGCGCCCGTTCTGTGCCACAGTTAAAAAATTACGTCCTGAATGGGTGGTAGCTTAAAATAGATTTGGACAATTCAAAGTACTTATTAATTAAGTTTATTGAATAAATACTTATATTTTGACTTTTGACTTTGACTAACGAAGGCCCAATGTCGCGACCGGGCGGTTATTGAGATGTCGTCTTGTCTCCTGCAAGCGCACACATCTGACGTAAAGTTGCAAGCGATGGACGAAGCAAATCAACAGGTTAGACCGACCGCTTTATTGCCTTTGTTAGTATTTTCTACCAATAAGGTAGATTATGAACGCCATTCAGTGTTACCGCTTATACAAGAATAAAGTCCCCGTGGTTGAGATTTTTATTATGTGAATTTATTGTTATTGTCTTTTATTTTAAAGGTAACCTATTTCATTTGTCTTACAAAGTTACTATATACTTAACCTAGTTCTATGTTATTTCATGTTTACTTATATTTGTGATCTATAATAAGGTGTAAAAATGTTAGCTGACACTATATCAAGGGGATTCTACCGATGAAACTGAACAACTTTCCATAAGGAATATGGGTCGAAAATTTATTATTTTTCTCTATACAAAATGCGCAATCAGCTGATTGACTCAAGTATGGAAAAGATATTTTTTTTTTCATTTTGACCTATGTTCCTGAAATGTAAACTTTTCGTGTCTGTACTTACATTGAAAATATTTGCGAAAAACATAATCTAGGGGATGAAGGATACGTGAACATTAGAATCATTTTTGGAATTTTTGTCTGTTTGTTTGTTTCACGCGCATCACACAAAAACCGCTCGACGGATTTTAATGAAACTGAGAACAGGGGTATAGCTTATGATTCGGGTAATATTATAGGTTAAAGGTTGCTTCACACATATTAGTGAAGCCACAGTTCCGACACAGTACCGGCACAGTGTTTTTCATACATTATCTATGAACGCATCCCCACTTGTCAGTGATAATGCTCTCAGTGTCAGTGCCGCCACCGGCAAATCACGGACGTATTCGTTTTGAAAAAAATCATAGACAATGTTTGAAATAATATTTTCACTCCTTATGCTCAAAAAGACCGTCATTGTAGCGTTGTAAAGCGAGGCTAAAATAGTTTTTCTTGTCTTAAGGGAAAAAAAAAATATTTTTTTATTTTTTTCTATCACATGACAATGAGCCTACAAAAACGAAAAAGTATTTAATCATTATGTAGAATAATCATGAATAAAGACTCGACTTATTACTGTTTACTTATATCAACAACTTTTTTGAGATTGTTATTAGTAAAGTTTATGGTAAAATTAGTAATTATTTGAATCTATGGACAACACAGACCACGCCCACACAGTCCACGCTTCAGCAAGAAACAACTGCACAGTCTGCACATGTGCTTAGGTGGTGAACCTTTAGCCCGTTAGTCGCTTTTACGACACCAAAGGGAAGAAAGGGGTTGGTTTGGTAGTATTATTTTGATGAGCCCATCGCCGCTCTATGCTGTTGTATGTATGTGCAGTCTTTAGTTCATTAGTCACCTTTTACGAGACCCTATGGAAGGGAGGGGTTGGTAGTATTATTTTGATGAGCCCATCGCCGCTCTATGCTGTTGGATGTATGTGCAGTCTTTAGTCCTTTAGTCCCCTTTTACGAAATCGAAGAAAAGTGAGGGGTTGGTAGTATTATTTTGATGAGCCCATAGTTGCTCTATGCTGTTGGATGTATGTGCAGTCTTTAGTCTGTTAGTCGCCTCTTACGGCACCGAAGGAAAGAGAGGGGTTGGTAGTATTATTTTGATGAGCCCATCGCCGCTCTATGCTGTTGGATGTATGTGCAGTCTTTAGTCCGTTAGTCGCCTTTTACGATACCCAAGGGAAAAAAGGGGTTGGTAGTAATAAAAAAAAACTACTAAAAAAATGAGGTCTAATCATTGCTATACATACCTACCATTTTTCTACAGAAGAAACTAACGTTTAACCTACATAATAATATATACAATTACCTATATTGATACATATTTGCTTTTAATTGTAAATTTTTAAATATTTTCTGAGCTACATTTATAACCAGCAACTTAACTAATACATCACAGCAAAAATATTGAGCAGCTGGCAACAAATTTTTCACGCACACTAGCATCCTTGCATATTGTCATAAACACACTACAATAATGAGTTGCCGCATTTACGGAGCTGTCTGTGGTTTATAGGTAGCGCGGTATCTAGACGAGCGCAGCGAGACCAATCATTCATCTATGGTTTTATTATTGTAAATAAACATTTTACTAAGAAAAGATGGTTTCAATTAAATACGCCCCCGCACCCTTTTCAGTACCATACTCCATTAAAGATAATTTAACAGTCAAAAGCGACCGGTCGTCTCCACTGCACTTCACAATTTGTCCAGACGCATTTGAGTCTCACTTTACAGACGCGCTTTAACGGAAATAATTCCATAAGCTCCCGTAAAGTCGGCGTAAATCGTGTTACCGCTGGACCAGCTTAAATTATATCAGATGCTGTTGTGCATGTTAAAGGTGGTGTGTCGCAAATTGAGGAGTCAAATTGGGGAGTAGCAGGCCAGCACTGGTAGTACCGCACGCCGCCTCGCACCAAAACCTACAACGCCACCCTTAAAACCTCATCATTGTCGTTCAAAGCTCTTAACTGTAGTTGTTAAAACTCTTAGAGTAGTGGTAGGTAGTACCATACACATACTCTATTTAAATGTTATCCAGACGCTTTCGAGTCTCAATGTTATAAATGCACTATAACGGAATTTATTCCATACGCTCCTGTAAAGGCAGCGTAAATCGTATAGCCGCTGGACCAGCTCAAATAGTATCAGATGCTCTTAAGGGCGTTAAAGTGGGGCAAATTTGGGAGTCAAATTAGGGAGTTGCAGACATGTAGTGGTAGAACCACTGCCTCGCAATCTTGGTACGTCAGCCACACGAACACCTCATCATTGTCGTTCAAATCTTTTTATAAAACTCTTATAAAACTCTTTGTAGTTCGTACCCCATACTTTATTAAATATAATATAACAGTCAAAAGCGGCGGGCCGTCTTTAACTACACTCTTCAATTTTGTCCAGACGCATTCGAGTCTCATTATATAAACGCGCTTTAACGGAATTAATTCCATACGCTCCCGTAAAGGCGGCGTAAATCGTATTGCCGCTGGACCAGCTTAAATAGATGCTGTTATGAGCGTCAAAGTGTCGCAAATTGGCTTTTCGCGTCAACTAGTAACTCCCGTAGTGCCCGTAGCTTGTATAGCCGTGTGTGGCCGCGATAACCATCGGAATATCTCACGGAATGTCTCTAATCGTATATGGTAGCGTACAATGCCATAACACTTGTTCCATCTGATGTTGACATCGATAACGCCACTGTGATCGCTCCGGCTTTGGCGGGCTGATTATTAACTTTCCAAATGGTCCATTCTTGCCTGTATCCGTCCGTTGCACGGTTTTTTTACGTCACTTTCAAAGAAACGGCCAGCGAACTTTATAATGGTAACCCTATACATTCTTTTATCTGACACATGCGTCGAACTCGTTCTGTCGATTTGAGTGCTTCAGATTGATTCTGGACTACCAATATACGGATTGAAGCACAAAGGAAAGCTTTCTAAGAAAACAAAAGGCGTGTGCTGTACGTTTTCACTCGCACTCGTAATTAGGTTATATGAATTTATTTTTAAAACATATTTTACATTTGTATGGGTGCTTTATAATATTTTTATTGTATCATAAAACATGTTATATTTTATTACAGATTTTACTTTATTCTCGAATTTATATTTTCCTCCAGAAAACATAAAATTAAATATTAGTAGGCATATTTAGCATTTGCCCTGCAGTGGGACAGAATAGGCTGACAATAACAATAATAATAATATTTAAATTAAGTTTATGTAATTAAGTACGAGTATAAATAAATTCTCTACATCTGACTGACAGACTGCTGCTAATAGCATAGTATCCCTTATCGAGTAACAAGAGATTTTTTGCCGTTAAAGTAAAGGGTTACTACAAGGTATTTCCAATATTGCCATTCTGTAGAATGTACGTCCTCGCGTTGTAACGTGAGGACGTACTCCTCGCCCTCTCCCTCATAAACTTATACCTGTCGGACAGTTCGATTTTTTCGTCGAACGAACAAATGGCAAAACAATAATTCGTACCCTTACGCGACTGAGCTAATAACAATAAAATAGAAAGGCGATCACGGACGAAGCGGCGACTGGTTCAATCAGCGAGTCAGATTTATTTTTATGAAAATTGGCATAAAGCTGGCGGGTCAGCGGGGGCACAGTGGCCCCGCGAGACCGCACGCCCGACCGTTTACTGCATATCGTTTCCTTCGAGCCCCGGCCGCCTCTCGGAAATATTGCCAGTGGTCATAACTTTTTATATGCAGCGATGACATTGCAGAAAGTGGTGGGTGTCTCGTGGAATCTATAGAGCTGATAGTGATAATTTCTTTAAAAGTAGTACCTACAAATGGAGACTCCTCCTTTTAAGCACGTTTTGCATCTGTATCAGAAGAAGCTTTATAACACCTTTAATCATCTTAACTTGGTAAAATATAAGAACATTGTTTAATAAACAAGAAATAAAATTATATAATTTTTTTTATAAATTATTTCACCAGCTTCAACATTTAGTTTAAGTATCTTGTTTTGTGTGTGCGTCGTGTACTCGAAGTATGTAGCAACAACTAGTGTACTTATGAAAATTAATGATATTGGATTAACATAAAGCAAAACGAACAAAATAATTTATTTAAGTTAGTCCAAATTTTAAATATCGTAATTCTGCTACTGATTGTACCTACTATTATGTATTATAAACTACCGATTTAGTAAGCAGTTTTCTATCAAAAATAATATTTCGACAACGATGATAACTAGACGCTTTGTAACACCCTCACACTTACTTAGATCTAAGTTTACATAGGTATATTAAGAGCTGCAATATACCAGTAACACTTCATATCTGGATCTAAAGTATGTTGTCAAGGGTGGTGACTAATGAATACTTAAGAGACCATACTAATATCAAACATGTAACAGGCTTAATTGTATTGTTTCTTGTCAAGGTACCGATTTATACGGATGTTTTTTCTAAGATCAGATGATTTCGAGTAAAGGTTAAAGCTTCAATGTGAGTTGTATAATAGTTAAAACAGATAATAACCATAAATAGATACCTACATATAATTACGACTATTATCCCCGTAGGGTTAGTCAGAGACTAGGCAATGAGGAACGAAAAAGCGGGGTATTCCTCGAAGCGCACCCATTTTGAAGCGCACCCAGACCAAGCGCACCTAAACTATTCCTCCAAGCGCACCCGTTTGGTGCGCTTCAGCATAGGTAATTAAAATGTTATATTTTTATTCCTCGAAGCGCACCAGCAGATAAAATGAGGAAAGAGATGTAGTAACAGAAAATATCGATAACGAATAACGTACGTTTATTTTTAGAGTATCTACCTCTTTTCATTTATGTCACCCTGGTACTTTTAGCACAGAATAAGTAATAGTACTTACTACCGTACTTTCAGTTCAAAATAACTGTCATGATTCAATTTATCATTGACATAATTTATTAGTAAGTTGCAGCACCTAGTCCTACTCGTTTATTTCTTTTTTCCTGATAGTTAAGGGTAAGTAAGATCGCTAAGGCGCCAATCTTCCTCTTTTCATTTATGTCTCCCTGGTACTTTTAGATCAATATGACTGTCGTGATTCAATTTATTATTGGAGTAGTAAGTTGCATAAGCACCTAGCCCTAGTTTCTATCGACATCAATATTACGAATCTTTAAAGCTCCTGTCTATTTTCTACCGTAGGTGCGCTTCGAGGAATAAAAATATAACATTTATATTACCTATGCTGAAGCGCACCCAACGGGTGCGCTTGGAGTAATAGTTTAGGTGCGCTTGGTCTGGTGCGCTTCAAAATGGGTACGCTTCGAGGAATACCCCGAAAAAGCAGTCATCTGCCATAGTCCACTTTTCACCAAATAGTGATAATATGTGCTTAGCGTGACAGGTGGTGAGCCCATCGCCATCGCAATAGATAATATAGAGTCGGAGTAAAGTAGGTTTAGGATTTGTGAAAGAAAAATTGGCACACCCACATGTTTACTGGCATACTTGTAGCAGCTCTAGTCCATGCCATGTGCCATTGTCGGCGTTGTGTTGATGTGTCAAGCGGGTGTCGAACTCGTAAAGGCGTTTCTCTATTATCGTCCACTCGTCTCACAGAGCTCTTACCTCGTATTCCTCGCCCTAGAGTTATATCTGATTTTTGTATGTTATTTGGAAAAGCAAAGCTGTCAGTTCGGGAGTTTGTTTTTCGATATCATCAGCAACCTTTAACCGCAGCACTGTTGGGCATGTAACAAAATTACATTGGATATGATCCACCACTTTTGTACATATCTCTACCCATATAACTTCAAAAACACCTGCTGTCCTAGTTTGACAGTCATAGGGTCACTTTTACCAAAAGGGTGCCCTAAAATATCCATATCTCCATCGATTTCGCTTGTAAAGACCATTGAAGGCCAACCGCAAGTCCTAAAAGAACAAGTTAGTAAACATTCCAATGAGTGGCCAGCATGAATTGAACCTTAACTCCAGCTCGTCTTTATAAGTTGTATGCAGGGAAACAACGACATAAAGTTTTACGTGTAACATAAATCTAGGAGTTATCCTCGCGGGATGATAAGGGGTCGATCGAACGATCCGTCTCTTTAGTTTGTTGTGTTTCGCTCTCCATTGGATGTTTTGATTCTCTGTACGTTCTACGTCTATTAAATTTTCTTTAACTACTGTCAAGGTGAAATGTTTTGCGACATGGCTTTAGATCAGTTTTTTAATAGCATTGAAAATGTTAAAATTAAGTGCAACTCAACCAGTTCTTTTTTAGAAATTGTACAATAGGGTAGCGCTTGGCTTTCATTTTACCTGGTGGTAAGTGTCTATATAGTCGAAAGTCGAAACGCCCTTCAGCCGGAATCCTCTCACTTTTTCGAACTAAATTATATTTAAAGAAAACTTGTAAGAATACTTACTCGCTATTATTAGTTATTAACTAACCACAAACTTTTGAAGACGAACGATGACGCGATGGCTTGGACTGTGCGCCGCTCACTTCGACCCTTACGTTCCGATTAAGAGTGATCTTTGTGACCTTTATGTAGAGTCGAATTTAGATAATGTAGAGCTGAATCCGCAGTGAGTTATCAAATCTGCATTATCTAAAACCACGACCTACGGAGCCAAGACGTGGACACTAACAGTGCGACTAGTCCACAAGTTCAAGGTCGCTCAGCGGGCTATGCTCGAAGTTTTTTTGTTAGATCGAATCAGAAATGGGGAGATTCGACAGAGAACCATAGTAACCGACATAGCTCATACCATTAGCTAGCAAATGTGTCAATGGGCAGGACACATCTGTCTTAGAACCGATAATCGATGGGGTAGACGAGTTCTGGAGTGGAGACCACGAATGGGCAACCGCAGTGTGGGACGCCCTCCGAACAGAGAGAGCGGGAAGAGAGAGAGGAGAAAGAGCGCCGAAGACCAGATTCAGTGGCGCGCTTTGGAGAAACCTATGTCCAGCAGTGGACTGCGATAAGCTGATGATGACTACACAAACGTCACATGGAAGGATACTATTGAGCTTTAGAGAGTCGGCAGACTAGACAAAAAACGTGACCAGTCCAAAAGTAAGCAGCCTGCGAATATACTTACACCGTCTCTCAGCCTCTCTCTTACTGGCAAGTACGTTCAACAACATTTATTTTAGCAGCCACAATTGTGGCTATATTAGCCGTCTTAGAGTTCTCGAAAATTTAAGCGGAAAAATTGTCGCAGTAGCAGTAATCAGCACAAATTACATCATTATAGTCAGACCACAGCACCCTATATTCGGCTTTTAAAGAAATAAAAACTTTACTTAAAAAAAACTGTTTTAAGCATTATTTAGTTAAACATTGTTTTGTCTCTTTTGCTCCAAAAGGAAGTTTGCGTAACGTAGACAAAACATTGTTTAAATATAATATATTTAAACAATGTATATTATAATGCTCAAATAGTGTTTATAAGGAAAACCGTAAGTATTAACATTACTATATAGAATAGTCTATTCTAAATGCAAAGCCTAACTAACTGACTCAATAAGAACATGAAATTGTATTCCCTAAAAAGTTCCCGATAATCCAAGTGCCCTCACGCTCTTCAATAACGGCACTAACCCTCCGCCCGCTGGCGGCTAAATCCAAATTTTCAATCTTGACGGTTATCATTTTACCAAAGCAAACCTTCCATAATATTTGCTCGACTGAGGCGAGCGTCTTCGAATTTCATATTTATTCGTGGGAGCAAATAGCTAACCACAGGACCGTAGCTAGGGCTAGGGATTTTTGAGACAGGTTTTGTTCAAAATGTGCAAATATTTTAAAACGATTTTGTAAACATACAATTTTAATTATTATTGGTTAACTATAAGTAGTTATGATGTGGACCTACGTGGGGATGAGTAGTTGAAGATGGGGTGAATCTTAAAATTTCTACTCATGACCGTCCCACCACAGGACCATAGGGTTGGTTTCAAGACCAAAATAAGTGTGCTATTATAGATAATCGTAAATCTACACGGTCTACACGGTCCATTCTACTTCGTTTTTTTTTGTTTCAGATAATTTTTGTCTCATTTCAATTCAATTTAATTGTTGTCGTGCGTGTCAATATTTGAACCCCCGAAAACCCTGATTGTTACTTCTGTTTTCCACATCCAAAAAGAAAAGGTGACGCTATTTTAAAGTAGCAATAACTTTAGATAGATCGAGGTATACAATTTTTGGGCCTGAAAGTGTCTCTCCGGACGACCCCTGCCCTGCAGCGGCCCTGGCGCGCCCCACCGCCGGAACTGATATTATTGTGCATTCCGTATAATATTGTTTGCTATTTGGCACATTCTCTGTTTGTTTTCGTCTTTCATATGAAAGGGGAGCTATGGCTGTGCAAACAGACGGGTGTGAACTCTTAAAGCTTTGTATCGAGAAATGGTGTTTGCATTAAATGTAAATTTTATTTTTCGCTCTTGTTTTTAAATTTTCTTGTAGTTAGTACACAGTAGGGCAACTTTGTAGTTCTTTTATAGCTTATTTGAAGTTACGTCAATGTTAATGACTATGTGGCCCATAATGATGAAAAAGCGTGACTGTTTAACGTGCCGATTTCCTTAAATGTATATTAAAATACAACACTAAAACTCATATAAAATACTTGTTAGAGATCAAGAAATTTAAAATGAGGTACAGAAACATAACATCTTCAAAAAACTAAAAAATAAAAAAACTTTGAAATCCTAATAACGTTTTTAGCAACAATTCTTATAACTTTTCACCTACGGTATCGTTGTTTTGCTACTACACTAGAGACGGCAATTAAAGAATAAAGTTTAGTACAACTGTCTGTAGATCTCGTAAATGAGGAAAAATATTTCATTTATACGCACACTCACGACTTTTCATCCTCTAACGGTTAGTCAGAACCATAGATAGAATAAGTTTTCGATTTGTTTGATTTTTATTATTCTACATTCTATGTAGGTATATAATTAGTTTTTAATTGAATATTAGTTTTAGATTAGATAAACTTTAATATGGACGCTTATTATTAATCGTGCTGTGTACACATGTTTTAGATAGGAATTTAGCTCTTATACAATTGGTGATGCTTTTTTGTTATTTTTTAATTTCAATCTGTTTTGTGTACCTAATAAATAAATCAATAAATAGATCGTCCTTGTTCAGAACCTAGGCAACAAGGACCTCAAAATCATTCCTTTGCCATATAGTCCACGTCTCACCAAGTAACAACTACACATGTGCTCAGCGTGACAGGTGGTGAGCTTACCGCCCCGCTCTATACTGTTGGATGTATTTGCAGTCTTTAGTCTGTTAGTCGTCTTTTACGACACCCAATGCAAGAGATGGGTTGGTAGTATTCTTTAAATAAGCCGCCACCCCATACAGCTAAAGGAAAACTATTAGGAAGAATTGGAATATTGCAATTCAGCTATAAGTTATGACGGAAGGTCGTATCATCGTACGTGATCATAGGAGCGCAAACATCGCGTACGATTTGGAATATGAAAGCGGGCAATCCATTAAAGAAGCAGGCTATGAATGGCGACCGGCGACGGAGACTTCGCCTCTGATAACCCATAATACGCTGATATTTTTGCGTTGCTCATATGTTGGAAGTAATGGCTCGTGCGCTTTGGCTACTTGTGGATATGCCTATTTTTTCGATACTGAGCAGCTGATTATTTTGTTAGTAAGTTTGATACTGATCTATGTCTTATAAAAAAAAAATATTTTTTTGCGGTTTAAAGTTACTCGCGTCCGTAGGTTTGCCCTTGAGACCCTACACGTGACCCCTGGTTTGTGCTAAATAAGTGGCACTGACTGAGTGGTAGAGCCACGCTGCGTTGCAGCATGCATTGGGCCGGCTCGCCCGGCGTAATGCCACCCTCTCGAGAATATCCTGCGTGAAATAACGGCACTTGGTGCTGTTGTGTTTCGTCCGGCCAGTGAGAGTTCTGGAGGCCCATCCACCCCCCTCCTCAGAATTCCTATTCCTTCCTTAACCCTATTCCTTCCTTAAAGGCCGGCAACGCGCCTGCAATTCTTCTGCTTTTGCGGGTGTCCATGGGCAGCGGTGATTACTCTCCATCAGGTGACCCGCCTGCTCGTTTGCCTCCTTCTACTATAATATATATAAAAAATAATCAATTGCCACGAATGTATGTTCGCGCATTACTTCGGAAGGGTGCAACTATTTGGCTAATTCTTTTTTGTTGTGTTTGTAACTGTCAAGACAAGGTTTGCATATAATACTTTTTTTTTTAAATACGCCAAAAAACGAGGGGTAACTCTGAAAACGTCAAAGGCGCGCGCCGGCCGCTAAAATATTTTTAAAATTCTTAAGGGAAATGTTTGACTTTTATATTGAAACTAAGTAGTTAACAGCTATAAGACTAAAAATGGAATGGCATTTCACAATCCTACACCACCCAGGGAACGTTTTTCGAACTTAATAGCAACGAGCAAAAATGCTCATAACATTAATATTTCAGCGGTTTACCGAGATAAGCGGTAAAGTAAAAGTAAAAGAATTTATTATTGAAGTAAGCTCATTGTCAGTAATATTTTCACTTAAAAGTAAGGCAACCATTGGTTAAACTTAGTAATGGCAATAAGCATTGATTAGTGTTACGAGTATTGGTACGAGTTAATGCTAAGTGATCAACTTGATTTAGGTTTTATTTTGATTAAGGATCGCCCTGAACAGGCGCATCCACATTAGTCTTTTGTTAGCATTGTAAACCATAATATATTATATTTGGCATATAAAAGGCTCGCTTATCTAAGGGGTTTGACTGGGAACGAACATAAAGGGTGATCCTCTGTGACAAATACCGTGATATACCGAGCGACAGTCGTAAGGGAAATATTTTTATAAGATGAAACATTATTATTTTTGGGGCGCGCGGGATCAGAAGTCACTTTTATGGATTTGGCATGTCATTCTTTGCTGTTCGAGGCAAATATGAGGTTAGTTCTAGGGATTACTTTGACTTATTGTGCATCGGGGTAACATACTGCATTGTACTTTTAAAAATAGTAGATCATCGGCCGGAATGACACGTACCAGAGGCAGGAAACGGTTAACCGTTTAAACGGCTTTAATAAAACAATTTAATGCGTGTTAACCCTAAAATTGGACAAGTTCAATGCAGAGGTCGTTACCACTATAGGAAATTTATCTCGGGTAAGTATTAACACTGAAATCCGTTCGTTGTATTCGGTGTCGTTAAATTCGTGCGTCCCATCGCCGCGGTTGTGCGCTGTACGGTGTGGTGGTAAGGGTGTTATTTGGTTGTACGTGCTGGCATCAGCCAATCAAAACATACAAGGAGCATATTGATTCCGAGAAGTGTCGCTGTTAACGTGGAGGCTGAAGCTGAATACATTAGCCGGCGGCGTAATGAAGTCCCGTCGGTTGTAAACAAACATCGGCGCGAGCGGGCGGTGCCGTGCCCGGGGCGCGCGCGCCGCTTACAGGAATTCTATTTCGACGACAATCATCATGTGTTAATTAAGCTCGCACCTACGATATTGAGATATCGCTCAGATGCTACTGTTGTTATTAGCCGACGAGAAGGCTTATTGTTTGCCGTGCCTCTGTCACTATTACAACCCTCTCCCGCTTAACTGTGTGTTAACAACGGGATACGAACGTATACGGCTTCATTATGAGCACGCGTTGGATTGGGAAGTGTTGTATACTTAAAAGTTGCTACTAGCACAAAGAAAATATTGAAACATTGGCAAATCAATTGTTTTATTTTGTCAATTTCACTTCGGAGTGCTCGTCAAGGCCATGGTCCCGGTTATGGTTTTAAGATACCAGTAGTTATTATCATCATCATTCACTGACCCGCATTAGGATGTCGTTGTTACAGACCGATATCACCGCTGTTCATGTTGGAAGCCTGTGCCCAACAGTATGATGTTTACAGGCGTAAAAGGTAAATGGAAGGAATTATTTTTTAACAGTTAAAGGCATGCCTGCAACAGTGTGACAATTAAGAGATAAACGTTCAGTGTTTAATTGCTCACTGTCCTCCAACAATGTAAGCGTAACAAAAACTCATCACGAAGATTAGCACTCATTAAAAACCACAACAACGCGCGTCGGAATGGCGCAAGTGTAAAAAGAACACTCGCGCGCTCAAAGAAAACAATGAAAAAGATATTCCGGTGACTGACATACGCCGTCATAAGAATTTTCTTATGGGTGTTCCACTTTCGTAAACAAACAGGATTATTAAAGAGCTCGGAAACCACATAAAGTGGAAGCGCCAGCTGCCGCGCACCGCGCATTTGTCATGAAAGAGAGAATCCTTAGACCGCTATATCACGTTTCCTGTTATTATTATGACTTTTAGTTTTTAATGAGCCTTTGTTGACGACCGTTTTTATGATGAGCTGAAGCGCGAACAGCGCCCATGAAAGGTTTTGTAAATACGCCGCGGCTGATGTCATTTTATAGCCGCAGTGCTTTTTGTTTTAATATTATTCACGCATGGTTTATGGTGGGCCAGAGATCAAAACGGCTCGGCTGGCAGCTCGCGAGCGTTGTGAAAGGTAATTCAAATGTTACCTATTAAGTTCAAAGTAGCTTCAAAATTACAAAGGTTTTTTCTGATTTTTTTTTGGTTAAGCTACAATCGTTAAGTTTACATGAATGTCACTACGTTATCGGTTTGTAAGTCTACAGGCGACTTGTACCGAAGAAAAAAGAACCGGCAAGTAACACTGTTCTTTCCTCGCTTTCTTTAACAGCGTTCAAAATATTGTCAAATGTAAAACTATCATAGGACACTTTAATTTTTACTTTTAGTTGCTTCAATTTATATGTAAATTGAATAACCTAGTAGTTATTATGGACTACAAAATGTATTTAACAGAGATATAAGTTTTACTTAAAAAAGATCACCCTTTCCTACGTCCTATTCGATTACGACATTTTTCACCAACATTGATTGACTTTTAGAATCAAATTGCTTCTTAGTTGTCCTACAACTTTTCTTTATAACTTATTATTAGTAGTGAGAGAGAGAGAGATCTTTACTACCGCGCAAACCCCTTGTGTTATAACATAACTATGACATACCCATATGTCATGTAAACGGGAAAGCGAGACGCGTCGCTCGTAAACACTGCTATTTGTTCTGTTTACGATAACCGGTGTTTTATAAAAGTTTATTGGTCGCCCGCGGAATGTTGCCAACGTCACACGTCGGTGCCCTGACTGCAGCTATTTCATAAAATTAGTATGGAACTCACATTATCACTGGGCCGATGTCCATCGATCTGAGGCCGATATGCCTATCTTTAATTTATTATTTTTCTTTATCGCCATTTAAAGGCAACACGGATGACAGCCCGCGCCCAATCTCGTGGATTTCATCAAAATAACCTGTTCGCAAAATGCTCGAATCTCATTTCTCTGTGTTTTATTTTTTCACAGATGGCGTACACCATCTTCTATCTCGCGGATTTCATCGACAGCATTTCCAAAAGTTGTTAACAACTGCGTGAAACCTCTTTGTACAAGTTTGATTAAAATTAAATCGTGGTTGAACGAGTTGACAGGACGGCTTGCGATTAAATAAGGCAATTTGTTAGTTTGTGTGCGTGATTACTTATACATCAACCCTCGATCTTGCATTTTGCGTACGCTACTAATTGTTACTTACAAATAAATGGTTGAAAGCGGCTTATTAAGTTTCATGTAATATCTCTCTATCATTAAGCTCATGATCATGTGTTGAGCTAAACGGCTGCATTCTGTGACGTCACTTAACAGTATTGACTTAACCGCCTCCGTGGTCTAGTGGCTAAGCCACCGGTTTCAGACCCAGAGGTCCCGGGTTCGATTCCCAGCGGGGGGTACATCTTTGTGTGCTCGGTTTGGTTGGTGGTAGGGCTGTTAAGCCCGCCTGGCTAGCTACCACCATCTTATCCAAGTCTGTCGCCATAACAACGATGTTTATAGCATAGTTGTGTTCCGACAGTTAGAGTTAAGATAGCCAGTTCCTCAGTGGTTGAGGATTCAGGGTGAAGCGCGCTTCCACCTTCGGCCTTATCGTCACTTACCATCAGGTGAGATGAAGGCCAAGCGCTTACTCGTTACACGTAAAAAAAAAAAAAAAATTGACTACTCAGGTTTGTAGGTAGGTAGGTACTTCAATTCAATAAAATACTTACATTTACGACATTTTATAAAATTTATAATATTAGGTGCTAAGTAATCTTTTACGTTAATTTACGTCTCTATGTGCGGCAGTAAGTGTAATAAAACAATAACAACACTATTAAGAGATTCTTAACAATAGATAATAAGTAATTAGTCACGAAAAAAACTAATGTAACCTCTACACCACTTACTAAATAATTTATGTACGTAGCAATTATTTTAATAGTGGAAAAGGCAACAAAAAATGTACGTAATAAAAAGTGAATCACGACCCGCTATCGGGGAATTAGTCATTCTGGCATGGAGTCAACGCGGGCCAAATTAAATTATAGCTTCGCCTTAAGACTTCGACTATTGTTATAAAGTTTCCTTCAAAATCGCCAATGTGCTATTCTATACACGTGTAACAGAGTGATTTATCTGTTCGCACTCACTTTTCTGTTCTTTTTTTCGAATACATTGAGTAAAATTTAAGTTAAAAGGTTACATAAGTACTTAAATGTATTTATTATTAAGTACTAAAGATAGAGAAAGAAAAAGACAATATATTAAAGCTTATTACTATTCCTTGATGCGTTTTTAAAAAATGAAGTTTTTATTAACATAGTAAGTAATGGTTTTAGTTTTGAAAAAATAATAAAGAAAACAAAAAATAATATTTATAAACTTTTTGTGTTAACTCGTTTTAAAAAGAGTTGACTTAACATTTATTCTTCTTTTTATTAGCCTTAAAATTGTTTTGACGTGCTTACAATTTTAGGTTAATACGTTTTTTGGCTTTTCTGACACCTTTTCCCAGCTACATCCTCTTTTAAATGCCTTCGGCGAAGCCTTTAAACATTTTTGAACAGCCATTGCCCCAACTGAGGCGCATTATATGTCTCCAATGTCTTTACCAACCGTAGCATGAAGAAAAACAAGACAATTGCCACATTCTCCTTTTTGAAAGCACAAGATTAAATATTTTCATTTCCAGCAATTTGTGGAGATTAAGAACACGTTGAAAAATATTGTGTTGTTAACATTCCGGACGAGATGATGTTGATTTTTGGCACAGACAAAAATTTTATGTGTGGCAATTTTATAGTCGTCAAGAGAATACTCATATTATGAGGACGCAACATAATTGATTAGTAGGACAGCTGTCGTGGATTGTTCCTGAACTACTTAGCGCTCTTCCAGAAAACGTTTGTAGCGAAACAATGATTTATCGCGATACTTTCAGCGATAAATCATTATTTCGGTCGTGCGAATACGAAACTGTACCAAAAAGACTTGAGATATAAACTTTTTGCTACACTAATTCTTCCGCTACATAACCCGTTCCCAGATTGGTGTTTGTATGCCCATAGACAATCTTTCGAGGGAAAGGAAAACGTAATGGCTGCCACATTGAAAAATATCCTTTGGTACTAATAGAAATGTCCCTAGCAAAATAAATTTGTTTATTGGCAAAACTTTTGATTCATTTTTATTGTTTTACGTCGTGTAGATAGTTGTAATGTGTATTCCCGTGTCTGTACCATTTAAGATAAATTACGACTGTGTTGGTGCGTGTTTGATAACTGTTCGTTGTAACATCTGTGACATTAAAAGTGGCGTATCGTAACTTAACTCGAGTACAGATTTATGACGTAGACGAGACGAGTAACGTTTGGAAAAGTCGGTGCGTTACGAGCGCTGAGCTAATAAACACGTCTTAATTTCTCGTTGAATAGGGGGCTTTTAAAATGAAGTTTTTAAATATGGAATGACAGAATCGCTGTTACGATTTATGGCTTATGGATGTGTGACGTAGCCACGCCGGCGGGCGGCTGCAATACGCGCGGCGCGGGCGCATCTCTGCGACTCCGCCGCGCTCCAGTCGTATGACAGAGCGCTGACGGTTATATTTTCCAGACGATTTATAGCATTATAAGAGCGTGGTGCGTGCCGTTAATACACTCAGATGCATAAATAGTTGTAATTTTATTTTGATGTCTTACAAGACAAGCGACGACGTGTTTAATTGTTCGGACGTGTCTCTTAATGCTGTTAGCTATTCTTAGTCTAAATATTTTCATGTTCACTAATTTAGGGGCCGTCGGTTAATAGGTCGATTATATGGCTTTTATCCTGTGTCACGCGAATTATATTTAGGCACACAAATCAGATGGTTCATTACATGTTATTTTCGCGGCGCAATTGTCTGCACCTCATTGTGTTGTTTTTCCGGCAGTGCTAAATCAGGCTCTTAATTGAAATAATATCACGTTAGTGGCCTCATAAAGACATTACGCAGCCCCGAGAACAAAAGCCGAATTTCGCGTTGAAACCTCAAAATATTGTAATGCGAGAGACGTAAGTATATAAAGGTGTAATTATTTACTTGACGCATGCGGCTGACAGGAAGTTTCAACACGTCTCACCTGAGTTTATGTCTTGCTGTTCTCATATTGAAATGCTCACTCTGAGTACCTACCGTTGGCAATCATGACTTTTTTTTTGTCGGTACGACATGTCGCTCCTCTTTTTCTTATTATTAAACTCAATAAGGAAAAGTGCTGGTATTGTTAATTAAAAATATGTTTTATTACTTATTACATTTTTCTAACGAAGGGTTGACCTGGCTTATACAACGTCAGTCGGAAAGGGGGTACTAAGCCAAAAGGAGGGTAAAGTATACATGATAGTGAATAACTTTTGTCTAAGAACTTTTCCTTAAAAATTGATAATTTTAGATAAACAGCTTTTTTAAGATTTAAAAAAAAATTACGATGTAGTAGCCATGGCGGTCAGCTCCTTGATAGAGAGACAGATTTGAGTTCATTGCCGGGGCTTCTTGCGTTAGCTAATATGCGTTAGCCCCGTTCCCTATTCAGGGTTGTACATTTTTTAAATTACGTAATAATAATTAAGTTCTATGGAAGTAAATATGATAGTTTTTCGCAAAGCTTATATTTGCAATATAAAAGTTGATAGTAGCACTTTCAGTTGTCCTCGGCTTAGTACCCCCTTTCCGACTAACGTTGTAGATCCGTTCAATTAAAAAAAGCTAATAAGTATACCACGTTGTTTATAGATTTAAGAAGATTAAGTTCTCTTTCTAATCGAATACTCGTTAGGTATACCTACCTTTTCTAATTTCCACAACTAAGCCATGATCAGTATTCTTTTGTTATGAAATTGTATTTAGGTACTTTACTTTTTTATTCTAATAAGGAATATGGACCTGACCTGAAAAATACCAGACACATTGCGATATATGCTGTAAAAGAAATCATACTACATTTTTTTATAATACTGACTAGATATCTATTTACCTACTTCTATCTCTATCTTTATGTTTTTAAATATATAATAATATTCTTACATCCGTTACATATAGTTTTGAATTATTTAATCATGGTTTGCCATGGCTTAAATCACGCACGTGTAAGTTAATTCAATTCTATGCCTATTCTGAACAACCAAATTTTAAATCAAATCATCCCCTCTACATGTATACAGATAACAGTCATCGAGCCAAAATATTACTAGTAGCCTAATATTAAAACATCTGAAAGTAATCAAGCAAACAAAATTAATAGAAGGTTAATTTTTAAACAAATGACAGTCGAACAAAAGTCTAATTTTAAAACAAATGCCAGTCATAGAGCAAACAAAATGAATAGAAGCGCACCTTGGTTACAAATCATAGCGTTATGATGGGTCAGGTCCAGAATGATGGTGGTCGTAAACGGCGCGGGGCGTGAGACGCGGCCCATATTTCATATCGCGTAATGGAGAATTTACAGGCTGTCGGGCCGAAATGACTCCCCGAGTCTCTCGAGTCTCGACGCGGGCACGCGCGCACGGGAAAACACCGCTGCTGAAAAATATTCACTTACACCATAACAATATAACAATTGAAAATAATATTATCTTTATTATTGAAATTTTGCATTCACAATGCTATATAGATGTAGGATAAAATGTTTACTAGAAAAAAATGAACCAGTCTCTGGAAGAACGAGTGGAATTCGAACCCACGACCTTTGGATTGCCGGTCCACTGCTCTAACCGCTGAGCTACCGAGATCCTGAGCAGTGGACCGGCAATCGAAAAGAATATTTTCAATTATTACGCTTAACGTTTTTAATATTTATGTTAAATTTAATTTGACGTAAGCTAGTTATACTCTTTCCGTTTAAAGATAGGTATGACAAGATCGAAATATAGTCACTTCATTTTATCGAGGTGTAGAAATATATTCAATTTATGTCTCGATTTACTTTTTAAATTGCGTTTTTTTAAGTGACACAATTGCATTTTCGACTTCCTTTGCAAGCAATTCAAAGTTAAAATGTATATAATCAATAAACTTTATTAATAAGCACTTTGAATCGTCCAAAGCATCTTTTCTAACCCATTCAGGACGTTATTTTTGACCTGTGGCGAAGAATGGACACTAGAAACTTTTCTTTACTCATGTGCTGCAACTAAGTAATTTTGCAATGTCACCAAAAAGTAAAGCCCATATACCCTACACTCACAGTGCAGAGCAAAGGCTTCTATCATTAAAATCTAGGCATCGCTACAATCTCAAAAAAAAACTTACCTTTTTCCATAGAACGCACAGTCCACCCGCGTCCATCGTCGAACATTATTATTTATGCCCCGCAAAAGTACATTTATAACAATATCACGCCGGACCGCGCCCGCCCCCGGAAAATGATTTTCCCATTTCCCGAAGATTGCAGGTGTATTATATTTCATGATCGTTATTTATGGCGCGACTTTTATTACGAATTCGTGCGATGTCTCTATACGTTTTTTTATTGTCTTCGAATTATTTGATGGACGCCAGATTATTTTGTGACAAATATAGATAATCTTCGTTTATGGCGTGTAGTGTTTTGTTATAGGAATCGAAGGGTTCGCTTATCACAAGGTCATATCTACTTTTTGGGCGACAATGAATATTGTTATTTTTTTTTAGGCTAAATGTTTAATAAAAAACAACCAGTCACAGGAAAGCTCGAATGGGATTCAAACCCATGACCTTTGGATTGGCGGTCCACTATGCTCTAACCGCTAAGCTATCGAGACCCCAGAAGACTCGTTTCGAACAGCGGTTTATTTTCTAGTAAACATTGTATCCTATATTTATATAGCATTGTAAATGCAAAAAATCCAATAATAAAGTTATTTTAAGGCGTCGGTAGCCGAGCTGATAGATGCTCGGCTTGAACGCGAAAAATCGTGGTTCAATCCCCGAACTACTGACGTGAACTCACTCCGACACAGTCATTTAGAATAACAGAATGGGTTAACAGGACTATTAGTAATGTGTTAAACGCACATTCATAATTATCTTTTAAATATAAATATAATAATAAAAAAATATGTATTTATAAGTATCTTGTCACGGTAAAGGAATAAAGGTTAGTTTTACAGATTCCTAATATTATGTAAAAAGTCTATTCAGGAGTAGAACTCTGCCATACTTACGATCCATGAATGAGTATGAGAAATGTACCACTTAGCTAGAATTCAGAATTGATCCTCAATAAGAACTGACGAAAAGTTTAAAGATTTTCTAAAGTTTTTGAGTAAACTTAACTTTGAGTAAATTACAATACTTATAGGTAGTTTGAAATGATGAAACGCTGTATTATATGGATCTACTGGAGACTCTCTAAACACAGAAACTGCAAAGAGTTAGAGTCGAGACAGAATAAAATAATATCTAAAATAAACGCAAGTAGTACGTTTTAAAATGTTTGACATTTGTGTGAAATTCATTGACTTTTCTGTAAAAGTGGAACTATGTTCAAGATATGGATCAAAATGAAACAAAAGACTGTCAGTCAGGATCGTAGCAAATGGTCTGATCTGTAGTTACCGCCTACCCCTCCGGGAAACGGGCGTGATGTGTGTATGTCAAGTGATTTGTTTCTCTGTAAAAATTGTATATTCAAAATGTTGATTAAAATGAAACAGAGTGTCAGTTAGGATCGTAGCAAATGGGAAGCTGTGGTCTCGCCTGACCCCTCCGGGAACCGGCGTGACAAAGATAAGATTAGATAAAAACAATTTATGCAGTATACTTGAACAGTTAACTGCATAAATTGCCTTTGTTATTGTACAATACAATTAAACAGAAAAAATACTGTGTTACTGAAAGGGCATGTAACTCAGCAATTATGCCATGGTGTCTGGTCTTCCGCACATGCCTTGGTGTGTGTATATAAAATGATACCTTCTCTGTAAAAATGGAAGTATGTTCAAGATGTGGATCAAAATTAAGCAGTTGATGTGTGTCAAGATCGTAGCAAATGGAAAGCTGTGGTCTTTGCCTATCTCTGCGGCAAACGGGCGTGACGTAAGTTAGTAAGCGATTCCCTCTGTTAAAATGGAACTAAGTTCAAAATGTGGATCAAAATTAAGCAGTTGATGTGTGTCAGGATCGTAGCAAATGAAAAGCTGTGGTCTTTGCCTATCTCTGCGGCAAACAGGCGTGACGTAAGTTTGTAAGCGATTCTCTCTGTTAAAATGGAACTAAGTTCAAAATGTGGATCAAAATTAAGCAGTTGATGTGTGTCAGGATCGTAGCAAATGGCAAGCTGTGGTCTTTGCCTACCTCTCCGGCAAACGGGCGTGATGTAAGTTTGTAAGTGATTCCCTCTGTTAAAATGGAACTTAGTTCAAAATGTGGATCAAAATTAAGCAGAGGATGTGTGTGAGGATCGTAGCAAATAGTAAGCTGTGGTCTTTGCCTACCTCTCTGGCAAACGGGCGTGATGAAAGTTTGTAAGTGATTCCCTCTGTTAAAATGGAACTAAGTTCAACATGTGGATCAAAATTAGGCAGAAGATGTGTGTCAGGATCGTAGCAATTGGAAAGCTGTGGTCTTTGCCTACCTCTGCGGCAAACGGAAGTGATGTAAGTTTGTAAGTGGTTCCCTCTGTTAAAATCAGTGTTGTTCCTGACAAATTTATGGTTGCCGTATTCTAATTCAAAAAGTGCCGGATTTTTAGGGAAATCTTAAAAAATTGCCGTATTGCACAAAATGATTATTTAGAAGGTTTAAATAAAAAAAATACAAGTGATGTATACTACTATGCGTGTACTACTTGTACTACTCATTTTATTCTTCACCATATAGATTTTGAATAGTTTCTAGTAGGTACCTACTTCTGATTCTGTCGCATTTAGTTCATACTGTTATTTGTCTTTCATTTTACGAAACATTTCGTTTGGCACCGTAGCAAATAGAAAGCTGTGGTCTTTGCCTACCTCTCCGGCAAACGGGCGTGATGTAGGTACCTAAGTTTGTAAAATAGAAAAATGTAATGTCTGTAAAATGGGCTTAAGTTCAAAATGTAGATCAAGATCAGTCTACCAACAAAATTGGCCCCGGCTCACAAACAATAGCCGTTAGCGATTCATAATTTTGCAAACGGCGTAGTATCCCCACGGGTCGGATATATCCGTCAAGCGGGCGCCCTCGGTCCGAGTCCGGCTTACGAGGCTCCCGGGAAGCTCGCCTTAGCTGTCCATAACCAATAATCGTAAATAAATATACTCAGCGGCCCTTCCCGTCGCGGCCGTACATCAGCGAAATTATAAACGATAGTTTCGGACTTCGGAACTTTGGAGGAATAGGTTTTCTATAAAAACTTTATTTTAGGTGCGGAACTGTTCCTGTATGGGTTGTGCTTTTATTAACAGTGTATGCGTTATAGTAAAATTATAAGGGACTTACATAACTTCTAGCATCGATGGTACTATACCGGGTGATAGAATATGTAGTTGCACGTTAGGATATTTATAACTTTCTTATTTTGTTATCCGTGTCGCGTGGCGGTGAAAGAATACTACCACCCCCTCTCTTCCCTTGGGTGTCGTAAAAGGCGACTAACGGACAAAAGACAGAGACTGCACATACATCCAACAGCATGGAGCGGCGATGGGCTCACCACCTGTCACGCTGAGCAGTCGCTATTTGGTGAAAAGTGAACTATGGTAAAAGACTGCTTTTGCGGTCCTCATTGCCTAAGTCTCTAACTAACCCTTCGGGGATAATAGTCGTGATTATATGTATGTATGCATAATTTGTAGGTAGGTACATATACGACATTGATAGGCGGTTATTATGGCGACATATTATTTTGATAATGTAGTCAGACGCAAGTACAATGTCAAATTTCTTCAATACATTTTAAACTTTGTCGCTAAGATATAAAGCTCAATATAGATTGGAGAAATTTGACAGTTTTGGATAGATTGACTTTTACGTTAGACGAAACGTTAAAGCTTTTTAATTAATCAACAACAAGGTCACGGTACCTATACCTAAGTGTCAATTGTTTAAAAATATCTTATTTTAAATTATTATGCGCAGCTATTGATTTTGTATACTCTTCATATAATAATATGCCATATTTATTTTAATTTATTGTTTAAATCGACGATCAACAACAAGCCGCAAAACGTCATGCAAACTCATTTTGAAATACTTAACGGCACATCTTTGAAACAAACAAAAAATTCGGAATAAAATTTAATTATCACATAAACTATAGCCGGATTTATGCACCCACCGGCTCTCAGTAGAAATACTTTCTTAAAGACAAAATGTCCCAACAACGATTGGTCTCTGGCCATCGTTTATTTTTACCTGAAGAGCGATCCCGCGCATCTCTCCCTATTAAATTTTGTTTGCATTTATTTTAAAGGTGCGACGCGGAGACGTGGTATGTGAAAAATTACACCTCAGTCCAATATTTATGGGTGATATTCGGCAGCGGTACCTTTGTGGGTGGAGGGGGTATAAATAACACCTCTTATCGCGTGGGAGCTTACCCTTAAATGGGATTTATTTTAATTATTTATTGGCAATGCGCTTATAAAGGACTCGGACATTTTTCATACATGCCTTAATGTTAGACAATGTTTTAAGTGGCTTTGGTTTTTATTTAAGTGTACCAATAGGTAGTTCTCAGTAGTAGTGCTCTTATAGGTACTTAGTTTCTTACCAGCTCTTCCCTGTACAAGATCTCGCGCCCTATAGACTTACGAAGAGAGGGCAAAGTAACCTCCAGAAGTAAGCTCATAATACCATAAATCATCAATACATAAATTTATTATAAAAATGTTGTATGCAGGTTTTTTTATAAATAAGGAGGCAAACGTATACAGGCGGGTCACCTGATGGAGAGTAATCACCGCCGCCCATGGAAATCAGAACCGAATGAAACCAGAGGAATCGCAGACGCGTTGCCGGCCTTTAAGGAAGGAATAGGAATTGTGAGGGGGGGGGGGGGTCCGGAACTCTCACTGGCCGGACGAAACGCAACAGTGCCATTATTTGACGCCGAATATTCGTGAGAGGGTGGTAGGTATTACCCCGGGCGAGCCGGCCCAATGCGTGCAGCAACGCAGCGCGGCTCTACCACCTACCTAGTTTGTGTTGTATAGTGCAGAAGCGTGTCATACAATAATGCAGCAGTACACAGACGTTGTTTATAAATAAATTGCCTAACCAATAATGCAAAAGGTATTAAAACTCACATTACGTCAGTTCTAATAACTCCATCAAGTTACTAAGTTAAGATATTCCAATTATTCATGAGCAATGAAGCGATGACTGACTAATACACTGCAAATTACTTTGAAGTAACAAACTTGACGATTGTCTTATTACATTACAGCGGCATGTCATACATATCTCGATCAAGTACTCGCATCTTGGCAAGTATCAAAGTTAATAGTAAATCTTTTATCTTTACTGAAACCTATAAATTATGTGAGGCGCGAGCTGCGGCTTGGTTATTTTTATCTATAATCGGCGAGTATGGACATAAATTAGTTCTATATTTGGTGGAGTGTTGTTTTGCATACAGACACACAGACAGGCCGTCTGCACATGCGTGCTACATCAATCTCAATTCTGGAATATTTTTCCGTCTGCGGCGTGGAACGGCCTGATTGTGGGACGATGGACACGTTTTGTTTTAATACACTTTAAGTTAGGCGGAGACACTTAAATATTTTTAATCCAGCTACCGACACATGCTCAGCTTGGTGACTTGGTGGCTGTAAAGTAAAGAAACACATAGACATGACATGTATTAGCTATAAAATTGACAGTTTGTTTAATCCGTAACAGATTTTAGCTTAGAAAATGAGTTGAAGTATAGACGGGTGACGAAGAGCTTTCAGCTGCAGCTCTTGTTGTTCGTTGTCTCTCGTTGCCACAGAATACATAATAGGCGTTGCGACGGTTTGCGAAGTGTAAGTTCGCGGGTTGTCGTGGAGAAAGGAAGAGCGATCGACGAACGTAGAACGAAGAGCGGAAGAGCGAATCTTGGTTGTTGAATGGTTTGCAATTCTTAGCAATACGCAGCTGGTGTCAGAGCGGCCAGTGATTGCGGGAAGATGGAAACGTTTTATTTTGATACACTTCAAGTTACGCGGTGACACATATATATTTTTAATCAGTTACTGTAACATGCTCAGCTCAATGGCCGAGTGGCAAAGCGCTGTACAGTATAAAGACCTTTATGGACAATACATATATTAGGTCCATAATTATACGTTAATAGAGTTCTGTTTTAAAAAACTGATGCTGTCCCTTTTTGCCAATATATTTTGCCATGAATTCTGTTGTGTAAATAGAGGTATTTATCTATCATTATGATCTAGTGAAAAAAACTATGTTGGAAAAATGTAGTTCAAATTAAGTTCCCGCGCAGTGCAGACGGGTTCACGCGGTGGAATAATGTCTCGATTGCCACTTGGTTTTGGCGCAATTCATAAGCGAATTTTTGTAAACGAAATAGTTGATGTAAGTACCTTTAACTTTCAATTGTTTAGTTGAATGATTATAA
Organism: Scoparia ambigualis; assembly: GCA_963921215.1. Taxonomy (NCBI): domain Eukaryota; kingdom Metazoa; phylum Arthropoda; class Insecta; order Lepidoptera; family Crambidae; genus Scoparia; species Scoparia ambigualis. The sequence continues at coordinate 18,076,045 of OY992505.1, forward strand.
AATGAAAAGAGTAAAAAAAGCATTTATACAAAAAAATGGTCATAAAGATCACGCTTTGAACACAATTCAAATGAAATTAGTTTTTATTAGTTTTCAAATATTTGTCTGCATATATTCTGCTGGGCGACACTACAACATAAATGCTGCGACGCATTATTTTAGTTATTTCTATTTGTTTGAAATTTTATGTACGAGTATTCTAAGCTTTGCGCTTCAGAAGGGGTTGGTCAAGCATGTCTGCTTATTGCAGTGTGCATCTCCTTGTGTGATATTACATAGACTCTATAAAAATCTCGAACGCTATGCAATTTATCAACAAAACTGTGAATAATGCAATATTTTGTTTTTATTTTTACAATATTTATTGTTATTTTAGATTTCAAGATTCTAAAAAACACATACTTACATTTACCTTTACGCTTTTCACAGCCGATTGCGCCACACTTCACGTGAGTGGAATAACAGGGTGATTCCGCGAGGGGAAAATGATTGACGGCTGCTTCGCGAAATTTCATTTTGTGGCTTGTTGAGGCGTCCTTAATAAAGCGTGAGCGCGAGGCACTGATTACCTCCTCGAGTACCTTATGCGGTACGGCCGCCTCATTTAACCTATTCTCGACCACGGGTGGCCAATGGTTTGAGTGTCTCATTTGGATCTATTCGACCAAATGCGTTAAAGTTGACGTTGATCAAATGTCGTTATTGGACCATTTCTGCATGATGACACAAAACAAAAATGAACGGTGTTCGTTTTTTGTTCACTTTAAAGGTATAATGGCAGTAAGATCTAGTATCATGAGATGAGTTATTCCGACGACATAGAAAGGATTCTTTGAGACGGTCTTGTAAACAAACCTCACCGCGATCTCGTATGCTTATTCAAATGTCATATAATTTTGCATACAATATTTTCTTAGGGAGAAATGAGAATGCTCTTGACAGGGGAATTTAATAATGACAAAATAATACAAGGTAACCTTAAGGGCAGCCCTTTCTGCTGTCCGTCATATGGAGCGCTATTCATGCACATAATATTTCTGAGATGTTTGCCGACCGCCTAACTACCGACTAATTTATTCCATGATGATACTCTTTGTATGGTATAGTTGCCACATTTATTTTTGTTTAAAGCTATGTTCCTTAGTTTTGAAACAATAAAGTAAGTGTAGTAGGTACGTGAGTTAGTAATACTACTTTATTTCTTCGTAATATTTGATTATTTGCGTGTATAATGATGAAATAAACTCGAAGATATAAAAACGTTAAAAAGGGCGTAAGTACCTACCTACTTACTTTTTTTTCTACTTAGAAATATTGAGTATATCATTAATTTGTAAAATTCAAAACGCAAAAATTCAAAATTTCTTTATTTGCATGGTAATTAAGATGGTAACAATATTTACGTACATCATGATTCGCCTAATTATTAAGCATGCAAATACAAATACAATACGACATTGTTACAATTTCCATTGAATTAATTAGTAAGTATAATGTAAAATTATTAGGTATATTAAAATTAAATTAAATTATTAAATAGTGAATTGAATATCAGGGTAGTGAATTAAAGATAGTGTTATCACAATATCAATTAAATGTTATGTCTTTTATTTAAAAAATCCTTGATGTCATAAAAGTTCACGGTCAATAGCCATTTATATAAACATTTTTTAAATTAATATATTTTTAATAATTTAATATTCTCTGGTATATTATTAAAAAAATTTACACACATAGTAAGACAGCTCTTGGAATACTGCATTGTTTGAGGTTTTTCTTGCAGTACCAATCTATTTGGATTTCTGGTGTTTTGGGGGTAAACATCACATGCTTTCCTAAACAGTTTCTTATTTTGCATAACAAATACACGTATTTTAAATATGTAGAGCAATGATAGAGTTAACAGGCTTAGTCGCGGAAATAACGCATAAAATGATGTAAGTGGAGGTACACCACATATAGCTCTTATACATTTTTTCTGAGCAAGAAAAGCTTTATTGTCACTTGTACCATTACCCCAAATATTTAAACCATATCGTAATAAAGATAAAACATAAGCATGGTAAGTAGAAGTGGCGGTTTTTATGTTTTTGTATCGCAATACAAGGTTTAAAAAACAACCTAATTGTTTAAAAATATTTGCATGAAATTGCTTCATAACGTTTCAATAATAACCGAATTGAATCAACACAAAAGGAAGAGTTTCTCCAAGTTAATCGCTGACACGATGACAAATGCATATCGCTTCATCTCGGAGTAAGTGATAAATGGGCGAGAGAGCCGCAGCGCTAGACGAAACCTGCGGTGCGCGTACGCAATTCACTAATTCGACCCGCGAGACCAAAGACATATAAAAGATAGGCAGGTTACACGCTAACATTATTGCATTTTAAAGTGCTGCAAGTAGTACTATATCTACGTATACAGTTATTTATTATGACACGTTGCGCTAACAAGAGACACATTATGTAGTTAGAAAGAGATAAATATACATCTCACTCTATACGCATGTGAGTTTCCATGGCAACGGCCGCCAGTAGACCGCGCTAACATAGTCTGTTTCACTCTCACGCATAGAACAGATAACATCTCACTCTTTACCCACGTGAGGAGCAGACAGCAGTTTATTTATTGGGCATTTAAAGTTTAATTTAAAAAAATCAGTACTTACGAATGAAATGACACGTTTTTCTTGTCTTTAAAAGTTGCCGTGTAATTTGTGGACCGCCTAAAAACACAGGAAGGCATTTTGGTCACGAAAAACTTGATAAATTCACGCGCTGTAGCGATGTATAGCCGGGACGTGAGAGCGTGCCTGACTGAACGCGAGTCGGGCAATTACCTTACATACGTATTGCCATTCTAGAGCGTGTACAACGCATCTATAACTTTGTACATCATTGCCCGCGACGCGCGACGCGCGCGTAAACGTTCACGCGACATCGACGCACCGGCCTGTAAGCAATGCCGCTTATTATTTATCTTTACACAACGACAACAACGACACAACGCAACCGCCACGGGGTAACAAAGCATTTTGTGACAAAAGAGCAACGACATAAGCGTTATTTTCTTTAAGGTGATTCTTTATTATGACGTTGTTGCTCTGATTCTGATAGTCAACAGAGACAATAATGACACGATCTAAATGCAAGAACTATAGTTTGATCTAAAATTAAGATGAAAGAGGATTTATGATACAAAAAATATGAGTAAAGCGAGTCGGCATTGTTCGAACGGTGCTTTGTTGGGGTTAAAACTATGTTAACACGAGAGCATTCCGCTCAATTAACATCATAAATGAGAGAAATGTCGGATCAAAAGAATAGCAGGTGTGCCCCATTATTATAATTTGTCATTCGCTCTCATACCGCTTTAATGTCCTTTTGTCATTTTCACTCTCTATAATAGTGCTTATTAACATGGAAATAACCATTACTTTTGTTTCTGACGATTGATTGAGTGGTTTTGATGTAGATAATGGTGTATTAATTTTCATAAAAAGGTCAAATGAGAGTAAAATTACTAAGAATAATGAAAAGTATTTATACTTTTAACTGGAAATTTAAACATCTCATATGAATTAATATTCCTATCAACATTTCTTAGGTCCTTATTAGAATTTAACTTACAAATTATGAGCCACAAGAGCATAGTTATTATATTTTTTTGCATTTCATACGAGGAACCAAATTAACACATACTAATAAGTAAACTGCAAATTGCAGATCGTACTGTTTTTAAATGTATGAACGAGGAATTCTTAGCCTATAGGGCTTTTCTTGTTTTTCTTTATATATCTATTTTTGTTTTATGACACCTTCGCATAATAATGATGCCGCGTTGCGTAGGAAGATATGTGGATAATTCACTCCAGTGACACCAGTATTTGAATGCGGTTTATATAATATTTGGCAGATGCAATTACCTACATTTTAAAATGGTCCGGATGAAAAATGCAAGAAGGTTTTAGGAAGCAGCCATCAAAGATGGTGGGGCCTACTGATATCTCCGGACCGGACCGGATTAAACGTGTCGTACCTACTTACATAGGTAAAATAAATCATTGTTTACATTCATTAAGCAAGCTACATACATAAAAAAATCGATTTGCACTTGAAAGGACGACTACTTCAGACGGGACAGTCGTGTTTTAATAATTAAAATAAACAGATAGTATGTGACCAGAAAGCTTATTAGCTCCATTACTAATGATGAGAAATGTGTTATCGACCATCATTACGTTTACAATATTATATCGTTGTTTCCCAAATGAGACCAACATGGCCGTCGGCTGAATGACAATGACCGGCCATAATCCAAATCTAAACGGCACCGGACTTGACGGAATATAAATGGCCGATACAGAGCGCCCTGTGAATTGGAGACGTGACGTTATTAACACACCTGAATTAATGCACACATAAATTGTTGTACAGCTATTCTCACAATTAAGCACCTAAAATACAGAAACAATGTTCCGTTTTGGACGTGGGAACTTTACCGTCCCAATCCAACAGTGGTGGAGAAAGGAGGCAGTTGTACATATTTATGTTGGGTACGTGTACTTATTAATAAGGCTGGAAATGTTGTATCATATTTATTTATTTGCTACCTGTTTAATGGTAAGCTAATCAATTTTTGACTGCTGCTTGTTTATGAAGTCTGGCCAACGAAAGCTAAACCAGGACAAACGATTTCAAAAATATCATGACAGGGTAACACAGGGTCATTCACACAGCTGCAATTCTCTCAGAAAAAAATCAATTTGACATACGACATGACACCTCAAATAGACACACATAGAGACAAAGTGTTGCCAATCAAATAACTACGAGGTTCAGCTTTCGTTAGCCAGACACAAACATTCTGTCAAAAAAGTTTCGGGAATGGATGATTTGTTTATGATTTCAAATCAATTTTTTGTTTTGTTTTTGTTATTAGATTGGCACAACTGTTATCCATTTTGGCGCGGAGTTTGAGTTGCATCTGTTATTTAGATTAAATACAGTGCTGTTTTTAGTTAGTTTATATCTAGAGTGTGTCATGCGAATTTCGTAATGGAAAAAAACATCGAACAAAGAGTTTGTCTTAAATTTTGCGTCGCCAATGGAATTTCGTGTTCGGAGTCACTGAAAATGTTACAGAAGGCTTACAGTGAATTGACTTTATCAAAAACACGTGCCCAAGAGTGATACAAAGCGTTCAAAAGCGGTCGAGATGTGATGGAAGATTTGCTTCGCTCTGGTAGGCCATCAACGTCTTCAACTGAAGTTAACATCGCAAAAGTGAATGAAATGGTTTCTGAAAATCCTCATTCAAGTTTGAGAGAGATAGCCGCTGAAATTTCTGTGTCACGAGTCGATCCGTATTATTTTAAATAATCACTTGGGTATGAAACATGTTGCCGCTCGGCTAGTCTCAAAAGACCTGAATTTTCTCCAAAAACTCAATTACATAAGAGTCGCTGAGGACATGCTAGAACGAGTCAATTCCGACCCAACAGTCATGCAACGCATTGTTACTGATGACGAGACGAGGATTTACGAGTTTGACATGCAAACTAGTCAACAAGTTTCGGAATGACGCCTTCCGACTGTACCGAAACCGAAAAAAACACGCCAAAGTCGATCAAAAGTCAAAGTCATGTTGACTGTTTTCTTTGACTATCGCGCTGTTGTGCTCTCGGATTTCTTGCAGGAAGGTCAAACGGTAAATAAAGAATATTATTTGAGCATTATGCGGCGTTTAAGAGAGCAAATTTGGCGAAAAAGGCCAAATTTGTGAAAAGAAAATTCTTGGATTTTGCACCACGATAATGCGCCTTCGCACAAGGCCATCATTGTGAACAAATTTATGACCAAAAACTCAACAAATACCATCTAGCAACCACCTTATTCACCAGATATGGCTCCAGCCGACTTCTTTCTAACTCAAATTATCACTTCGTGGCACCCGTTTTCATTCGGTAGAAGACATAAATAAATAAATAAATAATAAATCTTTCCTACAATCACACCAATTATCTAGCTCAAGAGAAGCTTCGAGAAAACTTGTTAAATGGTTACTAGACAACGGATAAACATACTTAAAAACTTAAATACATACTTATTATACACAGAAAACACCCAGACCCGAGACAATTTTGAAAAACAATAATTTCTAAATCGACCCGACCGGGGATCGAACCCGGGACCTCAGAGATGGCGACACCATGAAAACCGGTATACAAACCATTCGACCGTCGGTCGTCATTAAAGGAGAATTCGCGGCGAGAACTGAACTCAATTCCGGAAAAAGCGTTTAAAAATGTTTTGATGATTGGATTATTCGTTGGCGTAAGTGTATCGTTTCTGAAGGAGCATACTTTGAAGCACGGACCTTTTTCAGGTCCGTGCTTTGAAAGCGATATAATAAATTTGGATGAATAACTAACGTATTGTGTATTATTGATCTTTTCCCGGTACTTTCTTAGTCTACAGAGTAGTATATACATTTATTTATTTAGGTTTGCCAACATTTGTGTACAACAATTATACCTTACTTAATTCTATATGTAAAAAACTAATTGCCACAAATTCTTACAGGCAAACACAGCATGCACTAATACATATCTTTGCCAAAATAAAAATAATAATAATAAAATTAATTAATCTACTCCTTTAAGTACTTAATTACTGAAATTACAAAAAAAATGTTTCTTTTTTTCCTTTGTATGCAACTAATATACTTATGTGAAATTATTACTTATAAGTACCAAAAATAAAATAAACAAAAAAAAAACTTATATAAATCGAAGCAGAACAAGAAAGAAAACAGGACAAAAAGGTAACCTTAAGGTTGTGCTTTTACTTACTACATACTTACACGACTATTATCTCCGAAGGGTTGATCAGAGACTAGACAATGAGGACAGCAAAAGCAGTCCTCTGCCATAGTCCACTTTTCACCGAATAGCGACTGCACAATATGTGCTCAGCGTGACAGATGGTGAGCCCATCGCCGCTCTATGCTTGGATGTATGTGCAGTCTTTAGTCCGTTAGTCGCCTTTTACGGGAAGGGAAACACTTAAGGAAAGAGGGGGGGTGGTAGTATTCTTTCACCACTACCCGACACGGTTAGAGAACTTCTTTTACTTAATTTAATATATTATCCTATTATCACATCACACTAATATTTTAAAGGCGAAAGTTTGTGAGTGTGTATGTTTGTTACTTCTTCACGTAAAAACTACTAAATGGATTTGGATGAAATTCGGCATACAGATAGTTTATAACCTGGATTAACACATAGGATACTTTTTATCCCGATATATCAACGGCAACCACGCGGGTGAAACCGCGCGCGGCCGCTAGTATATAATAAATTAACAATATACACAAGCGGCCCGCGCTGCCCGCGACTTCGTCCACGTAAACCCCGTCCCGGAGTGTTGTACCGCGACTATTTTTCCAAAAAAAAATTTTCAGAAGACATGGTTTCTGACTAACTCGAGATAATTCAATTAAAGCATGGACTATACATCGCTGAATTAAAGTCGTAATTGTACGCTTGCAACATAAAATTAAAGATAATAATGTAACAGTGAATGATAAAAATCAAATATAATATTTTTATGATTGATCGAATAATATTAAACTGAACCGCATAACTTACATGTTGAAGTAGTTGTAATACTATTCATAGTTTGAACACGTTTACATCTTTGTACCAATTTTTTTAATCACAAACTGTGCAGTGATTTCTTCTTAGGTTTAACTTTAATTTACGGCTTTCATTTTCTTGCTTTGTACAGTATAAATTTGTCGGCCCGCAGCGGTTATACCTTATTAGCGACGATTAACGTCTAAAATTATACAATATCATCTATATGGCGTATGTTTTATTGAAATCGAGATAATTAATCGACAATTACGATGCTGGAGGTTACATCGCGCGGTATACCGCTGTGCGCCGCCGACGGACGGGGCTCAGGTCCTAAAGGCTGCGGCACACAGAACGCGCCACACGACATGATCGCAGCGAGACTACTGCTTATATAAGAAAAAAACGTTACAACCTCATTTGTACAACAAGGCACAGCAAGGCAAGTTAAAATGGCGGGTATCCAGTCTCGCGACCGCGTATTGTGTGACGAGGGTTGTATCTTATAAATCGAGTACCGATCTCGCACCGGCCGCATGCCGGATAAATATTGACATTTATGCACATATTGCTCCATATACGTTTTTTATAGTTGTAAAATATGACGCCGGAGCGCAACGTACGTTCGCTTTTTAAGTCGTTACGCTCCGTAAATAGTCATAAACATTTGCATAATTGAATGCTTTTTGTTTGTGCGCATAGAAGCGAATATGTCCGTGTTGGGCGTTTTTTATAAGGGATATTACTAAAAATTGGTCGAATTTAAATGTTAATGGGTGATAATAATTGGTAATGGGTGCATAAAGTTATTGGGTAGGAAGATTTCCCGGTGATTTCCCACGTAGTGGGCGGCGCGCTCGCGGCGACACGTCGATCTGATAGCGTGGCGGACAACATCGCTGTTTATCAGCAGACGCGAAATCAATTGAGCTCGCAGAATTATCGCATTACGATGTCTAGCGTTGGCTAATTGGATATTTCCTTGTATCTTATCCTCCCGATTTATCATTTATACGATGCAGTGGCTAATAAACATTTGAGCAGGGCCAACTTGATGCTCATGGAGAGCATCAAGTTGGCCCTGCTAAGACTCCACAGTGTTTAAGATGACGAGAGACAGCATAACAACAGAAATATAAAAGTATTATAACGCGATTAATCACCCGTTTAGTGTGCCGGAGTTTTGTAAATTCTGCTGTGTCATTTGGAACTTAACTGTGAAGGGCATAAGGTGCAGTATGGTTATAATTTGTCGAATCATATGTGCGGTAGCAGGAAATGCCGGCGCGGCGCCGTGTCACAAAAAGTCTAAAAGCTCGCATTATGTTGTTAACTGCGATTTAACTCATTTCATATTTGAAACGACTGTTGTTGCGACGCATCACTTAAATTTATCACGTTATTTATGGGACTGACTTTGCTCCCTGAAAGAAAAAATAATGTTTCATTTTTTTAACCTATTAATATTGTTGTTGATTAATTTTATCGATTCTCCTAACCTTCTTGAGACATTGCAGGGAACGGAAATGCTTCATTTATTAGTTTGACTCATACATTGTTTTAAAAGTTTGTGCTATTTGTATTACTAAAAGCTTTTGAAAAGAATTATATTTAAAATCTGATGCTATCATTTTGGGTAGTTTGACCAACGAAAACTATCTAAAACAAAAATAAACAAAACATGGCATGGTAAGGGTTAAATGTTATGAATTGAATTAATTGTAACATATCATATCTACCGAAAATTGCTTAAATTTCTTTTATGTGCGTCCTTCGTTAAATTGCACACTTTGCTAATAAGCTTACTACGAGTATCGCTCATAAACAACTCACTGAAATCTCAATTTGAAAAGAAGCTTTGTGAATCTTGACATCTAACTCCTATCATATTTACCAGTCAGATGCGCGGTCAAATTGGTACGTACATCAAACGGATGACTTCTTGTCTCTAATGATGATAAACTGCCGTTTAAAACGTGGCTGGTCGAGGTGTCTCCATAAATTAGTCTCTGTGTCGGACCACAGTGGCACGGCAATTAAAAAGGAGCATTACTATCTACACAATTTGCGGAGTATATCATCGTATGACGCCGCACTGTCACAGCGGGAAAACGTCATACGAATGTTTTAGTATTGGGCATTCTCGTTGAAGGAATAGTGCGGTGCAACAATTAAAGTTAACTTACAATGTAAGTAAAGTGTTTGCTTGCCAAATATGAAGTAAGTAGGTAAAACACGGCAGAGCACCCCTAGACACTTAAGTATTTAGTAGAGCCTGCCGAGGTCTCCCTCTCGTATTTAGTAGCAAGTCGACCCATTGAGATCTTCTGTGTAATAATTGGCTATTTGACAGTTGTAACAATAAAATATGAAATATGTCGGATATGGTAGTTTATAATTTAACGATATTTATCCAATCGTTTTTTTTAAGAAAATTTGTAATTATTTTATTTTTACAAAATAAATTTGCGTATTTTTATCTGTGGATTACAAGACCCGATACACGGACCCGTGGCCATGATTGAGCTTCGTGTAATGTCACATCTCACAAAATAAACAAAAAACTGTCTGTCAGGTTTCAAGTTAAATTTGTTTGTTTATTGAGGTGTGACGTCATAGGGCAAAATGTCACGTGTTCAACCGTTTTGCACAAAATTTTAAATTAGTGAAGAAAAATATGTTTTTTTAAATAAATAAAGCTTTTGCAAGAAAAAAAATATTGTAAGAAGTATGTAATTTTTAAAACACTTTTCCGAGAACTGTCAAGTAGCCAATTGGTAAATGTTTTATTGATAAATTAACTTGATTTATTAATTGTTCAGGAGTAAGATATTAAAATACAAAGTAAATAAAAGTGTATAACCTATGCGTATACTGCCCCACTGCAGGGCAAAGGCCTATCATTGAAATCGAATCAAGTCATCGCTACAATTGATGCATATTGGCTTAATCACAACGCATGCCAAATGCGGGCCGGTGATCAAACACCCGGCCTATGTATTGAAATATCCTAAACACCCTGAATAATACTGCAAGTTTCTGTTACGATTATGAATTTAATACTAATTTAGATAAGTCATGAAAGCGAAATCTTCATTTATTTTTATGGTCCTTCGAGGCGGATATGAGCTAGCCAACCAATAGATATTCATCAGAATCATAATCAGAATCATTTATTCATAAACATAGGTACATATTATTGAGTGATGTTGGTGTTGATTTAGAACCATGTATGTTTCACCAACAGAGGTATATGAATATTTATAAAAGTTTTGTTTTTGCAATACAAACTTACAATTTAAAAAATTAAAAATTAAATAAATCAAGGCTTTGATGGTACCTAATACAACGACCAGATTCGATAAAGAATGTTTGTAATTATAAATTATTGAAATTTCTTTGTGCAAATATCTATAGTGATAACGAAACGTTGAAAAAAAATGTCTACCTCAGACGGGAATCGGATCCGCGTCCTCTGCAATCCGGGCAGCTGGGTTGACCACTCCACCACCAAGGTATTGGTTACACCGACGAAATTTTCCAACGCGTTTGACTTTATGTTTTTATAGCAACAGTGTCTTAACAAACCTCTTAGAATTTTCATTCTTAGAGATCTGAATGAAAATATTTTACAATATTTTCAAACATTCAGTTAAGATACATTACAAGTATAAGTTTTCAAGATATAAGTTTTTTAATGCAAATAATCAAATATTACGAACTTATCTACTGTCTAACAATGGCATTTGTGTTGTATATCTCTTAAAAAATAGTTAAAATCCAAGTGTCACTAGATATTTGCACAAAGAAATGACAGTAATTTGTTTACAAATCTTTATTCGAAGGAAGTTGAATGGCGAAGGAAACTGATTCACATCTCCATTCATTTATCAAAGAACACTTTCGATCAATCGAAGACGAACACACACTTTGGCTCATCTAGGAATTAACCCAGGAGTTAATTCCGGATTAAGCGCTTTGCCGTTCGTCGACCAAAACGTATAAAAAAGCTAGATATAAAATATAAGTGGCTTGTCCATTGAGTAGCCTCTCTAGCTAGGAACGCGCTTAATGAGCAGCGCGGTAACTTATACACTACGCGTCCATTTGAGCATTTCGGAATTTCATTCATATCCTCTTGTTGTGCTAAGTGAAAGAAAGCGTTAAATTAATTAGCAACAGAATGCAACAATTATCTACGGCTTTGGTATACATCGAGCTTTTTTAATTAAGCTTTTGGTTGTACCTTATGATTAATTGTATGATAGCTACTATATACATACATATATATAATTACGACTATTATCCCCAAATGGTTAGTCAGAGACTAGGCAATGAGGACAGCAAAAGCACCCCCCTACCATAGTCCACTTTTCACCAAATAGCGACTGCTCATGTGCTCACCGTGACAGATGGTGATCGCATCGCCGCTCTATGCAGTTGGATGTATGTGCAGTCTTTAGACCGTTAGTCGCCTTTTACGACACCCAAGGGAGGAGAGGGGGTGGTAGTATTCTTTCACCGCTACGCGACACTGTTACTATATAGTAGTGGCTACTATTATAGTACGTACATTATTCATGGAAACAATTAAATATGACCATTTTTTTTATTTTACGTAACTACGTTAAATGTTTATAATTACCAATTCTAGCAAGTCTAAACAAATACCAGCAGATTATGTATTTTGACGTGACAACGTCTTAAATTAGGTTAGCTGGGAGACACTTATGAAAAAGTGTAACGCTCGTCGGGAACGTAACGATGAGTCACAGAACGAGAGAGAGGCCCGCCGAATGCCTTGCGTCTCTCTCCCACTAAATAGTTAAGTTTAAGTTTACATGTACAATGTTTTAGTAAATAAAACAAAATAAAATAAAATAAAAAAAAATAAAATAAAATAAAAAAAAAAAAAAAAATAAAATAAAATAAAAAAAAATAAAAAAAAAAAAACAAAAAAAATAAATAAATAAAAAAAAAAAAAAAAAATAAAAAAAAATAAAAAAAAAAAAATAATAATAATAAAAAAAAAAAAACAAAAAAAATAATATATTTCTATAGTTAAAATTTGTGCAATTCTTATTTTCATTCAATTCCTTGTTCCTATTGTGCAATTTAATTATATTCATATCAATAAATATTCTACCGAGAAAAAGACGTCACGTAAAATCTTCGCCCGTAAAACCGACTTTACAGGCAACCAATTTTTTTTTTTATTGCTCTGTTCAATAATCACAATTAAATTATGTCATCAGTTCATCACACATAAATAAAACAGCGTATTACAATGGTTATTGTTATGGTTCGTCACAATAAACAGCACAAGTTTAGAAAACACAAAACTGTATAATAGTCATTGCAAATAAAGCGGGTTACAGATTCATGATCTATTTAATGAAACACGTCTAGGACAAAAATAAGAGTGTATGTTTTTAAAATACGTACATACATGTGGGAAACGGAACGTAAGAAATGTGTGAGCGAGATGAATGAATGTGGAAGCGAGAGAGAGAATGCTGGGCGCTAGGCGTAGGCGCCATCTTAACGTGGTCTCTTTACTGTACGCTGTGATACACAGACTTAGTAGAGATGCTACGCATCAGACGGGAGTTCGCCTGCAGCCTCGTCGTGACCGGTCGCGCGCTCCGCTCCCAGCGTTGAGCCCATCCGTGTACCCGCGTGGACCGCAGTCGAGCCGCTTTGTGTGTGACAGTACCGCGCTGGTGTGTGTTCCGCATTCGTGCGTGAACGCCCGGCCGGACTGAAGCCCCCGAAGCCAACCAGTTCGTGGAAACAGCTCTCCTGGCGGGCCGACGGACCGCCACGTTGTAGACTTTTCCACGCGCCACAGTGTCGTTTTCCCTTACCTTTCTCGTGCCGCGATATAGACGCAAGTGCCACAGTGAGTGTAACTGAAAAACGCTTTGCGCGACACCGCTATATTTCCAAGAAATATAGTAGGTCTAGCGTACGCCGTGACTCTTGAGAGCCGGTGCTCCATAGTTTAGTGTATTTGTGTCTTGTGTTTTTGTTTCTTTTGCGTTCCTTATATTGTATGTGCTCGTGTATTAGCATCAGTGTGGTGTAGTGCACATGAATTAAGTGTTGCAATGAGCGATCGTAAGATCGCCCCTGCGGCGCTAGGCGCTTCTTCGCCGGGTGGTCAGCTCCCCGAGTCCCAACCGGAACCGTCGGGTCGAGCGCCCCCCACACCCCTGCCCCAAAGAGTAAGCCTTTCACCTACATTGGCCCCTAAACCCGACCTCTTTTAGTTCGGCTGGCGAGATTCCTAGTGAATCCCTAGCCGCCGAACGTGCAATGGCGCCGAAGGCCAAGGAGGCTCGATGTCGTAGCCCGGATAGCGATGACGAGGAGAGCGAGGACAAGCGTCTTCGTACAGGCCCGTCACCTCCGACACATAGTGGCTTCAGCCAAGAGTTCGATTCTCCTCCCGCCTCACCCATGGATGAAGGCCAAGCCAACGCCGACGCCTCGGAGTATGACGACCCGAGCCGGCCCGTAATTATACCGTGGACCACAGACGACGCGCCCCAGTCGGCCACCTATGCCGACATGGTGCAGGCGCCGACGTCGCCCCGGACCGCCAGTCCGCCCGCAGACTCCCAAGCCCAAGGCGCGCAGCAGGCACCGCCGCGCACAAAAGGCTATACCCGCCTATCGTTGTAGAGAACCTCCCGAATTGGACGGCCTACTTTCGGGAGCTGACTTTTAAGATAGGATGCCCGCCGAATGCCCGGCCTTACCAGAGCGGCATACGGTTCTTACCCCGTACACCGGAAGAATTTCGCGCCATCCAGGCGCATCTAACGGAGGCTTCGTCGCTTGACGCAGCAGTTAAATGGTATTGTTTTACGCCGGCGAACGAGCGACCCACCAAGGTAGCGCTAAGAGGCCTCCCGGCAGACACCCCACTGACTGAAATACAGACAGCCCTCACAGGGTTGGGATTCCCGGTGACACACCTGCGACACATCCCTGCTAGAAAAGGCCGCCCGGGGTGCCTTTTCTATATCCAACTAGACCACCTGGACCAGCAAGAGCTCGCAAGACTGTACGCAGTCAATGCGTTGCTATACATGCCAGGGGTGGTTATTGAGGCGTGGAGAGGCAGAGATGGCCCCCCTCAATGCCACCGCTGCCAACAGTTTGGGCATTCCTCGGCCAATTGCCATAGGCCGATTGCCTGCCTCCGTTGCGGGGGAGAACACTTGGCCAGAGACTGCCTCCGCCCCCGTGAAGAACCGGCCACCTGCGCTAACTGCGCAAAGGCTCACCCGGCAAACGATCGCCGCTGTCCGGCCTTCAAAAAGGCCGCTCGCGCAAGGGGAATGAAGGTGCCCCCCCCTTACCCCACCAAGCCGATGCCGCCTACAGCGGCCGCGCGCAAGACCGCGCCGCCTGTGCCGCCTACTGCCAACATGCCCGAGACTTGCCTCGGCCAAACCTTAGCCCCGCCGGCCAACGCGCCCACCGAGCGCGGCGCGCCCCCCAAGGCGGGACGTCGCCGTAGGGGCCGCCGCCGCGCTCGCACCGCGCAAGGGACGACAGCGGCCCCCACACCCGCCGCCGCGGCGCTGCCACCGGCGGCGACTATAGCGCCCTCCGAAACGCCTGCCAGGCACACACCGCCAAGGCGCGCGCACCAACAACTCCCTTCAGGTGACCCCCCGCCATTGCCACTGCCGAGACCCAGACGCTACCCGGGTCAGGCAGCGGTCAACCGCCCACTCAATTTTTTCCCAGCTGAGCAGCGCGCACCTAATGCGCAGCGGCCACGCCCCGTCCAGCTCCCTGCACCCACCCCGTCCGAAGGCGACGACGTGAAGAAAGGACTGGCACAGGCAATCGAGATGCTCAACACGGCCTGTTCAATGATTGAACAGGGCGGAAGTGGATGGTTGGGCATCCTCGAATCAGTGAATGCCGTCCTAAAGGCCCTACGGAACTCCGCCTAAGGGTCTTATACTGGAACCCCGGCGGTATAAAGGACAGATTGAGTGAACTGCGCCTTCTCGCCCAGTCGCAGGATATACACGTTATCCTCCTGGGCGAGACCTTGCTGCGACCGGGACAACCACTCAAGCTGCCCAACTACATTGTATACCGCCGGGTCTCCGAACGGGCGAGCCTGCAGAGGCGTCGCGGCGCTCGTTCGTAGAGACGTCATACATGACGCCCTACCTCTACCCTCTTTCACCGCCATACGGTCGATCGGAGTCCGCGTAAATATCGCGGGCCTCGACCTATTGCTCCACGCCGCCTACCGACCCCCCCACGCAACGTTTGCGGCGAGTGACCTTGCAACCATCTTTGCGGACCCCGCTCCGACACTGCTGGCAGGCGACTTGAATGCCAAGCATCCGAGCTAGGGCTCGCACACCACCAACGCGGGAGGTTCCACGCTGTTCCAGGCCGCAGCGGACCTGGACGTTGAGGTCGTGGGCCCGGACAGCCCCACTCACGTCCCTGCCAACCCTAGACACAGAGCAGACGTGCTGGACATCGCTCTCCATAAGGGCCTCAGTCATCCGATGAGTGTGGAGGTGCTGTATGACTGCGACACACAGCACCTTCCCATCCTAATCACGGTGGGTGCCGGCGCTATCCAAGTGCCGCCCCGCCTTCCCGCCCCCAAAATCAACTAGGACCACTACGCAACCGCCCTCGAGAGTCTCACAACAGAGGGCCCCCTGTCTACACCAGAAGACGTCGAGGCAGCCTCCAGTCGCTTCACGACGTCACTACACATGGCGAAAGAGGCGGCGAGCTCTCCCAACATGAGGTCGCACAAGAGGGATGAGCTGCCGCCTGCATTAGCCGCGATGCGCAGCAGGAAATGCCACCTACGTCGCCTGTGGGCCACCACTAGATGCCCCATCGTCAAGGCGGATCTGAACCGCCTAGCTTCCCAGTTGGCGGAGTCGGTCAAGGCATGGCGCGGAGAGGGCTGGGAGCGATACATAGACACCGTTTCCGGCTCCTCTGCTGACCTCTTCAGACTGACCCGCCAACTCACCGCTACGCCCAACCCAGTCTACCCGCTGCTGGACAGCGCGGGCCGGCGCCAGTGGACCGCCCAAGCCCGGGCCGACATACTGGCCACTCATTTAGAAGGCCAGTTCAAGCCACATCCCGCTGCCACCGATAACTCTTCCGTTGTCCACTATGAAGAGGTGGAACGTACAGTGGAAGAGTTCATGGCCACACCCCCCCCGCCTCTCCGCGGTGATGACTACATTTCGCCGACGGAAACGAAGAGAGCAATTCTCCGTCTACCGAAGAAAAAGGCGCCGGGACCTGACTGCATACCATCAATGGCCATCGCCCGCCTCCCTTGGAGGGCGGTGGTTTCTCTAACGCGCCTCTTCAACGCGGTGCTGCGCACACACCACTTCCCGCAGGCTTGGAAAGAGGGGCGCATCATAGTCCTACCCAAGCCTGGCAAGGACCGCAGACTACCAGCCAGCTACCGACCAATCACTCTCTTATCGCACATTGCCAAGCTGTTTGAGCGTCTGCTGCTGCGTAGAATCCGGCCTCACGCTCCCATCAGGGTAGAGCAGTTCGGATTCCGCAGCGGCCACTCAACGACGCTCCAGCTCACACGAGTACTTCACCACCTGGCGGCCGAGATGAACGGCGGCCGCCACACCATCGGCGTCTTCCTAGACGTCGAGAAGGCTTTTGACCGGGTGTGGCATCAGGGGCTCTTATACAAGTTGGCTTCAAGCCAACTACCGCCGGCATACACCCACCTGTTGGCCTCTTTTCTTCGAGACCGCAAGTTCGTGGTAGCAGTCGAAGAAACCACATCGGGAAGCAAGACCATTGCGGCGGGAGTGCCGCAGGGCAGCTGCCTCTCGCCGCACCTATACGCGTTGTACACCAACGACGCGCCTACGCTGGAAGGGCGCCTCCGGGAGGGGGAGAGGGACGTTGTCTTGGCGCTATTCGCCGACGACAGCGCCTACTTCGCTTCTTCCGTAGGCGTCTCAGTCGCCCACCGACGCCTGCAACAACTGCTCAACCACATCCCAGAGTGGCTTGACAAATGGCGCATGGCGGTCAATGTAACTAAGACCGTCGCGCTGTTTGTCAGCCGCAAACGCCAGCTGCCGCCGCCCCTATACTTGCGTGGCGCGGCCGTCTCCTACAGCAACAATATAACATACCTGGGATGCAGGATAGATCGCAGGCTGCGCATGGCGCCCCAGGTTGACTATGTTGTCAACCGCGCCAAAGCCGCGCGAGCGCGCCTGCGGCCAGTTCTTGCGTCCCGGCTACCACTACGCACCAAGCTCATGCTGTACAAAACATACATACGGACCCAACTCACGTATGCGGCCCCGGCCTGGTATGCGCTCACCTCCGCTTCGCAGCGCAACAGGCTGAGGGCCCAGCAGTCCATCTCTCTCAGGGTCATAGTGGGGGCCGGGCGATACATTAGGAATGATGTTATCGCCCGGGACACGAGCACCGAGCCACTAGAGGAGTTTGTGCGCCGCCTAGCGCGGAACATGTACGACCGCGCCGACAACGGGCCGCACAAACACCTCCACAACATCGCGCCGCTTCACGCGCGCCATCCAGAATCCACCGATCGACCACTGCCGCGGTCGATACTGATCGCGGCGGAAGACGGAGTATCCACAGGGGACGAGGCCGGCTCCGCCGGCGCCGCAACAGCGTCAAGACAACGAGCGCCGAGGGCGCCCACCACCGCGCCGCATACGCCGACAGCGCCTGCACCTGTGCCTACACCTGCTCCAAGAATTCGGACGCGGATTCTACCACGTCCAGACTGAAGACAAGAAGAGAAGGGAAAAAAATATTAATTATTCCGACACCCGCTACCCGAACTGACCAATGCCCCGTAAGTCGCGGTCCGCTCGCTGGCGGCTCACCGGGCCTCGGCCAACGCCGTCTCACCCGGTGGGTTGACCGCGCCGAGGACTGCGTTGGGGAATGGGAAGGGAGGGTAGCACGTCCTACGGGAGCAATAGCTCCGCGGTGCGATAGACGGTCATACAAAAAAAAAAAAAAACAATAACAAAAAAAAGGAAAAAAAAAAAGGGTGATTACATAACAAAAAAACAGAAAAAAAAACAAAAAAAAAATATAGAAAGAACAATCATTAAAAAATATATATATATATATATATAACTATAAAAAAATAAATACATAATTATATTAAAAAAAAAAAAAAAAAAAAAGAAATAAAAGTAAATAAAATGTACTGACCTCTGTCGCATCCCCACCTAGACCCGGTGACTTCATGAAGTCACCGAGAAGATGCTCGGGCAAAGGGGCACGTAGGCCCCGAGGCCCGTACCGGCCATGGCCGAAGAATACCTGACTGACTGACTGGCATCAGACGGAAATCTCCGGTACTAAAAAAGTGGCCAACGGGAACCTCAATGAATCATTTTGACAAGCATAGATTAAAAATAATTATTTCTTGAACAGGCATTTCTTTTTTTTTAAATATCTTTTTGGGTTAAGGAACTCATTCTTTCAGCCAAGTCAACGTTTTCTTGGGAAGATTTAAAAATTTTATTCAGAGATAAACAAACTTAGTGAAATATTTCAAAAATTGTATTTTTTCACGAAACTTTCAATATTCTTAGTAGGTACGAAACTATGGAAATTATTCGGAAAAATTACAATGTTTGAAATATTTCACTAAGTTTGCCTATCGCTAATTAGGAAATAAAATTAAACAAAAGATCGTAATTTACTTTTTTTATTTTTCAGCTGTTTTATAATTCATGTACGCTTTTAACTGCATTGTAAGCAAACATATGTTTTGGAGCCTGAAAACATCAGTACCTTGTAAAATTTTATTTATAACTGTGCACCAATTGAAAATTGTTAGTTGTACTGATCAGTTAATAAAAACATCGGATAAATTTGAAAGAAACATTGGTTATAACCAATAAGCACATAATATATTATGTGCTTCACACTTCAAAAAATCCAACAAATATTTATTGGTTTTAATTATTTCTTTTATTTATTTAAAATATTTTTTGCTCTGTTTGTTTTTCCAAATATTCGTTGAATATTTTTGTTACATCTGCATCAGCTTTTCGGTTGGGTGGGTCAATTTATTTTTATTTTTGATATCATTTTGTACTCAGGCTATGAAATCCATTTATGAGTTTGGTTTTCATCTTTTGTTATTAGCAGTTACTATTTTTTCATATTTTTCTGATGACCCACCCAGCTGTATAGCATGACAATGTACCTACATTGAGTCTCTTGCACACATAATATTTGAAATTCTTTGGGTTCAAAACTCTGCAAGTTAGAAGAATCTGGCGATGCTTCAAAAGTCTCTTGTGTATTTATGGGATAAATATTATGAGGCTGAAAATTGCATGGAGTTTTAATAATTGTTCGCCTGAATCTTCTTCACATTATAACTCTGAGAGTGAAATTTTATTAACCTCGTTTTCAGTAACGACCTAAAAGTGCCTTTAAACATATGACAAGTCAGGGTTATTATTTCTAAAATTGTATGATCTGTACAAAAAAAATTTCAAGTGGGTCCGAGTTAAAATATCTTGAGCGCAGCATTTTAATATTTTTTGTTTTATAAAATTCCCACATTCCCAATTTTTAAGGGTTGTTTGGATTACCCAATTATTCAAAGTAGGTACTGATGTTTCCTTACCTTGTTTATCTATAAATTTTATTATTTGAAGATCAATAATCATTTCCACACCTCATGATGTTGCGAGTTTTTGTTCACCGCGGTCCTAAGGATTTTTGCTTTGGCTGCCTTATAATTGCTGGCTGCACCATTGACAGAGTCAAATAGGTCGTCAAAGTTTACCATTACAGACATATTTTTTAAAGTCTGATTTACAGCTTTCCCATCCAATATATTTGCTAAAAAAAGAAAATGGGTTAATTTTTTGTAATAATTATTTGATTAATAATTTTGTTTAAACTTCTTAAATAGGTACTTACAAAACTCAGCAGTGTATGACAGGGGTTGCAACTGCAGTTTTGCTGAATACGCCAGCACAATGCTTTACCTAAAACAAGAAGAGTAGATATAATTATCAAACCATGTTCAAAGCCAGCAAACGTCTTCATTTGGACTTAAGTATGTTCGTCATTTATAGTTTGTGCATAAGACGCTTCTGTGTGTGGTTACAATCTGATTTGTAGACTTCTACTATAACACTCCATTTGGTTAATCAAGACTAATCTAGACTAGATAAGAGACTAGATATACATAGGTACATACATTCATATAATCACGTATAATATCTTCGAAGGGTTAGTCAGAGACTAGGCAATGAGGACAGCAAAAGCAGTCCTCTACCATAGCCCACTCTTCACCAAAAGCGACTGCACATGTGCTCAGCGTAACAGGTGGTGAGCCCATCGCCGTTCTTTGCTGCTGGATGTATGTGCACTGCACGGTCTGCACTGTGTAGTCCCTAGTCCGTTAGTCGCCTTTTATGACACCCAAGCGAAGAGAGGGGGTGGTAGTATTCTTTCACCGGTACGCAACACGTTTAAGTAGTACTAGCTAAAACTTAATTTATATGATTAAAATCGTTAAATGTAACTACACTTACTGTTTTCAATGGGTGCATTGGACAGTCCACTGGCTATTTCGTCATCAATAAACAAAGTCGGATATGCCCCGAGATGCAGCCGAGACTTTGAAGAGAAAAATCTTTTCTCGAAATGTTTCGCGCAAACATAATTGCGCAGCACATCGTCACTTTGGCCAAATTCACCACTTTAACCAGTTTTGGAGTTCTATTCTATCTCAGTCTTTTGGAATTTAAACAAAATCACGACTTTACGTCTGCTGTTGCAGCCCACAACACTATTAGAGCTTGAGAGGATAATGATAAAATGATCAAAATTACAAAATCAAAACTTTATCGGCAATGGCGGGCGATTGTGATTCTCATCTCAAAACAAACAAACATGGCGCTTATAGGAATGGCGGCGAAGGGGCGAGGAAGGAGAAAGAGGGGTGAAGTATGTGTCAAAATCGTTTATTGAGACCATTGACACTAAGGCTAGAAAGAGTTGTATGAATATTACCGCCCGTGCTGTGATAACTCTTCTTTAATCTGTGGCTGTGATAACGACGAAACGCTGTTTATTTTTAAAACTAATAAATAAGGGTTCAAAATCAATAGTTTTTGCATCTCTCACGTCTACATACATATAGTCACGACTATATTATCCCAAACGGGTTAGTCAGAGACCAGACAATGAGGACCGCAGAAGAAGTCCAATACCACAGTCCACGTTTCACCAAATCACAACTGCACATGTGCTCAGCGTGATAGATGGTGAGCCCATTGCCGCTCTATGCTGTTGGACGCATGTACAGTCTTTAGTACGTTGTAGCCTATTGCGACACCCAAGACTAGAGATAAGTTGGCAGTGAACCGTCACCTAACAGCTCCTAAAATACAAAAACTTTTCATCACCACCTCAAACCCCAAGCGGTCACACTTGACTTTGTACCCTGTTTTCATAGACTTACAGACTACTTTAGTATGATTAAGTTTGATTATTTCGGTTTTGTGGTACATTTTATGCATCGTGATCGCAAAATATCGCATAGTCTATGCTCGATTCTGTCAAATTTGACGTTGACAGTTGCGTCAATTTTTGTGTCAGAAAATTTCCACGAGTGAGTGGTTAAGAATATTTCATCCGAGACTCCTTCGATCAACAAGTTGGTATTGTTGATCGAAGCAAGACTCCATTTTTTATTCAATCTTCCGTACAATCCTAAGTTTACTATTAAAATAAAATATTCAAAAAATACCATTTGAAACTGGCTTAGTGCGTTTACACTGAGTCCATTAATGCAAGATTATAATAATAAGTCTGGTATGAAACAAGTACTTAAGTACATATTCTTACTTTAGTTTAAACCAAAAAAAACTTGTGAAAAAAAACAAAAACTCACCACCGAATGCGTTGACTGTCAACCGAAGTCGTGAGCCGAGTCATGTGGTGGTACCATGTCGATTGGTCACGTTGCCAGCACAGGTCAGAAATTCATGTCAAACTTATTTCACTTTCATCAGACAAATCATACTTATGTATATTCGTCACGAGCAGACTTTCCGTGACGCCACTTTTCATATTCTACATGTTTTCTGGCCTCAATGCAAATATTATCGAACGATTTACATGTACCTACCTATTGTATAAAAATTTATTTGAATACTAGCGGCCGCTCGCGGTTTCACCCGCGTGGTGCCCGTTCCCGTAGGAATATCGGGATAAAAAGTATCCTATGTGTTAATCCAGGCTATAAACTATCTGTATGCCAATAAATCTAAAATAAAATTAAGTAAATCCATTTAGTAGTTTTTTACGTGAAAGAGTAACAAACATCCATCCATACTTACAAACTTTCGCGTTTATAAATTAGTAGGATTTTATGCGATAACGTAGGTATTCGTTACTTATTGGAGTAGGATAAGGTTGCTCTTTTGGAGGACTGAAGCTTGAAAGTCTATAAAAAAATATATTTATTAACTTAAACTAACATGTAGGTATTCTTACCTATGTCTCACTGCTGAGGGCCTACTCTTTTTCTCCGAAACGAAATTTCGACCGATTTTCGTTGGCTATTTACAGCGGTTTCCATTCCATCCGAAATTTCGTTCATACAAAACAGGTTTGGCATTTAGATTATTAATTATTAGAAACATTAAAAATAATGGAAAGCGCTATAAATAATAGCCGACGAAAATCGGCCGAAATTTCGTTTTGGAGAAAGAGTGTTATTTACAAGTAAGTAATCATTAATTAATTATATATCTGCCAAAAATACTAAGGATATTTCCACATGTTCAATAAAATGTTTTCCAATAAATGCGCTTTATAAAGTCTTCAAATGTGTTTTAGTGATTTGATTTAAAAAAACAGTCTTAATGTTAAGTTTTTTTAGCCACTATATCATAATCATCATCATCATCAGCCTATCGCAGTCCACTGTTGGACATAGGCCTCTCTCAAGGCGCGAATGAGTCCGGTCTTCAGCTCTCCTTATCCAACTACTCGTAACTGCTAGCCGCTCTGCGCAGATTTTCGCTCCAGTTATAAATAAACCTACATTGATATATTTCGACAACTATTACAAAACTTTATTGTAATTTTCACAAAGAATCTGTGTCTTTTCGGGAAAGAATGTTAACTTTTACTCGTATGTGAAAAACATACATTGGCGCAACATTATAAAATTGGACTTCTAAATAGCAAATATTATTGCCGACTGGCGGGGAATTAATTAATCCGTCTGTCACGCAGCTGAGAGTGCCGCGTTAATTGAGAACTTTACATTTATTTAAATTCACAAATCACTGCATAATGTATCATACAACTTCGTTGTCGATTAAAATTTGCGGTGTTGTTATTTTATTTCGATATTTAACATTTATTTTCGGGTTTCAACTCGATTGCCGTTAATGCGCTTTTGTTTCGAATCCTCACTGAATCGTACAGACATTTTTTATTAAGGTGAGACTACATGTTGTAAAGCAAAAATATGGATGACAATAAAACTGTTCCTATATACTTTTTATAACCTAGCTCTAGATGTTCGAGACCAACAGCATCGTAAACGTACGACCTTGTTTTGAAAATTTCACTTTTATTGTATCTCTTTTGCGTATCAAAATGTAGTCCATTTTTTCCGAACCCGATTCGACGAGTCGTGTTTTTCTCACTTTCCTATCATGAAATATTCAAACAGCTATCCTAGAAATGAAATATGAAATACCTGTTTCGTTACGTTTTTTTTACATACATTCTTAAACTTCGACTATTAGCCCCAAAGTGTTAGTCAGAGACTAGGCAATGAGGACACCAAAATCAGTGTACGGCCACAGTCTTACCAACTAACAACTGAACTTAACGTGATAGATGATGAGCCAATCGCTGCTCTATGCTGTTGGATGTAGGTTTAGTCTTCAGTCCGTTAGTCGTCTTTTACAAGGAGAAGGAAAGAGGAAAGAGATGGATGATACCTAGTATTCATTTAATAATGACCAAAACGCACGCTCGTTTTTTGCTTACAACATCGTAATGGCTTTCATATGTATAATCGCAAGATTACTTTACTATACGTATCGTTGTTAGGACACGTAGTTCCAAAGAAATATGCAATCAAAATATTAGGTATTCAATAACTACATTTATGTCGAAAACAAGGATATTATTATATGAGCGTAACCCGCAGCGCACGTACGTCCATCTACGTACAGAATGCTAATGCGTCGTTACGTTTCGTCCGATGCTCGTGCCTTAAATATCGTACTGTGACCTCCCCCGCCTCCCGCCGAGCATTCTCCAAAGGCCATAAGCTGGATCGATGGAGGAAGACCTAGAGGTCAACGTTTACTGGACGTGCCATCCGCAGGCCTACGACCGAGTTTACATGACACGCACTAGTTTTATTACCCTCATGTTTCTAAATGGCCCTCATTTCGTTTCAAACAAATTATTTATATTTTACTACATGGACAGATCGTTTCCCAATCAACTGTTGACCCAAAAACCATGTGTGAGCAGTGGAGTGTGGACGAATAATGCCGATGCTATCGTGCGCCGCGAATTGTTGCTTCCACTACATGGAAACTCTTGTTTTAATGTTACCTTGTCCTTTCCTTTATGGATCGGCTCTCATAGTTTATTGTAACGATCTTAAAATACATCGTTAAGTGGAGGCACATCATTTGGACAGTATTTATGGATACTTATTATTTTAGATAGTTTTTTATATTGATCGCTGTAAATCCAAGAATATTTAGGAAAGTGTAGCTAGTACTCTAAAGCTCATCGGTGTTCGTTTGAGTTGAGCTCCTGTTTCACGATCTTTCAAGTTGCACTTTGAAATTGCGCAATATCATCATCCGATGCGTGACCAAGTTAAAGAAATCTCATGACATTCACAATTTTGCTCTTTGCACAATCGTGCTCAAGTTTTGTATCCTAAATTGAAAAAAAAATACTCTAAGAATAAATGATATCGAATGTTGAATCGCAATTGTTTTTAAATCGTTCATGTTAAAATAGAGCGGTACATAGACAAAATGCAGCTATAACAACAAACTCAACCGAAAACAATGGAAAATCAATTGAAATATTCAAATTGAGTTAAACACAAAGCCCTCATGCCAACAGACTGGTAACCCATTTATTTATCTGCCCACTCGCTTCAACCAACCTCATCGATATCAATTAAATTATAAATTGGTTATAAAATGCTACAATGACAATAAATATCCTCTATTATCGGCCGGACTGTAATTTAAAACTAATTGATTGTTTACTTCAAATCGCTCTAAAACTTATTCAATAAAGTGAATCATACAACTTACAGGGTGACCATGAGAACAGACCTTTAACTATAAAGAAAGTGGAATTAAAATGATAGGA
Organism: Scoparia ambigualis; assembly: GCA_963921215.1. NCBI lineage: Eukaryota > Metazoa > Arthropoda > Insecta > Lepidoptera > Crambidae > Scoparia > Scoparia ambigualis. The sequence continues at coordinate 18,102,152 of OY992505.1, forward strand.
TATAGAAAAGAACAAAAGTTAAATAATAACAATATGTTTTTCTAGACGAAATCGTAGCATTGTGTGGCTTCATAGTTGTAATGGGTCTCTCCAGGTAAAGCCCATGAAATGTATGATAAATAAATAAATAAAAATTGTCTTTTATTCAATGGAAATAATTAATTATATTTTAGTTAATTTTAGCTGCCAAACCAAAGTATTTCGAGGCTGGCGAACTTAAGTCCGAGCTACTGTGATGGTGTAACCTTAACAAACCTCAAAATCCCAAATAAGGACTTCATCATCTAGCCTATGAACGTCCAAAACGCTGCTGGCCCAATGTACCATACATCCATACATTTTATTCACGACTATTATCCCCGAAGGGTTAGTCAGAGACTATATATGATATATACAGAGGCAATGAGGACCGCAAAAGCAGTTCTCTGCCATAGTCCACTTTTTACCAAATAGCGACTGCACATGTGCTCAGCGTGACAGGTAGTAAGCCCATAGCCGCATAGTCTTTAGTCCGATAGTCGTCTTTTACGACACCCAAGAGAAGAGAAGGGGTGGTAGTATTCTTTCACCGCGACGCGACACGGTTAATAAAATAAACTTAGACACGATCTTTATTTCAAAATGATTAGTTTAACCGCCTGTGTGGTCTAGTAGCTAATAGCCATCGGTCTCAGACCCAGAGGTCCTGGGTTCGATTGCCAGCGGGGGGTACATCTTTGTGTACTTGGTTTGGTTGGTGGTAGGACTGTTAACTGGCTAGCTACCACCATCTTATCTAAGTCTGTCGCCATAACAACGATGTTTATAGCATTATTGTATTCCGACAGTTTAGGGATAAGATAGCCAGTTCCTCAGTGATTGAGGATTCCAGGTGAAGCGCGCTTCTACCTTCGGCCTTATCGTCACTCAGGTGAGATAAAGGCCAAGCGCTTACCCGTTAAAGAAAAAAATATTACTGCAACTGTACATGACAAATTGTTACTTTTTAACAAAACAACATATAACTTTTAATATACTTGCCAATAAAATGTATTATTGTGATTTTTCTTAAGTGTTCTTTGTTTTGAAGACGATTTGGCTACTCTACTGGGCAGTTGCCGCTGAAAGCAGCTGTTAAGATGTTGATTTACGTGGGTATAGAGCACGGCCAATTATCTTATTAGCGACCAATTTATCGTTCGTCACATTATCATACGGATAGCTTGCGTTCGACTCACAGTTTAACCCAAAAGTATGGGCTGCTTTGTTGGGTGAGTGTGGTTACACTCAATAAAACACATGCTCGTATTCTTTATAGAAGTCTTGATACATGTTTTAACGACATTAATAAAAATACAAGAATCTTTGATAGCGCTATGCAACAAGTTACACTAAAATCAAATACAGAGAAAAAAAAATTGTAAAATAAAATAATTTATAATAATATTCTAAAAAAAACGAACCGATACCATAGCAAGTGAACCCAAACTAAGGAAATTATTACTATAGTAGGAGAAATGTCCATTTATTATTAGTAGGTTTATCGATACCTATTTAAAAAAAAAGTTTTAACATAACCAAAAAAAATTGCGTGAAAAACTTTCAAGCAATAACCTGAAAAAATTTGAATATTCGCAATTAGTAGTTAAGCATGTTAAAAAAAAGCTTAATAAAAGATGTTGGTTATCAGAGTTAGTTTATAAAAAAACGCATGAGTTTGTGATTGATCTCATTTTGTTTTATTTAATAGATAATTTATAGTAGTATGGGAATGAAATAGGTATCACGAATAGTCATAAAATTTATTCAGTGATAGAATTGAAAACTATCAGTCAAAATAAAATACCTCAAAATCTGTGCAATACGATTTTCAGTTGTTTAGTCAAATAGCCATGACTAACGAGTTTTAAAATATCTATGAGCTTATGTATGCACTTTATATTATTATGTATAAATAATTATTTAATCTTTTTCAAAGTCTCTTTAGACAGTGCTACATTAAAAAATCAATTAACATTTCCATTCATTTCCAATGTAAACATTAACAAAACATCGAGATGGTTCAGTCTCGCGCGACGCATAGTCAATAAGTAATTCGTTTATACCACTATCTGCGGGTCAATATTTTCTCATGAAACCCGACGTTTTGTCACACAAAATAACGTGTTTTATGGGCGAGCCCGCTAAATGTTTTACGGCAATAACAATAAAGAAAAACAAAAGCATATTGTCTCCTCCTCTGTGTATTTTCTCGGTGAAAAGAACGAGAATGGCGCCGTTTTATTAATATTTATCTGCCTTATCCGAAATACTTCGGCCACCACGCGGTTTTGGCCACCAATTATTGTTCGAGTGTTCGCGATAAAGTAACAATGAATTGGGCAGTCGAATTTCCTCCTTATCCCAAGATTAAATGTAAAATTAACCGCAACTGATTACGTTTTATTGCAAGTGCTGAAGATTTCTTTCATTTGTCTTTGTATTTAAGTTAATATGGTAACAATGAAAATAGGCATTTAAATTAGGCCAAGATTTAGAAATTACCAAATCTAATGTTTGTGTGTTGAATAAGACATAGCTAGAAATAACACACTGACTCTAGTTAAAAGTTATGGTAAGTATATGTAGTACTTATATTATTATTATTCTAAATCCATTCTTCCATTCCAATAAGCGAAAATAAGAACTTTGAGCTAACTATTATACTTAATAATATCAAAGTTAATGTTTAAAATATGACAGACGGTTATAAATACTGTTACAAAATAAATAGAACTGAAAAGATTGTCAGTCAGACAGTCTTATTGGCATTGAATCTAAACGTTTCTTTGTTGAGTTGTAAAGTCATATGTTTCTCATAATAATTTCATATCAGCGCTGCGCCCGCTTGACCGTGTGCGCAAACAAATGGCTCTCTGTGTTGTTCCTTGAAACTCGCGATTGCCATCTCAACCGCAGCCAGCCTTACTCATAAACCGATAAACAATTCCATATTACACCGCGCCGATAGAGGCCGCGTTAGGCGACCAACCCATTTACATACAATACTCCCGATTTATAATATAATTCATAATCAGTCACGAAAACAATACCTATATTATAAATTGGCCAAAGCAGTCCGATTTCGTATGAGTTCAATAGGTGATGTTATTCGGCTGTTTGCTATTCTATTTTTAGAGAACTTTGACCCGTTCAAATTAACATATCCCTGTCAGTATTCGGGACACGTATAATAAAAACGTAGAGGAAGAATATCATAACCGCTCCAATGATATATATCACGTTTGATATTCAAATAGCGGAGGGGCTTCCGCTGGGAACCGAACCCTGCCAGCGACGCATCTCAGACGCGAGCCGATCTGAATAATAACACGCTACATTAGTTTCCCATTATGTCTTCGAGTCAATAAAATTTGCCCAATTTTACGATCGCATTAATAATTTTATGAACGGAGGCAAATGTTTTAAATCTTCGAATGCGATGAAATGAATAAATGCGAGCGTTGGGGTCGTTTCGTTAAATTGGAAACTGTTAAAGGCTCGCCTTTTGTTTTCTATGGTCGCGATTCGGAACTCCTTATTGAAAGTCGGCGTTATAATCCTAACCAAAATTATAATTATTTATTTATTTTTAAGTATGTCATTATATTGCCATTTAATTTTGATTTTAAACTATTAAGAGGAGACGACTACAGACTATTTTATTTTATTTATTTCAAAACACCAGCGCTGATGCTACGCTGGTTTTGTGTTCTCCATTTTAATATGCAAAAATAATGCCGTGTCGTCTGTGAGATGCCAGTATGTTTGGCAACATCGATAGCACGGGGCGTGCAACCACAGCTAATGTAGATAAAAGTGTGCGTGTAACCTTAGTGTAACGTTTGTAAGGGTAAGACGAGGTCAATGTTGAGGGTGGGAACCTGGGAAGGAGCGCTCCAGGGCGGAAGGCGGCAAGTTCCCAGGGTATCGGTTGCACGGACACCGGACGCTGACTGTACCTCAGCTCCACAACACTATCGATATTGTTTTATCGACAAGTGACCCGCTTACATAATTTCCTAAAGACGTTTGGGTCCATATGATTTGAATGCTCAATATGTTTTTGATTTTATACCTTTTTATGATTTCTTCCTTGTTAGCATAATATTTTTTATGAATTGGTTTTCTGATTTGAAATTAAGGCAGAGTCAAATTGTGGATGAGTCGTTATTAGTACCTATACAATCCTGCCCAATATTTTAACTTACAAGAATAGTAAGTTAAAAAAATTGGAAAATGTTCATTTTTTTATCCATAGTCATAGTTAAATTTAAAAAATAAATATGGCTACTTACAAAATTGTTTTTGTCTAAAATCAATACACTTGCATATCGATAAAAAAGTTTAACAAAACATTGGTGATCGATAAAGTCCACCACTACCGCGTAGATTACAAGGATGTGCACGCAAGTACTGTCTCTATCATGTTACGCGAAATGAAACCACAAAATCAGCGTCACCGCAATACAGCGGAAGCCACTACCGTCGCCCCCTGTACTCGACAAGTTTTCTACATAACACCCCAAGCTAATATAAACTCTATTAACATAAGGCACAGCTCACAAAACACCACGACACAAAATACACCCGATTTGTTAACACAGAGTCGCAGTCTAGCACACCGTTTGTAACATTATCATCTATTGTCATTCTGTGGGCAACTTATTTATAAAACTCACCTAAAAATTCAACTGCACCAAAGACATTCTACTGACCAGTTTAGTATACCAATGACATGTGAGAAATCGCCACGTTTTCAATGATAAAAAGGTAAAGGATATAAGCCGTAAAAACTGACATGCGTCATTGCATAATACATAATATGTGCTGTATAAATTAACTGCCTCTATGGTGTTGTGATAAGACCATCGCAATGGTCGGTCTCACATCCAGGTTTGATTCTTATCGTGGGTACAGTGGCGACGTATGTTCTACCTGCAGGGGTGAATTTTATTCCCTATGCAGTCCCGGATCAGCCTAGAAGGAGAGGTGTATCAGATTTTAGTGGATATAAGCCATGATACCCAATGAGAGAGTCCCTCATATCTTACTACCATGCTACCATCATGACGGTTATCCCTCTCTCCATAAGTTGTTAGGAGCAACTTTGTGAGTTAAGTTATTATTTAAGAGGTAAAATTTACCAGTACTTGTACCTCTGTAGTTGATAATTTTGGTTGAAGTGCGCTTCAACCTTCAGTTGAGTGGTGTGAAGGCAGAACCCTTTCCCGTTGAAAAATGTAAAAAGGTGTGTGATTTTATGTACTTATGCTTAAAACTATGTTACAAGAGGATTTAATAACACATGAAATTAAATGGGTACCAAAAATTTTACTTATTTCTTGTAAATACTACAAAATAAGTTGTTCTAGGAAAGATAAGGAATTAAAAAATAATATTAAAAAAAAATGCCATCTCCGAAAAGTCACCCTAAGTTCTGTTTCCCAAATCTATAAAGCTACTCTTGCATAAAACAAATACTAATTTTGCATCTGAATCCAAATTACAGTCATAAAAGTGAAGACCATTTATAGCATTATTCGGCACCGTATCGGAACTGCTACTTTGTATTGTACACTGCGGTGCAATATAAAGGGCATACCTACAAAAGAAATAACAAAAAGTTTGTGCATATCTCTCAGTAATTAAATGTAATCAACTTTAAAAAAATTACCTTCTTTCATAGTCACCGTCATACAAACTTTAATTTAGACAACAAACGATGTTCAAATATTTAAATTAACCTTATATCTACACGATCATATTGTGATTTTTAGCTCTTCTTATCTATTAGGTAGCCCCATCACACATATAATATGTATAATGGCGGACTCCGTCACTTTACCAGTCTAAAGGTTAAAATCCCTTGCACACTGCGTCGTCTGTTTGGTACGGGCACGTACCCGGGCGGTCGATGCGCTTCATACGAAAAACGCTGCAAAGTGGCAAAGTGACGGTGACCCCGACCGAACATATGTATGGAGATAAATTACAAATACACATCGATCCATTACCATCCCTAACACTTTAAAACGGTATGCTAAAAATGATGCAGAAATTGTTCAACAAACTGAATGCGACATTGTATCGGCCGCCACTATACATGAGGAGTTATAGGTTTCATTTGCGGACGATAGACGACAATTTTCAATTTTCTTGCGCGTGCGTCCCATTTGAATATTTTAATTTGGGGGGCGGCGCGACTATTTCAATTTATTTTATGAGTCGGGCACAGAAGGGGTTCGCTCTCACCGTTCCAGATTAGTAAATATTTGATAGCTTTATTGCTCGGTGTGATATATTTAAACATGCTTTCGGAATGAACTTGGGAGTCGGTGTTATTGTTGTAGGAAGGAAGGATGTGGATTGTCAACTGTTTCTGTGTTACACTTTTTTACGACATTGCTCGAACGGCAGTGAGATCAATGGAGTGAAAAAAAAAGTGTTCCAGGATGCCCAATAATTACCTACTAATATAGACCATTTAAAAAACATTATGTCGATGACATTTGCACGTTTTTCACGCAATTTTTTACTAAGACATAAGCACATTGTGAATTGTGATTTTATACTATACAGGCAACTATTAAACTGTTTATAATAATTTATATTGACTAGGTAAGACCTACATCGGTTTACTTAAATAGAAAATAAAAATTGTAGACCCATTTTTTTTCTTTTTTAAAATTCATGCCATTAAGGCGTAGTAAAAACTAATGAATGTATTAAATAATCTACTATACTACTAACCATAGTTATATTAATATGTATTTATCTAACAAATAAACAATAAAAGGTTTTACTGTTAATTGGCACATCCATTTCAACTTATATTACCCCATCATTATAACAACTTCATTTCGTACACTATGATCAGTTTCGTGTAGCATAAATGTTAATGAATTAATAGAAGCATTTGATTGCTGTATGCGAAAGAGCGAATGGGCGAATGAGCGAACGCGTGCCGCACCGGGGCCGTGTTTAACCTCCGCAGCTATGTTTCATCTAATAGAATTGCGAGCTCGTTATCTGCTCAGATTAAAATATTCAGTATTTGAGTGATTTCACGAGCGAGTGCGCGGCAAAGGGTTGACTACTCGCTCGCCCGCTTTGAACACTTGTGGGGAGCGAACGCAGGGTTGGAGCTACCTACTTTAAATACGAGGAAGTGTCGGACGGTACTGCCAACATATTTGCATAGTTTCGACCAACGTTATTCATAAATAAGTAATGGATTTAGTTAACCCGTAACGGATTATGGATAACTTTTTCGAAGGATGGATGTAACTAATTGTTTTTTGATGAATATCTCTACCTAAACAAAGGAAGGCTCAACTTAGCTGAGCCGCGAATGAGTTTAGAGTATCCAATAAACATGAATTAACTTTCATCGAAGTCATCAATTCCAATGAAGCCGCTGCAGTCGCACAAACAAATGAATTGTCGGGTTTCGCTGGCTTTTTCGGCGTCTGACGCCATGAATAATTCCATTTCATATAATGGCCTCGACCGCATCAAATATTTCATTCCGAGTTTTGCATATTTAATTGAGACAAAAACAATGTCCGGGAATATTTTACAGGCATTCGGATTCCCTCTTTGCCTTCGCGTTCGCCGTCTACATTCCGTGGCTAATGAAATTATTTTATTAATGATTATCAGTGTGGGCGCATATTCTGTCGACGGCTCCATTATTGTTGAATGGGCTTTATAGAATGACATGTCTCGATTACAATGGAGTCGGGCATTGAATACGACGCGATCACGTGTATCTGTCATGGTAATAATATGATATAAATGGGCGGATGTTGCCGACGGATAAATATTGCACTCCACCCATGAAGAGCTAATTTTATGAGTAAAATTAGTTGTTCACCTGTTGTTGCCATTTGAGCACAAAGCGGCCGGCACGGGCGCACCCGCCACGCCCGCCATTATTGGCAGATACCTGTGCATTCAAACTAGAGTTGTGTTAACCGCGAGTCTTTTAGTCTTCTTTTTTATATTGCAAAATTCACTACGTCTACTAAAGTGAGATTTTATCGTTATTCAACGCGTAAGAATATGTTTCCAAGTTTTGTGTTTATCAGCTCTAAAGCCGAAAACTATCCACTTACAATTTAAGTCTTTCTACTGTAGAAAATAATGAGGAAACAACGAGACTTTTAGTCTTTATTTTGAGACTCACATATGTTTTGCAGAACTCACTACGTCTTTACTCTCAGATTTTATTTTTATTCAACTCGTAAGAATATGTTTCCAAGTCTTGAGATCATGAGCTCTAAAGCCGAAAATTACTTCCACTTTGATTCATTTTGTATTTAATTACGTGGTAAGTCGTATTTATTACTAGTATGAAAAAAAATTACTGATGTCGCAGTCCCCGCAAGAAGAAGAATGCTCCGGGTATTGAAAATGAATAAAAAAAATTACGAAAAAAATAATAATTTAAGTAACACATTACAAGTTAAATAATAAGAATATTTTATTGAAATATACTTCCCTAAAATTAATCAACTACATTACTTAGTCTAATTAAAACATACGAATGTATAACACTGCACATCACAGAGAATAAAATTTTCTTTTCTTTTACAACCTAAGTGAAATTCATTTAGTTAGAATGAAGAAGATGAATTGAAATTCATTTTTGAATTGAATTTCGAAAAGCTGAGTGAACTCAGTTTTTCGAAATTCCAACTAGAATGCACTTCTCACCTGCATTTGCATCTTTTAATTTTAACACCATTTCATGACGATCCGTCAATAATCATAGAAGTTACATCACTTTTATATAGGTACGGAATTACTAACTAGTTTTTTTAAATTTCCAAATCTAAAAAGACCATCTAGGTCACAATTATTAATATTTCGCCATGTTGTAGCTAAACTAATACCCTTGGACATTTTTAAATTTTTTTCTTAAGTCTGTTTTTTTTTTCGTTTTTAAAATTCAAAAAACGTTACCAGCTGATTTTCATTATTCAAACGCTTGTGAAGCGTTTGAATAATGAAAATCAGCGTGGCGTCAGGCGTGTCTCGATAAATTCCTCAATTCTTGGTACTATTACCCATCTCGATCCTCCCAAAAGCCTCGGAGCTATGGCCAAAAATACGTCTCAGGCGATTTGCATTTGATAACTATTTTCAATGATAAAATTCGTTCTCAACTCGTTTTTGTGTGATTCAAATATTTATAAAAAAAAACCTTTTTTAATTTATGAGTCCAGTCTAGAGTCTAGTCTAGCCAGGCTCAAGTTTAGACTGAGATCTGTCACCACACTAATTAAAAACGTTTCAACGTTTACACCATAGCCGGTGACGATGACGCAACGTAGACAGGCGAGTTATAATAACGCCCCAGAATTAGGCACAAAGATGATTAAGATCACGAGAAGCGGCACGCCGCGTCATGCAAACCGAATTTCACTAACTGCCTATAAGCGAAGAGCGTGCTTAATTTCAACAGGCAGTGATAGAATAATAGGCAAGTTTTTAGAAAAAAAAAATACTTAAATAAAAAGTCATCGCACGTCCGCGTCAACGCTTAGATATCTCTCGGTCTAGATGAGCGAGTTTTTATAATTTTTGTGGCCGCACGGCCTGTCCATGTAATTCGTGGGGTACGTGACAATCATTTTTTTTAAGTAGCCACTGCAGAGCGTCTGTTTCGTGATTATATAATTTGGAATTTCTGAACAGGTTGGTAGTAACTACAATATTGAGCTTGTCGCTAACATCGGACACATCTTTGTAAAGTGACTATAAATATTGAAAGCAAATAATTTTTCCTAAGCAAGTTAATTTTTAACGTCTGCTCGGACAATAATAACATAAATAAAATTCGTCGCTATAGTAGTACCTATATTTAGTAAACATAATTATCAAAAATAAGTTGTTCTTTCAATTTACTTAATATTATTTTAATGAAAATTGTTTTCTTATATAAAATAATTAAACAATTCACTCAATAAAACAATGCTGACTAAAATGAAATATAATACATTTTATTAGAACCTTGATTTTGTAACATTATTTTTGAATATCGGTTTGCTAACTTAAATTTCAACTCAATCTAAATCTAGCGAACCGAACCACCACAAACCATTAATAATATTAATGTTGCGATAAAAAATAAAATATCATAACACGTTTACGGTTTAATAGGATACTTAAAAAATGTGCTGACAACAAGAGTCATACTCTGACCCTGCGTGATGGTGTCCAGCCCAGCAGTCCATAAGTCGAGCACAATAAGCTGAATGCCGAACTGTCTCGCTCGCCTCGCTTACCGTGACCGGTGTAGGCTGCTCGAACATTTTGATGCTTGAGTAAGGGAGTCCATCACAGCTTTTTTCGATATTTATCTTTATAACACGTGATTATATGTAAGTATGTATATTTACATTTTCGAATTAAAATCGAATGGGAAAAAAGGGAGAGCTGATATGCACCATCAAGCAACGGAAGGTTGCCTACTTGGGCCATGTTTTGCTTAACGATATACATGTATCAGCTTCTCCGTACGATACCTACTGATAGAAAAGATTGCTGGGAAGAAGAAAGTTAGAAAAAGGACAAAAGTCATGGCTCCGTAACATCAGGGAATGAACCGGTATCAAAACTGTGGAACAATTATTCATAAGGAAAAAAAACTATAACCGACTGCTGACTGAGTAATGGAAAGGCACTCTAAGAAGAGAAGTTACATCCTTACCTATTTGAATAACTCTCAGATGCGGTGTTTTATAATAACATACGCGGTGGTAAACGGTTAAACATGTATTCTAAATACAGAGAAGCCCAAGTATTTTAATTTGGTAACCCGTCCGAAGACATGGCTTTGCAAAAGTTGCTTAACTTGCAATATTGTTACCCAAACCCGAACACAAATTGCTGCGCCAAGCTTCTTTGAGCCCAAGTAGACTTTCAGAATATTAATTTTCAAAATGCTTTGAATTTATATTTAGCACACACATCCTAGAGCATAGAGCGGCGATTGGCTCACCGTCTCCTGTCACGCTAAGCACATGTGCACAATATGGGTAAGTGTGTCATACTTTTTTAGAAGTTTATTATATTTATATATTTCGAACTTAAAAATCATGTAATTTAGGGTATAGTTTCTAACTCTCTGAGTAAACAAATTAAAATGAGGTTCATAATTGGCTAAAAACAAAGTGTTTTATGTAATATTGTCCATTAATCATTCGTTTTTAAGGTCCATTAAAAAGTGCAATAGTAGACACACTTCCCCAACAAAGTGGGGCAAGTGTGACTATATCATTGAAGTACAATAGATAGTCATTGCCTAGTCTCTGACTAACCCTTCGGGGATAATAGTCGTGATTATATGAATGTTTGTATTTATCACGGCGTGATTATAGTAAGGTAAGATAAGGTTACATAATTACGATAACATCTTTAACTCTCGATGTGAGAAGTTCATTTGAAAGTTTAGTGTGCACGTCGATGCGATGTGTAGTTTTTATGTTTCAAGTATCAAAACCACTCGAGTGGAGTTTGTATATCGGTAGCTAAGGGAAAGTTATTATTTTTCGAACTATGGTCATTAAAATTTTTGATTAACAACGTTTGATGCGTGTCGACGAGATGACGCTGCAAGTCCTTGACGCATTGTCCTTTTTCTCCGAGCCGTAACTAAACGTTTGTATATATTTTTTTGCTCCTTATAGATATTATAACATTATCTTCGAAATATCAGGAATGTACCCGCAGTTCCTTATACGCTCCCGGATAATTGCTTTTACAAGGTACATTACAATACTTTGTCATATGAAACTGGAGTTGGATGTAATAGCTTTTTTTAATAGTTTTCTTATGGTTTTCGTGTTTATCAATTACCATTTTGTAGCTTTCGTGGTACCTACACATAGGTTGAGTTTAATTGTACAGTCGAGGAAATTCCAGGTAGACCACGTTTCGGCGATATTCGCTTGCGCTCCATTCCGACCGCACTTACGTGCCGTAGCATGCGCGTAGACAATGTGCAAGCAAATATCGCCGAAAAGTGGTCGACCTCGACTGTACGTGCCGTGTGCCGATGTTCGCTTGCACATTGTCGACGCGCATGCTACGGCACGTAAGTGCGGTCGGAATGAGCGTGAGCGCGAAAAATGGTTGACCGGGAACTTCCTCGACTGTACGTGCAGTGTGCCATAGCGACTTACTAAAGAATACTTCTTCTTCTTCTTCTTCAGCCCATGATCACCCACTGCTGAGTGTAGGCCTCCTCATTTGCACGCCATCCTGATCGGTCTTGGGCTTTCTGTAACCACTTTTTGCCCGTTGCTTTTGTGATGTCATCCGCCCATCTAGCCTTCTGGCGGCCGACGCTTCTGATGCCGGTTCTCGGTCTCCACTCAAGCACCTTTCTGCTCCACCGGCCATCATCTCTGCGGCTAAAGTGACCCGCCCATCGCCACTTCATTTGCGCAATGATACGTTCCACGTCGTTTATTTTAGTGCGACTCCGGATTTTTTCGTTATTTTTTTTATTGGAGACTGATTGCGCGTTTGTCCTCGATTTCACCCGTTGGAAAGTGATAATGAGGACGAAGATGGAGCACGCGCAGTCAGTAAATGCCTGTTTACTCTAGCCTTAAAGACGCCCAAATTGTAGCGTTCAGGAAAAACAGACGCAGGGAGGTCATTCCACATCCTAGCTGTCTTAATTAGGAAACTAGAAGCAAATCGCTTCGTCCGGGCGGGTTGAATATCGACAACATAGAGATGAAAGCCCTCCCTCCGTCTAGTAGTCCGATAATGGAACGGGGGAGGGGAATTTCTGTGTTTCTTATTTTGTCGCTCAGAGTGATACCCAACATGGCGCGTTCCATCTTCTTTTGGGCTACCTACAGCTTTTGGATATATTGTTGTGTAAGGGTCCAAGTTTCTGCCCCGTAGACCATGACCGCCAGAATGCACTGCTCATATGCCCTTCGTTTTAGAGAGAGGGGCACTTCCTTACACTTGAAATTTCGGGCAGCTCACCGAACGCCCCCAACTGAGTCCGATGCGGCGTTGAATTTCTCTTGCCTGTCCGTGCTTTTCAAGCGTAAACAGTTGCCCCAAGTAGACATATTCGTCGACCCGCTCTATCTTTTTACCATTAACCGTGATGCCATCCACGATGGGGTCCTTGCATATGATTTTTGTTTTTGAGGTGTTCATACGTAGACCAACACTTATCGAGACCAGATAAAGTTCTTCCATCATACTCTGGAGTTCGTCAGCAGTTTCGGCGAAAACAATAATGTCGTCGGCAAAACGGAGGTGGCTGAGACGCTCACCATTTATGTTTATTCCCCTATCAGCCCAGTCGAGGAGCTTAAATACGTCTTCCAGACAGGCGGTAAATAATTTAGGAGATATAGTGTCGCCCTGCCTTATACGTCTCCTCACAGGGATATATATGCCTTGTTAGTTCATGCAGCTTCACTTGCAATGTAGCTTCACTGTAGATCTCACGTAGAAGGTCCACGTACCTCGTGTCTACAAGGCTTCTCCTCAGGGAGTGTAGTCCAGCTAAAGAATACTACCTACCCCCATCTAGGGTTACCATTTAGGAATTTGACAAAGTCCTGACAAAAAGCCTAAGATTTCGATAAAAGTCCGTACTTTTTAGTCACAAAATGGAAACATTACTCACTTTTAATGTTTTGTTATTAGATAAATGAGAAGTTAATAAAGATTGCAAGCAGTTAATATTGAAAGGCGACGATGCCAAACCGTCGCTAAGTTAGTTAGGTACCATAAATGGCAATATTAACTGCTTGGATACGTAGCCGGCGACGTCGCCATGGCGTCTTAATGAGGCAGAGCTCTCAAGACTTATTTGATATTACTTAAAATGTAGTTTTGTCACTCATATTCTAAAATCCGGACAAATTGAAGAGTTAGACAAAGTCCGAACTATAGTATAAAAGTCCGGACATGTCTGGACTAATCCGGACGGATGGTAACCCCCCCATATTCCTTTGCGTGTCGTAAAAGGCGAATAACGGACTCAATACTGCACGTGTGTGCATCCGTATATGTGTGGATGTGTATTCAACAGCATAGAACGGTGATGGGCTTACCGTCTATCACTGTACACATGTGCAGTTGCTATTTGGTGAATCGTGGACTATGGCAGAGAACTGCTTCTGCAGTCCTCATTGCCTAATCTCTGACTAACCCTCTGGGGGTAACAGTCGGGAAACTATGTATGTATGTCAATATCGACGACCTCCGTGGTCGAGTGGTTAGCACGCCGGGTCTGGCGTCGCGCCATCTCTGAGGTCTCGGGTTTAATTCCCGGTCGGGTCAGTTTAGAGAAAAACTGTTTTTCTTAATTGATTTCGCTTCTAGGTATTTTTTTTATGTTTATATATTTTTATCCGATATCTTACCATATTAACGAGTCTCTTGGTCTAGATAATTAGTGTGAGCGTAAACAAATAATAAAAAAAAAAAAAAAAAAAACAATATTTTTAATTTTAATCACTTAATACAATGGAATAAGAGTCAAAGTGTATACATATTGGTGCTCGTGACTGTACGAGTATGAGTGTGACGCTTTACTGGCCGAGTTTTACTGGCATACAGTCACCGCAATCATTAATGACTGTTTCGACTCAGCCTCTTATTCAAACAGAGCAATATCAGACATTGCACCACTCTTTCAGCGCACAATCGGCGCCCCACCTCGCACGAGCCGGCATAGAAACGAGCCATTCGTCATCCATTATTCACGGCCTAAATTGCACAACTTTAAAGCCATTTCTAAATGACATCTAAATCTGTTAGTGTATTAAACATTGTGAATAAAATTTATACAATCAATCTACATAAATGTCCGTGAGCGTCCGTCCATTAGTCAGCTGGAGTACAAAGGGCACACGCTAGCAGAACGTTAGTCTCGTAAATCAGACGCATGTGGTTGTATAGAGGCGGCTTGCCCAAATCGCAGTCAATAGATGATGTGCGCACAGCCGCCCGCGCTGCTCGGATGGCTTTCGGCCCATTAACGACCCCTCACGGCCGGCATTTGTCATGAGACGGGGTCGCCGATGCCCCGAAGTGAAATCTTAAGATGTGTTATTAGATTAATTATTCGGTTCGTTTAAAGCCACTTTGCGCGTCTCTATTCAGACGGTTACAATGACTTGGCAATGTTCTTCCAATGATGACAAGGTGTGACCACCAAATATCGATATCTCGTTATTTTTTCTTAAGAAATTCACGATTCCAAATTCAAAATTCAATATCATTTATATAATTTAGGCTACAATAATTGAGCACTTATGAATGCCGCTACGCCATCGGTTCGTAAGTCCTAACTATGGGGCGGGAGCCTTGTACTGAGAAGAACCGGCAAGAAACTCAGCAAGGGCATTTCTTCTCTCCCTTTCTTTTACAGCGTCAATACAAATAAACCATTAATCCAAATAGTTATAGTGAGAGAGCTATTAAAGGGCTCTACACTTATATTTTCTTGTCTATATAAAGTAGATGAAAACAGTAGGAAGCCAGTTATAATGAGGCTTTATTTTGCTTATAATGTTTTTCTCGAAACAAGTGTCATATAAAGTACACCTTTTAAATACACACAACTAAAATATAAACAGGTGTGAGTATAAAAACTTTGAAAACTACAAGTACGGAGAGAAAATTAAAAACATAACAGTTTAAAAAATAAAAACGGCCCATCACATTGTTTATCGTGTCAAAATCAGTGTCGCACGTCAACTGCACACTCACCCCCTATCGGCAGTTAAACAAATTATCTAATTATTCAAAGCACTAAGCGGTTATTAAGATATTAAATATCCGAGTGTATGCGCACGCGCACAGCGGGACGCCCCACGGCGCGCGGCGGGAGGCGCTACCGACTCTCGTGCCTAATTGTAATGGCCTGCCGTGTCACACCTTGACACTGAAAAATGCTTGTTTGGATAACATTTTTGTTACATACCGGCACTACTCATTAAATTTGTTTTAAGATACAGCCTGTAAACGGACAGCGCGTAGAGCGATTTCCCACTACGTATCCGAATCCGACCTGAACCCGTGAAAATACGGATCTAGAAAACTCGGACCGAATTCGGATATTGCTTACGCACTAGTCCAATAACTGACACAAGTCCAAACAATTCAGGTGCCCCCTTCTGGCATACGTAAATTTATCCGGACTTATTTTAATACTATGGCTTTGGTCCATCAAAATTCTTCTCCGGAATGGAGATTCACGGACGACGGAAACAAATCAGATGACGGAAGTCTGATCAAGTGCGTAAACTACCATAGAAATAGTTCTACGACTACTCCGGACCGTATTTTGACGGATTCGGATCGGATTCGGATCGGACGTAGTGCGAAACCGCTCTTCAGCTTCCTATATGGGAGATCGGGCACTAACCCAATGCGGGTTGGTAAGTTAAAACGATTGCCATAGTCGATAAATGCCTAATTCTTAAAATGCCTAGCAGTCTACAAATGCCTGATTCTTAAAATGGCCAATTCGTAAAAGGACTAATTCTTAAAATGATCAATTCGTAAAAGGACTAATTCTTAAAATGGCCAATTCGTAAAAGGACTAATTCTTAAAATAGCCAATTCGTAGAAGGACTAATTCTTAAAATGGCCAATTAGGCTTAACGTGCTTGCTGAAGCACGGAGGAGCTTGAGATATGTTTTGTTAGGTGATCCAGATCCAATAGGCCATTCAATAGATCCATAAAGGGGTACAGAGGTTGAAACTTTAGGGGTTGAATGTGGACTAAACGCATGTTTTAGACTCGGCTTCGGATTCGGTTCAAAATAAGAATGGCTAGCTACCACCCAAATCTGTCGCTATATCAAATATATTGGTTGGTAGCATTGTTGTGTTCCAATGTTCCAAATGTTAGAGATAAGATCGTTCGTCGAGTTAGAATAATTCGATCTTCGGCCTTATCGTATCGTATCGTAAGGTATCGTAATGAAAAAAAAATCCACAAGCGGAATTATAGAAGCTGCACTCTCTAACGCACGGGTCAGGTAGGTTAGGCGTAGATTAACTATTTCAGTTTAGGTTCCCAATTACATTATTAATCTCGTATCCGGAAACAAATACTTATCTTATCACAATAAAAAATTAAAGTACTTTTAACCTGCTTTAAACTAAAAATTTTAAGACAACAAAGCAATTAAAATAGTCTGAACTTCTTCCCCTTTTCACTTAAAAAACATAAAACACAGGCAAACTGCTTATAAATCCTATTTAAAAACATATACGACTAAAAAACTCTGTTAGCTAACTCTATAAATAATAAATATAATCGTTACTTCGCATCGGGTAACATCAAACCTCTTTAGGGACCTTATCTCGATTCCGTTAAAATATTGTCACCACATCCCTGCCGGCACCGAAGAGGTGACGAACGCCGCTTCCAAGCTGAGCATATTAAACTAACGATGGGAATAAAATAAAAGAGTATACTTATTTATGCATAATAATGTTTTTTGTACGTGGAATAAAAATGAGAGGACCCGTACAAATATCTAAATAAATGGGAAATCATAATGTGGACACGACGGCCGTAGATGCCGCGCCGAGATTACGCCGCGCTGCGGTCGCCTATCGTTTATATCAATTCATTGGGCCTGTTTACATTTCATTCATAAGTCCGATTAGACTGTTGTAAAGTTGCCTTTATATTTGTCCAGTGTATTCCTCGTAAAGGTCGATTAACAGGAATGCCTGTGCACTTGCCGATGGGATGGTATAGAAAATGTATGCAGAGATTTCTTTTGGAACAGAGACAGTTGGGGTTTTGGCTTTGTACCAGTTCGTTTGGAAAAGCGTATACATAAAAAGTAATTATGTAAGAAAACGATGAGTATTAAAATTCAATAGTTAATTTGGAGCGTTTGAGCTTACTATCTATTCGTAGTCTCAATTAACATTTTACCGAATTTTAATAAGTTTCAGTTTAAGATATTGTTTTTTCCTCGTTATCATAGCGAAATCACTGTCTCAAACTCAATGGGAGAAGAATAACTTCACATGAATGGCTTCGATTTAATGACTCACACATTAAAATATTAATAAAACTCACCGTATTGCTGTGAACGGGTCGCGTTCATTTGTTTTTTTGTTTTAATAAGCCCCGGTGTCGCCGATGCTCGCACGTTGCCCCTTATTTATTGACCTATTAGAGATAACATTCAGATCGAGATGCACGGCCAAGGACCTTTGTTATAAAAATGTCTGCTTCATTATTCTTGAAAAATTTAACTTTCGAAGTAATGTGGACATGACGCTTTAGTACCTCTACTTCTGTAGAATAGTAATTAAAATGGACTAACCAGTTTATAAAAGTGGACATTTAAGATCTATATAATATGATACTTAATTAATTGATTGTTGACGATGAACTACGATTTCTTCATCCACAGTTGACTTCACCCACTGTTGGGTTTCTTTGCTCGCGTGCTTGGTTCAGTTGAAGACTAAAAAGTAAAGTAAAAATTCATGATGAATAGAATAGAAAAGTGGAATTAATATAATGGTTAATGTTACTTGGAGTTTAAAGTTACTCGCGTGCGTAAGTTTACCCTTGAGACCCTACACGTGACCCCTGGGTGGTGCTAAATGGGTGACACTGACTGAGTGGTAGAGCCACGCTACGTTGCAGCACGCATTGGGCCGGCTCGCCCGGCGTAATACCACACTCTCACGGCGTGAAATAATAGCACTTGGTGCTGTCGTTGTTCCCCCCCCCCCCTCACTCACAATTCCCATTCCTTCATAAAACCTATTCCTTCCTTAAGGCAACTCATCTGCCATTCCTCTGGTGTTGCGGGTGTCCATGGGCGGCGGAGATTACTCTCCATCAGGTGATCCGCCTGCTCGTTTGCCTCCTATTATATAAAAAAGGTAGTCATTGAACAGTCTATTATTACGTTCAAAGCAAAAATTTCGATCTATCAAGGAAAATAATGTGCTCCTAACTACTATAGAACTATACGGCTCTCCAATCCAAAGATCACTGTCGCAAAAAATCTCGCTGCGTTCGGCGTGAGGGACAAACAAATAAACTCTTTTCGCATTTATAATGTCTAATGATGGGATATCCATAGTATTCCAACGGTTGGAGTCGGTATCCTCTCCTTATAATTTTTCCCAGATTTTTAATCCGAATAATTTAAATCAATACTCATTATGGCTTTTCAAAGGACAGTCATTTCGATTTTTTAACAAGAACAAAGAACTTGTTTTATCATCTGATATTAAAGGCATTTTAGTTTATGACTTTGTGGCTTTGATAAATAATAATCTAAAAATGTCGACAAGTTTTTCTTGTTTTGGGAACTAGTTTGTTTGAATATGTTGAATGTGTTGCTCTAGATATTTTAATATCTCATAATGGGATAGGTTTTATGACATAGAATTTTAAGTTAGGCGAGTTCGTTAACCTTTATCACATTATGCGTGCGATTAGTTACCTACATCAAATACTAATCAAAAACATCTTGAACTCTTGTTCACATGTCATTTTAAACTTTCATGGTCACTACAATTATTTTTATGAAAAAACGGGACTGTTACTCCGTGATCATGGTGCATGCAACTGCGCCAAAATATCGACAACTCAAACATGGTAATAATCCCGTTTTTTCATAAAAATATCTTGATCACATGTTCGCGTCTCCGTCCTTGAAAGACTGACTGCTACGCAAAATTAATTGTGACTTGTTCAAATTGGTCTAGTCTTCATACCTTTACATGTATAACTATAAAATATGTTTACTATAATACTAACTATTACAACGTAACCGAAGACTTCAGACGGCAAGAGATTTGACTGTACATCACTATGTGAACTGGTTTTGTTAGCATGGACATCCGGAACCCTCACTGGCCGGACGAGACACAACAGAACCAAGTGCCATTATTTCACGCTGGATATTCCGGAGAGGGTGGTATTACGCCGGGCGTGCGTGCTGCAACGCAGCGTGGCTCTACCACTCAGTCAGTGTCACTCATTTAGCACCACGCAGGGGTCACGTGTAGGGTCTCAAGGGTAAACCTACGGACGCGAGTAACTTTAACCCCCAAAAAGATTTATGTATATTTACGTAATATTTACGTACCTACCCAACACTGACTCTATGCTAATTAAAACCTCAACAGATAAATTTGAGGCCGACTTCACAGCTATAAAGCTAACAGGTTTTATCACGATCATAATTAGATCGATGGTTATTACGTATAATATAATAATCTTGATAATTGATCGCGGTCTTTTCGGTCGCCTTCGTGGGAGGCCGTTAACACCCAACTTTACTGCATTCTACATTCCTACTACAATAAGCTCAGTTTGTTTTTGTTAGATCGTTATCGGCGATTGTAAAACTGGGTTAAGGAAATGAAAATAGAAGGAACTGGAGCTCATAACGTTTGATTTTTATGTGGCTATGGTAAATTGTACAGTTAGAACAAAAGAGGTTCGGTTAGATTTATATTTCGCGCATCACTTGACTGTTTTTTGATGTCTCATCCCACCTTCTGTTCTGTCTCAACCGACGATTGAGTGGTAGGTCTGTTAAGTCCGCCTGGCTAGCTACCACCATCTTATCTGAGTCTGTCGCCATAACAACGATGTTTATAGCATTGTTGTGTTCCGACAATAGAGTGAGTGGTAGAGCCACGCTGCGTTGCAGCACGCATTGGGCCGGCTCGCCCCGCGTAATACCACCCTCTCACTAATATCCGGCGTGAAATAATAGCACTTGGTGTTGTTGTGTTTCGTCCGGCCAGTGAGGCTTCCGGAGGCCCTTCCTTCCCTCCACCCCCTTAAAATTCCTATTCCTTCCTAAAACGTATTCCTTGCTTAAAGGCCAGCAACGCATCTGCGATTCCTCTGGTGTTGCGGGTGTCCATGGGCGGCGGAGATTACTCTCCATCAGGTGACCCCCGCCTGCTCGTTTGACTCCTTCTATTATAAAAAAAATAGAAAAAACATAGCTAGTTCCTCAGAGGTTGAGGATTCCGGGTGAAGCTCGCTTCTACCTTCGGCCTTATCGTCACTTAACATCATGTAAGATGAAGGCCAAGCGCTTACCCGTCATAGAAAAAAAGAGAACCGCTTTTTTTAAATACCTAATAAAAAAAACTTAAAGTATAGAATGTATGGTACTGTCCTACTGCTTGACAAAGACCTCCGTCATTGAAATGAAGTCTTCGCTGCCATTGGTGGGTGTTGGCTTAATCACCACGCTTGCCAAATGCGGACTACACATAGAAAAGTCCGAATCACACTTCGCTCGACCCAATTGAACCATGGACCTCCGGTAATCTCCGGTAATCATTTAGACTCGTATTCTAAAACCAAACTCACACTCAATTTTTTCTTGAGTACAGTTAGAAGGAGATGGTACTGTTCATCGCATATATCGCCATTCCTTTCTAACTGTATTCAAGCATGGATTTGATTTTGAGTTTGGTTTTCGAATATAAGCCTTAAACCTACACTGTCACTCAAATCATAGACTATCTTCTACCAGTCACATAGAATATTAGTTATTATTCTGAGACCAGTCACATACAATTTCCTAGGGCTCGCGATAAAGACTTTTGTGACAGACTGAATTCCAGGCGCGAAAACCCGCAGTCGGAGTGATCAATAAAATAAAGAATGTACAAAAAGATCTCTAATTAATCGACATGATATTTCCTACATACGCGGCAAGTAGCTAAAAGTGACCTTATCTGTAAGCGATGTCACATTTATATACACATAAATAAGAATTATATTTAAAAATACCACCAACATTAATGAGCGGGTACACCTGTAATGTTAATTGAAGTTCATTATATTTTATCTTTACAGATAATATTCACGAGATGCGCTCATTCGATAACAAAACGAAAACTTGAAGAGAAATCATTGAAGGCATACCGAGCTACCGATACATTGGCTTCTCTGTCGATTAAAAGAGCAGTCTTGAGGAAATGTTGCGGGTTCGAGTAACGTCTGAAGCAGTCGCTTTTCTCAGAGGTTACATTACATTGTCAATTTATATACATACATACCTACATATAATCACGAATATTATCCCCGAAGGGTTAGTCAGAGACTAGGCAATGAGCATTGCTTAGTCTCTGAGTATGCAATGAGTATGTATGTGCAGTCTTTAGTCCGTTAGTCGCCTTTTACGACACCCAAGGGAAAAGAAGGGGTGGAAGTATTCTTTCGCCAGCTACGCGACACGATTAATTGTCGATATTATTATAGTTAATGCAAATCAACAATTTCAACTACTTAAGAATACACTGTATTCGTGAAACAATTCCCAATTGATTCGTTTTTTTTTTTTTTTTTATAAAAGAGGGAGGCAAACGAGCAGGCGGGTCACCTGATGGAGAGTAATCACCGCCGCCCATGGACACCCGCAAAACCAGAGGAATCGCAGACGCGTTGCCGGCCTTTAAGGGAGGAATAGGTTTAAGGAAGGAATAGGAATTGGGAGGAGGGGGGGGGAAGGGGCCTCCGGAACCCTCACTGGTCGGACGAAACACAACAGCACCAAGTGCCATTATTTCACGCCGAATATTAGTGAGAGGGTGGTATTACGTCGGGCGAGCCGGCCCAATTCGTGCTGCAACGCAGCGTGGCTCTACCACTCAGTCAGTGTCACTCATTTAGCACCACCCAGGGATCACGTGTAGGGTCTCAAGGGTAAACCTACGGACGCGAGCAACTTTGACCCCCTTAACCCCCCCGTTTTGTATGCGCACAAATAGTTAATTAGCAAACCTTTCTTCTATTCGAATTCAGTCTTGCAAAGTGAAAATAAGAGGTAATAAAAGTAGAGCAATAAATATCCAAGAAAGTTGTTTTAATTTCTTCTTTACACGGGGGCAGATTGCCGGCTCGATCGGTAAAACTTCCCGCTTTTTAATTTTCTTTAAAAACAGCCGTTTGTTTTACACATTTTATTTTAAGTGAATAGGTGGAAGGCTTTCTTAACTTCAAAACGCTTTACAGTGAACGTGCCAAGACATTTTGTGCTCTAACCCTGTGCGTACTTGATACACAATGGCGGCGCCGGAAATATCTTCACATTTTTAATTGCAACTTGGTAGGCTAACTTTAGTCTTTAGCGCGATTCAATTGTTTTTTATAAATCCAGGATTTTAACGAAGGCGAGCTAAAGCTTGCTATCAATGCTACACTGAGTAGCTATTTAAAATGAAATAGCTTATAGAAAGGCTAAGTTTAATGTCCAATGCTATTTTATCAAAATGAATGGGTAATCTTTCGAAAATCAGGAATTTGATAATTTTTTCTTATTTATTTAGAAAATGTTGATTTGGTAGGTTTTGGTAGGCAGATAGGATAGGTGCAACCTTTTTACTTATAATGGATATAAAAAAAATTAAAACATTAAAATCTAAGTATATTTATACAATATTTATAATTATGTAATATCCTCGATTACAATTGTTAAAAACAATCTCAAACGAATTATTCTAACAACTTGATTTGATCCAAGGTCTGTCATGTGTCCCGTTCCCGTCCAAGTGAAGGATAAAACTGAACGATCGCCTCCAGGCGTCCCCGGTCTAAGCGAAGGTAAAGTTGTATCTCAGGCCTAGGGCCACGATCATGGGAAAATTACCGATCGCCGGACGATCGAGCCTCGGCCGCGGAGGCTTATCAACCAGCCATTGTGCTGCATATGCCTGACATGCGCAATATTCCAACGAAATACTCCTTAGATTAAACAGGCACGATTAGAATATTTAGTACCGGGGAGGGGGTAACCGACTTATAGATGGTGAAGTGACCAGCCGTCGCGTGTGGCTCGGGAACGTCCTTTTCGGTATTGTTTTCTGGTGTAATTCAGGAAGCTTTTGGTCTTGAAGGGAAGGCTGAGGCTACTCTGATATGATTGGAAAAGTTAAAAAAATCGATTACGATCAGGATTCATACCTTCACCTTCTGACACGGTATAAAACGCACTATCAAGTATACTATCGTGATCTTGTTTTAACGCCTGTAATTCGTTGTACATTGCACAGCATGCTATACAGCATTTACCTAAAATGATAAACCGCCAAATTGTAACCTTAAAATAAAATTTGTTTATTTTTATGTCCTTAGTAAATGTTTGTATGCTTTAATAAAATTATAATACTCATATAATTATTGTATGAGTATATACAAGAGAATTACTCGTATACAGATAATATATAGATATCTATCTACCTGTATACTTCGATAAGACCACCTTTGCCCAATAGAATTCTGCCAGTCAAAACTGGCAAACGAGGGTAAGGATTATTACTATAAACAATGTCCCGTTATAATTACAAAATGAGTGGTTACGTTCGTCCGCGAACGGTGTATCACGATCAGGTAGTCATAGTCCAAGAGAAAGACGCTGCTCCGCCAGTTCATACAACCTGCGACCACGAACAAAACTATCGAGATGACCGCACCGCAATCTCTCAGCGCGGCCTATGACGGAGCAAAGTAATAAAGAATCATATAATTTTTTTTCAGTAAACTTACAAATACACAGTTTTGTTACAAATAAACAGCTCGGCGGCCGCGTGGCTAAGCGAGCCCTATAACCGAAGGTACAAATAATCACGACTATTATCCCCGAAGGGTTAGTCAGAGACTAGTAATGAGGACATCAAAAGCAGTCCTCTACCATAGTCCACTTTTCACCAAATAGAGACTGCACACGTGCTCAGCGAGACAGGTGTTGAGCCCATCGCCGCTCTATGCTGTTGGATGTATGTGCAGTCTTTAGTCCGTTAGTTGCCTTTTACGACAGCCAAGGGAAGAGAGGGGGTGGTAGTATTCTTTCACCGCCACGCGACACGGTTAAAACCGAAGTTCCAGGGTTCCATTCCCATGTCGGGCTAGTGCTCCGGACTTTTGAATGTATAATCCGGGTTTGTGATAAGACTGATAAGCCATTACTTACCTGTCAATTTAAAGAAGACTAATAAAATTGATCTCATTGATAAAAGGTTCAGCAGTGTGACAGTAGATATGCTTAAGTACTTTACACAGTTTTATTGTACTCCATATTGGTTGAGCACTTTGACTTTTTTCTACCTGATGGGACTTTAAAGAAGATGAAGGATAAACACACTTGAGCCAAAATTTTAGCGACGAACCAGCTGCCTTACAAGTACCTGTAGCTAACTGTGCGAACAGCAATACTGCTAGTATTACTGTTATGGCGGCAAACAACAAACAAACATGATGGTGGTAGTGGTAGCAAGCCAGGCGTACTCAAAAGGGTTATTCCACTTGACTCCAAAGCTATTGTTCTCAAAACTTCACCGTCCATACAGTGTTTCCACTTCGACTTCAAAATGATTTTAGGCATTTAATTTACATGTAGAAATATGTACGTACTTCACAATTCCACTTGACTCCAAAATAATTTTGGAAGAGTCAACAATTGTGTTTAAAACTTATTGTTGTTATTTATTAGAACTGGTTTGATTTACTGAATACTGAGAATTCACGTGCTGACTGTAAATCTTGGAGTCAAAGTGGAATGATTAAAATATAAATAAAATATTCACTAAAAAGTGTTTTGGTGTTAAAACGGAAAGTTTTTTGGAGTTTAGTGAAATAACCCCTTAAAATAAGCCCTACAACTCACCAGCGGGTCTATCGCCTAAAAAATATGGATATGGACCTGGGATTCATTTGACATTTGAAGCCCATATATATATTTTTTTTAATTTATTTAGGAATTTTGTCCTTATATGGGCATATTATGGGCTTCAAATGTCAAATAAAGCCCATGTCCATATTTTTTTTAGCCGATACAGGGGCAGTTCTTAAATCTTATAAATTTGAATAATGTGACTGACAATGTATTAATATGTGAAATGTGATGAGTCTTGTTACTTGAATAAATGATTTATAATTAAAAAAAAAATTAAATAACCTTTACTTCCTTTATTTATGGTGGATGAGGATTTCGGGTGATGTGCGATTTTAGTTGTTCTCACTTACAATCAAGTGGCCAGAGACGAAGATCAGATGCTTTTCCGCTGTAAGGAAAAGCTAACTTTCTACAAAGTTCAAGCGTTTTCGTAGATATTATACATAACTTAACATATTACATACATAACTCAAACTCAAAATATACACCCTTAATTTTTATTCGTTTTAATGAAACTAAAGGTGAGTTCCACCCATGAAACTGAACCACTTTTCCCAGGAAACCTATGCACAAAAATGACAAAAAAAATTCGACCTCCCATACTATTGTCATCAGCTGATCGGACAGTTTTGTAAAGGAGGTCGAAATTTTTTTGTAATTTTTGTAAATAGGTTTCTTGGGGAAAGTTGTTCAGTTTCATGGGTGGAATTCACCCTTAATTTCATTAAAACGAATAAAAATTAAGGGTGTATTTATTCAATAAACTCAATTAATATCGTTTAAATCTTTTTTAACCTAACACTCATTCATAGGACGTCTTTTTTAACTGTGGCAAAGAATGGGCGCAAGAAACCACAGCGCACAGAAGCAACGACATTTACAAAAAAATATTACTTAAGAATTGCAAATCCATATATCATATCCATTGCTTGCACTCACTCTCATAACATTCTTCATACAGTATGCTCGTCGGTTTAGGGTACTCTTAAGAGCCCTATCAGGGGGGTGTCACTCCGCAGTTTAGGTACGTTCGGCCGGCGCGGCTCCCAGGCAGGCCGCCTAGGCGTATGGTAGTAAAGGTTGCCGCTCGCGTCGCACCGAACACTGAGCGCCGAGTCGCTGTACTAAAAACCCTACGCTCTGTGACGTCATGACGTCAAATCGATATCGAGTCAGCGTTGCTTACCGGAATATGAACGCTCGGGTCACACGATAATTTTCAATTTCGCGTGAAAGTCGTTAGCGAGTGAACCTTCTGTACGGTAGTACAATTAGTTATTCTGTGTTATTACTTATATCTCGACTGTGATTTTTGCATAAAATGGCCAATTTTGGCGATCTTGATCTATGAAACAAAAATACGTTAACAATGTTGACTAATTAAATAGTGTAGAATAGCTATTGCCATAGTTCGTATCGGCTTCGCTTTTTGTAAATTTAGCTTATCTTTTTAATTAAACCCAAAATTGCAGAGAAAGATTTTCATAAAATGCGCGAAGGCAATTTTTTGAGCTCCTAGATAGAACTACCGTTCTGAGCAAATGAAATTAAAAAATAGAATGTTATCTCTTATATAGTCGTATAGTTCGTATCGGCTTCGGAACTTTTAAGATACCTATCATTGATTTTAAATAGAAAAAAAATCTTCGAAAATCGCTTTAAGGTAACTGTAAATTTCTCCTAACTACGATAATATTATTGAGTAAAGTTTATACCAGAATAATTGTTACTTCATGAGAAATAAAGATTTTATAATGAATTTATTATCCTATTTCGATAAAAACGATAAACACAACTGCAAAATTACTACAAAATGCGATGCGCCGGCCGTGTCCGAACTCAGTTTATTGTTGCAGATTGGAGATTAGTAATATTAAGCATGCATATATAATCCTATTTTGATAAAAACAATAAATACAACCTGTAAAATTACTACAGAATGCGAAAATGGGCCTTTTACGCAAAAATCACAGTCGAGATGTAATAGATTCATATTCATCAAAATTTTCGAAATGTATGAAGGGTAAGGTAATCTAGTATTTACGCCATGTAGAAAAGTAATGTGTGTTTTACTATGTTCAGTTACTTTCTCGTTGACGCAGCGGCTGCGATCATGCAAGTCCGGAAATGCGAATTTCCCAAATCCGGGTAAACGGATGGAGGACCAAATTAAAATCTACAGATCCTGTTTGCTTCTAAAGGCACTTTAAGCCCTAAGTATCGATTGTTCTCGTATTGGATTAAGAAAACTTAAACTAATCTTGTTAGAAACCACGTGGGAAGATGTGCCCAGCAGTGAGACGTTTATAGACTGATGAGGAGTAATTTAATTTGCTTAGAATTATGACTGACGATCAGATTCCAAGGATCCAGGACAGTGGGCCGTAAAAATCCTGTTATAGCTTATGAAAGCAATTAAGTGGTAAAACTCGAAGCCTCCACTGTCTTAATGAAATATTCCACTCCGATTATTAATGTTGGTCATTTATTGGTGTGTCGTATATCTACAACGCAAATAAAATAAATATGTGCAGTCCCTCTCTGTATTGAGACTTTATTTGTTTTAATTTTAGGCTGCCTTCACACTAGCGTTTGTCCAGCGTAGGCGTTCGATAAACGTCGCGTCTCTAGCGTCGTAAGTGTTTTGTTAAGACAAGCCCTGTGCGAAGTAGCTTACAAATAAATTATTTGAAATGAAAGACTTTTATGCGCCAAAAACAGAAATAAAAACTCTACAAAAAAGAAAATAAAAAGACATAGGTATCATCAATACAAACACAAGGTATAATAAAAACATAGAAAAGGTTAGGTAAAATGAAGATATTGGTTGATTATTCCCCACGCACCCTTTAGATGCCTTGCCTCTTTGAAAAAAAGCAGCTTTTAAGCCTTTTTCGCACTAGTAGAGTAATTTTATCGAGTTGTGAGTACATCGCTTCGCTACTTTACTTAAGTAATTTTAAAATAATAAATCTTGCAAAGCAAGAACTCGCTATAATATTAAATGACTCGCCAAGTTAAGAAGGTTTTAATCTAGTGAACAAGGTTTAAAAGTAAATGCAGAGCAAACACAGTAACAATGCGACTTACTCGTACGTGCATCGCATTGTACTTGACACCACGCATAAGCATTACGTTCGTCGTAGTACTTGTATGCTGGAAAAACGCTAGTATGAAAGAGCTCTTAATGACTTCAAGCCTCTTTTATGTTGACTATTAACAAATTTTATCATTCCAATACTTAATGCAGGTATACGTCGCTTTACAGCAGTTTATTATGATGTTAAAATAATCTAAGTTTAAAATCTCTCCTTCGAATTATGAATCATAAAGTGATAATTGGGCTAACATTAAATTCTTCGAAGTGAGCAATATAACGACCGTTGCCTACCATTTTACATAACTATATCAATTCGGTAAAGTGTCTTATAATTTTGTATGGGTGGTCTATTTCTATGAACGATGGATGACAGCTTCTCCTAGGTAAGTATGACAATTATCCGGCTGTCATCCACAGCTTCTCCTAGGTTAAGTATGACAATTATCCGTGAAAATGAGTGATTGTAAATAAATTATTATGTTTGTGTTTGTTTATTATTTGTTTATTTTTATTTCCTACTCTTTATAGAAACAATGCTAAGTAGATAGGGCTAAGAATCCTCTAGGCAAAAATATAGTTATATAATAGTAAAGTAATATATTATTATAGTAAACAAAAATGAAGTTAATATAGTACTTATATTACTTTTATTCTGAAAAATTATTTTGTTCCCAGAGGCACGCTGAAAAAGATTCTTGAGACAGACTGCTCTTATTATTTTATTTTGTTCACGTCGAAGTCGGGACCTATTGAATAAGATATGAATACTGAAAAGTATGAAATTTAAAAGTATTGAATAAAATAATAATAACACTAAGAAAAAAATCTAATCGTCAGCATTGCGAAAGACCTTTGATTTCTTGACCCCCTTGCTCACTGCTCTACCTACTCCAATCAAAATTCTTTATGAAAATATGATGCGTAGCTGTCTCATATAAATCTAAAATTCTCCTCTAATAACAGTCACTTTTCTTAAGATAGAACCGTAAATACTGTGAAAACCAAGAAACATTAATGCAACAGCAACATACAACAGTTTAAATTATTAAAACATAACATCATATTCATAAATTACGCCCCGCCGCATTTATAATGTACGACATCGCAAGGCATGTCCCTAATTAATGTAAGCGCGGCTCGGTACTTAATTAATTGTCGGCTGTCCATGACGGCGTATCATGAAACATTTATGCGATTCATAACAGGGCTAATTATGAAAAATGTATGAACGCCGGGCTTCTGTTGCGCCACCCGCGGGGCTATGCCGGCTCCTCCCGATACTTACTTACTTACTTACTGTTCTCATATTTATTAGTTACTCTGTACGCAACTGGAATGGCGCGGCGCGTAACTTAACTTTTTCATGTTTCACATGATTGTATAAATATCGATAAAGGCACAACATCGCTATAGTTTTAATCGTCTCTACATCTATGCTTTGAGAATAAATTATTTATGATCTTTTCTTTTTTGTTTCTAAATAACATTTTCCGGAAACAGTACCAAAACGAATAAGGAATACTTACAGATATCGATAAGAATGCAGTATTTGATTACAAAACATATTTATATGACAATTCGTGTTCAGCATTGGCACGTATACTTTATAAGGGAGGTGCGTTTATAAATATTCATTAGTCCGTACTAAATTAGTATGGCTAAAACTAACGAAATCAATTAAGTTTATATTTTTTTGCAATTAACAAGTCTCGCCGGACGTCATTCCTGGCCGCGGTGCGGGCACAATCAAGTGACATTGCGTGTGCGCAGCAAAAAGCAATGCATCGCCGTGTCATGTAAACATACTTGAGCAATTCCTGCGGAAGTCGGCGCTACCGGTCCGGTCGGCGGCGCGGCGCGTCAAAAAACAAATGGACATCAAAAAATGTTTTGTATGAGGACGAGTTATGAATAGTGATTTTATGTAGCTAATTTTCTTTTTTTTATTTCTAGTTCTATTTGTCCATACCCTGCAGTGGATTGAACTACTTTACTGTTAGTAAATAATGAAATCAAATCAATTTAATTGCATGAAATGGTTGTAGGCACTGAAGATGATACATAGGTAGTTTGATAACACTTTTTACCGAAGTCAAAGTCAAATAATTTATTCAATATAAGCCTTTACAGGCACTTATTGACGTCAAAAACTAATAAAATAACAGTTAACTAACATTTAGTGAAATCTTAACTGAAGCTTAACCGTGTCGCGCTTAACTCTTCCCTTGGGCGTCGTAAAAGGCGACTAACGGACTAAAGACTGCACATACCACAGAATAATATTCAAGCACATACATCCAACAGCATTGAGCGGCGATGGGTTTACCACCAGTCACGCTGAGCACATGTGCAGTCGTTATTTGGTGAAAAGTGGACTATGGTAGAAGACTGCTTTTGCGGTCCTCATTGCCTAGTCTCTGACTAACCCTTCGGGAATAATAGTCGTGATTAAATGTATGTACTTATGAGTTAACTACTGAATCTACTTTCCACCAGTTCAAATTTCGGGAGAGCCGGCGACTGAGAAGAAGCTGGCAAGAAACACAGGAGGCCTTTTTTGTCTCCCTCTTTTTAGTGTATTATACAATAATGTAGATACAATTTTGCCAGACACTGGAATGTAAAATTTATTCAATAAAAAAGAAAAAAAACAGACATAGAAGTTGATAAGGAACAAACAATAACAAGTGATACTGAATCAGAGAAGTCAAGGGAATTAATAGAAAGTATCTAATATTTCTATTTATGATTGTCACATGACATGGAATGGCACGCGAGTACCTACTTATTACAAAGATCTTCTGTGACCTCAAAGAGATTTCGCTTCGCAACTCGAAAGCTTTCGTGTCACGATTGTCAAACTGTATATACCTAACAAAAAGAAGTAAGGAGACCACAGTTTGGAATTTCTGCGTGCGTTTCCTACAAATAAATGTTGAAAAATTTACTTAAAATCACAAATCACGTATAACCTCGGTACATCATGCCGTGAAGTTACACTTTTAACAAATTTTCTATGACAGCGTAATCATAGAAAATTGAAAAGAAATGCTCCTCGAAGCGTAGTCAGCAAAAACCAACAGAGCCACGTGCCAGGTCGCAGCTAGGCAAACATCACGCACGGCTTGCTTCTCCTGTGCCCAGTGCTTGTTTTTGTCACTAGGTACCCGTTAGATTTAATCTTAGCCGATTCATCACAGAAAAAAAATATTCTACCAGTTTAGGGTTATACCTCACAACTTGAAATACATGTGGAAAAGAACTGGTGAAATACATGTACAAGAATCTACCTACATGTAAAAAGAAAATCTCACCTATGGTCTTGAAATAAAACACGACAGAAAATACACTATGTTTAACATCATATTTTTTTATCAATTTACAATTAGTTTATTTTCAGTTAAAGTCAAAGTAATTCGACGCAGCTCACGCAGCATAGGGTTTAGTTTTTAAACTTACAACCAATAGTAGACACAGTTTAGTTGCACACCTAAAGTAACAATTTGTATTTTCATCATTTGACTTAACTTCACACTCTTCGTTATCTTTCTAATATTTTTGATTTTTTGATTTTAGATTGATTTTAGGTAGGTACATAGGTCTTGTAGGTATGTGTGTGTTTTTGTTAATTAATGTTTTAGTTTCCCTCTACTTCTTTCTTTCTTTCTAATTCCTCTCTCTCTCTCTCTCTCTCTCTTCGAAAAGAGGCAAACGGTCTCCAATTCATAAACCAAAACTAAGTACTACGTTTGAAACGCACCGCTCACATTCCACCTGCACCTATATAACTCAAGTTAGTGCCATAAAAGTGCCGCGAAATGCTAATTCAAAACTTTCATGTCTAACAAAAGGACAAGGACAGAATACTTCCCACCTTCGAGCATGAGTTTTGCATAGGCTGGTGGCTAGCCAGTGGACACCTTACATCAAAACAAGTGAACGAGACTAGGGTTACCAGCCGACGTTGTTAAGTAGGATAGGTCAGGAACATTCGTTAAATGTTGTCAAGTTTTTACTGGTTTAACGTAAATATAGACTTTCATTTAAAATTCGGTAAGATAGGTAATACCTACAGTTAGTTTTAGGGCAGGAAGTAGAGAAAGGATTTCTTCTCTTAATTATATTTAGTGGATTAATTTATGACGTAGCGTATTATTTACAGCTATGTTTTAATACCTAGTCCAGTTATGGGTTATCCTTGTAGTGTCTATGTATAGTATGACTTGTCTATACATATATTTGTGTCGTGTCGTGTGTCATATTAACAATTATTAATTAAGCCCAACAGATACTTTAAAATATCCAGCCGTGTGTCGTCTTTAGAACGTGATTTTTTAATTATTATTTTTTCGTAACACGTTGGTACCGTGCAAGTTCTCTAATCAGCTTTAGTGTTGGTAACCCTAATGAAGAGGTGGTCTGCGGGGCGCGGGGCGGGCGCTGGAGGCGGGGCCGGGGCGGCTGCACCGCGCGCGACCTCCCTTGCAACTGGCCACTTGCACTTGTCTCGGATGCACGCCATTGAGCTGGCGCGTCTTTTGTTTAGACAAATTCCAAATTTGAAATATTTTTTCCAAATATACCTTCATCATATCTGTCATTGTCTAACTAAGTAACAAACGGTTGCCAGAACCTTATTTAGTACCTAGGTATTTTATTTACAAAAAGTAATTTCTAATCAAATTTGGTACATTTCAAAAGTTTACAACCTCAATAACAACAAAGTTCTTTCAAAAACACAATACACTAAGAATAATATAAAGTTACGTTGATAAAGTGCGATGTGGGTGGGATGTAGAGCACTTAGCGAAATGTGTTTGTTTTGATACATACGGTGCCATCTGTTGGCGGATAGCGGAACTTTATACGTGAATTCACGTATTACAAAAGGTGCATTGTTTTAAATTAGTTTTGATAGAAAAATCGATGTTGACAAACATTGTTGAATTGAAAAGTTATTGAAATAGTAATAAAATAAGGTTTTAAAACTTATCATTATTGCCTTAGTCTAGTCAAGTCTAGAAACACGTAGGTATGCGTTATGGCGATAGCTTGAAATCTCTGAGTTCTGATCGATCATAATAGCTTATGAAACTACCAACTTTATCTTCGCCCATAATCCTGGTTACATTGTTAAGCCCAAGAACAGTTCTGATAATTTTTTCTCCAAACTAGAGTAGCTTAACTAAGACTTTATAAAAAGTACAGCAACGTATGAATTGTTTTTTGTTGCTGTTGTTAGAGTATTGTTTCATAATCTAACAGTTGAAATTACAATCTTATATAAAATGTGTAGTAGTAGTATTGTTATCTAAGGTTTATGCGAACAATACACAATGAAATGAAACACTTTTTACGGATTTAACTCGCGTTTATTACTATCTACTTTTTAGGGTTGAATTTAATCCTGACGTTTCGGACCCTTTATATACATACATACATACATACATATAATTATCCTATCCTATATCCTATTAACCCCGAAGGGTTAGTCAGAGACCAGGCAATGAGGACCGCAAAAGCAGTCCTCTGCCATAGTCCACTTTTCACCAAATAGCGACTGCACATGTGCTCAGCGTGACATGTGATGAGCCCATCGCCGGTCTATGATGTTGGATGTATGTGCAGTATTTAGTCCGTTACGGACCCTTTAAGATAAACCCTAAAAAGAGATAATTCCATAAAAAGGGTTTATTTCAATATGTTGTATTGTTTCTCGAAAATATAGAGCTATTTATAAGTTTAAAAGTGCATAAGTAGAATTATTCGAGTCCTTACTTTTTAAGTAAACATTTGTAAGTAAGTACAAAAAAGGTTTTGCCGCTACCTGCCTCAAAGTAGGTGCACAACAAAAAGCCGACCCCCAATACCCACTCTCAAAACGGTTTATCGCAAACATTACCCAAAAATTTGTATAAAGGTGGCATAATCGATACAATTCCGTCCGTCGCTATCTCTTCATAATCTGACGCCGCGCCGTACTTTAAACGAGCCAATTCGTGGCGTAATAAGCTGTCACATTAACGGAATTTAATTCCGCCGGAAACCATACGAAACCTGCATAATTTTATGAGAGCACAGCGCTGTGCACTTTATTGCTGTGACGATGCACGTTACAATTTGTGATTCTAACATCCGCAAACACATTTACATGCAAATACACCGGGCGTTATTACTAAAACGAAACATCCTGTGCCGCCGATTGATTTACATATTTTTAATAACAGCAGGCGAAACAACAAAGCCTTATCCACAAAACACACGACGCACAATTGTAAGGACATCCGGACGGGCGAATTTTCGAATAATTACGAGAATAATACTTATGTGCCCTCATATCTACGCGCTCTATTATAATGACGTCGTCACTATGACTAATAAACGATGGGTCATTTAATGTGTTAGGTACTTACTTGATGATTCTGGTGTTGGCCAATAGGCGATAAAATTTTGTTTTTATAAATGATGCTTTGAAGGCAGTACAGGAATGATTGAATGGTTAATTTAAAAAAATTGGCTTGATGTAAGATTTCTTGAAAATTCTATCCGATTTAAAAAAAAAACAGTTTACGATTACGAGAAATATTTCTTTTCTTATTTAGAGAAATTATTAACGTAAATATAATGGTACTGTTGAAGATGACCCCAAAATATATCTGCTCTTTTTCCTTGTACGTATTTATCATTATACTGTCGCTTTTTTATATCTAACGTCACATCTGAAGTAAAGATAAAAAACTATAATTTAGAAAACTGCCAAAAAGGATAATAGGCTGTACAGGTCGCCAACAGTAGGTACTTATTCGTTTTTTTATTATAGTGATGACTTAATTTCTATGATAGAGGTACACACGACGTCAAATCAACCTACACTAAACTGTCAAATTTCTCTAATCAATATTGATACTTAAGACCAAACAATAAACATTCTTCTAGTAAACATTTCATCCTATATTTATATAGCATTGCATTGAGAATGCAAAATTTCAACAAACAATAAAGTTCAAAATTGATTGTAGAAATTTGACAGTTTTGGGTTGGTTGATCTGACGCCGTGTGTACCTTGGCCTAGCTGGGACTTGTGAGGCAGTAGAGGCCGTTTAGTTGCAGTTACTTGTATGGTCTAGAAAAATCAAACGTACAGTCATAGAAAATCTCTTTCTTTAACCGATGCTGAAAAAGTGGTAAAAATTGGTCCAGTTCTGAAGGAGGAAACAGGGGACTACGAAACGTCGTTTTTCTGTGTATTGTATGAGAATTTTGCATGCCACTTCGACGTAGTGTTTCCTCTTAACGTCTGGGTCTGAAACTGTTGGGTCACCCCTAGAAAACAGAAGCAACTATATATTCTAATTTTTTGAACATTATGAGATACCTTGAAGCTATCCCACTAATTCCTTAATTCACATACTTACCTATAATGATTTCATAACAAATTCTTGTTGATAAGATCGAGGCATTAGTATCTCGATAACAATAACTTAATACTTGTGTAATATGACTAAAATTGATTTCTTATAATCGTATTACTTAAAAGAGCATAAACTTTTTTACTTAAGAAATAAGACGTAATAAAGTAATTTTGTTTGCTCATGAATCAAATATATTTATTTGTATGTAAGCCCAATAAGTTTCTTCGTGTGTAATTTATGTGTGTACCTAAAGTTAATTTTCATTTTATGTCAGTATTAGAATTGGCTACTTGACAGTTTTCGAATAAGTATTTAAAAAATTACAAACGCTTATTTTATACCCCGTACAATATTTTATTTCTCGAAAAAACCTTTATTTAACAGAAAAAACATATTTTTCTTTATTGATTTCAAATTTCGTGCGAAAACGGTTGGTCACGTGACATTTTGCTCTGTGACGTCACATTTCAATAAATATAGAAACCTAACTTGAAACCTGACAGATAGTTTTTGATAATTTTGTGATGGCCGCCCCTTGCCACCCGTGTTTCGGGTCTTGTAATCCACAGATAAAAAATCGCAAAATTATTTTGTAAAAATAAATTATTTACAAATTATCTTAATAAAAAAAACTATTGGATAATTATCGTTAAATCATAAACTACCATTTCCGACATATTTTACTGTTACAACTGTCAAATAGCCAATTGTACGAAGCTAAGGAAGGGCTATATTAAAGCAATCCTATCTGAAATCTACCTGTTATCAATTTAAGGCGAAGTGCACCTTTTCCCCGAGCGACTGCATTATTTATTCATTTGTTCGATAAGGTATAACATAAACAAATTCACGCGCGTGAACACAGCCCAGAAAGCTTACCTTTTATGTAAATTAGGACGAAATGTATGCGCTCCCAAGTGTAAACGAAATATCAGCTGATATCTATTCCACTATTAATTTCGTAAGCACGAATACATGAGTAGAGCGTGTTGATATTTCACGTGTTTAACTACGTAGGCGATGCTATCGGCCGTCGTCACCTGCACGGAAGCGATACGATTTAGTTAACACAAAAACCACATTAGTCCGCCTGCCTTAATTATAATAACCCAAAACAATAGACGGTTATGCATTATTAATTTCCGTACCAAACAAATGCTACGGAAGGTTAATTATTTGTGTTGTAACAAGGTTATAGACAGAAAGCTAAAAAATGTAGTGGCGGAAAAAAACTGGAAACATACATTATCTTTTATAATGATGTTATAGTTATTCCGTTATAAAAAAATGGTTATATAATTAATGGTTGTAAATACAAACAAATTGGTATAGATTCCAATAATAACGCAGGTGCAAAAATAACAAAATTACCAGATCGCTACCAGATGTTACAGCGCTAAATTGTGAACAGTAAATCTTATTTAAATAAAGTATTTCGTGTATTATAAACATGTGAATCTGAATAAACATACATGCAGGTAAATCAGAATGGTAAATGACTAACTGTAATATAAATATCTGTAATAGTTAAACTAGCGGGTGCTGCGATCAAACAATCTTTCAGCCGCTTCCACAAAGCTTAACATATTTAAAATGAATCCGTTGAACATCGTAAAATATTCGATAAACAGGGGCGGGTATGTGTGCTTTCGTCGAGTTTAACATTGCTATTAAACAGTCGTGAAATGGACAGAAATAATCAGGTGGATCCGTTACACCGCGTCATTCGTATGACGGCTGCGTATGCGCATCGCTCCCAGCGCAGCCCATTGCTATGCTATGGACGCGCTAGCGTTTTCTTATCGTGACATTTACCTTAATCGTTGATTTACTTTGAATTACTTCATTACTTTAACGTATGGTTATTAATTAGTGCTGTTACTATGCCGATGCTTGATTAAATAGCACGTTTAGCATGCTGGGTATCATACCATACTTTATAAGACCGGACTTATAAAAGAGAGCTCGGCGTGAGTGAACGATGCGCGTGCGCTGCGCCCGCGCACCAGTCGCGTGGTTTTTGCCAGTCACGGCGCGCGCCTGTCTGCCCTTCCAAAAATTTGCCGATTCAATACTGGGAACTAGGACATTTTTTACGTGATACTAATGTCTGCAACTATTTTCAACACTAAGGTTTGTTGTGATCAAATTTTAATTAATTTGTTCGGTTAACAGTGCGTGTGGCTGAATGTTTGGTATATCTACCTAATGCAGCCAATCTGCTTACAAGCTTAAAATCTTCTCAGGACTAATCCTGTACAATGTAATCTTTGTAGACCTCTATAGTCAGGTTACCTTGACTTGTATCGGATATCTTTCTAAAATCTTATGATTGTAGATAGAGAGCGATAGAGAGAGAGCTAGAGTGATGTACTTCTTTCTACAATCTTACGGTTGTAGAAAGAAGTACCTACAATCGATGACAAGTGAGACAAACGAAGATGTTAGTTTCACGTTTTCTAGTGCTCAGTTATCGTAAGTGGCTCTTTTGTTGTCCACAGAAAAACGTGAGAAAGTTATTTATTTTCATGAAGAACTTAAGTGGTTTCGATCGTGAAAATCAAACAAACTTTATTAGGTCTGGTCTCAGAATGGGTGAGCTCCATCATGATACAGAAGGGATCTTATGAGTTATAACGTTGATTGCGGCGGATATCTTAACGTCGCAATCACTATTCCGCATTAAGACAGCGTCACAGATTATTGAAGTCATGTGATGGACTATTGCTGCCTTATATAAAAGGACCGGACATCAGCAATAAGACCTTCCCACATAGAGGCAACATCACCGGTTTAGAAGTCTACAAGTAATAAACAAGGACATTTATCGAAAGATGATGAGCCTTCACTAGATAGCTGACCATTTAGCAGCGTCGCAGGATGGAGGCTTACTCGATGAACCTTTACCATAGGCAACTGTTCAGTGTTTTAAACGGTCCAAGAACATCGAATCTCAGCAAACGGACATAAAGGGACATTTACGCCATGAGCCTCCGTACTTAACTGTTCAGCGTTGTGTTTGAATCGGTCCAAGAAGATATCAGCATAGGGACTTCTTCTGTAGG
This sequence comes from Scoparia ambigualis, assembly GCA_963921215.1. NCBI lineage: Eukaryota > Metazoa > Arthropoda > Insecta > Lepidoptera > Crambidae > Scoparia > Scoparia ambigualis. The sequence goes on from OY992505.1 coordinate 18,141,445, forward strand.
AAGTTCTTCTCTACAGCTAAAATACGTCCTGAATGGGTAGAGGCAAAAAAATGTAGGACGATTCAAAAGCACTTTAGCAAAGAGTTTATTGAATTAATAATTTTTGACATTGACTTTGGATATTAAGGGGCATTTACCTTGATTCCATGAGCTTCCACAGTTGACCGTACGGCGTTGTTTTAATCGCCCGATTCAGTAGCGGCGGCAATTTACTACCGGGCGGCGAGCGGACGCAGGCTCGCCTCCCGCGGCGCGGCTCCGAAGCTCAGCTTTTTACGCTCGCATGCTCGGCTCGTGTCTTTTTCGCTCTTCGCCATCGGAATTCGTTGAGGGATCGCCGCGGCCGGTGGCAGACGTCTTGTGACATGTCACCGGCAATACGTGCGCTGCGTACACGCCAATTAACCAGTCATCTCACTCGGAACTGTGGCGATACCACTCGCTCCTCAAGTTCCGAGGAAGGTCGCCTTTATTCAAGGAACTGTTAAAACAATTACCTACGCACTGAAGAAATCATGTCACATCCCATTTTGTACAATGCAATGTAAACAATTTTGAGGTTACTATACATTTCTACGTTATCGTAAGATGAATTCGACCCTTCTATCCTGTTTGACGAGTGCCGGTATTTTTAAATGATTTATGTCAGAATCATGTTAAAATCTTAAAGGTTACAATTTACAGTAACTATTTTTCATCTCAATTATACGTGCTTGCATTGAATAGAATATCAAATGTACGACCATCGTATCAGACACACTAGAATAGGCTAAAGTCAAGACGCCATACCCGACGAAAGAGTGTACGAAAATCCGGTTTACAGGCTCTCTATATTATGTACAGACATGTTCCTGGGCACCGGTTAACCCGAGTCAAAGTTTTAGCCATTAGAGATGACTTCTTATTTTCCGCTCTCGCACCCTCCGGAAAATCTAGTAGGAATCGGAGATGCTCTATCGAGATGCGGATGATGATTCGCTAGGAATCCTCCGGGGATTGTTCGGTCTGCTTGAGGAACCTTAAGTTTCTAGCCATCCGCAAAATCTGGTTGGACTATTTTTAAAGGGCACAGTTGCTCTATCTTTATCGTATCACTCCGTTAATCGGTCCTTGCTAATCATATCCATTGGCATCCGATGGGCCATCCTATTGAACAACTACACTCGAGAGCAATGAATCCGGGTCACTTAAAGAAATCTATAAATCTCGGAAACTAAGAATGCTAGCTTAATGAAATAAATTGTGTTTATTAGACAATTAAATACTCCTTACATGATGGTAATAAAATTTATGAGTCACTACATTTTATTTACAAAAAATTACAAAAAGATCAAAACTGCTGATCTTGTCTTAAAACCAAAATAGGAAACATGACGTTTTATTTATTTATTTATTTATTTATTTATTTATTTAAGGACAGTTTACAAGTCACACACCAAAAATATCAAATACACATGATTAAGCATTACAATGTTGTAGTGTGGCCTTAGTTACAAACTGCCACGACAAGCACAGATCACTTGGAAGCATAAGTAAACTACTTAAATTTAAATTTAAAATATTTAACTACTCAAATTTAAAATATTAAACTACTTAAACTTGTATAATTAACTACTTTAATTTAAATTTACTTAAGTTAAATTTAATTAAGTAGGTACTAAGTACATACCTACTGTAGAAATTTTAGAAGTATAGTGGTATACATAGAGAAGTGCCGTGCGGCTTACAGGCTACTTATTGCAACAAAGTTTTTAAAAATGTTCTCCTGAACTCAGTAAACGTTTTTGTACAACATTACGATTTTCTTGAATTTTAATACTTCGTATTGCCTCCTTGTGCTTTCATTGCTGCGTCTACGCGGTTTGGCATGCTGTAGACCAAATTCCTTTTTCAAACTTGATTTTTTTATGACATAACTTTACAATAACTAAGAAGTTTTAACATCTATTTCATTAAGCTAGCATTCATAGTTTCCGAGATTTATTGGTTTCTTTAATAGGTATGTTTAAGTGACCCGGATTCATTGCTCTCGATGTATTTGTTTGGTAGCAACTCTGAAAACTTCTTCCTCAAAGCCGTCAACGCATCAGCGATTCCTTTGGTTTTGCGGGTGTCCATGGGCGGCGGTGATTACTTCCCATCAGGTAACCCTCCTGTTCGTTTCTTTCCTTCTCACATAAAAATAAAAGCTGTGTTCCATACATTTAGGTCGAAAAACTATTGCAGTTTTGTATAGAACAGCAGATTTTTTGACGACCTCCTTGGTCGAGTGGTTTGTACACCGGTTTTCATGGTGTCGCCATCTCTGAGGTCCCGGGTTCGATCCCCGGTCGGGTCAATTTAGAAATTAATGTTTTTCTAAATTGTCTCGGGTCTGGGTGTTTTCCATGTAGTAATAGTCCAATAAGTATGTTTTTAAGTATTTTAAGTATGTTTATCCGTTGTCTAGTAACCATTTAACGAGTTTCTTCGAAGCTTCTCTTGGGCTAGATGATTGGTGTGATTGTAAGAAAGTTTAATTTAATTAATTTAATTTAATTTTTAATATTGCCTTATGTAAGTATAACAACCGTGTCGCGTGGCGGTGAAAGAATACTACCACCCCCTCTCTTCCCTTAGGTGTCGTAAAAGGCGACTAACGGACTAAAGACTGCACATACATCCAACAGCTCTAGAGCGGTGCAGTCTCTATAATTTGGTGAAAAGTGGACTATGGCAGAGGACTGCTTTTGCGGTTCTCATTACCTAGTCTCTGACTAACCCTTCGGGGATAATAGTCGTGATTATACAGGTATACAACTCATTGCCTTGGTAAATCGGCCTTCGCCCCTCTAACAAGTAAAAGTCACGTTATATGCCCCAAAAACGTTAGCACAGTTATATTATGTATGCTATGGTTCTAACTCACGTTTACGTTAAATAATCGTAGGAAGTACCTACCATAAAAATAACTATGAACGTAGTCATGGGTTGAATAGCAGTTCCGCTATGAAAACAAATTGCTATTTTACTTTTTGGTAGTTGAGCCCCGTGAGATTAATTGTCCCTATCTGTTTGTACAAACATCACTATATTATGCTTTTATTAAAGTGTTTATATTTTTACACCTTAAACATTGCTATATAGTCGGAAACTTCACTGAATAACTGGTAGTAAGAAGAATAATTAACCCATCTAACTTCTAATCCAATTCGGTTAGTCTGTATCTATTCAGTGTCACAACAGCAAATATTATGTTATTATCGCAAATTGGTTTTCATTGAATGTTCCTAAATCTAGCAAAAGAAGGCTAAAGGCTAAAATCACTTTGGGTCGCTGCGCCAACTTAGTGATACTTTGCTGTAAAGTGTAATCCATGGTGCGGTAACGTGATGACAAACCTACTTTTAATCAAAAATCTTGTTCATACTTATGGTGTCCGGGAGAGATCAAATTTAGTGATAAGATTTTTGTAAGCTCACTTTCTTAGTTTCCTTGAAAGGTTTCAAGTTTATTTTATATCTTTCTTATGTAAAAGACTGGCATGTAAAACATGTCATTAGTTTTATGTGATGTGAAATTTATTTATCTTGTTTTAGCTTAAAAACGGGCATGCAAAACATATGTCGTTAGTTTTATGGCATGTCATACATTAAATAAATACTTATATAGAAGTCTATATTGAGAAATCTAAGCGTAGTAGTTGAAAATACCTGCGTCACGGGGGGCAAAGCACGTCTGCGGCCAGCGCGCAATGAATTAGATGCAACCTTAAACGGTGATGAAGAGACAACACTTCAACACGAGAAATCTTAATGAATACTTACCGCACTCGGCCGTAAGACCCCGCTCGTTTATATAAAGTGTTTTCCTTAACAGACGACAAAAATACATGCTTACTATAAACCAACCAACTATATAAGTACCTATAGCATTTCCCCTTTTTGTCGGAGCAGGCGCGAACTGTTTTGAAGAAATAACTATTGGATGTCTCGGCGATGGTGGCATAACAATGACAGCTGTTACAATAGAATCTTATGTTGAACAAAAAGAAAGGGCGAACCTGGAGTCGTGCGAACAGGAATAAAACAGTGCAAATTGAGAGAAATCCCAGCGAGAGGCATAGACGAGTATAACAAGTCCAATATTGTGACGCGCCGAGGTAGCCTAGTTTGGACATCGGACACCCTTCATCTTGCATACGCCGTCACCTTTTAAGTCGTTAATGATGATCTAAGAACGGGCACACAAGAAAATTGCTCGCAAATGTAACATATAGTAAAGTGACTTACATTCAATGACTAGAAATGGTTCACGAAAAAAAGCAGAACTGAATCAATTATTTCTTGTAATGCAAATGAGAATGGTACAAATAGCGGTGTTATGTCCTTCGTACGTTTAACTTGGACCGTGCAATAAATAAGAGTTAAAGTTCGATCGATACTGAAGTTTTGGTAGTCGAGTGCATGGCGAAGGACTCAGACCGATATCCAGAAATCCTGGATTTCATTCCCAGGTCAAATCCCAAGTTTTATTCAGATTTTTTGATGCATAGTATGTGATCACTAATCCTAATTTGGCACGCATTGTGATTCAGCCAATACTCATTAATTAAATCAATTGGGTAATTGATTTTAAACATGGTGACTTTTACTCAGCTATTAAGCATACTTATAGAAGATCGTAAAACCAGAAAAAAAGCAGAAAAAACCTTAGTTAATCAGTGCCGTTCTATTCGAACGGCCAAGAATCGAATCGCAAAAAAAGGTTGGAGCGTAATGCACTTAAAGTTGAGCATTGTAAACAATAAGTATAATGTTGGACAATTATGGGAGGCGAGGTGTCGACGGGCGCGCTACACGTGTTAGCGAGCTGCATAATGGATGATCCAGGGTCGTGCGCCGACGCCGGCGAAACGAGCTCCCTATAAACACTATCGTGCTGTAATTTTTTGTGAAAACGTTACCTAATGCGTGTTGGGTAGTGCTTTTTACGCTGTCGGTGCTTGCCGTTCGTAATCCTGAACCATCCTCATGGTATGCCATGAGGATGGTGCAGGATTATGAAGGGGCTAGGTTATAAGTGGGGTGGCCTCCCCTTTTCCAGTCCAGTCCCGTCCAGCTTAGTCCCCTAGGTGGGGAGAAGAGTCCCGAGGTGGTCCCTGACTTTGACGTAAGACAGCATTCTAGTGAGACAAAAAGAAAGTCCTTTTTTACACACTCAGCTTCTGTTTTTTTTTTATAACACTGGTGGAAATCTGTTATACGGCTCGCCAGATGTTAAACGGTTGCCGTAGCCTTAGACGACGAGACTTTAATTACATAAATTAATTGTAAGAGTACGTACTTATCGTAATAAACTTTTTGCCTAGCCCTACAGTTTTCCGGTAGACAATGCCATTTGGCACTAAACCCACCATTAGCAATGCCTTAAATTGTTATAATAAAACAGGTAAATAAGTATAACGCGATACATAACTATATTGTATCTATATATATATTATATCACTTGGTAACTCGCAACCTAGTTCAAGGTCCCAATATCATAACCCGCACAAATATTAATATTTATCAAAACAGAAGCAAAATATGACGGAATATTTAGCGGCGGGTCGCATAATGTGGCCATATATAATGTGAAAGGGTAAAAAAAACGCGCTCGCCCCGGTGGCAGCCCTCGGAGTAAGAGGAGCCGCCTTTCCATTGAATCAAATTCATATATTTTGAGATTCAGTCGCCAATTTCATCGGTACAGCCCGAAAAAGAGGTGAATAGAACGTTAGGAATGTTGAAAAAAAAACAATAGAGAATCATCTCGTTTTTGATCAGAAAAAGTGTTTTTATGACATCGACCAGACCAATCGTGTTTTTTTTGATAATTCTAAATTCTCTTAGAAGTACAGCCAGTATACTGCAGTACAAACGCCTCCATCATCAAAACTTTTTCGTAATAATAGAATTTTAAATACTTCTTAGGCAGTGTATATAGAGTGCCACAAGCGGCAACATATTACGATCGGCTACGATGCCGTAATTACGACATCCTAGTACAAAGTGTATAGAGTGCCACAAGCGGCATTGTTTCTCATTCGGTTCTGGAACCGTAACATAGTTTTTTTTCCATAATGTTCAGAACACTTAATATTCAAAAGATATTCTTGTTTACTTGTTTGTGCTACGCTGCGCTTCGCGATTGTCTTAAATTTCTAACCTCTCATGTGACCTACAAGAGTAAGGCAGCTAGCATTTCTGTTGCCTAATAAAAAACTTTACGGTAGATTAATTAGGCGGCGTCACTATTATACCACAAAACTTACAGTTCCCGAACCGATTGAGATACAGTGCCGCTTGTGGTTTGTATACAACACACACACTTCCTAACTTTTATCAGTTTTTCTTATTCCATGAATTTTTGAACTTTTTTTTAATTTTTTTATATTTTTATCATATACATTATGCACACTTAAATCAATTTGCCTAAATTTATACACTTAAAATAGACTGTATACCCTCATTTTTTAAGCGTTTAAATGAAATTAAGGGTGAGTTCCACGGTTCCACCCATGAAACAGAACAACTTTCCCCAAGAAACCTATGTGAAATTTCGACTTTGTGCGCTGTGGTTTCTTGCGCCCATTCTTTGCCACAGTTAAAAAATTATGTCCTGAATGGGTGGTAGGTTAAAAAAGATTTGGACGATTCAAAGTACTTTTAATTGAGTGTATTGAATAAATATATTTTGACTTGACTTGACTTGACTTGAGTTCCCATACTAATTGTCGTCAGCTGAACGTACAGTTTTGTATGGGAGGACATAATTTTTTTGTACTTTGTAACGGTAACGGTGTACGGTGGAACTCACCCTTAATTTTCTTTACAACGTATAAAAAATGAGAGTGTATATACACTCGCTAAACTAGACCTTCAGACTAACTATAGATATACTCTCCATCTTATCTTAGTCTGTCGCCATAACAACGATGTTCATAGCATTGTTGTGTTCTGACAGTTTGAGATGAGACAACCAGTTCCTCAGTGGTTGAGGATTCCGGGTAAAGCGTGCTTCCACCTTCGGCCTTATCGTCACTTACCATCAGGTGAGATGAAGGCCAAGCGCTTAAAAGTTGTAGAAAAGAAAAATAGTTTATTAGTGACTTCGTTTATTTCCAAGTTCTTTTTCTTCATACACTTAATACTGTTGAATATTATATAGTAAAAATGATTATAACTAATTGTGAGTTGTATGATGGCGGCTCATCAAAATAATACTACCGACTCATTTCTTCCCTTGGGGAGTTGTAAAAGGCGACTAATGACTAATGGACTTAAACATACATCCAACCGCAAAGAGCGGCGATGGGTTCACCTATGGCACGCTGAGCGCATGTGTAGTTGTTATTTGGTGAAACGTGGACTATGGCAGAGGACTGATTTTGCGGTCCTCTTTGCCTGGTCTCTGACTAACCCTTCGGGAAAAATATGGGGACTTCAACGCCCACCATGAAACATGGTTGGGCTCCTCCAAAACTGATCACGCTGGTAGAGTCGCTCATGCCTTCGCTCTGACACAACACCTACACAACTGGTTGACCAGCCCACCAGGATACCAGATAACGTAGGTCACGCGCCCTCCTTATTGGACTTAATGCTGACGAGTCGCCCTGCAGGGTATAGAGTGTCGGTGCTTGCACCTCTAGGCTCGTCAGACCACTGCTTGGTTATTGCCACAGCACGGCATAGCGCTGGTCCACCGAAAACGGTGGAGACCAAGCGTCGTCCGTGGCACTACTCGTCAGCAGATTGGGATGGATTGCGTGATTACTTTGCGTCCGTCTCATGGGGCCAGAGCTGCTTTCTTGAAAAGAACCCGTCGGAGTGCGCTTCTGCCATCGCTGATGAGATCTTGTTGGGTATGGAATATTATATTCCGTACACAGATCTTGCCAGCGTTGGTAGAAAACGGCCTTGGTTCAATCGCGAATGCGCCAAAGCTGCTGAATGCAAGCAGGCGGCGTATCGTGCTTGGACAAGGGCTTGCGCACTAAATGGCCCGAGTACCGGCTCCTTGAAGGCGGCTTACAACAAGGCCTCTAGGTTTAATAAGAGGGATCTCGCAGGAGCGGATGCACAAAGAGTCGCTCGGGTAGGGCAGGAGTTGATCTACCCGATCTACCAATAGCTACGGCACCCTACGGGTAGCCGTAGCTATTGGCGGCTCGCAAGGCCGTGCATACCAACTTCTGCTCTCCCTCGTTGCCTCCGTTGAAACATCCAGATGGCTCGTTAGCCTACCAGCCGCTTGAGAAGGCGAACTTGTTGGCTGACCTTTTCGCGGCTAATTCGCGAATCGACGATTGTGGCGCCGCTCCACCTATCATAGCACATTGTAGGGCCACCATGCCTGATATTCGTATCAGGCAGTGTGATGTACGTGCCGTGCTGCGGTCGCTCGATGTGCGGAAGGCTAGCGGGCCGGATGGTGTTCCGGCGATTGTGCTGCTCAGATGCGCGGCTTAGTTGTCTCCTGTGTTGACACGATTGTTTAGGATGTCTTACGATACATGTATTGTGCCGGTGTCTTGGAAGGAAGCGAACATACAACCCATCCCCAAAAAAGGGGATCGCTCGGATCCAGCCAACTATCGACCCATCGCTGTAACTTCTGTGCTGTGCAAGGTGTTTGAGCGGATAATTAACTCCCAGCTCATTCACTACCTAGAGGATCACTCGCTGTTCCATGATCGCCAGTGTGGGTTCAGACCCAAGCGATCAACGAGTGATCTTCTAGCGTACGTTACTCACGCATGGGGTGAAGCGATGGACAAGCATGGCGAATCTCTGGCAGTTAGCCTTGTTGTCGCCAAAGCTTTCGATAGAGTATGGCATAGCTCCCTTCTTTCCAAGTTGCCGGCCTTTGGTGTGCCGCCCCGTTTGTGCGACTGGGTTGCAGAGTTTGTGTCCTTTGTGAGGGTAGTTCCTCCGAGTTCTATAAAGTCAATGCCGGAGTGCCGCAGGGTTCTGTGCTCTCACCACTAATTCTTCTGCATATCAATGACATGTTGTCCTTGGGCAATATTCAATGTTATGCGGATGACAGTACGGTGCATGAGTGGTAAATAGGACATCCTGCTGCAAAGCAAGCTGATGTCGTGGTGAAAAGGCAAGAACTGGTTGCCAAACTGAACCTGACTCTCGATCGTGTCTCCAAGTGGGGATCTGAAAACCTGATCGAGTTTAATGCCAGAAAAACCCAGGTTTGTGCATTCTCGTCCAAGATAACTAACTCCCTTCCTTACTCCTCCCTCTCTTCAGAGCTCTCATTTACCCATTTCAGTGTGCTGAGGTCCACTTAGGAGTTATCTTGGACGAGAATGCACAAACCTGGGTTTTTCCGGCATTAAACTCGACCAGATTTTCAGATCCTCACTTGGAGACACGATCGAGAGTCAGGTTCAGTTTGGCAACCAGTTCTTGCCTTTTCACCACGATATCAGCTTGCTTTGCCGCAGGATGTCCTATGTATGTTCTTGGCATGGACATCGGCCAGGAACTGAATCCAAAATGTTACATCGAGAGTGTTATTTTAACTGCCTCTCGTAAGTTGGGTATTCTCAATAAGGTGAGGCGGTTTTTCACTCCCGAGCAACGCACTGCAACACACAGCGCTGTACAAGACTCAGGTGCGATCGAGTATGGAGTATTGTTTCCATCTATGGGATGGCTCTGCTAAATACCTCCTCGATGCACTTGATAGACTGCAAAGGCGAGCGGTACGCATTTTTGGAGATGCTGAGGTTACAGCCTCTCTTGAGGACCTCCAGCTGCGTAGAGACATTGCTTCTCTCAGAGTCTTCTACCGAAATTACTACGGAGAGTGTTTTGAAGAACTTTTTGATCTAATCCTGCCCTCTCCTTTCCTCTCCCGGACTACACGTGCTGGTCTTAGGAACCACCATCATACTGTGCAGAATATCAGCACTCGTACCAAAAAATTTGGCAAGTCGTTCCTCTGTAAGACCATTCGGCTTTGGAATTCTCTGCCGGGCGCATGTGTTTCCCAGTTCCTATAATCCCGGGTCTTTTAAACGGGGCGTGAAACGGTATTTATGCAGGCCGTCATGAATGGGTGCGCTTGTTACCGTGCTTGTTCCACGGTGGTGAGCGCTCTCATTATTTTGGACTACATCGGCTGCTTACCATCAGGCAGGATGTAGTCACTATGACGTGTCACATTAAAAAAAAAATAGTCGTGATTATATGTATGTATATAGTATGTAATATTTACATACATTTCATTACTTACATTACATACACACTCATGACTATTTTCTCCGAAGAGTTAGTCAGAGACAGGCAAAGGGGACCACAAAAGCAGTCCTCTGCCATAGTCCACGTTTCACCAATTGTGAGAGACCAGGCAATGAGGACCGCAAAAGCAGTCCTCTGCTATAGTCCACTTTTCTCCAAATGGTGACTCCACATGTGCTTAGCGTGACAGGCGGTAAACCCATCGCCGCTCTAAGCTGTTGAATGTACTTATATGCAGTGTTTAGTCCTTTAGTCGCCTTTTACGACGCCCAAGGGAAGAGAGGGGGTGGTAGTATTATTTCACCGCTACGCGACGCGGTTAACGTACGTAACGTTGATGTAATTATTATGTGAAAGTACTAGCACAATAACTAGGATCCCTATAATCGTCTGACCGTACATTCCGCAGATTGTTTTATTGGATTATGCGGCGAGGACGAGAAGCAGCTATAACTATTCAGTGTCGTCTTTTGTGTTATGGAAAAACTTGTTCTTGAACCCATGTAGTGTGAAAGTGTCTTTTATTTGTGCAGTTTAATGTTACATATGTACACATATTATCGGACGGGCGGAGCGGGTGTCAGCTCATCGGCGCGCGCGCAACCGTCGTTGTTAGCGCGCACAATGCAAAGCGTGCTGCTTTGTTGGGCTCCTTGATTTCACACCTTTTTACTTAACACTTTAATTGTATGATTTTGGTGAAGGAGTGAGGGTTTTCAGTTTTTTGAATATGCTGCAATTCTTTGGTACACTGGTAACGGCAATTTTTTCGAATTATATAGCAGGGATTTCTTATTTTTCCACCTCATCAGCAATATCATTTGAATAACATAGCCTAAATTATGTCGCATATATTTTCCCATCGTGACAAGTAGGTAGTTATTTTGAAAATTTCCTTATTTTTTAATTTTTCCACGGAGTTTATTATGAAACTAATCAGAGAATTTCTTATGAAAATGTAAGCTCCTAATAGAAATAAATTCCCAATTGAGTTTTATCAACTTTATGTGTGTAGTTTCAAATACGAAAGCAATTCCTGCCGATACTCGTATCGTATACCAATAAAATAGTGAAATAATTGTTGGTCAGTGGACGTTCCCAAACCCTATTCAGTCGGCCGACGACTAATGTTTATTTGGACATATTTATGGCTATAGTTCCGCTTTTTGTGCGGATGGAAATATGTGTGGCGGATCGCACGTCTGCGTGAGATTTCGGACACCTCTCCGCTTACTAAATTTAATATCGTCGGCTTTTACGCCGACGACGGACCAAAAAAACTATGAAACCGCCATTGTGTCGGCAACACGGACGGCAGTTCGCGCCTACCGGGCCACTCATGAAAATTATTTTGTTTTTATCTCAAAATGTATGTTTATGATAACACCTGTTTCGCTGATGCCTCCGCGATCGGTGTCGTTCGGGGCTTGTTTCGATTTTTTGCCAATTTAAGCGACTATAAAGACGCCCGCATCGCCGACTAATTTAACCACTGTTCGCCGAATTACGGCGGCTCGCTCTTGTATAGTCATCGATCGCTACGCGTTGTCGCGTTGGGAATTGAATACTTTTGATAGATAAATAGACGGCCATAGAGGCCGCTTCCCGTTATTAATGTGTCTCGAGACATAGATGGAGATAATTCATATTTGCTAATAAATCAATCGCATAAATCTTAGTTTATGTCAACTATAATGATGCGACTGCCAAAGGGTAGCCGCCGCGGCCATGGTCCGGCTTTTTGCATAATTACGCGGATGGAATGTCGTCCCTTTAATATGATAACAAAGAAAGATGACCGACTGTATGATTGTTGAGATTTATAGCCGTCTCAACCGCAGGCATTAGTCGCAGGCTGTGAGAAAGGTGAATTCTTTTGTCTTTGGCAACGCTTCCAATTCAACTGTGTAAACTTATGTAGTAATGTATTAAACGTACGTACAACATTAATAAATAACATTACCTTATTTTATCTCTACTTATCTTGTAAATTCGGATGAAATAAAGTTAACGCTGAGCTAAGGTGATGCCAAGCCCATTGAACACACAGCCATAGATTATAGAGCAAATCCGTCTATTGGCGTGTTCAAATTGATAAACAACATGAAATCACAGATAGCGGCCTTTAGCGTGCCCACGAGTTATATATTTTCGTAACGCAATCCATAAGAAACACCACAATAATCGTACATTCTCTTGACAATGTTCCTTTGAATAAAGAGAGTTAAGGCGTACAGATACAATGTCGAAGATTTGTTTACTCAGCGCTAAGAGGCCAACATTGCGTGATTACGTCCTGCGCGCGGCCGCTACGAAACTGAACCCTCCTGCGGCGGAATACGGGAAGAAATCGCACGCTGCGCCCGCGCAACCCTATATCTAACCGCAGATACCGCCGCGCGCTCAGCTAAATTAGTACGTACTCAAATGTCATCGTTCACTATGATATTGCAATCAAAATTGACGTGGGAAATATGCTCGTTTGTGACCGTAGGTAGGCAACTGATGCCTATAAATTTTACAATGAATTATAGAACTGGTCCACCGTAGACGCGGTTGCATAATTTAATCATAATATTTGCGGTGCATGCGCGACTGACTGCCGTTATAATGACGGACGAGTTTTAGCTTTGATATCTGTTTAGAATGTGTCAATATGGTTGCAAGAAGTTTTATATCTGTTTAGGGATAGTGGGTGATAAAAAGTGTCGTAATAAGCGTCGGTTATGGGTAAAGCAGGCTGGCAGGTAGCATAGTATGCAGTGTCCGGGTACTCGGCTGTATGAACGGTACGAGCCCCCGCTTCCTGTAATTCCCGGTTTTTGCGAGCCGCGTCAAGCCGCGTGCGGTCGCATTCGTTTAGCGCGTGCGCTGCGCTGGAGCCGGGACAGGTTCCACTACTCATATAATTGTTATGAGAATTTATAATTTTTATAGATGATAAATGCACACTTTCCTGGGAAATTTAATGCGCTCCAAGTTTGTTACGGCAAAAATTAATTTATTAAGGTTTAAAGATAACGTATTTTTTTCAACGTTTCGTCATCTCTGAGTTTATTTAAGCGTTATTACATATATACATATAATTATATACTTATATGCTTTGATTGTACTGTATTTTGTATGTTCTTTTTTTATTGTTAAATAAATAAAAATAAAAAAAATTACGACTATTATCCCCGAAGGTTTAGTCAGAGACTATAGGCAATGAAGACAACAAAAGCAGTCCTCTCCACTTTTCACCAAATAGCGACTGCACATGGCTCAGCCTGACAGGTGGTGAGCCCATCGCCGCTCTATGATGATGGATGTATGTGTAGTCTTTAGTCCGTTAGTCGCCTTTTACGACACCCAAGGGAAGAGAAGGGGTGGTGTATTCTTTCACCGTTACGCAACACGGTTGAGCGTTTTTAACGCAAATAATCAAATATTACGAATTGTCAAGTTTTATGTTAGGTACTTTTGCACATAGCAACAAAGAATAGTTATTATGTAAAAATAGGTATCATCATCATTAGTCCTATTAACTTCCCACTATACTACGAGAGCATTTGAGGAAATTAAATGGTTCACAACCCATCATGGTCATTTGATATTGGTGAGATTTTAGAACTGGTCAAAGTTTTTTAAAAAGAAATTGAGACAAGTAAAGCCTAGAAACTGTTGACGTTAACAACAAGCAACTACGAAATCATATGGCTAAAGTGCTGAGTTAGATGTAATTGGCACTTACATGCCAACACATAGAGGCATTGCTCGAAGTTTCGTTCAGATTACACCGAACTTGGTCACGGGCGGAATGATAAAAATATAAAGTCTCTACCTATAGCAATAACTCTCGCGACAAAGATTACATCAAAACTTTAGAAAAAATTTTATTCATTCGAAATTGGTACACTTGTAAGGGCAACACATAAAGTTATATTAAACAATAAATCGGGCCAAATGGTGTTATCTAGTTACAAAGTGCACCAGAATCACATCATCTAAGTACTAGCGCCGTACAAGGCGAAAGTAATCGTCGAAGCCCTAATACCAACTACGCCATACTAAACGTCATTTACCTGAACACATGTTCAGTGAAACCTTTGCATTTGCATTCTCCTCACCGTCCACAGGAAATGTGGGGCCATCATTTTTAATAAGACAAAATGATGAACAAGTAAATCTTCTTTGTTTCGTTAACGATTGCATCAGGGAAAGAAAAGGAAAAATACGCAAAATACGGTCAACACACACAAACACAAACGCACGGACGTTCGTTCAGCGCTACAATATTTTGTTATTATGCGTCGGGAACGGAATATATAAGCTCTCGAAAGGCCCGGATTGTATTCTCTTATAAAGAGCCTGTACTTTGCTTGCGAAATTGACATCCAAATCAGATTAATCCAATCAATGGAAATTTATGACGCACCCGAGAGCGAGCCAGCTGAGCCATTGAGAGATCTGCGCAGGATTCCCTAATCAGTCCCTGGCTAAAGCTATAGCCTATCTACATACTAAAATTTCTCTCTTTTTGTCTCCCGTGGGTTCTTCGAAGACAATACAATCACAGGAATAGCTTTTTTGCTCTACAATGCCTTCTATTGATTGATTAGAAGATATTTTAGGAATAGAAAACTTTGTGTAACTTTATACCTTTTCAAATTATAATGGTTTGAGAGCGTGAAAGAAATTGACACCTATGTGATCAGCTTTATTTTACGTCAACGAAATTGTTTCGAAATTTGCCAGCGTCTTCAAAAGTCGCACAATTTGTGTTTTTGCGGCAATTACTGAGACGTGGTGCGCGGGCGCAGGCCCGTCGAGCATGCTATTGATTTATATGTCCTTTCGTCTCAACATCAGGCTAAAATATGAGCCGACCCATCAAACGTTCGTCCTTTTTGAGAAGCCGAGCAACTTTTAATGCTCATTATAATAAAAATACGATAGTTCATACTGATATTTATAACATGTACCGGCCCGCGTTGGTTTGTCAGTCCACTTTTGGAACTTAGCAAATCAGTACTTCGATAAATGATTTTGATACTCATTCTACCTTTAATAAAATACTTTTTTTCTTATAATAGGTTTCTCAATAAAAAAATTGGTTGCCTGTAAAGTCGGTATACGGGCGAAAGTTTTACGTGACAACGACTTTGAGTGGTAAAATAATTTTAATGTGAATATTCATTCGTATAGTAGGAAGAAGGATGAAATAATATGGAAGGGACGCGTGCCTTTCACTTTTTATGTCTGTCTCTCTCGCTCTTAGGCGGGCTAACCATGCCCGAGTGGAAGGGACGCGTGCCTCTCACTCGCTCTCATTGTGAGCGCATAACGTGAGCGGAGCGTAACGCAGTTTCTTGAAGTGTCACCCGTCAAACCAATTTATAAGACGTTGTCACGTCAAATAATTATTTACTTTAAGATTGACTAAATGTATTGTGAAAATCTATAAAATTTATTTATTTTGTACCTTTTACTGCCTCGATAAACACGCTACGCTTATCGTCAGATAAGTAATACTAGAATAAGATAAAAGAATGACCGAAGCTTCAAGCTAGGTACCTACTACACATTTTAAATACTTAGGTAGGTAGTACGTTCATAATATATTATTTGCATTATTATGGAAAATTTTACTATGGTTTGCATGTGTATACTTCAAGATAGGTTTTAAATCTCTATCTTTATTCATAAAAATTAATTACCAAAATGTTCGTAGGCGCATCACTTTAGAAAGGCTGCACCTATTTGGCTAATTCTTTTTTGTTGTGTTCGCAATTGTCTGGACTAGGTTTGTGTGAAATTTTTTTTTTGGAAATTTGTCACGGGATACAGGTTGTTCATGCGGACGAAGTCGCATTTTGGGTCGCTATAGTATATTAATAAATTGTAACTTACCTACAAGTAGTTACAATAATCTAAAACGTAAAAAGGTTTTCTTTACTTATTATTTTAGATCATATTCTGACAGAATAGAAAGCATGTTTTTAACCAAAATCAACGAAATCTTTGAGCAGAAATTTTAACAGAACTAAAAATGCTTCATAAAACCAAAATACCCCACTAAAATATTTCAAGTATCAAAACCAATTCACCCGTCGATTTTTGCCTGCTATATATCATCAGGCATGTTGTCACATGATCCACGCAGAGATTCATCTTTAATTGGGTGAATCAAGCTTAGTCCTTTTTATTTCGCTATAGACCTTCATTAGAGCTTACTTGGAACTAAATAGGTGTTATATTAAACAAGAAGTATTATGTAATATTTAATATTTTTGCATTAGTAACGGTCAAATATAATAAATATTTGACTACCTCAGGTAGGCATCGACTGTTGCTGCAGCCGCTGTTGCTATACAAACATAAGTCGAAAAGCGTTGAAGAATTTATCATTATTATTACGTATTTATTAATTTAATAAACAAAGAAATAAATATAAATCATTTTCTACGATCACACCAATTATCTAGCCAAAGATAAGCTTCTTTTTTTATACTTACAGCTCCAACATGATCAGAGCGTATTTGGAATCTATTCCTCATTTATACCAGTTCTCGCATTTATTCCTCTCGCACTTTCATACCTCATACTTCACAGCCATTCGTCATCTTTTACTCTTTATATCGGGTGGGACTCCCGTTATCTAGTTTATCCTATCTCTTAACTTTGCCATCATGTTGTATTAAATTCTTAATCTATGGGGGAAAATAAGTTTTTTCAATTGAGCTTCTGCTCAGGACTACTTATACATTTCTCTCTTTTTCGTAATTGTTACTTTTGAAACCCGTTAAAATGGTTACCACATCCATAGATACATAGATAAATACAATAATCAAGACTATTTTAATTATCTCCCGAAGGGTTAGTCAGAGACTAGGCATTGAGGACTCTACCATAGTCCAATTCACCAAATAGCGACTGCACATGTGCTCAGCGAGACAAGTGGTGAGCCCATCGCCGCTCTATGCTGTTGGATGTATGTGCAGTCGTTAGTCCGTTAGTAGCCTTTTATGACATCCAAGGGAAGAGAGGGAGTGGTAGTATTCTTTCACCGCTACGCACGGGTGGTTCAACTAAGATAACTGATAATGTTATTTCGTCAGGCTTAACCGATACCTCGGCGCCGGAGAGGTCAAAGCAGCCGCCTGGGTTGCAGAGGACGCGGGTTCGAATCCCACCCAAGGTAGCCAACTTTTATCAATGTTTCAACATCTTTAAGTAATATTATGAATTAACAGGAAATTTAAAATCACGATTGTTAGGGTTCCGTACCCAAAGTGTAAAACGGGACCCTATTACTAAGACTCCCACTGTCCGTCCGTCCGTGTGTCCGTCTGTCACCAGGCTGTATCTCATATTATGAACCGTGATAGTTTGACAGTTAAAATTTTCACAGATGATGTATTTCTGTTGCCACTTTAACAACAACTAAAAAACAGAATAAAATAAATATTTAAGGGGGCTTCCATACAACAAACGTGATTTTTTTGCACGTTTTTGCTCGATATTGGTAACGGCAACAGGTAGACGCTCGAAATATCACAGAATATATATTCACTTTAAAAATAAATAATTAAATTAAAATAAAACAAATATTTAAGAGGAGCTCCCATACAACAAACGTGATTTTTATAGATAATGGTACTACGGAACCCTTCGTGGTAGTCCGACTCGCACTTGACCGGTTTTTATACGAGTATGTGCTTACGTCTGTTACCTCTGTGGAAATCCAGAACTTAAGTTCTAACGTTGAGTAAGTTACATAACACTGAAACAAAACTGCGTTGTCAGAATTGTAGTCTTAGCTCATGGTTTGCTCTTAATTAGTGCTGCACGGCAACAAAATGGATTAACAACGTATTTGTACGATGCAGTCGGAGGATACGGCCTCTGATCCCTGTGCGAAACATTTATACGCTGATGATGATGACGGCAGTAATTCAATAATGCATTAGTATCCTAATTAATAGGTTCCATTTCTTACTCGATGATAGACAACTGTCATGGTCCGCGCTCGCTTGGCTGTTAATCAACCTTTAAACGTCTGTGGCTGTCATAAATAAGTACCTTATAATATTAATGGGGAGACAGGACAATGCGGAGAATCTATTTTATATATGTTATGAATCATTATGTTCAACTTGCAAAGGTCAAATGATACATTAAACTTTATCCTACTTAGGCGTACTTATGTTCAACATTTTTTATGCTTGATACTTAAAATTGTTGAAGCAACATACTCGTAAATAAGGCGATGAGCACTATTGTAAATACTTATAAATAACACGGTAGATATCTTTAATTAAATTAGTTATACTATAGTAACTATTCTGAAATATCTTTGTAGAAATTAGTATAGTTATCGTTGACTTACCATCAATTATGTATTTAAAAATTGGTAGGTGACCTTTGTTTGAATAAATAATATGTAATCTGCATGCATCCTGAGGAGCTCGATGGCGCAGCGGTTAGCGCGTTCGGCTTGCGATCATGCTAGCTAAGCCACATTCGCAATGCCGGGTCGCTGGATGGGTGACCAAATTAAAAACATCTCGAGCTCCTCCGTGCTTCGGAAGGCACGTTAAGCCGTTGGTCCCGGTTGTTGTCGTAAGATGACAGTCGTTAAAAACCCACCAACCCGCATTTGGCCAGCGTGGTGGGTTATGGCCCAATATCCCCACGTGCTATTGTCCACGTGGGTGACCTGTGCCCAGTAGTGGGACGTTAATAGGCTGATGATGATGATGATGATACTAAATAACAACTTCACATGTGCTCAGCGTGACAGGTGGTGAGTCAATCGCTACCTTTGCTGTTGGATGTATGTGCAGTCTTTATTTAGTCCGTTAGTCGCCTTTTACGACACCCGAAAGAAGAGATGGTTCGGTTGTATACTTTTGATGAGCCGCCACCACACATTTAGGGTTGCCACCTTTTTTTAGGACAAATAAAGATTTTTTTTATTTTGTTAGAACAATACAGTAAAGTACATAGCATAAAAAAGAGTATTTAGGTATTTATTTGTCGTTAAATACGTATTTTTTGTTGCTTTTAGCGACATTTAACAAACAAGTATCTTTCACGTAAATAGTTTTACGTAAATGGAGTTTTAGCGTATTTTGTTGGTGTCGTTTATTATAAAGTACGCCTACACGAAAAAGAGGACAATAATCTATTTTAGAGTACTACGGGGTGGCAACCCTACTCACATTGCCTAGTTTCTGACTAACCCTTAACACCGGAGCTAGTATTTTAGTCGAGTAGAAGTACATTGCTGCGCTAGTTTGCTTATTCGAAAATTCATTTTAAATTAGCAAAGTGAAGTGACGAAGCAATGCATCTCTACTCTACTAAATTACTAGCACAAGTGCAAACTAGGCATTAGGGAGTAATAGTTGTGAGTGTATGTAAGTATGTATGTATTAACATTTTAAACTATCATGGTCACTTCAATAATTTTTAGAAAAACGGGATTTTTACCATGTTTTATTTTGGCGCAGTTGCATGCACCATGATCACGGAGTAACTGCAAAAAAAAAGTTATTTTTTTTTATTATTTAACAAAAATATAAGTTAAAAAAACATTATAAACAGACATTGAGGTAGCTTTTTATATCAATGTAAACATACAAAAAATCACGGAGATTTGTCTCGTGTGCTAGGGGAGATACAATAATTCATAGGTCTCTAAATAAATTCTGTATGTACATGTAATTAGTTATACTGAAGGAGCGGAGCAACCTTTCCGGTTGTTAAGTTACCCGATTTTCGCATGGCCAAGTCAGCGGATGGGTCTATGGTCTTAATTAAAAATCATCAGCAGCTTTGTGATTTGGAAGTAGAATATAAACTTTATTTTATTTATTTAACACTTTATGCACAAAAAGTACAGAGGCCGACTTAATGCCTCAGGCATTCTCTCCCAGTCAACCATCGGGTGGTGCAGAGACAAAAATAGTAGGGTGCACAAATTAAATAAAATATACGCATATATACGATATCCATACCATATACCTACACAATAGATACATATACAGTATATTACTTAAATAATAAGTAATAAATAAATACATAAATATAACATAATTATTGAACGATTACTGATGTATCAGCTTGCTCTGCAAAAAAGCTGTGCAACTTGGTTTTGAAATTTAGAGGGAGAGAATTCCAGAGGAGGATGGGTTTAACAAAGAAGGAAGTGTGAATGATGTCAGAGTGGTGAGAGGGACAGATGAGCAAGCGGTTAAAAGAACTTAACTTTAGTCACGGTAGTTGTCGTAAATGTGGCAGTCGTTAAATCGAACCATTGGTTGGGCTAGGGTTGTTGGCACCATCCTGTATAACGCAGCGTGGTGGGTTAAGACCACAGAACAGAAGTCTTTCTTCTGTTCTGTTTTCTGTGTGTTTTCAAAATCATGAAAAATCAAAATCATTTGTTCAACATAAACCTTTACAGACACTTATTGACGTCAAAAACAAAAATAACAGTTAACTAACGTGTAGTTAAATCTTAAAAGGTAATCTTATTAACTAATCAACCTACCTATCTACCACCAGTTCGGATTTTGCGAGAGCCTTCTACTGAAAAGAACCTGGCAAGAAACTCAGGAGGCTTTTCTTTTTTCTCCTTCTAAGTCACAGGTTTTTGTAAGCCCAGCAGTGGGACGTTTATAGGATAATGACGATAATAATATATAGTGAGTCTGAGTGGTTGAGCCATGCTGCGTTGCAGCACGCATTGGGCCGGCTCGCCCGGGGCAATACCACCCTCTCACGAATATCCGGCGTGAAATAATGGCACTTAGTGCTGTTGTGTTTTGTCCGGCCAGTGAGGGTTCCGGAGGCCCGTTCCCCCCCCACCCCCTTTTCATAATTCGTATTCCTGCCTTAACCCTATTCTTTCCTTAAATGACGGCAACGTGCCAGCGATTCCTCTGGTTATGCGGGTGTCCATGGGCGGCGGTGATTACTCTCCATCAGGTGACCCGCCTGCTCGTTTGCCTCCTTCTGTTATATCAAAAAAAATAATTATCCATACATGCATACATCATACCCGTTTCACAGTAAGCAGATACAGTTTTTTAATTGCTACGATTCTGACACTTCATTTCGAGATAACTCAAGTATTCTTCAATTCAAAACCATTGAGTTTTAAAGTGTTAACGAAAACTCTCGCATAACATTATCCAGAGCCCTTTTAAGCCTCCAACATTGGTCATTAAATCGGCACGCACTCATTGGAAACATCAACGATACTTAACTAGACCGGGCTAAACGTATGACGATTGTAAATTTCATGTCGCTTATTCAATTAAGAGTTGTGGATTGGATGACATAAAACATCTGAGATGGTGCAATAAAATACCCTGTAATTACAGGTCAAGTGAGGAGGCAGAGCCGCCGTCGGCTCGTCTTGTCTTTAGGCATTAACCCCCAGCTAGAGTAAGCTTTATGGGCCCATGTGCGAGATGGGCACCGGCCCATGTGAAATGAATACATGCAAAAGCAGGTAACTGTGATACTTTGATGGGCAACACTTTGATGGGCAACACTTTGATGGGCATCCGGCCATCGACACGTTCTCTTTTGAATGGAATAAATCATAAAAGATAATGGGTAACGATGGCGATTAATGCACGATATTATTACATGAAGCGAGTAGTACGGTAGATTCGAAACAAAATTCACTTCTTGTAAAAACTTAACAAAGTGTAGATATAATAATTTATTAGTTCCTATGGGTGTGTAATGTTTGCTATAAATACTTATGGTCTAACGTTCAGATAATATAATTTCATTTGATATTACAACTGACTTTATATAATAAACAATTAATATAATTTTAGATTCTATAATTTCATTTAATTGAATGTTCTTTTGATATAATACATTTGATATTATAATCTTATCATATATGAAACATTATTCATGTAATAAGCAAGCAGTATGCAAGCAAGCAGCATTCAAGCAAGCAAGCAGCATGTAAGTATGCATGCAGCATGCAAGCCAGAATGCAGCATGCAAGCAGGCATGTATGATGCAGGCAGTCATGTAGGATGCAGGCAGTCATGCAGCATGCAGACCGGCATGCAACATGCAAGCAGGCATGTTGCATGCAGGCAGGCATGCAGTATGCATGCGGGCATGCAGCGTGCAGCAGGCCCGCAGGCATGCAGCATACAAGCGGGCATGCAGCATGCAGCAGGCCTGGTTTCTGTTACGGCGCAGGCGCTGCGGGACTTCGGCGGTCCCACGCGAGCTTATCGTCGCAGATGGCTTTCGCCATTTGAACCCACCTGCTCCTCAGCTCGCGGGCCGCCTTGCCCCTCCGCGCCTACGCGGGCTTAAATTACACTGTAGCGTAGGGCAGACAAGTCTACGTAGAGTCGGTTTTGCCGCGATTCGTTTCTGTCACTGAATTTTTAGCACAACCTCAACGAAAACCCAACGTATTAACTTTTTAAAACCATATTTGAAATCTATTAAGGGTTAAATGCTATTTTTATTTATTACGAAAATTATATCAAATGATGTTATAGAATATGTTTATTCTTCAATATAGCTTTATAGAAAAAGTTGTTAGAGAATTAATATGAGTATTATATCAAATGAATAATATACGTAATGTTGTTATAGGAAGTGTATTTATAACAAGTAAAAATTATATCCAATGAACGTTATGTCCTTTGAAATTAGTTCATTTGTCATTATATGAAATGATACGAACCCATTATTGAAATGTGTTTCTATTTTAAAGTTTTAAGTAATAGATTGACACTTTACGTATAGATAAGCATTTAATGTACTTCGCTATATTTTTATACACTTCGCTTGTGGGCTTAAGTCTTCAGCATTATCATACCATGGGGAGATGGCCACTACAAGCACCCTAATGCGGGCTGGTGGGTTTTAACGACTGCCGTCTTACGACAACAACCAGGACCAATGGCTTAACGTGCCTTCCGAATCACGGAGGACATCTTTGTACATATTTTTTTATTTGGTCACGCATCTGATGTGCTGACCCGGCATTGCGAACTTTGCTTAACTTGCAAGATTGTAACCATAGCGCAGTAACGCTGCTCGTATCGTAAGTTTATCCGTTGTCTAGAAACCATTTAACGAGTTTCATAACGAAGCTTTTCTTGGGCTAGATAATTATTATTGGTGTGAGTGTAGGAAAGTTTTATTTATTTATTTATCTAAAGACATGTAAGTATATGTATAATAATTGTAATAGGTAGGTTGTCTGTACCAAGCTAAACCACTTGAATAATATGAAAGCAGACCATTCGACCAGATAAAATTTGTATTTTATGGAATTTCGAATACAAGCCATTGCAGGTAGGTACTGTGTACATTTTGTTGGTGATAATCTAATACATAAATACCAAAAAGAGAAACAAAATAAAAGCAAACGTTACATTAACAAACAAATACAACACGCAAAATGTTTGCCGTTATAAGTAAGTAACATGTTCGTTAACATTTTTGCACTCGGCTAAAGTGTCCACAATTAAAATAATTGTAACTACAACGCGTATGTAGATGCATCCATCGGCCGCCTACAAAGTTTTTACCTTTTTGCGGGGGCAATTAATTCATTTCAGACCATTTTCAGTCGCGACGCTACCCGCCAGTTTGACAAAGTTATGACGGTTCTCGGGATCGACAAAAAATTACCGAGTGGACTCATTATTATCTTTAATTATTACAGTTTACCATATACGAACGGGTTGCTTGATGCCTTTGGTCAGCACGCTCAAAAAACAGGCATTCTCTTAAGCTCCCTATACAGAGGCGATGCGGGTTAAAAACCTTTATGTTACACTAACTTAGACACGCAGAGTGATGCGTTTGCGAAGGATCGTGAATGATAAGATAGGACCGCATGTTTTAATGAGCGACTGCAGAAATGCAGAAAACATAAAACCTGCTTTTAAACTGCTATGAATGAAGTTAAAGGTTCGAACAAGTTCATTCAAATTATGTTCCAAATTCAAATTCGTTTGGTGTACTCAGCTTGTTGTCCTGTAATTTTAACGGTAGGTACCTAATCGTTTATGCATGCATAATATTTGCCAGGAGTCAGATCGCAGGAGTGTGTTCAATGGTTTATTTTTGTGTTTTAGGTAAACTTACTGTAATTTTTAAGACGGGTATAATACTAGTACTAGACTAGGATGATTGTGATATTTATTTTACCATTTTTATTTTTAATTTTTTTTTTAAATTATTTTGTTATTGATGTTATTGATGCTACTTATACCATAAAGTTGCTATTTAATTAGGTACAGAAAGGCTTTTAATTTATACATTTACATTACATAAAAATATGTGTACATACACTTTATCGTGTTTTAAAGCAGCATCTAGGGCTACTTAACTAAATTCTTGATTATACCTTTGTAATATACTAACAAAAAAAAATTAGGCTAAGGTAAAGGAGGCGACTAACTATTCAATATTTCATTCGATGGGGCAGATGTGAAATTTAGTACTAAACACATTAATTTACAGCATTATATACCAAGTCTTGTCTGTACCCATTTGTCAGCCAGGTTGAGAAATCCCACAATGCCGACAACGGATCGCTTCACTACTCATTGCCAACTTTTTCCTTGCATTTGGGTAAACTAGTCGATATCGATTCTTAGCTTGAGCTTGCACCGATGGGCTGCTGTTTAATTGCAACCATTAGAACAGATGGCTTATTCATTTGTAGAGCAGTCGGTCGCTGCGCTGTCGTAAACTGGTCATTCGTTCCCGTTCTGATGTTATTGTAGCGTTTTGTCTATGCTCCGCCATTTTATCGGTCCGTTCTGTTGTCTCTGCTCTGCAGATACATCTTTGTTTATGTCTTTGTCAAAATGTATTGATTGTTCTACGCTTCTAAGAGTTTTAAGTGCATGCGTGTTTATTTGTGAATAGCATTGTGTGCGCTGAAATTAGAACTGGGAAGACGTTTAGAATGTTTGCTAGAAACACATTCTGGGCAAGCATGTCGGCGTGAAGTGCTTTTAAAGCAAATCAGTAGCTAAATATTGCACAACTTTTTTTAAAAAGTTACGCGTTTATTGCTTATTTATAATTTTTAATTGAAAATATTTACACAAACGCAATTGCTGTCTACAATTTTAATTTTTTTGACTTTAGATAATATAGTATAGTGATAGCTAGCCAGGCGGACTTAATAAGTCCTACAACCAACCAAACTAAGTAAACGAACCCGATACCTCTGGGTACCAGTGTAGCTAACTAGACCACAGAGGCGGTCAAAAACTCCTTATAGTATTACAATTAGTAAAATAGAAATTTCTCTTTTTCTACACAAAGTATTCTTTCAAATGCAAGATAATTCGTGCTTCTCAAACTACCGAATCAGAATGTGTCTTTTTCATTTTGATAATAGTAACTGGCCCACAGGGGCTGTAACTCACAACCGCGGACATACAAACCGGTGCCGCTATAAATTTGGATGTATACAACAAGTCAATTAGCGTTATCAATGATTGGAGTGATAAGGCGCCGCGCCGTTAACACAGTAACGCCTTGTCAATGCTATATTGTGTACATACGACCGCGTGCAGCAGTAAGTAGCCAAGTTCGTTAGAAATGTGACATGTCCTTGATAATGTATTTCTTTTATTGCACCCATCAATCCTTGTTGGGCCAGCGACCGTGGTGGGTTACGGCCCATGAGGGGAGCTGATGGATTACTTATTTTTTTATTTTACTGTTTTATAAAATATTGCACCCATGTCGCAGTTACTTTTTTATAACAATGTTTTGCGACATGATAACGTTGCAAAAAGTACCTGTAACTAGGTGTACCGCCAACTGTTTTGTTCAAGTTCTTCTGCTTCTGTATTCTAATGATAAAGCGGCGAGGGCCTAAGACTCAGAGAGGAAGTGGGGTACTATAATAGTACACTAGTTGTACTTGTTTTGGTTGGTGGTAAGGTTAGTTTCAACACCGGGTCCATATTGGCTCACATAAAACTGTTATTCTTATTTTTTGTTTCACTACCGATTTGTTTTTATAAAATCACTCTTCCTAATTTTTATCCTTATACTAATTTTTTGATCATAAATTTTATTACTACTATCGGAAGTCATAACAGACAGTTATCATATTTTTTTATTAATACTGACATTGAACAAGTTAGAACTCAAAATCTTTTTTATCATAATTGTTTCCCTCATAACAGAAAATTATCATAATTTTTCTTTTTAATAATGTCATTATTAAGAAAATATTTGAACTCATAATATTGTTTTTAATACATTATACACTTATGATTAAGAAATAGGGTGGTCGTGGTGGCCACAGGCCCCCCTCCGTCATAAGTCTAACCTAACCTAACCGACGAAACTATAGTTTTGCATACTACTTACCCTTACCCCCTGCACCCCCGGCATGCAAGCAAGCATGGAGCTTGCAGCATGCTAGCGAGCACACAGCATGCAAGCAAATAATCAGCATGCATGCAGGCATGCAGCATGCATGCAGCATGCATACAAGCATGCAGTATTCAATATTAAAAAAACATGCAACATGCATTCAACATTAATGCAAACCCACAGAATTTATTAAAATTACAAAGTTATTTGTCACAAGTCTAACCTAATTTAACCAACGGAACTATAGTTTTGCATAGGTACTAAACTCTTTCTTTATAGCGGGTGGCTCATAAAAACATTTATAATCAAGATATACAGTGTCTCTGGTCACCGGTGTCCGACCCGTTAGGGCGCAGTAATATGATCAATTTTATCGACAAATCCACTGTAATAAAACATTTTATCCCTGAACCCCAAGCGGTCGCATGAGACCGCACTGACAGTTCGCGCCATTCCGTCAAACCTCAAGCGGTCGCATGAGACGTCGTCTTAAATGAAAACGAATATTAGTAAGTATATTGGTTATATATCAATATTAGCGTTATGTATTAGAATGATTAAGAGTTTCGATCGTTAGTACAAGTAATAATATAAAAAAATATTAGTTTATATAACGTGTATGATTAGTAATACCTAAGTATTATAAATTCTGATGATTATGAGTTTCCATCTTTAGTATTAAATTTTTTACGAAGAGTGAGTAAAATGGTGTGAGAAATATTTTCGGGCATCTAATAATAGGACTTAAAAAGTTATGTGAATAAATGCGCACCCTTCAACACCACCCGACTCCCATCAACTTACCTAAGTTTGAGCCGATTTAGAGGTCCACCCACTCCTTAGTGACGCACTAGAAAAAAATGTAAAAAAATTAAGTCAGTCGCATAAACCCATCCCTAGTCCACCTTGCCTATTAGAATTCAATTTTGCTTACGTGAGTGGTAAAAATAAATAAGAGCGAAGCGGAGCTATGATACGAGGCGGGTTGCGAGTTATTGGTCCCCGAGCGCCGCCGCCGCTCAATTTCTCTAATTAATTAACGATCCCGTAGATAAGGCGCGCTGACAACCTTATTTGTGGCGAACAAATCTTTCAAACATAAATTTTAGCGTACACGTTCTAAACTCGTGGACGGCAGGCAGTATGCGGCCCGCGGACGAAAGGTAAATCGCCAAAGACATCCATGGGAACACGGAGCGCTTTTAATATTTTATTCCTCTGGCACATTCTATGACATGTTTATTTGGTTTCCCGCCAGTGTTTTGGCAGCTTAGAAAAGTGTGTAATTGAATATTCACGTGGCGTGTCCGCCTCTCGCACTAAATATTCGTGAAAGATTCACGGGGCGGTGCAATTTACATTTGTCACATAAATAAAGGGAGCGAAGCGGCCTCATTAGGCTGGGCAAGTAGACCGCTACCAAGATGCACCAGTTACTTGTGTTTTGTCAGGATTTATTTTGACAACAAAACAGATGACAATCATTGACGTCCAAATACAATAAGTTCCATGATATGTTAATAATGGTACCTACAGTGTTTTGCAACACTCCTTGTGCTCTTGTATTTTATGCAGAAATATTAAAAGTTGTAATAAAATATTGTACCTAATTATAATTAATGTATGTTTACCCAATTTAGTAATAAGTTACCATTATCATACCCCTACGGGGATTTTCTATGTTCGCCGTAAACATTTACTTTTTTTTAAATTTTTGTCTCTCAAAATAATCTTTTAAGGTCAATATGGGTAAGTGTGTCATACTTTTGTCTAGGTTCATTTTGAACTTAAAAATCATGTAGTTTAGGGTATAATTTCTAACACTGCGTAAACAAATTAAAATGAGGTTCATAATTGACTGAAAACAAAGTGTTTTACGCAATATTGTCCATTAAATCATTCGTTTTTAAGGTATTTTATAAAGTGCTACGGTAGACACACTTCCCCAACAAAGCGAGGCAAGTGTGACTATATTATTGAAGTACAATAGACAGTTTTTTTTTATTCCAAAATACGAAGTCTCTTCTGCTTGATCGAGGGATCCAACAATTTGTCGACTAGATTACTTAATATACTTTGTGAGAATAAAGGGAGCAAAAATTATGAGGTAAGTGTGTCATACTACATGGGGCAGGGATAAAAAACATTTATAACTAAAAATGTTAATTCGCTAAATGAAAGCTTTTCTGTGCTTGTACCTACGTGTAGAAGATTTTTTAATATGACAAGAATCATGAAATAGCTACACCGAAATACGGAGATGGAGGCCATTGAATGTTAAAAGTTTTAATAGTAATCAACAACACTAGGATATTAAATGAAGTTTTTATTATAGGGGGTAGTATTCATCAATACGAACAACTTTTACTATGTAGCCAAAAACAAAATCGCGAAACACAAAACAGCTGTTCCATACGTTTTCATCCAGTGGGTATCGGTACTTTTATAAGGAACAACTATTATTTTTCCGCGATTTGGCTGTTGGCTACGTACATAAACATAGCTTCTAATTATTTAAAACAGTAAAAGTGAGAAAAATAGGTATTATTACTGAATTAATAATCGTGTTTTATTTCACTTTGGAAATTTACAAGCAAACCCGTGGGCATAGAGTAGTTATATACGAGAAAATCGTTTCTAGTAATAAGTCCTAACTATCGATGGAAGTAACATTTCTGTTGGTTTTACGCCCAGATTTCATAGAAAATTGCTCATCATCCAGCAATAAGCAATTAGAAATTACCTATCACTAATTTAAAAATAAAAGGTTTGTAACCCTTGATTTGAGGCAAGTGATACACTTGCCTCACGCAAAGTAGGCGCACTTCCCCAGCCATTTAATTTATAGGTAAGAAAAATTAAGTGGACATAATTCTCTTGTTATCAACGATTCCAACAAAATTACAAGAGTAATAATAAGTTTGGTTAGTATAAAAACTACTTATTGGCAAAAAATATACAAAATCTTCAAAATTACCAACATTTTTATCGATTGAAGACGCACGTGCCAACTCGAGTTCGTCTTAAAAAATTGTCAGATTTTAAAATGGCGACAGCTTCAAAAGTGTTTGACAATGCCATCTAGATTTAAATTGAGTAAACTGAAATTTGTTTTAACCACAACAACAGATGTCGCTGCCAACAAAAGCTCAAATAGTTTTCGAAATATAAAGGGCATCCACACTTGCCCCCTAGTTACACTTCCCCACACTGACCTTATCACAAACATGTTTATCAGGTAAGTTCGAAATGCGGGTAAAAATAATTAAGAGAAAAAAACAAAAAACAATCGTAGATATAAAAAAAGAAGAACGACAATAATTATGATTCGAATGTTAAAATGTTTTCAAAAGACAAATCTGAGGGTGATTCTATTATATGTATAAAAAGGCATAATTTATTACTCGACGCGCTATCATCACACGTAAGCCCCGTGTCAGCCGCCGCTATCGGATCACGGCTGTAAGCATTGGTCAATTTGTCGACCTCCACTATCCTGTATGAACATTAAATTTTTTCTCCAACCATTTTTCACTTGGCGGGCTTTAAGAGAACTATGCTTTTATTACGGTAATTAAGATAGGAAGCTCATATGAAAGCTTTTAGTTGGGGTGAGCTTTATCCAAACGGCGCATTCTTTGTGTTATACAATATTCATAATTTGGAAGAACAGATAAGTTTTGTTATCACCGTAAAATGTGTATTAGAACCTTAATGGTTGGGATAGCATTACAATCTCGTTGCTAAGACACAACATTCTTCTTTTGTAGTCGCAAGGCGAAAGGCTCAAGCCATTATCCAACCGCATCCATTGTTGGCGAAGTCACTCAAGTTATATTTAGTACCGCTACACAAACCGTTTAGAAACAAGGTGCCATAAAGGGGGGCAATGAGGGGCGTTGTCTCCATTCCCGTGGTCGCGAACTTGGCTGTCAGTGTGCCGCGGAATTTGGTGAGGACCACTAAAAATGCAGAGGAATAATAATCGGTACGTAGCGGTCGCCGGCGGCCCGGCACGCGCGCGACATGTATACACAACAATTTCTTTTACGACCATGGGAACGGTATATCGAGAGCGATTTTTGAATAGCTTAGCAATTTCATCATTACCATAACGTTGGAAGGTGTCACCTAAAGCACCCGCTAAGTCACTCATTTGTTAGAATTTTATTGGCCCTTGTTATTTATGCGACATATTCGATATACATTCAATGAGTTCGCTTTACATAATAAAGTTGGGAAAGGTGTTTTGAAACGTTAATAAAATATTATCAAAACAATAAATTAGGGTAACGTAACGGAAAAACTACGATGGCTTTAGGCAAGGCAGATGGATGAATCTAAATGTGAGGTAAATATTACTTACTATAAAAATTTTATATTCAATTAAAATTCAGCAAAATTAAACAATTTTCTAATGTTCTCATATCTTTATCTGTATACTAGCGGCCGCTCGCGGTTTCACCCGCGTGGTTCCCGTTCTCGTAGAAATATCGGGATAAAAATTATTCTATGTGTTAATCCAGGTTATAAACTATCTGTATGCCGAATTTCATCCAAATCCATTCAGTAGTTTTTACGTGAAAGAGTAACAAACATCCATCCATACTTACAAACTTTCGCGTTTATAATATTAGTAGGATATTACTACTAAAAATCCCTAAGACATTTAAGTCTATGGATGTAGACTACACACCATCGGCAAACATTAAAATTCAAAATATCTAAGCGCGCCTTTATTTTATCTAGGAATCAGTAAACGATTTCTGGTAAACCAAAATGAAATTAAGTTTTTTTTTATAATTATTTACATTATTCTAATAACGTTTTGCCAGACACTCATTGTAACCAATGAACAACCATTTCAATGTAGCCTTTTAATGTTGCAAAAGATTACATAAACATTAATAAAACTAATGTGGAGGTAAAATCTTTTTAATATTCCCAATGGATGTGTCGATCACGCAACACAGACGGCTCCTGCGCTTCTGCGAAGCCGTTTGGAAAGCAGGCTGTGATTTGCAAGGTCACGCGTATAACACGGATGTTCCCGATATTGAAATGTACAGACGTGCTTTATTCACCTACATATCAACACTTGTTACTTGAAAAGATCGCAGCCAAGAAGCAAGGACAATACCAAAGTTAACCTTATACGCTTCATAGAAGATTCCATATCGCTTGTAGAAAACTCGCGGTTCAAATGTTGCCCAATGCGACAGCGGTATGAGAATCAAACACTCATATTGAATACGAAGTAGACGAACGGTCCGACACTCCGTATGTTAAATTTCGTATTGCGAATTATTAAATTATTTATGCCGCATATCGGTGCGAGCGCCGATCGCTGAACCACAATATCGGGAATCCCTGTTCGCTGCTAATGCAATAATTTGGCGTATTTTGCAATCGCGTATTGAATATTGAATAGTGAGTAAATAGTTTATGTAGCCGACGTGGATTTCAGAGTACGTGCTCCGGCGCGGGCGGTTCGTTGTGAAATTGCGACACACGGAAAACATAAGTTAACAAGTGGTCGTTTCGAATAAAATTTTATGTTCTCGTTGTACTTAGATTTATAACCGATATACGATGGATCACTTGATCTATTCGACCGTATCTTGCAAACTGTGCTGCATAAGTACACACGGATTGGATGTCTCAATATATCTATCTATGTTTCAAATGGTCCGTTGCAAATCAGTGGTTGTCAATTTTAATCAACTTTTATGTAATCAGTTTAGAACGTTAGGGATGCAATTTTTTCTTATTAGGACGCGCAGGCTCGTCACCTGATGGAAAGAAATAACCGCCACCCTTAGAATAATAACGCTATAGAAACCAAGTTCGCGCGCCTATTTTGAAGCACATTGATTGGAGCCAGAAATGGCACCAAACGCCGGACCGCTCCGTAGTGTTCAATGTCACAGCGCGCCGAACGTGTCTCGCGAAAACAAAAAAAAATTACGGTTTGTGCAGTTAAATTGTGTCACAACACATCTGAAAAACAAAAGAAGTGTAATAACGTCACTTTTTACAGGTAAGCTTTCAGTATTTCATAGTATCTTGTAGTTAATTAGGTCAAAATATAAACGTACTGCAGTGTGATTCTCTAAGTTAAAGCCTCGGTAGCAGCGGCTGCCGCAGTGCTGTCTCTTTCATATTCATAGAATTGGAAAGAGACAGCAGATCACGGCCATGCGCGCACTTCACGCGTGTGTGAATCGGTTTAGTGCTTCATTTTGACAGAGCGCTTGTATGAAGACTATCTTTCTATAGCGTTATTATTCTAAGCCGCCACCCATGAACACCCGCAAAGCCAGAGCAGGCGCAGATGCATTGCCGGTCTTGAGGAAGAAGTAGCAATAAGCTTGTGTCCACTAATGATCAATTATGATTTATGAAAACAAAATATCTAAAATATTCTTTAAAAAAAAACTGGGATTATTAATATTTTTAAAGAAAAAAATCGACAATAATACGCATTCAGTCATATGACATTAAAAGGAAATCAAAAGCCGTGACGTCACGCCGTGCCAAATGTCATTTTATTGTTGTGACATTTCTGTAGAACAAGTCTCGATCGAAACAGATGTTTAGCACGGCGTGACGTCATTCACTCAACATTTTGCGGTAAATTTAAATCGGAATATAACAACGCCATAAGCATATAACGCATACCCAAAGCCCACGAGCATTTATAAAGAATTATTGGAACCCATGAACACCCGCAAAGCCAGAGCAGGCGCAGATGCATTGCCGGTCTTGAGGAAGAAGTAGCAATAAGCTTGTGTCCACTAATGATCAATTATGATTTATGAAAACAAAATATCTAAAATATTCATTATAAAAAAACTGGGATTATTAATATTTTTAAAGAAAAAAATCGACAATAATACGCATTCAGTCATATGACATTAAAAGGAAATCAAAAGCCGTGACGTCACGCCGTGCCAAATGTCATTTTATTGTTGTGACATTTCTGTAGAACAAGTCTCGATCGAAACAGATGTTTAGCACGGCGTGACGTCATTCACTCAACATTTTGCGGTAAATTTAAATCGGAATATAACAACGCCATAAGCATATAACGCATACCCAAAGCCCACGAGCATTTATAAAGAATTATAGGAAGAGACAAATTCATAATGAATACACAAATGATGTTAATTAGTGGAGAATTGTCTGTTGGTCATTTTTTAGAACGCCTGAGATAAATTTTTAATACAATAAACAGTTTTTGCTTTAAATGTACTTTTTTCTATGTCTTTTCAGCTGTCAAATAAGTCTGAACAACGGGAAAAAAAAATCCCGTTGGCCAGAGTAGTCTGACTATCAATCTGACCAGTGGGAAACACCGGGTAAAGACAAGTAAATGTAGCTGTAGAGGATCCGAGTATACAACGACCTTCACCGGGCCGGTTAATGAATGAAAAGTATATTAAGTAAGTATATTAAATTTGATATGTTAAAAAATATATTGCGAGTGGGTTGGCTAAAAAATTTCAGTTCAGTATATGATTAATTAAATATTTAAAAAAGTTTTTTTTTAAACATTGCACTGCACTAGTTTGGATTATAGATAAATTACATATGTACCAACCGAAAGTATTATGCCTATAGAATATGCAAACGTTAGGTTGACTATTTTTTTCCCGTCATAACTATTAGGTAGGCAGGTATTAAAAGGTAAGTCAATATTAGTAGTTTGCAACCGTCTAAAATAATATTTAAAAAATAAAATTTACGTATAAATAAAGATAATCTCATTACAAACACATACACACCAAACCAGTGCAATGGTAGAAAAAATATTTTTTTTTTATATTAAATTAATCAATATTAGGTACAGGACTGAAATTTTTCAGCCAACCCACTCGTGATATAGTTTTTAACATATTAAGTTTGATATAAATTACTTTTCATCCATTAACCGGCCCGGTGAAAGTCGTTCTATACTCGGATCTAAGACTATAGCATAATAGGTAAGTGTGTCAGATTCTGAAATTTAAGTATACAATTCCGAGGCTATTTAAGAAATGTATATAGTCCGTTAGTCGCCTTTTTACGACACCCAAGAAAAGAGAGGCATTCCAAAGTGCGATGATTATCGAGAGACATTAAGAAAATAAAAGCACTGTGTGTTTTTTTTTTGGCGTTCGACACACTTATTTATTATGCTTTAATAGGTAAGTGTGTCAGATCGTAGCAAATGAAAAGGTGTCTGCCTACCCAACCAAAAAACTTGCGCGATGTTTATGTATGTAGAGACAGTGCTTTTATTTTCTTAATGTCTCTCGTTAATCATCCCACTTTCGAATGCCTCTCTTTTCTGAGTGTCGTAAAAGGGCGACTAACGGACTAAATACATTTCCTAAATAAATAACATTTAAAACTTTCATGGTCACTACAATTATTTTTATAAAAAACGGGAAAAAATCTGCAGTCACTCCGTGATCATGGTGGATGCAACTGCGCCGAAATAGCGGGGACTCAAAACCAACAACTCAGACATGGTAAAAATCCCGTTTTTTATAAAAATAATTTTCTAAATAGCCTCGGAATTGTACACTTAAATTTCCTAGAAATTGTATAGAATTCCTAGGTTTCATTCATTTCCGGTAATATATATATACCAATGTATTTATGTACATGTGTGTATCTATGATGTGTATGTAAGTATAAAATCTTCACCTGTCTTTTGATTCCAGGTAGTTCTATGTAATCAACGAACATCGGTTGTCCCGATCATAAATTGTGAATCGAAATGTATATATATCGATTGCAAGTTTACTGCTAACAAGCACGACACCTCGACGAGTTTGACGAATCGTGACGGCGTCGATACATACTGTGAATATAGACATTTTAGTTGAGGTAGTTTTGGATAAGACACAGTATGATATTGAAATTTGAAACTTACGACCATTTAATAATTTTAAAGTCTCGAAAAAGTAAAAATAAATAAAAGTAAAGTAACCAAATACTCTACTCCGGCATTAACTGAAATCTGCTTGTGAAAAAAAAGTAATCTACTAGACAATAGAATAAAGTCATCGCTACAATTGAGCCCTAATCACCACGCTTGTCAAATGAAGGTTGGCGATCACAAACCCGGGCTGTGCATCAAAAATTAAAAACACACTCTGCCCGACCTGGGAATTGAATCCGGGTCCTCCGGCTATTTGGGGCCGAGCCGTTTGCAAATCAGCCACCGAGGCAGTCTACATAAATATTTTTTTATTATACTAATAAAATATAAAATATGTCGGATATAGTAGTTTATAATAATTTAACGATATTTATCTAATAGCTTTTTTTATAAAGATAATTTGTAAATATTTTATTTTTACAAAATAATTTTGCGATCTTTTGTCTGTGGATTACAAAACCCGAAACACGGGCGGCCATGATTAAGCTTCGAGTGACGTCACATTTCACAAAATAAACAAAAACTATCTGTCAGGTTTCATGATTTTGTTTTTGTTTATTGAGGTGTGACGTCACAGGGCAACATGTCACGTGACCAACCGTTTTCGCACGAAATCTGAAATTAATGAAGAAAAATATGATTTGATACTATTATATAAAACTTTTTCGAGAAAACAAATTGTAAGGGAAATTAAATAAGGGGTTGAAATTTTTTAAATACTTTTCCGAGAACTGTCAAGTATCCAATTCTCTGCCTTTATGCGAGACAGCCTAATAACAGATTACCTTTTCTTTTGCATAATAATAAAATTCGCGGAGATTCAGATGAGCAGTTCTATGTCAAATAGGCAGACGATATCGTTGGGGGTAAGCAGTAGATTTAACCGTGTCGCGTGGCGGTGAAAGAATACTACCACCCCCTCTCTTCCCTTGGGTGTCGTAAAAAACGACTAACGGACTAAAGATTGCACATACATTCAACAGCATAGAGCGGCGATGTCACCTGTCCAAATACACGACTTTGCGAAAGGTGCTTAACTTGCAATAAGTATTGTTACCCAAACCCAAACACAAATTGCTGCGCCATCAGCAAACTCCTTTGAGCCCAAGTAGACTTTCAGAATATTAATTTTCAATATAGGTACTATGTATTTATATTTAGCACATACATCCTAGAGCATAGAGCGGCGATGAGCTTACCTGTCACGCTGAGCATATGTGCAGTCGCTATTTGGTGAAAAGTGGGCTATGGCTGAGGACTGCTTTTGCTGTCCTCTTTGTCTAGTCTCTAACTAACCCTTCGGGGATAATAGTCGTAATTATATGTATGTATGTATAATAGTTGGTGTTGTTTATATAATTAAAGAAAAAACTGCTTATATGCATAACATATTTATTAATATTTATAACAAACAAATTAAATAAAGAACGTCCTCTTTATGACTACGATGGATATCGCGTGTGCACCGATGATATAGAAACAATTTTCGATTTCTTCGACGAAGGGCGAAAGGTCTAAATGATCGTGTAGTGTTACTATATTCTTTATTGCAGAAATACACATACAGAATATGTTGAAACAACGGTTAGCAAATGTGGACTTATCTCTAATCAACATCTGTTTCTAGCCAACCTATTGGAAGTAGTGGAATTTAAGCTTACTTACTTAGAATAATTACAATAAATATTATGTTTTGAATAGTTATTTTATTTACTTTATCCCATAATAGATAAGCGCTTGACTTCTTCACACTTGATGATAAGTGAAGATAAGGGTGAAGATGGAATTTTGAACCGCTTCTGTGGTCTAGTGTTTAGACTATCGGCACCGGTGCAGACCTGTGGGTTCTATTGACGTGAGTTCGAGAAGTACAGACATGTGTTTGTACTCAGTTTGGCGTCGTGGTAGGGCTTGGTAGGACTCGTTAAGTCCGCCTATTAGCTACCACCAATCTAAGTCTGTCGCCATTACAACAAGGTTAATCCCAACACGAATGCGTCAGTTATAAGCACCAATTAGCTTCTCACTTTGTGACGTCACTATTTATTCCCTTTATTATACTTAAAAGCCATAAAGTTTTGAACAAACACATAAACGTTTTCAATTTATTACACACGTTACCCTTGTTATGACGGGTCGCATCGCGTGCATACAATCACTGTCAAAAGTGTAATGATTTCATTTCCGTCGATTCGAGTGGTTATAACTTATAATAGGGTATTGTGCAGGGGCCGTACCTTCAACTTAAATGTTGGGCAAGCAATATACGGAAACAAAACTACGTAACTACAAAATTACTACTATTATTGTTATTATTTGTTGTTATGATTAACTTTTGACAATATATCTGGGAATATGAAGAACTTCAAGACAGGTAAGTCTCAAGATGAACCTGGACAAGGCCAAGGTCATGTTTAATGGTCGCATATCCCCGAGATCTGTAGTCGTAGGCGACGCTACTCTTGAGGTTGTGCCAGAATATATCTTGGCCAAATTAAACAACTGGGCAGGCACAACTTCAAGAAGAAAGCGGACAGAAAGATTCGTTTGGGCTGGGCGAATTCGGAAAGCTACGTTGTATCTTTCGGTCGTCATTTCCCCAGTGCCTAAAAACCGAACTATTCAACTATTGCGTGTGAACTACTACCTGTAATGACATACGGAGCAGAAACGTGGACACTCACGATATGGCTGGCCCACCAATTCAAGGTCGCTCAGCGTACGATGGAGTGGATAAAATCAGCAATGAAGTTATTCGACAGACAACTAAAGTTATAGAGAGGCATGTCCTAGAGTGGAGACCGTGTCTAGACAAACGTAGTAGTTGTAGGAAGGAAGCCCTGTAGCGCGATGGACCGATCACATAAGAAAGGTGGCGGGCTATGGATGGATGCGGATTGCCTAAGAGGAATAGTTGGCGCCCATTGGGGGAGGCTTACGTTCAGTAGCTGTGGCAGCTATAGGCGGAAAAAAAATAAGTATCTTTTTAATTTATCTGTAATTTAAACATGTCATTGTTTATTTTAAATTTATAGGATTGACTTATATCAATTTTAGTAAATAAGTCATTTCATTTCATTTTTATTTCGTTCACTCGCCTATTTTGAACAAGGCTTTAAAGCGATACGACCGACGCGGCCGGCGCGGTGCGGTGCGAACGTAGCGTGCCATCGACTATATTGTACCAACACGTAATTGGTGTTCATTTACAAATTTGAAGCACGCTCAAGCACGTTGATAACATCGCTTTATGAGTTCGTAATACTTAACACGCAAATCTGGACGATGAACAGAAATGTTTCCTTAAGGAAATCATGTTGGATGTGTATCGAAATAATCTTTGTTTGACTTTTATTGTTTTATGCACGGAGGGTTCCTTGTCGAGAATTTTCCTTCAATATAGGAGAACAATTTACTGTTACATTCTTTGCAAGCTCTCTTAAATGTATGATTAATTATGTACTGTCATCCCACTGTCCTACAACAGTGCTCAGGGCAGTCCTTACGTCAAGCAACAACTTACCATGCTTTCAGAAGCACAGAGGAGTTCAATATATTATTTATTTGGTCACCCATCCGCAGACCGGATTGCGGAAGTTGCCTAACTGGCAAAATATAAACTTATTGGAATTGAACTTTGGAACACGATTAAACATCGTAAAGTATAAAATAAAGTAAAAGCATACAACCACAGCAGAGCAAAGGCCAAAATCATTGAAGTCAAGTCATTGCTACACTACAACTGATGGGTTTAATTAATCCACGCATAAACCAAAAGGTTTATAAACCCTGGGTGTACATCGACAAATTTTCCTTTAATGAGAATAGAACCCGTGAGCTCCGGGTATTAGACCTAGCGCCATACAGCCATCGAGGCGTTAAGCAACGTCTGATGTAGAGTACATCAGACATCAAGTCATCCTTTAATTATACGCTGAGAAACAGAAACACATAGGCACACATTAAAAAATGGTACACAAAAAAATATGTTGGGGTCTTATAAAGTATGCCTCGGGGCGCAGCCGGGCGGGGGCCGTAATTGAAAAATAAAAGACCGTAATAATAGAATTTACATTACGTGCTTTCCAATGACAAATTTTGCCGTCTGCCTGTTTCTGTCAGGGCCGGAGACAGAGTTGACTCCGCTTGTAGGTAGGCGCAATTGTGACGCCCTTTTCATTTGTGTGCCCTCACTGTGCAATTTATTATTTTATTAGACAAGCTCGAGGGAATCCGAATTAAATTGTTGCATTAAAACTTAACGAATAGGTACCTACCTACATTAAAAACTGATATTTCGTTTTGGCTGTCTGATGCAAAAGTATAGCTTTATGTAAGTTTAAGATGTATTCCAGTCAAATTCGAAAAAGAATGTTTACCAACAAAGCGTTGCCTAGCAACCAATGACATGCACATATTAACAACCTTTTCCAACTAGACAACGGGAAACATTTTGCATAAAATATTTTTTTTATAATTATTGTACAAAAAATTTAAAGACAAACTAACCTAAAAGCTTTTAATTAAGTCTAAAGTTTAACATAATGGTTTAGTAAATATATCAGCTTGAGTTGAATTAATAAATTAACAATACAGATTTAGAAATACATTTTTTTTAGTTTGACGACCTCCGTGGTCGGTTGGTTGGCACGCCGGGTCTGGCGTCGTCGCGTCAATCAAGGAAGTAATACGAAAAGTACAAATATATTTTTTCCCAGATTTGTGATGACCCTAATTTGGTTTGTTTACATAAATTCTTTCTCGAGTTTGGCTGGAGTATTTTTTTCTTTTATTTTTTTCCACTTTCGCAATGGCTTGATGAGTGACTGAATTAAAAATAACGCCAGTCCCTCCCTGTTGCGGAAGGCACCGTTATCTGTTGGTCCAGGTTATTGTCGTGAGATATTTAAAATCCACTTTAGGCCAAGGTGGTAGATTGTGACCTAATCTCGCCATATCGTGTATTTTGTTTTTTTTTTATGTGACTCATCATAGTGAGATATCCTGCTTGATGGTAAGCAGCCGATGCAGTCAATAATAATGAGAGCGCTTCTCACCGTGGAACAGGCACGATACAAAGCGCACCTATTCACGCCCCGCATAAAAGACCCGGACTTTAGGAGCTGGGAAACACATACGCCGGCAGAGGGTTCGTCTGGAGAGGAAAGGAGAGGGTGGGATTAGATCAAAAAGTTCTTCAGAACACTTTCCGTAGTAATTCCGGTAGAAGACACTGAGAGAAGCAATGTCTCTACGCAGCAGGAGGTCCTCAAGAGAGGCTGTAACTTCAGCATCTCCAATCGCTCGCAACTCGCCTTTGCAGTCTATCAAGTGCATCGAGGAGGTATTTAGCAGAGCCGTCCCATAGATGGGAACAATACTCTAGACTCTATCGCACCTGAGTTTTGTACAGCAAACAGCGCTACACGGGAGTGAAAAACCGCCGCACCTTATTGAGAATACTCAATTTACGGGAGGCAATTAGAATAACACTCTCGATGTAGCATTTTGGATTCAGTTCCTGGCCGATGTCCATGCTAAGAATGCTGAGGTCCACCGAAATGGGTAACGGAGAGTTCTGAAGAGAAGGAGGTGTAACGAAGGGAGAAAGTTTTAATAAGAGAGCCTCACGAATTAACCAATCAATGGTGTAATTTTTTCAAAAAACAGGAAAAATCATCCGAGAGACACTAGATGTGTACAAAGAATTGTTAATAATAAGTGTAGGTACCTACTGGCTATTTTTAATAAGTTCTAACAATGTTTAAATTTAAATATTGACCTGACCACATTGTATTGGTTCCGTTCTTACACGTTCGCACCAAAACGTATGCAGATATCGGAGTAACCGAATAGTTTGTGCTCCAACATTTCCGTACAATAGAGGGAGGGTGCGGTGCGCGGGCGCAGTCTCGACGCATTGTGCTGCTCTCTTGAAATTCTTCGCAACAATTGTCTCTATTGTCTATGGAAGAGTGTGACTCTAAGCCACATGTATTAAATATTATATTCAAAATGAAATGCCGGAATACAGTAGCCCGTGACAGTGCGGGTAGCACGGAACTCGGAGGGCCTTTACACCATTTCTGACAAGCAAATTCTTCTAAGTTGTGTTTCAGTCTGAAGTAACCCAATGAAGTTCGTAGATATCGAGAGGGATATCACTAAGGCATTCGCATCGGCTTGTCACCGGATGGGTGATCAAATAAAGTCTTTCTAATATTTTTATTATTGGAATTTTGCATTCACAATGCTATATAGATAACCGATAAAATGTTTACTAGAAAAAAATCAACCAGTCTCAGGAAGCTCGAGTGGGATTAGAACCCACGACCTTTGGATTGCCGGTCCACTGCAGTCCAGAGCAGCAGTCCAGAGCAGTTGGCCGGCACTCCAAAGGTCGTGGGTTCGAATCCCACTCGAGCTTCCTGAGACTGGTTGATTTTTTTCTAGTAAACATTTTATCGGTTATATCTATATAAGCATTGTGAATGCAAAATTCCAATAATAAAAATATTTATAAGCAATTACATCTTTATCGATTGTTAAATACTTGCAATAGTATTTCTTTCGAATGTGAGGGTATACTTCACAGTGACGTAATACCGCTGGCTTGCAGCGTAATCAAACTACTAGGAAGAATTCAGAGAGAAGTCTTTCTAAAATAAAATCTTTTATACTTTTTCGGTTTCGGTCATTTCGTAATAGCCTAGCTCCCTAACGTAAGATGGATTGGTACCATAGAGTAGATGACTATAGTTTAACAACATTTTTTACTATCACATTCTTGCATTCATAGATTTATGATCTTATAATCTCCTAAGTGCAATTGAGCTAAAAACAAAAGACTATACAGTGCGGACCGCAGTACTTCGCAGTCCACTGCCATAGTCCACGTGGCAAGTGATAGAGCCCATCGTCGCTCTGCGCTGTTGGATGAACTAGTCTAGTCGTCTTATACGGCACCCAAGGGAACTATCGGCTCCATACTTACATATTATAATACATACATACATAATTATAATCACGACTATTATCCCTGAAGGGTTAGTAAGAGACCAGGCAATTAATGAGACTGTACTCATTCATAGCCCACTTTTCACCAAATAGCCATATATGCTCAGCGTGACAGGTGGTGAGTCCATCGCCGCTTTATGCTGTTGGATGTATGTGCAGCCTTTAGTCCGTTAGTCGCCTTTTTCGACACCCGAGTGAAGAAAGGGGGTGGTAGTAGTATTCTTTCACCGCTACGCGACACGGTTGCTATATACTTACTATTTACTTATTTTACTATCTAAACAATACCGATGTAGGTAGTCTTGTAAACGCCTCTACGCTTTAGATTCGTATATCTTCAACAATATTAGTACAACAACAAACAAAGCCCAGTAAATAAGATGTAAATGCGCGGGCGCAGGGGTCGCGCTGACTGCCGCATTGTTCTGTTTTAGCTGGTGTTGGTGAGACAGTTTACAATTATCTGCACAGTAAATAAATTATAAGCGTACTATAACCCCGATTAGATCAGTAAAGCGAATAATGTTAAGCTTTTGGTTTGAAATGAATCGTTTTTAACATTAAAAAATTACTGAGTAGGTACATTTTAAATATAACGACTCAAACATTGTTAGTATAAAAAAAAACTTTTGAACTTTTTTGCTTTGTAATTAAAGAGTGTCTAAGGTCAACCACCTGCGACTGTGAAAGGTCGACAGTTTGAGACCCATCTGAAGTAGGAGCTTTTTTCAGCGGAATTCTATCTTTCAATAGGTTTTTATTGGACAAATGTAAAGCAGATGAAAAGACACGAACCAATTCCACCCGCTTATTTGTATATCGTCGCCCTGTTACGATGTTACACAAATTATTCGCTGGTCAACTATCGAGAACGCTTTTGTTTTTAGAAAAAGTTTCTCGCAACTCTAAGTTCGTGTGTTACGACTGAAGATAATAATCAATCTGAAACATTAAAAGCTATTGTTTTCTTAAAAACAAAAGAAGTAAAAAATCTACTTGCGCTCTATATAAAATATTATGTAAACGTTTCTTAACTCTAG
The DNA here is from genome assembly GCA_963921215.1 of Scoparia ambigualis. Classification (NCBI taxonomy): domain Eukaryota; kingdom Metazoa; phylum Arthropoda; class Insecta; order Lepidoptera; family Crambidae; genus Scoparia; species Scoparia ambigualis. The sequence goes on from OY992505.1 coordinate 18,185,121, forward strand.
CAGTCAACACAACAGATAGATTGATTTATTAATTTTGTCCATTAATCAATATGTTGTAACTATTTCGTTTCTGTTGAGCTCTACATTTCGTGTGATTTGGTTTGAAATTGGTCTGTGACGTGGCCACATAGTCAAAAAATTAATATAAAATAATTATAATATGAATACACTACCGTGAACATAGTAGGGGAGTTCCTTGTACCTCGGGACACCTTGTACCTTATGACAACCTTATAGTATTACGACAAAAATATTACCGCGTGAAAGTACATTTAGCGTCCTCTAGTATCTCCTATAATATACTAAATTACTAATTCATAGGCCATTTTGATTGCTGTCAGCGCTCAGTGAAGATGGTTGTTTTATCATGTGAAAACTTTTTTTAATTATCTGCTTTAATATTCGATTTTGTGCATTTATTTTAAAGTCAGTGGTTGCATTAAGTTTTAGTTTAGTAGTATACACATTTATATTACGTATTTTAATGGAAATCATTTTATTTTAGTATGTATATAGTATGTTTAAACGAATTTGCAAGGATTTGTACCTTGGGACACTTAAATTTTTGTACCTTAGGACGACGCCGACGTTAAAAATATTTGTGTGGGTTGTGTTGAACACTATTTTGAAACCTAGAGCAAAGAAGACTGGGTTCAGTGCATTATATGTCATTCCTGGGTTTATGAAGACTGCACATTCTTTAACAATTATTGTCAAAAATGCGGAAACGGCGAAAAAAGAAAACTAATTCCGTTAACTTTCTTGTAATGTTATGTGCCATTATAATAAGAAAATATTTTTTGTTATATGATGATTTGTTATTTATTTTTTGGTTTTATTTCTAAAATATCCTTTTAAATTAGTGTCCCACTGAACAATATTACAATGTCCGCCTTGGGACAAATGTAAGTTTTTTTTAAATTAGCTAATAAATTATATTAAGAAAGCAGTTTATTGCACTTATTCATGCAAGGTTATTAAATACGAATAGACATTCAATTATTTTATTGGGTAATTTGTCAATATAAACTATAAAATATAAGTGTTTCAAAAAAAGTGTCCCGAGGTACAAGGACCTCCCCTACCATCTTCAGCTCCAGAACTCCCACCGCAGACACTACACAAAAAATAAGGTAAATGGTAAGGTAAATTTATATTGCTAGGTGCTTTATTTTTTACATATAAAATATTATGTACATATAAAAAACACTTCACCATTTATCTTATACAAAACCAGAGAAACTCCACAACTGCACTTGCGACATAGAACCACTTCCACCAGAGACGCTCATAAATCTCTCAAGCGGGAAAAACACACGCACACAAAAACACATACACACACTGGCACATTTTTAAATCCTTTCTTTTTTACCCTCCTCACAAGCACACCTTTTTTAACACCATATCCAAATCCGACCTCTCCTCAAGGGGGACAGACTGAAAATCGGCGCTGAACCTAGTTCAGCATTATGCTGAGTCTGTTACCCATTGCCCACAATAACGTACCTACATAGTTATAAGTTAGTTAGTATTAGGTTTTAGATTGTAATCATTTTTCTTTTTTACCTTTGTAGCTGAATTGTGGCAATAAATCATTTTTATCTTTTTTTTTATATTGTTTTCTAAGGTTTACGAAAACACTACACTTTGAAATGAAACACTTTTTACGGATCTAATTCGCGTTGATTACTACTATTAGGTTTTTGTTTTTGTCCAGACGTTTCGGACTCTTTACACCGTCGGAGTCTCCCTGTGACCAAGGACTGTAAACTTTACGGGGTCCTTGGTCACATAGAGTCACTCCTAAATCTAGTAATAAACGTGAATTCGATCCGTAAAAAGTGTTTCATTTAAATTGCTAGGTGCGTCAAGATTTTTTTAGTTTACTGAGCTTGTTATTATCGTTACACGCGTAGACAAGATAGTGTTATTGAAATGAAACATTGTAGGTATCTGACTATAAGTAAAATGTATCATATTTATATGTGACGTGTTGTACAAATATGACAAAAAAAAATTGGAAAATAATATAACCTATGTTATGATTACTAGCCAGTCTGAGTAAAAAAAACCTCAACCGCCTCGGTCTAGTGGCGTGGCTAAGCCACCGGTCATAGGCTCGTATTCTAAAATCAAAATCAAGTTCATCCTTGAATACAGTTAGAAATCGATGGCGATATATGCGATGAATAGCACCATCCCTTTCTAACTGGACAAGCAGAGATTTGAGTATGGGTTTGGTTTTAGAATAAGAGCCTTAGACCTAGTGGTCCCGGTGCGAGTCCCATAGCGGGAGGTACAGTCACCAGCATTAAGATGTAACTATCGACGGCCTGCAAAAATATCTGATCATTAGTGGAAGGCATATATATGCCTATATATATACCTTCCACCAATTATCAGATATTTTTGCACATCAAATCTTAATGCTGGTAACTGTACCATCTTTGTGTATTGGTTTGGTTGGTGGTAGGGCTGGTTAAGTCCACTTGGCTAGCCAAGTTTGGTAGCTAGCCAGGTGGCCTTATCTAAAGTCTGGCGCCATAACAACAATGTTAATAACATTGTTGTGTTCCGACCAAACAACAGTTTAGAGATAAGATAGCCAGTTCCTTAGTGAGGTTGAGGTTTCTGGGTGAAGGGCGCTTTCACCTTTGGCCTTATTGTTACTTACCACCAGATGATATAAAGTAGTAAAACCAAGTGCTTACCCGTAGTGTAAAAAAGAGCTCATCAAATGTAGTATGTCCAACTAGACCAAAGAGGTGGTTCAATATCTTGTTAAGGGGTGCCACGCGATCGCAAAAACTGACATAAGTCTCTTAATGAACTTCAAAGCAAATTCGATCATTTGATATTTATAATTAGAACAATTCTGCTTTGAAGTTTCAGACCCAGTAATTTGATTAGAGCAATGTTTTCATTCTGCGAAATGTACAAAACCATCACGCGCTTGTGTTCAAAATTAAAATTTACTTTTTTAAGATGTCCTGTGGAATATCGATAAAAATATTTTCATGTAAGAATTATTGTTCCATGCGTAAAGTTGTCGAAACAAAATGTTTTCAGGAGTCATTAGATTTAAGTATTGTTTGTTATTGTTTAAAGAATTTGTTTCAAATTTCGACAAGGCCACGACTTAGTGCAATGATCAGACTAACTTACGTAAGTTCTTTTAACGTATTTAACTAATTCAGCGCGTAGTACAAGTAACTTAAAAATACGTAAATTTTCACAAACGCATGTATTAACCGCTCACTGCAGAGCGTTTAGTAGCATCAACAAATGCTGCACTTACATCTCATATTAGACAGGGACGGACATATTAGACATTACGTAGAGCTCTCACGTCGCCTCCCGCTATCGGCGTCGAATCAATCAGCCTCGATCCCGGTGTGTCTCAGCACAATTTACTACGGTCTCACCACCATTTATTTGCATATTATCTTAATGATGAAGAGCCGACTCCGTGCGAGTTATCGCCATATTCCAATTAATGTTGGAAATATGCGTTCGCTGCAGTGCCTGTTTTATTAACCTTTCATAATATATACTTGACGGCTTATCACTCGATACTAATGTGTCGTAATCACTTGCAGCTTAAAGGCTATATTCGGATGAGGAGTGTGTGGAGAGAAATCGAGGCAGCCCTTTATCGGCAGTTTTAAATCAACTTTAATGTGTAACAGTTATTAGGTGATATAATGTTACAAGCAATCGCTAAATATATTTCAGGTTTAAGATACACGTTATAAATAAGTGCAACCAGTCGATAAGAATTAAATTTTTGTTAATGCTAAGCTAAAATTAAACATGGTGGCGTTTATTTTGAATATCGAATAAATATGTCTCCCTGTGAACGAACCCAAAAAGGTTAAATAACGTCATGGTAAAATAATAGAAACTTACTGATTTAAAATAAACGCGAATATTACCTAGATCCTATTTAAAGTGCTCAATTTTAATGTATAGTGCCAGTGTCCACTATAAACAAAAAAACTAAAAGTACTTCTATTAACATTTACAACCACGTAACTTCTTTAATAAGAAACTATAAGTAAGTACTTAATGCAAAAATATAAAAGTCGAAAATAGTTATCGTCCGTTTTGAAACCAATTAAAATAGCTTTGAAACAGTATACCCGTAATCTACTGGCCATTTTAAATATTTACCCTATTCATTAGCGACTCCTATACGCGAAAACATCGCAAACATTTCAATAAAATATACTTTTATCTCGCGGCAAGTATGCAAAATGTCAGTAGACGCGGCAAAAAGGTCGACAATTATTATTCTGTGGAGCGTTTGCGTAGATATATCCAATCATAGTCAAAACAGAGGAGAAAACCAGTTTACGGCAAACTTTTACCCTAAAGTTTAAGTTGGTTTAAACCTTTAAGGCAGATAGAGACAGCAACAGTTTTAAACCAGGTTTCAATTAAGTCCACGTTCCACGTTTCGTAGTAGTTGCAAGCTTTTTTTGTATGTATGACTTAATCACATAACAGTAAAATACCTAAAAAGGATAAGATATTATTGAATGTGCGGTGCAAACGCGTCCCGCGACACCTAATTAATCCGAGGTGTGCTAAAGCCACGTTAGAATTTGGAATACTACGTGTCCTCACCTGTCACAGAAAAAAATCAAAAGCTTTACAAAAACGACCTGTCAAAAAAATCAAACCTTCTTGAAGCACTAACCTGAGTAGTATTTTTAAATCATCTCAAGTTTTTTTTAAATTTTACCTTCTGGGTATTTTAATATTGTTTCTCTTTAAGTTATGTTCCCTATGTTAATAACACCGCCGATTCTCCATATAAAGGGTGACAAAGCTCAATATTTTCTTTGTGTTGGCGATCTTTCAACCATAACTGAGAATACGAAAGAGTTTTATGGCGACCCATAGATTTTGTATGGAATATCAAGTTATTTACGTACAGGCTGTTTGTTATTACGTTTATTATAGTTCATTGTCTTTAAAGTTGTACTTAACCTCATTTTAAGATATTACTTACGACAAAAAATAAAGAATTATTCTATTAATCTACAGACGCTTACCGACAATTAGATAGCAGAAGAACTCTGAAAGCTTTTATCTATCAATCATTTTAATGTAGGTCGTTTGTTTAACTTTTAAACATAATAACGAAAGTTTCTTCTAAGTAATTATTAGTTCGTAAACTTAATAATATTACAACTACGAGAGTGTTTTTTGTTTGTTCATTTATTCTTTCTTCATGTCAAAACGAATTGATTTTTACATTAAATTGGAGGGCCAAGAGTGCCTCAAGCTATTTTTGTCCCAGCTAAATACAATGTTCCCGAGGGCACACGACTTTTGTGACAGCCCGAATTTCATGCGAGCAAAGTCCCGGGCGGAAGCTAATTCATATAAAAGTTATATTATTGTGGAAAAGTAATAATATAAAAAGTACAAATAATTATGTAATAGACAATAAGGCCGCAAAGTCGTCGGCAGATTGGTCAGAGACTGCTGAGGATAATAAGAAATGGAAGGAAAGGGGGAAGACTTTTGACTAGGTATGGGACATTATGGGTAACTAAAATGGTACGGGGACAGTACAGAGGGACGACCCTCTTTCGCCGAAACGAAATTTCTATTTACAACGGTTTCAAGACTTTTGACTAGGTATGGGACATTATGGGTCACTAAAATGGTACGGGGACAGTACAGAGGGACGACCCTCTTTCGCCGAAACTAAATTTCTATTTACAACGGTTTCAATATTTAGGAAATTGTTTGAAAGGAGATTGACCATTTTGGACCAAATGCTGCCCAAGCATGTGAATACTTTTATTTCTTCCTTACATGAAGAGATATTAAAAAAAACATCCACGGGGATAATTATTGTACCTAAAAACTTATCTTATGGCTTTTTAGTGCTTTAACTTTTGATATATTTTTTTAACGTTGTCGTTTACGTTATTTAATACGAGTATTATTAATTATTATCTTACTTAGTGCCTTCGCGCACGGCGTAATAAGACGTTTGTTATTATTTTTAATTAATGTAAAACCTTATACAACAGATTTTTTTCTCAATACTCCTCGGATAGATTCTGAAGCGGTTTGGGTTACATACTAGTATTATGGAACATTATGCACTATGGTTCAATGTTGGGCAGCACTCCTGGTCCAACGTCCATACAAAAATGGTCAATCTCCTTTCTAAAATGATAGAAAGCGCTATATATAACAAACAAAAATTTTAGTTTTGGAGAAAGAGAGTAAGCCTTCAATACTCTAGGCTAATTTGTGCCGTTATATTAAAAAAGATGTATATTAAAAAAAAAATCCTACATCACTCACACCAATTATCTAGCCCAAGAGAAGCTTCGTTATGAAACTCGTTAAATGGTTGCTAGACAACGAAGAGACATACTTAAAATATTTAAATACATACTTATTATATACATAGAAAACACCCAGACCCGAGGCAACTTAGAAAAACAATAATTTCTAAATTGACCCAACCGAGGATCGAACCCGGGACCTCAGAGATGGCGACACCATGAAAACCGGTGTACAAACCACGGGATCAAGGAGTTCGTCAAATATGGTGGCGACTCATTAATAGAATACTACCAACCCATCTCTTCTTCTCTCTTCGTATCTCTTCTGTACATACAAGCAGATAGAGCGACTATGCGCTTACTTACAAGCTATCACGCTAAGCACTTGTGCATTTGTGTTTCGTGAAACGTGGACTGTAGCAGTGGACTGCTTTTGTGGTCGTCATTGCCTATAGTCTCTGATTAACCCTTTTGGGATAATAACCGTGAATGTACCTATGTATGTATATATAAAAAAAAGAAAAAAACAATTATATGCAAAGCCTGCCTACTGCTATTTTCAGAACGCATAAAATCACAGCGCAGCATACTAAAATAGGCAAAAATAAAACTTTTAACACGTTCGTGATGCGAGGCGTTGACGGAGCGAACATCCTTTATAAGCGAACACGCACGCTGGCAGTTGTATGGCGAGCTTAGTAGCGGCTACCGATCATCGAGTGAAATATATAAATCGAGGTGTTATCATCATCGCCGATCACCGCGGACGGCGGGCGAGCCTCCGAGACGCGACATAAATATCCATTTCCATACTCAAATGCGGGCATACAATGACGCGGCGGGCAGGGCGCGGCGCGTCAGTCGCCCGACAGCCCGAAGCTGATCTATAACTCCTTATTATTATTTGAATGAGATCTATTGATCCCCGAGGTGTGGAACCACCGCTCCGATCCGCAAAGATCATTTTGTTTCCAGCTACCGCTTTTGAACTAACCTGACGTTACAATGGCGGCGGGTGACGGCAATGATTTAAAATCTGTTAACAGGACGCTCCTCTTTTTAACGATTGGTATACAATTTCCATAAATGGTCCACCAGATTATCTCAGCATTCCGTTTACATTGCGCATAATAAGGAATAACACGTCACTGTCCCCTATATTCCTTATCGTGCGGTTCTGATGCGCTGAACGGCGCACCGTAGATGGAATGTGGAAAATCCTCCGCTACACTACAATCCGAAGGCAGTTTATATTTAACATAAAACTAAATAAGTACTACGTACAGTACTGTGCTTATTACCCTAACATGCAATAGACTATCGGCAAGATCTAATTCCAAACAAAATTTAAGCTTTTTGATACGAAACATTAAATACTCTTTTAAATGAAATTTCAATAATTTTCTTAGAATTCAATCGTTTGTTCAATTGTTTTGCTATTGCTGTAAGTATATATCTTTGTCATAAGTGGATATTTCACTTATAGCTATACTTTTTAATGTGTAGAAGTAGGTAACAAAACAAAGTTGTAGCCAAAAAGGTTTTTTTAAGTGTTCCGTTAACAAATAACTAATCGATTTGTCCCAGTGCATGGGAGAGTCATGTCCAAATGTTTTTTTTTTTTTTTATTGTGGCACGCCATAATGGCTTCACTCTGCCTGATGAAAAGCAGCCAGTGAAGCCCAAGAAGTGAGAGCGTTTGTCACAGCGCTACCACGCTATGCCGAACGCTCTCACTATGGCGGCCTGCATAAATGCTTTTTCACGCCCCGCTTAAATAACCCGGGAGAGAAAGAGGAAGGAAACACGTGTGCGGGAAGCGCATTCCACATACGGGCAGTTCGGCAAAAGAACGATTGTCCAAACTTTTTGGTACGTGTCTTGATGGTCAGCACGGTATGAGGGTGGCTTCTAAGACCTGCACGCGTCGATCTGGAAAGGAAAGGAGAGGGAGGGATGAGGTCAAAGAGCTCCTCAGAGCATTCACCGTGGTAAAGGCGGTAGAAAGCACTAAGGGAAGCAATGTCCCTACGTAGCTGTAACGGCTCCAGACTGGTCGTAACGTCATCGTTACCGATAATACGGACAGCACGTCTTTGCAACCTGTCAAGAGCTTCGAGCAAGTACTTGGCGGATCCGTCCCAAAGATGAGAGCAATACTCCACGCAGGAGCGCACCTGAGTCTTATACAAAAGACAACGTTGCTCCGGCGTGAAGAACCGCTTCACCTTGTTCAGGATTCCGAGTTTACGTGAGGCTGTGGTTATAATGCTCTCAATATAGCTCTTCGGGTTGAGGTCGCTGTGTATGTCCATACCTAAGAAACTGAGACCAGTCTGGATGGGTAATAGGTTGCTCTGGAAGGAGGGTTGGGGGAGAAATGCGGACTTTTTAGCACTGACAGCGCAGACCTGTGTTTTTTTGGCATTGAACTGGACCAGGTTATCAGAGCCCCATTTATAAATGCGGTCTAACTCCTCGTCCAGCTCAATGACAATCTTCCGTCTCGACTCCACTACATCGGCCTGCTTTGCCGCAGGGTGACCCAAATAACGCCGATGTACTGTACTGTCACGAGCACTGTTGAGCACGTTCTTCTTCTTCTGTGGCAACACTTTTGTAAACAGCTGATCTGAATGTCTCCTGTGTAAAATTTGAAATTTAATTTATTATTTACTCATTTTACGCTCATTTTCCAATTCAATCATTAAGTTAAGTTGTGTTTTAGTGGTGAGCGTTTCGCTTTTAGTGTATTTCATGTGCAAAATCAAAAATTTAAGTAAAACTGTTTAGTGACAGTTACCGGCATGTAAGTGAACCGTTGTCATCTTTATGGTACCTACCCTTAATTCACTTAAAATCTTATAAATTTGCATAAATTGACGATTTGTTAATTATTATACGTATCTTGTTTAATTCCAACCACTTTAGTTGCGATTAACATACGTAAACATAACCTCTGTTTGTTGGTTACGCGACTACTCGTACAGCTGTTTACTTGTCACCTACATAGTATTTAAAAATTTGTATTTCTCTTTTATACAGTTCAATTTTGAAGTTTTCCCATAATGATGACTCGCAAGGCCTTGTCTCGTCAGGAGGAGTCCAAACTCCAACTGACATTAAATGAATTGAAGGCTTCGAAAGAGTTGTGTGATCAACTAAACAGAGAGCGAGATGACAACGAAAGGGAACTTTTGGAATCATTAGACAAACATCAAAAGTTAAAAAATGAGTTGGTACAGTTAAATGACCGTTATATCGATGCTATTGATGCCCGGGACAGGCTCCAAAACATTGTGGACAGGTTCGACCAATGTAGTTCAGAGTATGACCAGGCTCTGAACTGCATAGATGAGTTGAAAAAACAATTGCATGAGGCCAATAACAAAATTACTTTATTGGAAACATCTAAACTTAATATGACTGCCTCATTAAATCAAAGCTTGTTCGATGAGTTGGTAGTCTGTGCCCCCTCCATGGTTTCTGCGACAGCTAGCAGTCAGCCCACTGTCACTATAGATCTTACATGTGAAGAAAATAAAAATAGCAACCACTCAGTGAAGATTGTTGGCTGTAGCAAAAATAAACTAAAAAAATATATTAAGATAAATAAGTACATTAAGAAAACGCAAAAATTAGTTAAGAAGCACAAATTTTTTATTAAAAATGTAAAATTAAATAGAGAAAGATTGTACTTAATTGACAAATTAGATATATACTCGTTACAACTACACAATAAAAATTTAAAATATAAAAATGATACACAAATTCTACAAACTAAAATTGCACACCTAGAGGACTCGCTTATATCTATTACTAAGCAATATGATCTTTCACAAGGTCAAATAAAAGAACACATGTTGGCCATTGATGAACTGGTAGTCCTGTGTAATGGTAACAATGAAGGGATTGATTCACTCACAAGTAATTGTAAATGTAAACAGTTACCAAGCCGTTCATCAATCCCATGTGATTCTTCCTCTGTCGAATTGATTGATGTTTCTTCCAAAGGTTCCCTTACTCAGTGCACAATTAAAAATGTACCACAACTTATACCAACCAACCAGATTCCATGTAAGACAGATTGTAATAGTGACTTGGTAATATTTAGTGATGAATTTGGTAAAAACATGGGTCGGTTGTTATCTGACTTGGGACATTCAGTTATCAATTATTGTATACCGGGTGCTTCTTATCAACATATTTTGAAAAAAGCTGTAGAACATAAATATAAACCCAATAGCACCTTATTATTATTTGTTGGTAATAGAGGTAATCTGAACAAAACAAGCCTTCTAAAATGTTTAGAATGTTTGAATAAGTTAATTGTAAAGAAAATTATATTGTTTACATTACCTTATTGTAGTAGTTTGCCACAGGAGGAAAATTCTATTAGACATAAGCTTAACCTGACATTACATTTATTTTGCAAAAATGACATAATGCATTTAATTGACACTAACAATTATGTTAGTAATTTTTATTTGACAAGAGATAGTTATTATCTGCCAAATTATTTTAAGCGACAAATAGCTTTATCGCTATCCTATTGTATTCAAACGTCAGCCAAAAACTTGGCTAAACAAGTTGCTTCTATTGAGCAATGTATATTTGACATAGACGTCAGTAGTGTTTCTACTGACATTCCAATTAATTATTTAAATTAAATTATATGACAAAAGAGGAAAACTCTTGCGAAATGTTTGTTAATAAAATGAAATTAAATGAATGTAAAAATAGCTTTAGCAAAAGCCCATGTCAATCATTAAATTTAAAAAATGTACAATCTTTAAACATTGTCCACCAGAACATCCAAGGAATGATGGGCAAAGATTTGGAGATTGAATTGTTCGTGAACTGTAATAAAATTGATATTCTTTGCATAACAGAACACTGGCTTAAAGACCATCAGTTCATGTTCAATTTTAAGAATCATTTGGTAGGAAGTTCGTTCAGTCGAGGAAATGCAATACATGGTGGCTCCTTAATTATTGTTAGTAAAAAGTTTAAATTAAAGGAACGCAAAGACATAGTGAGCCTCTCGGTTGAGCGAACAATAGAAATAGCTTGTGTGGAGTTGGAGCAGTTTGTTGTATTAAGTGTGTACAGACCTCCTTCAGCATCATATGATTTTTTCGAAAAAGTTATGGATGAGGCATTACATAAAGTCCGTAATGTAGGTAAAACAATAATTGTTTGCGGGGATTTTAATATTAATTTGTTAGAAAATTCCACGATGTCAACTAAAATTAAAAACCTATTTCTATCATACAACTTGAATCATTTATTTTTGGAGCCGACAAGAATAACTGCCACTTCGGCCACCTGTATTGATAACATATATACAAATGTAAAACCACTGGCTAAGCAAATTATTAATAACCTGGACTCTGATCATTGTGGCCAAATGGTTAGCTTTCCACACCAGCGTAAACAAGTGACGAAAAAGAATATCACTGTTGTACCAAAAACTGCAGGTCGGCTGGAACGCTTTAAAAGCAATCTAGATACAAAATTAAATTATTTAGAATACAATGACAACCCTAATGTCTTTTATAATAATTTTTTTAACATTTATTGTTCAGAATTTAATAAAACTTTTATTCCAAAAAAGATCTCAGTTAGTGGTACTGTAACTTTTAATGAATGGGCTACAATTGGTATTCACAGAAGTAGGAAACGCCTTTATGAACTTTATGGTGAACGCAACTATAACACCAGCGATGACTTCAAATTATATGTTAAAAGTTATTCAAAGTTATTCAAAAGAGTATGTCGATTAGCCAAGGCAAACTATCTGAGTTCTAAGATTAAGAATAGTAATGACAAAATAAAAATGACATGGAATATTATAAATAGTGAAACAGGAAAGGTCAAAAGTCGTAATAATAAGTACAATTTAAATTGTGATAATAAAACCTTGACTTCTGATGCTGATGTTGCTGCAGCATTTGAGAGGTTTTTTACTGACATTCCAGTTTCAACTACAAAAGCCTTGATTTCCTCCCCCACTGTAGCTGAATCTGTTTTGAAGGAGAATGTTAAAGATTGTGAAAATAATTTCAGTTTTCAAAAAATTTGTGTTATAGATATAATAAAAACATTTAACACTCTCAATAAAAACAAAACTGCTGATCTGTGGGGTAATTCCGTGGACGTCGCTAAATCTGTAATTATGACAATAGCTCCAGTTTTAGCTTGCATATTTAATGAATGCATTGACTGTGGTGTTTTTCCTGACCTCATGAAATATAGTAAAATAATTCCATTATTTAAATCGGGTAGCACTTCTGACCCCTCTAACTTTAGACCTATTTCTGTGCTACCCACATTTAGTAAAAATTTTGAAAAGTTAATACTAGATCAAATGCAAATTCATTTTTATAAAAATAAACTTTTACATTGTAAACAATATGGTTTTACTAGGGGTCGCTCTACAACTGACGCCGGTGTTGAGCTTTTAATCCAAATATTTGATACCTGGGAGGAATCACAGGATGCCCTAGGGGTATTTTGTGATTTATCCAAGGCTTTTGATTGTGTTTTACATGAAACTTTGGTCAGGAAGCTTAACCACTATGGAATTAGGGATGCTTCTTTGAGCCTTCTAATCTCATACTTGAGTAACAGGATTGTAAAGGTCGACATTAACGGTAAAAGATCTCCGGGATCAGTGGTTAAAATGGGAGTTCCGCAGGGTTCAATACTTGGTCCATTCTTGTTTTTGGTTTATATTAATGACTTACCTTATTTTGTAAAAGACAGTCATGAGATAGTATTGTTTGCTGATGATACTTCACTTTTATTCAAAGTGAAACGACGACACCCAAATTATGACGATGTGAATAATGCGGTCTCAAAGATTGTTCACTGGTTTAGTGTTAATAACTTGCTATTAAACGAGGGAAAAACCAAATGTGTAAGATTTGTATTGCCTAATGTTAAGCAGGTAATAACTAGTGTACAAATTAAAGATAAGAATGTGAATCCTGTGGACACCACTGTGTTTCTAGGCATCACGTTGGATGCCAAGCTTCAGTGGGGCCCACATATAGCTAAATTGTCGAATAGACTTAGCTCTGCGGCTTATGCAGTAATGAAGATCCGTCAGTTAACTGACGTTGATACAGCGAGATTAGTTTATTTCAGTTACTTTCATAGTGTAATGTCGTACGCCATTTTACTGTGGGGAAATGCTGCCGACATTCAAACTATCTTTGTGCTGCAGAAGAGGGCTATTCGAGCAATATATAACCTACAGGCTGGTGACTCTCTCAGAGAGAGATTTAAGGATATAAGTATAATCACAGTTGCATCACAATATATTTATGAAAATCTTGTGTATGTTCATAAAAATATTGAAATGTTTTCAAAAAACAGTGATATTCACAAATTAAATACTAGAAGTAAGAACAAATTAGCAGTGCCTTATACTAGGCTCCATAAAATAAATAATTCTTTTAAGGGTCTGTGTGTACGATTATACAACAAAGTACCAAATGATATTCAGAAATTAGATCTTGATAAATTTAAAATCAAAATCAAAGAAAAGCTTTATAAAAAAGCTTATTATAAAGTGTCGGATTATACAGAAGACAAAACAGCTTGGGTCTGACATGCTCCAAGTACCTACTCCAACAGCTATTTCTAATTGCCTATAATTAATTTATATAGAGCACCATATTTAATTAAACTATTTACATTCAAATTCATATTTTGTATTTTGTGATCTGGTAACGACATATAATATATATATATTTTGTAAATGTCGTTGCTTCTGTGCGCTGTGGTTTCTTGCGCCCGTTCTTTGCCACAGTTAAAAAATGATGTCCTGAATGGGTGGTAGGTTAAAAAATATTTGGACGTTTCAAAGTACTTATTAATTGAGTTTATTGAATAAATATATTTTGACTATTGACTATTGACTATTGTCGTCTGCATAGCAATGAATGTTACCCAAGGATAACATATCATTGATATGCAGAAGGAACAGCGTGGGCGATATTATAGAGCCCTGCGGCACTCCGGCGTTCACCTGCAGAGACTGTGAGGCACTGCTTTCGCAGAGTACGCGAATGCTGCGCTCATGCAGGAACCCGGCGACCCAAACGCATAGGCGAGGTGGCAAGCCGTATGACGAAAGCTTGGAGAGAAGCGAACGATGCCAAACTCGATCGAATGCCTTGGAGATGTCCAGGCTAACAGCCAGTGCCTCTCCATGCTTGTCCATTGCTTCACCCCACAGGTGTGTTATGAACGCCAGGAGATCACCCGTTGATCGTTTCGGTCTGAACCCGTATTGTCGATCATGAATCAGGGAGTGATCTTCTAGGTAGCGAATGAGTTGTCTGATTATGATTCGCTCAAAAACCTTGCAAAGGACAGAGGTGACAGCAATAGGTCGATAGTTGGCTGGGTCAGACCTATCCCCTTTTTTGGGGACCGGCTGGACGTTCGCCCTTCTCCAAGCCTCCGGCACAATTCCAGTAGAGTACGAGAGGTGGTATAGGCGTGTTAGTACTGGAGACAACTCGGGAGCACATTTCTTAAGGACGACTGCCGGTATACCGTCAGGACCGCTAGCCTTCCGCACATCAAGTGACTGCAGCACGGCACGGACGTCACGTTGTCTGATTTGGACGTCAGGCATTGAGGAACCACAGTGAGGGATGGTAGGTGGTTCCGCGCCGCAGTCATCGATACGCGAATTCGCCGCAAAGAGCTTCGCTAAGAGGTTAGCCTTATCTAGCGGCCGATGGGCCAACGAGCCATCAGGGTACCGCAGTGGGGGCAGAGAAGGCGCGCAAAAGTTGGCTTGCACCGCTTTGGCCAGTCGCCAATAACTTCGGCTACCCGTTGGGTGCGACAACAGCTCTTGGCCAACGCGAGCAAAGCGCTGGGCATTCGCTCTCGAGAGAGCTCTCTTGCAGACTTTGGTAGCCTTGTTGAAGACTACCTTGTGGGAAGAGATGTTACGATCGTTGAGCGTGCGAGCCTTGGTCCAAGCGCGATACGCCGCCTGTTTAAGTTCAACAGCTTTGGCGCATTCGCGATTGAACCAAGGGCGCGCCTTACTTCCGCTGACGACATCAGTGTAGGGAATGTAATATTCCATCCCCAACATGATCTCGTCAGCGACAGCAGAGGCACTCTCCGATGGGTCCCTACCCACAAAGCAGCGCTGGCCCCACGGGATGGACGCAAAGTAGTCGCGCATACCATCCCAATCTGCCGACGAGTAGTGCCATAAACGCCGTTTAGACTCCACTGAGGGAGAGCTTTTACGGCGCAGTACGGTGGCACCAACCAGGCAATGGTCTGAAGTGCCCAACGGAGCACTAATCGACACTCTGTACCCGGCTGGTCGACTCGTCACCAGTAAGTCTAGCAGGGAAGGCGCTTGACCCGATATATCTGGAATCCTGGTGGGCTGGAGAACCAGTTGAGTCAGATCATGCGTGAGAGCGAATGCGTGGGCAGTTCGGCCTGCGTGATCTGTTTTGGAAGAGCCCAACCAGGTCTCATGGTGGGCATTAAAATCTCCCAAAAGTACCACATCGGCAGACGGAAACCGCTCCTGTACGTCGTCAACTGCTTGGCTCAGGTAGTCGAATAACCGAGTTGTCTCGTGGTCTCCGGAGTGGGAACGGTACAGGCAAGCGTAGACATGGCTCTCGGAACCAAGATCCACGTGTACCCATAGGATGGAGAAGGAGGGGTCCTCCAAGCAGCGCAAACGTCGACAGCAAACGTCCGTCCTGACGAAAAGGCATACTCCGGCTTTCGCGAGGAAGCATTCCTCGAGCACGTAGCCGGGGTAGTGCAGATATGCAATGTCGGCAGGACGGCGGATCTGTGTCTCCGTCAGAAAGAGCAATGCAGGCCGGGCCGTCTCAAGGTGTTGGTGGACGGCGTTGAGGTTTGAATGGAGTCCACGGATGTTAGTGAACTCCACCTCAAAAAGCGACTTGGTGGTGGGGAAGTGGGGTGCCGCTGTCTGACCTGCACTGTCTAGACACTGACATGGTGGTTGGATGGGGGCGTGAGTAAAAGGAGATGCTGTGGCGGCAGGGGGGAAAAGACAAAGTGTGGGAGACTAAAATGAACTGGTGCATGTAGTTGTTCGGTAAGACGTTAATCGACCCGCCGGACGGAAGGGCCCCCGTACCTCCCCGAAAGTAGTCGCCGGGTCCCACCAATCCGGTCACCAACCGGCACGACGAGCCACTTCGGGATTATGCGCGACCTGGTGGAGCAGCCTCCTAGGGTGGTTAGCCCTAGTTGGGCTCCTGTACTATGCCGCGGGCGGCCAGCGGCACCACCGTTTCTACGGGTCTCCCTGGCCGGCGAATCGACCCAAGTCAACCGAACAATGCGTCCACAAAGACTTCCACCGGACCTTGACCCTGCCGCCACCGCACCTCCCCAAGCTCCGGTATTACGGCTCTGAACCCGGAACGCGTCCTGTGTCGAGCACCGAACACTTGGCGGGTTTTACGAGTCCGCATGGTGGTAGCGCCGGACGAGCAAAGCTCTCCCACCAGCAAAATCCCTTTAGTCGCCTCTTACGACACCCGCTAAGATACAGGGGAGGGGGTGGTGCAATTCTAACCCGGCACCACACGGGGAAAAATGTAAATTAAAATTGTAAATTAACTTGGAAATATGTATTATTAGTAAGAATGTATCATTGCCGGGAAAGGCTTTCCCTCTATATTTCCACTCGTCCCTATCTAGGGCCACTTATAAGTATCTACCACACCCGATAAATAAGTAATTAATAATTGATCAATGGTTATAAATAGTCTGAAGGAAAATAATAATTTATGTGCAACTGTTCACGTCAGTCTCCTGCACAAACAGTTGCCACTCAAATAAAACAAACGACAGTAGCACGTCCTTGGCATGAATGAGTGTCATCGATTGAGTCGAGCGGATCACAGCACTCTTGCGCCAATCATGGTGATAAAATAATGGCTGCACGCAGGAAGCGCAGTTATTCGCATCCCCCCCCCCCCCCTTCCCGCGAGCCCCGCATCGGGGCTTTTAATCAACACTTTATTGTTTAATGACCCCTCCGTCCAGCTTTAAATTAAAAGGGTGACACCCTATTGACGAATGCGTAATATGTGAGCGGATTTAGACTGAACATAGATAATGGCGATGCTACATTCGTTATAGAGCATCCGACTCATCAAGATATCTTTTCATTGCGATGCGCTTAGGGTTGTAGTGCACTCAATGCAATTTGTTATATATAGTGGGATGTTGGAAACATTGAATCATAATCATCGTCAACCTAAATGTCCTTGCTGGACTATTACTTACAACAATATGAGCTTAGCTGTCGTAATACCAGGCACATATGTAGTTATAAAGAAGAATGGGCAAACGTCCCCCCCCCCTTGTAACACTTACATCTATGCATCAAATAAAAGTACTTGAAAAGTGAAGCATTTTATTGTATGACAGCAAATCTGTCAGGTATTGGAGAAAAAAGTTATTGAGAAGAAGAAAATTAAAATAATAAAAGATAATAGATAGATACATAGATAGATAATACTTTTATTGAAACATAATAACACAAACATTAATAAAAATACACTATTTATTTCGAAACTTACCATGTGGGAACTTACAAGGGGTGGGACGGGTTTCATACAAAAAACGCCCATTCTTCTTTACTATGTTATAGCATCAATTGTTAGCATCCTCTTAGAGTCTTCGTGACAGACAAGGGGATATAGGAACGAACAATGACACATGGAAGAATGGTGCTAAAGAAGAATGCCCAATGCAGCATTTACCGAATGCAATTTTCTTTCCATTTAGGTACTTATAACAATTAAAAAAGGTAATTAGCGACAAAATCATATCATACATACATACAATCACGACTATTATCCCCGAAGGGTTAGTCAGAGACTAGGCAATGAGGACCGCAAAAGCAGTCCTCTGCCATAGACCACTTTTCACCAAATAGCGACGGCACATGTGCTCAGCGTGATAGGTCGTGAGCCCATCGCCGCTCTATGCTGTTGGATGTATGTGCAGTCATTAGTCCGTTAGTCGCCTTTTACGACACCCAATGGAAGAGAGGGGGTGGTAGCATTCTTTCCCCGCTACGGAACACGGTTGAAAATAATATCACTGTAACAAATTAGGTACATGAAATAAAAACACAACAACAAAACGGTTGTATAATAAGTCTATTCATAATGCGCTTAATCAGCTAAAGAGTGCTATAATTACAACAGACAGAGCAGGTTAACAAGCACAACAATTATCGAATATGAGAGGTGATTACAGTAGTAGGGGCAAAGGCGAGTTAAGCCCGAAGCAGTCGCGTGCGCCCCGTGCCTTTGCCCTTTAAACAAAAGCCTATGGAGATTGCACAGGCCTTGTAGTGTTTCTGCTTGGCTAGCTTCATCGATTTGGGTTTAAGCAATACAAATTTTATTGAGCTGTGTGTGTGGCGGCTCAACAATAGAATGCTACCGAGCCATCTCGTCAATTAGGTGTCTTAAAAGTCAACTAAAGAAATAAATAAAAAAAATTCTGAACCCAAAATATCTTTATTCAGTAAAGCTTAAAATAAGCATTTTGAATAGTCTAAATTTATTTTTTTATGGATGGATGGATAGGCATAGGAAACCCATTCAGGACGTCTTTTAGCTGTGGAGAAGAACGGGCACAAGAAACTCCACAGCTTTATAATAATATAGAAGTAACGACATTTACAAAACAATATGTCGTTACCAAATTATACAATCAATAATCATAAAACAATTATATAATAAAATTAAATAAAATAAATAAATAAAGACTGCACATACATCCAACAGCATAGAGCGGTAATGGTCTCACCATCAGTCACACTGAGCACATGTGCAGTGGTTACAGAAGAATAAGGGCAAGACAATGCGTCTTTCATTACATAAGTAGGCGCGGTTTTTATAAACGATAGGTTGATACCGATTAATATGTGGCACAACTATGTATATTTTTTTCGTCTTCAAAACACTGCCTACCACTTAAAGAGATTACTAACCCTATCGGTAGCTGTCCTAATTAATGTGGAACACTATTCAGGTATCAATACAAAATCAGAAGTAGGCGAAGCTAAAGTATTTAACTAGATTAAAATATTGTATCATTACGTAACACAGAAGAGGCGGCTCCACGCCTCTCCCTCGCGGCATTAAAGGCATTTGATCCCTGACTTTTAATGCTTCACCCCGGCATTAAAATTATGTGTATATTTGTATCACGCTCGCGATTGTAGGGCCTCGGCGGCGGCGAAACGTACACCGCCTGTCAAGGTCTTCTCTACACATTACATCCACTTAATGTATAATATCATGTTCACAGCCAATTAGACGCTGGCGTTTTGTTTTATGGCTCTTTTTTATTAATTGCCCTAGTACCCCAGACTGACGAGATTGTATAATGAACTTTTCACTCCACCTGCTCGACAATGTCAAATTATATGTCATGCAAACCTAACCTAAAGTAAGTCATTTAAGACCTGAGGCTTAGACCTGAGGTCTAATATTGTACTGAATTTCAATAAGACCCGCTGGTCATTAATTTGATTTGAATTTGGAACATGAAGTAGTTATACATACAAATTCCATGCATATGATCACTGAAAAATAAATTGTTCGAAAATCGAACTGGCCACCACGAGTATATTATGATTAGAAATAAAAGAAAAATAGAACACAAAAGGCGCGAATACTGAAAGATGGTGTAAAAAGTAGAGTATTCTCCTCGGGGATAAAGGTGCCATCGTCTTGGGCGACCTTGAATCACACGCTGCACTCCGGATTCTTGTCTTAACTCCCTCGCAAAACTCCCTCGCTGCGCTAGAATCTTTCGTTTTGCTCGGGATTCAATACGGCGCCCGCTGCATAAGGCACTACTTATCCCCTTGGTGCATCATCTACTATGCAAAGCATGTGGGTCAGGATCCTACGATCCTTTCCCACATGCTTTGCTTCACTTACGTTTTTCCTACGAAATGCAAAGCAGTTTTGTCGCTGCCTACCCCTCCGGGAAACAGTTTGTTTTTTTTTTAATTTACTAGCGGCCCTCCCGCGCCCTTATCCACGATAATTAAAAACTTCATCATACTTCATTCACATACATACATACATACATATAATCGCGACTATTATCCCCGAAGGGTTAGTCAGAGACTAAATAGGCAATGAGGACAGCAGAAGTAGTCCCCTGCCATAGTCAACTTTTCACCGATTAAACGACTGCACATGTGCTCAGCGTGGTCAGGATCTTACGATCCTTTCCCACATGCTTTGCTTCACTTACATTTTTCCTACGAAATAGAAAGCAGTTTTGTCTCTGCCTACCCCTCCGGGAAACAGTATGTTTTTTTTTTAATTTACTAGCGGCCCTCCCGCGCCCTTATCCACGATAATTAAAAACTTCATTATACTTCATTCACATACATACATACATACATATAATCACGACTATTATCCCCGAAGGGTTAGTCAGAGACTAAATAGGCAATAAGGACAGCAGAAGTAGTCCCCTGCCATAGTCAACTTTTCACCGAATAACGACTGCACGTGTGCTTAGCGTGACAGGTGGTGAGCCCATCACAGCTCAGTCGCCTTTTACGACACCCAAGGGAAGAGAGGGGGTGGTAGTATTCTTTCACCGCCATGCGACACGGTTAGGAGGAAACACTACGTCGAAGCGGCATGCAAAATTCTCAAACAAAACACAGAAAAACGACGTTTCGTAGTCCCCGGTTTCCTCCTTCAAAACTAGACCAATTTTTATTACTTCTTCAGCATCGGTTAAACAAAGATATTTTCTATGTCTGTATGTTTGATTTTTTTTAAACCAGCCACATAATGTTTCTGAAGACGCCTTAAAACGGAGTGATTTCGCTAAATTTTGAAGGCTCCTGGTTATTAAATAAATGACTTAATGCAAAAAAATCAAACATACAGATATAGAAAATCTCTTTCTTTAACCGATCCTGAAAAAGTAATAAAAATTGGTCCAGTTCTGAAGGAGGAAACAGGGGACTACGAAACGTCGTTTTGCTGTTTTTTGTATAAGAATTTTGCATGCCACGTCGACGTAGTGTTTCCTCTTAAGTCATTTTTTACAAAATATCTACAAATTATATAAAAAATACCATCGTGTTTTATCGACCTTTCTATCATTGAAAACCGTGTAACCATGTCGTGGTTTAGAAGGAGAAAGAGGAGTCACACACAGCAAAACTACGACTTTACAGGTATTATAATACCTGTGTAATGATGATTTGGAAATGATATTTTTGGCATCATAGCTAATAATCACGTTGCATCATAATCAATTCAGCGAAAAGAACACTGGGCAGGGCAAAGTGTTTATTTCTTGCTATGCAATAGGCCTGATGAAAATTAAACTACGTTTGACGCAATATCAATCGGCTCATATAATTTTTATATTCAGAATAATTGCAGTAGCAATAAAGTGAAACATTTAAACGATCGGAAAATCTACCTTTTAATTACTTTTCTTTACAGTTTTCATGCTTGATACATATAATCATACAAAATAATAATATGGTTTATAAAACATAAATATATAGCAAAACATTCTTTTTCGTTATGATTATCAAATATTTGCCACTCCGGATTCGAATCCGCGACTGTGGTTTTCATAATCAGAATCAATGTCTTCTTGACCCGGTTGTTACCTACTTACTTAGTATGCACTATTAGTCTTATATTTATATTTGCAGTCCCTAAGCCCTTTGTTTTTACTTACTGAACCGTTTTTTATTCTAAAATAATATAGTTAAATTAGCAAAAAATTTATTAATGTAATAATGTTAATAAAGCAAATCACAAAGCTTTTGTATAATTCTAAATATTCTAATTTAAATAAAAATAGCATCCCGCCGTTGGCGTTAATTACTTGGAACCTGATATCATTCATTAAGAGATCCCTAAATTATTGCGTTCGGCAAAATTGTTAATTATATCTCTTGAATTTCTAAGCAAAATTTGGCCCCGAGCGTTCGCAAGGCAGCAAAATGATATGTTTGTAAACAACTAACATTATTTTACCGTTAAACGCTAATTATACTTTATAACAATAACAATGTTCTGTTGTGAAAAAGGGTTCGTTTGTTGACGGCTCTGAATGGTTTTGTTGATCTTACAACAAAACTTTTTTTAAAGAAATTATTCATAATACATTTAGAAATATTTTTATATACCTACAGACGCCAGTACATCAACACTTTTTTAACCGCCTCTGTAGTCTAGTGGCTAGGCACCGGTTTCAGACCCAGAGGTCCCGGGTTTGGTTCCCAGCAGGGGGTACATTTTTTGTGTGCTTGGTTTGGTTGGTGGTAGGGCTGTTAAGTCTGCTTGGCTAGCTACCACCATCTTATCTAAGTCCGTCACCATAACAACGACGTATAAATTATTGTTGTGTTCCGACAGTTTGAGACAAGATAACCAGTTCCTTAGTGGTTGAGGATTCCGGGTGAAGCGCGCTTCCACCTTCGGTGATGATAATCACTTACCATCAGGTGAGATGAAGGCCAAGCGCTTACCCGTTGAAGTATAAAGAAACGTACCACAAAATGTCAAATTAATACATTTGGAACTTTATCACTCGGGGTTTATGGATCAATTGGATAAATTCGACAGTTTTGGATAAGTCGATCTGCAGGCGTCTAATATTATAAAGAGGAAACATTTGATTGTTTGCTTGTATTAAATGAGCTCCGAAACTACTAGACCGATTTTAAAAATTATTTCACCGTGGGAAAGCTGCACTACCTCCGGATGACTTGCTACATTATATTTTCAAAAAAATTAGGGATCCTTACTAAAACTCAAATAAATTCCTTAAATCGCATGCGCTAAGAAAACCATTGATGATAGAATAAAATAATGCTATGGCTTTGCAGAACACACCATTATCTACAAAAAGTGACGCGATAGCATATGTCTAACTATTTTAGTTTTTATTTTATTTTATTCCTAGCTGCTAGCTTCTTCTCCCACAGAATTGATCTAATTTTCTCTTTCATTCTAGTTCTATCATTTATTCTTCTCGCACTTTCATTTCTAATTCTCTTTGTCATTTATCATCTTTTATTCCTAACGGCTGGGTGCTGCCGTCTATCAGCTTGTTCATACTACATATTTCTGCCTAGGTAATTATAATTTTCTTTAATTCTTTATTACCAACAAAAACAAACCAAATACTCCAATACAGGTGAGCAGGAATAAATAATTTAGACTACTCCTGAAAATCATGGCATGAAAAACTTAACCTAGATTGGCTTTATTATTCATATTTTTGTTCTTATTTCTAATCTTATAGCTATATACTTCTTATTCTTATATATTATATATGCAATCTTATATACTATTCATTTTTACATCAGTGTTTCTTATTTTTATCACTATTATTATTATATTACTTAATTTTTACATTGCTATTTGCATTTCTTCTAATAACTAATACATTTATACTAACAGTGTGCAATCTTATATACTATTATTTTATACATTGGACTTAACCTTTAATGCATGAGAATTAATACACATTCTTTACGAATGTGCATAAATCCCTCTACTATTTTATACACTTATTATTTTATACTATTTATTGCGCTTACAAACTATTTCTGCTATTTTTGTACAACATAACATAAACTTGTCCCTAGTCTCCTTCGCAGCTAGGAGTTCTTGGGGACGACTCGGATGCCCAATTCCGCCTCGATGTTGTACCTCTCACGAGTGTGTATAGGGCACTCGGAGAGGATGTGTATATGTGTTTCGTCGGTGTCAGGGTCACAGGCGCAAGACGGGCTGTCCTTGCACTTGAACCTATGCAAGTAAGCAGAGAACCCGCCGTGACCCGTGAGTACCTGTGTGATGAACTTTGTGTGGGTGAATGTTCGTGTGATCTTGTATGCAGCGGTGGTGTCAGCAAAGAAGAGTGTAGTGACTTTACGTCACATTAAGTGTTCTTGGGAGTCATTTTGAAAATTCGTCACGGGGTACGGGGTCCACGCGAACGAAGTCGCCGGCGGTCTGCTAGTATTGAATAAAGCGCTAGCCTTTATCTCACCTGATGGGTAAAACGCCGAAGATAAGCATACTTTACCTAAAATTCTCAACTAGTAAAGAATTGGAAGTTGATGGCAAGCCATACTTACAGTGTTGATGCCGACAAACTTTGATAGGTGCTAGCTAGCCTGGCGGACTTAAAACAAATCCTACCACGTACCAAACCAAAACCCCTAACTGTAGCTTATGCTGGGAATAGAACCAACGGTTACCCCATGAATCTGACAACGGACCGTCAGTTGAACAATAGAAAACTAAGAACATGTAGGTTACCACCAACCTAAGTTTTTTTTCATGGAACTATAACAGTCGATGGGGGTTAACGACTAAAATCACACGATGACATACCAGTGGTGAGTAAATCTTACCAGGACTGTAATTTGTATTTTTATAACAACATTTTACCTACCACCGCCAATGTTGCTTTACATACACCACAGTAATATTACCGTGCTTATACCATCGCGATTTCGCGCGCATTCCCGACAAAAACGTAGCCTATGAGCCGCGATTAGCTTATCAACTTGAGATTACCTAAATTTAAAAAAATATATATCTGCACGTAACTTTACTTGCGGTTTGTTAATTGTTGTTGAGTACAGCATACTTTTTTTTCTATTTAATATATTTTTATAAGTAACACACACAAACCCGTATTTACAAATTTTCCCGTAAATTTTCCAAAAAATAGACTCTCATATATTGTTCCGACAATTACGAACACAACCAAACAACAAAACGTATTTTATTTGCGTTAACGACAATTATTCTGCGACAAACTATTCTGCTCGAGAACGCCATCTTCATTGAAACTTACGCAAACGTGACAGTTGACACTCGACTCTCAAATATGAATTACACAGTTCATAAAACTCGAGTTAAACGCTCAGGTAATGTGTTAAAAGAGCTCATCGCCCCTCCAATTAGACGGATAATGACGGTGTTAAAGTTATTAATTTAGTAAATGGGGGAGGTCGGGTGACGCCGCGACAGGTGTGGGCCGCGCGTGCCGGCACGTCACTCGTCACATACTGCCTCATCAATTGTATTAAAACTTTTTATTAGTACCCACATTTTTATGGTCTTTTGTAAGAAACGTAAACGTAAGTTGAAATTAAAAATGTAAAAAAATACTATTTCAAATTACACATAATTGTATGTGTCGGCGTGACACATACTGCAGCCTTATTATACAAAAAGTTTTGTACATATCTAACGTCACAACTATTATCCATTTATCCCCGAAGAGACAGTCAGAGACCAGGCAATGAGGACTGCAAATTGAGGACTTTAGTTCTATGATATTGCATGTAGGTATGTGCAGTGCAGTCTTTAGTCCGTTAGTCGCCTTTTACGACACCCAAGGGAAGAGAGGGGGTGGTAGTATTCTTTCACCGCCACCGGACACGGTAAATTACACATTTATGTATGTGACACGCCAACACTTAAATAACATTATGTGTCGGCGTGACACATACTCGAAAAATTTTTTCGAGGTTTATGGACCTGAGTGGTGTTTGTGAGAGTAGCACTAATTTGGTTTAAAAGCGTTTTCAATCCGGAAATTTTGATGTCAAAGATGCACGTCGATCTGGTCGCCGAATTACGGATAAAATGGATACCATTTTTGAAAAAGTGGAGCAAGATCAGCATTTCAGTAGTTACGTTACGATATAGCTGAAGAACTGAGAATTGACCACAAAACAGTTTTGGCGCATTTGAAAAAAACTGGGTAGGTACACAAAAAAACTCGTTATTTTGGTACCTCACGAGCTCACTGAAAGAAACCTAATGAACCGTGTACTCTATTCTTTATTAGGTACGACGTAATGAAACCGAACCAATTCTGAAGAAGCTGATAACTGGTGATGAAAAGTGGATCACGTACGACAAGAACGTGCGAAAAAGGTCGTGGTCAAAGGCCGGTCAGGCTTCACAGTCTGTGGCGAAATCCGTGTGTGTGGGTTAACTCGCAACAAGGTGATGCTGTTATCACCTTGTTGCGAGTTAGCCCACACACAGGTGTGTTGTGGAATTGGAAGGGCATTATTCATTATGAGCTGTTACCAACAGGCAGGACCATCGATTCTAAACTCTAAACTGCGAACAACTGATGAGATTAAAGCAAGAAGTTGAGAGAAAGCGGCCGGAATTAATAAACAGCAGGGGTGTGGTTTTTCATTATGATAACGCTAGACCTCACACATCTTTAGCCACTCAGCATTAATGCATCCGCCGTATAGTCCTGACCTTGCACCTTCAGTTTTCCACCTGTTTCTGTCTCTTCAGAATTCTTTAGGCAGTGTCAGGTTAACATCACGAGAGGACTGCCAAAACCACTTGTCGCGGTATTTTGATCAGAAGCCCCAAAATTTCTATAGCAATGGGATCAAATGTAAATAAACTATGTTAAAAAATGTTTTGAATTTTCTTAAAAAATGCGAAGAAACTCTTTCCCCAACCTATTATGATAAAGTCATATTTGAATGACTTTATCATAATAGGTTTTTATGAAAATTCAAAACATTTTTTATTCTTCATTTTTTTTCGTCGAGGGTCTCTAACGCTCGACCGTAAACACGCGTCCACTTCGACCCTCACGTTCCGATGACGAGATGCTGTATCGTTGTAAGATGCTGCTCGCTGCGTGTCACGCAGCGAGGTATAAAATCCGCATTCTCTAAATTCGACTCTACGCTAACGTCACACAGGTCACTTTTGATTGGAACGTGTGGGTCGAAGCGAGCGCGAGCTTTTGATCGAGCGTTAGAGAATGACATGCTGTGCGGAAACTACTCTTATACAACCGGGTACACACTGGAATATATATTATTCCTTTGAGAAATAGAGCCGTGTGGTATTATACCTATCTTATACCACACAGTTGTCTCACCACCTGTCTCGCTACGCTCATGTGGAGTTGTAAATTGGTGAAACGTGGATTTTGGCAGTGGACTACTGCTGAAAGCGGTTCTCATTGCTTAATTTCTGACTAACCCTTGGGGGATAATATTAGTGAATGTATGTATGTCTGTAAATTCTATTATTTATATTGGAAATAGAATATACTTTTTGGTGCAACAAGAATGACGTTGCGGCAAAATATACCGGCTCGTAAATTGTACTATTAAACATCCTACTAATATCTTTATTATTGAAACTTTGCATTCACAATGCTATATAGAATGCTATATAGGGGTCTCAGCCCCCCCCCCCCCCCCCCCCTATAAAAATATTAGAAGAAATGATAGATACCTAAACAAACTTAAAATACCATTCTCCAAGTTAAAATTAGTCTCTTCTAGCTCCCCCACAATGTTGATCAAAATATACAACCACCTTCCCAATTACATAAAAAACGCAGATAATTCCAAGTATTTCGTCAAATTGTTAAAAAGCTTTCTTTTGGAAAAATGTTACTATAACCTGTCAGATTTTTTTAATGATACTACCTATACTTAATAATTAACAATTTATTAAAAACATATTGTTTCGATATCCTTATTCAAAATTTTAAATTATAATTGTATAATGTATGTAGATTCTAATGATAAATAAATATAGATTGTATTGTACTGTACTAATATTATATTGTATTGCATGCTAGTCAAACTGGCGTTATTTATATTATAATTGGTTCTCTAGATTTTTGAAATGGTTTGCCCTCTCATTTGCAGTGCCCTAGCAGGGCGTCACATGTATACCTAAGCTTAAGTTTTAACACCTCGCAATGAATGTGATATGCAATAAATGAATAAATAAATAAATAAATCGATATTCCGCATTCCGGGCGGCTGCCTTAACCACTTGCCTACCGAGGTCTGGTTTTCACCCGTAGAAATTTTTCAGTGCCTGATGCTTATGTTTTTAATCGACATTGCTTCATTATAAAACTTAGAAGTTTTCAACTCGGAGATCCAAAAGAAATATTTTTACAAATATTTGAACATTCGGTTAAGATGAAGCTGTATTATAGATTAATATTTTTTAATTTATTTAAGCGTTTTATTAACGCTTAAATATACATAGGTACTTAAGTAAAAAATTTCTTGCTGACCTCGGTAGTCAAGTGGTTAAGGCAGCCGCCCGGAATGCGGAAGGTGCGTGGTTCCATTCCCGCCTGAGTTTGTCGTCTTTTTTCAGTGTTAAAAATTTTACTTTGTCAATCTATGTTATGGATACATTTTTCAATTTTTATTTGACCCTGTAATAAAACGTAAAAAAAGAAATGCCCTTGCTGAGTTCCTTGCCGACTCTTCTCAGTACCTACAAAGTCTTTAGACTTACGAACCGATGGCGTAGTCACATTCATAAATGTTCAAATATTGTAGCCTAAAAATCATTATAAGCCTATAAACATGGAGAACAGCATTTGGGGAGACTGGGTCACACCACACATAACCCCATAACCCACCAAGCTGGTTCAATGTGGGTTGGTACACACACAAGATGGTAGTAGCTAGCCAGACCGACTATGAACAAGCCAAATATCAATCAAACCGAGCACAATAATTATGTATCACCGCTGGGAATCGAACCTGGGAACTCTGGTTCTGAGACGGATGATCTTAAAGATACCGTACATACTCATACATTAGAGGTGAGTAAATAAGTCAAGTAGGCATACTTTCAATACTACTAACTAAGCTACTTGAAACTTTATTTGTTGCTTTTCTTTGCACAAGTAATATAAACCCATTTCCGTACGCCTGCATTCATTTGCTTGTTCCTCAACGTTCACCTTTGAAGAGGGCGCTGCTGTAAGCAAATCATATAGATGGGTGTAAGAAAAAACCAAGACTCCTTTTATAAAATTTTTAATTCTCTAATTCACCCCCGGGCAGCGCAGAAGCCGAGTAATTACAGTAAAAGGTCTCAAGCATGAATGTTATGACGGTGTTTATTAAAGTATTCAGCTCGGAGCAAAACATTCCGCGTTTCCTTTTCGTGTCATGAATGCTCACCACACAATAAATTTTAGGTCGAAAAGAGCTCTGAACTTCCAGTTTTCCTCCGTATAAATTTGGGTGAGCCAGCGGAAGTGATAGACAGGTAGTTACTTACACACTCTCGGATCTTTTGGCAAGATAATAATTCGGAGGGAAGAAGTCGAATTTAATAGCGAGTTTAATGATACGTGGCCTGATTGGAAAATGTATGCTTATTCAGGCAGCGGCCCCCTCGCCCTCCGCCTCCGCACGGCTGATTTGAAATGAATGGTAATAATGGCCAAGCATCCCGCTCGCATCGTTTTGTATGATTATTCCAGATTAATTATTTGTTGGAATTCTGTTCGCTAATTTGTCGGAACGGGATTTTTGCGCTTTGACTGACGTTTTAATTCTAACTCGTCATTGGGGTGAAATGTTTAAAACTCTTGGTTTACTAACAGCGGACTGGAATTGAACATGGTAAAGTTTATAAAAGTTTACGAATAATGACTCAGGCTTCACATTCAAGATAAAAGTTAAAACGGCAATAAATGTATATCTAAACTTAAACTATCTCAATATAAAAAAAAACTAAAGAAAATGTTAAACTTAGACGTCGAACCCACTTATGAGTCCCCTAAAAACCTCGGCGCCTTGGGTATTAAAAGAGTCGCATAACCGATTTATCTAAGTGCATTTCCCATATCTGAATGTTTATAAGAAGGTCGATCACGGGCCTTCGTATTGAGTCACGTCACAGATGTCCCGAGGGCCACGGCTGATGCGAATATCAAATCTCTGCCACCCCTTGACTCCATAATTCCCATCCATTAGACGAGGGAAAGCGACACCGACGACCGTTGTGTGCCACTCACAACACGCATATGAAAACGAAATAATTACCAAACACCATCCGCGCCGAATCCACTGCAGAAATCTAAAAATATCTAATTAACCGTGCCAGTTTCTTCATTTAGCGCCAATTCAGCTTCGTTTTATATTTCGCAACAGAAAAACAATTTTACTAGAATAGTCGAGGTACTATTTTTGTTTGGCAGGCCACCGGTGTCAGTATTCCCGACTGGACTCTCCCAGGGGGCCTGAGCTGGCACATTCTGACGACTGAACTAAGTAGAAAGATAGAACAGAATTAAGCCGCCCAATTATCCCGTATTGGATTTATTGGTAATCTCTGCACGAATGGCCGCGAGGGTGCGAAGCGAACCAACTTTTGATGATGCCTCCATCTCGGCATTATGAACAAAGTTGTTGCAATTTTTATGTAGGTGGATTTATTGTTTGCCTTCCTCTCTTGTTTCGCCCTCGATTGTGTGCGAACAGATAAAAGGAGACCTAATCATTTTATTACAAATAAATCAATCTTTAATCAAAGTATGCTTTTCGGATTAGGCGACTTATCCTGTGCAGACATTTTCCTCTTTGTTTACTCGTACTTAGAAATCCATTCTTCTTGGTTTTCTTAATTATATTTTCACTTTCATTATTTGATAAAAGGATTTTCGGTATATGAATAACATTCAGTGTGTAAGACACAAAAATAATATACTTACTAACTTATTAGAAAAGCACAAATGTAGAACAATAAACTTTTGTTTACTCAAAAGTGTTTTAGTTTAAAATCTCAACTAACGTTTTTTTTATTTTATTACAATATTTGCATTTAGCATAATGCCATACGTTTTTCGATATTCAATATAATCATCTTAACTATAATAACAGATCATCATCATCATCATCATCATCATGCTTAAACTTTAGATATGACATCGAGTTCTGCTACTACTTGTTAAAACATAACTTTGTATACTCCACTGGGTTCCTGAAACAGTCTTATTGGGGTATTCTTTCGCATATCTTCGAGAGTTCGGGGCTCCTTAATAAATATTGACAGGCGAATTTTATTTTGTCCGTCCCCAGATGACCCATATCGCATATGTATCGGGGGAGGCTCATCGCAAGATTTATAACGTCAGCCCCTAGTGACGGAGCGCCAAAACTATGAATACGGACAGACTCTAACCCAGATATTGTCTGTTCTATTGACTGTACGTCTCATACGTCACGCCGGTTTTCATATCAAGAATTATTGTTTTGTGATACCTATTCAAGGGATTTGTTGCAATGTTATTGCAATTTATCTGAACTTAAGTTCAGAGAGGGATCTTAAATGGAAACTGGTGTACCTACCTGATTTGGGTTGGTTGAAATATCATTCTTGAC
Source organism: Scoparia ambigualis (assembly GCA_963921215.1). Lineage (NCBI taxonomy): Eukaryota > Metazoa > Arthropoda > Insecta > Lepidoptera > Crambidae > Scoparia > Scoparia ambigualis. Next base: position 18,216,735 of record OY992505.1, read on the forward strand.
TGATTTTTTTTATGTCATTGCTAATATTAAAGTGAAACTAAGACATATTAAATAAAATAAAATTTTGGTTAATTTTAAGAGGAATTTATACTAAGAATAACAGAAAATACAAAAACTTGATATTTTAATATGTTTAGTGTAAAGGGTTTAAAGACGATAAGTTTCAGTAATCCAAACACCCTTGCAGAGGTTATTTTTGTAAAAATATACTTTGCAAACAAATTTTACTTTGAATCGCTACCCTTCTCATAGATATGTCTATTCGAATAGTTTTGCCTAAAACGTCCAACAGGATAAAAGAAATTGATATATTGATATAAAAGCAAAAATATGTTCGGTGTTTATTGCTAAAATATCGTATCGATACGTCATAGCCGTCAGTCTGCGATCGCCTCTCGGGTATTGCATAAAAAGTTTCGGCTGCCTACCCTAAAAAGCGAGCCAGCCTATACACTGTAAAACATGGAAAAATACTGGCAAAATAAATGTCTCAAATGTGATGGATATGAAAATAATTTCACTGTATGTTAGGACAGAAACTATCGATAAACTTTGTTATTTAGGCCTTAAAATTATGTAAACTAAAAAAAAGTATGCCTCAGGTGAATTTCGGATTCCAGGGCAATTTTCTACTAACTCTTCTAACAGTAGTTGCAAATGTTTTTAATAATTTGATATCTAAACACGTGCACAAACGATAGAACGATACACGTTCACAAAATATATTCTCTATGTTAGAAAACCATGAAGCATCAAATCAGCCCAAAACGTATATCAGCATTAATTTTATATGAGAGGAGGAAGTTATTTCCCTAATGTGACCGTTAAGCAAAATATATTGATAATTATTCCAGTTAGTCTTCGTAAATATTCTACTCACATCACATGTGATGCCAGCTACCTACATCATAGTAGAATAAACCTATAATGTTACTGTAGGTTCAGAAGAGGATACGAGGAACCATGAATTATCAAATTAAATATGAAGGCTTAATTGGGGTTGGCTGAACAGCTTGAGGTTTTCTTTGCAAATATTTTTCTTCATAATTTTTTATGTAGTGTTATATATAATTAACTGTGTCGCGTAACTGTGACTACCTTGGGTTTCGTAAAAGGCGACTAACGGACTAAAGATTGCAAAAAGAGAGGCGATGGGCTCACCACCTGTCACGCTGAGCACATGTGCAGTCGCTATTTGGTGAAAAGTGGATTATGGCAGAGGACTGCTTAGGTGGTCCTCATTGCCTAGTCTGACTAACCTTTCGGGAAGGTAAGAGACTAGGTTTTTAAAAATTTGAACTTGTAAGTTCGGATGAAAAACCGAAGTACTTAAACCCTCTTAAAGTCAATTGCGTCCGTAGGTTTACTTCTTCGATCCTACACGTGACCTCTGTGTGGTTGTAAATGAGTGACACTATCTGGCTCTACAGTCACGCTGCGTTGCAGCACGAATTAAGTCGGCTCGCCCGGCGGAATACCACCCTTTCACGCAATATCGGCGTGAAACAATGGCACTCGTTGCTTTGTACCGGAGGCCCATCCCTCCCCCATCCCCCCTCCTTAATTCCTAGTACTGCCAGCAAGGTCCCAATTCTTCCTCGAGGTTGGCAACGCATCTGGGACTCCTCTGGTTTTGCCAGTGGCGGTGTACATGGGTGGCGGTGATTACTTCCCATCAGGTGACCCGCTTGCTTGTTTGCCTCCTTTTCATGTTAAAAAATACTTATGAACTTATATACAGTGTAAAATAGAAATAATAAATAATACAATTATTCGTCTCTACTTATTTAATAAGAAATATCCATATTTATTTTATTTTATTCGTCGGACTGGTAACTGGAACTTGCACTACAACTCCACTCTATTTTTTTACTAGTTGTCAAATCCTACATCAGCGTAATAGGTACACACGGCGTCAGATCAACCTACCCAAAACTGTCAAATTTCTATAATCAATTTTGAAATTTATGGGTTTGGTTTTAAGGATCAATGTTCATTGGAGAAATTTGACAGTTTACGGTAGGTTGATCTGACGCCGTGATCATTTATTGCTTCTACTGGTGCTATTTTTTTAGTACTTGTCGGATTGTTAATTGAACTCGTACGAGTTCAATTATTTTATATTTACCAACTGGTGGTTTAGTTGGTGCTTCTATTCGGGCTATTTTTTTAGTATTTGTCGGATTGTTTTTTGAAGGCGTACCAGCTGGTACTTTAGTTGGTGCTTCTGTTCGGGCTTTTTTTTTTGTACTTGTCGTATTGTTTTTTGAAGCCGTACCAGCTGGTGCTTTAGTTGGTGTTTCTGTTCAGAGCTATTTTTTTTATTACTTGTCGGATTATTTTTTGAAGGCGTACCAGCTGGTGCTTTCGTTGGTGCTTTTTTGTAGTACTTGTCGATTTTTTCCTGAACGCGTATCAACTGATGCTTCTTTTTTTTTAAATATCTTCTGCTTCTGATTTAGTTTCGCTATTAGTAGCATTACCATCCGCACCATCTTCAGCGCCACCAATTGTTTCATCTTGAGTTATACCTACATCTGTCCCATTTTCAGCCGCAGACACGTCAGTCGCATTAGCCCCAGCACCAGTAACAGCTGTTCCATTGTCACTGGCATTACCATTTCCGTCACCAGGAGAGCCGTCACCTACAGTCGATTTCTCAACACTTTTACTGTCTTCATTCTCGGATAATTCATTTGGCTCTTGAGTTACAGTCTCTGTTTGAGCCCACAGTGGCAGTTTTGTTGTAGGAGCTCCAAGACGCCATCTTGTAACGTTACTCTTATTTTTATTTGTATATTCTGCTTTTATTCTGTCACGGAAGCATGTGCAGATGCAATTTTTATCTGCGTGCGCTATGTCGTAACCTAAATCTGTGCATTTTTGAACACACAAAAATGCTAGCTCGAATTTTTGACATTCTTTAGTTCTATGAAATCCGTAACGAAGAGCTTTTTTATTTGGGACTGAAAAGTGTATAATTTTAGTACATGAGTGATAATTAAAAATCAAGCCACACTTCGTTGTTATAAAAATAATGTGTTCTTTGTAGTAATGAAAATAAATAAAGTTTAAATCACTTCTGCCTAGTGTGATACGACCTTATAAAAAACGAATGAGAAAACATGCTTTCAATTAATACTTTATATTATTGCTAATTTGAGTTGAATGCTTAGAGCATTGAACCAACGCTCTAAGGTTAAATAAAACTTTAAATCATTTTGTTGCTCAACCTCTTTAGTACTTTTTACCCTACCACATATCAAGAATCAATGTTTTGTAGTATGTGCCCTACAAATATCAGAGACTAAGGTCGGAATAGTTATTCCGTGTTTTGTCTTTTTTAACTCTAATTTAAATTTACGTTTGCATGACAGAAACAAAACACGGAATAACTGTTCGTAGCTTATGCTTTGTTTATTTATAAGGCACTTCGACTTTGAACTTTCGCGTTGCACTGCTGACGTTGTGTTGTTACTGACGATTCATTGCACTGTGACAACTTAAGTGAACTTATGAGGGTGGATAAAGAAACAAATACCCGCCCGAGCCGACGACGCCGCGCATCGAAACCGCCAGTGACCACGGCCGCGCATCGCGACCGAAACGTCAAGCAGTTAGTAGATAGATATGTACTTACTTACACAATTAATCATGTTTAAGTCCCGTTAAAATAGTTTTATTGGTGTTGGGTTGAGTAACAAAATTATTGAAAATTGAGTTAACATCGATGATAATTTGACAAAAGTAGGTATCTGTCAAATATATATAAATTAAGAAACTTAGAAAAAATGCAAGTTATGGAACAATGTGGTTAGCCTGATCGACGTACCTGTAGGTTTTACAGATTCTGTAACTGGAAACAAATCAACTGCAAGCAAAAGATTTAAAATATTAGTTCAAACTTTACGACCCCACTGCAAGCCTTCCCATTCCTTTCGCCTAATAAATTAATCGCCACAGTCAAAAGGGTTGTTAAGTGTAATTATTTCAATTAAAATTAAATATTAAACAACAATTTGAAAAGTCAACAATTAGTATAGTTATTTTAATATGCTTTTATGTTATCAAATATTAACATAAAAAATAAAATTTTAAACACTGAAAAAAGACAACAACCTCAGGCGGGAATCGAACCACGCACCTTCCGCATTCCGGGCGGCTGCCTTAACCACTGGGCTACCGAGGTCTGGCTTGATGCTTATGTTTTTTAATCAACATTGCTTCATCAAATCAGAGGTGAAAACTTCTAAGATTTGATGAAGCAATGTTGACTAAAAACATAAGCATCAAACACTGACAAATTTCGACGGTTGAAAGCCAGACCTCGGTAGCCAAGTGGTGAAGGCAGTCGCCCGGAATGCGGAAGGTGCGTGGTTCGATTCCCGCCTGAGGTTGTCGTCTTTTTTCAGTGTTTAAAATTTTACTTAAGTATATTTAAGCGTTAATAAAACGCTAAAATATAAAACAATATTATAAAAAATATATTATCTATTTTGTTAAAATATTCTTACATTGAAATAGTCAAAATTATTATGATAATTCGAAGGTGTGGCAGATGGCATGCAAGACTATCTTGGCATGCGACTCGATCAATTCAATATCGTATGATATGAGCACTTCTTCTTACCTATTATGGATTCCTTCTCTTTAAATGACGCCGTACTATTACTACTATGCAATAAAACAAATATTGATGACAAAAACCAAATAAAATAAAAATCACACTTAAATTTTCCACGTTTTATAAAACTCATTTTAAAACCAAGTGTGTATGGATAGTGCGATTAAATTCTAACACTAATTAAGAACGGCTTGTTATTCAAAGTTATAGCTTCACATTTAAGTAGCATGAAATTAACATCTATTAAATTGATACAGAAGTTTTTATACAATTTAATAACTCCACTATAATAAAACCGTGTCGCGTAGCGGTGAAAAGATACCTCTCCCTCTCTCTTCCCTTGGTTGTCGTAAAATGCGACTAACGGACTAAATCTGCACATACATCCAACAGCATAAAGCGGCGATGGGCTCACCACCTGTCACGCTGAGCACATTGCAGTCGCTATTTGGTAAAAAGTAGACTATGGTAGAGGACTGCTTTTGCGGTCCTCATTGCCTAGTCTCTGACTAACCCTTCAGGCATAATAGTCGTGATTATGTGTACTACTATTAGAAAAAGCTAACAGTTGCAGAGAATTAGTTCGAAATGAAACTATGTTACTTATAGTAGTATGAACTTCAGGGAAGTTTAAACTAGAGTTTAAAACTTCCCGGTTGTATCAGAACATAATGTTATAAAATTATCTGTTTTACTAATGCATGATAAAATAATTTAAAGTTCCTATGTTTACGTATATTTCATAGACCCTCATTATGTTATCATATTCATAATATATTTTCTGTTTTCATTAATTTAAATTCGAATTAATAATATGTCATTCAATTCAATCAATTATTCTTGTGGATTATTTCCATAGTGTTCGATATAAACTTTTAAATTAAACTTAAACTCAAAATTTGTTTTTAATATTTAAAATAATTTGTTTTAAAGTAGGTATTGCTCAGCTTAAAGCCGTCTAATTGATTTAGTTGAATTGCAATAAAGATCAATTATGTAGCACTAAAAAGAATATAATATGTGTTTTTAATAATAATAGACATTAGTAACATATAGCATTTCCATTTTTATTTATTACGCGGGTGGCGCCTCCGACGCCGTCGTTTCTTCTTCTACTTCTTATGTGGTAGTCACGTTGCCGTCACCAGTACTGTTACCACCAGTATCGGATTTGATTACTATATCATGGCCACTAGCAGAGTTGTTTTCATCTTTATCATTATCATCTTCATCTTTATCATTTTTATCATTATCATCTTTATCATTATCATCTTCATCTTTATTATCTTCATCATTATCATCTTTATCATTTTCATCATTATCATCTTCATCATTATCATCTTCATCTTTATCATTTTCATCATTATCATCTTCATCATTATCATCTTCATCTTTATCATCTTCATCAGAATCTTCAGCCGAATAGGTTGCAGGTGACAGGGTACCAGCGACATGGTACAAGTGCGGGCTGAACGTAACAGGTATCTTTCTTTTCGTACCATTTGTCCTCCATATAAAGAACGGCACTGGGGTAGTAGTTTTCATTTCATGACAAGTACATTTGCATCTGCTATTCATGCGAAATATTTGAAAACCGATACTTTTACAAGCGCTGAGACATTGGAAATTCTTCACGTAGTCCTTGCAATCATTAAAAAAACTCAAGCCGTAGTGTTTCCGGAAATCTTCAAGAGTATCTGCAAAACAACAACTGTTACTGTAAACATGTCTAACTAATAAGCTCGTAAACAAAATATTGGAAACAATACAAAATAGAAACCATCTGATGAACTAATGGACGCGCAGACCAAAACTATCGCGAATATTTTCATTTTAATTGAAACCTTATTAAGTGTTTTGAAACGAGTTGATAGGTCCCATGATCACGAGGACGCAAACGTGAACGTTGGCTATTTACAGCGTCTATTAAAAATTTTACGATATAAAAACTAATTAAAATTTTCACGTAAACCCATTCATGCAATTCATGGGTACGAAATGGTTAAAATTTGTTAAATAATTAGACAGGTTATAATAGTAGTAAAGCATTTTGTATTTGCAAAAATTCAAGGTCCCTCTAAAACCATAAGTTTCAATAATTAGCAATTAAGAAGTAAATTCAATTTGTCGTTAACCATTAAATAGACATTTGTTTTTTAATCAACAGTTTAGATTAAAGAGCATCATTTTTGGAAATTTTACTAATCCTAAACGGAGAAAGATTTGCAATTACGTTATTGAAAACCACCAAATAATGTTATTAGCAACCAATCGAAAGTGAGCGCTTTTCGAGTAGCGCTATAGACCACTTTTTGATTCATAAGAGAAAACAAAGGCTTACGTTGCAAATTAAAATCTTAAAGTTGAAGCATTATCGTCATATGTGTGTGATACAGCAGTATTCTTTCCTAAACTGTTTTAGGTAGGCTAAATAGGCTTAGTTACATTGTTCTCTCCGACGTTATTTATTCTAGCTTTATTTGGCAAACTAAGTCAGTCAGCTCCTGTCCTCGGCCGGCGCGACGCGACGTACCTTTCTTTAGAACAATCGGCTAAGCCATAGATGTACAGCTTTATTTTCTCAGCGATCGCCCGGTGGACTCCTAACAGCTAATTAATAAATCAGGAATGTGATAATGACATTGGTGCACATTCGTCCCGGGCCCTGAGACGAAATTCTGCGAACCAACTTCTCTATGGCCACCCGAATGATGATTTCATTATCAGTATGATTTTGATTGATGTAGCAAAAGAAATTCGGGGACAGCCAAATTCCTACCATAACAGACATATTTCCTTTGTTTATTACTTGGAACTAATTGATCTGCGGCGCCATTGTTTTTCAACCACCCAAATCTGATTAGGGAATTTATAAGCGGAATTAAGTTGTAAAAAGATTAGTAACAGCCTTGTTGGTTTAGTGGATGTCCACTGAAACATTTTTTATTACCATGACTTCACAAGAGAACATTGTCTTTGAGCTATCCCACTCTCTGTAGTAGTGTAGTACAACTTTTAAGTATTCATATTGTAGTTCAAAAACGACATGTTTACTAAAAATTGATAAATTGTAACGTCGCATGTCGTTATCGCATGTAAAAATAACGCATTTGAAATATTTTAATAAGTTAAGTATAATAAAATTTATATTAACATATTTACACAAAAATTAAACAATAATAAAGAAGTATTAGAAACTAAAACTAAAAACCTAAAATTATCTTATAAATAAAAAATATCTTTAAGGGTCCCGCTGCCGCGCGGCAAAGTACCCAAGAGGCTGGCAGCGTTGCCCTTTTGTAAAGCTAAACTGATACGTTGAGCAAAGTAAACATTATGAGACATAATTTTGTCATCGCATGTCACTGGTCATTTAAATCAGAGAGCGCCGATTCATAATCGTGCGCATTTACGGATACGTCGTCCGCAAACTTCATTTAATAATTGGTTTATTAGTTGGCGCGACTGATTTGTAAATGTAAAAACGATCGTAAAATTCACTTGTTTATGTGTAAGCGGGTAATAAAATAGGCATTCGAAAGAGAAAGACGGCGCGTCCGAGAGCAGAGGTGACAGGTCCCCTCGCTTACGCCAACTACGGTACAAATTGCGATATTAAGCACAGGGCGTGATGAAAAAACACAAGCTGAATATAAATTAGGCGGGAGAAGCGCTATAATCAATATAAACGATGCCGTGGAAGATTAGAAAAATCCTGTGAGAAAACAAATTTCACAAGATCGAAAGGTGTGGAAGTAAGTATGTCACAACTAGGTTTTCGAAACTATTTTTTTTCCGCAACTCGTGTATTGTACAAAATTGTTAGGAAAGTTTATGAGGTTACAATTTCTTACATTAATCCATTAAAAAGGTGTCAGCAATACCCAATTACTTATTACTTACCCGTTATGGAATCAATAACACAACCAATTACATTAAGTCAACATTATGGCAAAGTAACTCTTAGTTACAGGAATAGTTTGTAAAGAAGCCTTAAAAAATATTTCCTACGACATTCAAGAGTTATTGCAAAAATGCTGAGAAACACAATTTTAGAGTTGCGTCGCGTCGCTGCTTCGCTACCGATGGCCGGCCACGCGGCGCCCACTGCAAATATGAAGAATGTCAAAAGAGAAATGATTGAAATATGCCGAAATATCAGCGGGACGTCAGCCGATGAATGGGCCCAAAAAACGGACTCTCCTGACGTCTGGACGTTCTTTCGATGCGGTATTAAAAATACATAATAACGATGACAGTAATAATATAATTCAAACATTCAATAGGTCATAAAAATAAATAACAGCCGACTTATGTGGACAGCGAATGACGTATTTTTTTTAAATTTGACTGAGTAGGCGAACAGCATACGATCTGCTTGATGGTGAACGGTTATCGCGTACTACTGACGTGATGGCTTGATCCTGATACCAAGGGTTATGCCTGAGCTCAGCTCCATTAAAACGAGATACAATAGAAATTCTGTTAGTATTAATGGAAGTACCACTAGTCTTTGTGACAGGCAAGGGGTTATGCCCAGTATTGTCGTATTTTTACTCGATCCAGCCTTCAAACTGGAATAAATTAATATAGGGCACTGCTGTTTGAGCGGCCAAATAAATATACGAAGATGGAGGTAGACTTTCAGACGGAATCTGATAAGGAACACTATATATACCTTTATTTAGATGCCCATGCTTATTTTATCGCCACCCTTCTTTAGAAGGAACTACATTGCAAATATTGTCGTATGAGAAATCTAACCCAATATTGACCATTAACTTTGCCATAGGTGACAATACAATTACGTCTCGTTCCATATACGTATTCTAACTGAAACGTAACTGTTACATTGTCCTACAACAATTTAAACAAGAATATCCACACTTTCCTTACGTCGCAGAAGTTAAGACAAAATGGTCTTAAAAATCGAGTAAAAAATGCAAAGACGAAATTGAATTTGATTCCGATACATAAATTTTACTTAGACTATTTGTCTCTCGGATCAAGCGGGGAAATAAGCCAATGTTAATTAAATTTGTTTGTCCGAAACAAAATCACCAACTGTCTTTTTAATTGTGTATTTTTCTTTTGTTCGTTTTGGTGATTGGATGGTTTTACTTTATTATGTAAACTTGTTAGAGCCAGTCGAGGTACAAAAGGTATTTAACTAGGTAAGTAGAAATAGGTGTGCATGGCTTTCAACCCTGTATTTGTTTTTAAGCATGATCACAATTTAAAAAAAAACCGGTCAAGTGCTAGTTGGACTCGCTCCTGAAGGGTTCCGTAGCAGTAAGTAACATCATTTATAAGTTCTTGTAGTTCGTTGTAACTTTGATCGATGTTTGGAAAATAGTGTATTTTTTTTAAATTAATTAATTTATGACGTATTAAAAAAGAACTACTTACTAGATCTCGTTCAAACTAATTTTCGGTCGCAGTTTGCATGGTAATGTACATCATATATTTTTTTAGTTTAATCTTTCTCTTATTTTAGTTACTGGGGTGGGGGGACACACATTTTACCAATTTGGAAGTGTCTCTCGCGCAAACTATTCAGTTTAAAAAAAATGATATTAAAAACCTCAATATCATTTTTGAAGACCTATCCATAGATACTAATTTTACAGTACTCATTGCCTAGTCTCTGACTAGCCCTAAGGGAATTATAGTCGTCAGTGTAGTATCGTGAGTACATCACATATTAATGAAATGAATGGGTTTAATGAAAAAAAAAAGAGTTTCAGTTCTAAGTATGGGTAACCCCCAAAAATTATTGTTTTTTTCTATTTTTGTGTAAAAATCTTAATGCGGTTCACAGAATTCATCTACTTACTAAGTTTCAACAATATAGTTCTTAAAGTTTCGGAAAAAATACGGACGGACTGACAGACATGACGAATCCGTAAGGGTTCCGTTTTTTGCCATTTGGCTACGGAACCCTAAAAATGTTTATCTAAGGGATAACTTAAAAGTTTATTTTTCTATGAACATTATGTATAATGGGCGTCATACACGACAAGTGTTTTGATTATAAATTAATTATTAAACAAACCTAAATTAATATTTTAATTTTTAACACGATTGTAATTATTTAAAATTATTTTTAAAGGTATTATTTTAAAGGTGTAAATGTACAGTCTGATAACTAACTTTTTGATTAAGTTTTGTAGTTTTACTTTTGCATCCATGAAGCGCATTTACTGGTTGTAAAATTCATTTGTTATTTTCCCCGAACACAATCCAAATGCATAATACTGTGACGATAATAAGACAAGTAACACCATGGTAGGAGTAAAATGATAAATAATCGTGATCAGCCTATCTAAACACATATAATGCAGGACCAAAGATCGACTCCAGGGGAGATCGGTCCATAACGCGATCATAATACAGGTTGGTAGGTTTTAACGACTACCTCCTTTTTTATACTTAACACGACAGATGACTCCATTTCACCTTATGAAGTGGATGAAGTGCAGACGCGAAGACAATTACTGGTCCAGCGTTAGCAAGACGAAGCATCAATCGCCCTCAACTTGCCGGCCTACAAGTTTCGAAGGACCCCATATTATAAGCAAGGAGGGAAAACATGTGCACATCATCATCATTTTACATCCAACAGCATAGAGCGGCGATGGGATCACTACCTGCCACGCTGAGCACATGTGCAGTCGCTAGCTTTTGCTGTCCTCATTGCCTAGTCTCTGACTTACCCTTCGGGGATAATAGTCTTGAATAAATGTATGTCCGTATGAAAACATGTGCAACATCTACTGGCAATAAGCGGGACCGGACGTCTTAGCATGCCTTTAATAGGAGTTCGAGATTTTTCTTGTGTTCATTCATCCAAGAACTGCGTTGAAAAGCTCCTTCGTCAATAACATGACAGTTTATGATTTATTAATAATATTAAAATCTAAATAAGCACGTCAAATGTACACAAATGTAGCAATTAAATCTTATAATAGTAACAAATGACCTCCATGCAACTACACTACAATGCTCAACGATAAATGACTTTCGAAATGACTTGAAACAACAGATTCAACGTTATTTTTATGTTTGTTATGTTTACATAAAGATTCTTTGTGTGCGGTGTTTTATGGTTTTCTGTTCGACCGATTTGTGTACGAATGGAAATAGATTATAGCCAGTTTTTCCCGTTATTAGTGGTCGTAAATCATTGGCATCCGCGCTGGCTGATCCTTTAAATAAGATCTGAGGTGAGGTGAGGGAAACCAAATTATCGCATTCATTTATTTCAGCCACTTCGAGTCAACCTCCTCTGTGCAAAGATATGAAAACTCAACGTCACAGCTCTTTTTCTGTTCGGAGATCAAGATCTTCGGGACCATAAACCTCAAAAGGTTCCCGTCCAAGTGTGTGCCTTCTCACATGAGAATAATACTTTTATTTATTTATTCGGCAACGGGTAAGCGCTTGGCCTTCATCTCACCTGATGGTAAGTGACGATAAGGCCGAAGGTGGAAGCGCGCTTCACCCGGAATCCTCAACCACTGAGGAACTGGCTATCTTATCTCAAACTGTCGGAACACAACAATGCTATAAACATTATACGACGACAACGACACACATATATAAGGGATACCGGATAGTCCATTCAATACACTCACGTTATTAAATAAGGTTTGGTAGATCTTCCAGTGTTACTTAAAATGAGTTTATTTTTAAATTAAGGTTATCACTAATAGTTACTATGAATTGGACTATCTGATCAATACTACAATTGTTTTAAAATTAATCCTGGTTTGCAAACAGAGTTATTGAATTTAAATTTCATAAAAATGTTCAAACTATAAATACTAAACATACCGGGTTCAAACTAGCACATGAGGAGGTTAATGTAAACACAACGCACTACTCTAACCCAATACAAGTTGTCAAATATATTATTTGGCACTAAAATCGAATTCAATAAAATAGCAAGCGGCAGAACAGCACAATCACTGTACTAATTATGAAACATTAATCAGTATGACAAGTTGGCTGCCAGTAGGTACACACGCAGGCGGCAGCCTCCCCTTGGCGCGCAAAACGTACCAATCCAAGTTAATGCTCCGAATTCAAATCTTCCGTATCGCATTAATCCGGTCGGGGGCCGCGCCGTAATAAATTCCGTATTATACGCACGACACGCGTATTAAAATAAACATATAAACATGTTACACCCTCGCGATGTACACCCGCAGGCGCTTTTAACGCTAGTATGTTTGTTCTGCTTTTGTTATATCATTCTTGAAAGGAGATATTGTTTTTCAATATCATTGTACTATGTTTAGGGTACTGTTATTGCAATAGTAAAAACTTTGTTTGTTTTCTGTTCTTTCTTTACTTATTTATATCATTATATAGGCAGCACTAAACATTTTTGAAATTCATTTGCCCATCTATGGCTTTTACAGTTATAATAAAATTTAGAATAAAACTTTTGACACTATTAATTAAAGTTTTATACTAACTTTCTATTCGAAGTGCTTTTCGCATAATCAAACTTCCAATATCCTTTGTCACTGTACCGCTCATACAGCGAGATGGCATTTTATTATAACAATAGGCTGTCCCAGAGGAGCCGAGGCCAGGGGTGCAGTCTATGGCAAGTGGATAATGTGCGCGACACGTCGTCCTGCACCCGTGGATACAGATTGTTTCATTTCATTAAGCCTCTTTGTTACATCGCACGATGGACTACGAACTTCTTTTGTCTGTTCCGATAGTTTTTTGTTTAAGTATCCGACGATAGATGCGATAGATGTCGTTACGTGTGTCCAAAATTGATAAATTGCTGCTTTGTTAGATAATCTCAATGTTCAAAAATGACACAATAAATAGTTTCTATTCTCATTAGTATAAAATTTTAAATATTGACATGTGTATAATATGATTTTAAGACTTTTTACATAATATACACATTAATTATACAGCTATACGATATTTGAAATGACTGGAGTTTTAAAAGTACTTAACAACAATTTTCTTTTTTATTTTAATGCAACTACCCTTAAGGTGCGCAAAATTTACATAACTTCATAAGATTAGGTAAGCAGAATGGTAACGAACGTCTCCGCCCACATTTGAACCGTTTAATTCCGACGAATTCCCAAATCGCGCTTATAATTTATAATAACAGGGAGGTCCCTTAACGAAGAGCCGTTTTGTAGATAGGTATCTATCAAATTACAACACTCTCCCCTCTGAGCGCCCATTGTTGTCTAACACGGAAAATATTCATTTGAATATTTACTTAACATGGATAATATTTTAATCTTCCCCTTTGAATTATACATTCTCGAGCGGAGACAATTTCACGGCATTTTCACTGGAACGACGTATATCGTGAGTAAGGAACACTCGATATTGTCTGTGAATTGCAGCGCGATCGCTGTTCGTTGGGTTCAAATTCGCTTGTGACAACTGGCAATATCAATTTAACAAGATATTCCTTTTGTTAATATTCGCACACGCTTTATCAAATTCTCTAGCGGGGGTGACAATAAGCCGCTGTAAGTACTCACTCCGACATATGGATAAAAGCTTTCATTTCGCTCTTAGCTCTTTTGAGTGTCATATAAGTAGACTGGGTAAATGAGAATAGGTATTACTAAGCTTTCTCGTTTGTTAATTCTTTTTAAGAGGAGGCAAAGAAGAATTTTAGCTATATACTAAGTATATGTAGCTTTGTGAGCTTTATCATATGTAGACACTATATAATGGATAATAATATGACATCATTCGAGTATCCTCTTACAACTATTCTGCTAATATGACTTAATTTACTAATTTAAAAAGTCATCATGACAGGAATTGTATGTTTTTGTAATAAATGTTTATAATAAAAATAGCACTTGAACGACTTGACTTCGGTAGTCAGAATTGAGCTACCAACACTGTTTAGTGACCACAAATGATCTATTTGTTTGTTTGCTTGATACGCTATACTTAAATGCATATCTCTATTATAGCTTGTTTCTTTATTTGTGTTGTTTACCCTCTCTTAGACACTTTCATCTTTTCTTTAAGTAACCATTGCCATATAATTAATACATTTCAAGAAACCAAGTAATGACAAAGATTTCTAAAGTAATTATACACACATACAAGTTACAAGTTACTAAACAGAACATTAAGAACACACAACATTTAAAAAAGACACGTCAAACATAAAGTGAGAACGGAACAAGGTTCACTTGGCCGTCTTCGAGCACTGTTGTGTCAAATTATATCATAATTCCATTGAGCAAACTGTTAACTGTCTCCGCGCCCTCGCAAAAAAATAGCTTAGCCGGGTGCTGCTCTCCGCCCTCGTCTGTTTAATAACATAATAGCACAATTCCCTCGCCGCATGATTCAATTTGGA
Organism: Scoparia ambigualis; assembly: GCA_963921215.1. Taxonomy (NCBI): domain Eukaryota; kingdom Metazoa; phylum Arthropoda; class Insecta; order Lepidoptera; family Crambidae; genus Scoparia; species Scoparia ambigualis. The sequence continues at coordinate 18,231,737 of OY992505.1, forward strand.
TTTCCTCCAGCCTCCCCCGTGCAGGCTAAAAAATGACAACTTCATTATATTGTTCGCGCGTCCCCCGAGCGCGTTGTTTGCCAGAAGGATTATAATGATTAATCCCGTGAAATATTAATACTTCGCACCCGATGCACACTTGCACTTTGCACTATTGTAAAATTTTGCACGCAAGTGCGCCTTTGTTGTGCTGTCGCGCCCTCTAAACGGCTATCTTGTTGCATTTGTTTACTATGTTTAGCGTATTGATCCGAATTAATTGCGAAAACAAAAGTAATATTGACTATTAACTTATTAATTTCATTGTCTTCGATATATCTTAACTCTTTAAGTGAGTTTACACATTTCGGTTTCCCATACAAACTTCCAAGTCGAAACTTTTAAAAATCAATAACCCAATTTTAATGAAACTTTGCACGCTAGAGTAAAACACAAAGATCTAAATAGTTTGTTGAACACATTTTTAAAAAACATTTATTTAACTGAGTTATTGCTATTTTAAACTTTCTATAGTAGACTTTAAATCGCAATAACTCAGCTAAACTATTTAGATCCCTGTATTTTGCTTTAACATGCAAAGTTTCATTAAAATTGGCTTATTGGTTTTTAAAATTTCGACTTGGAAGTTTGTATGGGAAACTGAAATGCGTAAACCCTCATAATACGTAACCTAACTAACAAAATTGGAGTAACAGATATGACTATAATAAATATGTCAAATAAATTATCATCTCGTCCTAACGTAACTGTGCTGTGGGGAATGAATGTCAAAACGTTTGTCATTTTTTCTTGGAAAAACACGTGAATTTTCCAACCGTAACTGAGAAAGTAAAAAAACGTAATCAAAAGGGTGCAAAGTGTGTGAAGGAGCGAGCATCTCCCATTGCATGGCCAGCTTCTTCCGTCTTTGTTCGCAGAATAAAAACTTCATTTCATTCCCGACGGAATTTAATTTGGAGTAATGGAAGTGTTATATTGACTTAACAGGCCAGTCTCCCCTCGCAGTTACAGTTATTAAAATGGAGAAATTTATTATTAGCATTTCACCGTTATGCTATTTACATTTTAATTTTATTTGTTCTGTGATTCCATTAGTTACAGTGTGATGCATTAATTCAATAAGCTGCTACAAAGTGAATGCGAATTTTCGACAGACCGACCGACATAAGACGCGGTGATTAATCAAAGCCGAGTAAAGCGCAAGTTTTGGCGCGATTAACTACGATTTTGAGATGAAAATTGATTGAAATTGAATTTTGCATTTAATTGTACTTCAGTGTAAGTTGAAATGCTAATGTTATTGCAACCTGCTGACGATTTCATTTAACCTATATCTATGGTTATCGTCGTCGAATGGCTTTTTAACTTTAATTCTAAATAAATAAAGCTTTTTAACTTCGTGCCTGAGAACGGGAGGCGTGGGCGGGGACGACCGCGGAAACGTTGGCGAGACGATCTCGATGCCTTTGTGGGAAACTGGTGGGAAAGCGCCAAAGATAAAGATGCGTGGAAGGGTTTGGGGGAGGCCTTTGCTCAGCAGTGGGACAATATAGGATGAAAAAAGAAAACTTCGGCTAGGTGGAACCACGATATTCGTAAGGTGGCTGGCGGCAATTGGACAAGAAAAGCCGAAGTCGGACTCAGTGGCATGCGTTGAGATTGGGAGAAGCCAATGTTCAGCAGTGGACTGACACGGCCTGATTACGATGATGATAATAAAGAGCTTACACATTTTTTTTAATCCACCATATTACGTAAAATTCGTCGAAGCGTCTAACTTTGCGTGGGCTCTATCATTAAAAATTAGGAATACCATGTAAATAAACTTATTTCTATTTCTGTTTCTTTTAACGAAGAACTTTAAAAAGTAAGTAATGTAAAGTTTAACCGTGTCGCGTGAAAGAATACTACCACCCCCTCTCTTCCCTTTGGTGTCGTCAAAGTCGACTAACGGACTAACGAATGCACATACATCCAAATAGCATAGAGCGGCGATGGGCTCTCAACCTGTCACGCTGACCACATTTGCAGTCGCTATTTGGTGAAAATTGGACTATGGCAGCACCTCATTGCCTAGTCTCTGACGTTAGTCTTCGTTGATAATGGTCGTGATTATATGTATCTCTCGAGCGTCGTCTTGCCGATTATCGGAAAAGACAATTTTAAAATTCAATATGTATGTTTAAAAAGTAGGTAGACACTTAACGTTCGACTTTTTACCGCAAATGTATCGAGTAACACGTGACACGTCGCCCACAGGAGCCAGCACAGCGGTAACAGATGCCCACAGGAAGGGTGTTAAAACTCGTGTAACAAGAATATTGCGCCTGACCCTGAGCGTATCATTTATAGTCCTTTTGTCGACAAATTATATTTACAGAAGTGAGCAGACAATTTCACGGTCTCTTCATCGCACCCCTGGACTCTAATCAGAGGGGCTCGATGTATGTACGGCGCGAATGCCGATGGAACCATATTGGACACTGAATAAAGTGTCGCTTTTAAAATTATTAACTTTGAAAAGTTGGTCGTTTTAATAGCTTTTCGTAGTATTGGCAAAACATTTCAAATACGGAACCTATTCTGTTCTGTGGTACCTACAAGCTCATAATAAAAAATTTTTGATTGTCCTTTCCTGTTTTGACTAGCAATGTTAATTCTACATTACAATGTTTAATCAGGTTTACTCTGAAATAGATATAATTTTCGAGTTACAAAAATGGTTATAACTTCAGACTAAATAAGTTTTACTGTAGGTAGTAATTCAGTTTGAAGTTCTTACTTAACGTTGCTTTGTAAAATATAAACACAGACAAAACATAGAAAGCTATTAAAAATACACATACTCGTAATTCTGCCTTCCAGAGAGCGATTCTTTGGAAGGTTCTTTGAAAGGCCCAATCTGTGAAGGTGATAAAAAATCCCATATGGACCACATGATGTGGTCCATATGTGCGAAGGCCTGTGCGAAGCATTAGACTAGACATAGACTGACCATGGTAATGATGATGATGAAAAAATATTTACTTAAATATTATAAATAAATCAATAATTTTCAAAATAATTTATAGCTAAATAAATATGTTTATATTCAAATTCACGTGCGTTAAAAAGACAATACTTTACCATTTTATTTTTAAATCCTCCCAAATTATAGACACGACCCTGGAATTCCTTATTCCTTTGGTGTACTTAATAGTGAAATTTTGTAGAACTTAATTTATTAGTAATTTATTGTTTTAATCGAATCACCAAATTCATATCCACATTACGCCGATGGCCACTCAACCCCATAAAAGGGTGAGCGCACACATGAGCGTGAAAGATTGTCCACATGTTCGGCGGGACGCCCCGCAGTGTGATCAGCCGCGAATTTCTCCCGAGCCCTATCTACCAACGTCTACCACACATCAGAATACTCCAAAATGAGCTCTACACACCCCAACATAAGGTTCATTATCTCCAGGGGCGCTCAATCCGATCTGCCACCAATCACCTTATCTGTTCGATGCATCAAATGAATAATCTCCAGCGCTGTCATTTCCGCTACAGTTTCTAATGTGTCAATGGCTCTGTATAACCGCCTATGGGATTATTGAATTTTCCACCATTGATTAATGAATGTATTAGTGTTTAGACGAAAGCCTAGGTAGCTTGTGATGGCCAACGAGATATTGTTTAGAATTTATAGTGGCTCACAGAAACACCTTCTTGGTTTATTACTTTTTGAAAGTGCACGTTCTACTTTTCACGAATTTGATTTTGTTAAAAGAACGAAACAACAACATACTAGTGGTTTAGAGCCAGAGGTTTCCAGCGGGCGACTGTTTGTACTCGGTTTAGTTGGTGATAAGGTTTGTTAAGTCGGCCTCGCTAGCTACCACTTACTTTTCATCTTATTTAAACACTAGCGACCCGCCCCGGCTTCGCACGGGTTACTACCCGTACCCGTACCTAAACAAATTATAGCATATAGCCTTCATCGATAAATGGGCTATCTAACACTGAAATAATTTTTCAAATCGGACTAGTAGTTCCTGAGATTAGCGCGTTCACGCAAACAAACTCTTCAGCTTTATAATATTAGTATAGATGTCGCCATCCATAACATCAATGTTTGTAGCATTGTTGTGTTCCGACAGTTTAGAGATGAGATAGCCTGTTCCTCAGTAGTTGAGGATTCCCTGCCCACTATAGTACGGCCAAATTCGATAAAAAGTATGCAAACAAATTACTGTCATTTCTTTGTGTAAATAAATATCTAGTTTCAAGCGGTTTTTTACTGTTTTATGAAAGACAGACTTTATTGTTAGTTGTTTCTTGTGAATCTCACTTAAGAAAAATAAAAATCCTGGTGACATCCTTAGATATTTGCACACAAATATGACAATAATTTTACAAACATTCTTTATCGAATTTTGCCGTGTATAATTTAAGGTCGGCACATCCAATAAGAAAGGGAAATGTAATGTAAGGGACAACGACACGTGTAAATTTCATATAACTACATTACAGAAATAAAAGACTCACACAACCCTTAATTCAACCTAGCTCTTTTACAGCATCAGGTGCATCGGAGTGAATTTCTTTCAAATAATTTTTTTTATCGGTGTGAAGTCATATAAAAAAAATATGTTAATACCGCCATTACGGTGCTCAATATTGACGTTAACTGTTAGATTTATTGGACCGACGCGACCCCGGAGCGAAGCGCGTGGCCTCTTCCTGAAATTGACAGGCAAATAAATCGAAAGATCAAAGCTCACTTACGAAAATATCGCTTAAAGGGGCGCCGCGCTAGCCAAGTGTACGGAGCCGTTCCGGAACCGGAAGCGACGACAGTTAGACCGGAAACGATGCATGGCTCCGGATGAGGCCACTTCCGGTGCGCGCCTTCACTTATCTCAGCGGGGGTTTGCGAAAGTACCCCTCGTTTATGTAATTTGGCAGTTATTAAAAAAATATGTTTGTAAATCTGTGCGCAATGAGCTGTGTGTCTGGTTATTTTTAAATAGATAGGGGACACCAACAGCTAACACTTAGTTCAATCATATACATCAGCCTTTAATCGTCCCACTGTTGGAGTCAGTCTGTCTCACACTAAAATAGTACATGGCGAGATCTAGCCATAATTTACCACGCTGGCTCAATGCAGGTTGACAGGCTCTAACGACTAACATATTATTACAATATCGAAGACCAACGGAGACGGAAAGGGTTTTAAAACAAGAGTTCCTATCCTGCTATAGGCGCTGTGACTTTCGTCGAGTTTTTTTTTCATTACTAACCTCTTATATGTATGAAGACTGTTGTGAAAGTAAATGAAGCAGAATATGTGCTAGAACCGTAGCAAATAGAAAGCGGTGGTCGCTGCTTTCCCCTCAGGGAAAACGGATGTTATGTATAAGTAATACATGTAATAATAGGAATAAAAGTAAATATTCCCAATAATCATTTATTTTAATTAGAATACAGTTTTTCTACAAGATCTTCCAAAAGCGGTAACTTAAGAGGAAACACTTCGTCGAAGTGGCATGCAAAATTCTCATACAAAACACAGAAAAACGACGTTTCGTAGTCCCCTATTTCCTCCTTCAGAACTTAACCAATTTTTGTGTTTTTTTAGCATTGGTTAAAGAAAGAGATTTTCTACGGCTGTATGTTTAATTTTTTGCATTAAGTCATTTATTTAACAACCAGGAGCCCTCGAAATTTAGCGAAATCACTCCGTTTTAAGGCGTCTTCAGAAACATTAAGTAACCGGTTTAAAAAAATTAAACATACAGACATAGAAAATCTCTTTCTTTAACCGATGCTAAAAAATAATAAAAATTAGTCCAGTTCTGAAGGAGGAAACTGGGGACTACGAAACTTCGTTTTTCTGTGTTTCGTGTATGAGAATTTTGCATGTCAATTCCACGTAGTGTTATTAGTATTATATCTTAATTAATGGCTATCGCGTGTAGCATTAAGCCAATTTCAAGTGATTTATTTATTTAAAGTATATTTAGTATTGTACGGTAGATAGAAATAAAATGGAGTCTCACAACACGTGTTGTTGCTAAAAGAACACGGGAGAAACTCCCCACATAGTGTTTACTCCTAGTGCTGGGGTGCGAAACTCAGAGACATTAGGGATTTAGGGATGTGTTGATCGATTGAATTGATCCAATTGTCATTTATCAGTAGTATGAACCTACCGACTAAATAGTTCTGAAATTGAAGTTCACAAACATGGAACTTCCTGCTTCACCCTTCAAGTTGTAAGGTACAAGAGGTTTTATTAGCAATGCCAAACGGCTTATTCGAAAATTAATTTCCATCGTCACGCGACGTGCCGCAGCCGGTAACCGCCCGGTCTAATCATTGGGGTATCATAACTAGAGATGATACCGCAAAGCAATTTTTGGCGCACTGATTTGAGGAGCTCGATGGCGCAGCGGCTAGCGCGTTCGGCTTGCGATCTTGAACTCTAAGTAACTTTCGCAATGCCGGGTCGCTGGATGGGTGACCAAATTAAAAACATCTGGAGCTCCTTCGTGCTTCGGAAGGCACGTAAAGGCGTTGGTCCCGGTTGTCGTCGAAATGGCAGTCGTTAAAACCCACCAACTCTCATTAGGCCAGCTTGGTTGGTTAAGGCCTAACCTCCTCATGGGATGTTGTTCATGTGGAAAGGCTTGTGCCCAGTAGTGGGACGTTTATAGGCTGATCATTTGATTTGATTTGATATGCGGCCGGAAAGTCACATTTGCTTAGATCACAAGCACGGAGACATTTGCTTACAGCAACTCAGTGCGCAAAAACCTGCTTCGCTGTGTCGTCTCTCTTTATAATTCCTCAATGGGCCTAATGGACTCTGCGTCTACTTGCGGTCGGAGGTTTTAGTTATTTGATTGCGGTTCCACTTCAGATGGCTATCGTCAAAATGAGCCGGTTACAAAAGTTTTGGATCGTCGCGTCGTGCATAGTCGCTATTTAAAATTTCATTTGTTTTTAAAAAGATGACAGTCGACTTAACCTGATAAGATCCTATAGTTGCTATTTAAAATTTTATTTATTTTGATTTTAAAAGAAGACAGTCGACTTACCCTAATAAGGTCTTATAGAATTATTAATGTTTTGAGCAACGGTGTTCTTGGCCGTCATCTAACCTGATGGTAAGAGTGAAGATGAAAGCGCACATAGGTACACAAAACCCTTAACCGCAGGGGATCTCTGGATCTGATCATATGACCTTAACACAATGATAAATTTAAATTCGTTTATGTTTACACTATTTTACACAACATACAATCGCAAAATGGTAAAACAACATCTAATTGCAGCTACTTTCAAAATTTTCTCAACTCAATTATTTGCACCTACGATAACGTAAGCACATTACTTGTAACTGTTTGATATAAATATTCGATATCATTATACCTGTTCACAAAACTTAAAGTATTTTGCTGCAGAACAGAAGCACTTGACGTTGGCCGTTGCCGGTACGTGAAAGTTACCAATAATGTGTTAGTTCGCGGGCGAGAGTGCGGACCGGTGTAGAATAACTGAGTTCGGTAACTAGTTCGCTAACTACGACTACTAGCGAGAGTAGGAGAGCGTTGCTGACATAACCGAATCGGTGCACTCTGCCCTGTGGCTCTTATCAGAGTATCAGTAATTTAATAATTGATAAGTATTAGCGTACTAACTGACCTGATAGATGTCGTCAAGTTGAAATTTTAAAATTTTCCTTATGGAGGTGCCGCGCGATCGCAAAAACTGACATAAACCTCTTAGGGTGGATTCGACCATACTGGAATAAGACTTACTCCGAGATTAGTCTATACAAATTCGGCATTTAATCTAGGTATAAGACCTTATTCCAGTTTTGTCGAAACTACCCTTACCTAATTAACTTCAAAGCAAAATCAATCATCATCATCATCATCAGTCTATAAACGTCTCATTGCTAAGCACAGGCCTCCCACGTGGACAATAGCACGTGGGGACATTGGGCCATAACCCACCACGCTGGCCCAATGCGGGTTGGTGGGTTTTAACGACTACCATCTTACGACAGCAACCGGGACCAACGGCTTAACGTGCCTTTCGAAGCACGGAGGAGCTCGAGATGTTTTAAATTTGGTCACCCATCCAGCGACCCGGCATTGCGAAAGTGGCTTAGCAAGCAATATCGCAAGCCGAACGCGCTAGCCGCTGCGCCATGCTCCTCAAATCAATCATATTGATATTTATAATTAGAACAATTCTGCTTTAAAGTTTCAGACCTAGTAATTTAATTAGAGCAATGTTTTTATTCTGCGAAATGTGCAACACCATCACGTGCTAAAATTTACTTTTTAAAGAAGGGGGTTCCCTTGCGGAATATCAATACAAATATTTTCATGTAACAATTATTATTGCATGTGTAAAATTAGGAAAGTCGTCGAAAAAATATGTTTTTAGGAGTCATTCCATTTATGTAATGTTTGTTCCTGTTTAAAGAATTTGTTCAGGCTAACTTACATAAGTTCTTTTAATATAAAATTCAAGTGACTAAAAAATACGTATATTTTCACAATTTCGTGCAGGAGCCCCCTTAAGTTTTAAAGGTAATGTTTATCGGAATAATGACATAATGTCAGTAACATTTAGGTAATCTGTATCTCCTTGTCTGTCACGAAGACTCCTAGAGGTAACTAGCAATTCATTTACGGCAGGCTGAGCCCATAACGCTGAAAAGAACTAAGGCAGTGTTATCTTCAAACGATCTCAGACAGCCTTTAATTTAAAAAATCTGGAACGAGAAGTGTAATACTAATAAATAATTTAAAAACAAATTATTGTTTTTTTTACATAGGTGTCTCTTTGTATTAGCTTGTTGAATGACATATTTTGCTTCCAGTAGCAAGCGTCATATTATACACCTAAAGTATTTTTTTTATTTTAATGTCCAGAACTACTTGTTGTTAATGAGTGTTGCACTACTTATACTACTAACAGCCTCTACAATCATTGTTTCTTACCAAATAAAACAAAGTTTTTTCCGCTATTCACGTTTATTGACAAATACCATTAATATTTCCTCCATAAAACTTATTAATCATTTCACAGACCTTATTTCTAATATTTTCAAAGTTGACACCGTATTTTTCTAAAATATTCTTAATTTGTTGGAACAGTGGATTTTGTAACAGTTTCTTCAAAACCTTCATGAACTCCTCAGAATTAATCGTTTCAAATAACTTAGCTATTTTGGGGTTTGCTTCCAGTGTATTTTCCAACAATTTCTTCATTTCCTCAGCTGGTACAGCTGCAGCGATGTCTTCTAATAATCCAGAGACACCATTCCCGGTTCTTCTAATTGCTTTCTGAGACTTAAAAGGTGATTCGAGAAATGAGACATCTCTTAAAAATTCTACATCGTGTCCTTTCGATTCTAGCAGTGCAAGAGCCTGTAAATGACAGTATCATTTTGAAAAGAAGTATCAATATAAAAATAGTTGCTGTAACATAAAAAAATACTAATCAAATGTACGACAAATAATCAATCACAAAAAAGGAAAATCAATTATGAAGCAGATACTTTCTGTTTTATAACCCAAGAACCCAAGATCCCTAGTTCAATTCCCAGCGATAATAAACTTGATATTTTGTTATGGCCTAGCAGCTATACAAGCAAAACAGGCTTTAAGTCTGCTTAGGTAACTATACCGCCGTATTATTAGGACCTATTGCCCGCCGTAACAACTCGTACGCTTATTATATTTATGGACGTTCAGGCTGTGACAACGAGTTTCGCCTTACGCCCGAAAATTATAACTTCTATCTAGGTGAATCCTGGGTGAAGCGTTCTTCGCGTCAGAGCCGTGGCATTTATTTTTTCTCGTGACTGGTGAAAACAAAAATTACATGGCAAAAGAAGGTTTAAAAACGAGTCAGTCTATCAATAAGGCACGGTCTTAGAATAATAACATATAGAAAGTAAGTACGCGCGCCCATTTTAAAGCACTTTTTTTGGAGCCATATATGGCTCCAAACGCCGAGTTTTCAATGTACACTACGGAGTTACAAGTGTACGTGTGCGTGTCGCCGAGCGCAAGCAAGTAATCGTCACGAAACTGTGAATCGGTTTAGTGCTTCACTTTTGACAGAGCGCTTGTATGAAGACTATATTTCTATACGTTATTATTCTAAGGGCACGGTATTTAATTGTCATAGAATACGTGGTCAGAGAGCTGAGTGTAAGTTTGTAAAAGTGCAAACGTTACTATCGCGTTTGAGTTAAGTTTTAACAGATAGATCTTAATGCCAAGTAAATAAGATAGAGAATCAAAACTCTTAACGCAAACGCGATAGTAACGTTTGCACATTTACAAACTTACACTTAGCTCTCAGATCCACGGCCGATAAAACAGATCCATGGCTTAAATCCGTAGGATTTTACAGCCATGAATCTGCCGACAATTTAAAAACGAAGCTATCTGTATATAACTATAAATAAAATCGTATTGATTTTGATTTCACTACCTACTCAGGGATGAATGCAACCATGTTCTCGGAACAGTTAAGTGTAACTATTCTTAATTTAGTAGCAAAACAAGACACGAGCTTTACCTACCTACCGAACTAAAGTTTTAAAAGGAGACCCGGCGTTTTATGCTTAAGTTGTATACTTTTTTAATTTTTTAATCTGTTATTCATTATTTAACTGGAAATATCTGTCAGCAAATGACAGTTGCTGACAAATGACAGCCGCTAGCTATCAAATCAAACTTGACGTGACGGCAATGTTGACATTTCCCTTTTTTAAAATCAAAAGAATTATGGTTCATGCAGCCACGTTAGACATTTTTAAAGTAACATGTCTGTTTTTTATAGACTTAGTGTTTCCATATTAAAAATATTAATAATTAAATAACTGTTATCCGCGATTCGATAAAAATAAGACAAAACTTAGTTTAGGTAGCAAATAATATTAGCTTTTACTTTATGACCAAATTCTATGGTATACAAATTAAGCATTATTTCTATGGAAAGTGCCGGTTCTCCTTTGAAAGAACTTAAAAATAAAGTATTTGCGCAAAAGCTAGCGCCACGTCCTTCCTGACGAAGTGCTGCAGCACTACTTACTATGGTTTAGACTAATCACGACACTCTACATAATTTCGTCGCGCGATACAACATTTGCCCACCGCGTGACATTTTATTGAACGACTACAGACACAAGGGTTTTGATTATATTAAAACAATAAATACATGATTTGATAGAGGTACTCTTTCCGTATTTAACAAAGTATTAATTAACGCAGTCTTATAAATGTAAAAAATATACTTAAACAAATAACAAACCGAACGCCGCGCGTGTGACATGTAAAAATTTGTCAAATCACCCCATTTTTCAGTTTCAAATGAATATTTAAACAATTCATTCTGTAAAATATTGGTTTCAATTGATATGCTTCAATACTACATAAGCTAAGTAAACTTATAAGTGCTTAATTAATTTAGTGTGTTGTATATTAAAATTTATATCATGCTGTGACCCTCAAAATCAAGTGTCCCAGGATTGACCCTTCTGTTGTTTTGCCTGCTTTAAGGAATTGACATTTAGATATCAAGCCCTTGAATCAGCTACCTCTAACGGTAATAATCAAAGGTCTTGGTAATGGAATATTGTCCGAAAACACTATGACAGTTAGAAAAAACTTTATACGCTAACACCTAGTCCAAGTTAAGCTAATTAACATACACAATAAACATACATACAGAAAGATAAAGCACCCAGACCCGAAATTAATTTAGAAAATCAGTTTTTTCTAAGTTGTCCCAACTAGGAATTGAACGCCGGAGATAGCGCGACACCAGAACATAAAATAACATCAAAGTTTTGTAACTCACCTCTTTATATTCGTTCAGGGATACGAGTTCGTACATCAAAGACTTGAATTGGGGGGTCCCAAATAATGTGTACAGGTTTACCACTTCTGGATCATTCGCATATTCGATGGTTACTGCCACCAGCGTTTCCAGATCTACATTTACCTTCTGGTCTTTTACTTTCTGATCAGGTACCAGAGTTTCTTCATTCAATGAATTTGACTTAGGTAAATTGATAACAGAACCGAAGCAAACAGCCAGGCACAAGAAAGGTACAGTTAGATATTTGAACATATTGCCGGTAGTATTCGACTAAGAGACTTGAGATATAATGAAAATATTGTTACAAGTTAGTCTATTTATACGTAAATCTCTAAGACAGTTTCGAAATTAACCTATTTTGAGTCATCGTAGTTTGCTATCATGTTGACATTAATAACTATTATCTAAAGTCAGATTAACTATTTTGTAATGTTTGCATTTGTTCCATAGATTAATATGTTATGTTTTGCGTAGTATTTGTTAATCAACCCCTTTTCTACAAGGCCGTTATCGGAGTATAATTTAATATCGACGAAAATATTTTAATTTTTTGCGCCTTAGTTCTTAGAGTTGACGCTTATTATAACGCATATCCAAAATAAGATAAAGTTCTCATTTCTTTAAATGTCAATAATTATATGGTAACATTTAAAGGATATTCAAGTTTTATGCAAATATAAAAAATGTTGCCTAAGGACTTCAAGGCATAATATTAACCACCTGATAACCTATCTCAGAGCGATTCATCCTCACGTCAATCATTATGTCAAAAATAATGTAACACTTATAGCATACATCGTCTGCATTAGGCAAGTTATTTTCTAAACAAGTCTATAGCTTGTTTTCTCACATATTTTTTTAAACACTGTAAGTTACTGTATGTCTATGAATATTTGCGATTTCACGGTTGTCACACGCTGTCGAGTTAATAAAAACCTATTAATTCTTATAACAGCACTTGTAAAAAGTAGACTGTCTCAGGGGGGACTAGAAGCCACGGACCTTAGTCAATCCAGGCGACAGCTCTTGCAACTAGCCCACTTGAGGCAATCATTTTTCAAAACTACTTTTTATTGCTTTTTTCCAAATATTGTGATTGTGAAGGCAAAATCACTTAAAAATAATAAGATAAAAAGTAACTACACAACTTATGTGTTTGTAAGGAACAATTTTAATTTTATGAAACTTATGTAGTTTACCAATTTATTTATTGTTGAAAAACAAAGGAGGAACATAAATAAATTTGTATAAGACCAGTCAAATAAAATAAAAGATGCAAGTTGAAGTGCAAGTAAAATCATAGATTTCATATGGATAAGGGCAATATTTATAAGCTATATTGAACAAAACAGGTGCGAAGGCGGAAACAATTGTAGCAACCGTGACAGAATAATGGACAATATCCGACGCCGGCAACGCCTATGGATATGAAAAGTAAGTACCTGCAATATATTTTAATATACATTTTTGTATTCATTCGGAACAAAAAGAGTGTAATGTAATTAAAGATATTAAGATATTTTACGCAAATAAAAATACATCTATAAGCTCAGTTACCGTAAAATCAGACACTATAGAAATTGAATTTAGAAGTCTTTGTGACAGACAATGGCATATAAAGCATAATAATACAATTTCGTAGAACCTACGTTATTTAACAATGAAATATATACACAACCTTGTTTTGGTGCTATTGACAAAAAAAAACTAAAAACATTAGCCTTCAAAGTACGAAAGTTAATAGACTTTAAAACTGGGTGAACAAGAAACCCCTTACAAATGCCGAAATAATTTTGTTTAAAATAAAAGAAATTGTTAATACTAAAAAATGCCTTGCAAAAATGATCAATATTGTATAATATTATAGAAGAAAATTCTCCATCATCTAATTTGAAATAATTCGAACATTTTCAGCGCTAGTTCACACAAAAAGGATCGTGGTTGTGCTAATAAACAAGCAAGCCAATTGTTTCCTGGTAGAATAATATCAGAGCGCGGCGTCACGATGATCGCGGAATTAGAGGAAACATTATCACAGGGCACTATCATTATTGTTTTATTTGCGAAATTGCTCGCTCGCTTAATACCAAGCCTCGTTCGCACGCCACGCCACCCAAGTACAAACGCCAGCAGGTCAAACTACCACAAAATGTCAAATTTCTTCAATATATTTTAAACTTAATTCAATGGGTATAAGAATCAATACCGATTGGACAAATTTGACTGTTTCGGGTAGGTTAATCTGATGGCATGTGTACTTACAGCGTAGTCTTGAATGACAAGCTCCGCTTCTAATGTAATTGTTAAGTCAATTGCGAATGTTACGGATAGTTGGTATTGTCAGACTTAATAACACGTACGTACAGTGCTGGTGTAAATTATAACGAATTTCCATTCGGCCGGAGTCGACGAACTTGAACGTGGACCGAAACGAATGGTCAATGGTCTCGGGCGGATGGACTATTTATTGTTTAGATAGTAAACATTTACAAAAGTTAATGGTTTTGGTATTAAGAATAACAGTGGTATTAGAGTGCAGGTAACAAAAATTTACCACTGAAGTAATCCCAGTACTTAATTATAATTATATAAAACCGACCTAATTTATAAATGAAAATGAGTATATTGTACATCAAACAGCGCACTTTTTATTATAAACCTCAAAGGGGTTTCTCCCGTGTTCTTTTCGCAACAACACGTGTTGTTTGCATTTTTAATTAATTGTACTGTAGCTACAAACCTAACGTACTTTTAAAATCTAAAGCACTTGACATTGGATTAATGCGTAACCCGCAAAACCATTAATTAAGATATAATAAACAAAATTAAACCTAAAACTATTACAACGTTGGCTAAATACTGGACTCGCGCAATATCTAATATCTTAATTCGTTATTTCCTAAACAATACTTACCTAGAATAAATAAACCATTCCGCCATCGAAGGCTTTATAATTATATTTTATCACCATCGTGTCCAACTGCATAGAGTCGAAATAACAATTTAAATTACCTGTTCTTTACCGCTCAATAAAGTCCGCTTAAGTAAAGCTGACTCTTTTCAAGAAATTATCGAGAAGGCGCTGCGGGACCTAGGTACCTGATACAAGGTTCGAATTGGCTTTTTCATTGTAATGGAATTTAAATTGCTGCGAAGTATAGCTTCCCTTGAACTATTCCAGGCTCGCCTACAGTAAACTTCTTTCCCGAAGTCACGACGGTTAATTATATTTATTTATAATTCGTGCCTGTTAGAGGCTCCTGCCGTGTAATCATACTCGCCTCGTTCGTTCAATGTTATTTTATATTTAGTCCCTAATTTAGACGTCGCGTTTGCGTTCGAATTATTTTAACTTGTAATGGGTTCGATGAAAACTTTGTGGAAGTCATAGGAAGCACTGACTAGACGGAAATTCTTTTTTTGAAGGAAATTTGAATTGCATTTACTAGTCTTTGTTCGAATTAGTGCAAAAGAACCTAAAAAAGGTGGTTTGTTGTCATTATTCATTTGTTTATCTCTTTATTTACTATCTAAATTTACTACAATGATATTTTGATGTAGTTTTCTTTTTGTCAGATACTCTTTATAACGCTATGCCACATATTTATAAAAGACAGGTTAGGTAGATTTTAAAGTTTAATATTGAGTGTTCTTCAAATATGTTACATAACAAGACAATTATCTTAGACATGGATGTCCTGAGTTCAGGTAAAAATTGTGCTCTGTAAGTTTGTGTTAGACCTAGTTGTAAGTTTGCCTGGCTATGACTGGTATGTCGTTATTACAAACATATAGTAACATAGTTGTGTTCGATAGATGTTTACCAGTTCTTCGCTATTTAAGTATTCAGAGTGTAATACTGACATACTCCATACACTCACGTAAAACTGTCGTATGTGCACAGTGGCAGTTGTCTGTCCAGAATCCGAATGGATGGCGACCCCTCAAGAGTCAGCGTCTTGATCTCGATTTTGCGTAAATATGGCTGCGGTGGTAGTGTAGCGTAGGCATTATGCCCGTTTGCCGTAACAGTATATTTTCTTTCCTTTCAATATACATAAGTACATACGTATAATCACGACAATTATCACTGAAGGGTTAGTCAGAGACTCAATGAGGACCGCATAGGCAGTCCTCTGCCATAGTCCACTGTATGATATAGATAGTCTACATCAATGACTTCCCTGCTACCAGGCTATTTCTAGCCAACTTAAAAATATACTAACTAAACTTAAATTATAATTAAACTAAACGACTTACGTACTATTCTTCCCTTGATACACGCCGCTCAGCCCGGTGCAGTCCGCTGCGCCCAGGCCGCTGCTGTGTTGGTGAAGGTAGCTCGCCTCCCCGGCGACTGCTCTGGCTGCTGTGGTGGTGGATCGCGCTCCCGCGCGTCTTCGGGGCTGGTGCTACGGTGATGGAAAGGCCCTAACTTCCCGTTGGCTACCCCAAGAGAGCTCTCAAACCCCAGAGAAATACGTACCACTGCACAATCACTTAGCCCGCCACGACACGTGTGCGGGTCAACCAACAAATCACTGATTTTAACTTATTGTAATCACTGTTTATTGTGATTACGGTCCGCCGAATTTACTGTTTATGTGCCCTACATCAAATTACCAATACCAAGTTATTAAACCAATTACACGACCGCGCGACATAAAACTTAACCTAACCAAAGTCCCAATGTGAGAGTGTGTCACACTGACAGTCGTCAGTCAATTACAAATTAAAACTAACACAAAAGGTTGCCAGCCGTAAGTGGCCATTTTGTTCCGAACAGACCCCTGACCCGATTGGAAGGCTCCGATCGTTAGCTCAATCCATCGGGCAAGGAGAGACAGCTGCTGTGGCTCATCGCGGAATCGAACCGCAGTCCCATGCTCGCCAACAAACAACTTTACAATGCTGCCCTAGCTACAAGCAAGGAGAGCAAGTCATTCTCCTTCAACAACATACTAAATCTAATTAGCCAAATTAAAATAATATTAAATTATCTAATTTACCAAAGCTTATTTTCTAAAAATTTACAAACATCAGTTAAATACACCCGTGCCCTTGCCATTTTGTGCCATTGTGCCATTGCCTTACGCAACACGAAACGATCCAACGCGACGACGAAGGCCTTCGTGGACAACGAAGAAACTCCCAAGAGGACGGCCTTAGTAGCCAGGCACAAAAAAAAACACAAAAAATTTACCTACAACCCGAGCGTTGCGCAGTTGATCGGTTTTACCGAGAAAGGTCCAGCAGAACCCGTTGCGTGAAACCCCCAAAAACGGACGAGACTGAGCGACTCGGTCCGAAGGCAGACCCCCCGTCTGCGGCTGCACGGGTGAAGACGTCCACTGTGACAAAATAAACACCGAAAGAGCACTACACAAATAAAGCTCTTTGGACAAACAATATTCAAAATTACAAATTACGTTACCTAGTAACACATCCAACAAACGTCAACCATGACGTACTGGCCTATTGAAAGGCTTCACAATCCTCATGGGCATGGGCTACCATGTAGACCATGGGAGGTTTCTCAATTTCCCAAACTTGTGCATAGTTATGGAAATGGTACACAATCGCAATGACTCTAGACTATGCGGAGTCGAGTCGTCAAACTGTGTACATAATAGAAACAAAAAAAAATAGTTGGCACTGCCAGCAGTGTAGAGCGACCTAGAGCTATCTGGGTGCCTAGTAGGACCCGTCCTAGTACCCCGAGCCCAAGAGTAGGTCAATTGGGCCAGGTGACAAAGTGTGGGTCTGCCCGATCTAGACCAATGTCTGTGCCGTTATCCCTGCGGGCGAATCGGTAAAAAGCTGTTAACCTACAATAGTAGATTCATTACCGTTACCGAAATTGAATTCCTCACCGTAGTTTATGCACCGATGTGAGGGTGACTAGTGTTTGCCCCGTCAAACACCCAGTAAGCATGCCACCAAACAATGTCGCACAAAATTAAAATTTCAAAACTAAGATTTCTTTAAAATCTTTCAAACAAATTTCACATTTAAGGTTTCCTTAAATCTTTCAAACCGCGGCCGCCGTAGTATAAAGCAAAACCGTCCGTGGTTTTGCTCTCGCAAAGGGGCAGGCTAGCTATGGCCTGCTCGGGTCCCAAATCTCCAAAGAAGGTCACCGCCCGTGTGATACCGCGGGTGGTACTATAACCGTTGCTCGATCGCACTGCTTCACGCAAGCGTACACAGAGCGCGGTGCAAAGAGGGTTCCCTCCTTCGTGTAGCCATCGGGCGCCCACCCGTGTGATACCCAAATCGCAGATAGGCCGGCGGCATGGTAACCTGCAGGCGCGGGTTTGCGCGCCTGTGCATGGTTCACCTTTCGGTGTGGGGGCGCGCCTCGCGCATGACTGGGCCTCCAGTCCGCTGGTAGGTGTGTGCTCCGCGCTGGAGCACCCCTGCCCGTGTAATGCTGCCACCGCTGTTGAGTGGTCAGTGAAGCCGCTCCCGATCTGTTGACACACAACAATAATAAATGGAGTGGTCCACCAAATGCACTGCGGCGATGAGGCCTATAGCCAAAGCAATGGCCGCTGCGCCTTGCTATGCGCCGCCTCGTCATTACACGCAGCCCTCGTCGGTCCTGGCACCGCGTCGTAGTGTGGCCCTTTTGGCCACAGTGTGTACAAGCCGGGTCCATGCCAACTGCTGTAGTCAGCGCCGCCCGCCGCGACGTAGTGTGTCCTGGCTGCGGCTGTACCGTGGGATTCGCCTGGCGTCCCATTGAAGCCTGCGCCTCTGATGGCGGCAGGTCAGGCTGGGAGGTCGCTACGACCCCCGTCTCATCGCCGAGGAACTTTAAAAGTTCCTCCAATCCCGGCAGAGTAGCCCCCCCTTCCTCTGCCGTTTCCCGCTCAAACCGGGAACGAACGTCCGTTGGCAGCTTGTCCAGCACAATGTGTACCAGTAGGAGCAACCACTCGGCTACTGGCAACCCTAACTGTCGCAACGCATTACACGCAACTGTGACTGGCGTCAACAGTTGCGTCTTTAAGTCCGCTTGATTAGCTACCCTAGGTAGCGACAACAATTGACGCGCATGTGCGTCTACATACGACCCCTCTTCCACAGCGCCACCCAAACTTCCTAACTGATGGGTAGGAAGCCCATCAGGCATCGCAGGCCCTCCCATTGGTGGCGGTGTGGATCGCTGGACATCCCCCATCCGTCGCCTTTTAATGTCGCAGGCTGCCTGGACGACATTATCATTTATGTCCATGATTTGGTCGACATCATCCTCGTATGCCGACCATACCTTTTTGTGGGATGTTAGGGCAGTCTCCGACAAAACCACCATGGCGGTCTCAACCGAAGACACCCGCTGCCTTATCTGCCTGGCTCGCTCGAGGATGACATCATCGCAGCCCCTCCGAGACAGCAGATCCTGCGTATGCACGAACCAGCGCAGCTGCGTTGCAAAGACTGCCTCCGCCATCGCGTTGTCAACAAAAAACAAATAACGAGGAATTAGATTCTATGTCCAACAATAGCACAAAGACAGGGCAATGTTCCCTACTAATGTAGCCTTTTAATTACAATGTAGCCACAACCAAAATTAATAAGTACATAAAAAAACTTAAACGGGTTTGCAACAAGAAGCGCACTAACAAATAATGTGCAATTATTATTATTACATAGTCCCTATGCATAAATTAACCAATTTAAACCAATGTAATAATCAAATTAAATTTTAAAATTGGTTTTCAAAAATGAAGGCACAAACAAAACAAAATGGGCCTTTATTATTGTATAAACCGTTTTATAATAATCCAACCAAATTTCACATATGCCGCTGTGTAGAACAAAACAAATCTAATCGGTTCCAAAGAATTTCCAAAGAAAATTAAATAAAATAAAAATGTTCCTTAGTACTACATACGCCACTATGTAAAAATTCTTCCTCAATCATTTACCAAACAAATGTTACAAATAAATGGAACTCAAATTAATGAAACTAAATTATTTTCAAAGAAAGAAACAACTTATGGGAACAAAATAAATGTTACATAGCCGCCATGTAAACAAGCAATAAACTGCAATATTAATATATGTGTCTACAGCTTTGCAATCGCTAGACAACCAAACTACAAATATTGTGAATCAAATGCCTACAATATTTAAATATGTTTTTAAAATGAAACAACAAACCAAATCAAAGTACCACAATTTTCAATGCTTTAACTTTAAATTCTAAATTAAGTTTTCAAACAATCAAGGAACAAACAAACTGTTTAATTATTTGCAAACCGCTAGAATCTTAAAATTCAGTTTGCACAACAAATGCAAAATTAACATCAAAAATATTTATTTGTTGTCACAAATCGACACTACCCCAGCGAGACTAATTCTAAATTAGGTTTTTAACAACAAAGAAAGATAATTAGCGGTTATCATACACATCCACATAATATTTAATACAACCCACAGTTATATCCTAACTCAAATAAATACATTCTAAATGTGTAACCAAAATGCAATTATAGCATGTTAGGTATGACAATTATTGCATTCTTGCAATAACTTTCCGCAATGAAATAATCCACGCATTCTAAATGCGAGACAAAACCCAAATTAATTATTGTTACACTACTTGCTATAATCAACAAAACAAAACCTACATATTACAACATTGCATTCTGAATACAATTTAATATGCGGTTGCAAACAATCTTAACACTAAAACTAATAACTAATTACTTAAGGTCCGTAGACAAAACTACGCTCTGCTACCAAAAAATTGTATGATATAGATAGTCTACATCAATGACTTCCCTGCTACCAGGCAATTTCTAGACAACTTAAAGATGTACTAACTAAACTTAAATTATAATTAAACTAAACGACTTACGTACTATTCTTCCCTTGATACACGCCGCTCAGCCCGGTGCAGTCCGCTGCGCCCAGGCCGCTGCTGTGTTGGTGAAGGTAGCTCGCCTCCCCGGCGACTGCTCTGGCTGCTGTGGTGGTGGATCGCGCTCCCGCGCGTCTTCGGGGCTGGTGCTACGGTGATGGAAAGGCCCTAACTTCCCGTTGGCTACCCCAAGAGAGCTCTCAAACCCCAGAGAAATACGTACCACTGCACAATCACTTAGCCCGCCACGACACGTGTGCGGCTCAACCAACAAATCACTGATTTTAACTTATTGTTTTCATTGTTTATTGTGATTACGGTCCGCCGAATTTACTGTTTATGTGCCCTACATCAAATTACCAATACCAAGTTATTAAACCAATTACACGACCGCGCGACATAAAACTTAACCTAACCAAAGTCCCAACGTGAGAGTGTGTCACACTGACAGTCGTCAGTCAATTACAAATTAAAACTAACACAAAAGGTTGCCAGCCGTAAGTGGCCATTTTGTTCCGAACATCCACTTTTCACCAAATAGCGACTGCACATGCCCTGAGCGTGACAGGTGGTGAGCCCATCGCCGCTCTATGCTGTTGGATGTATGTGCAATCTTTAGTCCATTAGTCGCCTCTTACGACACTCAAGGGAAGAGAGGGGGTGGTAGTTTCTTTCACCGCTACGCAACACGGTTCTTTCAATATTTTAGTGATTTTAGTTCTTTAATTATTTTCAGCCCCTCGCAAATAAGGAAGTACGCGTGTCACCTGCCGAAGACGCTAAAGGTTGAGAGGTAATACGAGAGGCGGACTGCGGACGCGGCGCGCAACCCAATGAGCTCGGAACGGGCGAAACATTCAAATCCACCCGCGCCCGCCCCTATCAAATGTTGTTTTATAGCTAATTCCCAAATTCGGTTATGGCCTATAAACGATCCGCTGGAATAATTTAAATGCGTACCCGCCTGTATAATGTGCGCACTTTACTTCGAAATTAGGTATTTGTATGTGAAATGCGTATTGGGATAGGAGCCCGCATAGAGTTATTTGGCAGAGATTCCGTGGCGCGGGGAAATATGGTGGTTGCGTGACTTTATGTCCTACTGTTTCAAGTAAAAGTACAGCATATAAACTGTCATACAGCTGAACAAATGCCTTCAGCATTGAAACCAAGTCATCGCTACTATTGATGGTATTGGCTTAGTCACTACACTTGGTAAAGGGGGTTGATTATTTGAAACTGTTTGAAGTACAATAATACTATAGGAATTACTTGGATAAAAAATTTAACGTAGAAAGACAGAATATAAACCTCTTTAAGACCTACATTATTTATTTATGTTTTGTATTAAGGGTGTGCCGCGCGATCGCAAAAACTAACATAAGTCTCTTAATGAACTTCGAAGCAAAATCAATCATAATGATATTTTATGAACTTAGAACAATTCTGCTTTGAAGTTTCAGACCCAGTAATTTAATTAGAGCAATGTTTTTGTTCCGCGAAATGAAAACCAAAACGCGAAAAACCATCACGCGCTTGTGTTAAAAATTAAAATTTACTTTTTTAAGACGGGGGCGACCTGCGGTATATCAAGACAAATATTTCCATGTAAGAATTATTGTTTCATGCGTAAAATTAAGAAAGATGTCGAAGAAAAATGCTTTTAGGAGTTGCATTACATTTATGTATTGTTTGTTATTGTTTAAAGAATGTGTTTTAAATTTCAACAAGGCCATGACCTTGTGCAATGATCAGGCTAACTTACCTAAGTTTTTTTTATTCCACCCATGAAACTGAACAACTTTCCCCAAGAAACCTATGTGCAAAAATGACAAAAAAATTTCGACCTCCCATACAAGACTGTCCGATCATTTAACTATTTCAGCGCATAGTACAAGTGATTTAAAAATACGTAAATTTTCACAATTTCGTACAGGATCCCCTTAAACAAAATCAGTGAAGTTTTTTTATTTATAAACAATAAGAGTAATAAGAGTCGCCCCCTGCGATATGGTTGGTAGATACTCAAAATGCTATATACTTAATTAAACTATACATCATCATCATCAGCTATAGTCTTAATGATGGGTTCAGGTATTCCCACATTAAAAATGGATTTTCAATTTATGCTATTGATCAGAGATCAGGGGCCCTCCTGTAATTGACGGCCGGGTGGTCGAGTGGTCAGCGACCCCGACTGCGCAACCCACGGTCCCGGGTTCGAATCCCGGTATGGGGCAAATGTTTGTGTGGTGAGCACGGGCATTTGTGACCGAGTCATAGTTTATTTTTAGTATTTATGTATGTTTATCCGTTATTCAGTCACCATTCGGACTATGCTTAGTTTGGGGCTGAATGATTGGTGTGACAGTTGTAAAATTTATTATTATTATACTCTTTATTCAACATATATCTCAAGAAATTTGTTTTACAATATTTTATAAAAAACATATTTATAATATAAAATATTATAAAAAAACTTAACCTAGGTTGCCATTATTATTATTACTGTCACCTCTTAGAGCAATAGTATTACTTTAATCTTACTACCTAAGCCAAATTTGTATGGGAATTGATCGCCCATCCAGTGACACGGCATTGCGAAAGTTGTTTAACTGGCAAGACCGTAACCCGAACGACTTGGTCGCTGTGCCACCGAGCTCCTTCGCCATCAAGTACTCGTATGGAATACTCATCTAACTTCGTGTACTCATATGGAAATGGGCTCGCCACTTAAACATAAACATCACTTTACTTATAACAGCAGAAAAGGTTTCACCATGAGTCCATAACCATGTCCAAAACAGGTGAAGCACATTAGCCGCCATTAAACGCGTACTTTCTACAATTGTAGCCGCTTTAAAATATAATAAACGGTGCTTTTAAAGGTTTTCCCTTGTTCAAAGCTAATTTCGAACGGACATTTCCGTTCATTCACTATGAACGATTGTTTATTGCTGCTCGCGAGACAATTGGACGAAATTACTCAGTCTAACGGCACAATGTATTGCATCGATTTGTTATTTCCTTACCTGTTTGTTTTTTTTTGATGCGTTTAGAAAGTAGGTTTTTTTTTTTTCGTCAAAATTACTGGGACTGTTTTCTCGGGGACCGATTGAAATTGCAGCTTGCAGCAAACATTACTAGATTCTTTCTCTATTTCTTCTCTTCTATAATGTAACCTAAAGTATTATTTTGGAAACTTTTAAATTGAGCTACCGATACTTTGGGAACATTAATTAGTCAGAGACTATATATAGTCAATGCGGACTACAAAAGAAGTGCACTGCCACTGTCTGCGTGAGTGTTACGCCTAATAACAACTACACATGTTCTCAACGTAATAGGTGGCGACCCCATGACCGTTTTATGTTGTTGTATGTATTAGTCTTCAGTCCGTTAGTCGTCTTTTACGACACCGACCGACCACAAAAGAGAAGGGTTGGTAGTATCCTTTTAATTACGAGCCGCCACTACACAACTCACAATTTATTACTTACAGTATTAGTCATATCAAAGAAATACAATCTAAACAATGTTGCAATCAATGTCCAACAAATCCACAAACAAGCATGCAGTTATTGTTACCAAACCGTATTCACGATATACAGGTTGACCTGCATACTCGAGTAAGATTAATTCACCCGCCGATAACAGCCGGCGATATCGCCACCCGAATTCTATTCGCCGATTATTAGACACCTTATCCGCACTTACGCTCACCGGCCGTCTAACGGTGGCCTAATGGACGAAATTTAATCACGACAAATCGAATGCCACCTATTTATGAAGCCGATGACTTAACAGCTTTTTAATACGTTTCACACGTTACCAGTTATAGTTAGTTAAGTTTTTTATGTTGGAACATTTCACGGTGAGACGTATTGAACTATTATTATATTAAATGTGATGCCACATACCGGCCGTTGATGGGATCTATTATTGTTGATCCACAGATCAATATTCAATCATCATGCTACTGCTACTTGATTGTGAACGTTAAATCGACACTCGTAATTCGACGAGGCGAAATTGGACGGAGAAATAAAAATAAATTTAAGTTTCTATTCAGTCACCGATAATTAGTAGCGCCCCGTTAAATACATGAAAGAATAGAGAACAAATCACAGGACTTGGCGCCTTAATTATAAAGTGCTTCGACTAATCTGCGCTAAACATAGAATCAAAGTATCTGGTGGAGTGGCCAGTACCATCCGCACGGGATCGAATGAGTGCAAAGTGCATACAAAATCGTGATGTGGCCTTTTAATCGGTTTCACGTTCCTTCCCGCGCTAGTTTTTGTATTCGAATTTCACTGTAGCAATCTGCGGACTTACTGGTTAGCGGGAGTTAGCTTGTACCGGTCACTCCAAAACAGATCGTCCGTCTTGCGCGCCAAAGCGTACATTGGCGTATGCGTCGTTGATTCCTAGTGCGGGCAGTGGTACAGTAATAAGATAAAGAGGCGGACCCATTTTGTTTTGCAGCAGGCTCATTCCAATTTACGCGGCGCAGCGGCCATTAGCATAAGTCCGTAGCGAAGCGTGATGTGCGCGCGATCGCCAACGGCGTGACGCCGCGCCGCTGCCGCGCCGCCCGGCCTCCGCCGCGGCCTGAGTCTTGTAATTGCGCCTGCGCGACACATTTGTTTACTATTGTAAGCCGTGAAGATGCCATCTCGGTACAACACTCCGCCCGGCTCCTTCAAATTAGCGAGCTAAACGATTCCACGTCTTATACTCTTTTTATGAGGACTTCGGTTCACGACAATGTCCTCGCGCTTTGTGTAAACCTCGACATCTTTCTGTAAACTTATGCGCTTGCATATTTTATGTGCGTGGAATTAACTTACCTATATGAATCTTAATCACGTACATGGTATCCAATTCGAATATGCGTAATTATACCTAAAGAGAATATGCTCGATTAGGTATTTCTATTTAAATGACATTTATATTTCCAATAATTACTTAGAAACTTTTCACAACGTCCAGATAAGTAATTATGATTGTATAAGAACGCATATCATAAATTGCTAATCGTGTCCGATCTAGTTCCTTTCCTGTCTTATGGTGGTGTCAAGTTGTCTAGTATTTTAATTATAAAACCGCTTTCACACTAGTGCTACACCTAAATGACACATAATGTTCATTGAAAAGCTGTAATTTTCAAGAAGGTCTCTAAAATATACACCCTTAATAACCGTTCAATTTCTCAATATATTATAGTCTAGTAAACTTATATTATGTAATTAATATGTCTCTACAAAACACACCAAGGATGGGTGTAATTATAAACAGATTCATTACACAAAGCTTTGATTTTTTTGACAAACTCTAGTCGATCTTATTAGCTAGGTTAGTGGATAATATAAGTATTTATCCACTGCATTGGGCCAGTGTGGCTTGGCCTGGTCTCCTGATGTGCTATGAAAACAAACGGTGAACAATAACGCAACGACTAAAGACTGCACACACTCGGCTCACCACCTGTGCAGTCGCTATTTGGTGAAAAGTGGACTATGGTGGAGGGCTGCTTTTGCTAACCTCATTGCCTAGTCTCTGACTAATCCTTCGGGGATAATAGTCGTGATTATAATGTATGTATGTGTGTATTACCAAACACCCTGTATACAAGCATCATCTTCATAGCTATAACACTTAATTATAGTTTAACAGATGTCAGCGCGAAGTTTTTCTTACGGATCGCGACATATCTTGAAGAAGAGCTATGATAATCTATCTACCACGTCAGCCCTTTTGAGGAGTCACCTTCGCCGAGAACCAAGACTATTGGAAATGTCTTTTGACACAAACACAATGGTATATTTTATCGCTCCCATACGTCATTAACCCTCCTCTTGATTTGTAGTTTATATTGTCACCATACCAAAGAGGTGGTCAAAATAGTGTGATAACTCCTTTTTAGTTAGCAGAAGTATCTGTTGTAAAGTATTTATCGGAGGTGCTACACAGGCGCTGTGTTGCATTAATATTGATTGATACCTGCGCATGCGCATTCTCGGCACTGTCATTTGTGTACAACGTGTTTAATCTCTAGAGGTGCGGTTATGTTGTTAGGGTTGTCGCCTTTATGTTGAGTAATACAAAAAAGTTGATTTTTTCTACACAGCATTACTTATAGATATTTTAGAAGATGACCTTCATAGATAATGCTTTGAATGCCATCTCGTTTAAATTTGGCTATCCTATCCTGAAGCACTGGGTGCGTCTGGTAAAGGGTCCTAATCGGTGTTTTAGGGGGTCCATATTGGCTCACCTAAAGTTCTTTCCCAAAATTGTTCTTCCTACCGATATGTAATCCGAATGATAACTCTTCCTAAAATTTTTCGTCCTAATGTTTTCATTAATACAATTTGTAGATGTTCATAACACTCATGTTTCCGAAAATTGTAAATCCTACTGTTTTTCATAACGCTTTTATCCCTAAACATAATTTCCATAATATTTTTACTCATATTAAAAGTTTATAATTTATAAATTACAACGGTGATCTGTTGTCTAACAAAAAAAATAACCTCGAAATTCAAGACAATCGCAACGGTGACCTACAGGAGTAGGGTACCTAGTATTTCTGTTGTCTAATAAAAAATAATAACCTCGAAATTCAAGACATTTAAAAATTTCTAACCTATCACGTGACCTACAGGAGTACGGGCAGCTAGTATCCTTAACCATTTGAATAATAGTGTAAAAGATGGCTATGTTGAGAAAATATAGGAAAACAAATAATAGTACATATAATAGATGTTTATTGCTACTGACATTATGAAGTTGAATGATTCGGAATTATGAACATTAGAAACAGAGTAATTAGAAATTGTGATTGTTATGATGAAAAATGTTAAAAAGAACATTTTCAGAGTTCCAATTATCGGAGTTGACAATTTAGGTAAACTTTGGCGCACCCTGTTTTAGGTGGGTCTTTTTTATTCTTATACTAGCGGCCGCTCACGGTTTCACCTGCGTGGTTCCTGTTCCCGTGGGAATATCGGAATAAAAAGTGTCCTAGGTTTAATCCAGGTTATAAACTATCTGTATGCCGAATTTCATCCAAATCCATTCAGTAGTTTTTACGTGAAAGAGTAACAAACATCCATCCATACTTACAAACTTTCGCGTTTATAATATTAATATAGTAGGATAATGGCTTGGTGCGCTTAACACAACATTTAATGTTAAATGTTGTGTTAAGCGCACCAAGCCATATCATATCATATCCATTTTAACTAGTATAGTTAGCCAGCCAAGTAAGAGGTTAAAGCAAAAGTTTTCTTTGAATAAAGTCGATAAGAATGAGTGATAATATTAATGTATAATGGTTCATGATATTCCCCCCAAGTTTCAGTATATGTGGGACTTTACTGAGATCTCACACAAACATGTGGAGAGAATTTGAAAGGTAAGGTTGCACTGTTTTGTTTTGTTTACCAACACCCTTGCACGTTCAGGAACACATAACGGTTGATAATCAACTGTTTATCCGAAAAACACACTTTTTAGAAAATAAATCAAAACTTCAAACATGACGCTTCCTTTTCTTGCCAAGAAGTCCTTGGTGAGTCTTTCATTAATTTTATTGATGTTTTTTTTTGTCAACAAACATAGTTATTAAGTTTAATTATTTCAGGTTATCTGTATGAATAAATAAATAATAATAAACTAATATTAAAAAAAAACTAAGAGGAAAGATGTTAATTTGCGTGTTTGTTATGGATCAATAAATGTTTTTCGTTCTTTCTTTTCTTTCATTCGCACTCAGATAATATTATTATAGTATTACACAAAATACTAGTCGTTACCAACCCTAGCCCACGGCAAAGAGTATCGGCGCACGCGCGCGCCTTCCAGCCGTCATTAGAATGTAGCATCGCGGACGATTTTCCTACTTTAGCGGCGGTGATGGCCGTAAAAAACAGGCACCGAGGAAAAAAGCACAGCATAAAAATATTGTATCCTTACTGCCTATACGCCGTGGCCATTTCTGAAAATCATACGGCGCGAATAGCAGAAGCGGGTCCGCGCGCATATTTTGCCATACACAGCCGCCGTTAACGAATGCAAGAGGACTTAATGCCACTAATGTGATTCTCGCTATACACATTTATGCCGTTCCTAGCATTAAAAGGCATTTTATAAGTGCTTAATAGCCGCGGTTTTTATGCAAATTAAATGTCAATAAATTTTATTTAACAAAAAATCGATTTTCGATCTCCAAGATCATTATAATAATGAGCTGGGGAGCCTTTTTATGATGGACCAACTGTTTTTGTTACGAAGTGAGTATTTAAAACAGCTTACATCAGTTTTTTGTAATATTCACTACCATAAGTTCAATTGAACATTTTGAACTAGCAGACTGTTTCATAGTTCTGAACAACACGAATATTGTAGTAAAAAGTAAAAAAGGGTTACATATACATAACGTAAGCTTCTGAATCTTATAAATACCTATATTATTAAGGTACTTATTTTTTTCAGAGAAATAAAACAGACGCTGGATGCAGCGTGACATAGGACACTATAAGCCTTAAAAGATCCAGAATCTAAACTTGCCCATCTATATTTAGCGTAACAAAAAGAGGAATTTCATATCACACCATGTCAGCGGAGGCATAATACGAATACGAATTTTATCATTAAATACCTCCCATCGCCGTTATATGACGTCCCGTTGCGGACGACCACTGACATTCGCGCAAGAAGAGCCGCAGCAAAAAGTCGTATTTCAAAGTAGCGCCAAAGAGGGAACGGTCATTAGATCCATACCATAACCGATACATCCTGAATAGGCGAGTGGCGAAGCGTGCTCGCCGCGGCCGGCGCATACGATCTCTGTTCATTCATCTCTAGAATTATATCAATCCTCTGCCATTTTTTCAACACCTCGGACGAGTCAAAGCGACCGCTCTTGTTTTAAACCCATTTTGTCTCAACCCAACAGGACACCGACAGAGTGGAGTGTGAAAAAACATCTCGCGAATAGATGATAATGGCCTATAATGGTCCGCCTTATACGAATAATCGGCCACGTAATTATTGGATGACCAGGAAAATGGTGGGCAAATTTGGTAAGTATTTTTATTGTCTCCGTGCTGATTAAATAGTGTATTATTGGACGGTGTTGCTTTAAGGCTAAAGAAAAACACTCTTGTCTTATACCTGAATAGATATACTTAAGATGTTTCGAGAATTTTATTCCAATTTTCTAGACGTACACTGTAACACGTTGACTGCCGCAAAACCAGACACAATTAAAATTTAATTATTTGTCGGTCACCAGTGACCCCCACGGCGCTCAAAGACTATAGATACCCTCTAGGGTAAACCTATCTTAAATTCGAAACTTTCCTTTACGAATTTCATTTGTTCGAAAACGGTATTCGTAAACTTATCATACATAAGTTTCATTTTAAAGAAAAACTATAAGCAGATTATCAAAACTACTTTTTTCTTTTGGAAGATGTTTTGCTTACAATAAATTTCATATCTAGAAGTATTAAAATTAAAAGTTAGTTTTTCTCTAAAATATCATTCTCTGATTTTTCGTTTCTCATTTATTTTGTTTTTCATATATCCTTATTAGGTAAGGTAAAAAAAAAAACAAGTGTTGGTTAGATCAATTATGTCTGTACCTCTGCTAATAGAAAATTTAATAGTGCATTAATAGAAAAATAAACTACATTCATCTAGCATTAAAAGCTTCGGCCAAACGTTAAGTAGGATTTCAAAACATAAAGATTTTGAAAAAAATAACAATTGGCATTTCAAAACTTTGTCAATTGTGTTTTCGGTAAAATGAAAATTATGAGAAACAAAAGATTACAAAACGTTTTCGTACAAGAAAATTTCGAATTTAAGATAGGTAAGGACCTTCTAGACCTACTTAAAAACGTAGAAATTTAATAACAAGTTTTGTTTTTTGTGCAGGCAGGCATCCAACAAGGTAGACTACCCCATTAAGGTCGCGGGTGTAGCCGCTGCGGCAGCACAGGACAGGGGCCTTACTCTTGAACACAATTGCATTAGTCAATTTCCAATCACAAATCTAAAAAATGTCAAATGGCTCTTTGTAAGCGACAATAGCGCCACATTGGAATTAAATTGCGAGGAAATTGAACAAATTATTATCGAGATGGCGTTCCGGAATTATCTTTACTTATCCCTATATCGATACATATTAATCGCATTGGAATTGTATCGAGATTGAGTTTGCGTTCAAGAGTAAGCCTACAGGTTGTTGTGGAGATCCTTTGCTCAACAGTGGAAATCCTTTCAGCTGCTGATGATGATGATTGTGATGATGATGATGATAAAACTGAAACATTTAGGTAAAATATGCACATTGGCTCCGAGTTGCCTTTATTCAACTTTTGTTGAAGTGACTAAGACATTACGTACATTATTGGTATTAAACTCGATCGAACGTACAACTGTTATGCAACGTGAGAGCGCACTCTCACACATTATATCATACAGTTAATGTTTATTTCAACAAGCACGAGACCTCGATACAATCGAAATATTAAAAACCACAATTCTATTCATATTTCCGTCACGAAGGCGTTTCGTTAACAGCGGAACATGTGTTGTTCGTTAAAAAGTTAAACAATAATTAGTTGAAATGAAGTGGTGGCGTGAGAACGATGGGGTGGCCGATGCGGCGGCGGGCGGCATACAAATTGGAACTGTCAGATCGGCCGATCACTGGCCGCCGGGAGTCTCACGGAAGCGATTACCCTGGCCGAGACAATAGCGGACAAGACATGCATCTATTACCCTTTTTGAAGAGCAGACTTGCCCTTTGAAATGCAATGGGTAACGAACGGTGTGCTATGCGATTGAGTTTTTAATTGAACCCTGTTTTCGAATTTCTTGAGCAGTGTGGTATAGCGGCTTAATAAATTAATACTCTACCTTTTCTGCCCTTGGGTGTCTTAAAAGGCGACTAATGGGCTCACCTATCACG
The DNA here is from genome assembly GCA_963921215.1 of Scoparia ambigualis. NCBI lineage: Eukaryota > Metazoa > Arthropoda > Insecta > Lepidoptera > Crambidae > Scoparia > Scoparia ambigualis. The sequence goes on from OY992505.1 coordinate 18,263,503, forward strand.
CTGAGCACATGTGCAGTTATAATTTGGTGAAACGTGGACTATGGCAGTAGACTGCCTCTGCGTTCCTCATTGCCTAGTCTCTGAATAACCCTTTGGGCATAATAGTCAAGTTTTTGTAGCAAAGAGCTCGGTTCGATATCCGGGTTCTACTCCCAGGACGTACAAAGTGTGGATTTTTCGATACTTCCCGAGTTTATGATCACCATTCCGAATTTGGCAAAAGTACGATGACTGGATTGCAAAGATGGAGACAAGACTTTACAATCTTACATGAAAGCAGTACTTAAGGCGCTCTTTTCCCGTTTTTAACAATTTTGATTGATTGTACTACCACTAATATAAAACATACAGTTTTAAAATTCATATGTAAAATAGTTGAACATATTATCTAATGACTCTTAAAGACAGAAACATGATTGGTAATGTTTTTTTAATATATTTTAGCGTTTTATTAACGCTTTTATTTTCTTTTCTTATATGTTCCAGGGTTTTTCCACCGGGTTCCTGCCACCCCTTGGTCTGCTGCCACCACTGCTGCCCTACCGCAGCCTACCTACCCACCTGTTCTGCGAGTGATCTCCTTTAGCGGGTTCCGGTTTCCTGTCGGCGCGGTCTCCGTGTACGCGGCCAAGCTTTCGCCTCTGCACACCGTCCTCCAGGAAGACTAGCCGAAGCTAAGTCTTTTGTTTAAGTCCTCTCAAGCGGACAGAGTGAGCGATCCGTGAACCCACCCTGAGTTTTGGTAAAAATTTTTCTAAAAGAATAGGAAAAAACTTTGTTACCTATTCGCTGTTTCATTCCTATTCTGTTTCACACTTTCTGAAAATGTTAAACGTTCAACCATTTCTACCATAGCTTCGTACACTCCTCTTTCTGTCGATCAATTTTCATTCACTCCGCTAACCGAGGAAGAGGTCTGCAAGATTATTCTCTCTATTAAGTCTAAGGCAATAGGAGATGACGGTGTTGGTAGAGGTATGATTATTTTTATTTTAGAATGTATACTTCCCGTTCTTACCTACATCCTTAATTTTTCCCTATCTTCTGGAGTATTTCCATCATCGTGGCGTAAAGCTTTTGCTATCCCTCTTCCAAAAAATTCCAATCCTAGCATTCTCAGTCACTACAGACCTTTTTCCATTTTGCCATTCCTATCCAAAATCTTAGAAGCTGCCGTCCATAAACAATTATCATCATTCGTTCTCCGGAACAACCTTCTTAGCCAATATCAATCCGGATTTCGTCCTGGACATAGTACCTCTACTGCTCTCTTGAAGGTCATGGAGGATATTCGGGATGGTATGGAGCATGCGCGGCTGACTGTGTTAGTTCTTATTGACTTTTCTAACGCATTTAACGCAGTCGACCATGACATCCTTCTCTCCATTCTGACACAACTCGGATTCTCTTCCTCAGTGTGGACGTGGTTTTCTTCTTACCTTCGTGATCGCCAGCAAGCTGTTCGAGTAGACCAAACCGTTTCTAACTGGTGCGACCTAGTTGCTGGTGTTCCACAGGGTGGTATACTTTCATCTCTTCTCTTTTCGCTTTTTATAAATTCTCTTTCCACTCATCTCTCTTCATCTTTTCATCTGTATGCTGACGATCTGCAATTATATGCACAAGGCGATGTTAGCACCTTAAACAAAGCCATCGTGTCTATTAACCAAGACCTTCAGAAAATTCACGACTGGTCAGCCAGTCATGGCATATCTGTTAATCCCAGTAAGTGTCAGGCGATAATTATTGGCAGTTCCCGTCAACTATCCAAGGTGGATGTGGCTTCTGTGACCCCATTGAATTACAGCGGCCAGGTAATACCGTACTTGTCAAAAGTTAAGAATTTAGGTTTAGTTATTGACAGTACTTGTTCCCGCCAAAGCCGGGACGGACTCAGCGGTTGTTGACGACCGCGTCCGCCTGTCTGCCGCGGCGCCACCGCTGCGCGAGCCGCCGCCGCTAGCTTGGTGAGCCGCGCGCGCGACCAGTCTGTCTGCTAGCTAACGCGAGACGCCCACAAAATACGCGCGCTGCTATCTGCCTTATTATAGTGACTCCTGAACCTAAAGTGAAGAGCCCGACCTAAACGCCCTTAACCAGTGCCCCTAGTGAACTGTTAAGTGTAGTGACTGTGCGCCAGGAACTCAACCAAGCCTCGCCGCCCGTGGTCAGCTCGCACGACGGTTCCTGACTCATCATCCCTGTAAGTACATCCTTCCTTCAGCCTTCCTGCCTTCAGCCTTTAACCTCGTCGCATGTTGGTGCCTTAAGCGCCAACATTTCTGGTCCATCGAGCACGGAATACCTCTAAATTTCATGGTCTTTCGACCATAATCAGCCCCGGATCAGCCCTTAACTTTGATTAATTATTTACAGTCCGCTAAAAATAATATTTCATAATTATATCTATTTCACTTCCTAACATTTATAATTTCATCTCCATACAAAATCTTTTCTGCACGACAGTCGTTGCAAAGTTGACCTACCTACACGAATAAAAATTCGTGTTTCGGGTATCGTGTTCCAAATAAAAGTTCGTACCAGTATCCGATTCGTGCTAACTCCTAGTTAATTTACGCTAACAAGTTTAGTGTTTATGTTGTTGATGTTGATTTTATGGTGTCATACAATGTCTTTGTGATTTGAGCAAGCTAGTGTACTAATTGTGTACATTAGGTTTAGCAGTTAAATTATTGCGTTACGTTTGCGTTTTACGTTTTTCGGTTGCACATATAACTTTGGTTACGTAATAACACACCCGCGTCTAGACGACGATATTGTTGCTATTCCCGTTTTATTTTTTAAGGAATTTTTTATGTTCTTGTCGTGTTAAATCGGTTCATTCTTGTGCGTGCTCACCACAAGAGCACAGTACTTCTACACACGTTCACACGTTTGCCCACAAGTGGGACACAGACAGAGTGTCCCAACCTTTTTAATTAAGTTTTTATTATTAGTTTATTTTTATTTTTTTGTTTGCGACTGACTCATTCTTCGCGCCAGTGTCGGCAACAGGTCTGCCCGATTGTGAGCGCCTTGCCCAACAGTGGGCTACGGATAACGTGATTTTTTTTGTTTTTGTTGTTTTGTTTGCTTTTTGCTTGCGGTCGGCTAATGTTACGTACGCGCGTTCAATAAGCATACATACATATACACAGACATACCTACACATACACACGCGTTTGCACCACCCGTGGGCCATATACAATTCGCCCCAACTTAGTTTTGCCTTCTTTATTGTTGCGTTAATTTTAGCCCATTTGCCCTTACCTTAGTAAACAAATACCTCCAGCCCAACTATAGAATATATACAGGGTGTTGTTCTTTTTACTGCCTTTAAATTTGTTAATTTTTTTTATTTTTTATTATTTTTTTTGTCTCCTTTTATTCATCGCGATGCCGACCAAGTCACAAGCCGCGATATTTAGGGAGGCCGCCAAAGCTTTACACCAGCTCCTAGAGATGGGATCACTGATCATTGCTGGCGACACCAAACATTCCATAACGGAATTCAACGTGCGTTTCGCACAGATACAGGGCATAAAGGAGAAGCTGGACTCAGTGTATTATAGCATTCTTGACGAGGAGGACCTGGACGAGAAGACCGAGAAGGCATACACTGAGAACCACACAAAAGCCTCCGGGGCGTACCTTGGGATTCTTGTGGCTAGGGAGGAAATCTTACCCTCTTCCACGTCATCCCCAACCCATAGCGCTCAGCCCAGTTTCGGCGTCAATACGCCCACAGCCGTCCTCCCCAAGATAGCGCTGCCCAGGTTCAGCTCAAAAGTGGAGGACTGGCCTTCCTTCATTGCGCTGTTTAGGAGTCTGACTGACGACATGGCGACCCTGTCGGACGCAGTCAAGCTCCACTACCTATTCTCATGTCTCAGCGGTGAGGCATTAAGTATGGTGTCCCACTTAAAGGTCACCAATGAAAATTTTGCCGTGGCCATGGACATCCTCACCAAGCGGTACGAGAACCGCCGGGTTCTCATTGATAGTTTTGTGGACATCATCCTGGGGCTGCCAAGCATCCATACGCGCTCGAACATCCGCACACTGTTCCTCACGCCGCTCATATCGGCTCAGTGTGCCCTCAACAATTTAGATTTGCCCATAGGAGACGATTACGTGTTTGTGTCAATAGTGGTGCGGAAGCTCAAGGGCGAGCTCCGCACGCTATTTGAACGCAGGCACGGGTCTAGACCCGTGCCTGCGTTCACACCCTGCCCACGTTAAGGGACCTTATCTCCTACCTCGAGGAGCACGCGCGCTGTGTGGAGACAGAGTTCTCCAACATAGCCATGGCTCAACCCATTCAGCCCCAGCCCGGCCCTTCTCGTAGCCGCGCGCCTCCTCAGTTGCCCCATCGCACTTATGCTCAGATGGCTCAGCAACAACCCAACCATTACCGTGGCCGTTACTCAGCTCCATCGCCTCACCGCGCCCATGAGCAGCCTACTCACCAACCGTTCCGCCCAGCGCAACAAATGCGTCACCGCCCATCCACCTCCCCGGCTCGCGGTCAGCCCTTCCCCGTCTACTCGGCCTACCAGCAAAGCTGCTCCTCATCATCGTCATCGTCCTCTTCCTCACGCTCGACGCCCTACTGTCCCTATTGTGCCACTAGGGGACATACGCTCATGACGTGCAGATGGTACAATGCCCAGCCAACACAGGGCCGTTGGGACTTTGTGCAGGCACGCGAGCGCTGCCAGCGTTGTCTCGGCCGTCACTACGAGAGCGAGTGCAGGTCAAGGGGGGCATGCAAGAACTGTGGGAGTACGAACCACCACACGTCCCTCCATCGACCAGACGGCCCAACGCACTCAGCTCATTCGTCGTCTGTACATGTGCCCCCACCACAGCTGACAGAGCACTCGAGGGAGCGTCCCAGAAACAGCAGGCGGCACGAACCCGCACATGCCAAACAGGCGCAACCCAGCTCTGCTCACAGAGCCAGCCCGCCCAGGTACGGTTCGCCAGGTAGACCCCGCGAACGCCGCCAGCAATTATGACTCCCTACTATCACAGAGCACCCTAGCGAAGAGGTAGATTTAGCCCATGCCCAGTCAACCCATGCCCACACAGCTGATACATACTCAGCTCATACAATTTCAGCTGATACTCAATCAGCTCACTCACCTTCTGTGCCCACTGGCACACCCATTTTGTTGCCAACCGTCTCACTAAGAGTCGCGGACGTACATGGCCATCTTCACACAGCCAGAGCTTTATTGGACTGTGGCAGTATGCTGACGTTAATAACGTCACGCATGGCACGACTTTTGAACCTGCCATCAAAACCCACTTCTTTAAAAATTACAGGAGTTGGGAATCAGCACAAACATGAGTCAAAGGCGGCAATAACAATAGTATGCCGACCCACTCACAATGATACTCCTACAATTACTGCCACAGCTCACATTTTAAAAAACGTCACTGGCTACCTTCCCTTAGAGAAGGTACCAAACATTTCCCACGTACTAGGCCAGCCACCCGTGCCATTGGCTGACCAGCTTTACCACACACCAGCCCCGATCGACCTCTTATTGGGGTCGGACGTTCTTGGTCAAGTGTTGGACGGGACTAAGGTCTCGTTGGGCCCGGGCAAGCCCATAGCCTTCGGCACGATTTTCGACTTCGCGTTGATAGGACCCATTGAGGACTTGTATGCGCAGCCGGCGCAGCAGGTTAACTCAGCTCACGTCGTCAGCTCACAACCAGACTCAGCTGAATCAGCCCAGGACATACGTCAGAGTCTGGAAAGGTTCAGGGAGTCTGAGGAGCCCCTCCCTCAATCTCACACTCATAATGATCCCCTGGAGGAACAATGCGAGAAAATCTTCCACTCTACCACTACACGCGATCCCTCAGGCAGATATACGGTCGCTCTGCCCTTTCTAAAGGACGCCCCTCAACTAGGCAAAACTCACCCTATCGCATTACGCAGATTCCTCAATATTGAGAAGAAGCTAATGGCGAACCCGTCTCTGCGTTCTAAATACGTCGACTTTATGGCCGAATACATCGACTTAGGGCACATAGCTCCCTGTCACCCAAATACATTCGCCCATAAACCTCACTTCTACATCCCTCACCATGGCGTATTTAAGTCAGGGTCGGACAAGCTGCGCATTGTTTTTGATGGTAGCTGCAAAAGCTCCAATGGTGTCAGCATAAATGAATGCCTACACACAGGCCCCGCCCTTCAACAGGACATTGTGGACATCATCATGTCCTTCAGAACGCATCCAGTCCTTTTCAGCACTGACATCCAGAGGATGTTCAGAAATGTGCTGGTTGCCCCAGACCAGAGACGGTATCAGCTGATACTATGGCGGTCCTCACCAGATCACCCTCTGCTCACCTACGCCCTCAATACAGTCACGTACGGCTTAAGATCAAGCCCATATCATGCAATCCGCACCCTGCTCCAGCTGGCTGATGATGAAGGCCATCGCTACCCTGGAGCCGCTCAGGTTCTTCGCAAGTCTATCTTCGTTGATGACATCTTGTGTGGCCATGACACGGTTGAATCCGCCCAAGCACTTCAGGACGAGTTGATAAGTCTGCTAGACCTAGGCGGCTTTCAGCTCAGTAAGTGGACATCTAACTCGCCTAAGCTGCTCGAGAGATTTCCCGACAACCAATGCGACATGCCCAAGGACTTCGACATGAACCCAGAGTCCACGTCCATTAAGGTCTTGGGTATACAGTGGAGCCCTCAGTCAGACGAGTTCACCTACCGCATCTCTCTGCCCCCCATCACACATGTCACAAAGCGGTCTATTTTAAGCACCGTAGCCTCACTTTATGACCCAAACGGCTGGGTTTCGCCCGTTATCTTCCGCGCAAAGCTGCTGCTTCAGCAATTGTGGCTACTGAAGCTGGAATGGGATGAGCCCACTCCCTCTGAAGTACAAACGGAGTGGCACCACAACTCAGAGGATCTGCCGCTGTTGGCTAGCATTCGTTTCCCTCGGCACATTTGTGCAAACAAAGGCTCAGCTGCATACTCGCTTCACGGGTTTGCAGATGCCTCTGAAGCCGGGTTTGCCGCCGTTGTTTACCTCCATGAGCTCGATGCCTCCGGAGATACTTTGGTACACTTGATTGTCGCCAAGTCGCGAGTCGCACCAATCAAGAACCGCCTCACAATCCCCAAGTTAGAGTTGTCGGCCGCCACTCTACTCTCCCAGCTCATGATCCGTGTGTCGGTTCAGTTATCGGCCCATATCAGTATACAACAACACATATGTTGGTCAGACAGTACGATAGTCCTGGCCTGGCTCAATACACCGCCTCACCGTCTTCAACCCTTTGAAGCCAACAGGGTAGTCAAAATCAGCTCAGGCTCACCAGAATGTACCTGGCGACACGTACCTTCTGAGCTTAACCCGACAGATTGCGCAAGCAGAGGAATGTCTGCGCAATCCCTGTCAGCCCACGACCTATGGTGGTCTCCCACGTGGCTTGGACAGCCTTGTGAGTCTTGGCCTGCGATGCCCTTAGCTCTGGGCCATCACGCCCTGCCCGGCCTTAAGCCCAAACACGTCCCGTCACTGGTCACAGTGCCCGGTCTTGACTTTGACCTGCTCACTCGGTTCAGTTCACTAGACAAGCTCGTCGGAGTGACAGCTTGTCTAAAACGCTTTCTGCACAACTGCAGACACCACCCAGATTCGCGACGCTCAGGCCCCTTGTACGTCAGTGAACGAAGAGAGGCCCTACTTTACTGGGTGCGCAGTGTCCAGCACAATGAGTTTGCGGAGGACATCCACCGCCTTCAAACTGGCAAAATCTGCTCCGTCAGACTCCAGCGGCTGTCACCTCTCATTAAAGATGAGCTCCTTAGAGTTGGTGGATGACTGTCCCATGCGTCTATCCGATATGACGCGCAGCACCCGCTTCTACTTCCCAGCTCTAGCCCACTTGTAGACCTTATCATTGACCACTACCACAAAATACACTGCCACCCTGGCGCTGACACTTTACACGCCAACAATTTTGGATATTGTCCGCGCGCCGTATTATTAGACACCGAGTTTTTAAATGCATTAGATGCTTTCGATGCCGGGCCCAGCCGCAAGCGCCCTTCATGGCCGACCTGCCAGCCGATAGAGTTACGCCTCAGCCAGTATTTAGTCAAGTCACGACCGATTTTGCCGGACCATTCCTCGTTAAATCTAGTACCCTACGTAATGTTAAACTCTTAAAAGCGTACTTTTGTATATTCGTGTGCCTCTCGACTAAGGCGGTTCATTTAGAACCGGTCTCGGACCTCAGCACGGAAGCGTTCCTCGCGGCATTACAGCGTTTTATAGCACGCCGCGGTGCCCCGGTTCTCATCCGCTCGGACTGCGGTACAAATTATGTAGGCGCTAGAAATCAGCTCATCGAAGTACAAAAGTTTCTTGCCTTGAACAATGATACGATTGCGCACAAGCTCGCTGGTCAGCACATTACTTGGTTGTTAAACGTCCCTAAGGGACCATGGTTCGGTGCGTTACATGAGATCAACGTAAAATCAACAAAGCAACTTTTATATCGCGTAATTGGCGAACAGCACCTCACATTCGAGGAATTCTCTACACTTTTGGCACGAATCGAAGCTGTCCTTAACTCTAGACCTCTCTGCCCACTTTCGTCTGATCCCTCAGACTTTGAGCCGCTTACAGCCGGACATTTCCTCATAGGCCGCCCACTAACGGCCCTTCCCGAACTATCCGTGGAAGATAGGCCGATCTCCACACGTAGGCGATTCCAAATGGTACAGGCCCTTTCCCAGCGCTTCTGGACGCTGTGGACCCAGTCCTACCTTCATACCCTCCAAACCCGCTCCAAATGGTTGTCCCCATCCTCCCCTCCCCGAGTTGGCGAGCTCGTCCTCATCAAGGAGGACAACCTGCCTGCCCTCCAATGGAGACTGGGGCGCATTGCTCGCACCCTGCCTGGGAAGGATGGCGTCGTGCGGGTGGTAGACCTGGACACCGCGAACGGACATCTTCGGAGGCCTGTATTCCGGATCGCCAGGCTCCCAGTGGATGTTCCCGCCAAAGCCGGGACGGACTCAGCGGTTGTTGACGACCGCGTCCGCCTGTCTGCCGCGGCGCCACCGCTGCGCGAGCCGCCGCCGCTAGCTTGGTGAGCCGCGCGCGCGACCAGTCTGTCTGCTAGCTCACGCGAGACGCCCACAAAATACGCGCGCTGCTATCTGCCTTATTATAGTGACTCCTGAACCTAAAGTGAAGAGCCCGACCTAAACGCCCTTAACCAGTGCCCCTAGTGAACTGTTAAGTGTAGTGACTGTGCGCCAGGAACTCAACCAAGCCTCGCCGCCCGTGGTCAGCTCGCACGACGGTTCCTGACTCATCATCCCTGTAAGTACATCCTTCCTTCAGCCTTCCTGCCTTCAGCCTTTAACCTCGTCGCATGTTGGTGCCTTAAGCGCCAACAGTACTCTCAGTTGGGATGGGCATATTGGAAACATATCTCAGAAGGTTTCAAACACGCTCAGATCTCTGTACAGATTCAAACATTTCCTTCCTTCTAGTACAAAGATTATCTTAATGCAGGCTCTCGTCCTTCCCATCCTTGACTACGCTGACGTATGTTATACTGATGTCAGTCAAATTCATCTCAACGAGTTAGATCGTCTCCTCAACAACTGCATACGGTTTATTTTTGGGCTGCGTAAATACGACCACATTTCAGATTTTCGGCATCAACTCAAATGGCTTCCTATTCGGGAGCGCAGGAAAGTGAGAGTTGTTTGTTTCCTCCACAACATCATCAACAATCCACTTGCTCCGGAATACTTGAAGTCTAGGTTTCAGCTCCTGGGTGCCTCTCACCAACGTAATCTTCGCTCTTCCAGCAACCTCCTTCTTGAGACCCCAGCCCACCATTCTGGATTTGTATCCAACTCGTTTACCCTCACTGCAATACGACTCTGGAACGCCTTGCCCTTGCACATAAAAAAAGCTACCAGTAAATATATGTTCAAAAGAGTGGTACGCGAGCACTACTTTAAATCTCTGCATTAATTTCATAGTCTGACATTATATGGTATTTTTTTATATATATATATTATTGTAAGTAAATTTATAAAATAATATCATATTTCTATATTTATTTATTATTTTGCGTAAGTATATTTTTCTTATGTTACGTATATGTATTTATTTATTATTTTATAAGTATTATATCTTAATCATGTATTATATATATTTGTCTACAAATAATTAGGTTTTTAGTCAAGTCTTTTTTTTGCAAGCTTGTTTTTCTCTAGACACCCTTACTGGTCGACTGGCAGAGAATGCCTCAGGGCATTAAGTCCGCCTTTTGCTGTAATTTTGCAATAAAGAATAAATAAATAAATAAATAAACTCTGAAGCAGAGACTAAACCGCTACATACTAATTGTAGGAGGTTTAGCCCCCTAAACCGCTTCAGTAACGAAAATTTCGAAGTTTCATAGGTGAAAACTTTTAAGATTTGATGAAGCAGTGTTGACTAAAAAAAAGCATAAAGCACTGACAACACTAACGGGTGAAAACCAGATTACGGTAGCCAAGTGGTTAAGGCAGCCGCCCGAAATGCGGAAGGTGAGTGGTTCGATTCCCGCCTGAGGTTGTCGTCTTTTTTCAGTGTTTAAAATTTTACATAAGTATGATAGGTAATACTTTACTCTATAGAAAAAAAATCAAAGATAGCTCTGTCAAAATTTTAAAAGAGCTGTAAGTCAGATAGAAGTCTAGTGAATGCAAAAAGCACACATTGTTTATTTCACTTGTATATAGGCAAAAAACCTATAAAACGCGCCTATTCGCGCCGCTTCGCTGATACACCTGTCCCGTGCCTTCGTACCGTCGAGAGAACGAGAGAGAAGCGCTCGGAATACCTCGCCTTAAGTATACCTTATACCTAAAGGCTACTTTACTTTACTAGTTTTTTTTTTAAATAAAAACTTTACCCGCACGAGTTTGTTTTACCAATATTTGCTCTCTGTACTCATTAGCAGGTGCATAATGGAATATTCTTAATGACACCTCATAAAATTTACGACAACGCTAATGAGAATTCATAAATTTTATGGCCAAGAATGATGTCTTGTACCTATAATAGCTAAATAGCAAAGCTTTACCGATTCGCAGAATACTTACACTTAATAGTTTCTTCAAATTATAATTATGTGAGGGAATGCTGATTGCTAATCATACCTACATTTATTCATATACAGACACCAATGCATCACTTCTTAGTTTTAGATAATTTAAGTGGCTGTTATATGCTGCAAGTGGTTCTTGCTATACTAAAATGAACGATGGATTACTTACGAATGATCTTTATGTAGTAAAGTTTTTGATAAATCGTTCATACTGAGTATCCGGGCATGAACTAGCGACATTTAGGAGATCTCTTGTACACCTTATTGTATGATCTAAATTTCATCATTTTATTCTATTATCAACAACAATAGTATATTAAAGATATCTATAATTATAGAAAAATACGCAAAAAAGAATCACAGAACAGACTTAATATGCAAGAGGTCCCAAATGTTTTACAATTTCTCTACCGGACAGATCCTTTAAAGTGCATAAACACACACACTTTTCATAACTCACAATACCAATGTTCAGTTGAAAAGTAACACATTAAAATAAGAGTCAATAGCGGGCGACTACAAAAGCTTATCATCCATCACTCTCATTCGGCTACCACTTTATAACACCTCTCAACCCCCAAATAGAACAAACACTCATAGCGCTATATGTACACAATTAGAATATCATTTGATATTCTGTCAACAATAAGTGCAGTTGCATGGATCAGGGGTGCCACAGTCGGGCCGAACAAATGTGGTACAGCGAAACGTACTTGCGCACCCCCGCGCACAGCTATGCAAAATAAAACACTCAAATGACATCTCTTTGAAATTTATTAAAAATGCAGGCGGCTTAAACTTTCAGTGGGGGGTTAAACGCTCCGCCGAAAGGATTATTGGATATCCAAATCGTCTGCTTTGCTTACTCTGTATTCTTTCGGGGCTTTCCGACTTTTCGAGATTGTGAATGTGTAACGAGCGCGCATAGATTTCGCGGAAATCATTACTGTACCTACAGAGTATGTGACTTTAGCGAGTGGAGTACCTTTTGAAGTCACAAAATTTACACACCTCACACAGAAAACAAATCATAAACTCAATTTAACCAAGAGTTCTTAATTCGCATTCCAAATGTATATTTACGAGTATATCGAAACAGTAAGTAAATTAAAGTATTAATAGCCCGGGTTGTTGCTAACAAACCCAGGCTATGCATCGAAAAATGTGAAACACACTTGGGCCATCTTGGGAATTGGATCCTGGACCTCTGGTTATCAGAATAAACGTTTAGCAACTCAACCTCCGAGGGCAGCATAATTTGAAAAAAGACGACTTCCTTCAAATGTGATTCGAACGCATGACCATTCACAATCTTGACAACAGCTCTTTCAACGGTATTAGTAGGACAATTCCAACTGATGCCTGATTTTTACTATAAACCCTGTAAAAGAATCGAAACTTCTATTCTTCTGATATACTTAATTAACTAGTACTAGCATTAGCTTAAATTTTAGCGGGTAAAACTAGCTTAGGCTCGAAGGCCCTATCTATGACTAATTGACTACACCAAAATTTATCTCAAACAAACTCATTCATGTTTAAAATATTAGTTAGAATTACTAAAACCTGTACTATACCGTAAACAACAAAACATTGTGCAACGTTATCAAAGATGGCGGATTATCTGTTTATGATGATTAGGCGGCGGACGGTTGCCTAGCAACGGGGGTAGCAAGCGGTCAGCCGGGGGTCGGGGCCGACCCCGGGGTCGTTCCTCATACTCGCTGACCGTCCGCACCCCCCAATAATTATTCCCGCTGTGACTGGACTCTGTTAACTTTAATGTTACACTTTGTCTTAATAAGGGCGCCGCTTCTGATGTATTACACTACCAGATTGGGTTGTTTTGCGTTGTGTTGCAGTGTAATCGTGGAGCGGTGTATGTGATGAGATAACAGTCGTACTAACAAGAAAAAGAAATCTACTTGATACGAAAAAGCTTTAATAATTGCTCGATCATAAAAAGCACAAGTTACATTACCTTTAAAAGTTGTATCAACTTGATTTTTCTAAAGGTATACCTACACATTTATGCATAATTAAAAATTACATTCAGTAATCAAGAAAACTACTAAATTCGCCACATCCGTGGTAGCTCTAATAAAGGTTACAATGATAGAACAAAAAGGTTTATATCTTTGCTCCTCCTTCCTTCTTAGTAAATAGGTAATACTTTCTTAATTCGAATCATACAAACGAGTCACAACTATCAACAGCCATCAAATTACTATTAAACTCGGTAATCATTGCCAACTTTGTTTAGCAATCCGAGCCTCATTTTTGCTCCAAACGAACGGATCCAGAGATCCTAATCGGTGCCGCGACGCGCGCCTCATCTGATCCCGCCGGCCAAATAGCAAGCGCTCATTTTGTGGCCAGAACCTTAAAAATGGCAGCATTTTCACTCCGCTTTATTAATAATTACATCACCTACTTAACATACTATGTAGTAATTGTTGTAACCTACTATTAAGCTAAGAAAATATTTACTTTAATAATATGGATATTTTCTTAATTAACTCTGGCTAAAACTTTACCATGTTCACACTAATTTTGGAAACTTTATTTTTACTTTTGCAATAACACAATGTTTTCTAGGGGAAAACTAAACATTGAAAATAAACTCTTTCTAACTACCTGTAACCAATATTTGGAAACATCATGCGAGTAGACCATTATACGCAAGCTAAGATTCCTTAATGTTTATAAACACTTAATTACAAAACACAAATTATTGGTAACCCCTAAACATCCGTAAAAATGAATCAAGTATCATTTCTCGTAGGAAATGACAAAGCAAAATCACTAACAGTAGCAAATGTTTTTACAGTAATGTTCTCATTACAATGGTAAAAAATAGGTAATAACGAAGTCGATATTCCAATATACGATCACAACAATGACAATAAACCATCGCACTATCAAGAGTGCATTCAACTCTAACGCGGTACTATTATTAAACGGAATTCGATTAAAGCCGAACCCTCCTCGTCGTTTGTGAAATTGACATTTATTCTTCGTTTTTCATTGTTGCAGCAGTCCGATCTATTGTTAATTAGCTTAAACGGCCCATGCGCTGCACCGCGCCAGACGAGCCTGCTAGTCCAGCGATCAAGATACCTATTTCTTAAATACAAACATACATAACCACTGTATTAATTTAAAGTGAAATGATACTGGCACATTCAGATGAATACTACGGATAACATGTATAGTTATAACAAAGAATAATGTAGAGATTTAAAAAATATTATGTAGAGTGGCGCTGTTCAAATAGTGGTGAATAGCGGAACTCGCGCAAACCAACTTTACGGATAGCTCTAGCTGGCCGTGTAGCGACATCTATCGGCGGATAGATGAACTTCACTTGAAACGTTTCTTCCGTTTAGTTACTTTTTATTTTGTATACTTTACTTGCTTTTTTAATTATGTTTTTAAATGTAAATAGTTTTTATATAAAAATTGGTAAATTGTAATATTTCTAGGTAGCTGCTATTTATGCTAATGGTAGCGTTTCTAAAGTAAGTTGGTATTGAAATCATGTATTTATTATTATTTTTATCATTGCAGGATAAATAATATAAAATTATTTAAATAGACTGAAGGAGGCCAGGTGTCCCGTGTTAAAAGTTTCTTCTTTGAAATATAACTCTGGCACCATTCTCTCAAAAAGACGGACGGAACTGTGGAGAAAAATTAATATTTTATTATTACTATTATTATAATTTATCATCTCCTTGTTAGCTTACTCTAGGTACACACCATAATGTTGAAAACTTTACCAATAAAAGCAAACAACTTGTTAAAAAAATATATTTATTTCGCGTTTGTTTTGACCTGATGCTGTTATTTCCAATCGGGAAGTAAATGCTGCCTCTAACACAGGCAAGGGAAAATTTCTCAAGATATTATTGTAGGTAAAGCAATAGGTATCCAAACTGTCCACACTTTAACTGATGGTGGAATACGACGTGTTTTTTCTTTTGCGTTTAGTTAAAACATAACAGTGGGGCTTTGGTCTTTCCCTACCCCTCCAGAAAACGATCATGATGTACGTATAAACTTATATCAGTGCAGGCTGCGATTATCTTCGTCAAAACCGTCTGTCTCTTTCCTTTGAACAAAACCTAACGCGCGTAAGGTAATACGCAATATTTCTATGAATGCCTCAATAGTATCGCGTCTAAACCGTACTAGGCAGGCAACATTATTACATACGCGAATTATTCGCTCCCCATCTGGGTGGCTCGATTAAAGCCGTAAATACTTTGAGATTAATTATCTCGTAAACATTGAGCGCGGCGCCTGCGAGCCGAATCGCTCACCTACGCCGTGAGCGCGATACAAATTCAACTTTTCCAATTAAATTTCGTGAGGCATTAATAATTATTTGGGTACATCAATTTGTTTCGTCGCGCGGAGCTCCGAGCTGCCGGCTAAGGATTTCGGCACAAGCGATAGGGGGTGAGGCGATGCGTCTCAAGATAGATACACACTAGCTATTTGGGATACTACAAAAAGAATTACAACGGGTGTTTTTATTTTTTTACTATTAGAATGGAAAACCTGGGTCTCTGTCTACCTTTCCGTAAAACGGGCGTAAGTATCTGTATGAATAATAATTTTCCACTACATAGCTCAGGTTTTCCGCCATAAACTAAAGTATATGAGGAGAGGCTACTACCGCTGCACGCTTGCATGCTTAACCATTGCATTTTAGTCTCTTTTCTCGAATACAAAAATCATAAATACAATGTAACCAAATACCATATATACCTATACAAAACAGAATTTAATTTTAAGATATTACACGGAGTACCTCCCCTTATACAAATTACTTACGTAAGCCAGTAGTAGTATCACTTAGTATCACTCAATTACAAAAATGTGCAACACTACTAATTAAAACGTTAATTAAATAATACACATTGCATATACTAATCAAACTAGTAATTATACTCAACTTATAATAAAGCCGTATCCCAGAAAAATCTCATTAGATCCAGATAGAAATCGTGAGAGCGATCCGCCAAAGCTCGCTCATTCTCCATCCGCGCCCGCTAACTTTGGAATTAATTAAATTAAACTTGAAAATGAAATATTAACACTTTAACGTATAAAATTTAATACCGTTAAGTTATAACGTGATTATTCAACTGCTCGGCAATTTCCAAAAACATCTAGAAAATTAAATTTGGCGACGGTGGCGCCGCCCCCGGCCGCCGACGGAGCTTTTGTGCGCGCGGCGCTCGCCACTTCGCACAGTGAAATTAATTTTCTTCGTCTTTATGTAATTTAATTATAAACATTTCAATATGGCGCTCAGGGAATTTCCGCTCCGGGGAGAAGTTAAATAGAAACGTTTGATACTTATCTCCTAATACACTTCTGGAATGATTGCGCGATTTCGACGAAATTAATTATTTCATTTAATACCTACCACCCTCGCGTTTGAAGGATGTTTGATAAAGTCAATCTAGCGTTACTCATAATTAATTTCGATTATGGTGGAGATAAAAAAATTATTTTGCATTTTATACATGATGGACAACCTAAAGACATAGATTCGTCCCACAGCTGGGCTAAGAGACCTTCTCACGGGAACTTAACGTATAGGATGTGTCTTAAACAGTAGCCTAATAGTTGGTGTTGTCATATTTTCATAACAACCGGGCCTAACGGCTAAACGTAAGCACTTGGGGAGCTCAAGATAATTAAATGCGGTCACCCATCTAGAGACCAGGTAAAACTAGAAAATTTATTATACTTAAGTACCTACAGATAACTTCCTACAGAAAATTATTAGGTACTTTACCATATATAAAAATTATCTATAACCGTGTAACCGTATATAACCGTGGTACAATGAGACCACGAATAAAAAAAAAGTTTCTGTCTTTGTTTACTATCAATATGGAAAGTACAGTCAAAGGGTCCCATTTTACCACTCAAAATAATTATAAATTTCGAGGTGGCGTTCGGAACCACCAGTCCTGGTCCTGATGGCCGCATCAAAAATAACTATAATTTCCGAGGTGACCCCACGACTCATTTGGTGAAGAGTGGACTATGATAGAGGACTGCTTTTGCTGTTCTCATTGTCTAGTGATTATATAATGTATGTATTCAATATTAAAACGCTGTTTGCTGGATTGTCAAATTAATGCATTTTAAGAAGATAACAAAAAATCTGTATTTTAAGTTTATGTCTTAGTTATGTAATTACTACTATACCGACCTATTAATAAAAATGGCAACATGTTACACCTCAGTTTAAAGTGACGTTGTCTCGTTTTTGTTAAAGAAGACAGATAGAGACAGCGTCAATTAAATCCCAAGTGTAACTTTAATCAACGTTTATTAATAACAGGGATAATGTTAAAGGTTTTGCGCCACACATCTCAAACCCTAACTACTAACACAACTTTCAGAGTGTCACATGTATTTACTAAAAGTATTGTAAATATTGTCCTTTGCAAAAGAGACTATACAATAAATTGATTTGTATCTATGTCCTACAAGTACCTACATGCTTACATTTTAAATAAACTCATTCAGAACTAACAATCAGTGCCATATTCGAAATTAAAAAGTGTCTCTCCATCGAGTGGCGATCCGACAGATGCCAGCGGTGCTTGCAATAGCTCCCTCCCGTTCACGGTCCAACGACAAGAGCCAACATCAAACACACAAACGCCTGCAACATCCATTGAGAGAACTAGAGACGACACCGCGAAGCAAGCTTTTGCCAGTGTTGCCAACTCAGCTACTTTGTAGCTAGATCTAGCTACTTTTGGAGGCCAGGCAGCTACAATTTAATGAAACTTGTAGCTAAATCTTTTAGCTACTTTTTCTAGCTACTTCACGAGAAGTATTGCTTGGTCTTTGACTAACCCTTCGGGGATAATAGTCGTGCACAATTTTTACTAAACAATTAATAAATTGTAATTGATATTTATTTATTTATTAGATTTTTACATTTTTGTAAAATTACCAAAAAAACTGACTTATTGAAAAGACTCTAATTATATTTTATTATCAAAAAGATACCTACTTGTGTTTAATTTCATTTAAAAACCAATTTACTAAAGAAACATTTAGCAACTTCTTACACCTTTTGTTTCATATGAAATTTTTAGCTACATCTAGCACCTTTTTGGGGTTAAAAAATCGAGCAATCTAGCTACTTTTTGCAATACGTCTAGCTACTAGCGTGAGGTAACAGTTGGCAACACTTTGTGCACTCAGTCGCGGCCCATAGACTGCGAACGTCTCGGCGATTGTATGTAAAACTGCTTGCGGCCACAAATCAGTAAGTACGCAAAAAACTTGCTTCACGATTTGTCGTCTCCAGTCATAACACCCCAATGGCAACATCCAACCTTTTGCCAGCTTATCTGCCATTCACGATCTGATCTCGGCGAAACTATCTACGCATCGCGAACTATTGTGTCGTGTTTATTAAATTTCATTTTACATTTTGTACAACAACGAAACGACACTTTTTGTCGCACGCTCTGCGACATTTTACGGATGGATTGCGTCGTGACGTGTACTTTGTGAGCCAGCGGCGACGTCTTTTTGTGACCATCGGTATTACGGCTAACATTGCCCGTATTATGGCCAACATTGCCCGTATTATGTCATAACAGAAGTACCGTCGCACTCACCCAGCCTCCATTGTAGTGCCATTTTCGTTCCAAATTGAATTCCATGTTTACATTGTCATCGAAGCGCGCGCTTTTTGTGCGACATTTTTAATAAGCAGGTTTACTAACCGTCAAAGCTCTAAGCCGGATTCGAAGTTTTGAAGTTTATACCTGCTGAAGGGTTGTCCTTCATAGCACAATTGCGCACGCCAAATTCAAGATGTCAATTGTCTGTGCAACGTCTTACTTTGTTTGTGTGTAATATTTATAAAACAGCTGTGTCATTTTAATAAATCTTTAAAAAAATTGTAGTAGACATCAAAATCTGTTGAAGCAAAGTGGTTAAAATGTCTTGATCATTTTAAGCAAAACCAAAATAAGTGATTTTCGATAAAAACCTAACATACATTTAGGCGCTAAGATAAGAGTTTTAAGAGATCTAATAGGTCGTTGACTATGTTAACTCAAAGGAATAGTGTTAAGAGCCACAAGGGTGTTATTGCACTAACCCTCTTGTAGGTACCTCGGGATTGGGCAGAACTATTTATAGGCAAAAGAGTTAAGACAGGATTAGGAAGAACATAGAAACTATTTTAGGGCTACATAGTCGAAAACAAACTCTATTGGAGCTGGTAGAGTGGCATATGAGCGTAGATTAGCTCTTTTAGAGCTATTTCAGGGTTACAAAGTCGACAACAAACTCTCATTAAAGTGTAAATCAGCTCTTTGTTTGGTAGTAGGAGTGCAAATGCCACTGTTGTGATGGCAAACCGTACTGATTTTAAATATTATTTTAAAGAACTCTGACTCTTTCGAATACAATTACTTATTATTGTGTGGATCCAGCCATATTGTAATATGTTTAAGATAATTATAAGCTGGATACGATTCCGCTGTTGTAATCATTATTGCGAAACTAAGTTTACTATGATTGTATCACATGTACATTTTTAACTAAAAATTAAAGGTCCTTTGATATAAGATCTATTTGTTAAAGTTTAATATTATTTTATTTAATATATGGGGACATGAGAAGTGTTACGTAACCAAAAACGAAAATATTTCCATTCTTGTTTTGGAGTACTGTAGTATATAAGATTATGTATGTTTTAACAAAATACTTTAAAATATCTCCCTCTGGAATTGAGTATACATTTATTTGTTTCATTTAATACAAGTTAATTCATTTTATTAAAAATGGCGGTATAGGTTAAGCCTCTATCTGAGCGTATAATAACTTCCTTACACCTATAGTGGCGTGTTAATTAGAGCTATTATGCACCTTACACTTCCATAACAGTAATATAAGGTAGACTTTTACAGACTTCGCCATCAAAATAGAATTCAAGCGTTCAGAGTTATAAGAGATCACCCTAGCACTTTCATATCACTAATGAGTGATTCATGAGTGGTTTTTATAGTTTGTATAGAACTTTTGCATTTAATAATAGCCAGTATAGCTCTTAAACCTATAAGATTAGAGCCTTTGCATAGAAGAGCTAAAACGGCTACACTACCCCTTAAAGATTTAATATCATACTAATAACGTCCTTAAAAAATATAATAATAAATACTAAAATAAAATAATAAATAAATAAAAATTGTAATAGGTACATACACTCTTTCACTCATACACACATAACACAGAACTAACTTTTGCGCAAATAGCTATCGTTTTGGTAATTTATTTTTATACTCCAGCCAAATTCGATGACGACCTCCTTGGTCGAGTGGTTTGTACACCGGTTTTCATGGTGTCGCCATCTCTGAGGTCCCGGGTTCGATCCCCGGTCGGGTCAATTTAGAAAAAAACTGTTTTTCTAAATTGATTTGGGGTCTGGGTGTTTTTTCTATGTTTATGTATATTTATCCGTTATCTTACCATATTAACGAGTTTCACAAGAATACTCATCTTGGTCTAGATAATTGGTAAGAGCGTAAACAAAAAAAAAAAAATCGATGACGAATGTTTGTAAACAGATTATTGTCCTTTCTTTGCGCAACTATTTAGTTTCACTCGGATTTTTACTGTTTTTACTGTTTTTTTGGAAAAAGAGACAATAGTTAACTGTTTTTTCGTGAATCCTTCTCATCCGAGTGAAATTAGATACTTGCACAAAGAAATGACAGTAATCTGTTTACAAACATTCGTCATCGAATTTGGGTGGAGTATACTTTAGCTTTTTCTAAAGTTAATTTATAAGGAGGTTTCAATTTTTATTATGTAATGTTGCCATGGAATAGCAGTGCTTTCATAACAAGCAAAATGTTGTTGCTTAAAAGGAAGCTCCAACTACTTGTTATTGTTACTAAATTGTTATTAAGAATAAATTATTTGAATTTGTATTTACAGACTTCTTCTAAAGTCTAAAGAAATACAATGTAACTATTACTAACTCTATTGTATCACTTTACGATCTAATCGAAGATGTTATAACGCTCTTCTGCCTTTGCCTTTTTTGCACGTAACTAAAGTTAACTCATTCTTGGTACAAACAAATCATAATAACTACAAATATATGTGTCCATATTCCTGTCCTGTCGTATTTTTAGTGAACTTACAAATAATTGTAGAACTAATAAAAAGTGCCCGGTATCTTCAATGTATTGCTTTGCCTCTGTATATTTTCATAATACTTAAATATACAATAGCAAATATTCAAAAGTGAAAGCTAAACTTCCGTGTGCCCATGTACAAACGTAATTGACAGTTCGAGCGATTAACGTATTCCTAAAGTATGTATTGGATGAAATTAATCGAAGTTCGGCTTACGGGCACCGGGTTTAATCTGCTGCGACGGTATCGGGGCGAAGACTTGTTATCTGCTTAATGTCTGGTAAACAACGGGATCAAGGGATAAGGAACGTCCTTTCATATGGCTGGCCCTACGGCGAGGATTACTTAGAGTTCCGCTCGAGATTGCCGCTCGGTACATTCTGGCTCCATGATAGACATTACTGATATTCGTGTGTTGTTCCAGACGAATCTTGGGTCACGAGAGATGGATTTGGGATTTACGGAATCTTTAAAGAACACTTAAGTATCAAAACTTAACCATGTCACGTAAAGAATACTACCACCCCCTCTCTTCCCTTGGGTGTCGTAAAAGGCGACTAACGGACTAAATACTGCACAAACATCCAACAGCATAGAGCGGCGATGGCTTCACCACCTGTCACGCTGAGCACATGTGCAGTCGCTAATTGGTGAAAAGTGGACTATGGTAGAGGACTGCTTTTGCTGTCCTCATTGCCTAGTCTCTCTAACTCTTCGGGGATAATAGCCGTGATTTTAAGTATGTACTTATGAAAAATCATCAGGACACATCCGCTGCTCCACAGTTCCTTCAACCGGGTAAACGTTGAGAACACTGCCCCATAGGCTCAACTGCGTAACAGCCTAACACTTAACGCAAACTAGTAATTGTCCGATGAATGAGCCCGCCGTTGGGTCTCAACCGTCGACTTAAGACTCCATGCAAATTCAATTTCGTGCCCAAGCTATCCCGTAAGGCCAACCGAACATATTATTGCTGGATTTATCTTTATTGCTGCCGTAGAACACTCGAACTAACTTCGACTGTCGAACTTGCGCCATTAGCGAAGACACCGAGATACAGGATTGTTTTGGTAGGGGCGGAGTTGTAAGTCTTATTGCTCTTAGTAACGTAGGGCTGGATTGTTTAATCTAAGGTGTATAGTTTCTGGATTACGATAGTTTTTATGGAATAAACTATTTTGTTGAATGTTATCGCTTTTGTCAATCCTATCTATGCCATTGTTGTTTACTCTTACGTAACGTTTGGAATAACTCCTGTATATTCAATAAAAATGTGGTGATATGATTGCTACATAAGACAAGGTATTGAATTAAAAGACATATAGTAAAACTGTTGAATTTTAAGAAACTATCTCAGCATTAGAAATGGGTGTATTGTTGATCGAAGAGAAAAGGAGTTCTTTTTTAAACATTTGTAATAATGTTAATAACTACTTAGTTCAGATTTTGATGATGCAGTTTATACCTTTTATATTGTAAGATTTGTAAGAGTAGATATAGTGTTTACGAAATTCTTGCGGGCCCGAGCGGCGATGACCACGGTAGTCTAATAGGAAGGGTAAGATAGAACCTTCAAATTTCATCTAGAATGCATTTTCTCAGAATAAAAATATAGTTTTTGCTTCTTCTAAAAAGTAGCAATTAGTCCCTTACATTAAATCATATTACAGGTATCGATATGATTGTTACTTATAATTAAATAATTTTATAAATTAAAATTATGTACCTATTACATAATTCTAATTCTGTTTAAATAAACACTACTTAAAACACATTAAAAAGCATTTTTGTTACTGACTGTATCTCATTACATTTAACGTATTTTGGGATTCGTTTATGAGTGGTATTCGTCCGAAATAGAAAAATTTAATTAATTACGATTACAAACGAATACCAATGGTATTAGTTTTTGGTATCAGAAAGGAATAGATCGAATTATCATTACACAGTAAATTATGCATTAAGAGGCCTATTACATCTCGACTGTGATTATTGCGTAAAATGGCCAATTTTGGCGTTATGGATCTCAGAAACAAAAATACATTAACAATTATGGTTTATTAAATAGTGTAGAATAGCTATTGGAATAGTGCGTAGCGGCCTCGCTTTTTGTAAATTTTGCTTAACTTTTTAATTAAACCCAAAATTGCAGAGAAAGATTTTCATAAAGTGCGCGAAGGCACTTTTTTGAGCTCATCGATTGAACTACTGTTCTAAACAAGTGAAATAAGAAAATTATAATGTTATCTCTTATATAGTCGAATAGTGTGTAGCGGCCTCGGAATTTTTAGATATCATTGATTTTATATAGGAAAAAAATCTTATTCTAAACCAAAAAACTTCGAAAATCGCTATAAGTTAACTGGGAATATCTCCTATCTACGATAATATTATTAAGCTAAATTTATACCAGAGTAATTGTTACTTCATGAGGAATAAAAATTTTATAATGAATTTAAAATTCTATTTCGATAAAAACGATAAATACAACTGCAAAATTACTACAAAATGCGATGCGCCAGCCGTCCGAATTCAACTTATGCTCACAGAATGGAGATTTGTAATATTATGCACAATTTTATTATTCTATTTCGATAAAAACGATAAATACAACTGCAAAATTACTACAAAATGCGAAAATGGGCATTTTCGCAAAAATCACATTCGAGATGTAATAGGCCTCTTAAAATTTATTATTAACAGTACTTACTAGCTCAATTACCTTAATGTTCCATTGCGCACTTTCATAACACCATTACTAAAGAGAGTCACCCAGCCAATAAAAATTAGTCATTACTCTATAGCAACGATCTCGTCACATTTGTTTGGTGGCATGTTGGACATACACAGGCGGTCGTGCGTTATGCACCCGTGAATGATCCTACCCGCCCCTCTGCAAACAGCCATCATAAAATCATAATCTTGGACACGTGTTGCACTGATCATGAATTAGTCGAATAACGAAACAAAACTGTCTTCAGATAAAAAAATATTCTAATTTTAAATTAGACTTAAAGAACTGCGAGCAGGTTTGTTCGTTATCAGCTTGGCGATGGACGTCTAAAATATGAAACCATAACTGCATTGTCAAAATCGTAGAGTCGGCTCACTATACCCACATGCATTGTTGTTGAGCGATAACAAAATGGATTGACTACGAAATTGTTCCATGCATCGTCCCAACTCAGTGGCATGTTGGACAAACAATAGCGGTCGCGCGTGATGCACCCGCGAATGATACCCGCCGCCCCTTCCCAAACAGCCGTCATAAAATCATAATCTTGCACACGTGTTTCACTGATCATGAATTAGTCGATTAATAACGAAACCAAACTGCCTTGATATTACTAAGTTTTATATATTAGTATGATTATATATTATAGATTATATATTGTAGGTGCTCGATGGCGCTGCGGCTAGCGCGATCGGCTTGCGATCTTACTCGCTAAGCAACTTTCGCAATGCCGGGCCGCTGGATGGGTGACCAAATAAAAAACATCTTGAGCTCCTCCGTGCTTCGGAAGGCACTTTAAACCGTTGGTTGTTGTCGTAAAAACCAAACTGCCTTGATATTACTAAGTTTTATATATTAGTATGATTATATATTATAGATTATATATTGTAGGTGCTCGATGGCGCTGCGGCTAGCGCGTTCGGCTTGCGATCTTACTCGCTAAGCAACTTTCGCAATGCCGGGCCGCTGGATGGGTGACCAAATAAAAAACATCTTGAGCTCCTCCGTGCTTCGGAAGGCACTTTAAACCGTTGGTTGTTGTCGTAAGATGACAGTCGATACAACCCAACCCGCATTGGGCCAGCGTGGTGGGTTATGGCCCAACATCCCCACGTGCTATTGTCCATGTGGGAGGCATGTGCCCAGCAATGGGACGTTTATAGGCTGATGATGATGATGATCATAGATTTAGCTGTTTTTTTTCTGAGAACTATTACAATCCTTCCTAGCCGCTTTTAACTCGTAGTTCGTAGGCCGAACTCGTAGTTTCAGCTCACTATATACATATTATACATGCATTGTTGTTGGGCGATAAAAAAATGTATTGAAAACAAAATAATTCCGTGCAGAATAATTTCGCAACGAAAGAAAAGTTGTACCCGCCACCTTTCCCCAAATAGCCATCATAAATTCATAATCTGGCACGAGTGTGCGCTTATTGCGAATTAGTGGCTTTACGAAGTAAGTAAAGATAAACCTAAGAGGAATTTGGTGAAATGTTATCTGACAAAAGATCCGATTGGAAAATGTTTCAACAGGAATTCGTACGAAAAAGCTTACAAGAAAAATCAAGTCTTTCTACCTCAATTGGTAGATGGGAAGATAGTATGGGTATCACCACGGTTGTTAAAAGTGAGTTCGTGGTCACAAACCCGGACTATGCATGCAACACAGTTTACTCGGCCTAGAAATAGAACCCGGGACCCCGGGAGATAGAACCCGGGACCCCGAGAGATAGAACCCGGGACCCCAAGAGATAGAACCCGGGACCCCAAAAGATAGAACCTGGGACCCCCGAGAGATAGAACCCGGGACCCCGAGAAATAGAACCCGGGACCCCGAGAAATAGAACCCGGGAACCCGAGAGATAGAACCTGGGACCCCGAGAGATAGAACCCGGGACCCTGAGAAATAGAACCCGGGACCCCGAGAAATAGAACCCCGGACCCCGAGAGATAGAACCCGAGACCCCGAGAGATAAAAACCCGGGACCCCGAAACATAGAACCCGGGACCCCGAGATATAGAACCTGGGACCCCGAGAGATAGAACCCGGGACCCTGAGAAATAGAACCCGGGACCCCGAGAAATAGAACCCCGGACCCCGAGAGATAGAACCCGAGACCCCGAGAGATAGAACCCGAGACCCCGAGACATAGAACCCGGGACCCCGAGAGATAGAACCCGGGACCCCGAGAGATAGAACCCGGGACCCCGAGAGATAGAGCCCGAACCTCCCAGTTTACAGTTTAGTGTGTTGGAAATAATAAATAAATAGGTCTTTGTAAACACAAAGCAATGTTTAATGGTAACATACTTCATAAACGTACCTCAATTGTCATAAGCGATGTCATGTTTGACATCCGTCTGTCTATCCTCTCTCTCTGCTGTGGACTGCGACTGCGACTGCGATGTGTTCCTTGTATTTGCTGTGTAGTAATCCCTCAGTATAATAACTAATTATTATTCTATGAGTAATCCGAATAAAGTCAATTTACTAATTGAGTCTTTCACATAAACTGTGGTCATAATCCTTAGTGCTCTATTTACTAGGCCACTAATTTCATTAAATCTATGAAACAAGACTATTTCTTATTTATCAAATCAATAGATTAAATCACGTAGGTAATTGTTCTACACTAAAATAGGTACATAGACCTAAAACAGTCTTGTTAGTAAAACATATAGATATACCAATTGTCCCTCATTACCATTCAGTTTGTATCTGGACGAGGCCTGACTAATTAGATGGCTTTTCCAACAAGACATTCCAGTGTTTGTGTTGGGCGTCTTAAATCACATTTGGTGCTGTAACAAGCGGGCAGGTATGTTAGCTGGCTGATAAAATGTAGTTTGCCGTTGTTGGATTCAAGTCATGTAGGCTGCGGTCTCGACAACGGTAGGCACACATGTTTCTAACCGCCGAAATACTAATTTCACGCCAAGTTTTGCGTCATTCTGGCGTCGCGATCTATGAGGTCCCGGGTTCAATTACCGGTTAGGTTTTATAGAAAGATCTGTTTTTTAACTGTTCTCGGGTTTCGGTGTTTCTATTTTGCATATACGTATGCATTTGAGTATGTTTATCTGTTATCTAGTTAACCATTAAAAAAGTTTCAAGTTCAAGTTTCATAAAACCAATTCAGAAACTGAACTAGACAATTGGTTTGAGTGTGGAAAAGAGTGTGACAAAGTTATTATGAAAGTCAATGTCAAAGCATTTATTCGATTTACCTAAATTATCTAAGTCTCTTATCTTAATTTATAACTTAATACTAAACTTATTGATATGACGAGTGGAACCTCTCTCGGCTTTTATACTTCCCACAGCTTAGCTGGGCAGTACAACGGCAAGTAGATATGTATTATGTTTCTAACCACTATTGCAGAAGACTATCATCATCAGCCCTTAAATGTTCCACTGCTGGGCACAGGCCTTCCCACATCTTTCTATGACCACGCGCCCAGTTAAGGGTGCAAAACGCCAGAATAAAAGAATGTTAAATTTGACAGGAGTCAATTGGAAATATTTTTTCCAGTTTAATTTGAATGTGTAGTGTAACGCTTAAATTTAGAAATGTTTTTATTAGAGAAAACCCACCATAGTCCGCTGGTTACGGTGACAAAAGGGTTCCAAAATACAACAAAATATTACCTTTACCGTTTCAAATTCAACAAAATATTTTAATAAATGTAAAATATGCTTATGTTGGCAAGTAAAATCAAAACTTCTACTGATTACCTACATTTTAAATCTTTAAGTCCTGAACCAGAGAGTAAATGCCAATAAATATTAAACACCAAAATAAATTAAAAGAAAGATTTAAAAAAACTCTACGAAAGCAAACTCTATCAAACAAGAAGATATGCAAAAGTCGTCTGACAAACATTTATAATAATGTAACTTTTTAGCCGCAGCCGAGGGAATGACAAACTGAAAGGCGAAGTCTCAATCTGCAAACACAAATATAAAGCTAATTAAAAAGTTTTAAACTAAATTATGAGAGGGGTTGCGCCGATGGTCTCCGTACCAAGATTGTCGCGAAGATTTAATCAAAGCGAGGTTTGTCGTTAGGAATTTGTAGCGGGAGGGAGTCGCTCGGCGTGTGCGAGCAAACGCAAAGTGAGAAAGTTTCGTGGTACGGGAGTGAGTGTTTACCCGAGACAGTTGTGGCAACAAACATCGGACTCACACTCGGAGAATTCCAAATTTAAATTAGATATTCATAACAGGCGCCGGGGATCTGTTCATTTCGTGAATCCCAGCGGAGACACCGTTGCGGCGCGCGTTACAGTTATGAGAAAATTTAATACACCTTATATATTTAGAATGAGCGTCGAACTCGGAGCGCCGTCCAATCAAACGGTGCCTACTTAAAGAGTAATGTTGTGTCGAGTTGAAGTGAAGCCCATAAAAACAAAAAGAGTACGATCCCTTCGGACTATTAATTCAAGTCAAAGCTAAAATGCGACAAAGGCGAGTCAGCTCATAAAATTTATAGGCGATCGAATGAGATAATATGGTCGACGTTAAGAGCAGCTTAGACAGTTTGGAAATTTAAATGTGAAGTAAGTTTTGCGAGATTGCGCGGTATAAATCAGCGGCGGCGGACTGCGGAGCGGCGGCGGGCGCGGCGCGGCGGGCGCAGCGGCGGGCGGAGCGGCGCGGCCGGCGCTCGCCCGGCACGCCGATAAATCCGCAGTTCCCCCGGGCTTCTTAACCGTTCTCCATCTTCATGTACACACCATCTCGACGAACACCTGTTTGTGTATGCAGCATTGAGGCGCTCCGAGGGATTTGCACCTACTTTTAATCCGCACGTAGCTTACGTATGATAGAAAAGTAAAATTAAGTTTTTGCAAACACTATTATTTTGCTCTGATTGGATTTCTTTAAGGGTAAATTAGAAATTAGAAACTACTAAAGCAAAAGGTTGTTATTGAACACATAAAAAAGCAACAACAACAATTTTCTATTTAGGTATTCCATCTGTCAGCCGGTATCTTCCAAAGTATTTTCCGCCTAATTCTTTTTCACGCTACATTTCAAGAATCTTATTTTTGTAATTACAAAAATGTCTAGTACGCCGACGTTATCCTTAATTGCTGGACATAAAAATTCCATTTAAATTTCCCTTTTAACGATCGGGGAGAAGTGTCTAATTGTATAATACACTCGTTTGCGTATTTTTATTGTTGGTACAATAATTAGAACATAACGCGATTTCGCCCTTTTTAAGCAGCCCAGTAATTAAACTTTTCTTAGAAGCTGTAAAAGAATATTGCGATGCGAGTGTACCTTTCGGAGGGGTCGGGGTGTGGGCGAGTGGGGAGGGTCGGTTATTTAAGAAATGGAAAGAAAAGCAATTTACTGCTTATCAGCGGGAGTACCGGCCCACGGGTCACTCCGAGCAAAAAGTATTGTCGACTACAGAGCCACTCAAGAAAGTTTTGCAACCATTTCTCGCTTCTGTCTATTGATAAACAAGATTACTCGGAGCGAAGTTTCAACGCTCGAAGTAGGTTGCTCCAGTAATATTGTCAACGGTTAGTCAGGGGCTCAGGTGCTAAGCTTTCGACAGAAAATAGATTAATCTGCGAAGTTATTCTATTATAAGTTGTTGCACAAGTTTAAGTGAAAATGGTTGGAGTTGACGAATTCCGGCCGTAGTTCGACGGCAACGTGCCAGTGTCGACTAATTTCTGTGCGACAGTATTCATGGCACTTTGCAAGAACCTGAGACTAGCTGGCAACCTGACTCAAGACTAAATACGATATTTGTGGTGGAAAGGAACACCGACATTTAAATAGTGCAACAACTTCAATAAAGGAGACCCGGCGTTTTATGCTTAAGTTGTATACTTTTTTAATTTTTTAATCTGTTATTCAATATCTATCTGGCAATATCTGTCAACAAAAAAAACGACACAAACGACAGCCGCTAGCTGTCAAATCAAACATAACGTGACGGCATTGTTGACATTTCTCTTTTTTAAAAGCAAAAGAATTATGGTTTATACAGCCACGTTAGACATTTTAAAGTAACATGTCTGTTTTTTGAAGACTTAGTGTTTCCATATTAAAAACATATTAATAATTAAATAACTCTTATTCACGATTCGATAAAAATAAGACAAAACTTGGTTTAGGTAGCAAATAATATTATCTTTACTTTATGACCAAATTCTATTGTATACAAATTAAGCATTTTTTCTATGGAAAGTGCCGGTTCTCCTTTATGAGTTCATGTATCGGTAAGATTAACGAGAAGTGAAAAACAAATAATATTACACTTAATTGTTTTTCTTATTTTAATTACTTACTTACTTTTCGAAGACAACGAAACGTTGAAAAATTATTACCTCAGGCGGGAAAGTCGGGAAAGTAGTAATTTTTCAACGTTTCATTAACTTAGAGTTCAATTGAGCGTTTGCAAAAAATCTAATATTACGAATATACTTTTCGTTACTGCAATACGTTTCTTTTTTTTTGTTGGCTCTTGTAAATTTTAAAGTGCAAATGTTTATAAGTACTTAACTGAAAGTATTTTGGTGGTGTTAATTTTTGTTAAATTATCTACCACGCCTAACCGCAATATGCCTGTCATAATATTATTTAGACTTAAAATAATATTGATTAAATGTAGTTATTAGATAAGTAATATAAATAAGTGTACATAATTACATTAATAACATATTTACACAAACACAAAACAATAATAATAAAGTATTAAAAACTAAAACTAAATAACTAAATAGTATTACTCTTTAGAGCAATACACAATTGATATCAGTAAGTTTACATTTTAATGACTTTGTTTTAAAATAATTAAAATGTTTATTTATTGATGTTGATGACATGATTAATACATACATATAATCACAACTATTATCCCCGAAGGGTTAGTCAGAGACTAGGCAATGAGGACAGCAAAAGCAGTCCTCTATCATAGTCCACTTTTCACCAAATAACGATTGCACATGAGCTCAGCTTGACAGATAGTGAGCCCATCGCCGCTCTATGCTGTTGGAAATATGTGCAGCCTTTAGTCCGTTAGTCGCCTTTTACGACACCCAAGGGAAGGGGGTGGTAGTATTCTTACACCGCTATGCGACACGGTTAGATAAATAATAATGTTGATTTGAATTTCTGGGGACATGTGATATATTTGGTAATAATGTGATTATGAGTTTGAATATTTGCATATGAAATCATAACTAAAATAAATATGCTTTGCATAACTATTTAACCATTGCATCACCAACTCGCATTTGCCAGCGTGGTGGGTAATGGCCAATAATCCCCACGTGTTGTTGTCTAAGTGTGAACGTGCAACGTACTGTTGTCTAAGTGGGAAGACCTGCGCCCAACAGTGAAACGTTTATAGGTTGATGATGATGATGATGATGATCATAAATTATTTATACGTTCCTTGATTTTAAGCATTACATTTTTGTATAGAGTTTAGGGGGACCCTGCGCGAAATTATGAAAATTTACGTATTTTTAAGTTACTTATACTATATATATACATTAAAAGAACTTACGTAAGTTAGCCTGATCATTGAACAAGGTCGTGGCCTTGTTGCAATGAATTTGAAACAAATTCTTTAAACAATAACAAACTATATATAAATCTAATGACTCCTAAAACTTTTTTTTTGACAACTTTCTTATTTTTACGCATGAAACAATAATGCTTAAATGAAAATATTTGTATTGATATTCCGCAGGTCACCCCCATCTTAAAAAAGTAAATTTTTATTTTGAACACAAGCGCGTGGTGGTTTTGTACATTTCGCAGAATGAAAACATTGCTCTAATCAAATTACTAGGTCTGAACCTTCAAAGCAAAATTGTTCTAATTTTAAATATCAATATGATTGATTTTGCTTTGAAGTTCATTGAGAGATTTATGTCAGTTTTTGCGATCGCGCGGCACCTCCTTAAACGGAAAACTCTATAATTGACATGTACCTACTGCGGGTATAAAGATCATAATATTAAAAAAAAACTTTTTATTTAATACTATTAAAATATTCAAATGGCCATCTAAACAATTTTACAAAAATAAAAAAAATAAAAAAACGAAGTTCATATGAACTTTGGCATTCTACAATTTGCACATCTACGAATGCGTGGCGAATATTCTTTTTTTTTGCAACGATTGCTTGGTTGGGGTGGATGCATTTTTGGAATAAGTACTTGGGGACGGGGTGACGACCCGACCCTGGGGTCAAACGGTTGGCAGTTTGGCACAATACAGCTGCGTTTACAGCCGGGGTAAATGAGACATCGGCGCAGGAGCACGCCCGTATGAATGGCCTACATTTTAATGGCTCCCATTGATTTCGGGACCTCACAATGGTTGTTGTTGGATGCAACTTGTGAATGACGTTTTGAAAAAATTTTATGGTAGATAAGTTTATGTGATAAGTAGTATTTGATGGTTGAAACTATTAATGGTATTCTACTAATCAGAGACCTGACTTTAAATTGATGAAAATTTATTAAAATATTTACCTAAGCTATGTGCTCATTATAATCTTGCAGTGTACTAAAAGTACCATTTATTTAATAAAATTTATAGTTACGAGCTTGATGAAACTTGTGTGCTGTCGTATTTATTAGTAAAAAAGTGGATTGTGGACCTATTAAAGTGTTTGTGTACTTGCATGATGGTTAGTAAATAAGACAAAAGTAATAATACAATTCAAGAAATCCGAGTGTCTTAATAAAATCAAAATTTTTACTGAACTTCAAGTTATCAAGAGTAGTTTCCTTAATTAATTATCTTTTAATATGTATTTAACACTAAACTCTAAAATTAAAAAAAAATTAAAAACCGCAGGCCAAAAATAATCAATCTATACGTTGTTTTGTTTACTAGAGTTAGAAATTTGACATATTAATTATTATGAAGCATAAGTAAATTTTTTACTCTAGTAGGCAAAACAATAGATAGATAGATTTATTAGTTACGGCCGTATGAAAGCTAGTTTCCCTTGCCTTGCCTAAATGCAACGTAAGAAAATAATCCATAGGGAATCATTCATTGCGTCATTGGTTTAAAAAAGACTCCTAAGCGCATGGTGATTGATGAACACAACACTAATGTTGATTTACTGTATAAATTATACAACGGCCAAATTTGCGCTCAATCACTTATAGCCAATATAAATTCCGACAATGTTCCTTGAAACGCTGTGTCAACCTATCAATCAGTATAAAAATTCCCGTTGATCCCCTTAATTTAATCAAAAGATCGCTTCGGCTGGTCATGGGCAAGAAAAAAGCGGAATGACGCAACAGCGACAAGGTAATATAAAATTTTCATGGGGGGAGGAGAGGGGAGGGGGAAGCGGCAGTGGGAGGGCCGCCCGTCGTAATATCCAAGCGGAGTAACCGATAAATTACAATTTGACATAAACAAAACCCCACTCTAGTACACATTGGCCCGAATTATTTATTACAAACACAACTAAGTGTGTGAACCCACAATTATTGATGATCACTATTTTTCAGTGTACGTTTTGGGTATGTACGTGGTGAAATTTCATATGTAACTCATGTATTTATTTACTTTACCATTGTTCTAGATTTGTGTTCTACCATCTTTAGTTCATTTTTCGATATTGTTTAACCCTAGTTTGTTTAGAAAATATTACTCTATTAATTAGTTCTAAAAACTTTTTATAATTGACCGTCCGTATTTTCTATTGAATAAAGAATATTTATTATATTCTAAGGCTCCGATAATTATTATGTTTTATTTCAGACTATACCGAATAAAATGAAATTGTGAAATAGGTCTCTAGGCTATAGCAATCAACAAATATCGTTCAAAAAGAACATTAAACTATCCGATAGATCCGGTAGCGATGGTCTCAAGCGACCGCTATTGACAGATCAGATATTTTTATTTAATTTTGGACCACATTTAGTTGACCGAAATTTTAATACCGCATTTTACATTTTATTACTCTGATATCTCTATCTCTATTAAACTATATTAAACCTAAATCATGTACTCACGGCGTCAGACCAACCTACCCTAAACAGTCAAATTTCTCCAATGAATGTTGATCCTTAGAACCAAACAATAAAGTTCAAAATTGATTGTAAAAGTTTGACAGTTTTGGGTAGGTTGATCTGACGCCGTGTGTACAGTATAGGTTGCTGTCTCACAGCTGGGCAAAACCCTCCATAATTATTTTCGTCACAAAAACCTGCTGAGTACAAGTCTTTTCGATACCACAAGATTGTTGCTTTATTTTTATTACTCTAAGTTGTATTGTATTGTGTTTGTGTAACTTAATAATTTTAATAATCATGAATAAAAAATCAATATCATTTATTCAGATTATGCTACAATAATTGAGCACTTATGAATGTCATTACGCCATCGGTTCGTAAGTCGAAAGGGCGGGAGATCTAGGGTTAAACTAAAAAGAACAGCCCTCTTACTCTTGAACCCGATCGCTATTGGATCGGATTGGTAATGTGAATTTTCATATTTTTAAGTTACGACACCAGCGCTAATTAGGATGTATATTGTGTGAACTAAATGGCATTCAGTAATGTATTTTTTTCACTCAATTTCCACGCAATATGAATCCATATTAGCTCTAGTGTCGTAACTTAGGAGTACGAAAATTCACAATACCAATCCGATCCAATAGCGATCGGTTTCAAGAGTAAGGGGGCTGGTCAGAAACTTAGCAACGGTATTTCTTTTCTCCCTTTCTTTAGCAGCGTCAAATTAAAATAAAAAAATGCTTCTATAGAAAGGAGTGTTCGTTTATTTGCCTTATTTAAATGTTTATTACAAATATCATTTATTACAAAAACAAAAACATTAAACATAATCACGACAACATAAAAAAAATGTTCAGTTATTCAGATCAATATAAAACATTATTTATACATTTTACGAAATATTACCATGATTATCTATTATCGGGAGGACATACGAGTACACATAGATAATCATGGTAAATATCTCGTAAAAAGTAAAAATAATGTTTGCAACCATGATAGTTATAAAAGTTACAATATAAACTATTCAATGTCTTACAGTACAGACTATAGATAACCGATAAAATATTTACTAGAATAAAATCAACCAGTCTCAGGAAGCTCGAGTGGGATTCGAACCCACGACCTTTGGATTGCCGGTCCACTGCTCTAATCGCTGAGCTACCGAGACTTTTTTTTCTAGTAAACATTTTATCAGTTATCTATATAGCATTGTGAATGCAAAATTTCAATAATAAAGGGACTATAGAAAAATAAAAAAAGTAAGACTAGTGTAGTCTTCTTCTTCTGAACGGCTATTGACGGAGCAGATATTCAGTTGACCGGGACGAGTGCGGGCCGCGCGGTAATAAAATTTGCATACTTTTAATCAAGGCCCGTGTCGCGGAGAAGTTTCCCAATAACGCCCGCCGTTGATCGATCCCGGCTCCGGACTCGCATTATAATTCTGTTTGTTGTGTACACGCACAGAAACATTAGGATTTAATGGGTGTTTTTCGTGTTTTATAAGGAAAGCTTTGGCCTTGACCTACTCCACCGGGAAACGGGATTATGTATGTAGAATAGAATAGACATTTATTTTGTGTGTTTTAATGTTTCAATGACATTGTTTAGATTCTTGTTTATAAGTCCAACAAACCGTTAAGCTTGGTGGGGTTGGGGTAAGCTTGGTGGTCTAAATAGGGCTACCATCCGTCCGGATTAGGACAGACATGTCCGGACGTTTAGACTCTAGTCCGGACTTTGTCCGGCTCTTTAATTTGTCCGGACTTCGGAATATGAGTAATAATTAAATCTATTTTTAACGGGACCTAACACGATGAATTTTTGTAAGTAAGTACATATCTACTTACTGCTTGACGTTTCGGCCGCGATGCTGCGACCGTGGTCACAAGCAAACTGAAAATAGTTTTAATGCAATGCAACGCGATAGTTTAAAGTCTTATGAGTTATAATACTACATATTAAGTAATACCAAATAAGCCTTTAATCTGTATTAACTTCTCATTTATAAAAAGTGAGTAATGTCTTCATTTTGTGTATAAAAAGTCCGGACTTTTATCGAAATGTCAAGCTTTTTGTCAGGACTTTTCAAATTCCTAAATGGTAATCCTAGCTATGGCCCAATCTGTCCATGCGTTACTGTTCGTGTAGATAGGCCAAAGCCCAGCAAAGGTACGTTCACAGTAAGTAATGATGATGATTATAAAATTACTTGTTAAAATTAGAAGCAGAGGGTAATTATAATTCATTATAAGTATCTTGATAATTGAGAAATTGATTATATCAAGGACATTCAAAAATATATATTTTCAAAGATTCTACAAATTTAAGCTAACCTGCACTTTTTGACAATTAGTAGTCACCCTACTTTTAGTTAATTAGTCATAATAATTTAGATAAATAAATAAGTAAATAATTTTTTACAACTGTCACACCAATTATAAATTCAGCCCCAAACTGAGCATGGCCCGAACCTATGGTGACCGTGGGTCGCGTAGTCAGGGTCGCTGACCACTCGACCACCCGGCCGTCAACATAATAAACACTCAATGCAAACCGGAAACTCCGAAGGGTACAAAAATAATAGTAATTAGTTTCAAATAGGAGTGCTCACATCCTTAAAAATGGATAAGTATCTTGTAAATAAATCTTTTTTAAGGCAAGTCCTAATCCTTGTTTATTATCGCTGAGCTCTGCTTTCTTTTAAACGTGCTTAGGTAAATTATAAACGTTACTTAAACTTTGACATCTATGAAAAACGCTTCCTACATGACTATAATTATTACTTAAAATGTAAAGTTTATAATTATGACTATTTATGTTTAAACCATCCATATACATAATGCCTCACCTCACCTCATAAGAGAAATCCCGTAGCGCAGTTTGCAATAAATTAGCTGGCTTCTAATATAAAACGACAAAACCCCGACGGAGAGACGCAGCCAGCCCCGCCCGCCTGTCCATCTCCGCTCCGCATTAATCGTGTTTAGTTAGCGGATATTGGCGGCGGAAATTCAAATGCAATCAAATGAAAATAGAATTCGTAAAAAAAGTAAAGAAAACAAACCGACAGGCGTCAGTCTGGCAAGAGCGGAGCGCCGCCGCCCGCCCGCCGCCCTGCCGCACGCCGCCCTGCCGCACGCCGCCCTGCCGCACGCTGACCGTGCCGCACTTACACGATTTTAAATTGTACATATCTGAAATTCCGATCTGTCGCGCGCCCACCCTGCGCTATGAAATGAAACAAAATAAAACTGGAGCGACGCGGCGTGCGCTCGGAAAAAATCAAAATCGAAATTAAAAATAAAAGGTTTTTCCGTCGCTACCGAGGGGGCGGATGCAATGTTTGCGGCCGTCATTCGATGCAGTCCGCAATAAAAACGCGCCCATATGTACACGTATGAATATGTGCAGCGGATTGATTGGAATTGAATATGTGTGTGGGAGGGGGAGGTGGGCAGGAATCGAAGGTGAGCGCGCTAAGACTGTAATCGGTTTTGCCCCGGGCAGCGCCGCACCGCTCACAATTAAACTTTGTTTGTACATGTGTCGCTGGAGATTAGCCACAATGCTCTTTTTAAGTGGACCCGCTGCAGTCCCGCATGCAATTTAAGAATCTGGAACACAAGTTTGGCTATTACCCGAACCGTTGCGGGTTTTAACAGGTGAGTGTTGTTTCCCGCAGCGAAACGGGGGTTGGGGATTATGTAACACCTAAGTATTATTCGGGCCAATAGAAATAAAGATACAAAACTGTCGAGCTACGACAAAAAGGAACGATTCCATGACTCTAATTGGAAAATGATTGTAAACGTTTGGCATTTGTTCTATTTTGCTTCTGTTACGTTACGTTTATTCGTTTTTCTTTTTATAAATCATTTTTAATCAATTAAATACCTATGAGGCTTTGAACGAATTTGCTTTTTTTATATAAATAAATAATAATAAATGGCGATTAAAAATAAACATTATTTTAAAAATAAAAATTGCCATTGAAATAACAACAAAGCCTAAAATTTTCCTCACCACATTTTAAGTAACAATCTTTCGAAGTTATTTCGGGATCATTGGTAGTAGTCATTTGTCAAAGATACAAATGAATTAATGAGAAGGCAGTTCCGTCAGCCTCATAAATCATGCCGGGGGGTGGTTGATGCCTCCAATTATTGCATTAACTTCCTTGTACGGCTGTAGCTGTACTTCTGAATTGTGATTTACATTATTTATTATGTCCATGTATTTATGAACACATAAACGAACAACGGATCGTGTTCTTTTGTTCGTTTACTAATCGTTATTATTTTAAATGAAGCTTTTATAACATAGCGTAATCGTGTCGGATAACAGTGAAAGAATACTACCCCCCCCCCTCATCCCTTAGGTGTCGTAAAAGGCGACTAACGGATTAAAGACTGCACATACATCCAACAGCATAGAGCGGCGATGGGCTCACCACCTGTCACGCTGAACACATGTGCTGTCGCTATTTTGTGACAAGTGGACTATGGTATAGGACTGCTTTTGCTGTCCTCATTGCCTAGTCTCTGACTTACCCTTCGGGGAAAATAGTCGTGATTATATGTATGTAGGTATGTTTTAAATTATTATGCTGTGTACAGAGGTACCGTAAGACTAAGGAAACAAGCTAGGCGCAAGTAACAGGCCAAGAATATTGCAAGCTTGTTAATTAATCTAAAGTGACAGTATGCAGTGATAACCAATAGAAAACTAATTATTACAAAACCTAAAATTGGGGTTAAACTTTAAAAAAACAGTAATAATTTTGAATTACAATTAAAACACTGAATATGGTTTTTTATTAGAGGATCGTTAAATTTTAAAGATAATATTTTTTTTGTATTGGGACTATGTTGTTTTTTTTTTAATTGTGACCTCTAAAGGGCCCCACAGACGATCAGATCGCCTGCAGGTATCCAGGTGCCTGTTAGTGAGTAGTACAACGCACAGGCGGCGGCGGCGGCGGGCGGCTAGTACTAACTGACAGGCTGATACCTGCCGGCGGGCGCCACACACGATCAGTTCACCGGCACACCGGCAGGTCTAAACCTGCCAGTTGGCTGATAACTGCCGGCGGGCCCCACACAGGATCAGCTCGCCTGCAGGTATCAGCCTGTCAGTTCCGCCGCCGCCGCCGCCCGTGCGTTGTACTATAACTGACAGGCCGATACCTACAGGCGACCTGATCGTCTGTGGGGCCCTTTAGGTCCCGCCAGAATACCATCGCTGCTGCGGCTGTGTCGTAGCCTATGTTGAGACCGGGACCACAAAATATTTATTTGTTTGACCCGTGTATACTTGTGTACCTACTTAAGCTTTATTATTTTATTTTCTAATGTTAGGTATACTGTTTGTGTGGTCAATAAATGTTTCATTTTTCATTTTCTTTCTTTCTTTGAATATTCTTAACAATTGTAACCATCTTTCAAACAGAAGAGCGGCGTGCCCCAAGCTCCATAACTCATGCAAAGGGGCGACGATGGCCTTCAATTATGGCATTAACTTTCATACCTAATTTTGGTCCGTTACTTCACCCTCTTTATTGTAACTGCGGTCAAGAGCATGTCATACGTCACCAAGAAATTGTAGCTCGAGTGAGGTGCGATTAATCACGCCAGTAGCCGAAATTGAATTGGGCAATAAAGCTGACATGAATAATTCATTAGCTCCTAAACAACACCCGGGTAATGGCTTAACGTAGCTGATACATGGAAAAAATATTCATGATTAGTATCTTATCTGAACTAGTCCGACTAGGCTTACAGTCAATTCAGACATGTTTTTACAAATGAAAACTGTCTCCTCTCAGTTCTATTTTTAAAATAACTTTTACTTTCGGACTTTTGTTACACAGTGACAATGCCAGTTTCATCATCGCATTTTATTTCTTCGTTACGTATAAGTAGAATAGTTACATAAAATTTTATGAAGATAAGTTCTCTGCTTTAAACTTGAGATAAGTACATATAAACATTCCTCGTATTAAAGCGACAGAACAGTTAAAATAAGATCTAGTCCGTTATTAAAGCCAAAAGAAAGAAATCACTTTAACGAGAGTCGTATTTTGTATTTAATCTGAGCATTAAAAAGCAAAACAGGCCGTAGCGGCCGTGCTACGAGCGTAGCGCTACAGCCACTACGCGGCCGTATAAAAACCCAAATGTGTTCAAGTTTTCCGCTACCGAACTACGTCACTAGCCTCAGCGAAATAAGCGGCACCTCAATCGATCAATCACCCCGACATAACAGCTACAACCGTGAAATCTTCAGGGGCAAGACAAAGATAATTCCCGTTTAACTTCCGTTTCCAACTTATCGAATAATTTAACTGAACATTTATTTTTGCGCGCTCATCAATCAAGAGAACTCGCGCTCCGCCGATAAGCCTCGCTCGACGCCGAGAAATGACTAGGCATTACATAAATCCCCTCGGATGATGAAAAGTGAAGTCTAACAGATAAGAACCGACAAAAAGTTACGATGAGAAATGAATCGCGATTTGTATCCGCCGCGGCAATCCCGCTGCTGAATTAGGCGGCGTGAGAAGCGCTTCACAATTTTCATTTTTCGTCACAGATATTTTATGGAAATGTGCCTGCAGAAGATTACTTTAGCCACTTACGTAATAAATGGTCGTTTATATGATAATGAATATATGATTTGGCACATAAAGTTTTTTCTTGATGATAAAAAAGCTTTAAGTACACCGTTTAGGGGTTGACTCTTTTTAACCATATATCGATACAATAAGTATTCTAGTACCTACCTACAGTCTAGAATCTACAATACCTTAATTTCTTTCTTGGAAACAGTAAAATGTAATCGCAAATGTTCTTTTATAGGTCTACACATAAATAAATTACACAAATGTTGTTTTATTGGGCATAAACAAGCGGTATAAAAATAAAAAGCCGCTTGCAAAAAGGCAAAGTTTAATAGAAAGTTTTCTCCCGGCGGCCATTATTAAGATAAACAGTACAATACATAAGCCTATCTCGACATTTATTTTATCACGGGTTCACATCACGCGCCGCTATTCCCTGTTATGATACGGGCCGTACCTGAGTGGAGCTGAAAGAAAAGCTATAAACCTGTTCGGCGTTCCTTCCGGCGCGCCGGAGCGTCGCGTACGCGCGCCGACTGCCAAGCAGCCCCCAGCACCCCCGCGCGCCGCGCCCCCGCGCCCCCGCGACCTCTGCGCCCCGCGCCCCCCACATCTGCCGACCATATTTTCCACTTTATGTGTGACAGTTGAGGTAATATCGAGACTCTCGCCGCTCTCTGATTGGACGAAAAATACACATTAAAGGAACCTGCCGCGAGCGAGCGATTCGAAACTGTATTCCCGTGGAAAATGTCGGAAAATATTGTATTATGGGGGGTGGAAAATTGCCACCCCCGCCGCCCGCTCGCTCGACTCCGACAAAAACTGTCGAGTATTTGTTTTTGATGAAAACGATTTATTATTCTACGTGGGTTGGAGGCAATAAAGATAAGCCGGCGAGGTGGCGGAGCCTTATTACGGCTAACCCTCGCCTTTGTTTCCTTATAAAGAATAATAAATGAGGTCACCGCTTATTTACCAAGTTCCTTAATTATTTATTTATGCGGAAACGTTGTTGATATTTGCAACATAAATTGTGTTTTTGCGTTGTGTCGATTCTTGTGAAGGTTTGGTAATTTAATCGGTTTTTTAAATTTCCCACTCCGTCTCATCTGAAAGTAAGTGACAAAACAGTTAAAAGTAGAAACACACTCGCCCAAAATCTATATAGCTATCTGACTCCTATCACTCCTTCCTACCTACCGCTTACTACCGGAACACAACACAGATCTATCGAGCTTCTTTGTAACATTTTTATTAATACTTAGGTAAACAATATGAGTATTCTATAATTTAACTGTTACGTAGGAATAACTATTACGTATACAACTTCTATGTAAGTTTCCGTTGTTCGTATTTATATTTGCTGTTTCAGATTATTAAAATTTCTCTTTTATGCCAATTTATATCGGTGCCTTTTTATGCAGGTACAATCCGTAACTTTTAATTATTTCTGTAAAATTATTGTACATGATGTAGGTACCTAAGTATAACATGTAATTATTTTAGTGTAAAAGAAGCTGAATGTAATATTTATGTTGAACCATTCGCTTTTTTAAAGCTAACTTATTCAGCCAAGCAAGCATGCAAACAATATACAAAATAACATCAAAATTAACTATGCAACATGACCGCTTTAAAAAAAGCTGTTAAGCTTAACACGGGGACGGCGATAAATCATGCGGCGGCAATCGCGATGTGGCAGATAGCGCGGCCGTAACGTTAATGCCACTATTTGCAATAATGCGGCGCCGCCGTCGTCGCGTCCGCACCTCGGCGCGTGCTATTTCGTTATGAACTCTTTTTAGGAAGGATTTCGGTAGCTGCTTCCTTATGCAAGACTATTCTTTGCTGCGTTAGATACGGATGAATCAGCGCCATCTACTGATCATGGACATGACGTCTGAAAGCGCGGGCGTAACTTTAATGCCACTATATGCAATAATGAGGCGCCGCCGTCGTCGTCGCGTCCGCACCTCAGATTTGCTATTAGCTACCTTTGGTCTTAACAGCGTTTCAGACGTACTGATTATTATTATTATTATTCTCGCATTTATTTCTTTCCATAAATCTAGATTTTTTATAATATTCCATATAAAAATAATAAACAAAACTACTATAAAACATTAAACATTATAAAAAACCTAAACCTAGAGTGCCGCCGGCAGCGGGGCAGGGCCCAAACTACCGGTGGTTATGGCTGCAGAGAGAGGAACCTCCTGACGATGCGTGCCGTGTCAAGAAGTACCGCCTTCTGTATCTGGCCCTTGATCCAGCCGTCTAGCGAGAGTCTCTTGAGATGTTGGTCGAGACTATTCGCTATTAGGCCGTTTGCAGATATCGGGATTGGGACAATGATAGTCGAGTCAACATCCCACATGGCGGTAACCTCGTAAGCCAAGTCAAGGTACTTGCTCAGCTTGTCCTTCTCAGCCTTCACGAGGTTCTCATCATGTGGGACGGTGATGTCGACTAGCACTGCCCGCCGCTGGGACCGATCGACTATCACGATGTCAGGCTTATTGGCAACAATAGTCCTGTCCGTGATAACCGATCGGTCCCAATAGAGCAAAGCACGACCATTTTCGAGAACTGACTCAGGTGTGTACTTATAGTACGGCACCTCGGACTCAACAAGACCGTATTGAAGAGCAAGTTGCTGGTGAATGATCCTGGCTACAAGATTGTGTCTGTGCAATTACGCGCCGTTAGCAAGATGAGAACAACCGGAAATAATATGCCTGAGTGACTCTCCGGGACGGCGGCATGCTCGACATATGTCGACTGTACCGTCCTTCATGATATACTTCCGGTAGTTGTTCGTCTTGATAACTTCGTCCGCAATTGCACAGACAAAACCTTCGGTTTCCCCAAAGAGGTCCCCGAATCGTAGCCAGTTCACCGACGCAAGCAGGTCCACATCGGGCCCTGT
This sequence comes from Scoparia ambigualis, assembly GCA_963921215.1. Lineage (NCBI taxonomy): Eukaryota > Metazoa > Arthropoda > Insecta > Lepidoptera > Crambidae > Scoparia > Scoparia ambigualis. The sequence goes on from OY992505.1 coordinate 18,307,215, forward strand.
TAAGGCTCGATAGAACCGGCCGTGCAGCTCCTTGCTCTTCCATACATTGCGGTCCTCGGTGCTCAGCACCTGAGGCTTGCGCCAATTCTCTTTGCCTAAGGAGAGAGGCGTAAAGGACCTGTCAACCGACACCACATCGCGATGCATCCCACACTCGTTGTTGAGGAAATATTCTCGAAGACTGCACACCTCACGGTTGTGGAGGGTCTTGGCATTTAAAAAGCCTCGACCACCCCATTTCCGCGGGATGTACAGTCTCATAACAGACGAGCGTGGGTGTAGCATGCGATGTAATGTCAGTTGCTGTCGAACCTTTCTGTCCAGGGCGTCTAACTCGGTCTGAGTCCACCTTAGTATGCCAAAGGTGTATACCAGTAAGGGCAAACCCAGCCGTTGAAAGCGCGCACCCTATTGCCTCCTGACAAAAGACTGTTAATTACCTTTGTCAGGCGACCAAAGAAGCGTTCCTTCACCGACTGTTTTATACCCCCACTATCTATACCCAATGACTGTGACATACCAAGGTATTTGTAGGTGTCGGCTTCGGAGAGAGATCTGAAAGTCATTGTCTCAGATTGTTGCAAATTCGTAGAATTTACAACTTTCCCCCGCTGTACGTGCATGACCGCGCACTTGTCTTTATTATTATTATTATTATTTATTATTATTATTTATTATTTATTTATAATACATACATTTCATCGTCTTTACAGGACAGACTCATTACGACTATGAAGCTATACAATTTAAAGTTGCTATTAAAATTATGCTTAAAAATTATTGTAACAAAGTTTATAGCGCATTGTCATTATGAGTTCACTCATTGAGCAAGTAAAATGACGGGGGATAGGCGCATGCTCTGTCGATACCGTTTCTTTTATTAAGAGATTTACTATTAGCTACTTACGGTCTTTACAGCGTTTCAGACGTAAGGATCAACGCCATCTTCTGATGATTGATATATGACGGCAGATAGCGCGGCCGTAACGTTATGCCACTATTTGCAATGATGCGCCGCGCCGCCGCCGCGCCGTCGCTTCCGCACCTCGGCGCGTGCACTTACGTTATGGGTTCTCTTGGTCTTCTTGGAATGGTCTTGCCTCTATAGGCCTTGCCTCCATAGGCAAGACTATTCTTTACCGCTTTACATACGGAAGAATCAGCGCCATCAACTAATCATATCGTAATATAATAATCATAATCATCACATATGACGTCAAATAGCGCGACCGAAACGTTATGCCACTATTTGCAATAACGTAGTAATAATAGGCGTCGCCGCGCACCGTCGTCGTCGTCCATTCCTCGACTCTTGCTCTATCATCTTAGTTCCCAGTAACAGATTTTCTACTATTGAATTGAATTGAAGTTGACTACAACATCTATGTAATTAAAGCAGCACACCAAGTGACAAGTTCGTTTTGCAGGTTCATCACTGTTTTTAGGTTTTACGTAAATTCTGATAGGATCTTACATAATGGTACTATTTTATTAAAACAAAATAATGAACTAACTGAATAATCTATGTGACATGTTGACTTTTGTAACAACTTAGGCATTTTTCAAATAAGATAGTATCACAGAAAAACAACCAACCATTGTTAAATCATGCCGTACTTAATTACCAACTATGTAGCGCTAATAAGAGTATCTTGATCTTGATTAATTACTTGATACACAAACATTATTAAAGCACAATATGTTTGTGATAACAATCAGTAGTGGCAAAAGTAAACAAATCTTATATGACGTTACGCTCAACTCATTTGTTAATAACCCCATCACTGGCGCCCCGCTGTGCGCACGCGCCGCCTTTACAAGCCAGCAGTGTTGCCAGATTTATTAATATCATCGTGCAGTGTCGCCATACTGACAGACAATTTGTCTGTTTATATCATCTGTCGTGTTTATTAACCACCCTGTTGTGGGGTGAACAGATAAACAGTGGTGCGTTAAAAATGTCTGTTAGCATTCACGAAAGCGACATATTGAAATAATATTCTCAATTGTTTGCTGTTTATAACAGTGCAGGTTAATAAATCATACTGTACTTTCGTGAATGTTGTGTATAAAGATAACTAAATATAGTTAAAGAAATATTTTTATCAAGAAATAAAGAGACTACAGCATTAGTAAGACGCTGAAAATAAATTGTTTATTTATTTTATTTCATAGTTTTGTAAGTACACAAAAAATATTAATTAACATATCTCAAACAATACAAAAACACAAAACGGAACGTCTATGAGGTGGTCGGGTAGATCAATAGTTGCTCTTCCTCTAAGCTGACATTACTTTTTATGTCACTGGCATAAAGGTGTAACACCTTGTGTATAAAGGTAACAAATGTTACAAAAATGAGTTTTCATTATTTTAATGTGAAATCCTGAATAGATCTTGATTAACAAAGACCCAACTATGCGGTAGGTAAAATTTTCACAACTAATCAATGTCAAAATGTCTATCAAATGACTTGAACTGCTAAACAAAGGTCTCCCCACAAGGTTTTCTAAAATGAGCTGTTCGCATCTAGCCGCAGGTCACATCTACCAGGTCGTTGGTCTACTAACTTACACAATAACATTGCGTCTTTACATCAATCTTCGGTCTTTAGTCGTAACTCGATTACTTTTCTGTCTAACAGCCATCAATTCCACGGGCAAGCCCAAAGTTAATTTTACCTCAGACAAATAAAAAACCGGGAAGCAATCAGCGACAAATTAAAATTGTTCTTGACAAATTTGTTCAAACAAATTGGCGTGGCATCACAGTCGGCGGTAGAGTGATGCTTAAAAAAATTTAAATATCGACGGCGGCCGCCCTCCGAAATTAAAATGAAACGCGCCGGGGAAATTATTGAGGTATAATTACTAGAGACGAAACCATAAAGCAAGTTTTTGAGCACTGTGTAGTGGCCCATGGTCTGCCTCTGATTGTGAGTAATCCAAGCGATTGTGGACATTGCGGCCGCAAATTAGTGCGCGGAAACTTACTTCGCGGTGTCTTCTCTAGGTAATATAATCCTCAATGGTGGAAATGTCGTGCCTACCCGCGCCACGTCCGAAGTGCGACTTTGCGCACTCGTCCGGTACACTTTTGACGTTTCGTCACTGCGGATACGTTTCGGGTGGACGGGTTTATGCAATATGCTTTAACTTTTTTAGATTTTTTTTGCGTTAATAAAGCTCATTTATATTTAAATATAGTAGGTAGTGAAACGTTGAAAAACTCTTAGGATTCGAATTCACAACAACATAAAAAGTAGTAAAAGCATTGAGAGTTTCAAAAGGTACTACAAGAGGTCTACCGGTTCTACCAATACATCGGTGGCAGAGAGGTCTCACAACCGCCCATTATACGGAAGACGTGGATTCGATTACCATTGATAAACTGGACATTTTAGACATATAATAATCTTTACCTACAAGTACAAACATAGAACGAAGACAAATATTACTTCCTAGGGATGAACACTACATGCATTTTAACAAAAAGTATGTTGATACAAGTTACGACATAATTATTTAAACCAAAATATAATTGATTAATAAGAAAATAAAATTTTGTCGTTCTTATTCCCTGCTGATGACGTAATTTTTTGTCGATCGAACGATTGATTGTTTTTAGTTTTGAAAATTGCTGTGTATCGATAGCATATTTACTAACTACTATTACGTGTTACAATAAATCAAATAATACAATTATAACGGAAACGTATAATTCTATCCTAATTTTTAACTCTATAGTTATTTCAAGAAGCTACTATTATACCTGACATTCAACCAGTTTCACAATTTACTGATCGTTGTTTTATAACCAATATGTATAACTTTCAAACTTTGTTATTACAAAAGAATTGCACATTGCTGTCTCGAAAGAGATTTCATTAATTTAATTTAATCTTTAATCAGAATCGACATTGACAAAATAATTTTAAATCACTATGAGCTCAGCTGTCGTAATGGCAGACACAAACGAAATTCAATTGCTAGCAACCTCTAGGAGTCTTTATGACAGACAAGGGGATAATATTATGTTAGTTCTATCATTGCATGAACCCATCCACATCACCCCTAAATGACGCGTAGCCGATGCGGTGTAAGTTAACTCGTACTATTTAACCATCCGTTCATACAGCCCCGATGAATCGGCACCCTCTTTCCATTAAAAAAGGATAGCTATACACTAGTACGCAGTCTGGAACGAGACAGAACACACTTGAAAAGGCATAACTCATAAATAAAATACAATATGGTGAGCAAAACATTGAATTATGCTGGTATTATGTCACATTTGGCCTTTGTGAATTAGTCACTGCGAATCACTGGGGGAATGAATTGGCTGTTTGGCGCTGTTGTTAACCAACCGTACAGATATGTAGATTTATGACTAAGATCATAAAATGTCATGATAATCAAGTAATGTTTATGATAATTTTATTAAAGGATCCCATTTGAAGGAAATGTCCAGCTTTACAGATTTCATTGACTTTAAATTAACGAAGAGAAGTGTGGCTACTCGATAAAACGTTATAACACATATTTCTTAATAAACTTTACATGAAATAGTTTGTAACTATAATTTTCTATATGATCATACGATCTATAAAACGAATAAAAATAATTGTAATCGTGTCATTAAAACAAGTGAAAGAGATCGTTCGAAAAAGAAAACAAAAGAAGCTCAACAAACGATTATGAAAAGTCTCGGTACAGCGCGGAGGTGCTCGCACACTCCAATTTATAAACAGCGAGAGGCTATAAAGGGGAAAGCGGCGCGCCCGATTCAGCAAAATCATAGAAAAGCACATAAATTGGTGCGCATTAACATTTCCTTTATCCTACGTGTCGGCGTATGATGGGGGCGCTAGTGGCGCCCGGGCCGCCCAAGACAATAAATTTACATATTTCACCCCTCAAACAGACCTTTTTTGCCATTCCGCAGAATTACGCACATATGGGAATATTCAGTTGAATATATCAGCAGTGAGAGAAATACTCTCAGAATAAAATTATCTCCTACGACGCCACATTTACGGATAAAGAGCGTCGTTGTGACGCCCTTTCGTTCGTTTTCCCAAATTGAATATTATCGCGAGTATGAAATTGTATTGACTTAAGACAATTACATTTTTTCTCATAAATAAAATTACCTGTAATTGCAACACCACTGAAATTAACATTTAACGTAAAACCTAAAATCAATAACACACTTAAAATATGGCGGTCTTATTGTTTACTGTACTTGGCATATATGGTGATATCTGAACACCAAATGATGTCAAATGAGAAGACAAATCCAGACTCGACGATAGCACATACTCTAAAGTGTTCCACTAGCCTTTCTTTCTCGTTCAGTCTTTCTTGATAAACTTATCGTATGAAGAACAAAAAAAAGTATTCTGTGAGGAGTTCGAACTGCTCCATGTTTGTTAACCGGTTCACTGTCCCGTAGACCACATATTTGGACAGTTAACCTGTTAAACCAGTGAACACAGCAAAAAAGTTTATGCATTTGTTTTTCGCAATAGATGCGTGTAAAGTGATACGATAAACTAGCACACGGCATTTCTGCGGAAGATATGTTGGGGTGGAATGAAATTGAAAAGCTCTCCAGAGTAGTAGCCGTTTACTTACTCCGTGTTGTTGTTTGTTTGGCTAAATATAGGTATTTTTATAAAGAAACGAAACCTCAGATTCCCGCCGGAGGTAGTCATTTCTTTTAACGTTTTGTTATCTTAGAGTTTATTTGGGCGTTTTAACGTAATATAATCAAAATTAAATATTACGAATGTGTAATTTTAATAAATTTTAGTGAAGATCCATCGTTACTTCCTGTATGTAGGGACTAAAGCGTGAGCAGTATGTATGTAATTTAAATGTAACTAAATTGTGTGGTAGCCCTAAATGGATATTGTTAGTTTAAACAAATAACATTTAAAGCAATTGGTTTTTTGGTTGGCCAGCAATGGTTTACCCTTGAGACCCTACACGTGACCGAGTGGTAGAGTCACGCTGCGTAGCAGCACGCATTGGGCCGGCTCGCCCGGCGTAATACCACCCTCTCACGAATATCCGGCGTAAAATAGTGGCACTTGGTGCTGTTGTGTTTCGTCCGGCCAGTGAGGATTCCGGAGCCCCCCCCCCCCCCTCTCACAATTCCTATTTCTTCCTTAACCCTATTCCTTTCTTTAAGGACGGCAACGCGCCTGCGATTCCTCTGCTTTTGCGGGTGTCCATGGGCGGCGGTGATTACTCTCCGTCAGGTGCCAATACAAAAACAAAACCAACAATCATTCATTCGTCAATGAAACACGGAAGTAACGATCGCTTCTTCCATTTACGGGTATTTATAGCCGTAATGGTGTGTCAGATACATAAGCAAATTCACAGATGGAAATGTAATTTTGCGGTAGAGCCGCCCTTCAAAGGGTCAAATCAAAATCATTTTCACAGTCCAGTGAAGCGTACGGTCCGCAGCGGATGCGTAGCAGAGTGCCAGCTTCTCTAATGACAGATTTCGTGCGATGTTACTACTATTGTGCTAGCTGGTTCATAGTCTCTTTGTTCCTCATTTCACGTTTAGCAGAACTGATTATCAAAAGATTTTTTTTGTTTGAATTTTTTTTTAATGATTTTTGGTAAAGGTTGCGTTAGTAAGACTCGCCTACCCTTATTCCCACGTTTCCTTTTTTACATCTCCAAAAAAGATTTCATACTTAAAGTAAAAGGTACATAAATCGTTTTTTTAATACAAGTTAATAAATCTTTTTCACAGTCCAGTGAAGCGTACAGTCCGCAGCATATGCGTCGTTGTGAGTGTCTGCTTCTCTAATAACGGACTTTGTTCCTCATTTGCGTTTAGTAGAACTGATTATCGAAAGATTTTTGTTGGTATTTTTTTAGATAACAGATTTTTTTTATGTAAGTACATAACGCTTTTAAATATTACATTAAGTAGGTCTCGCCTACCCTTTTACCTGCTTTTCCTTTTTTTTACATCTTCAAAAAAGGTTTTTTACTTAAAGTAGGTACCTACTAGGTATATCATTTTTTTTATAAAAGTGAACCCGCATCGGGAAAGCGTGGTGGGTTATGGCTCAACTTCCTAATGTCATATTGTCCTTGTGAGAAGGCCTGTGCCCAGCAGTCTGTGGTACGTTTATAGGCTGATGGAAAAATGTTTTATATTTTAGTGTTTTATTAACGCTTAAATATACTTAAGTAATTTTTTTTATTTTAAACACTGAAAAAAGAAAGTACTTAGTTCGATTCCCGCTTGAGGTTGTCGTCTTTTTTCAGTAATTAAAATAATAAAAAAAATTCTTAAGTATATTTAAGCGTTAATAAAACACTAAAATATAAAACATTAATCTATAAACGCAGCTTCATCTTAACCGAATGTTCAAATATTTGTAAAAATATATCTTTCGGATCTCAGAGGTGAAAAAATCTAAGATTTGATGAAGCAATGTTGACTAAAAACATAAGCATCAAGCACTGACAAATTTCGACGGTTGAAAGCCAGACCTCGGTAGCCAAGTGGTTAAGGCAGCCGCCCGGAATGCGGAAGGTGCGTGGTTCGATTCCCGCCTGAGGTTGTCGTCTTTTTTCAGTGTTTAAAATAAAAAATGCTATTTATTGCTACATTAATGTCGCTGTTAACAACAACATAACAACATTACATAAATTTAGGTATATAATAAATTAAAAAATAATAACGGGGTAAAATTGGTAGGTATTGTTGATAAGTATAACACCAGACTACCTCTGGGTCACCTGTATAATACAAAGAAAAACCTTGACTTAACTAGTTTCTTTGCTTTATGAAGTAACAACATTACCTACATCTACATGTATATGGGCTTTACAAAAAAACTATCGTGTTTTATTTTAATATCACATCGCAATTAAGCTTAAAAATAACACATATTCCATGGAGCTTACAATAATTAACAGTCGCCATTTTACAGAACTTATTACTTACCTCCACCACTTAGTTAGTGTTTACCGAAGCAAAACGTAACACAAAAGCAGCACAATAGAATTTCATCGCTGCAAAATTAACATAAGTTCCCGAAAAGTCACATTATTCCAGAAGTGTAAGAGAACTATACATAAGTTAGTGTCTACAGAATATACACGTGAGACAAAAGCAGCTCGATAGATTGTCATCACTGCAAAATATACATAAGTTCCCGAAAAGTCACATGATTCCAGGGGGGTTACTCTTGAACGCAAACTCAATCTTAATACAATTCAATTAAAAGATAATTCCGGAACGCCCATCTCGATAATAATTTGTTCAATCAATTTCCACGCAATTAAATTCCAATGTGGTGCTATTGTCGTTTACAAAAGTGCCATTTGGCATTTTTTAGATTTGTGATTGGAAATTGATTAATGCAATTGTGTTTCAAGAGTAAGCCTACAGAAGTGTTAGATAACTACAAAGTTACAAACTATTAGCTAGTGTCTACTGAATCTACATGTGAAACAAAAGAAGCACGATAGATTGTCATCGTTGCAAAATAAATGTAAGTTCTCAAAAAGTCACATGATTCCAGAAGTGTAAGTTATCTACAAAAGTTAGTGTCTACTGCATCTACACGTGAGACAAAAGCAGCACGATAGATTGTCATCGCAGCAAAGTAAACATAAGTTCCCACAAATTCAAATGATTCCAGAACTAAGTGTAAGCTCACCTCGCCCCAAGAGCGCAGGCCGGCGACGGACGCTAATACTCATTAGAATTACATGTCCTGCGAGTGGACGCCCGGCCACTTCACGCGGGACTTTGCTTCATTGTATATCTGGGCAACCAGTTTCATTATTAACAATAAAATTGAATCTTATTAACAATGAAATTGGGTTGGTTTTTGTTTTCTTAACGTAATATGTTGTCAAAATTTTCTACACCTACCTACATGTACTTACGAGTATTGTTTTAATCTTGACACACAAATTAACCTCTTTAACCCCTTGTCTGTCATGTATATTCCTAGAGGTTACTAACACTAGAAATCCTAGTTGTGTCTGGTTTTATGGCAGTTGGGCTTTCAAAGAAGTCAACACCTACACATAATTACTCCTAAGTCCTAGGGTATTAGTTTAGCTACAAAATGGCGAAAATGTTTTAAAAATCGGTTAATAATTGTGACCTGTGATCACTTTAGATTTAGAATTGTAGAAAAACGGTTATTTCCGTTAATTAAAGTGATGTAGTACCTATCTATGATTATTGACCGATCCTCATGGTAATGGTGTTAAAAGATGCGGATGCAGGCGAGAAGTGCATTCGAGTTGGAATTTCGAAAATGTAAGTAAAATCTTCACTTAGGTTGTAAAAGAAAATAAAATGTTATTCTCTGTATTGTGCAGTGTTATTCATAGTGTTGTACCTAATGTAGTTGTGTAATTTTAGGGAAGCATATCACAATAAAAAATTCTTATTTTTCAACATGTAATGTGTTACTTATTCAAAATAAAATATATTTTTTTTCGGAAATTTTTCTATTCATTTTCAATGCTCCGATTCTTGCGGTGACTGCGAAATCTGTGAATTTTTTGCATAAGTTTTATGATACTGTAAATGTTTAACTTTTTTTAAATTGTGGTCAACTAAAATAGTATAAGTAACTACATTAATTAGATAAAAGACCGATAGTGAGAGCGCAATTCACCTGAATTTCTTAACTACTGAGGAACTGGCTATCCTATCTCATTGGTTTTGTACATTTTTTTATATAAAATAAGGAGGCAAACCAGAAAGCGGGTTACCTGATGGAAAGTAATCACCACCGCTCATGGACACCCGCAAAACCAGAGGAATCGCAGACGCGTTGCTGGCCTTTAAGGAAGTAATAGGCTCGTTCCTTGAAGATCTCTAAGTCGTAACGGTCCGGAAATACATATAAAACTTTAGCACGTAAATAATAATTAATGGCTTTGACAAAGTACTGAAGTGTTCGAAGGCATTTGTTGCCTGTACACACTACGATATTACATACATACATATAACCACTACTTTATCCCCGAAGGGTTAGTTAGAGACTAGACAATGAGGATCGCAAAAGCAGTCCTCTACCATAGTCTACTTTTACCCAATTAGCGACTGCACATATGTGCTCACCGGTGGTGAGCCCATCGCTACTCTATGCTGTCGGATGTATGTGCGGTATTTAGTCCGTTAGTCACCTTTTACGACACCCAAGGGAAGAGAGGGGGTGGTAGTATTCTTTCACCGCCACGCGACACGGTTAATGACATGATATTATATGCTACCTACGCCTTATTTGATCTTTATCCTAGGTATTGCGTGGGAGTTTTAAAATATATCGTGAAACTATTTTTATCAAATCTACATAGACATATAACTTAACTAATCATTACTAGTAGGTATTTAAAGTTTTCAAAAATATATTACAATTCCCCGAATTACAATTTTTGTTTATTTATTGATTTAATTAAAAATGATAGTGACTTATTACTATTAAAAGAATTTAAAATCAATAACTAACAAAACAATTAATAAAATTTTAATAATAAACTGACTAACGTTAAATGAAGAAGTGTCCCATAGGCACATCCGACTTATCACTTATTCAGCTTACAATGTTACTACTTATAGTCAATTTTAGTCCACGGATTAAGCGTTGGCCTAACCGGACGTTAGAACAGAAATGGGGGAATCAATATACCGGAATGGACTGCGGGATGTTCTGGCGCTAACACACTTTATTGACCGATTCATCTGCATATGCGCCGGTTATCTACAACGCTCCAGTTTAGAGACATCCCAGCGTATGGCAAGAGCTAAGTGGTGGAACGGAACGGGCAACATCAATATTCATGGACACTGGACATTTCCTGGCTCTCACAAACTCTATTAATGCTTCCATGCATCTGAAACTTGGACGGACACTTTGGTAATGTTTATCTTGGTATGTGAGTGTTGCAGTGAAGCTTATTTTAGTACATACATACGTGGACAATCTAGGAAGTTTTTGGTAGACCACTTTTCGGCAATATTCGCCGAACACGCGTACGTACAGCTATGCGATTCTCTAAGCGACACATAAACGCTGCGCGCATGGCTATGATCTGCTGTCTCTTTCCAATTCCATGAATATGAAAGAGACAGAGTCAATTCTCAGCGCTGCGGCAGCCGCTGCTACCAAGGCTTTAACTTAGAGAATCGCACTGCAGCTCGTAGATCGAGTGCAAGCGAATATCGCCGAAAAGTCCACCGGGAAACTCCTCGATCGTCTACTTAGAGCTGGTGCCGGATCGGCAACTTGTTCAACATAAAGAATTTTTTGCTAAGAATACAAACTCTTTATAGGGGATAAAATGTTTCACGGTAGTTGGTCACGGGGGGGCGGTGGCTGGCGTGCGCCGTCCACATCCTGGTGATGACCGTCTGGATCCAAGTGTTCGAGCACCCACATTCTGCTCTCACAACAAAGTCGCAGAGTTCGCGTTCTCCCTCGCCCTCGGTGCAGTATAAATTTTTACGTACATCTTGGCCGTCGAAGGACCAACCAGATACCGGAATCGTAGCGTATCGTGGCCTGTGGTGTGAGTAATTAACTGCAACGAATGTACCTAAGTTCGCGCATCACTTCAGAGCTGCTGGTGTAGATACCCGCCCGTTTCCCGCAGGGCTTTCCATATTCTACGATCCTTACACTCATAATTTGCTTCATTTACTCTCGTAACTTTCTTAAAAGAGGGTTTACGCATTTCAGTTTCCCATACAAACTTCCAAGTCAAAATTTTTAAAAACCAATAACCCAATTTTAATGAAACTTTGCACGCTAAAGTAAAATACAAAGATCTAAATAGTTTGTTTAATACGCAATAACTCAGATAAATAAACATTTTTTTTAAATGTTTTCAACAAACAATTTAGATCCCTGTGTTTTACCTCAGCATGCAAAGTTCCATTAAAATCAGTTCATTGGTTTTTCAAAATTTCGACTTGGAAGTTTGTATGGGAAACCGAATGGCGTAAACCCTCTTAACGCATGCTCAAAGGTTATGTACTTAACTAAATATATGGAACAAACAGCTGACATTAATTTCGCTATTTTAAAGTTGCTCCCATACAAATAGTTGTTTTTTGCGCTTATATATTGTGGCCCAGTTGCGGAATTACATAACTATTTTTTTTTATGTGAAACGTCATAGTGTCTACATTCTGCCGGTATGCAGCCGATGCAGTCCAAAATAATGAGAGCGCTCCTTACCGTGGAACAAACACGGTAACAATAATAGCATAAATGCCGTTTCACGGCCCGTTTTAAAGACCCGGGATTATAGGAGCTGGGAAACACATGCACAACGGCAGAGAATTCCAAAGCCGAATGGTCTTACAGAGCAACGACTTGCCAATTTTTTTGGTACGAGTGCTGATGTTCTGCACAGTATGATGGTGGTTCCTAAGACCAGCACGTGTAGTCCGGGGCCGGAAAGGAGAGGGCGGGATTAGATCAATAAGTTCTTAGAACACTCTCCGTAGTAATTTCGGTAAAGACACTGAGAAAAGCAATGTCTCTACGCAGCAGGAGGTCCTCAAGAGAGGCTGAAACCTCAGCATCTCTAATAATGCGAAACGCTCGCCTTTGCAGTCTATCAAGTGCAACGAGGAGGTATTTAGCGGAGCCGTCCCATAGATGGGAACAATACTCCATAGTCGATCGCACCTGAGTCTTGTACAGCCAACAGCGCTGCTCGAAAGTGAAAAACCGTCTCACCTTATTTATTGAGAATACCCAACTTATGGGAGGCAGTTAAGATAACACTCTCGATATAGCATTTTGGATTCAGTTCCTGGCCGATGTCCATGCCAAAAATGCTGAGGTCCACTGAAATGGGTAAAGGAGAGTTCTGAAGAGAGGGAGGAGTAAGGAGTAACCTATAATCAAACACCCTGTATAAATATATTTATTATTGAAATTTTGTATTCACAATGCTATATATAGAGAGCTATATATTTGTGCTCCAATTCGAGCTTTCCTGAGACTAGTTTTTTTTAGTAAACATTTTACCCTGTACAAATATGTAGGTGCTATTCCAACCGCGTTTATTTTACATATTGTGGTCAGTCTCCCACGGACTCTGGAAAGGGTTCGAAGCGTGAGGCTGTAATAATATTAATATTATTAGAATATAACTTAAATTAACACAGTTGGAGATCAGTATTCCGTTTCTATTCAAGTTATTAATTATGCGAAGTTTGATGCAATTTGACTCCTAATTTAAATTATTACAATATTAATTCTCTTTTTACGTGATCTCAAAAGATTTCGATATGAACAGGTTAGATTAAATCAGATTCATGAGCCAAATTTTACCAATGACCTAACTTCCACTCGTCACTTATTCCACATGTTATTAAAAAAATTGCGATGGCTCTCTTAGGCCCTCCAGCTTAGAGGTCGACCGATCAGAGATAGGTACCTACGTAAAATCGCGTTGATCCGTTGCTCCGTTTTGACGCGAATGTAGCATTTCTGTATAACATAAGTTAGGAAACTTTAGACCAGTGTAAAGTAATAAAAAGTAACTAAAAGTGTGTTGACAGGATGTGATATTTACACATTTAATTTTAAAACTTTTTTAAATAATGTTATAAATTGGTACAAACAAACGCGTTCAAAATACACTACAAAAACTGAAAAAACGGTAAATTCATTGGAGTTAGCGAAATGCGAACAACCCACAACGCCTGATCATTTCTAGCTGTTTTCGCGTGCAGAAACAAGACAAGCTAATTCGAATCAGGCGCCAAAAGTTTCAGCCTTCATTCAATTACAAGTTTCATTGTTCACAGCACATACGAGTAAGAACGTAATACATAATAGGTACCAACGTTGTATCTGTGAGCCAACTGCCAATAGGTAACAAAAGAATTCGAACAAAGGAAGCCGAGATAATATTTCTCCGATTGGATCTAAGAATGTGTAGCGCTTGCTGAGAAATATCGCATTCCGTGCACGAATTTCACCACAATCGATAAGAGAGATGACCGCTGGCCGCGAGGGGGCGCCGCGGGGCGCGGGCACGCTGGGGAGACTGTTATTTGATTAGTCTTACCGAGAATGAGCTCGCCTCACTTAATGGGGTGAGGGCTTGTAATAGGAACACGTATAATTTTCACTATTCCGCGAGCGCGCAGAAACAAAAGAAAATCGCTCGCACCCACCCACCCAGAAACAATTAAACGATTCGCATGGCACACGTAAGAGTAGATCTGAAAGGCGCTCATCCCATCATCGCTTAATAGACACGCATTTCGACATAAATGAGTTTCGCTTTAAATTAATTAGTAACACATTTTCCATTATAAGGACAAATGTAAAAGCGACCGCTTAATAGCGTGGTGGAAAACTCGCTAGTTTTCGCTCGCGAGAATAGAGCCGGAGAGAAATTGCGGATAGACATAATCAGTCTTCTGGCTTTGAGGCCGCCCGATCCCCTAATGTGCCGCACCTCCTCACCTGATGAATAGGCGCGCTCGCTGCCGCTGATACAATTCAATATCAACGTCACATTTAACCTTTAATTGAGTTTATACATATAGGCTCGTCCTCCTACCGCGCGCAAATCTATTTCAGGCAGTTTGGCCACATTACAACCGAATGTCTTGAGAAGAAAGTTTGCAAACGGGAGGTTGGTTTGCGAGGACGAGCCGTAATGACCCCGTCCCGATCTTATACAAAAGGCAATTACAGTAAAGTTCCATTCGCACATGCTCGTTAACTGGACGATATATCTTGGACGCCTTAACTCAGGCCCGGCGGCGTTGGCACTCTTCTCATTTGACCGCTTCTATACACCATACACTTGATTGGCACAACATTAATATAATAACTAAAATATATGCTTTAATTTTGAGTCTGCTTTCAAATGTTAAATTATGAATAGAAAGATATTTCAGTACCAAGTACAAGTATCAATTAGAACAACCTTTACTTAAGCTTAAGCCTTAAGCCTTTCTATCAAGAATTACAAATTGATTGTCGAATGTAATAAAGAGATGACGTAATAACAAAACAAATGAGCATGAGCAGGCGGAGGTGCGAGGCGTAGGTGTGCGGTCGCCGCCCGCCCCGCGCCTAACTGCCGCCAAGCGCACTTTACGACCGGGGGATTAACCCGTGTAACGAGATTCATTAATTCTTGTCGTTAAAATTTGTCGTTCTCGATTAATAAGGAAGTCCCGCGCGGCAGCACGTTATTATCACTCGACCGCAACCGAGTGTCGCCAGGGGCTGCTCGCCGCGAAACTTCCCACTTCGCCCGCTTTATTTACACTATCGAGTAAATTAAACTCGCGCTCGAGTGTCGGAGAAAACTTTAACGGAACTTTGTGTGTAATAAGTGGTGCAACAACACGAGTGGAAGAGCAAACGTCGGACGCGGTCTCGCTCCGCACTTCTCCTCCACTTAACTCTTTGGGACATATTTATTCGACCCTCCGGCGACCGCTGCGGCGCGCGCCCGAGCCCCTCCGAAATTAACCTAACGAATCAAAGGAGCCATTAAACACCCGCTCCGTTCTTACGTACACGTACGCCCATTACGTTATGAACGCTGGCCGCAACCTCGATCGATCCGCTGACCGTCTATCAATTATTAATGCTTCTCGGAAATGAATCGAAACAAAGAAAGTACATGGCGATGCTTCTGGTTTCTCCTCGTGTATGTAATTTTAATGCGGGGTCAATCAAAGAGCTATATCGTAGATCTCCGTCGAACCAGGACCGTAACGATAATGAATCGGCGCCGTAAGTACGCCAGACCACAGTTACGAATTATATATAGGCCAGCACGCAGCCTCCCCAATTCGCTATTAAAATTTAGCATTAATCTTCTTAGACATCGTTGCCATCTGCTGCTATTGTCCACTAAAAGGAAGCCTATTATTGATTCAGGGTCCCAGTGAATTTTCGATTGGCGACAGTGGTCAAAATCGTAATTCTGATTCAATTAGACGTCGTTACTAATGCATAAAGAACATCTTGCGGTACCGGCCACTCGTTGCCCTAAGAGGACCCTCCCCCGAGCCGGCGCTGGACTTGTCCACTATTTGTTTTACCTACCTGAAACCCTCGTACAATTGTTCACTAAGTGTTGATTGCTTGTAAACAGCGTCTCCTCTTTAACTATTTACATTCAGCAAATTGTTAACAATAACAATGTTCGGCCTTACCTACTAAGTGGGATTTGTTTAACTTTGCGAATCAAAGATTTCGTCATAAGTTTACGGCGCGATTCGAGTCCCATGCGTGGAGGAAATTGATAAGGCACGCTCGAACCTTCGCCTCTATTGCTTCAAATTTATTGCTGTTTTGGGTTTTTATTGTTCCGTTTTACGGCCTCCTCGTATAAATCGTGCAGATAGAAGATGAATTCAGCGGTACAGCGACCGCTATCAATATAGCCAATACTTTTACGGCTTTCCCTTTACGTATTAATGAAAATGGTTGCCGGCCAGCTAGCGTTTAGTAGAACGACGGTATTAATATTCGTGCGAGCGGGCGCCTTAAACGGTCAAAATGTCGTTACTCGCCCGAACGGCAACCCGCAGGAAGGACGTCGGACAATTTTCATAGAACTCCGTCACGGCCCCGGCCCACGATATATCACACGAAATTATGCTTAGACGGCGTTGGTGCGGCGCGCGCGACAGAGACGGCGCTCGAGAAACGCTGACCCTTGCCTCATAATATACGGTCCGGTTAGGTACACGACTTACGGGAAATAGGTACGTCCGGACCCCGCGCCCGCGCCCCGTGCATGAAATGCTTATTATACGCGGCACGTAACCCCCCCGCCCGCCGCCCTGCTCCCTCGCCCGCCGCAGACAGGGACGCACGACCGATATTATAGCAAATCGAGGATTGTTATGTCCGGTCCGGCAGAGGTCGGCGTAATATATGGCCACGGTATTCCGGGCACATATATTAAAGGAGAACTCGCCTCATACGAAAAGATCTCGCGCGATGGAAACAAATGGCAAGGAAAATTTTGGCGGTGAAATTCATTGAGATGGAAGAAGTAAAAACGGCACGAAATATTGCGGCCATTTTTCTGACTGATCTATCATTGTTTCAGCCGCAGAAAGTGGACAATATATCTACACGTTTATATACAAGCTTGATTGCTATCTGATGCATATCAATAGTTTGTGTTAAGTGCCAGTCGTATATTATGTTCGGAGATGATCTGGTATTTTATATAGGCATGTAGGACCAGTGTAGCAGAAGGTGCTTTCGTGCTGGAGGATGTTGAAAGTAGTGAAATGACTATGTAGTCCTATGACTGCAATTTTATATTAGGGGAGAAAAATGAAACCAATCCACTTCACTTGATGTGAAGAATTAATGAAGTTATGTAATGCATGTTAGCCTTCTAACACACAAATTCTTCTTTGCATATCGATAAGAGGATATTATACATATTAGGTAGGTTAGGTACTCATATTATACATGCGAGCAAGGTCTATTACCTTCACAGGTAAAACTTAATAAATGAAGCTTCATATATTGTGATAAATAACCCCGACTTTCACATAGTGATCACAATGGTAATATTCAAAATTGCGACATCACAAATCGTCGCTTCATAGTATTTATACTGAAATGTTTGAATTTATTGCAAAGAATAGTATTCCAAATTTTTTTGGTCGAATCTACCTAAGTATGGCATAATTAAAATTTAAAAACTATATTGTTTTCTAAGGTTTACGTGAGCACTACACATTGCTACAAATAAAACTTAGGGTTAATAAAAAATAAATTTATTGTTTGGTTTTAGTTCTGAAACGTCAGGACTAAAACAAAACCCTAAAAAGTGTTAATAAACGCGAGTTAGATCCGTAAATAGTGTTTCATTTTATAAACGTTTTTAATATGTTTAAAATGTTAACAAGTAATAAACTATGTAACTTGATGAAAGACACAATAATGTGTAAATAAAAGTAGCATAATATATACTAACCACACTGAAGCAGCAGATTGAGTGACTCATTTTTCTCGCAGACAAACGTCTAAACAGGTTTTGTGAGATTTATTGCTAGATTTACTTATTTATTTCTATTTCTATACTTATACGTTTGTATAGAAATCTTAACATATTATATTGTGCCGACCCTGAAGCTTTAGTTCTTATGACTTGCAATTTAACTGAGTACCTTACCTTTCAACCCGTAAAATATTCCAAAATAATACTGCTCGAGAGAAATAAGTATTGGGATGGTGGCCATTATGTCAGATTCAGTACAGAATCGTTCCAGTAGTAAATAACCGTTTTTCTTTGCGTAATGTCGTCTTTTGTTTCAAGCTTCACCCGGGGCCGTACCATCATCTCATAAAGCAGTATTACTTTAAATCTTACTATGCAAATTCCCATACATATTTTGCATAGTAACGTTAAAGTAATACGGCTCTAAGAGATGACAGTAGAGGTTGTTTCATCGCCAACAAATAATGATATGAATGGAACAGCGCATCTCCTGCCCAGCGGATTATTGAGGAAGGCTGGCAAATGAAGAATGATCACCCGTGCAACACTTTATTACGTACAAGGTGCAGCGAGCACGCATCACGTGTCGAGCTAAGTGACTGATGACTATGCCCGCCATCGATAAACGTTTATTGCGAAACTTCTTGAGGATATATATCCTAATGGAGACATAATAAAATACGTTACCTTTTTTTCTTGATTGATATGAATAATCGTTTATTCTGTGATCACCCACATAACTATTTTTGCTGCTAAGCAGCATCATCTTGCGTTGCCTTGTTACAGTTTAAAAGTCATGAAGTTCAGTTGAATTACCAGAAGAACTAGCATAATAACTAAGGTCGCCTACGCCCATGCTCTATACTAATGGTCAAACCTCCATAAGCTGATCAAGCGGACTGTACTTAACTCAATAACTACACCTGTTTTCCGAAGCAGTTCTGATGTTTTCCTAAGCCTAAATAATCAGCGAAAATCTGTATAACTTCTACAGACAACTTTCTAACAAACATTTTACTGTTTGAGAGTTGTCTGTAGAATTAAACACTTAGTATAATATATTTATTTTATAAATAGACGTTTTTTAATTCCGTACGGTCCGGAAATCTAACAAGGAAAGTTCGTTTTAGTTTTCGCACATTTCTTAAAAGATGCTTTAATTAAAATCTCTATAAATACTCGTATACTCAAAGTTAGTTGCTTAGAAGTAGGTTTATAATATATGTATAAGAACAAGTTGATCGATCTGCCAAGCGAAAATAAGATTATCCCTGATTATCGATACATCAAGATGGATGGGTGAGCATTATCTAGGTAAAAATATGTAGGGGAAACGCAAAAATGTTGCAAAAATTTTACAGAAAACATTAAAAAAAATCGCTTTTGTTTTGTTACTTTTTATTATTACAAACGGTTGTATTGTTATGTATCTACTAACATTCCATGTGCTAGTTTTGGATTGCAATAAATAAATTATAATAATAAATTAATAACTTCGTAACTTGAAACTATCAAATCAAACGATATGATACAAAGTTTACAATTCAAATAGGACTTTAGTGGGTGCCCAATTTCTTCTACTTATAAATACAATCACGCCCTCACGATAAATATCTAGGGGTGAGTCACCCGCACCGCCTAAACGAATTTAAATAAAATCGGGTATTAAAATCTCCGGGCGATCTCCCAAAAATATACCTATGTCAGGAGAGATTTGAACGAAGCAAGGATTCCGCGAGCTCGTCGCATTATCGAGGGGCGGGCCTCCTGTTTTCTTTTATAGCTGTCGTAAGGTATAATCTTCAAGAAAAATGCGATATTTAAATGAAGCGAATTCCTCCGAGGGGATTTCCTTGATACCCAAATTTTTCAGTTGCAATTCCGTTTATTAATTCAGCGAGGTTGGCCATAATCGCGTTTGGGGTGTCGCCGGAACATCTGTCATTTTAATTTTCCGAATTCGCATCGTATAGGCGAAGATAATTTGTCACCCCTCGTTTTCCTTATCGGGGCCTCGTAGTTATGTTGAGTCGCGTCATTCGAGATGGCGTTGAGGATTTTTTTCTGAAACGTATCGTTATCCCGGCGTGACGCGCGCGGTGCTCAGTATAAACACGGGCTGGTAATGAGGGTAGTGTGGGAGCGCACGCGAGCGCCTGCACGCGCCGGCCACGCGCGACACATCTCTAATTGCCCTTCCATGGATATTGTGACAATATTGGACAATCCAGTGAAAATAACACCGGCCCTCGGCGTGACGCTCGAGCCTGCAATAATCTCTCATTTTAATAGATAAGTGGAGGCGGAGTCGTGTGATTTGTTAGCTTAAGCAGCGCTGTTTTAACGGCGGAGCATGTCACAAGTGAAATATTGATGTTAGAAGAACAGGGATTAACATTGAAATATATTGCTAATATAGTCTGCAACATTATACAATGCTTTTGTCATCTACTGTTTTTTTACGTTTCATAACATGGTAGCATGTATAGTAATTTATTTAGACTGTTTAAAAAATACATTTTATTTAAATGAAACTAGATGAAGCTTATAAGTTATAAAGTTTAAACATAACAGTTTATTTTACACTGTGTATTTCATAAGCAATCAGATACCTAATGATAGCAAGATCCAATTCCCTCTAATGAAGTACGAATATAAAGTCTGGAACACTTTTCAGAGCGAACTTCTGTATAAATCGTGTTAAATCTATCGTGAGTAATATCCTTAAGTAAAGTAATTGACCGGACCGCTCACTAAGTATTTAAATGAGATCAATGTTATTCTAATGTAAAACGCAAAAAGGAGGCCAAACGAACCACACGAAACCATCACAATAAACTTAAAACAAGTTAAGTCATGACACAAGACAAACAGCCGCCTGGAGAAATAAAAAGAGCAAAGCAAATGAGAAAAGCTCATTTGGTCGGCTGAATTGTGTTCGAGAGGATAATAAAAGGGAAGCCATCAGTGACACGCACAATAAGCATCAACCTCAAGAATATCATAGATAACGGCGGCCGCCGCCGCCGGGACCTCATTAGGAGGCCGCAGGGAAATTAAAAAGAAACCAAGATCTTGGACTCGATTGCCGCCGCCCGAAAGAAACGGCCTTCCTCTCATAACATTACATACAGCCTGCGCCGATTTTCCGGCCAATTATTATTCTGCGGTGCGTAAGACACGAGGAAAGTTAATAGCGGTGCGGGGAGGAGCAGGCACGGCATAAATCAGTCTGGAACAGAGATGAATGCAATTACCGTGCACGACGAGACAAATCGGACCTGCAGCGGACGCGATTTGCTACCTGAACGTTTGAAGCGCCACTATCTAATCGGGATTCGATGCGATGTCGCAAGGAGTAGTCATAAACTGATCAAATATGTAGTTGTTCATGCAGCACACAATTCAAACTACTGTTTATTGAGTTTTAAATTAAAATAAAATTACGATAAAATTGTGTTTATCTATATTGTAGTGAGATAATTATAATCCATATTGTGATCCTCACATTTAATGCCGTTCTTTTTGGAAGTTTATTAATTGTACTATTACTCGTATTGAAATAGTTTTCCTTTTCCTAGATTAACAACTTTAAATAAGGGACAAAGCAATGTTTTTTTTTCATTTTGTTTCTGTTTGTGCATATTTTTAAAATAATATTTTTCCTGCAAAAGCAGATAAAAGTAATAAGGTAAAACGTATTTCGACATTATACTACTCACTGCATATCTTTAAAAGCCTAATTACCCTTTTTCCTAAAACTGTATTGAAAGGGGAAGGAAAACAATCAATTGCCTTTACCGGGAACAAATTTCCAGTCTAAGAAGTTGCTCGATTTTTTAGAAAGGAAACCTATAGAAATCTTGCATTTATGCAAAACAAAGGCAATCAAGCCCCGGACGAACAGAAGAAATGAGCTTCATTAAGCGACGGAATGAAAACTTCAATAATGTAAGATGCAAAAAAACCCGACAAAAAATACTCAAGAAAATCTGACGACATAAAGGCTGTTGTAACCCGGACCCGCCGTAAAATCATTAAGATGCTAATAAAAACTTCCTTTTGTAGCGCGCAGACGAACTCCGTGAACGGCGGGAGAAAAAATATTCAAATAAAAACTCAATCGGGAGAGTGGAATGGGAAACGGCGTCCATGATTATTCTTCAAAACATAATGAAGGGAATTAATGTAAATATTCTTTTTGCTCCAAACTTTCCGCCCTCCGGAAAGTTTTACTTTACGGCGCGTCGTTTAACAGCCGTCCCTACTTATTGACATTCAATTCGGGGGGAAATTGATTTATGAAGATTGTCGCCTTAATTGGGAGAAGATTTTTCCGGTGCAAAACGTAGATCAGATAAACAAAAGACTGAGTAATGCCGGGACGTCGAGTGAGTCAAAACAAGTGTGCCGGGTACTACGGGTATTGTTAATGTTTAGTGGGTCGGTCTGGAGCACGTCGGGAGGGAAGGGGGCAATGAGTGTGTTTTGTTGCATTATTGAGGACGGTAGGGTGCATCTGCAAGCACATGATTACCCTGTCACGGTGATGGCACACAGCACGACAGCACGACCAGATGTTTTACAGCATTTATCAATTATTAAACAAAAAAAGCTACGCTGCACATTTGCGTTTCTATGACAGACGAACAATGTGGCATTCACTATTTATACGCCGCAATCACGCTTCAGTTGATTCACGGTCGATTCACCTTCATCACTAATTTAGTCTTTCTTTCAACTTAAACGGAAGGGGTTGTAAAACGAATGGGGCACATTAAAAAAAAGAGTTCCAAGTTACGAAATACTAATCAGGCATACGATAAGTACCTACCCCTGTGCCGGGATTTGGAGTAAAATGTCCGTAAATAATTGGAATCTCCCCAGAAGAGTCCTGAAAGGGTCCACGCGAGGTCCGGCACCTTTTTACGGTCGATAAAAATAATAAGTCGCCTCGCCCCCTTCCAGACACTGGAAACATACTTACACCTACTCCGGTGCGCTCGCGTCCTCAGACCGCCCACACACAAGCGTCTGTAGTATTTTGTTGGATATTGAAGTAATTCACTTGTACTACACATTGTAACACAATAAAATTTAATTTAAGGCGCGAATGAACTGATAGAACCTCCTAAATAACAATGCAGGACATTAACGCGGCAAAGTAACATCCCAGGTAGTACAAACAGACATTAGGCCAAGTTACACACATTAAAAGTTCCCGAATCGACACCTAATATGCAATCACATACGTTATAGAAAATTTATCGTACCTATTACAAGATTCGCATTAAACTACCCTGAAAATCTTTAACCTAAGCTTTAAGCTTATAAAAGCTCGGCGCTAATGGCCGGATACCGGAAATTGCGCTCTCATATATCTCCCAACAGATTTATGAAAGTACCTACCTACACATGAGGCGGCGTCTCGGCGCACACACGGTCCGCACCCACACACGCTCAAGCGTCGCACAACTTTGACACTTATTTATTTAAAGGACCATTAATTTTGGAGACTCCAATAGGCAAAAGATTAGTTGCGATAACTAGTTTTGCTTTAAGCTGAAACTTAGTTAGGATTGTAGTTATTTAAAGTAGCAGTTTTGGGGTAACTTTTATTTGTGATTATAAGAGCACAATGTTTAATACAGGTTTCAAAAACTTTTATTTTAAGTGTTAAGATTGTTAGGAAGTAATAATATTGAAAATCTGTTTTATCGACTTTGTGAATCAGAATAAATTGCATAGCATTTATTGAACTGGACATTAGGAACGATAAATAAAATTCACAAACCAAATCGCAGGCAAAAGCAAGCGCCGAAAATGTTTAGATAGCAATCTCCACACGCGCTAATGCTACACTCGTAGCAGAAAGTGCTACGCCGTAGCCGCGTAGAGGATTATCCGCGTCCAGCGGCGTAGTCTCACGCCTCGCGATATGACTGTGATGGTCTTTCCCTGTCATGTTTAATGCATTCAAAATGACTGCATACATATTTAAATATAATGAGATTTACACCCCAACTCGTCAAAGCTTTAAAGTGTATTTTTGACATGTCAAACCTGGCACACAGATTTGCGTACAAAACTAGTCAGCTGTAATGTTTAAAAAAAAGTAGTCCATTCAGTATTAGCTTCTAGTTAAAGCAATAGTACCGAATCGTCTACACACGCGTTGGTCAACAATGAAACACAAAACCACCTTGAAAGTCAATCGCCTAATATTATTAGGTACAGAACACACGCGAGTGGACGCTGTTTTTTTAGGATCGTAATCTTTTCGTATCCGGGCTCGGGCCGGGCGGACACGTCCGGCCATTGTATGCGTCTTCCACGGTTCTTATATGAACGTTACAAGTGCTTTCTAAATAATCTAAGTCGAAGAGAGCGTATTGTATTGACACAGTGGAGTGGCCGGTCGTATAATGCTGTGTGTGTGAGCGGGTGTGTGTGCCGCGCTTGATAGAATAAGCAAGTCGACGGGGGCCGCCCCCTTAAGTATCTTGAAGACTGGACCGCCACCCCCCCCGGCCACTACACGTCTCCTATAGCACTTCCTCGGCCGCATCGGACTCTAATGGCCCTTTATGTTATGTAGGAACGTTATCATAATACAATATGGTTGGTGTTACGATACATGCGAATCGGTTTTTGGTGATATTAAATTTGTTTAATTACGTAGGCACCGTAGTAATATGTAAGTAATAACACTCTGATAATCCGTACTGAAATCCACATCGATGGTGACAACAAACTAGACAATACCACATTGTATGTTCATCTTGAAATAAAATATAAGTACGTGATTTTATTTATATTCGCAATCATACAAAACGAATACAATTGTCTGAGTAACTGGTTTGTCACTGTTCAAAACCTGCAAATATTATAAGGAAACTATAACTGCATTTTTCTAAAAGTGAAAGTTTATACTAAAAGACATTCTTCATAATATAACGTAAGATAGCTACAGAGTTGTTTTTACTGTCTTTATTAACTACGGTTCTGTGATGTGTTATGTTACAAAAATCTTATAAAATATTATAAGATTTTTACTTCTTTATTAAGAAGAATCAATATTATTGCCGTAGAGAGAAGAAACGCACTAACATAACATAATGATCAGTCGTGAACCGTGTCAGTCCGTCCAGTAAGTACCGCTGCAAAAATAACTACGTCACTCAACTATCAAGATTGATTTATCGCATAAACTTCTTGATGGAGTCTGAAACAGCTGAGCGTCGCTGAAACGGTGACAAACAAAAGACGAGCGGGTAACGACGTCTCGACAAAGTTAAGCAAAAATCGTCGCCATATTTTAAAATTATTTGCCTTATTGCATTAATGACACATTAGAGAAATCTTTAACAGTCATTCATAGTAATACCCTTGTCTAATATAACAGTTGTACCACACAATACACGTCTCTTCTTAACTATTGATAGCGTGTGGCATTATCTAATTTTATAAATATTTAAAATTGTGTTCAATTAAATCGACGCTACGAGTATACTGACTAGTTTATTAATATAAAACGAAACATGGGTAACAATTTCATAAAATGAAGATAAATTTAGGAGAACCTATAAAAAAGTATGGGCGAGGTCAGCTGACTTTCTTGTGATAAAAAAATCAAGCAAGAATTACATGAAAGTTAATAAAAAATCCGACTGTAAAATAATTTAAAAAATAGTATGATATTGCTAGGTCAGCCAGACAAATAAATATAGCATACCTAACTTATATGAAACAGTATTCGGAAAGTATAAAACTTTTAAAGTTTGTCAAGAACACGTCATACCAATTCCATGTGCTGGGAGGAAAATAATAAAAAACAAAAGAGGAGCGGTGCACGTCATTTCAACGGAGCAAAAACAGCTAGTATTAACAGTGAATTAGTAAAACGGATGCGCAGCCAGTTTATTAAGTTGGTTAGAGCGTCACGGGCGGTGTCGTCCGCCCGCCGCCGGGGCGCGCAAATCATATTAACGAGGGTAGTTCCTAGTTCGGGCCTGTGCAAACTGACACTTCACCGGTGCATGTATTAACCGTGCGACTTTCGGTTTGTTTTCGTTTGATTTGACGCTTAGTTACTCGGTACGTTTGTTGATGTACCCCTGATAAAGGTTGGTGAGACGTGAAGAAATAGTACATTATGATACAAGTGTGCTAAGTTGATCACTACAATCGAGGCGGTTTAAGAGCCCGAGCCGAAGGTGAGGGTTTAATGGAGCCGAGGATTGTAATTACCAATGCACACGCGTTCATACGACGTTTTTCAACACACTTGTGAAGAAAACACATTTTCTGAAAATGACTGCGTGTTGTTGTTGTTTTTCTAGTGTATAAATCTCTGGTAAGCCAACATATATTTTTCTTTGTGCTTCACTTAATATTTCCGGCGGTGTAGACTGTAAATTTAGTTCTTCATTACTAGAACTAGACATATTTATTTTTAATCTTTCAAAGTAATATTGAACAAGAAGCCGCTCTGTATGAATCAACAAAATATGGGTATGTGAAAGAGACGGCAAATTTTATTACGCACGGTGTTTTTCGCGGTCAATTAAAAATTATAATAAGGCAAAGGACAACAACCAAACAGCCTATAGATATTTAAAAAAATAAATTTAAAATTTATAAAACCCCCGACACAAAAACCTAAGTTCCCTTTAAAAAGTAAAAAATAAAAAAAAACTCAATATCAAAGTACTTATGTATGTATTAATAATTTTAAAAAAATACGTCGCGTTGAGGGACCGCTCCAAATTATTTATTATGTACGATTTCTTTTCATAAGTATACTATTTGTAATTAACTAGTTAGGTTTGGAGCGGTCCCCCAACTAGACGTATTTTTTTTAGTATTAATAATACATACATAAGTACTTTGAGATTGAGGTCTTTTTTATATTTTACTTTTTAAAGGAAACTTAGGTTTTTATGTCGGGGGTTTTTTAAATGTTTAATTAAATTTTTAATTATATACTTTTTATGGTATATACTTAATTTTTCTCATTCTTAAAGAGTCATCAATATTCTCTTTCAGTGCGCTTTCATTTGAGACCCCACTCGAGTGTATTTGCAGACATTCGGTTATTACTCCCCACTTTCACCCCCCACAACTTTTAAACGGCTTAACCGATTTTCATCAAACATGTCTAAGAACATTTGCACATAAGTCACCTTTAATACAAAAAAAAAACTAAATTAAAATCGCTTCATCCGTTCGGAAGCTATGATGCCACAGACAGACAGACAGACACACACACACACACACACACACACAGACACGTCAAACTTATAACACCTCTCTTTTTGCGTCTGGGGTTAAAAATATAATAAACTAAACAATATTGTAACGAATTAAGGTTAAAATAAATAATTGGATAAAATTACTGTTTATTTATTTTATATTATAATCAAAATAGTTAAATTATTCACAAAAATGTTTGCCTTAAAAAAATCTACTTATGAGAACTCTACGTTGAGATTCCATTTTTTTTTAACTACATTACCGCACTAGTGTGTAATAAGCTACATTACGATGCTGATATTGGTGTAATAAGAGCCACTTTACGAGCAAATGTGTTGAAAAATATTAATTAACACTATCGTCTATTTGCGTTATTGTTGTAAAAAAGGCTCTAATTATAATTATACTTATAGTTTAACATTAATAGACGTCTCAATGCAATGAAATAAAATGAATGAAATAAAAACTAGTTTATTTTATTTAGCTACAACACACGAGACAGTTACAACAATAACAGTATAACAACTTAGATTTTAAAAAAAGTATGCAATTAGCAATAACATTTTCTTACTTTAATCAGAATTGTCAACGACAAAACCAACCTATCATATTACAGCTCTATTATAACCTTAACCAGCAGCTAGTACCTTTAACACAAATCTCATCGGAAACTAATAACGCACATTTATGTATACTGAAATTTTCCGAGGGTTCGGCGCGATACATAAGGCTGCCTCGCCAAAAGTTATGCCGGAATACTTTTAACGGGCTGCGGGGGAGGGGGAGCGGGTGGTATGAGTAGATTTACAATAAATACACCAAACAAAGAAAAAGGAATCCGGCTGCGGGGAAAGTTCGCCTTTTGTGCGCCCAGAGGGAAGTGCTCAGCGCAGGTACCTCAGATACTTGTTTGATGTGCCGAACCTCCATTATTGAATTAATGGATTTATAATGAAATGTTGTTTCTGTGAATTGTTTTCAAAATTTTATGTATATTAAGTATGTACTGTCGTACTCGTAAAGGTTGGGGGGCGTTTGTTATAATAACAAACATCCTTTACTTAGTATACGACTTCATATTTATTTTATACGTCTTCATATTTATTTACAAGTTTATTTATATTACATTATTAAAATATAAAAATAACATGGTCAAGTCTACCCATGTTGGCACTTCAGCTCAATCTCCTTAATTTCCGTTTGACATCTTGTCATTTCAAATTACGTTTTATTTATAAATTACTCCAAAGTAAAACCAGCCAGCGCCCTAACATGGTATAAACTCTACAATACCATGGATAGGGATAACTTTTCTTTTTTTTTTTAATATATTTGTTCCATGAAGGAACAGGCTAAGGTCTGAGCCATACTGCCTAGTCATTAGTTTTTTATTTGTTTTTTCCCTTGATGATAATGAGTGATGATTAAGATGAATGATAAATGATGTTCCCCAAACCCCTTGAGTCCTCAGTAAAGATGTGGGACTTTACTGAGGTCTCACGCGGACTACTTGAGAGAATTTGAAAAGTGATGTTGCACTGTTTTCTTTCATTTCAAACACATAACGGTTAATAATCCACTATTATTTCACATTAATATTCGAAAAAACACAAATTTTAGAAAATAAAACAAAACTGCAGACATGACGCTTCACTTTCCCGCCAAGAAGTCAGGGATTACTTTACAATCAAGTATAACATTGATCACAGCTACAGATCACTTAACCGTGTCGCGTAGCGGTGAAAGAGTACACCACCCCCTCTCTTCCCTTGGGTGTCGTAAAAGGCGACTACAGGACTAAAGACTGCATACATCCAACCGCATAGAGCGGCGATGCTCTCACTACCTGTCACGCTGAGCACATGTGCGTCGCTATTTGGTGAAAAGTGGACTATGGCAGAGGACTGCTTTTGCGGTCCCCATTGCCTGGTCTCTGACTAACCCTTCAGGGATAATAGTCGTGATTATATGTACAGCTACAGTTCATTAGGTAGCTGAAAATTTGTTCTTTCAAATCCTTATTGTTCTGGGTTTCTCTAGTTTAAGACTAGTTCGTTATACATTGAGCTGTGTGGTGGCGGCTCATTAATACAATACTGCCAATCCCTCTCTTCCTTTGAGGGTCGTAAAAGGCGAAACGGACTAAAGACTTCATCCATAAGATATATATACATACAGAACATTATATCCAACAGCATAGAGCGGCGATGGGCTTACCAGAGGCTGAGCACATGTGCAGTTGTAATTTGGTGAAATGTTGACTAAGCAGTGGACTGCTTCTGCGATCCTCATTGCCTACATCGAGTCTATAACTAACTTCTTATCTTATTCTTAATTAATGGCTTCGCGTTTAGCATCAAGCCAATTTCAAGTGACATATATTTTTAAAGTACATTTAGTATTGTACGGTAGATTGAAATAAAATGGAGTCTCACAACACGTGTTGCTGCTAAAAGAACACGGAAGAAACTCGTCTCTAACTTTTTAGGATAATTGTCGATTATGTATGTACGGATGTATGTATATATGTAAAATCCTTATCGTTCTGGGTTTTTCTTGCAGGTATATTACTAGTTAGTTATACATATTGGTAATCATAGTGTAGGTTGACATAAAGAAGACTACTTCAAGGAACAGGAGCTGTGTGTTATCAATGTTACACTTGATTAATGTTTATTATATATTTTAGCGTTTTATTAACGCTTAAATATACTTAAGTAAAATTTTAAACACTAAAAAAAGACGACAACCTCTGGCGGGAATCGAACCACGCACCTTCCGCATTCCGGGCGGCTGCCTTAACCACTTGGCTACCGAGGTCTGGTTTTCAACCGTCGAAATTTGTCAGTGCTTGATGCTTATGTTTTT
This sequence comes from Scoparia ambigualis, assembly GCA_963921215.1. Classification (NCBI taxonomy): domain Eukaryota; kingdom Metazoa; phylum Arthropoda; class Insecta; order Lepidoptera; family Crambidae; genus Scoparia; species Scoparia ambigualis. The sequence continues at coordinate 18,337,370 of OY992505.1, forward strand.
TGCGTGGTTCGATTCCCGCCTGAGGTTGTCGTCTTTTTTCAGTGTTTAAAAGTTTACTTAATGTTACACTTGATTCAAAAGTAACCTCGTTTTAACGGAACATTCTATTATTTTATTGATGAAATGTGATGGGTTATGATCAGATTTCTTCATGTTCCCCATTGTTCTGTGGCTAATGATGCAAGACAAGATAAGATAGAAGGCAAAACTTGTTTGCTACTTTATCTTCACCCTTATTGCTGCTGAACTGAACTGATTTATCATTGAAGTGATGCCGACAGCCGCCAAAAGACGCACAGACGCCGAAACCACATACTGGTAACATTGAGTATCATCAACAATTGAATAATTATTGCTCAAAGTAAGATTACTTTGAGAAGAAAGAAAAATAATACATAGGACTAGCTAATCATCCCACCGCATCGTTAAAGTGGCGCCGGCAGCTGCCAGAGACGCCCAGTGACGCGTAGAGACGCCACAATCATCTACATCTAAAATAGAGTGTCATCAACCATTGCGTATTTATTACTTAAAATAAGCAAGAAACATAATATAATAACACTAATCATCCCACGTCATCGTTGAAGTGGCGCCGATAGCCGCTAAGAGACGCGCAGAGACGCGCAGAGACGCCGAAACCACGTACCTCTTAAATAGAGTATCATCAACAATTGAGTATAAATTGCATAAAGTAATATCGCAAAAAAAGCACTAACTAATCATTCCACGAAATCGTTGAAGTGGCACCGACAGCTGTCAAGAGACGCCTAGAGACGCGCAGAGACACCGAAACCTACCTGTAAAATACAGTAACAACACAGTATTTATTGCTCAAAGTGATCTCAAAAGAAAAATAATACAATAGCACTAATCATCCCACGACATCGTTGAAGTGGCGTAGACAGCCGCCAAGAGACGCTAAAAGACGCCGGAATCGCGTATCGGTCAAATTGAGTATCATCAACAATTGAGTATTTGCTCAAAGTGATCTCGAAAGAAAAACAATAATTATAATAGCACTAATCATCTCACGACATCGTTGAAGTGGCGCCGACAGCTGCCAAGTGACGCCAAGAGACGCGCGGAGACGCCAGAACCACCTGCCGGTATAATTGGAGTTCAAAAGTGCGCTCGCGGCTGATCCCCAATACTTTCGCCTCGCCGCTCGTGACGCTCTCCTATTTGTTTTGTCTGCGTTGTCTTTGCGAATGTCACGGCTCTGCCTTTTGAACGGTTCTATATCCGAAGCATTATATTGACGGTATCAATTCCCTTCAGATGGCAATTCGTTGGGTAAGCGCCTTATGTCTACGATTCTTGCCGGGGATATTCATTTTTACCTTTTTTGATGTAAGTGCTTTCGCATCTTCGTGTTTGTATATTATGTACCAAATATATTCACTAAATCTATACACAGAAATAAAATTAAGATTTTTAAATAATTTTAAAATAGGTTGTCTGTTGATGTGGTTTAGGTGGACATTGCGTTAGTCTACAGTTATTTAAAGTGCATTATTCAAAGAGGCAAATGTCTGCATGACCAAGAGGACGTCTTGTCTTGTTACGAGAACGGCGAAACAAATACCCGAAAGTAACTCATGCAAATACGAGAGTCGTTTCTGCCACTCGAGTAGCAAATCAAGAAAGAAACCCAGCCGGCCGCCGAGCGACGTTCACGCCTCAATCAACTGCCAACTGGCTTTGGGACGAGTGCTCTCCACGCTCGCCGTGGACTTCTCCAATCTCAAAAATACTCAACTCACTCCTTGTACATAAGTACATTGCACCACCCATGTACCAACGACGCCGGCTCTGCTTCATAACCCCAGAACAGAAATGTCCGACGTCCATAAGCCACCGCGAGCGACTTAAGATCGACATTCCAAATATGAAAAAAGAAAATAAGCGCGCCCTGACCGCTCCTCCAATCGCACACCTCGCTTTTATTACATCCATAAATTCATCATATCGCAACGGCGGCAAGGCTCGCCATTGGCCGCGCGAGAGAGATGGAGGGTCTCTCTCGCTCGCACCTCCTTCATATTAATATTGAATTTTTCTCGACCCCCGGCCCGCCACCCCGGGAGGCTCTACACTCGCTCGCCCCCGTATTGTTGTTATCTTTAATGTTGTGGAAAACGCGTTTTCTTGTGTCGTTAACTTTTATATTGCACTAGTGATACTTTCACGGGTTCGGTACATAACTTATGCCTTTTCAATTCCATATGATGTATACAAACAGTATTCAAAGGTACTTATACTGTGTTGTTACTACATTTAAATGAATCTATGAATACCTCATGAGCGTTTCTTTGAAAGTAAAACCATAGTTTAGTTGTAAATGATTTTGTAAGATCTATTCGTGGAATCGGGTTTTTATTAAATTTTAACATAGCCATACTTGAAACTTAACATTTAACGGTTAATAATTTTCTAATATAGGAAATAAAATAAAACCACAAACTTAACTTCACTTTCCCGTCAAAATACTGAGTTTTTAATATCGTACGTCAGACTAGAAGCTTGATAATGATACACCTCATCCGAAATTGTTTTGAAAGCTTCTAACAACAACAGAGCATAAATACTGATGGTAGGCAGAGTATTTCCGTTTTCCGTTCCTTTATAAAAAAAACTGTAATTGCAAGAATTCACTCAATAAAGTATCGTTAAGGAAATCAAAACAGAAACAAAGAGCATAATAAATTAATCACTCCTTCCTAAAAGGGTCCGGGCTCCCCTCCAATGTTTTCTTTCGGTATTGTCTGCTGCCAAAATTAAAAAGAGGAAACAACCCGTCTACGTCTGGGAGTCACTGACCTCGCCTTACGTACGTAAGTTATCGCACATAATATCTTTTGCCGACTTTGACCGAGAATAAATGTAATTCATAGATTACATTTTTCAGTTGTTTCAGTTCAGTTGTTAAAAGTGTGCAGTGCCGGTTGACGTGAAAAAGTGGGGTTACACAAATCGATATTTATTAAAAACTGGACATAATTATGATTTAATATGGAAGACTACTATATTTTTTTTTATAACGAATACTGTTATACGGAGTCTTCTTCTTCAGCCTGTAACTCTTACAATTTTATTATTTATTAATAATGAATCGTAAAACTTATGACATACATGTCCTCTTGTTCTCAAACAGATAAGTTGATTTTAGCGTATTTGATACATACTTAAGGGCAAGTGCATTTATCGATTTGCCCCTTGAACTAAATCGTTTTAGGTCTCTTCCTATTTTTAACATAGGTGTCGGCCACCTATCATAAAAGATCGTTGACTTTTCTTTATTTTTTCTTTCCACCGATTACTACAAATTATTTAAGAGTGAACCAGCGCCACCTCGTGACATACTTGTGTAACGTGTAACGCGCCAACTTGTCTGTAGATAGCGCTGCTTCTATTCTTCCGTTATATAATAGTACTTAACTAAAAAATTCGTATTAACCACTTAATGCTTGCTTTTGCCAATCCATAAGTACTACGCGGTTGACTCAATCAGAAATTGGTTTTTAACGTGGCATCCCTATAGTTTTGTAGAAAGCCATTAAAAAAAAGAAAAAAGATTTTTGTTGCACAGAAAAAGCTTCGAACGTGTTTACATAATCTTTTCTGTTGTCTATTCCACATCATAAAAGTTATCGTGTTTTTACTAACCGCTCCATTTTTTGCGATTTAGTTTTCGTAACATGTAATCACTATAGTGCTTTAAAGTTTTTTAAGTTTCCTAGCAATCCTATTGGGTTACCAAAGTGAACATCAAAATACATTCATATCCAAGCGAGGTTCTTAAATAACAATAATACTAAAGCAACTTAAACGTAACGTCAACAAACGTGAAAATAAACAAACCCCCACATAGAGCAGCGAATACACGGAATCTTTTTAAATTTCCTCCCTATATTTCAAAGCTCAAAAGAAATCGCTAGCAATATCTGTCTGAAAAATATATCGGATTGCTTTGTCGCAGCTTTGGAAATCGAAATCTATTTTCCTTCAAATCTAAGTGAATCCCGTGCGGATTGGAAATGTACCCTTTACCCACCGCCGGGCGAGGCAATTGATATTCCAACAATACAATGTATGAATAAAATATAAACTGAGCTCCTATCAGAGTTGTACGAGAGATCGCCCGCCGGATTTTGCCGAAATCTTTGTATCTACATTTGTTATAAGTCGCCTAGAGATTTATCCAAGAAGTAGAATAGGTGTTGCGTGCTATCCCTGTAAGCTGAAAACCTGAGTGTGCATTTAGGTACAATACTGGCATTCAACTTGATTTATTCAAAGCTATATTAATGTAGGTACTTACAATTAATCATAGATCTATTTATGTTAAGTGAATTTCTTTTTATAATATTCTCGATTTTTTCTAGATTGATGTTGGTTTTCATCAATTTAGTCAGTTTTCGTTATATATCGCTAAAAATCTTGTTTTTCAACATTTTTTAGATATTCATACGAGTATACATGCATTGTGTTTCGTTAGTGTTTTTTATATGTGCAGTAGGTATAGGTACTTTAAATTAAAACTTACATTATCCCGTTTTCACGTAGACTATTAACATAACGTTTTGAACTTGTTAGAGACAAAAATATCCAGTTACAGCAAAACACAGTAGATCAAAAATGTTCTCAACCGAGAATCCGAATGCGAAACTGTTATGCTGCGAGTAACTGACAAAGATTTATTGTAATTTCGAACCAAATAATTAATGTATATTGTAGCAATAAAGTTGCTTGTAGGTATGTCGATATCGTAATTTTCTTTATTGTTCCTTACCGCGGCGGGTAACAAATCCAGCAGGGTGATTCTACTCTAATATGCCTCAACAACACGTTACGAAAATATTAATATAGAAAATGGAAACAAATTTTACTCAAATATCACGAGTGTAATTACTATGTTTTAATTGAGTGTTAATGTTTTTCCATAAAGTAGTAAGTTTTACTTAATTCAGGTGAATCATATTTAATTCATTGCCAAAAATTTTTAATACAGGAAAATGCGTTACTGACCTAAAATTAACAGTTCATATGTTTCTGGGCTCCTTCATTTAACAGGATCAAGTACCTACCCATAAAACCGGAGTCGCCATCCAGTCAAGTTCAGTGCAAATGAATGAAATGAATGATGAAAAATATTTCATTACACTAAAAACATAAAATTAATACATAATAAACGGATGTGTTTTACAAAAGGCGGCCTTATTGTTTTTTTATAATAAATGGGCTTGCTCTTGGCCACTCACACACTTCTTATCCATAGGATTAAGAAGTGGCCGACGATGGAGCGAGCTTGCCCAGAAGCAGCCTATTCACTCGGGCTTTAAAGATGTTGGGGCTATATGCACCCGGGAACACAGACGCCGGCAGGGAATTCAATACCTTGGCTGTGCGCATTATGAATGAAGACGAATAGCGCTTGGTGCGTATGAGTGGAAATGGGAATCCATCATTTTATCGCAATTCCTTTCAACGATTTTCATTACCCATAAAACGATTCGCAGAACTTTTTGTAGAATATTTAACAAATTCTAGAATTAGGTTACATCGCAATTTAATTTCCTCAAATATTAATTATCTACGAACACAGTTCTTTGTTATTTCTTTTCATGTTTTATACATTTTCTCGAAATAATGTTACATCGAAGTTTTGTTACCCATATTTTTGTTTCATCGTAAGTTTCAGTTTGCATAATAATTGAAACATCAATTTTTACTCTCATTCATACTGTCCATCAAAAATGCGATTTCATGCAATTAATTAGTTCTGAGCGTAATGTCTTTTTAGAGCATTATTTAAAACAAAACTTAGGATAAATGTAGAAAACAGGTATTTAAATCGGTGACACATTGAAACGCAGAATGTTTATTTGCCATAATTTTAATTGACACACATCATATGGCATATAATTCAAAAAGCATAATAGCTTGTAGCAAATTTTTAATTACGCATAAACATAATAGCGCAGAATCGTTGACAGACATATTAATAAAAACCATAATCATTAAAATCTATAATATTGTTCGTCATATTTTTATTAAGGATACTTTAAAACGCATAATTGTATTATTCATAATATTGTTAGACATACTCTTACTAGGCATAATTCAAAAAAGTCATAGTTTTATAGAGCATAATTGTAAATGTTCATAAATTTATTTTCTATTATTACTATGATGTATACTTACGTACGTTAAGCAGTAAGTTTGTGCTTAAAAAGTCAGTGACAGAAACGAATCGCGGCAAACCGACTCCACGTAGTCTTGTCTGCCCTACGCTAGAGTGTAATTCAAGCCCGCGTAGGCGCGGATGGGCGAGGCGGCCAGCAAGCCGAAGCCGCGGTGGTGAGCGAAATCCGTCTGCGACGATAAGCTCGCGTGGGACCGCAAGTTTGTCCGCTCAACCATGGCCTCTCTTAAGGAACGAACTTCCTCTCCGCCGACTCTTGCGCTAGACAGATATCTCTCTGTAACCGTGCTGTCGTCTGCATACCCAACAATTCCGGGCTTGAGCAGATCGTTAATATGCAACAGGAAATGGGTAGCAGAGAGAACGGAATCCTGAGGAACCCCGGCATCAATAGCCATGACGTCAGAGGAACAGCCATCAATGACTACTCTGATTGACCGTTCACTCAGGAAGTCCAAAATCCAGACACAAAAATCAGCAGAGATGACGTACGCTGGAAGCTTGCACAGCAGACTAGCGTGCCAGACCCGGTCAAAGGCTTTCGAGATGTCAAGCGACAAAGCAAGCGCTTTGCCATACTTCTCGATTGCCTCGCCCCAGCAATGTGTAACGTACACCAGAAGGTCCCCCGTGGAACAGCCCCGCCGAAAGCCATACGACAAAAGCTTTCTATTCAGTACCCTTTCCATAGCTTTACAGAGTATGGAGGTGACGGTAATTGGTCTGATGGTGGGGTCGGCACGATCGCCCTTCTTGGGAACTGGCTGCACATTTGCAAGCTTCCAGGACTGAGGAATGGCTTCAGTAAGAAAAGAAAGGCGGTACAGACGCGTTAAAACCGGAGACAATTCAGGCTCACAGACCCTAAGTAGTCTGGCTGGAATCCCGTCCGGGCCGCTGGCTTTATTCACGTACAGATTCTGCAAAGCTTTTCTTACCTCTTTGGTGTGAATGGTGATACTTGGCATGGAAGCACCACAGTGAGGCAAAGTTGGTGGATTTGCACGGCGTGCGTCTAGTCGCGAATTGCCCGCGAACAGAGATGCAAAAAGATTTGCTTTCTCCGTTGCAGTGTGGGCCATCTTCCCATCGGGTCGCAGCATGGTGGGCAAAGTAGGCCGGCGGAAATTTGACTCGACCGACTTGGACAGGGACCGGAACTGCTTACTACCAGCAGGTTACGATGTTAATCTGGCTCCTATGCGGCTTACGTGGTCGAATCGCGCCTTGCGGATTCTTTTGCACCGCTTAGCTGCAGAGTTGAAGGCCTCCTTCTTCGCAAGAACCCTCCGAGCCCATTCTTTACAGTCACGAGCGCGTACCCAGGCTTGGTAAGCGGATTATTTAAGTGCTTCTGCGCTTGCACAATCCGCATTAAACCAAGGTCGGGCATTGTGACCGTGAGGAACGTCAGAGAATGGAATAAAGTATTTCATTCCCTGACGAATCACTTCCACTTTCGCGTTTGCATAACTAGAGGGATGGTTCGAAGAAAAACACACTTGGCGCCAAGGGTATGATGCAAAGAAGTGCCGCATCTCATCCCAATCAGCTGACTCGTAACGCCAGACACGCCTCGTGCCCCTAGGGCTGACATCAGGAGGCGAGCAGACTGATACGGATTTCACCACACAATGATCGAACTTTCCCAGGGGAGCTGAGACCGATACTGAGTGTATGATTGGGTTCGTCGTCCCGTAAAAGATCGAGACAGTTTGGCGTATGGCCATCAGCATCAGGTACCCACGATGCCACATTCACCATCTTCTCCATCAATGCTAGGGTAGCACTTTCTGCCAGTCAACCTTCGGGCAAGAGAACCCATAAAAACAAAGTAAATAAAACAAGGGCTAGTGCACAGATTAGAATAGGATATGAATACTTATATATGAAACAATACTAATAAAGATAAAAGTGAATTATATGAAATGGACTAAAATATAAATGTAAAGGAGATATGTACAGTGATAGGTAAGTGTGATAAATCAGGATTTTACGATGAAGAGTCCAGCCTGAGGAATCTTTAATTGGACGAGTGATCGAGTCCCGAGACTGGGCACATCTAATACCCTCCGGCAGGGAGTTCCACATGTGGATGGCATGTACAGTATAAGACTCAAAATCCTACAAAAAATCCTGCAAAATCCTACAATAAGACAAAATACCAAACTAGGTTTTATTAATATTGCCATTCCATAAAGCTTCAAAGGTTTTTCTATTTCTTATAGTGATTGTAACTTTCGTAAACGTAAGTAGAAATGGAAGAATCAAAGAAAAGGTAATGAAAAATATTGCCAGCCTTTCATTACCTACATTTTGGTTTTCGTATCTAAATACGTACAAATATGACAATAAAAAAACCCATATTAAAAATCTAACACTAACGTCACGTCACTTTGGTAAGGAGAAAACTGCGTGACATTTATACTAACACAAGAATAACCCTGCGTTTGTCCTTCCCCTACTCATTTAGCTGTCGGAGAGCTATTTAATACTGCGAGTGACCCCCGGCGCGTCTTGTAAATATATTGAACACATCTGCCGGACACCGGACTTGCTCTCAAAGTAATAAATTAAAGAATTTAAATAACTCTCGCTTCGTTTTCGCGCGTAAACGTAACCTTTATGGCGCCAAATTACATTGGGTTAATCACCATTAAAGTGTTTAGAAGTAAAAGTGGTACTTAAAGGATATAAAAGTTATTTTTAAATTGCGCATCCTTTCTATGTCCCTTAAACTCGTTGTACAAATTAGGAACATAAATATGGAATTGTGCTTAATTTGGTGCACCACCACCACAGTATTGTCTGCGTTTCTTTTTTTTTAATTTTATAATTAATAAAATATTATTCATAAGAAATCCTAACATTCATATGCAAAGCAATCCACCAAACCAAAAAACAGCTTTATAAAGTAGCTCACATAAACCATTTAGGTTTCTGTTAATTTTAAAGTTTTTTTTTCTTCTTTACCTAAAATCAAAGATTACCTAAAGTTTCTTACGGCCTAAATGTCTCCCAATTTTATGCTGAATTGTAAACCTGTCACTGCACAGAAATATAACAATGGTAAACTCAAATACTATGAAGCATAAGTAGTCTGTGGGATAGTGATCTGATTAATACGCACTTACTAAACAAAATGTGATATTTTCCGACAAAGATCTTTTTCTTTAACACACATAATTAGTCATGGACTTTTAGCACAATTTACTCTTTTTTTCCTTCTTTTTTTTAATTTAACCACTAAGGTTTATATTTAGTGCTACTAACTAACTAACAAGTAGGTAGATCCGTATAGTGTTGCATTTCAACTAACTTTCGTTTCTTGGATAAGCGGGTTGCGTAGTAAGTACGTATGTTGCTTTTTCCGTTTAAGTTCAGTCTTATTTTTATTAACTATTCAACTGTTTCCTTCCATTGTTTTGGAAGTTACTTCGCGTATCCCAATCGCGTGGCCTTTTGCCTCTGTCAATTCTGTAGTTTTCTTTATTTTAGCAAATAGAAATTTGTGTGATTGTAGGCTATTAAAACTAGAAGAGACAAATATTCCTAAAAAAAAGGCAAATCAGCCGCGGGCATTCACGCCAGTCTTCATCACCTCTGAAAATCTTCCCCGAGAGTAATAATGTTGACTTCTCATCTAGCAAGCTCGTAAGAAACTTAATTTCTTTGATAAAAAGTATCCCTAACGTTGCTGAATATAAGTTGACATATATAAGCTGATAATACAATAATGTTATTCATTAAGTTTTCGTCCTAGTAAGATTTTGCATGGTATAAAGCGACACTACATTATTTTATCTGTACCTTCAGTACAGATAAAATAATATAGTGTCGATTTATAACGATATAGATATAATTACATTTACTTGTAATTGTCAAAAAATCATTTTTATGTATAGATAGCGTCCCGTTATACTTTTATTGTAACAGTAGAAGGCTGTGTATCTACAGTACCTTATAATAACACATCCAGTTGAGGTATGAGTAGTCATCGCATATATTTAACAAAAAAAGGCTGAAACAGATTATTGAAGATAATGGAACCTCCAGAGTACACCCATAATAATAAAGCCTGTAAGTACATCGCAAATCCTTAACTTTGTACGGACGATGCGAATCTTTCAACATCTTAAATAAAATAGTCTAGCGTAGTGCTATATGGCCGGTATCTTATGAATTAAATATGAGCGCTTTATTCGATTCCCCAGTCCCTCGATATCTGATAATAAAAAAGAAATTTATCGCACACACGGAGTAGCCGGCCATCTCATCGGCCGCTATTTTTTACGGCGTCCTCCGTCGACAATCGGTTCAAAGGAACCCCTGTCCGAGCGTTCGATGACAGAATTATTTATCAGTTTGAAAAATGACGGAAATTGAATGTAGTCGCAATGTTTACAACGCATTTTCTGTCCGCCGTCCTCGGGGGCTCCTTCCCTCGCGTTCCGATGTCCACTTTTCAAAGAGGCCGCTCGGACGAGGGTCGAAAAAGTGTCCCCAGAGTGAAAAAAAAATAAAAAAGTATATTGTATCCACGCTTAGCAAATGTTGCACGGGTGGTGTCAGTTGACAAAAAAGTAGTGGCGCGATCAGCGCAGCGCACGGCTGATAGTTTATTCATCTCGTGCGTATAATTGGTCGTCGCAGCGGGACGACATTACAGTACGAGTATGACGCAATCTATTTGAGTGACCGGGGCCGCCGCGACGCCACGCCCTGGGACGTCTCCACTTCCGACTTCGATATATTGAATTATCCAACTCTGATAAAAGAACTTTGAGCAGCGAGACGGGCTTCGTAGCGCATTACGATCAAAAGTGTTCCGCTGAGAGCTTGTCGTAGCTATGTATGGGGCTTTTGCTAGTTTTAGCTCTTGAAACACATTATAAGGCCCGAATGTTGCTAAGTTATGGAGCGATCATAACAACAGCGTGCTATAACTTTTGTTCTCTGAACAAATGTTATAGCACGCGAATAGATAGTTTTGACTGTTTTGACAGATTATTGAATTTGATTGAGATTAGTAAGCACTAAAACAAGTTAATTACTTTTTTCATATTCGTAAGTAATAATAAAACGTAAGCTGTTAGTGGAAAACTTCATTTAACAGAGGGGTCTACTTTCAAAACCCCCTAAAGGCACTTTTTCACAACGAAGATGTTTAAATTTTAATACAAAACCACGTAAAGCATCGTTCGCGACGACAACAATAACGCCCAATAGCGACAAACTGTTCTAAAGTTACGTGTCGTAATAAAGTTCTGCTATTGGCCAACTCTATTTTAGTGGAATTTTGGTAGTGGTGGTAAGTGTTAACTCTTGTGAAGACTGGTGTTTTGGTGGGTTTTGATACAAATGTCACTTTTCCTAATGGCTTTTAAAAGTGTTTTAGTGGGATTTGTTACAGAATCATTAGTGGATCATGGAAGGAATTCATTGTATTTTGTTTTTCTGGTAATAGTTAAATTTTTACACATATTTGTTTTAGGGGTTTTGAAAGTTGACCCCTCTTTATCAAATAAAAGAATCCTAGGTATTTATTTAAAAATAATGAAATATTTTGACGGAAGTTACTTTTAACAAAATGTAACGATTACAGCTTGCTGTCAGAAACGTTCGGGAACTAAACGCCGATAGCCATGGTCGTATTCACTCATGCTGTTTTTAATAAACATGAACTAAGGTTTTAAAATGATTGTGTCTTCAAAAAAACGAGACAGCCTCCGTTTAAACCCAGTGTAACATTAGTCCGCGTTTATTAATAACATGGAAAAAGCTTTTCAACTGTTTTTGTCTGACTGGCTGTTTCTAAATCCATGATAATATTTTTATATGACATGACATATATCTATAAGAGAACCGAAAACATTAGCTTTCGATATTGGAACAACTACGGTGTTTCTGAACAAAAACAGGCTATAGTATTCAGAAACGTATGACGCAAGACGCCGCCGCAAGTACGTTGGGTAAGTACGTCTACGCTCCAATTACTCTATGTAAATTAATTTATCCCAAGTGCCAGGCAAATTAATTACATAAAAAGCGTATTTAATTAAACGGCGTCCTTGTTGGGCAAATGAGTTGATAATAAAACGATAATAAACAAGCGCCTTTGTAACAAACTATAACAGATCGGTAATTGCTTCGACGATGGCTGCTCGCGTTATTACGCCTTTTACGAGGCCGTATGGGGTGAATAAAACATTTTTACGAGCGGCCATGGCTGCTATTATACGTACCGGTATATCCGCCAGGTAATAAAGTATAAAACTGTTTATACGCGCCACTCTAATTGCGTACATAGTATTTATCACGGGGATAATTTAATAGTGACGCGCTGGGTGATACGTTATTGCTCTCATTGTGTTCGTCTGCTTGCGATGTGCGAATATGTTGGGAATAGCGATGCCTGGATCCTATTCTTAACTTAGTGTAAGTTAGCGAGTTAACTAGAGAGTTCAGTGTTGTTAGATACAAACCTTCATACATATAATCTTGACTATTGTTCCCGAAAGGTTAGTCAGAGACTAGGCAATAAGGACAGCACAAGCAGTCCTCTACCATAGTCCACTTTTCACCAAATAGCGACTGTACATGTGCTCAGTGTTGTTAGATGTAGTGTATAACTTCTATTCGAATTTAACAGGGAAGTTGAAGTTTTTGGAAGCTTACTTACATACTCTTACGATTATTAGCCTTAAAGGGTTAGTAAGAGACTATACACCGAGATTTTTCATTGGTTTTGGAGCCGAAACCCTGTTCATGTTTATCATCAGTAGAAGCTATTTAGCTTTTAAAACTAAAAAATATGACCATAAAAAAATCATAAAAAAATATCAACAAAAAGTGTACGAACCCTTAGTACCGGACGATCCTAAGAAAGTCAATGACCGTGGTGCTTCAAACGCTCCGCCGCCGGCGCAGGCGGCCGGCCGGGAAAGTTCATAGGGATCACGGATACGAGTTGATAAGGAGGACGTTACTACATGTTTTCGACAAAAAGTCACTTTTACAACTTTTTTCTCTTTGCTCGTAAAACAATTATTATTTCATAAATAGGTACAAAACTTTTTTTGTATTATAACGTTTTCGGCTCCAAAACCAATGAAAAATCTCGGTGTATAGGCAATAAGGACCGCAGAAGCAGTCCTCTGCTAACGTCTGGGTTTCACTACATTATAACTGCACATGTGCTTAGCATGATAGGGAATGACCCCATCGCCGCTCTATGCTGTTGGATCTGCGAGAATGTTTGGAAGAGCGGTACCTGCATCTAATTTTTATTTTTTTATTTTATTTTACTGGTTCAAGGGTAACATACAGCTTAAGATAACACTTATTAATACAACTTATTCGAATTGTGCAAAAGCTAACAAAGTTTCCACTGGTAAACGAACACAAATAGTTGAGCAGGCACTGAACTAGAACTCGACTTATGTAAAAAAAAATAATGATTAGTAACAAAAGTAACTTAAAATATTCTTCCTAATATTAATCTAACAATATGAAATAAGAGTAATACAGATGAAAATTTTAACTATAAAATCCTTACCACTCACTTGTGGAAATTTTCAGACACAGAAATTGGCGCAACTGTCAACGTCGAATTTGACAAAATCGAGCATAGACAATGCGATATTTTGCGATCACGATGCATAAAATGTACCACAGAACCGAAATAATCGACCTTGTTCATACTAAAGTAGTCTGTAAGTATATGAAAACACAGTACAAAGTCAATTGTGTCTTTATAGGTGCGGTCTCATGCGACCGCTTGGGGTTTGAGAGGTTATAGGTTACAAATTCCTAACTTAAAAATATAAGTTAGCGAGTTAACTAGAGAGGTTAGTGTTGTTAGATTAAAATTGAATTCAATTCAATTTGTTTACGCTCTCACCAATTATCTAGACCAAGATGAGTATTCTTTTGAAACTCGTTAATATGGTAAGATAACGGATACATATACATAAACATAGAAAAAAACAACCAGACCTGAAATCAATATAGAAAAACCGTTTTTCTCTTAATTGACACGACCGGGAATTGAACCCGGGACCTCAGGCGTGCTAACCACTCGACCACGGAGGTCGTCAAAATGATATACTTAGAAATTTGTTTATCTTCAATTAGAATTTAAAACCGATTATAAAGTTTTTAGAAGCTCACATACAAACGGTCATTTACGACTATTATCCCCAAAAGACTAACCCGGCAATGGGGGCAGCAAAAGCAGTGCACTACCAAAGTGACGTTTCACCAAAGAACAACGAAATTTCGGCGGATTTTCGTTTGCTATTTAACCCATAGCCAGGCAGCGATCTTATAACGACCACCATATTTTAAACTTTATTCCCTAAACATAAGGTCAAAAACCATTGAAACTTTTAACATGCTGTGCCTGTTAAAGGGTTAAAGCGCTTTCCATTATTTTTGAAACTTCAAACAAGACTTCTTGGCGGGAAAGTGAAGCGTCATGTCTGCAGTTTTGTATTATTTTCTATATTTTGTGTTATGTCGAATATTAATGTAAAATAATGGTAGATTATTTACTGTTAAGTGTTTGTGGACATTCATGAGTGTTAGCAAATAAAACAAAACAGTGCAACATCACTTTTCAATTTCTCTCATGAAGTCCGTGTGAGACATCAATAAAGTGCTTTATTGAGTCTCGAAAGGTTTGGGGGGAAATCCATTTACCATTAAACGTTCAATATCACTCATTATCATCCACTTATTTAATTAAAGAAAATAATAATTCTTACTATTAAAAACTTGACACTGGCTAAATGTGCTGATCGCACGAAGCCATTATTTAAGAGAAAAAAAACTTCAAACAATTTTCTAAAAATTTATAATCTAAATGCCAAACCTATTTTGTATGTACGTAATTCGGAAGGAATTGAAACCACTGTAAATAGCAAACGAAAGTCGGGCGAAATTTCGTTTTTGAGAAAGAGAGTACTCTGCACATGTGATCAGCGTGATAGGTGGTGAGCTCATCGCCGCTTTATGCTGTTGGATGTATGTGCAGTCTTCAGTCCGTTAGTCGCCTTCTACGACATTCAAGGGAACCGATGGGTTACTAGTTTTAATAATATCCGCCACCACACGTCTCTAAATCTATTTATTTGTATAGATTAAAATCGAATACCCTTTTTACCCCTATCCCGCCCTTCCGTCGGACTGAATGTTGATGCACGAATGTCTAGCCCTACGGAAATCTTCCCTTTGTTAGGGAAATGGTCCGCGTGCATTTTTAAAATGTTCACCTTTTCTACCCGCACACAATAAGTCAAAACATGATTGTATTTAAGTATAGATGTTCGTTGGGGCAGCGGTTAACGAGTTCGGGTTGCGATCGTGTATGTTAAGCAACTTTTAAAATGCGGCTCCCCGGATGGGTGGCAGGATTCAATTGTTTCAATTCAAGCTCTCCTACTGTTGTTGTTCAGGCTGTTCTCGTAATATTACAGTCATAAGAACTCACATTTTGGACGATTCTAAAGCGTTTATTAATGAAGTACCTATCCTTGAATAAAAATATTTAAAAAAAATATTTTGATTTTTGAACACAAATAGGCCCAGCACCCACTAGCGCCAGCTTAGTGGATTACGGCCCGATCTACCCATATACTATTCTCTGTTGTCCAAGTTACATAAAGGTTAACGAGCTAAACAATACAGAAGCTAAAGTTCCCGTGAACAAAGTCACGGACACCGACAGCCTTAAAATGAAAGACGAAAAGCTGCTCAACAAATACTCGTCCGACATCCGAGTCACGACTGTGCAAAATCGGCGAAAATAAAAACAAACGTTACTCTCCGCCCGGCGAGATGGAAAATGCAATATTGAAAAGCGCGCGATGTCATAAAGACTGACACGGCCATGGACAAAGAACCGTATTGCCTACTACATACATACATGAAATGACTATTATCCATGAAAGGTTAGTCAGAGACTAGGCAATGAGGACAGCAAAAGCAGTCCTCTACCATAGCCCACTTTTCACCAAATAGCGACTGCACATGTGCTCAGCGTGACAGGTGGTGAGCCCATCGCCGCTCTATGCTGTTGGATGTATGTGCAGTCTTTAGTCCGTTAGTCGCCTTTTACGACACCCAAGGGATACTCTAGTTCGAATGACTTTACCTCGATGGTCATTACCTCGATGTCTCTGCCTCGACGGTACACTTCACCGATGGCTCGTTAGCTCGAAAGGTCAATTTCTCGAAGGATCTCTTCCTCGATGGGTCTTTTCTTCAATGTTCTTCGATGGTACATTTGATCAATGGGTTGATAACTCGAAAAAATCATAAAAAGTAGTTATAATTCCCATGACTTTTAGAAGTCTGCCTTATTTTTATTGTGTATATTTAGTAACATTTTGATAAAAGAATAAGACAAAAGTGTCTTATGAACACTAGAAATGGAAGAGAGGGGGTGGTAGTATTCTTTCACCGGTACGCGACACGGTTTACTAGAATGTTAATAACTACATACATACATACATACATACATACATAGGTATATATAATCACGACTATTATCCCCAAAGGGGTTAGTCAGAGACTAATCAAGACCGCAGAAGCAGTGCACTGCCACAGTCTACGTTTCATCAAAGAAAAACTGCACATGTGCTCAGTGTGATATATGGAGAGCCCATTGCCGCTTCGTGCTGTTGGATGTATGAGCAGAATTGAAGTTAAATGTTATTTTTTGTTATTTTTAGAACTTTGTAATGAACTACGAATATAAGACTTTAAACTATCGCGTTGCATTGCATTAAAACTGTTTTAATGGGACCTCACACGATTAATTTTGTAAGTAAGTACATATCTACTTACTGCTTGTCACAAGCGAACAACTGTTGTTCGCTTGTGACCACGGCCGCAGCATCGCGGCCGAAACGTCAAGCAGTAAGTAGATATGTACTTACTTACAGAACTACGAATAGTCTTAGTTTTGTAATGTTCATCTGTCTGGTTGAATGATACAATCAATTACCACATTACAGCCCTCTTTGAAGAACGTTACAAGTTAATATACCAACAGAACGGGAAGAAACAATTTTTTTTATTGACCAATCACAATGACAGAGCATGCATTAATTAATTAATTATTGAAAGTAAAGTTAAATACCTACAATAGTGGCATCTCGCCATTGAGAAATTTTAGTTCATAATTATATTACACTCGTAGCCCAATCATCTAATGTTAATCGTGAAACAGATATTTAACAAATAGCTAATATTACTGGTCAAAACTTATTGGTGCAAACGACACGCCTAATCATCAAATCATAACACAAAGCACTCAGATATAATAACCAGAAAGTGTTGATTGGACAAGAGGCTCCCCTACCTACCGCTTGTTATAATCATAACAGAATATCATAACACCGCCCGCCCTACAGGAAAAACTGTCTTGCATTTCCTCGCCCGCCCACAATTTCATAACGGCACGCGATTGGCCGTTATGACTTTATATAATATCATAACGAGCGGGGATTGGACGAGGGCGAGGGCGCGGGCGGCAGCTTATTAAAGGTTACTGCACCTTATAAGCTCCGCGGCTCGATAAATATATCTCCCCGGTCGAGTATGAGGAAGTGCCGACCGCCGCCCTGCCGGATCGATGGTGATCGCCCATATCAACAGAGGAGCGGGCCTTTTGTTTTTTGAAAGATAGACTGGTTCGCCTACTATGGTATTTACAGCATAACCATATTTTAGTAGCGGGGACTAGAAAGTTAAGGTTCCTCTAGCTATAGTGACCGAACAACACCGGAGGTTTTCTAGTGGAGGGATGGTGTCTCGCAAGCTATCCTCTACTACATTCTAGGGGTTCGAGTCAGTTGACGAGACTAGACAAAGAGCCCATTTAAAGGCTAGGCTAGGCCCTTTACTCGATTTAAGCATGTGTAGAAGAAATTCCTGTGGCTGGTATAGAGCTGTAATTCTGGTATTCGTACTCTTATTCTACGAGTGACTTGGGCGTAGGCAGCATAGCGTAACATAGTGTGTTATTGTAAGCGGAAAAGCACATGTCTGTACCTGCTATAAGGCTTATATGAATTTTGGTCTTCGTCGTCTTTTTCTTCGAATACTCACTTATTACCAACTAAATTTGATAGGAAAATATGTTATTATTCTTGCTTAGGAGCTTAGGAGCTTATTTTACAAATAATTAATTTGCATGTTGTGTTCACAGTTATAACGCCATGCAGTAGACTTGTATCCCGTATGTTATATTTTTAAGGTATTTTTGCTGTAATGACCAGTTAGTGAACCTAAAATTAAAAAAAAAATACTTGAGCGTAGGCTAGTGTGCGTAGTGTGTATGTAGCGTATAGTGAAAACTAGAGGGGGGGAGAGCTGCATGGGAAAGCCGCTGCCGCCCGCCGCCGCTCCGAAAACGTTATAAATCATTTTCCCGCAGCTCATGGAGCGCGGCCGGTGGCGGTGGCCACACGCGGCCCGTGTCCGGCTTGTGCCGCGCCGCAGCAATGCCGCACGGGAGCGCAACAGTTATGGGAAATATAGAAAATACATAAATTGTTATCTTACGGTCACAATGTAGTATTTATATTTATGTTATTATGTGTAGGAGCCCCGTATATGCGGAGGCATCACAAGGGATCGAAAATATTCAACGAGCTCAACGAAATTACTAGGTGTTTGGCCTATACGTCACCTGGCATCTACCATCAGATTCTATACAGTACTCGATTGTCATTCTTCGGAATGAACTCTCTTAAAACACGTCGCTCCATGTGGGATCTCTTATTTCTCCATAAACTCTTACACGCAAGGATCCAATGCCCCGACTTGTTAAACGCTATTGGTATAACTGTACCCCGTTGCATCGCGTACCTCTCTATAAGACCTTCACTTTGCCTCGATGCAGGACCAATCTCGAGCTTCATTACCCTTTGGCTAGAATTTGTAACTTTTATAATCATATCAATGCGAAGTCATCCATCCGAACTAGACATTTTAACTAACTCACAAAAAACTTTCAAAGATAATGTGCTGAAACTACTCGACTAATAACTAAAAACTATGAATAATTGGTATAATATATTAATATTTTTATATTTTAAATCTGTTTTTAACCCTTTTGGTAACTTATGTGATTTTTATTTGATTTATTTTAATTTTACATGATAATCAGTTATACTTTGATATTATTATAATTGACTTCTGATTTTATTTTTATTTCTGTATAATTGTTATCAAATTTTTATTTTGTTTTTTTAATTTGCTCATTTATAGTGTAATTTGTTAAAAATAATCTGAATATTTTTGCCTCCCTTTAAAAATGCTGTCCGTGCTCATAATAGGCTGACATAGATTAGATAACTCTTTTATTGCAACAGTTTACATATACAAATACATACAAAACAAGAAAATAGGTAAAATACATAGTCACAATTTGGCGGTCTTATCGCTATGAAGCGATTTCTTCCAGACAACATATTAACTTGTTGTTTTGTAATAATATCTATTTTGTGTCCATTTATGTTTTTGCTGTAAGCACTGCTTATTAATATATAAATAATAACTGAAAACAGCACATCAAGAAAGAAGTTTCTTTGTACGTCACTTTGTTGCATGTTGGTATGTTGGCAACATACAGGTATTTCTGTTATTGACCACGTATTCAAAATTTAAAAATTAATAATATAATGTTTTTAACAGTTTAACAGTTTTAACAGTTTAACAGTTTTAAAGAAATTTTTTTATGAATAAAGCAGATAAGCAGTGCCTACTTAGTTAATTCTTTTAAAAGAATAACAAACAAAAGCACATTAGAGTAGCCAAGTCCAAATCATTTGTAAGTAAACTTAGTGTGTATAAAAGAATATATTTGTCATACGCTACACATTACTAGCCACCGTCTTGTCTAATATCTATCGTCATAAAAACAAATTTATCAGCTTTTTTGTTTTCCATTAGACTTAAGATATCATCTCAGTGGTTGAAAACTTCGGATAGAATGCGATTTTCGTGACTAACCATCAGGTAAGATAGTAAATTTGTCTTCCTAATATAAAAAACGCTAATATCATTAACAAACTGCCAAATTAAAATGAAGAGGCACTTTGTGGGCCGGCAGAGTGAGGGTGACTGATGCTACGTCTCTTACGCTGCACCAGTTGTCCTCGCGCCTGGACTTCATTTCCACTTAACATCAGATGGAGTGGGGTCATTTGCCGGGCTTAGAATAAAAAAATAAAAATAGCAGCGAAATCCTCATACTGATTACAAATCAAACCGGACTTAAGAAACGGTACTAGGTACTTACTATTAAACGATGATAAATTTTCGCGTTGAGCCAGCACCGTGAAAACATCGCGTGATACTTTATGCATCAGTTTTAATTAATGCAACAGAGTGATAATTACACTCAAGAGTTATTAGAATTATTGTAGAACACAGATCTATCGATCCGTTTTACATGTGAAACATCAATTGTTTACAGAACATTTTATTGTATAAATGTATGTATGTCTTGTGTGATAGTCACGAGCTAGGCTCAGTTTTTCACGGGACCCCCCTTAAGTTTCAATAAAGGTTAGGTGTGACGTTGTGAGAAGTCAATTTACTAATTTAAGTTACGTAATGTTTGATTGTTTGCGTTAAAAAATGCTCAAAAAAAAAAAATTTCAACGTTTCATTATATTTCATTTATATTAGTAATTAATTTCGCATTTTATTGAAGTTTAATGAGTGTATAGAGAAAGTGGTATCACTAAAGATACTACCAACCCCTCTATTCCCTTGGATGTCGTCGATCCAACAGCATAGAGTCAGATGGGCTCGCCACCTATCACGTTGAGCACATGCGCAGTTGTAATTTGAAAAGTGTATGTAAAAGTATAGCAGTGGACTGCTTTTGAGGTTCTCATTGCCTAGTCTCTGGCTAAAACTTTGCTGATACTAGCCGTGAATTTATGTATGTACAACAAACTTAACTTTCTGTTAAGGCGCTATATTCCCATTTTTAACAATTTTGATTGATTGTACCGCCACCAATGTAAAACATACAGTTCTAAAATTCATATATATTATAGTTGAACCTATTATCTAGTGACTCTTAAAGATAGAAACATGATTGGTGACACTTCACTCGATAGAAAATAAATTCAAAGGTAGCTAGCTCTGTTCAACATTTAAAAGAGCTGTAAGTCAGATAATACATTAATAAATGACTTAATTATTTTACCAATAGAAGAAACTTTTTATTATCTAGTGAATGCAAAAGACACATTTTTTTTATTTTACTTATTTTTTCTTTTATAGGCAAAAAACCTATAAAACGCGCTTATTCGCGCCGCTTCACTGTTATACCCGTCCCTTACCGTCGTACCGTCGAGAGAGCGAGAGAGAAGCGCTCGGAATACCTCGCCTTAACAGCATTTAAGAGAAACAGAATAGTGGTTACAAAAGTGTCAAATAGAACACTACCGAACTTTTTTGTGGACGTCCCTTAAATTCGTCGTAGCACTCGCCAGAGATTCGGTTTGTTAGCTATTAAAAAAGCTACTACGAGCCTACGGAGCGTGCGCGAAAAAGAAACCGCTCGCAGCGTGCAATATGCACATAACTCGTACATCGCCGCCCGGATTCCCTCGCTGAATAGTGCCAACCACTTTTTCCTCATCTGCATTTTACATACCCATCAGTGGTACACGCGTACTATTAGAATTACGTGTTTATGATTCAGTAAAATTCTCTGTTGCAGCAAAAAACAAATGAGTTTGCAAGAGCGAGCGGTCGAATTTAGTTATAAGTAAATCTGGATCGTAAAACGTTATCGGAAACGATAAGATGCTGATATGATGATGATATGATACGCATTGATGAGTTTGATTGCAGTTAAAAAAAATGTTTTTTTAGTTAAGTATTTACATTTTAGTTACATACTTTTTTTAATTAATTATTAATTTATTTTAATAAATTAATACATTTTTTCTAAGTTTACGAGTGAGTATACAATCAGTAGGTAGGTACACATGCACGTACATAAAGAACCGTGAAAGAACATAAGTACCTGCCTACTACAAGAAATCATATTAGATGCATGGTTTATAATGGATTCCTATATATATTAAATATAACAAAGATAAACCAAAAAACTAAAGCACCATTTAACTAATTTTGTCACTAATTTCATTAAGTGTTAGCCTAAAAAGATATATAGTTATTTAGACCACATGCAAGTTTTCAGTGTAACTTTTATTGAAATTATGTAGCTGTTTTAACAGACTAAGGAGAAAACTTTATCAAAATTGAACAAAACATGTCTATAATTTATATTTTCGGCTGATTTTCATTGATGGCATATAAATAAGTTTACTTAAACTATGCTCCCATGGTATTGGTAGAGCCGCTATTTTGAATGTCTACAAATCACTCCAGTTCACTGTGGTTTACAGTTTACTGTGGTCGTATGTTTGTGAAAGTTACAGTGTTGAGATAAATGTCAAATAGTTTCACCTTTATATTGTAAAACAAGTATTTTTTTATTTGGTATATCTAATAGGCATACGTCCCATTTGATTGTTAACGATTGTCGATGGTTATGGATGATTTTAACCACGTATTACTAATTGTTACTGTACTGTTAGTTAAAGTGCCTCTTTTCTTTTATTTAGTAAACATCATACCCTTCAAACCTTAGCACGAAATACAAGTAGGGCATGCAAGATCGTTCTCGCGAGATCTCGTTTTCGCGAGATCTCGGCCTTTTAGCGAGATTGATCTCGGGCAAAAATGGGCGAGATCTCGCGAGTTTAACGAGATTGCGCTCGAGCATAAAAACGTCTTATGCGAAGCTTTACTTTCAAAATAATTCGTAATAATGGCGTGTGATGTGAACTAAACAAGCCAAGCCTTTCGTTTGATTGAAGAAATATAATATAATAGAATCTCTAATTGCTTATAGATCTCTGAGAAGTTATAGTTTTCTTTAATTGATAATAATATCTCAGTTTAATAGTCAACTCAACTTAGTTAATGAGTTTCATTTTACAAAAGAAGTTATGAAAGAACTGTTTTATTATTAAAAGACTTTTGTTTGATGTTAGAAGAGAAGACTGGTTGTTTATTTCATTTCTACTTTGACTAGATACGTCAAAGTTTAGTACTTAAAAGTTTATTAAAAAATATATAGATACGTCAAACAATGCTAAACAAATAAATGTTTATTTCATAATACCTATACCTAAATCTTATTATTTTTTCCTAATTTATTCAAATACTGTGATTATTTGCAAGAATAAACACACAAAACTGCCAATCTCGCGAGATCTCGAAATTAGCGAGATCTCGCGGTATTGTTATTCATAAACTCGCGAGATCTCGATACAATACAAGATACAACTTGTATCTTTCTGGCGGTAAGCTGGCATTGTATTGGCTTGTATTATACAAGCGAGCAGCAGCTAGCCGCTTTATACATTTTTTTTACAAATTAATAAACTATTTTTTTGTTTTAATATAACTAAACTTAACTTTCTATAATAATATGTCTCATCTGTCCGTCTAATCGCAAAATCGACTTCAATATTGTTGATTTTCACCTGAGTACCTACTCTTTTCTCATATCAAAACTCTTATCTTATCGTCCTCAAACTAAGTGTTGTTTTGATGTGCGACATCAAAGTTACAACAGCCATTCATGCGAATCACATAAAACAACATTGCCCTTTATCAGAGTTCAGTTTTCCTCCCCGACGGTACTTCCACGAGTTACGTGAAAACATGTTTCATTATATCGAGCACCACGTCGATAGAGCTCATGGCAATGCGGAGCTGGCGAACTTTGCACAATTTATCAAATTGAGTTACCGAGGGGCAATATCGCAGAGCGAACGCAATATTGCAGCGCGTGACCGCGTCTGCAATACGCGCTCAATACATCGGCCGGCGCCGGGCACGTCCGCCGCCCCCGCCCGTCTTGCCCCTGCCGCCCGCCCGCCCAACTGACCACCTAGATATTTAGCTAACAATGCTCCGCGACCGACGGCTACCTACGCGCCGTCCTGCTCACACCCCCTGCGCCAGACCGAGACGCCCGCGCTCCGGTCATCGCTATATTTATTGGCGACGCTCATAAGTACGCGGGTCAGGTTATAAGTTTCCTCGAAATGAATGGCCGAGGCACGTAGGAGGCGAGCGCCCGCCGGGCTTAACAAGAAGGCACCTCCACCGAACTCAGGGGGGCGACCCCACGGCCGCTGGCGTTATAATTAAAAACAAAAGAATACACAGCCTCTTGGCCGCCGTTGTTCGTTCGACTTTCATGAGAAAAAAATGCAACGGCTGACAATTAAATTCGAGAGAAGAATGACTACTGTTTTTTGTTTCAGTTATTTATACAGGCTCCCAGTTTTATTTCAGGACGTGCTGTGCCAATTTATCATTTAGTTTTTGCTGACAATGACAGCGGAATGTAACATTTCTTTTTACTTTAATATTCACATTTAAGTCATCATTTATCCTTACCAATAAGAGGTAGGTTACTTAAATAAGTTACGGCGTTTTATTTTTGTTATGTTCTGTTCTAATCGTATAATTATGTATAAATAAACTACTAACGCTAAAAAGGATAGAAAAAGAAATGACAAAAATTAAAATTAAAACTTAAGATACTAAAAAATATCTAAACATTCAATAGTAGCGTTAGCTTATTAAATCTTTTTACGCCACTGTTGAATGGATGTAGCACGTCCGTTGCGGTGAAATTAATCTTATAAATAAACCATCAGACCCATGTGGCCGGCGTCACATTTCATGCGGCCCTATTACAAATACCATTACGGAGTTCGCAGATGACCGCACGTTTTATAATGCGAAGGCAGCGGGCGCCCCCGCCCCCAAGACCCTCGCCACCCGCTCCCTTGACCATCGACCGACAATTGTAAATGGCACATAAAATAAATGAATGTGCAGCGGGACTCGCCTCTGCAGCAGACAATATAAATTACGAGCGGACGATTATATTCCGGCGGGAATGAAGCGTTCTCCTTCAGATGCACGCCGTACATTGCCGGCCGGCGTGGGCGAAGGCTCCGGCGGCGCCGCGCCCGCCGCCCGCGCCGCCCGCGCCCGCTCTCGTTAGCCGTGCGTGTAATTGCCTACTTTGTTTTTAGGAGTTGCTTTGATTGGGTATCACTCTTCATTTTACACGGCTCTTAAACCTTTTGATATGTTTCATTCGATGTCTTAATACGTTATAGTTACTATTTTTTTCAAAGACAACAAGTGTGATAAAGCTGTCATAGGTTAGTTAAGAAATAATTGAGTCCAGAGATGACCGCTGATAGAGGAAAACGGAAGAGTTATTTTTTTGTACGCACAAGTAAAATAATGTTAGTAGTTTTCTAAGGTATTTCGGTGTTAGCTGCCGATAGCTTATTTTTGAATTCTTATTACATATCTAGATTTTTATCAAGTTTAAGTGCATGCGTAGTATAAGAATTTAACTAAATCTATAACAATTTTAATAGAATGTTATGTATAGAATATAACATTCTATTATAATTGTTGGGTAGTAACTACATAACCAAAATTTCAATTTCACAAAAAGCAATTGAAGATGGGTCTTTGTCTCGTGATAATATATATCCCCCATAGAGGAGAGCTAATGGCAAATTTCCAATAACAGCTCATTGATCTCACTAAGTGAAATTTATGGTATAATTAGAGTAACCTCGCTCGCTGAACATATAAGGGAACGCTGTTTCTATACTGTCGAAGTAATGTACAACGTTTTTATATTTAGCTCCTTGTAGTCGTTATTGGATAATATTATTTAATATAATATTACGGGAAGTTAAGATTAATCTTGACAATATTATTAAAACACAAGCTAAGATTAAGTTTTTTAGTTTTTCATTATCTAAAAAGGCAAGTACTTTATTAATGACAATGGAGGTAGCTGCTTATCACAACTAATCATTATATCGGAACGTTTCAGCTTAGCCATACTTATTGTTTGTTGGAAAAAGTGATGAACTTTCCCATAAAAATTATTAGAGCATCAAAACTTATTTTTCCCTAACTTACTACAAGAGTATGGAAGTTAATTCCTAAACATATTAAGCTTATTTTTTGCACTTAATGAATTGAAATGATTGCTCAATAGGAAGAGCGTTATACCTTTATATACGCAGAGAAAACCAGAGAGGCTAATCACGGACTGAATGAGTCATTCGATATCGCAGACCAGTCATTTGGTCAGTGTCGCAAAACTAATGACACATAATGACGGCCGGAGTAGTGGCCGGGGGTGGCGTCTCTACCAACTTAGATAAACACCCAGCGGAACGGAAACTAGCCTTTAAGTGAACGGCTTAAGAGCTACGCAAGACGTATTGTACATCAGTCAAGGTCTGTTGGTCGACCTCCCAGGGAGGTCTTGCCGTTTGGGTGCATTCGCGGCCACCGGTGACCACCTGACCACCCCAGCACAGCTAATTGGGGCCACTGAATACGCAACAATATTCGCAAATAAGAACTAACTCGATGGCGGGTTGAACGACATAACGGGCTGCGATCTTGCATGTTAAGCAACTCTCGCAATGTCGGATTACTAGATGGATGATCAAAATAAAAGACCTCATTCTCCTCCATACATACATATACTTACGACTGTTATCCCCGAAGGATTAGCCAGAGACTAGGCACTGCTACAGACCATGTTTTACCAATTAACAACTACACATATGCTCAGCGTGATACACGGTGAGCTCATCACCGCTTTATACTGTTGGATGTAAGCAGTCTTTAGTCCGTTAGTCGCCTTTTACGACACCCAAGGGAAGAGATGGGTTGGTAATATTCTATTAATTATAAAAAAATAAAAATAAAAATAAACTTTCCTACACTCACACCAATTATCTAGCCCAAGAGAAGCTTCGTTATGAAACTCGTTAAATGGTTACTATACAACGGATAAACATACTTAAAATACTTAAATACATACTTATTATACATAGAAAACACCCAGACTCGAGACAATTTAGAAAAATTATAGTTTCTAAATTGACCCGACCGGGGATCGAACCCGGGGCCTCAGAGATGGCGACACCATGAAAACCGGTGTACAAACCTCTCGACCAAGGAGGTCGTCACGTCACGTTAATGAGCCTTAATCTTTACCATGCTTTGGAAGACTAACGCGCTTTTGGTCACAGTTGTTATCGTAAGATAGCAATTGTCAGAACTTACCTTCATTAGTCCATCGTCCAACAAATCTAATCTTCGTATCAATTGCTCATGTGAGAAGCTCTGAGCCTGCAGTGGGGTTTTCATGATGTCGCCATCTCTGAGAGAAATTATTGTTTTTCTAAATTGTCTCGGGTCTGGGTGTTTTCTATGTATAATAAGTATGTATTTAAAAAATTTAAGTATGTGTATCCGTTGTCCAGTAACCATTTAACGAATTTCATAACGAAGCTTCTCTTGGGCTAGATAATTGGTGTGAATGTAGGAAAGTTTAAGTTTATACGCTGACGACGATATTGAAGATGTAAAACAAACTAATAAAGAAAAAAGTAAAAAAGTACTGCCTGTAACTGTCCCACTGCAGGGCAAACTCCATCATTGAAATCAAGATGTGACACGAAGCAAACACTTTCCAATCGTGCCAACAGATGGCGCTACAAAAACCAACCCAACGACATCTCCATACAGACGACAGAAAATAGTATGGGAAGCCTGCATCGCGGTAGCAAAGTTTTACCACCTCCTGCGCTATACATAGCACCTCCAACTAACATCCGTTGGACCCCGGTCCCCGAGCTATACCACCTGGGTGGTATAGCTCGGAGGAAGATCTTCCCTTTGCCTTCCTCAAAGTGGCATCCATCCCATCTACCATCCGCTTCCCTACAGTGGTGACCCCGACGTGATTCTCCCTACCATCCGCTTCTCTACAGTGGTGACCCCTACGGAAGACAGAACCACCTTCAACATCGTCGCAGCGCCCACCCGACACTCCTCATCCATCATCAAGTCTACCTTCGCCAGCAGTCACACAGCAAGCCAGCATTCGAGGTTCCACCGCAGCATCTCGGACGACGCTTCCTGGACCTCCGGCACACTCGACGGCATCATCCCGACCTGGTCTCCGCAGTCCACGACCGGTGCATCAATGTCGGCCGCATCACTCCGGCGTGGCAACCCTGCACACCAGCAGCTCGGACCCACCGTCGTCACCTGTCTCGACTCACCGCAGACAGGAGCAGCACACTGCATCACTGGCAACGCGCCTTCACCCCACTATATCACTACAATTAACAAACCCATCAATAGATGGGTATTGGCGTAATCTAAAACACACTTTGCCCGACCTGGGAATTTAAACCGGGAACTCCAGCTATCGAACCAAGGAGCGCATGATCATTGATCTTAAGTACACTTATGTATAAAAGGCATTACTCTTAGATCTACCGCTAGATTGTTTAAGTGATACATGTAATAGATTGAGTTACATTACATTGCATTACTAGTCAATCGAAGTATTAAACCATATCAATTTCTCTTGGTCAGTGTCGTAACGTTATACGACTAAAGGTGCTATTCTACCCGACAACCGCCTGCGCTTGCAATTAACATCTTAAATGAAGTAAGTGATATGATAATACTTTTCAGTTCATATTAAATGTTTGTCGTAACAAAGTATCCGTTTAAGGTCATTTGGTTCAAAATCTCTGCATTAAGTGCTTTATCTATATCTTATGGTGGCAATCAGCTGACCACTTATTATGTTGGTTGCATTTGCATTAAAGAAAAGAAAGAAAACAAAGAAAGACAAGAAAGAAAAAAAGAAAAGAAAGGAAAGAAAATAAAATAAAAGAAAGACAAAAAAAAAGAAAAATGGGAAAGGAAATAAATAAAAAAATTGGTTGCCTGTAAAGTCGGTATTCGGGCGAAAGTTTTACGTGACAACGACTTTGAGTGGTAAAATAATTTTAATGTGAATATTCATTCGTATAGTAGGAAGAAGGATGAACGATGACGCGTGCCTTTCACTTTTTATGTCTGTCTCTCTCGCTCTTAGGCGGGCTAACCATGCCCGAGTGGAAGGGACGCGTGCCTCTCACTCGCTCTCATTGTGAGCGCATAACGTGAGCGGAGCGTAACGCAGTTTCTTGAAGTGTCACCCGGCAAACCAATTTATAAGACGTTGTCACGTCAAAAGATAAGAAACAAAAAGGAAAAGAAACAAAATAAAGGAAAGAAAATACGAAAAAGAAAGAAAATAATGAAACTAAAGAAAAGAAAAAAAAAGAACAAAAAATAAAAATAAAAGAAAAGAATCCATTGAATTGACACATAGTAGGTAGGTACAAACAAAAACAGAACTTAATAAGAACAGAGAACAGGTTGACACGAACAAATAATACAAACAAACATCTGTCAAAGAAATTGAGCATTAGCCAACTTGACATGACCTAATTAATTGGACTTTAGTGATGTAGATTCTGTGAGTAGCTTTTAATATATTCCTAATTATAGAAATATGACGAATTCCGTACTCGCAAAGCAAAGTGGAATAATATTGAACAACCAAATGGTATGAATTTCATGTCACGCTACTACTATGTCAATTATCTATTTATGTGCGGGGTATATTACGACCGCACGATATTAGCGTCATTTCACGTTTATTACTTCATGTTCGCAACATTTTATATTTACGAATTTAATAAATAAATTTACGACTCTTTAGTAAAAGTTAGCATTCGGTTTAATCAATGTTTTCAGATGACATAGACTTATGATCTGTCCACGTTGGCTTTTAATTTAACAAAAAAATAATTAATTAATAAATCATTGCATTTTTTCCTAACCTGAATCTGATGATTACCTGATGATAACCTGATGGTCAGGAAGACAAATCGCTTCCTTTCACATGATACATATCAACGTATCAGTAAGACCAAAGGAAGGCAAGGAAGATGATTCTTGAATACTCTTAAATCTTTAACGGGCACAACATATTAAAATCCTTAAAAAGGGTTAAGTGTTTTTTTAAGATATACCCCTTAATCGGTGTATGCTGTAAAAGCCATCAGAAAACTCTAAGCATACGGCTAATAAGAGGATATGACATCACTGCTACGCAGGTTACCTACGTGGCAGCGTCATCCTTTTTCTTTTTACTAAAGAAAATAGTTTTTAAGCACCTCGCTAAACTGTAGTTATCGCTAGCAATCCCAGTCCAAACTAGAATCAAAACTTCTGTAACCTCGGGGTCCTCGAGGCCATGTGAGGGGATATGGGACCTACCCCGCCCGGCCACGAAAGGCTTGACGTGGCTCCCCCCAGTATTCCTGGCCTACCCACTAGTACCATCGTTTCTTGGCCATGGGGTTAGCTTCGGACCGCGAATTATGTTGTTACTAACCTATTCATTGGGTGAGCATTTTTTCACATAACTTTTCAAGTCCTATTATCGGAAGTACGAAAATATTTCTTATACCATTTTACATCATAGTGATCACTCTTCATAAAAATTTTTAATACTAACGATCGAAACTTGTAATCATCAGAATTCATAATGTCACTAATCATACACCTTGTAGATACTATTTTTTTTTCTATGTTTTTTATTCTAACGATCGAAACTCCTAATAATTCTAATACATAACGCCTAACTAATATTTGTTTTCATATATTTCTTGATTATAAGACAGTGTTATTTATGGCCCGCCTGCTCGGGGAGTTGGGAGGCGAAGATAAAGAAAAAAATTAGGTAAGTATACAAAACTATAGTTCTGTTAGGTTAGGTTAAGTTAGACTTTTGACAAATAGCAGGCCCCCCGACTCTTACTATTTCTTAATCATAAGTGTATAATAAAATAAGAACAATAATATGAGTTCAAATATTTTCTTAGTAATGCCATTATCAAAAAGAAAATTATAATAATTTCCTGTTATGAAGGAAATAATTATGAAAAAAATTATGAATTCAAACATGTTCTTAGTAATGACAGATAAAAAAATCATATTAGGATAAGTGTCTGATAAGAGTTCCGTTGGTAGTAATAAAAATTTATGAACAAAAAAAGTATGAGGAAAAAAATTATAAAGAGTGATTATTGAGAACACAAATAGGTAGTAAAACAAGAAATAGAACTAATAATTTTATGTGAACCAATATGGACCCCTATTCATCATCATCTTCATAACCTAGGGGGCTATTATCCGTTTGTGCTGTCATTAAAAGAATACTACCAACCCATCTCTTCCCTTGGGTGTCGTAAAAGGCGACAAACGGACATAATCCAACATCATAGAGCGGCGATTGACTCACCACTTGTCACGCTGAGCACATGTGTAGTTTTAATTTGGTGAAACGTGGACTATGGTCAAGGACTGATTTTGCGGTCCTCATTGCCAATCTCTGACTAACCTTTAGGGGATAATAACAAATATTGTTGTGGTATATGTATAAATATAAACTCCGATTACAACACGTACCAGTATATGTCAAACTATCACAACCCCACACACATTGCCTCTGAAACATGTCAATTGGCACTGGCCGTCTCGACAGTCCATGTAACTGTACTGAAATAGATGCATCACCAATTATTCATATTTGTATAAACCCTCGAGGGTTTAAGTTTACAAATGTAGAACTTTCGTTATACACTAGCACTGATATTTTTAAGGCTTGTAACTGGTTTCTGACCTAAAGAAAATCAGTTAATTCATCCTGAACTTTTTCACACATTATGGGGGAGGCTTACGTTTAGCAGTGGATTATTAGACAGTGTTAAACGTAAAAAATAAAATAAATAAATATACCGAAAGTTCTTGATAAACTACTTAGGACGTAACGGATGTAATACAAATTACTCTTATTCTTTTTACGTTACCTTCTTCTTTGGTAGTTTTGATGCGTATTACCCATTTTACAAGGTCCGGCGCGAAATATTTTCTTCTAATTGTCTACGAGAAGGACGTTCAGCTGATGACCCTGGATCTACATCCGGTCTCTCTTTTATCCGACCGCTCTGAACCCTACGGTTCAGAGCTGTGACCAGTGTCCCCCAGTAGCATGTAATTTTGTCTGTGTGGGAACGGGAACCCAGCTGCAACTATGTTTGGTCATTAATGAAAAACAAAAGATAATAATGATACATCTTCCCTTGGGCACACCCAATCCCTATTTTCTTTGGTTTCCCTCTTCCCTGTACTCCATCAACACTCTTTTACATAAATTCCTTCCAAACGACATCATATTATAATTAACAGTGTGGTAAAGCGTAAATCCTAGCAAAGTGTGTTTTGATTTTTCGATGCATTTGGCAAGCGCGGGTTTTGCCAAGATTAAGCGAATATCCAATAATTGTAGCAATGACTTGATTTCAATGATGGAAGCATCAGCATCAGTGGTACAGATTATAAACTGTACTTGACTCGTTCTAGTATCGCGCTGAGGCAGAGCTTGGTCGTATTTTGATCGAAGTGGTTGTCGGGAACTTGATTGTGTATCTTATTATCATACATTATATTAGTGAGTGTATTACGTCGTTTTACTTGAACGCATCCGCGTATTAGTCTAGTAGAGTTAGTGAGCAGCACACATGCTGTGCTGCTCTGCTCACTAATAGAACACTAACGCCCCATGTCTTCCCTTGGGTGTCGTGAAAGGCGACTAACAGACCAAAGACTGCACAAACATCCAACAGCATAGAGTAGCGATGGGCTGAGCACATGTGCAGTTATCATTTGGTGAAACTGTGGCAGTGGACTGCTTTTGCGGTCCTTACTGCTTAGTCCTTGACTAACCCCTTCGGGGATAATAATCGTGAATAATGTAATGTACAGTCACGAGTAAAAATATGTAAACAATTGTAACTCTTAATACAATAGAATAAGAGTCAAAGTGTATACATATTGGTGCTCGTGACTGTACATATGTAATAATGATATGCCAAAAAAATCAATAAACAAGGACAGATCTGTCATGGTCAATGATGCCACCTTGATGTTGCGGTCCACTACGCAATACTACCTATGTCGGCGCGGGGCGCTGCGTTCAATCGCACTCGTTACAGAGAATATTATGCGCCTGCGCAGCCCGGCTAGAAAATAACATGTAATAAAGTATTGCATGGGCATGACGGACGCTCGCACCGTTAGGTCTCACGGCCAATGAGGTCGGGAAACTAGATCAGTAGCATCTTCATTAGGTACTCATTTGTTTGTTTTTCCATACTGCTGCTTACAAAGGATAATTGTGGTCTATCTCTTTCACACGACTAGGAAACTAGAAGTACGTAAACATACTTTTTCAGTTTGAACAATAAGATTACCTAAATTTCCTACGTATTGTAATTGTGTTCCACTTATGCATCGTTAACTTTCGGAAATTAATTTAATTTAACTTCATTAATCATTTTCCTTTTTCCGACTTTTTATATATTCGCGACAAAAGCGTACATTTTATTTTCATTATACCCATATTCCTATAATAGTTTATTGCGCTGAAATACTAAATGTTGATATTGGAAAGTAAAAATTCTATCCGCAATTCCATTCGTAATGCACTTTGATTTCAGTAATTCCGATTCGCGATCGGACGCGTGCACGTGCGCTCACTTTCACTGCGGTGCATTTTTTCAATTTCACGTTAAAGACAAAATAAATAATTGAATTTAGGAACTACTTAGACATGATATCCAACTTCCAAATAATATTTTTTTTAAATTAAAGTTGCTTAACATAAAGTAGACGTTCAAATTGCTCTTGCAAAATGGACAGTCAATAGGTCTTCCCTAAAAAGTATTCTGATCTCTGATTAGTGAGAGTAGTTTGAGAAAATTAATTTTCGCATTAGACCTTTATCTATAACTAAATAAAAGAAGAGATAAAGAAGAACTTATAGGTGTGATATTATGTTCTTAGGGTCAGACCGTGGATCAGAGCTAGAGGTCTGAAAAATAGTTAGAAGTTACATAAAAAATCAGATCTTATGAGTTGCATGACGCTCTATACGATTTAATTTTAAAATTAAAGCCACTTTACTCTTTCATCATTAAAAAAAAAGTTTAACCTATGTGGGCAAAAGCAACACAGATGTACGAAGCTAAAAATGAATTTGATGAACTTTTGTTGCTCAATAATGGCCTCGGCACGTACCTACATAATTTCCTGAAAAACTTCCTCGCAGACGCGCTGGGCAGGGCTGTGCCACACTTGACATTAGCCAAATAATCAGAAATCCTAGTTAAAAAAAAAGTAAGGGCATATTTTTCAATTGTCAGATAAAAAAAACTTATTTGTCTCACAGAATAACTAATAGTACTACGTACAGAAGGTTCTTCAGAAGGGTCTCTAACGATTTTCACGCGAAATTGAAACTTATCGTGTCCTGAGCGTTCATATTCCGTTAAGGGGAGGTATTTCGGGCGCTTCTCTCTTGCTCTCTCGACGGTACGACGGTAAGGGACGGGTATAACAGCAAAACGGCGCGATAATCGCGATTTATATTTTTAAAAATTGATAGATATAATAAATAAAAAACAATCGGTTATAATTCCTCAAGTTATTTATGAACTTCATTTTGGTAAATAACTCATAATATCAAATCACTTATTTTAAGAATAAAACCTGAAAAAGAAGATAAAATGATACAAAAATATGTAACTTTCTGAATTTATTCTAAGCG
This sequence comes from Scoparia ambigualis, assembly GCA_963921215.1. Lineage (NCBI taxonomy): Eukaryota > Metazoa > Arthropoda > Insecta > Lepidoptera > Crambidae > Scoparia > Scoparia ambigualis. The sequence goes on from OY992505.1 coordinate 18,372,280, forward strand.
ACAAATAGCTTTATCGCTATCCTATTGTATTCAAACGTCAGCCAAAAACTTGGCTAAATAAGTTGATTCTATTGAGCAATGTATATTTGACATAGACGTCAGTAGTGTTTCTACTGACATTCCAATTAATTATTTAAATTAAATTATAGGACAAAAAGGAACACTCTTGCGAAATGTTTGTTAATAAAATGAAATTAAATGAATGTAAAAATAGCTTTAGAAAAAATCCATGTCAATCATTAAATTTAAAAAATGTACAATCTTTGAACATTGTCCACCAGAACATTCAAGGAATGATGGGCAAAGCTTAGAATAATAACGCTATAGAAACCAAGTTCGCGCGCCTATTTTAAAGCACATTGATTGGAGCCAGAAATGGCACCAAACGCCGGACCGCTCCGTAGTGTTCAATGTCACAGCGCGCCGAACGTGTCTCGCGAAAACAAAAAAAAAATTACGGTTTGTGCAGTTAAATTGTGTCACAACACATCTGAAAAACAAAAGAAGTGTAATAACATCACTTTTCACAGGTAAGCTTTCAGTATTTCATAGTATCTTGTAGTTAATTAGGTCAAAATATAAACGTGCTGCAGTGTGATTCTCTAAGTTAAAGCCTCGGTAGCAGCGGCTGCCAAAGTGCTGTCTCTTTCATATTCATAGAATTGGAAAAAGACAGCAGATCACGGCCATGCGCGCACGTCACGCGTGTGTGAATCGGTTTAGTGCTTCATTTTTGACAGAGCGCTTGTATGAAGACTATCTTTCTATAGCGTTATTATTCTAAGGGGCAAAGATTTAGAGAATGAATTGTTCATGAACTGTGATAAAATTGATATTCTTTGCATAACAGAACACTGGCTTAAAGACCATCAGTTCATGTTCAATTTTAAGAATCATTTGGTAGGAAGTTCGTTCAGTCGAGGAAATGCAATACATGGTGGCTCCTTAATTATTATTAATAAAAAGTTTAAATTAAAGGAACGCAAAGACATAGTGAGCCTCTCCGTTGAGCGAACAATAGAAATAGCTTGTGTGGAGTTGGAGCAGTTTGTTGTATTTAGTGTATACAGACCTCCTTCAGCGTCATATGATTTTTTCGAAAAAGTTATGGATGAGGCATTACATAAAGTCCGCAATGTAGGTAAAACAATAATTGTTTGCGGTGATTTTAATATTAATTTGTTAGAAAATTGTCACCAATGTCAAAAATGTCAACTAAAATTAAAAACCTATTTCTATCATACAACTTAAATCATTTATTTTTGGAGCCGACAAGAATAACTGCCACTTCGGCCACCTGTATTGATAACATATATACAAATATAAAGCCACTGGCTAAGCAAATTATTAATAAACTGGACTCTGATCATTGTGGCCAAATGGTCAGCATTCCACACCAGCGTAAGCAAGTGATGAAACAGAATATCACTGTTGTGCCAAAAACTGCAGGTCGGCTGGAACGCTTTAAAAGCAATCTAGATACAAAATTAAATTATTATAAAGTGTCAGATTATACAGAAGACAAAACAGCTTGGGTCTGAAATGCTCCAAGTACTTCAACAGCTATTTCTAATTGTCTATAATTAATTTATATAGAGCACCATATTTAATTAAACTATTTACATTCAAATTCATATTTTGTATTTTGTGACCTGGTAACGACATATACTCGTAATATATATATTTTTTGTAAATGTCGTTGCTTCTGTGCGCTGTGATTTCTTGCGCCCGTTCTTTGCCACAGTTAAAAAATGATGTCCTGAATGGGTGGTAGGTTAAAAAATATTTGGACGTTTCAAAGTACTTATTAATTGAGTTTATTGAATAAATATATTTTGACTATTGACTATAAACCAAGCACTTCCTCAAGCTCAAATGAATCCAGCGTAACAGTAGATGAGCATGTTGCTGGGTTAAGATGCTATTTACGTTTCATACAACCGTAGTCACAATCTGAAAAATACATGAAAAATGTAGTAACCGCTCGTCTGTGAGAAAACCTTAAATCGGTTAGAAACACAGAGTCGGTTTTACGGCAGATGACAGGATAAAGAATATCTCATCGTCCCGCATTGGGGCAGCGCACAGTATATCGCCTAGAACAATTTAGCAGGAGTGCGATTCTCTACGTTAAAGTCTTGCAAGCAGCGGCTGCCGCAGCGCTGAGAATGGCTCTGTCTCTTTCATATTCATAGATTTGGAAGAAACAGCAGATCACAGCCATGCGCGCAGCGTCTATGTGTCGCTTAGAGAATCGCATAGCAGTAGTGCGATTTTCTAATCACAAACATCGTTTAAGCCTTGGTAGCAGCGGCTGCAACAGCAGTGAGCGTACTATTGGTATTCTGCTAAATAATTTTCAACGATGTTCGACACTAGCTCCGCATGGCTGTAAGCGGCTTGATAGGGAATCACTTATTTGACATTTATTGTAGGTATAAAATCGGTATTCTGTAAGTAAATCAGCCTCAACTTTGACCACAGCCGTGACTGCAGTGAACGATGACGGCTGTAACATCTTTCACAGCCATGCGCGCAGCATCTATGTGTCGCTTAGGGAATCGCATAGCTGGACAAAAACAACATTAAAATTTCTAAGAAACATAAGTGAGGGTAGTTAACTACTTAATTAATTATTTAAAGGAGCGTAGGAGATTATCACAGCATGTTCTTCTAGTGATAGTGAAAACTCATCTTTAACTTTGATTATTTTAGTTATTTATTTAATCTTATCTTGCACAAAAAAACTGCAAAAGGCGGACTTAACGCCACATGGCATTCTCTACCAGTCAATTAGTAAGTGGGGTTGTGACGGTAGTTCCGGCATAGCACTTACAAACAAAAATTTTCAAATGCTGACGATAGATGAATTTTTGTTTCTATTTGCAATAAAATTACGCGACGAAAGTAGTAACATTATTTGAATGAATGAATGAATGAATAATAACTTTATTGGTATATACTTAACACATATACAAGGTTATACAAAATAAAAGATAAAAAATAAAAATAAATCAAAAAGCAATGCCTGGTACAATAACAATGTATATAGTGTTGAGTCAACCAAAGGGCGCCGACTCAGTTTTTTTTTTGTTGCAACCAAGGCCACAACACTGATATTCTACCGAAACCCGGGGAGGAGCGCGCACCGTGCCCTGCGTTTATAGTATACTATACTGTAGTAAATATAAATATGGAAGCATTTATGAAAAAAAAAAATATTTTTTTTGTTTTTACATACCTATGAATAGTGTTAGTACGGTACTTACTTCATTAAAAAGGCCAAGAAAAAATAAAATTATAAAAACAAACAAAAGCAATACCAAAATTACTAAAAATAAATAAACAGATAAATAAACAGTAGCTACTAAGTGGATTTTTGGATGTTAAGTAAATGAGCCTTATAATCGCGTTTAAATAGATATTTAGTTCCTGTATCTCGCAGTGGGGGAGGTAGATTATTCCAACACTTAGTAGCATTATATTTGAAACTGCCACGGAAAGCAGCAGTTTTATGTTCAGGTATTGATAGAGGGTTGGTGCACTGTCTAACCCTTCAATTGGTAGAAGAACGCCATGCAAGCTTATCAAATAGGTATTTAGGGTGTTGCTTCGTAATTATGTCAAAAAGCATGCAAGCCAAGTAAAACTTTTGGCGCTTCTTTATTTTCAGAATGTTAAATTTATTCATATAAGGCGTTACATGTGTTCTGGGAGGGATAGCAAAACAATACCTCGCGCACGCATTTTGGACACGTTGAATAAGTCGCTGAGACTGTCCCAGGACACATGGGCCATATACAGTAATACAATCATTGAATTTAGAGAGCACTAAGCTATCGCACAGATTATCGCGAAGGTCAAGAGATATAAAGTCTCGTATTCTTTAAAGGACCTTCAATCGGTAGAAACAGGCCCTGACACATTCAGAAATATGGCTTTCAAAATGGAGAGACTCATCCATAAGAAGTCCCAAATTACGTACCTCAGATACCCTTCCAATATTTTCTCCCATTACGTTTACGTTAATCGGATTACATCTATTAATTATATTAAATATTTTACCTTTAGTACCCATTATAATATATCTAGTTTTTGACAGATTCAATACAAGAGAGTTACTCAAGGACCAAGATGCTATACAATCTAAATCATGGTTTAAACATGCGATACGATCATTTATGTTGTTTATATTAAGGGAGATACAGATCTGTAGGTCATCTGCATATAAATGGTATTTACAATGCTTTATTACATCAGGTAGATCAAAAGTGTATATGATAAATAAAAGAGGACCAAGAATGGAACCTTGAGGAACTCCTCGCGTTACAGATCGCAGATCCGATTCCAAGCGGGTACCACTTGAGTCGTATGTCACAACCTTTTGAGATCGGTTACTTAAGTAGCTGTCAAACCACTTCACAGCTGACACATCAAAACCACAGTATGACAATTTAGATAAGATCAAAGATATATTTATGGAGTCAAATGCTCGAGAATAGTCTAACAGCGTCAGGATAATAACATCTCCTCTATCTTGAGCCGATAATACATGGTCAAGTACATCAAGAAGAGCAGTGGCAGTACTACGACCACGCCTAAAACCAGACTGCAACTCAGGGAGTATATTGTTGGATTCACAATATCGAAGTGTTTGCATGTACACAATCCTTTCTAAGATTTTTGACAGAAATGGAAGTATGCTGATGGGACGAAGATCTTTCACAGTGATAGGATTGTTATTTTTAGGTATAGGGTGAACCAACGATGTTTTCCACTGATCAGGGAAGGTAGAAGTAGTAATAGATTTATTAATAATACTAGTTATGGCATCTATACTCTGTGGTAGCGTTAGGAGAATCATATCGAGAGTAATGCCATCAACTCCTTCTGCATTTGATTTAATTGACAATATAGCTTTGCCCACCTGGTATGAAGAAACAGGTTCCAGATAAAAAGAAGGGACACGTTTATTAAATTCATAAAATGTTAATTTAGAAATGTCTACTGATGTGTTACCTGGAACATTTAAGAAATGATCATTTATCGCGGTAGGATCGTTTAGATGACAGGGAAGGTCGGCGCATTTAGGTTCCGGAAAAACGGTGCTTTTTAGCAATTTCCAGAGTTTTTTTGAATTTTTCAAGTTTGCATTTACATGCTGGTCAAAATAAGCCTTCTTTTCTGATTGAATGAATTGAACAACAACTTTTTTTAAATCCTTGTTATCCATCTTGTGACATTCCAGTCCAGATGAACGATATTGTGCGTGTGCTTGGTCTCGAAGTTGCATGAGGGACCGAATGTTAGTGGTCAACCAAGGCATGCTACTATCGCGCATGGTTATATTTTTAACAGGAGCAAATAGGTCTATAAGACCTATAACAAGCTTATTAAATTCTGTAACCATGTCACTGAGACTATTTAAATTAATGATAAAACTGAAATCAGTATTACATAAAATGTTATTAAAAAGTTCGGCGTTTATACTTTTAAGTGGTCGAAAAGAAATATGCTTTATAGGAGGTTTTGATTTTTTAATTTTTAATGTAGCTGTAATAAAAGCGTGATTTCCAAGATCTGGTGAATGGTGAACATGTACACCCGAAATTGGAGCATTAGTACAAATAAGATCAATAAGCGATTCACTGTGAGACGTAAAATGAGTCGATTCATTTACACATTTTTTTAAATTTATACAATTTAAGAAGCAATTGCTTACTTTTGTAGTCCTTATCATTTATTATATTGATATTAAAGTCGCCCAAAAGTATAATAAAATCGTTAGCAGAGAATGAGACGATAGATTCTGTCAGCGCGTCAAAAAATACATCAGCAGAAAGCCATGGCGGAATATTTGGCAAAACCCTCCCCCGTCATCAACTATATTTTGTCGGCCAATTGAGTTTATGTTTGCTAATGAAAGTACCGATATAACTGTATCCGAGACGAACAAAGTGTTGAAGGATAAAGCGAGATTTTGCCAACAACCTGTAGTGTTGATGGTGCATCTGAGGTTTTTGTCAAGCATGAGCTAGTTTTGACAATGGTTGACTGAAAAGTTTGTAACGCTTTGACAGAAACTTCTTCTGCACAGAAATGCTATATTTGTGGCGCAACCCCAAAACTCATGAATGATGAGACCAGGGACTTTGTGGCTAATCAAGATAATCTTGGTTTTGATATATCTACACTACACTTGGATTCGTTGTTTCGAATGAAACGTTCACATCAATTATCGTCTTGCCGTCAAAAAGTGTCAATTAAGAGACGCATCAGACAAAGCTATTGTTAAACAACGTACGAAAATAATTCAAGACCGTTTCAAAAAGGAAATGTGGATAGTTGTAGATGAACCAAAACCAGGATTTGGGAACACTAATGATGGGAATGCGGCCAGACGGCTTTTCGCAAATCCTGAGTTTTTATTCAATATTTTGACACATTTCTTAGGACTATGTCTTCTGGTTTTGATATCCTAATGTAGAATCATTTGAATTATTTGCACAAGAAACAAGAAAACTTTATTTAAATCTGTATTCGTGGTATTACATGCCTGTTACAATACATAAAATCCTTATACATAGTGTGGATATTATTCAATCGGCTATTTTGCCAATCAGGCAGCTTTCTGAAGAAGCTCAGGAAGCTCGCAATAAAGATTGCAGAAGAATTCGAGAGATTAATACCCGTAAAGAGTTACCTATTGTCAAGGATACTGATATTCTTAACATGTTAATGATCACATCTGATCCTGTTATTAATATCCTCAGAGATGTTCCGCATAAAATAGCGATCCTTACCTTCCAAAGTTTTAAGTTTAATCATTTCACCAAACTCTGTTATTAAACCTGTTAAGGGGAGGTATTTCGAGCGCTTCCCTCTCGTTCTCTCGACGGTACAACGGTAAGGGACGGGTATAACAGCGAAGCGGCGCGAATAATCGCGTTTTATATTTTAAAAAATTGATAGATGTAATAAATAAAAAACCATCGGTTATAATAACTCAAGTTATTTACAAGCTTCATTTTGGTAAATGACTCATAATATCAAATCACTTATTTTAAGAATAAAACCTGGAAAAGAAGATAAAATGACACAAAAATATGTAACTTTGTGAATTTATTCTATCGAGCCAACTTTATAAAATCGTGTTTCCATCGGGTGTATTTCACAATAATATTTCATAATTTTCGCAGATTTTAATTTTACGGTTTACTACTTCAAAAAGTAATTCTAAGAACGTGTTATTTTAGTTTTTCACTAACACCTAGCCTTAATATACCTAGTACCTTATGGAATAATTCAGAAGATTATTGTGTCGATGATTCTTCTGAAGAAGAACATAGTGACGATGAATAAAATGTTGCAACAGCTTCATCCTCAGAAGAATAGTATAAGCTATTAATGAAAAAACTTTTTTTACACAAATATGCATTTTGTTGTCATGAAGTACCACTTAATACCCGTTCAACTACTTACAATGTTCATAACGATCATTAAACAAATTAGTTTTACCTATTATAAGTAAAATATCACAGAAAATAATTTTGTACAGCCAGCTTGTTCTAGTCGACATACTGTGCAGCGTGGTGGGTTATGGGTCAATCTCAACATGTGGGATAGCGTGTGTACAGCAGTGAGACAATAGCACAGATTAAAGAAGAGTTCAATAGGCTGATGATGACTACTTTGTGGTTCTAACAACATCTGTTAACCAATTTTCTTTCGGTACTTAAATATTATTTATACATACATACATATAATCACGACTATTATCCAAGAAGGGTTAGTCAGAAACGAGGCAATGAGGACAGCAAAAGCAGTCCTCTACCATAGTCCACTTTTCAACAAATAGCGACGGCACATGTATGATCAGCGTGACAGGTGTGCGAGCCCATCGCCGCTCCATACTGCCGGATGCATGTGCAGTCCGTAGTCCGCTAGTCACCTTTTACGAAAGCGAGGGGGTGGTAGTATTCTTTCACCGCTACCAGACACGGATATAATAATAATTATATAAACTTTAAATAAGGAGTGATTCAGTTGTTGCGTAAAAAGGTTTAATTTTTCACGTTGAAGGTTTAACTGCATTAAAATAGTACATAAGTGTAATACTTAAGATTTTTTTAATGTAATGTCGATTATTAATTTTCCTTATTAATTACAGATTCGGGCAGCCCTGCACCAAAGGTTGGCAGACGGGAGGGGTCGCACATCCAATATAAGAAGAGAACAAAATAGGTTTATGTCGGACACTTTGACCGGTCGACCGTAAACTAATTCCGCTACAAGGCGCGGCGGGGCCTAGTAATATCGTACGTGTTATGAAAACCATACCTTTTTCTAAATAAAGATTCGGTATACTCGGCGGGAAAAGGAAAAACTACACCTAAAGTTTTGTATCAAAACGTTTCTTTGAACCTAATTTCTAATTGCCATACCAAAACTTTAGCATTAATCACACGTCATCTTTTTTTATTCACAAGTTTTTAAGACATTTCGACTAATTTTATAAAAACCTTACAAGTATACATTTCTAACCACGGTCGGAAACCTCAGTGTTGGAGTCCGGCTTTTACTTAGTTAGTATTATATTTTTTGTTAAAATATAACAAAACATAAAATTTTCCATAAAAAAAAGCATTAGTACATACATTATAATCAAGACTATTATCCCCGAAGTGTTAGACAGAGATTAGGCATTGAGGACCGTAAAAGCAGTCCTCTGCCATAGTCCAGTTTTCACCAAATACCGCAGTCGCTATTTATGGGCTCACCACCTGTCACTCTAAGAACAAGTACAATCACATGTACTTAGCGTGACAGGTGGTGAGCTCAGGTGCAGTCTTTAGTCCGTTAGTCGCCTTTTACGACACCCAAGGGAAGAGAGGTGGTGGTAGTATTATTTCACCGGTATACGCGACACGGTTAATTTTCATAAAAACTTACTTAATTAAAATAACTTTTAAAAAGTTCAGTTTGTTTGATCCCGCACCTTCTGGTATCCCGGGTCAAGTGCACCATAATAAAGGTATCATGCTTATTATTATAACAGTTCATGGGTAATTTAATTTCTTCCTATTTTATAACAATGTCAAAACTTTTATAAAATATTCTATTTTGCAATCATACATAACTCACCATTCTCTACGAACCATCTAAATCCAACATGTAGTCTAGCTAACACAAATAGCATAAGCAATGAGATGCGAACACATACCAATTTACCGCTAATAAATCAGTAATATGCAGAGACGTCCCGAGGTGGCTTTGGCCTAATTTGAGACGCAGACGGCATCAAGTATTGAAACGGTCGGGCACCTGGGCAGTCAGTAATATTAGCCAACTGAAGGCTGATCTCTTGGGAACTGGCCGCGCTGCTGACAACCCGCCGAGTATACGCTACAGGAAGCTGTTTTTTCCAAATGCATACGTAATGCGGAGTAAACCAGTAAAACCCACCTCATCTAACGCAGTATACCATTACCAATTGACGCTTGTAACGCTAGATCTACGTTTTTAATGCTCGTGTCGTCATTTTGACGTGCAACAGTTTCAATCGTAACCAAAAATATTTCCAACCTTTTTGGCTGTGTAAACATTTATTACTCACAACTCTTTGCTATAATAATAGGTATCAATAGTGCTTGACCGCACGTTCAATAAATGATATACATCGCAGTTCAATTCAACATTGCAACGTGCAAAGGTCGCGAACTGCCGATCATTTCCTCGCTAACACCGAAAAGCAATGTTTGTAGCCAACAAAAACTCGACCAGGCAATCCGACATGAGCTGAAAACTAATCAACTGACACACTAATCCTGGCAGAAATGAAGCCAGCTCCACCGCCGGCGCACCGCTTAATCAGCGCCGGACCGCCCGCCCTATATTTGCGTATGCAAAGAGACGCCGGCCGCATTAACGATGCCATATAGCAAGCGTAGCGTGCAGCGATTGGGCAAACACATATCTGCATTATAAACAGCGTCCGGGGGCACAAACGCGCTGCGGTCGGCCTTTACCGGCGCACGGCTAATCAACGGGCTGACCTTCCGCACCCGACAAACCCGGCATACCCGGCAAACGGCGCATCGGCCGCTGCTCTACGAAAATGTTTCGCTACAGCTAACAAGCCGAATACCTATCCATCCGTCAGATCACGGAAACAAAAGCTAGCGCCCGTATTAGCTACTAACGCACACTTCCGCGTTGAATTTCCCATAAACGTACCTCCATGGGCACGGCACGCGTGTGCACCATATTACCTCGATATTCAATAAACCAGAAAAGATGATAACAGTTACGGTACATGTTCCGACAGCATGCGTGCATGTGCAGTGAATCGATTAAGACTTTCTACTTTCCACGTTCATACCCGCTGCACCTACTTAACGGAAAATCTCGACATATTTCACGGACTCCTCTCCACTAGAGCGAGGAAAGAAAGCGGGTTACCGATGAAAGTAATTAAATAATTAATTAATAGCCATAAGCGTGCACGCCCGCGCCGTGCAAACACTATGCATCTCCAATGAGCCCAGTAAGAGCCGCTCCGCATTCTCTACATATTCAATGAAACTCTTACGCTACTTAGTGAAATTGTTATCTTTAACGTCTGTTTTCAGACAAAGCATGCATGATATAACTCGAAAATTGTTTTATCGATAGATACATACAAAGGAAGGAAATTCATGTTACTGTTAGATGACTATATCGAAATTGGAATGATAACCGTGATTTCGGCTATCTTAACTTGTAAGTTCTTTTAGTGGATGTCTATATAAATTGATATTTCAGCGAAAAATGAAACAAGAATGTCTGTATTGATTTTTTTATTTTCATATCTTACATCACTTAGTAATTAAATTACATTCAAACGTACAACCGTAGTCACAAATAAATAAATTACATTAAATAATTTATTGACATAGATTTGAAATTGAGATTGGACGACCGTAACGTAACGTCTAAGAAGGATGTCCAAACGGGACAGTACTTTGGTTTGTGGTTCTTTGTGTGTGTCGGCGCGGTGGAGTCGATCGGTAGCGGCGGACGGCTGCGCCCAGCGGCTGAGCGGCTCGGCCGGCGGCTCGACGGCTCGGCGGCCGGACGGCTGGGCGGCCCGGCGACTCAGCGTAATCTACTACGCGCTGGGGGTCGTCTGCTCCGCATAGTACCGATACGGGTCCACCAGGCCGGAGTTTGCAGGCCTCACCACATACAGATTCCGCCTTAGAATTAAAGACTAGAATTAAAAAAGAATAATTAAATATTTACCAAACAAAACAAACAATTCAAACCTATTTGGAATTGCTTCAAAAAATAGCGATTTCTTTTTTTTGTCTAGCTCACCTATGGTGTCCATCTGCATGAACTTGGAAAGTAGTTTCGCCATTGTTTCCGTCGTGGCTGAACAGTTTTTTCAATGCAATTATTCCAGCAATCGTGAGGGCCACCTTACTGGCTATCAGCGCCTTGCCTGCAATGGCTGCCAGGGTCTTCAAAGCCATACCTCCGACAATGCTTACAGTCGTGAAGATTCCAAGCAGCAAGTATGGTAGGACCTTCTTACCTAATAACAAATAAAAACAATGCATTACAAATACAGCTCCATGGTTGTGATTCAAATAATTTCAGTTAGAATTTAGCCGTTACGTACCTCGGCCTCTACCCTCCGATGCGAGGTCCATGGAAATTGTATGGGTGTTCATCAACTGCTCGAATTTAGTGCGCAACACTGTATCGAGCTTGTCTTCTGTCGACATGCCAGGGAAGAACCGGGGCTCTGACACCGCAGAGGGAGCGTCAGCCTGCTTCACCAACGTCAGGCCGTCGGCGAGCTGTACGCTCTCCTACAACACAAAAGACCATTAATACCACAATTACGTTACACTCACAGTCTCAAAACACAACAAGCACTGGTGTCACCTGCTCCACAGCCCTAGTGAGCGCCGTCAGAGCTTTGCCCTTCAAACACATCGTGAACTGTTTCTGCGCACTGCAATCGTCATATATCTTCTGTAAGACGGTGAATTCCGCTGAAGGCCACCACGAGCTCTCGTCAGCTCGCCCGCTCTCGATTTCGTTCTGTGCGTAATCCTCTAAGTCCATGATCCGCGATCTCCGGGGCCCGTGAACATGGCCCGAGGCGACGACCACACAGATAACAGAGACGATGGCTATCCGGAAAGGTTTACACATGTTTGTTTCGATTTTCACACACTGCACTAAAAACTACAAATCGACGTATACGAGGGTGGTCTGGCGGCAACTGACGGGCAGTGGAGCGGGTGAGAGCTTATAACTGTGCGCCACTTCGCCGTCGAGCACCACCAAACATCCGCTATTCCGCACTAATTCGCCACACGCGTACTTACGTAACTGAACTTGAAAATGATCGAGAGCCATTTTCCAAGTGAATTTCTCCAATAAAATGCACGGCAAAAAGCGAGACACATATCTTTTGCCCATGCACCGTGTGTTGGTCTTGCGGTTTACGTGTGTGCGCAAAAGTCGTAATTGCAGATGAGTTTGCGTGTACCGTGAGGACCATTCAGTCCCACATTTCACTCACGGACGACCGGTTTCAGCGTATTGGTTAGTTGAATTGAGTGCGGGAAATATTATTTCGGTCCTTATCGGCGCGTGCGCAGGGTGCAAGGTCGGTCTGCGCCGGCGCAGTCGGCGGGTCGCATGCGAGCGGGTGCGTGGTGGATGCGAGCAACGGTACAAGCGTAATAAGGAACTGTTGTCTATTTACGATTAAAAGAAAGTAAAAGCGGTACCGAGTCGTGTCAGCAGATACTTATTACCTACTAAGCTGCTAGCTATTTAGTTTTATTACGTTAGTTATATTATAAATAAACAGAAGGAAATAAAATATTTCGTGTTCTCGACACAATATGTATAAATATTTGACATTACTAAAATATTTTCGCAAAAGTAGTACCCAATGTACTTCAATGTGACTGGCGGTGACGCGTAAACTCACATTTCCTACTGGTGTCATTCGAAGTGAGCACATGATCTACGAAAACTGCTTTCGAAAGTTGAATCAAAAGTTTAAACACGTGTCGCTCATCACCTGAAACGCGAAAAGGTAGATAATATTTAGTAATTTAAAAAAGCAGTAATAGAACATTATTTAACTACAAATAGATGGGCAAATTAATTAAAAATTAAAAATACTGAATTTATTGGGATTATAGAATGTATTTACAATCGTGGTGGTATATGTATTATCTTGCATGTACGTCTAGGATCAAGTATAAATGTAGGTCCTTCTTCTTCTTCCTCTGTTTGGGTTCCAAGGTGGGCCTTGGCGCGTGTTCTTGCATCGTGAATTTATTATATTTTTATTCATTTTATGTTCTTCTTCCTTATTGATACGTGGGCAAATGACTAAAGGCTAATGTTAAGCGGTAGCGAAATCCAGGTGCGAAGGCAACAAGTGAAGCAGGATTGTGACACTAGTCTGCCGTCCTCACCTTGCCGATCTGTAAGTTAAGTAATTTTTCCCACCAAAGAGGATGTGAGTAATATTTTTCCCACCTCCATGTTGTACAAAGGAGGGAACACGTAACATTCTATTTCTTACCATTATTATCTTATCTGTTATCTAATCTTACGAGTGTATTTTTAGTATTGGTCATTGGTATGTGGTTTGAAACCCTACCGGACGTAGGTACTCGACCCATACCGCTAAGCAGAAAGGTCTTGTATTGCTTCCAGTTTAAAGGGTATTATGAGTTACAGTACTCGTATAAGTAGAGGGCATAGAGACAATATCTTATCATCTTATATGTTTAACAAAAGACAATAGGCCGTGACCATAGCTTTAAAGCTCAATGGTTGTTGCTGAAAGAAAATTCTTGCAAAATGAAACCGGAAACGGATTCATTTTTTCTAAATAGGTATCATCCACTTTATATAGCAAGTAGAGCAAGCTTAGTTTTACCTACTTTACTTTTTCTTTAAAGTAATTCTTCCGTCATTTGAAAAAGCTGATAAGGCTCCCATCATGGAATCATCAAAGTCATCGCTACATTGATTGGGTATTGGCTTAATTACAAATGCAAATGGCCACCGAAGCTTCCTATTAGGCATATCTTTTATTGTACAATAATGTAACAATACTGGACACCGCCAAACAGTAACTTATTTGATTATTTGCGTTATTAACGCCCAAATAAACACAAAAATTACGAAACGTTAAAAAAAATCCTACCGTACATAGGTGGGAATGTAAATTTCAATATTATTATACAGTACAACAGCAAATCATATATTATTCAGAAAATTATAATTAAGACATACTTTTTATTCAAACAGTATTAAAATGCTTACACGCTCTATGCGCATTTTGCGCGTTCTTAACACATGAACGATGTCGACCATCCAACGGCGGACAGTTATTACGAGCTAATGGAGAAGAGAAATAATAATCATGAAATTATTAATATTTTAACAGAAAAGTAGCCGCAACTTATAATAATTGGTCGATTAATTTCTCATAGTTCGTGTGTTTCAAATGGTAGAGAAAATGACAAGGACTTATTGAAAAGTGTTTACTGATGAAACACTCACTTTTTGATCATAATGGTGGACATATATTGACCAGTGTTTCTTGAGAAAAGTCACTTTAACATCATAAAGACTATCAGTATCTAATCTTCTTCTTCTTTTTATGTAGTGGCGTTTCCCTTTGGATTTCGCCATTAGTATTATAGGACCTCAACGGTTCAGGAAACTAAATTTTACTGTTGTTGGTCCTCAACGGTCCAATAGCAAAATTTTATTGCCTGACTTCAAAAAAGGCTCTTAGCCCCTTGTCTGTCACGAAGACACCTAGAGGTTACTAACAATTTATTGAATTTCTAACTGTATCTGGTTTTAAGGAAAATGATTCGTTAGTTGCATATGTATAGATATAGGGTCATCTGAAAAATACTAATACCTCTTAATGTTTTTTTTTCAGATCGTGAAATCGTGAAAAGAATTTTCACAATTGTCACAGGTAAAATACTTATAACAAAGATGTGTTTTAGCTTTCAACACAAAACCTAACCTAAAAACCTTACTCTGATTACGTTTTTTTTTGGTATGGGAGCTGGATATTTATATATCTGCTACAACCTTCTTGAAGAAAGTTGTTTAGTATCATAAGAGGTATCAATTCATCAAATGAGCTATAAAGGGATAGCTTTAAGACAAAGCTACAAAGGGATAGCAGCACAGTATTTTAGCAATTTTTCATAGAAATAGTAAATTGTATGTAGGTATGCAGCGCTTCATAGTTTGTCTTCGACATGGGATCGAAGTAGTTTATTTAAAAAAAGTGATACCTGATAATACCCTATTGTGTCACGGTACTAAAGTCTTCAGCCACTTTCGCTGCTGACTGTACCTATAAGAAAAGAAAACGACGTACGCTGAATAATTATTAAACAGTTTTTTTGTACAACAATGAGGTCATTCGGAAATGTCCAGTTTATGCAGTTTGCATAAATTTCTAAAACTATGACATTACGAATATGTTTATTCCATTATGTCAATACTATTACTATATTATTATCATATAAGAAACTGGTGCTCGATGGCACAGTGTAAATATAAGCTAAAGCAGTACGGAAACTAGGCATTTTATTTGTTTTATATCTACGCGACAATTGAGCGTTAGGGTTAATCTCTTATTTTTGTAAAATTGAAAAAGTTTTTGTTTAGTTAGCGCTGTATCTATCTAGCTGCTAGTTAGCGCTTTTTTGAGATATTTTTTTATAAAATTAAAAGGTATTTTTTTATTATTTATCAAAACGTTTATTTGGGTTCTATATTGATCAAATAATCGAAAGCATTGACTAGTTTACAAACCAAAAATACTGTAATTAGAAAACGTTCAACATTTTAAGAAGTCTTTATTCTTCGTTAATTATTATAAATTACCCCCGCTTACAACTGTACAAAGCACAGGTCAGGGCACATATGGAATACTGCTCCCATATTTGGGTTGGAGCACCCCAGTACCAACTCCTTCCATTAAATTACTCACTGAGAAATACTTTCGCCTTCTACGACACGTTCAAAAAGCTTTATTATTAAATTTTATATACTAAAAGAAATTCTTATTCTAATGGATAGCTTTTTAAACAAATTATTGGAAAACATGTACTATTACATAGAGTAACACTTAGATCTAGTTATGCGAAGAAAAAAATAGTTATAGGAGGTGATTTCAATATAAATACCCTAGAAAATGATAGGAAGAGTAAAATATTTAAAAATACAATGTCGAAATTTAATCTCAAATTAACAATTCACGAACCTACAAGAATTACTTCAAAGTCACAAACGTGTATAGATAATATTTTAACAAATCTAAAATCATTTAATTCAAAGGTTGAGCACTTTGGAATCTCTGACCATTCAGGCCAAATTATGGAAATACCCTGCAGTAAAGGTTTTGAAGTGAAATATTGGTATATTTATAAAAGGAATTTTGAAAAGTATGTAGATCAATTTCTACATCATATTTCAAAATTAAGCTTTGCTGACGTGTATTTTAATAATAATGATAACAAAGCATATGAATCATTCATAAAACTTTATGAAATGGTTTTCAATTTGTGTATTTCTATTGAAAGGATAAAAATTACCCCTAAGAGATTTGCAAATTGGCAAAGTAAAGGCATACGTATAGCGTGTAAAAATTAAAGAGCAGTATATAATAGAATTATAAAAAATGACAAAAATATACTATCTTATTTCATATTTTATAAAGTATTGTAAAATATTAAAATCTGTTACTCGTCTTGCAAAAAAGAAATCAAACATCAAATATATTGAACAGAGCACTAACAAAGCCAGATCTACTTGGAACTTCATAAAACGGCAAACTACGTCTGTGAATGATATGTATAATACTATCGAAAATATTAAAGTGAATAATATTTAACATTATTAAGGACCCTAAAACTATAGCTGATACTTTTAATAAATATTTTATCTCAAACAGTTCACGAAATTAAAAAAAGGGAAACATTAAGCCATCAACCGTACCAAATTGTAAAAGCATTTACTTAAAACCCGTGAATGCTGAAGAGTTAATGAATATTGTAAAAAAGATTAAAAACAAAATGAGCTGCGGTTATGACAGCATACCTATGTATCTTATTAAAAAGTCAATTCCAGTTATAATTGAACCTCTTATTTATGTTATAATTTAATGCTAGAAACAGGAACTTTTCCAGATGAACTAAAAAAAGCCAAAACCATTATTCAAAAAAGGATCGAAAGCAAACGTTGGTGATTAAAGACCGATAGCCTTACTTCCTTCCTTTTCAAAAATATTTGAGAAAGTTATTCTTACTCGGCTTTACAACTTTTTCATTTCTAATGGGCTACTAAATAAAAATCAATTTGGATTTCAAAAGAAAAAATCTACAGTTTTAGCAATATTTAATTCTCAAGATAGTATGGAAAGCTATCAATAATAAAACTGCATGCATCGGCCTATTCATTGCTATGTCGAAAGCTTTCGACTGTGTAATACATGTTATAATCTTGACTCAACTTGAAAATCTAGGCGTACGTGGTATTGCATTAAAACTATTTGATAGTTACCTTAAAAATAGAGAACAATATACAGTGATTGACATTTTCAATAACGCCAATAAAACTTTTGAGGAAGTATCATCTAAATCTGGTAAAGTAATTCTCAGAGTACCTCAAGGTAGCGTTCTTGGCCCTCTTCTTTTCTTAGTGTATATTAACGAGCTTCCAGCGGTACTAAGTCATTTATGTGTTATGTTTGCAGATGATGCTACAATTTTTATTTCAGATGATAGTAAGAACACAACTGTTTTTGAAAATGAAATTAACAAAACGTTAAAACATTTGGTTGACTGGCTTAAAACTTTGAATCTTAAAATAAATATAAGTGTACAATTTTGTAATTACAAGACGAACTCATTTAAATTAAACATTAAAGATTATGGGTCTAACTCAAAAATGGAAGAAGTTAACGAAAGCTACTTTCTTGGTGTTTCGATAGACTCAATTAGAAATCTCATATTTATAACATAAATAGAAAGATTTCTAGTTATAGCTATGCATTATCTATTTGAACAGAAAATTCCTTTTTTAAAATTGTACGAACTGCTTATTTTGGTAATGTGTATCCTCTTCTAACGTATGGGATTATTATTGGGGTAATTCTGTTAATTCACATAGTACTTTCATACTACAAAAGAAATGTATACGCATAATTTACAACATGTATTATGATGATACCCTAAGGAATGTATTTAGAGAAAAGAAATCACTTACTCTTACCGATATCTATATTCTAGAAAGTGTATTCATTAAAAACAACATAGACTTGTTTAACTGTAAATCTCTCCGTAACCAACGGCTTAAGTATAGATATAATTTAAAGGACATCGGCAAAATCCCATACTAGCTGGACCTGATATTCAATGACTATGGGCATTATTAATTTTGTGTTGATTAGATGCCTAACATAATTAAAATCAGTGTCCTAACTTCATATTCAATATAAAACTTCACAAATGCGAGATATATTTTTATTTAATTTTTGAGCTTTTGAGGTTAGAAAAACATTTTAACGACCTAATAGAAAATTCTTAACTTGAATTGATCTTAACTATCCGATAACTACGTAAATAGTGATAAGAGAAATGTAATTAATGGTATTTGACATGAAACAAAGAGGATGCTTATAAATAAACACTTATGAATGAATGATACCTACATAAAGATTTATTCAAAATCGTCTCTTATAACTACACTCTCTAAAAAATCTGCTGGTGCTGCTATTATGTTATCTTGGTGCCTGGCCCACCCAAGGTACCACAGCACGGTCATGCATGACATGCGCACAGCACCCAATCAACTGCAACAATATTCTGTTATTCCTTCCCTTCCAGACACATTATTTTCTGTTATTATATATATATATATACATAGTATTGTTTTCTTGAAAAGTGTATGGATTTAATTTTCCCTCTTATCAAAGTATTATCTCCACTACCTCTCAAGCGATACTCAGATACATCTATATGGAAACGCACATATTCTCCATAGTAGGATCGAGCCTGTCGGATTTGGTACGTTCCCAAGACGAATAATATTAAATCATTACTAGCCGGGGAAATGTTAATAAATTGTCGCACAGTACGTATCAGAGCAAACCTCAGTTATCAACCTCAACCTTCAGTTATTGTTCTGAGGAGCAAACGCAAAAATCGACTGCCGACTGCCAAAAAAATCAATGACATCTGTCATTGTCATTCGATTTTATCAGTGACGTTCCTTTACACGCAAGTCAAATAAACAAGCCCTTAACGTTTATTTTGTTTTTATTTCGTTTACTTAATGTATCATTTTCAGCAAACTATACTGTTCTAAAAATACTTAAATGTATTTTTGTCTAAGTAGAATACCTACTATAATCTTTTTTTCGACGAGTATAATGTGCACATGCAAGCACGTGAAATTGTAGACCTACGCGTGAAATGGAACTTGACATCGTCGTCAAGATCTATTGTCTATGGTCAAAACCGTTCAAAAGCTATGATTAAGTTTTCCCATTCATATTAATTATTTTTACGCATTAATTAATTTCTCTAGAACTAGAAGTTCTTGAGGTATATTATTTATATTCTCAAAGTTAACTAATAACAGCATATTTTTTAGAATATAATTGATTTGTGCCCATAGTCAGGTCCATTTTCGCCATTGTCCTTTACCAATTGTCAATAATAATGTTTACGATAAGAGAACTTTTATACATGGTATTAAAGTGTATAATCATTTACCTACTAATTTAAAGGCATTGAATGGTCATATATTTAAATTTAAGTAAAAATTTGGTTATTTAATAATGTTTTCTATACAATAAATGAATACTTTAGTTTCAAGACTAATTAAAGAATTTTGTTAATATTAATGTTAATAATATTTATGTGTGTACATTGCATGCCTGATCATGGGCAAACTGTTGATACTATATTTTTTTTAAGAACTTGTTTACACAGTTTAAGCAATAAAGGAATTCTATTCTATTCTATTCATGGACACGCACTATGAAATTTGTTTTGTCTACTTCTTTGTAAACTAATACAGCTACTTATTTAATAAATTATACAGCCGAGTTCAAGCAGCCGTAAACTACGCAATACACTCGCGGTATTTTTAAAAATCGCGCGGACAGCGCACGCAATACAACAATACGCAACAGTGTCTGCGATGTCCGCTTAGGGGCCCTGTAAAGACGTGCGTCGTTTCGAGCGTTTGTACGTAGCTTCCTTACTGCTTTAGCTTATATTTATTTATTTTATTTATTTATTTATTTATTATCAGGCAACAAAGTTACAATATAACAGGCCCATAGATACATACCTTAAAAACTAACATATACATAGCTTATAAACATTTATTGTTAGTATAATAACTTAAAACTATGTTAGTAATTTACATAGCACTGGCTTGTGCTGTTTCGGTGGTGGTAGGCAATCTCCCGCGGAAACGCCGGTACACCACGCCCTTCGGCCAAAAGTCCTCCTTCATAAAGGTGTCGTCCAGCTTAGCTGTTGGGACTCGCACCACAAATGCCTTAAAACTGACATTATGTCGCGATTCCAGCGGCTCCACCCTCAGAAGGAAGTTGGTCTTTGTCTTAATGTATTCAACCACATCCTGCACTGTGATGGTGTGGTGCAGGCGCGACAGGTACATCGGCGTAGTCGGCGTCGCAGCACGCAGCAGGAACTGGGGCCCTGTCAGTGCGGTACCGCAACGGTTCTGATTCGGCCGGTGATGGCGTGCCCTCTTCCTTTGGACCTTGACGAAACCGTCGTCGTCTCGTTCCACGGCGGCATGCTTTGACACTCTCTGAGCGCTTAGGTTGGAAGCAGCAACAGAGGCGTAGTCACGTCGGCTGGGCTTCGTTTGGATGGTGACAGGCTCAGGCTCAGCTGTCACGTGCGGCACCGCGGGCGAAGGCGCGGGGCGGGTGGACGGCGGAGGCGGCGCGAGGGGCGCGACGACAGCGGGTTGCACGGCACGGGGGGCCGGCGACTGCAGGGCGCGGGGGGCCGGCGCCGGCGTCTGCGGGGCGCACCGAGCCGGCGTGCGCGCGGGGGCAACGGCTGCGTCAGCGTTGCACGGCGACGAGGTCGGCGTCGAAAATGCTGACTCGAAACTCAGCCGCGGCGCGTTGACGAATGCACCGCGCCGCGTGTTGACGTTTGAGTCATCGACTGACCTACTTACTGCGAGTGATGCGCGCAAACTATCCACTTCCTTGCGCAACTCACTCACAGTATTCTGTGATGCTTCGAACTTTAGCACCACGTCCGCCAAGCCCGCCTTTAAGGTCACAATGTCCTTCAGCAAGCAGGTTACGTCGACGTGGTCGAACGTGACGGGAGGGAGCTTGTTTAGGTCCCTCGCCACAAACGTCGGCACGTCGTCAGGGTCGGTCTCCTTCAGTAGCGTGATTATTTCCTGCAGGCTCTTCGGTGCCCCATCACGGCGATGAGACACCATCTGGTCACTCTTGTTTACAGATGCAAACAGAAGCTTCTTGGCCGCAGATATGTCGTCCTCGCTGAAGCTGGACTTGCATATTTGCACCGCACTTACTTCATCCATCACGTCCAGCTTCTGTTGCAGGAAGGCGAGGAGCTCGTTAACCACCAGTTTGTCGCTCATGGTGGTGGTTCGCGCGGCGACTCGCGCCGCGTTACGTGTCTGATATACGATTTAAATTAAATTGCAATCGCTGCGTCCGCACAGAACGGCGCGTACTGTGAGACTGTGATACCACACACTACCACCTCATCGACACATATTTATATTGTGTCGATGAGGTGGTAGTGCAATGATACTAATTGCAGAGGCAGACGCTGACACCGCCGTGCAACATACATATTTACATGAATTATACAATCACTACTGTTATCCCCTGAGGGTTAGTCAGAGACTAGACAATGAAGAAGGGGCCGTTAAAAGACATATCTGTTAAATTAAGAAACTACACTATGCAGGATTTATGCATCATAATGATTGAAGAGGCGGATTTTAATACTTCAGAAGATATAAATTACTGGTTAAATCAATAAGAGAAAAAACTAGTGAAGTTACGAACACTAACATAATAATAGCTTCGCTTATATACATATGCGGTAAACCGCTCCACAACTGTAGGGTTGAGATATACAACGTTGTATATCTCAACCCTACAGTTGTGGAGCGGTTTACAACCTCCTTTACCGCGACATACTCGCAAGCGAATATTCTTAGAAGATCTTAGAAGATTTGACATCGGACATGTTTTCTTCGGTTTCTGGTAAATTAATGGATTATGGAGTGCAGAATATACCGGAAAATGTTGCTAACCTTATTTCAGTTTAAGCCGCCAACAAAGATTCTGTCATACAATGCAATGTAAATGAGGAAAATGAAAAAAATCCCTTGCAGGAAAACCAGTTTTTTCTTTTATAACTACGTCAATATCTTACATCAGAACATATCAGGACTTCTTAACAAAAATGATAAACTAGTACTACGCTTGGATGAATTCAAAAGACAGCAAAATTCGATAGACGTTTTATGTATAACAGAGTATAAAATATAGGAAACCTGAATCTGACGAATTCTTGTGTATACCTCATTTTAATTTGGCAGAGAACTTCTCAAGAGATAAACAAAGAGGGGGAACATGCATTTTAGTAAGAACAGGGCTAAAATATAAAGCACTGGGAAATTTTAAACACTTATCTGTGAAATATATAATAATATATACATCCCAACGTAGATCAATAAAATACGGAGTCCCACAGGGAAGTGTTCTGGGTCGATTGCTGTTCTTTATACCACTCTATCAAGAAAGTACCGGAAAAAGATCAATAATACACAAAATGTTAAAACATACACAGCTATTGGCCCGCCTTAGAGTTTAGGTTTCTATGGCCCCTACTTAAATATGATTGCTAGATTGAACAAAAGCTATTGATGCAGTTTTAAACCTGATACATTTTACCATCTTTTTTGATCGTATTGTTTTAAATTTGAATTCAGAATACCACACGACATGGAGGTACGCCTAACAAGTCGGGTATGCGCTTTGATGAAGGTAGTTGATTTTTGAATAAAAAACATGTTTTATAAAATAAAGGTTTATTTAATAACGCGTGTTGCCTCCATGGGCATCTACGACAGCTCTCATACAATTAGGCATAGAGTTTATCAACCGCTCTATGAAATTTTGAGGGATCATCTCCCATTCCTCTTATATGGCAGTTTTCAACTCCTGCATCGTCTGGGCAAGTGGCTGACGAGCCCTAACACGTCTTTTTAGCTCGTCCCACATGTGCTCAATCGGGTTCATGTCTGGGCTTCTGGCTGGCCAGTCCATAACTGTGATGTTCACATCCCGAAGATATTCCCTGACGATGCCGGCCCTATAGGCTCTTGCATTATCATGCATAAAAAGGAAATTTGGGCCCACTTGGTCCACGTATGGCATCACGTGAGGTTCTAAGCACTCACGAATGTACCTTTCAGCATTTGATGTTGGCAGCCGTGGTCCCGTAATAACCTCAAGTTGAGTTTTGCCGCTCGCGGATATACCGCCCCAGACAGTCCATGAGCCACCGCCATAAGCAACCCTCTCTTCAAAGCAGCATTGTGCAAAACGCCCTCCCTTACGTCGGAAGACCTTCTTCCTTCCATCATTGCCATGTAACGCAATTTTAGACTCATCATAAAAGAGTACACGGCTCCAATGCTGCTGAGTCCAATTTAAATGAGTGCGCGCGAAATGAAGACGCGCTGTTCGGTGGGCTCGCGTTAGTTTGGGGCCATTAGCTGGCTTGTGTGGTACCATATCGCGTTCTTTTAACCTTCTCCGAACAGTTCGAGCGCTCACAGATACTCCATGGAAGTCGCGAAGTTGGTTTTGTATCTCAATGGAGGTCAGGTGACGATTTCTCAAGCTGCTTGTCACGATGAATTGATCCTGCCTTTCAGTTGTGACCCGAGATCGTGGCCTTCCTTGGCGACGAACAAAGCCGCCAGTCTCTAGGTACCTCCGATAAACATTTCGGATCGCAGATCGACATAAATTTAGTTGAGCACTCACATTTCTTTGGCTGTGTCCGGCCTGGATAAGTGCCACAGCTTGGGCGGTGACTTCAGGCGAAGTATCCATAGATTATTGATAGAACCTTCTTAACCTTAATGTTAAGAATAAGGCTATTTTCAATTCATTCGCCATAATTGATAAGTTATTTTATTTTTACAAGTAAACACAAGCAAAAAAACTAGAGGTTATTATTATTGTCAGTTGACTGACACTTGACAGTTGACAGCTTAATTGAACGATGTTCAGCGCTGCTAGTATGCGAATTGATATCCCCAAGATACGAACACGAGAACACGAGAGCTCGACTCAAAGGCCCTGTCGCGTAGGCAGGCTGGATCGGAAGTGAAGATGGCCGACACGACACGACGCGATATTGGTTTACCCCCATAGGATCGAGGATAAAAATGATGAGGGTAGTAGAAGTTAGGTTAGGGACGTAGCATCGGTACAAGTCTAATTCGATTGATAGTGATGTGAATGTAATTGAATATGATTGATCTAAATCTACCATAATGTTTGTTGCAAAACCGAAGAGAAAAATCTCACTTTCAAGAATTAAATCCAAGTAAACCAATAAAATCAAGTTTTCCTAATATTCGATTGTTTGATATCAACGAACAGGCTCCAAATTGTCTTTTGTTTCTTTAAATTATGTGTTCGGAATTAAAAAAAAGACCTTTGAATAAAATTATGAATGTGCCTGGTTCAAAACTGTATAAAAACTTTTTGCTCGACCTAATATAAATTTTTAGCTAGGACTAAACGAAACTAACAAACTAACTAAGTATGTACGAGAACTAAACCACCCTATGAGACTTGTGACTTTTACATTGTGATTGCCATAGTAGCGGCTTTTGGCGATTTACTTTCTGCCTCCTGTCCAATGATTACACCCTCCAGAAGTCCAGATGCATTCCGCACTCCTGCTTCCGCTCCGCCAGAGACGTTGAAGCATAAATTGGAAATTTTGTACATCACCAGGCACCAACCACCACACACCACACGGCTAACGCGGCTAGCGAGTAGCGAGGGCTAAACCGCGAAAGAAATTATCGACATCAATACTTATGACTGATGTGGATGTCCAGTTCAGGAGCTGATGCCGCAGAACTATTCTTCACCTGAGCTCATGCTCAGGCCAAGGCCAGTAATCATCAACCGCCTCGCAGACTGGCTGCTCAGCGCGCCCACCTGAGGAGTAGGTGATCGATTCAGTTTTCTTCAACCGCCTGGGACATCGGCAGCTTTGCACCATTTTTCCACTGTTATTGTGTTCTTGTACCTGACTGTGTGAACTGTTTTTGATTACCTATCTGCGTGATGACTAATTTTACCAGTGCCGATAGTGTTTTGTTTGTTGCGTTGCGTGTGTTGTCTTATCAAACTCGTTTTATTGAATGCCCAAGGCAACGTTAACTGTTTCTCAATGTCGTGTAAATTAATAAATGAAAATTATTACGATACTACGGTAACTTTAATACCTACCTACATAATTACCCTAAGCACTACTTTCGTAGTCTTAAAAAAACTAACTATTGTTATTGTCCTGTTGTGATTAGAAATTGGGTGCGTATCATTTCATATAATGACAAATGAACTAATTTCAAAGGACATAACGTTCATTGGATATAGTTTTTACTTGTTCTAAATACACTTCCTATAACAATATTACGTATATCATTCATTTGATATAATACTCATATTCTCTAACAACTTTTTCTATAAAGCTATATTGGTAGAATATCATATTCTATAACTTCATTTGATATAATTTTTGCTTTGATTCAGATTCTTTATTTGCATAATATGAGTACATAATAGTTGGTGATAAATAAATAACGTTCTTTCACATTTTACCGTCTTTGGGTGTGCAAATATTAATTGTAAATTATAAAAAATAATATCTAAAATAATATCAAAAATCAAAAAAAAATAAAACATAAACATAAGTACTAAAAATTGAATTAAAACACGTAGGTATAACAATTACATTACATTACATTCCATAAACATACAAAATTTACATCTAGAATATTATTATGTATAATTTAATTAAAGGATATAAAATAAGTAAATGTCAATTATTACAAATATAAATAGCATTTTAACCCTAAAGTGATATCAAATATTGTCTTTAAAAGTTAATACGTTGTGTTTTCGTTAGGGTTGTGCTAAAAAGTCAGTGAAAGAAACGAATCACGGCAAAACCGACCCCACGTAGACTTGTCTGCCTTACGCTAGAGTGTAATTTAAGCCCGCGTAGGCGCGGAGGGGCGAGGCGGCCCGCGAGCTGAGGAGCAGGTGGGTTTAACGCTCGCCGCCGCGGCTGAGGCTGGCCGGCGAACCGGCCAGCAAGCCGAAGATGCGGTGGTGAGCGAAACCCATCTGCGACGATAAGCTCGCGTGGGACCGCCGGAGTCCCGCAGCGCCGGAGCCGTGACAGAAACCATGCCTGCTGCATGCTGCATGCCTGCATGCATGCTGCATGCCTGCCTGCCTGCATGCTGCATGCATGCCTGCTTGCATGCTGCATTCTTGCTTGCATGCTGCATGCTTGCTTGCATGCTGCATTCTTGCTTGAATGCTGCATTCTTGCTTGAATGCTGCATGCTTGCTTGCATGCTGCTTGCTTGCTTGCATGCTGCTTGCTTTCTTGCGTGCTGCATGCTTATTACATGAATAATATTTGATATCTTTATTATTAATTTTTTTATTTACAATGCTATATAGAGACTGGTTTTTTTTCCAATAAACATTTTATCCAATATTTTATATCATTAGATTATTATATCGAATATATATTATATCAAAAGCACATTATATCAAATTAAATTATAGAATCTAAAATTATATGAAATGAAATTATATTATCTGAACGTTAGACCATAAGTATTTATATCAAACATTACACACCCATATGTTTCATGTTACAACTATTTTGTTTGGGATATTGTAAGCTGATTATTGCAACATTAATAAGGTTTAAATAAAACACTTATAAATGGATATTACTCGCGTTTAATTTTACTTTTACATATTGCAAAGTGTAATTAAAAGTGCAGTGTTGCGGTAAACTATAGAAAACAATATTAAAGGGTTATTTTTATTGGTCATTACGTAATTTAACAACGTATAACCATAAATAATTACTATTTGTGTTTTAATGGTTTTTCAATAAAAATACCAACTACAATAAACTGTATTTCTTATTTTAATTTGCCCAGTATGATAAGATAAGACCGAAGCGTAAGCATAAGCTGTTCTGCAACTCTCTCATTCCAGATAAATGATTTTGTCGTCATTTACCAACTTTGATGAAGACTAAGCACAAGTGGTATATTTTGATTTTGATTTTTGAACCCACCAACCCGCATTGGTTCAGCGTGGTAAGTTATGGCCCAATGTCCCCATTTGATGTTGTCCATGTGGAAAGGCCTGTGCCCAGCAGTGGGACGCTTATAGTCTGATTAGGATGCCTAGTTAGATTATCCGAAAAAAACGAGATACTAGTTAGGTACGGTACGGTACGTACACTGAGAAAAATGGATTGAAGTTGACGTTGTAAAATATTATGCAAACATTTTAAAATACCCTGCTTACCACTAATAAAACAGTGCGCAACACTTTAAATAGTGACACGAATGTATAATTATTCTGCTGGGCATTAAACTTTATTGTGCAAGAAACCTCACCAAAATATAAAGTACACATGTCCTATCTTTTATCGTACAATTGTAGATTATGATGATCATAATCTATAGTGATCAAAGCACAATATTATTAGCAACGTCTTAAATGCACCATAAACATTACATTTGATGCAATGCATTATTTTTTTTTATTTTTTTTTTTATAAAAGAGTGAGGCAAACGAGCAGGCGGGTCACCTGATGGAGAGTAATCACCGCCGCCTATGGACACCCGCAAAACCAGAGGAATCGCAGACGCGTTGCCGGCCTTTAAGGGAGGAATAGGTTTAAGGAAGGAATAGGAATTGGGAGGAGGGGGGGGGGAGGGGGAAGGGGCCTCCAGAACCCTCACTGGTCGGACGAAACACAACAGCACCAAGTGCCATTATTTCACGCCGAATATTAGTGAGAGGGTGTATATAGTGGTATTACGCCGGGCGAGCCGGCCAAATGTGTGCTGCAACGCAGCGTGGCTCTACCACTCAGTTGGTGTCACTCATTTAGCACCACCCAGGGATCACGTGTCTCAAGGGTAAACCTACGGACGCGAGCAACTTTGACCCCCTAAACATGTATATATTTCAAACTAAACTATGCAGCAAATTTTATAGTGCCATTCTCGATTATTTGCACAATAAGTATAACAATCCCGAGGAACATTAAAATTCAGTGCGCATACATTTACTGCACGTTAAAGAATCGTGCCAGGTTCAAAAAAATATTGCACAACACAAAAAAGTATTAAAGCAGTTTTAAAATATATGGTGCGTATGCACATAAAGATTACGTGCATGCATACCATTAAAATTCAGTGCGCATACATATTATTGCACGATAAAGAATCGTGCCGGTTGAATAAAATATTGCTCAACACAAAAAAGTATTATGTAAGTTTTAAAATATATGGTGCGTATGCACTTAAAAATTACGTGCATGCATCGAACCCGGGGGTCCGGGAACGGGCATGTAGGCGCATCTCTCTCATTCATCATTGTGACCTCTCGAGCGTGCGGTGCGAGTTGCTGTGCTTTTCTGTAATGGATCCCATGGGAGAACTTTGGTAAAGAAAATGGGGCTTTGGTGAAGAAATCATCGAACACTTTGCCAGTAAGTACCTAGTTTTCTATTTTTTCGTTTTGTCAGACACTTGCCTGCTTAGTGTTGAAAAAAATAGAATAAGTACCTAAGTGCTTAAGTTTTAAATGGAAAAACCATGAATTTTAAATCTAATAAACTATATAATTAGCGGCGTTATAAAAAGTGTAATATAAAATATTTATCAGTGCCAAATTCTAGTAAGTAGCACCGATACCGATTTATAACACTAATAATTTATTGTTTTCTGAGGTTTAACCGAGCACTACTTATACATTGAAATGAAACACTTTTTTACGGATTAACTCGCGTTTAATTTACTATTTACATAGTTTTTTACTATTACTATTATAAAAGTGTTTCATTTCAAGATATAATTTAGGTAGGTAAGTAAACGTACTTTTGTTTAACATTTGGATTAAAAAAACATTATTTGGGATTCTGATAGCGATTCTATCGTGATAGCAATAAGTACCTATTATTTTTACCCACGACCGACGGACGGAACGGTACCGGTATATTATATTATGCGTTTGGGGTTAGACGTTGTTTGTTTGTATGGATGTCTGTTAGCATTTTCCTCGGAAGCTGCTGGGCCGATTTCGATGCGGTTTTTTGCATTCAAAAGGTATCATTTCAGAGCAGCTTAGACATGTTTCATGGTGGTAGACCACCAGAGGGCGCTGCAGCAACCAGATAAGTCGGCACTTGACAGAGACTCCTCATTAAAGATTTCGCAGCTCTTTACCCCGCCGCAGCTGATAGGCTTGCTACGCGCAAAGAATTGGTACCCTAAAATTATTAGCTACTGGCAAAACAAGATTAAAAGCCTGAAAGACAAATTTTTTGTTGCTACCATCAAAACGATTACGAAGCAGTGCATGTTAAGAGGTGAGTTTCTCATAAAACTGCTGAATACTTATATTTATGGAACTGACAGTGACAGCATGTACGTAACTTGAGTACTATTTAACTTTTAGATGTCTGAGTATTTGGGAGTTTAAAAACCAAAGTCAAATTAACAATATCTGTAAAATATTTTTTACCAGCATAATACCTAAGTACTATCGCCGGCAGCTCCACTTACCAATTTATTCTGATAATTTATTCGGAAAACAATGTTTTCATTGAATTAATTTTTCTTTCAGATGATGACAATGTCAAGATAAATTTGTCAAGATAGATTGAAAATGTAGCAGTAGACGCCCTGCACGATTTCTTGGAAGGTGTTTGTCGCTATGTTATGACTTACATAATAAACTTTTATGTTAGCAATGGTATTTTATAGGCTAATATACTGAAAGAAGCCATGATATCGTTCAATTACGGCCCCGATTCAAGTTCAAAACCTAGCAATTGTTTAGTGTTCGAAGGGGCGAGAGTCCGGTTATGATGCTCAGCTTCCGAAATGATAGTTCTGGTAAGGTACTTTGGACTAATCGTTGGTCGATATATTCCCACTGGCGAAGAGAACTGGGATTTGTTCATTTTATTACGTAAGATTTTAGACATTTTGTTAGCTTTTAGAATTTATGACTTTACAGCCGATAAATGGAATTGCTTAGTCTCTGAATTTAACTCTTTGCTTATGAAGCTCACGGGGTCACTACTAAAGCCTTAATTTCATTTTCTTACTCATTACCCTGCCATGTTACGTAAGTTCGGCCCAATACGAAACATTTGGGCATTGCGTTTTAACCTGGAGGGTCCTATAACTTTTGTTGCATCCGTAAAAATAGCAGGTGTGGAGTGGAAACCCTACAGCATTGTATTTGTGGATTTCGATGAACCAAATCATGAGTTGCCCATTTTTGCAGCCATTGAAGCAATAGTTGTAACTCCTTCAAATATTGTTTACTTTTACTGCCGGTTATTTGATACTATTGAATTTAATGAGCATTATGAGGTCGAACAAAATAATAACTACAACTGTATAAAAGCCAGCGATTCTGTAGCACCCTTCCCTCATAATCTAAGCAAACTATACAATGATATGAACTACATTACTAGCAGATGGTATATAGAACAGTAATTGCCTACAGAAAAGGAGCAAAAAATTAGCACATAAAACTCATAAATTATACTCGGCAGGTTTTAGAGATATTTTTGATTAATATATTTGTTAATTTTTACTGAATCGTCACGAAAACCTGCCGAGTAATTTATGAGTTTGAAGTGCTAATGTGGTCTATTTATTTAAATGCATACCACTGTTATTGTCACTGTTGTTGTCTTTTTATTTAATGCGTACCACTTACAGTTTTACAATGTTTATAACAGCTTCATAGGCTTCTTAAGAGGAAACACTACGTCGAAGTGGCATGCAGAATTCTCATACAAAACACAGACTAACGACGTTTAGTAGTCCCTTGAAAGAGATTTTCTTTGTATGTTTGATTTTTTTTAAACCAGCCACTTAATATTTCTGAAGATGCCTTAAAACGGCGTGATTTTGCTAAATTTTGAAGGCTCCTGGTTATTAAATAAATGACTTAATGCAAAAAAATCAAACAAACAGACTTAATAAATCTTTTTCTTTAACCGACGCTGAAAAAGTTATAAAAATTGGTCAAGTTCTGAAGGAGGAAACAGAGGACGTACACTTTCACGTAGTGTTTCCTCTTAAACTTGGAATTTGTATAGGTATATGTAAATGTGTATTTTTGTGTGTTTAGTGCAGATGTGGAAACCTTTAATTGGCTTTTAGTATTTAAGACTGTTTCGATTTGAATATGTATAGTTGTAAGTTTGCCAAGTGTATTTAAATTAATTTATTATAATTACCAATGTAAACTATTTATGCGCCTTTTTTGTAGATTACATGATGGTTTTCTAATAATAATAAAGATTTTTTGGATCAGTTCTAATTTTCATGGAAAATATATGTTTGTATAATTTTAAACTTTTTTTTAAATTACTTACATACCCTACTTTGTGTGTGATTAATACTATAGGCATCGTGAATTTCAGCACATTTTTTTCTGTATATGTATTGTGATGTAAATGGATATTTTTAGGATTAGCACTAAATGTACACAGGGTGTTCCCCGTCGATGAAATCATATTTTCAAATTAGTGTTCGGAGAGGTATCCTGAATCAGGCAGGATTGATAGGTCAAACAAAAAAAAACGGATTATTTTTTTCGACTCTCTATACAAATTGTTTATCAGTTCCAACGGGGCGCTAGTTTGTATGTGAAGTAAAAAAACGACCGAATTTTTCGTTTGACCTATCAATCTTGCCTGACTCAGGATACCTCTTCTAGCACTAATAAGAATATATTATTTCATCGTCGGGAAACACCGTGTATAGATTTAGTGCTAATCCTGAAAAATAGCCATGCCATCACGATATTAAATAGTGCGACAAAAATGCTCGAGCACATAAAAAGATTATGCCAATGTAAAGAAGCACTATAATAGTTAGTGCACTCGCATGTAAAGACATGCTTCCAGCAATCGTATAATATCATGGGCAGGCACGAAATATTATGGTGCACGACTTGGTAGGCACCAATAAGTAAAGTGCAAACGCACATAATAGTATAATGATACGGAACTATAAGTAATCGCAATGCATTATACTATAAAATGCCGTCAACTAGGTATTTTGGAGCAGTGCACTATATTTTTTCTTTCTTAGGGCTAAACGTTATGATATCTTGCACTATATTTTATAGTGCGAGCTGCAAATAAGGTTGTGACGTCACTATATTACGATGGAACCATAATTTTTTGTGCATCGTCGGCAGCGTAACTTAACGTGCTTGCACGATGGTCAAAAAGATTAGCATGCACAATAGTTTATAGTGCCCCATTTTTCTCAGTGTAGGTACTACTAAATGTCAGTGAGCGAACGAGAACGAATGCTCATTTACGCATGCCATCGCGCGCAAGCTTGTGATTGGCTCAGGCTGCACTGCATGTGTAGCTGTGTATGTGTGTTTCTCTGCGTGAGCGTGAGTGCGACGACTTTCACAATGCAGTCGCACGTGTGAGTGATTTCATCGAGGCATCTACAGTATGATACAGTTTTTGCCTATTAAATATTAAATTATTTGGTTTTTTAAAATTAAAATCTAAACCAATGACAAAATACTACTGTTTATAGGGGAAAATATTTTTATTTTGGCAAAAACGCCACTAATTTAATAGGACCTTATATTTGCATATTCACATGTGGCTTACCACAGGGTTCTCTTAAGAACCCTTGTATTTTGTTTACTTTAGAGTCATTGCTGGTGGGAGAGCTTTGCTCGTCCGGCGCTACCACCATGCGGACTTGTAAAACCCGCCAAGTGTTCGGTGCTCGACACAGGACGCATTCCGGGTTCAGAGCCGTAATACCGGAGCTTGGGGAGGTGCGGTGACGGCAGGGTCAAGGTCCGGTGGTAGTCTTTGTGGACTCATTGTTCGGTTGACGTGGGTCGATTCGCCGGCCAGGGAGACCCGTAGAAACGGTGGTGCCGCTGGCCGCCCGCGGCATAGTACAGGAGCGCAACTAGGGCTAACCACCCTAGGAGGCTGCTCCACCAGGCCGCGCATAATCCTGAAGTAGCTCGTCGTGCCGGTTGGTGACCGGATTTGGTGAGACCCGGCGACTACTTTCGGGGGGGGGTACGGATGCCCTTCCGTCCGGCGGGTCGAATAACGTCTTACCGAACAACTAGATGCACCAGTTCATGTTAGTCTCCCACACTTTGCCTTTCCCCCCTTCCCAACACAGCATCTCCTTTTACTCACGCCCCCATCCAACCACCATGTCAGTGTCCAACAACAATGTAGGTCAGACAGCGGCATCCCACTTCCCCACCACCAAGTCGCTTTTTGAGGTGGAGTTCAGCTACTCGATTACCTGAGCCAAGCAGTTGACGACGTACAGGAGCGGTTTCCGTCTGCCGATGTGGTGCTTTTGGGAGATTTTAATGCCCACCATGAGACCTGGTAGGGCTCTTCCAAAACAGACCACGCAGGCCGAACTGCCCACGCATTCATGCATGATCTAACACAACTGGTTCTCCAGCCCACCAGGATTCCAGGTATATCAGGTCAAGCGCCCTCAATGGTAGACTTACTGGTGACGAGTCGACCAGCTAGGTACAGAGTGTCAATAAGTGCTCCGTTGGGCACTTCTAACCATTGCCTGGTTGGTGCCACCGTACTGTGCCAGTGCGTGAATCATAAACAGGCAACTCATTTGCTACCTAGAAGATCACTCCCTGATTCATGATCGACAATACGGGTCCAGACCGAAACGATCAACGGGTGATCTCCTGGCGTTCATAACACACCTGTGGGGTGAAGCAATGGACAAGCACGGAGAAGCACTGGCTGTTAGCCTGGACATCTCCAAGGCTTTCGATCGAGTTTGGCATCGTTCGCTTCTCTCCAAGCTTTCGTCATACGGCTTGCCACCTCGCCTATGCGATTGGGTCGCCGGGTTCCTGCATGAGCGCAGCATTCGCGTACCCTGCGAAAGCAGTGCCTCATAGTTTCTGCAGGTGAACGCCGGAGTGCCACAGGGTTCTATAATATCGCCCACGCTGTTCCTTCTGCATATCAATGACATGTTATCCTTAGGTAACATTCATTGCTATGCAGACGACAGTACAGTACCTACATCGGCGTTATTTGGGTCACCCTGCGGCAAAGCAAGCCGATGTAGTGGAGTCGAGACGGAAGATTGTCATTGAGCTGGACGAGGAGTTAGACCGCATTTATTGCAGTATTGCTATCATCTTTGGGACGAATCCGCCAAGTACTTGCTCGAAGCTCTTGACAGGTTGCAAAGACGTGCTGTCCGTATTATCGGTAACGATGACGTTACAACTCTTACAACCAGTCTGGAGCCGTTACAGCTACGTAGAGACATTGCTACCCTTAGTGCTTTCTACCGCCTTTACCATGGTGAATGCTCTGAGGAGCTCTTTGACATCATCCCTCCCTCTCCTTACCTTTCCAGATCGACGCGTGCAGGTCTTAGAAGCCACCCTCATACCGTGCTGACCATCAAGACACGTACCAAAGAGTTTAGACAATCGTTCTTTTGTCGAACTGCCCGTATGTGGAATGCGCTTCCCGCACCCGTGTTTCCTTCCTCTTTCTCTTCCGGGTTATTTAAGCGGGGCGTGAAATAGCATTTATGCAGGCCGCCATAGTTTGAGCGTTCGGCATAGCGTGGTAGCGCTGTGATGAACGCTTTCACTTCTTGGGCTTCACTGGCTGCTTTTCATCAGGCAGAGTGAGGCCATTATGGCGTGCCACTATAAAAAAAAAACACACGATAGCATTTTTGATTTATTTTGGTAAGGACACAGGAACTACGGTGCGACACGCTCGTGATTGCGCTCGACGCAGACTAAATACAAGACGTCCTAATTAGAGTATTCGCATCGCGCGCGTTTATAACATATCTGTTGTATTGTATATCAGTGGCGAAGCGTGAAATATTGAGAGAGGTAAGCCGGAGCAAAAAAAATGCTTACCTACTCCGAGCGCGGGCACGCAGTCTTGAGTCCTTACCGAAAATCTGTGATTGGCATCCTGGCTTCAGTCTTGTATAGGCAGATGTATCTTCAGTCCACTTTTACTATACGTGTAAGCACTGAGATATTGAAACAGTGTCTTGCAAGCATAATAGAAGTGGCTTTGATAAAAGCCGTTTGTGGTGAATTGCTGATATGATGTAAATTAAACAAAACTTAATCGACTAAGTACTAATAATACTACTTATACTCTAAAGCTATTCGTCTATTCTTTCTAACAAAGTGCGCTAAGACATTATCATAAAAGCCGGGAAGAATCTAAAGCTATTAATGCCGACATCTTACAATTCTACCGATTACTTTGCAAATCTACTTACTCTAAATACGTAATTTCAACTTATTACAATATCTACTTACCGCAAATACCTTATTACAACGTACGTCTTCGTAACTACTTTCTACACACAACACAAATAAACAAAGTCCAACTACAATACTAATCATTCTAATAGGTGAAACTAACTAATAAATTCAAATACTAATAAAACACAGTCATGCATTCAATGATGAATTGCAATTACGTCAAATTATCTGTCAACAGAACACAAACCGAAAACGATCCTCCGTCCCGCTCACGCGTACGCAAATTGTATAACTGTCTCTATCAAGTAACTCGGATAAAGACGGCTTACCGGCTGCTAATACGCGGGTGGGTTTATTGACCTTTATGTGACGTCATGACGTTTATTTTGTATGGAAGTTTAACTGCCTAAAAGCCGATCGCGCCTGCGGCTTATTTTAAAGCAATATGTTGTTAAAAAGCAAATTTTGTTAATTTAATGTCCATAGTGTAGGCAATTTGTAATGTTTCTTTCATATATTTACTTTTTTAATTACTGATTGTGCCATTTCTCAATTTAAGTAGAGAATGGTTGTGTTCTAAACTTCTGAAGGGAAGCCGGTGGGAATCGAGTTGTATGGAACCTTCGTCACTGTTGTATACAATATCATTGCCTACACATAATAAATTTTTCCAATGTTCTGCCATTTCCAGTGTAGTTTTAAAAGTAAACATTTCTTAGAACGTTACACTTATTGTTTTCTGAGGTTTAAGCGAAGCACTACACATTAAAAGTGAACGTTACACTTCTTTTGTAAAATAAGTGAATCATAGTAAAGGTAAGTCATTAGATTATTATAATGTACTACGTATTAGAAGAGCTATTCCAAGCAAAAGTCCTGTTCTATTTTTTTAAAGTTAAAACAAAAGTGCGCTGCAGCGCTAAAACAATATTTTATCGTCTTTCTGATCAATCCAAACAAACAGCGCTAGACCTATTGAGATAGATACTATAGAGATAACTTCGATGTGCAACATTTTCACACATGCACAAAAAAAGGCGCCTATGTGTGCGTTACTAAAATGTTGCCAGCTCACAGTTGTCACTTCCTAAATATGGGTAAATGTTACATAATGTGTAAACAAATACCACGTCTCGACCTCTCGACAATAACACCTCTCATTTTTGTGTCGGATGTAGAACGGTTAGGATAAAAGAAACGAAAATATAAAATCAACAACAATGTATTGTGGATCAAATACCAATCAATCTTTGAGAAATTTTATACAATAAGAAATAAAATAACACGTGAAGCCAAATTATAATGACTGTTATTTATGAAACAATCCGTGGCCTAAATTGTTTCTTTCTAACATTAATTTCAACGTAAGTTTAAATTTTAATCGCTGTTTTAGATAAGTATCAATCTAAATAACAAAGTCAAGATTATTTAAGTGAAAAAGATGCATTGCTGCTTTGGTTCTAATGTTTCTTCAGTACTGCAACTACTGCACGATTAAACAACCTGTAACAAAAATATTTCATCTTAACTTTGTGGAATACCGAAAATTCATAATAAAATAAAGAAAAAATTTGCGAAATCACGTACTGATAAAACCAATAGAGAAGTTAAAAACAAACAAAAATTTTGATGTTAAGGCAAAAATATCATCATCATCATCAGCCTATAAACGTCCCACTGCTGGGCACAGGCCTCCCACGTGAACAATAGCACGTAGAGATATTGGGCCATAACCCACCACGCTGGCCTAATACGGGTTGGTGGGATTTTAACAAATGCCATCTTTACGACAACCACCGAGACCAATGGCTTAACGTGCCTTCCGAAGCACGGAGGAGCTCGAGATGTTTTTAATTGGTCACCCATCAGGCGACCCGGCATTGCGAAAGTTGCTTAGCGGGCAAGGTCGCAAGCCGAACGCGCTAGCCGCTGCGCCATCGAGCTCCTCAAGGGAAAAATATATAAAATAATAAAAAAATGCAAGTTTTGACTCCAAAATCTCAGAAGCGATACACTTTATGATTTTGTGATACTTACTTCTTGATTATTTTTTTGTCAGTATTCAAGTCCTCAATAGTGTTCGTGTTATCAAGTTTTGATAAGTGGCCGCGATTTCGCTAAGATTTCATTTTTCTTTATTTTTATGTCTCCATCATCATTTTTTGAGTGTTTCATCCTTTGGAAATCTAAAATAAATAGAAAATAAACGTAATTTACACTAGGCTGGCTTGATTCTCGTGAGGCCCCTGAAACCTTAAAACTATATTTAGTATTTTCTACCACGCTCAGTCTAACGCTCGAATAGATAGGAAAGGTAAAAAGTACAGGTGGATATAATTCAATTAGATAATTTATTTAATGCTATTCGTTCCATAATAAACCTAAGTATTTTTGGGGTAAACTTTGCGAAGTATCTGACAATACTGATTACAGGTTATGTTGAAATATTTTTATGAAATTTCCGTATTAAACCAAAAGCACACATATTTAAGACTAGACTTAGAGATTTACAAACATTTATTAGCATTTTGAATAGAAACAAGTCAAATATTGCATGGTAAATTGCTAATAATCATCACGAAACCAGACTAACAAAAGTTACGTAAGAAACGATATTCCAGGCACTTGCCACTCACTTCTATTACTGCAATGTTTGACTGAACAACTCATTGTTCAATTAAGCCCGCCGGAATAATATGTACACCTAAAATATACACATAATCAACTAAAAAAAACAAATAATTATTTGGTAGGTAAAATAATGACAGCGATTTGTTTGGGGCCAAGTGTCGCTGGCTCCATGTAAAACGTTGCACAGTTTCACCGACACGGTCCTTTCATCCTATGTTTTGTCTTTGTTTTACTTAGAGTAAACATGATGTGCCGAAACGGAACAAAAGTAGTAATGGATTAAGGCAGAAAGCAAACTTATGCTCTCTCTATAGTTATAGATCTCAATGGCGAGACCACAGACATATAAGACCGCTTCACCTCACGGGAGGTACTAAAACGTAACGGATACAAGGTGTCACAGAAGAGGAAAAAGCAGAATGGAAAGAAAAATCGTCTAGAAGTGAGTCGCCATGCAGCGTTTTTACCTTACATAAAAGGCGTAACGGACAAAATTGGAACAGTACTAAGAAACTTTTTCATTAAGACTGTATACTCCGTTATGCCAAATATCTAACAAATTGCGGTCGCCTAAAGACGTCATACCTTTCCAAACACCGGGAGTATATAAACTCGATTGTGGCTGTGGTAGTTCGTATATTGGACAGACTAAGCGGACTATCGCAGAACGAGTCAAGGAACACATCGCAGCTGTCAAAAATCGACAAATAGACAAATCGGTGGTAGCTAAACACCTGCTGCAAGCTGGAGTTAATCACTGGATGGAGTTACATGATCCAAAAATCCTCTCCACCGATCGTTATAATCATAGCAGGATAGTACGTGAAGCGATTGAGATCAAGAAGTATAAAAATTTCAATCGGGAGGACGGGTTTAAATTATCATCAGCATGGAATCCAGTGATTGGCAAATGCAAATCGCAACGTCTGTCTATAACAAGAAACTCCGATACTGTTAGTACAGTGTGCCGGAGTCGTGTTACTGACGATTCATTACACACTGTAACAATTGAAGTGAACGTGTGAGGGTGGATGAAGAAACCAATACCCGCCCGAGCCGACGACGCCGCGCACCGCTAGTTCGCTTGTGACCACGGCCGCAGCATCGCGGCCGAAACGTCAAGCAGTAAGTAGATATGTACTTACTTACTTACAAAATTAATCGTGTTTGGTCCCGGTAAAACAGTTTTAATGCAATGCAACGCGATAGTTTAGTCTTAACTTAATAACTTCTTCAAGAGAAAAAATCAACAAAAGTAAATAAAAACATTAATCAATATCATTTTTATTTTATCTAAACAGCAGTTGCGATCTGATGTCAAACTTAGAGTGATCTACATGTGATGCGCGATTTTTTATAATGACAATGTCTGCTGTCTGCGTCTAGCCTGTTTTTCAGAAAAGACAGGCATGTGATCAGCACCCTGAGCTTGTCGTTTTTTTTTATGGAAGTGAAGCAGTAGGTGTACTCGCCACGGGCGAGACGTCTTGTAAGCGTATTAAGATACGCCTAGCGCCATCTAGCGTTGTATCGCGAAGTTGGCGCGCAACAGGTGAAGGAACGACGCGGCCGGCGAGTGAGTCAGTCTGTCTGCTAGCTAACGCGAGACGCCCACAAAATACGCGCGCTGGTACCTGCCCTTATAGATAGTGCCTGTGAATATAGTGCCTGTGATTAGGTGAAAGGACTTTGTGCTGTGCCGTGACAAATCGCCTACATCGCCGCCCGCCAGCTCGCTGCCCCGTCTCCTGCCTTGCCCCCACCAATCATCTACCAAGTAAGTCGCATGCCCTCATTTCCGAAACCTAACCAGACCTGTCCTGGGTCCACACACCTTATTCCGTCGCTGTTACGGCGAGCGCCCTTCGCCGTAACATTCTGGTCATCTTCGAACCGGTAATATTAATGCCGGCGACCTTCCCGTAACAAGTATTCTTTTACCATTTCACCATAACTTGGTCTCACGTTCCATCAGCTCCTTTAATTACAGTCCACTAAAAAATAATCGTTTCCGCCCATAATCTAATTTGTGCCATCATTTCGGAATTCATTTGTTCACATAACTTTACCCTGCCCCAATAAAAATTTGGTGAGGTAGGTATAATTTGTTTGTGGTAGGATTGCGACCACACAACATCCGAATTATCTTGACGCAATTATTTCTGCATGTTGTTT
Source organism: Scoparia ambigualis (assembly GCA_963921215.1). Classification (NCBI taxonomy): domain Eukaryota; kingdom Metazoa; phylum Arthropoda; class Insecta; order Lepidoptera; family Crambidae; genus Scoparia; species Scoparia ambigualis. The sequence goes on from OY992505.1 coordinate 18,412,889, forward strand.
TTATGTTGCTTTCGTGTATGCATCCGGTATTCTGAACCAGGATCACAGATCTATGGTGTCATACAATGTTTTTGTGATTTGAGCGAGCTAGTGTAATACTTGTACCTACCTATACGATCGTTGTCTAATGATACATTAAGTTTAATTAAGTTTAGTTAAATTATTGCGTTACGTTTATCGGTTGCACATATAATTTTAGTTACGTATAACACACCCGCGTCTAGACGACGATATTGTTGTTTTTCCCGTTTTAGTTTTTAATGAATTTTTTATGTTCTTGTCGTGTTAAATCGGCTCAAATCTCGTGCGTGCTCACCACATGAGCTTAGTGTGTTTCATTTAGCTTCATCAGTTTTTTTTTTAATATATCGCTTACGGCTATTTGCGTGCGTCGCCTTCGCTTCTACACACGTTTGCCCACTTGTGGGACACAATTGTCCCAATTTTTTTTTAATTAAGTTTTTATTATTTGTTTATTTGTTTATTTTGTTTACTTATTTTTTCTGCGACCGACTCCTTCTTCGCGCTAGGTTCCGCTAAAGGTCTGTCCGACTGTGAGCGCCTTGCCCAATAGTGGGCTACGGATGACGTGATTTCCTTTGTTGTTTTGTTTGCTGTTTGTTTTGCGATCGGCTAATATTGCGTACGCGCGTTCAATATACACAGACATACACATACACGCGTTTGCCCACCCGTAGGCCATATACAAGGCGCCCCAACTTAGTTTTGCTTTCTTTATTGTTGCGTTAATTTTAGCCCATTTGCCCTTACCTTAGTAAACAAATACCTCCAGCCCAACTATAGAATATATACAGGGTGTTGTTCTTTATACTGCCTTTAAATTTGTTTAATTTTTTTATTTTTTATTATTTTTTTGTCTCCTTTTATTCATCGCGATGCCGACCAAGTCACAAGCCGCGATATTTAGGGAGGCCGCCAAGGCTTTACACCAGCTCCTAGAGGTGGGATCACTGATCATTGCTGGCGACACCAAACATTCCATAACGGAATTTAACGTGCGTTTCGCACAGATACAGGGCATAAAGGAGAAGCTGGACTCAGTGTACTACAACATTCTCGACGAAGAGAACTTAGACGAGGGGGTTGAAAGGACATACACTGAGAACCACACAAAAGCCTCCGGGGCATACCTGGGGATACTTGTGGCGAGGGAGGAAATCTCACCCTCTTCCACGTCGTCCCCAACCCATAGCGCTCAGCCCAGTTTCGGCGTCAATACGCCCACAGCCGTCCTCCCCAAGATAGCGCTGCCCAGGTTCAGCTCAAAAGTGGAGGACTGGCCTTCCTTCATTGCGCTGTTTAGGAGTTTGACTGACGACATGGCGACCCTGTCGGACGCAGTCAAGCTCCACTACCTGTTCTCAAGTCTCAGCGGTGAGGCATTAAGTATGGTGTCCCACTTAAAGGTCACCAATGAAAATTTTGCCGTGGCCATGGACATCCTCACCAAGCGGTACGAGAACCGCCGGGTTCTCATCGATAGTTTCGTCGACATAATCCTAGGGCTGCCGAGCATCCACACGCGCTCAAACATACGCACGCTTTTCCTCACTCCGCTGGTGTCCGCCCAGTGTGCCCTTAGTAATTTGGATCTGCCCATAGGAGACGACTACGTGTTTGTGTCAATAGTGGTGCGAAAGCTTAAGGGTGAGCTCCGCACGTTGTTTGAACGCAGACACGGGTCTAGCAGCTCCCTGCCCACGTTGAGTGACCTCATCTCCTACCTCGAGGAGCACGCGCGCTGTGTGGAGACAGAGTTCTCCAACATAGCCCAGCCGCAGCCCATTCACGCCCTGCCCGGCCCTTCTCGTAGCCGCGCGCCTCCACAGTTGCCCCATCGCACTTATGCTCAGATGGCTCAGCAACAACCCGACCATTACCGTGGCCGCTCCTCAGCTCCATCGCCTCACCGCGCCTATGATCAGCCTACTCACCAACCGCTCCACCCAGCTCAGCAAATGCGTCAGCGCCCATCCACCTCCCCGGCTCGCAGTCAGCCCTTCCCCGTCTACTCGGCCTACCAGCAAAGCTGCTCCTCATCATCGTCCTCGTCCTCTTCCTCACGCTCGACGCCCTACTGTCCCTATTGTGCCACTAGGGGACATACGCTCATGACGTGCAGATGGTACAATGCCCAGCCAACACAGGGCCGTTGGGACTTTGTACAGGCACGCGAGCGCTGCCAGCGTTGTCTCGGCCGTCACTACGAGAGCGAGTGCAGGTCAAGGGGGGCATGCAAGAACTGTGGGAGTACGAACCACCACACGTCCCTCCATCTACCAGACGGCCCAACGCACTCAGCTCATTCGTCGTCTGTACATGTGCCCCCACCACAGCTGACAGAGCACTCGAGGGAGCGTCCCAGAAACAGCAGGCGGCATGAACCCGCAAATGCCAAACAGGCGCAACCCAGCTCTGCTCACAGAGCCAGCCCGCCCAGGTCCGGTTCGCCAGGTAGGCCCCGCGAACGCCGCCAGCAATTATGACTCCCTACTATCACAGAGCACCCTAGCGAAGAGGTAGATTTAGCCCATGCCCAGTCAACCCATGCCCACACAGCTGATACATACTCAGCTCATACAATTTCAGCTGATACTCAATCAGCTCACTCACCGTCTGTGCCCACTGGCACACCCATTTTGTTGCCAACCGTCTCACTAAGAGTCGCGGACGTACATGGCCATCTTCACACAGCCAGAGCTTTATTGGACTGTGGCAGTATGCTGACGTTAATAACGTCACGCATGGCACGACTTTTGAACCTGCCATCAAAACCCACTTCTTTAAAAATTACAGGAGTTGGGAATCAGCACAAACATGAGTCAAAGGCGGCAATAACAATAGTATGCCGACCCACTCACAATGATACTCCTACAATTACTGCCACAGCTCACATTTTAAAAAACGTCACTGGCTACCTTCCCTTAGAGAAGGTACCAAACATTTCCCACGTACTAGGCCAGCCACCCGTGCCATTGGCTGACCAGCTTTACCACACACCAGCCCCGATCGACCTCTTATTGGGGTCGGACGTTCTTGGCCAGGTGTTGGACGGGACTAAGGTCTCGTTGGGCCCGGGCAAGCCCATAGCCTTCGGCACGATTTTCGACTTCGCGTTGATAGGACCCATTGAGGACTTGTATGCGCAGCCGGCGCAGCAGGTTAACTCAGCTCACGTCGTCAGCTCACAACCAGACTCAGCTGAATCAGCCCAGGACATACGTCAGAGTCTGGAAAGGTTCTGGGAGTCTGAGGAGCCCCTCCCTCAATCTCACACTCATAATGATCCCCTGGAGGAACAATGCGAGGAAATCTTCCGCTCTACCACTACACGCGATCCCTCAGGCAGATATACGGTCGCTCTGCCCTTTCTAAAGGACGCCCCTCAACTAGGTAAAACTCACCCTATCGCATTACGCAGATTCCTCAATATTGAGAAGAAGCTAATGGCGAACCCGTCTCTGCGTTCTAAATACGTCGACTTTATGGCCGAATACATCGACTTAGGGCACATGGCTCCCTGTCACCCAAATACATTCGCCCATAAACCTCACTTCTACATCCCTCACCATGGCGTATTTAAGTCAGGGTCGGACAAACTGCGCATTGTTTTTGATGGTAGCTGCAAAAGCTCCAATGGTGTCAGCATAAATGAATGCCTACACACAGGCCCCGCCCTTCAACAGGACATTGTGGACATCATCATGTCCTTCAGAACGCATCCAGTCGTTTTCAGCACTGACATCCAGAGGATGTTCAGAAATGTGCTGGTTGCCCCAGACCAGAGACGGTATCAGCTGATACTATGGCGGTCCTCACCAGATCACCCTCTGCTCACCTACGCCCTCAATACAGTCACGTACGGCTTAAGATCAAGCCCATATCATGCAATCCGCACTCTGCTCCAGCTGGCTGATGATGAAGGCCATCGCTACCCTGGAGCCGCTCAGGTTCTTCGCAAGTCTATCTTTGTTGATGACATCTTGTGTGGTCATGACACGGTTGAATCCGCCCAAGCACTTCAGGACGAGTTGATAAGTCTGCTAGACCTGGGCGGCTTTCAGCTCAGTAAGTGGACATCTAACTCGCCTAAGCTGCTCGAGAGATTTCCCGACAACCAATGCGACATGCCCAAGGACTTCGACATGAACCCAGAGTCCACGTCCATTAAGGTCTTGGGTATACAGTGGAGCCCTCAGTCAGACGAGTTCACCTACCGCATCTCTCTGCCCCCCATCACACATGTCACAAAGCGGTCTATTTTAAGTACCGTAGCCTCACTTTATGACCCCAACGGCTGGGTTTCTCCCGTTATCTTCCGCGCAAAGCTGCTGCTTCAGCAATTGTGGCTACTGAAGCTGGAATGGGATGAGCCCACTCCCTCTGAAGTGCAAACGGAGTGGCACCACATCTCAGAGGATCTGCCGCTGTTGTCTAGCATTCGCTTCCCTCGGCACATTTGTGCAAACAAAGGCTCAGCTGCATACTCGCTTCACGGGTTTGCAGATGCCTCTGAAGGCCGTTTGCCGCCGTTGTTTACCTCCATGAGCTCGATGCCTCCGGAGATACTTTGGTACACTTGATTGTCGCCAAGTCGCGAGTCGCACCAATCAAGAACCGCCTCACAATCCCTAAGTTAGAGTTGTCGGCCGCCACTCTACTCTCCCAGCTCATGATCCGTGTGTCGATTCAGTTATCGGCCCATATCAGTATACAACAACACATATGTTGGTCAGACAGTACGGTAGTCCTGGCCTGGCTCAATACACCGCCTCACCGTCTTCAACCCTTTGAAGCCAACAGGGTAGTCAAAATCAGCTCAGGCTCACCGGAATGTACCTGGCGACACGTACCTTCCGAGCTCAACCCGGCAGATTGCGCAAGCAGAGGGATGTCTGCGCAATCCCTGTCAGCCCACGACCTATGGTGGTCTCCCACGTGGCTTGGACAGCCTTCTGAGTCTTGGCCTGCGATGCCTTTAGCTCTGGGCCATCACGCCCTGCCCGGCCTTAAGCCCAAACACGTCCCGTCACTGGTCACAGTGCCCGGTCTTGACTTTGACCTGCTCACTCGGTTCAGTTCGCTAGACAAGCTCGTCGGAGTGACAGCTTGTCTAAAACGCTTTCTGCACAACTGCAGACACCACCCAGATTCGCGACGCTCAGGCCCCTTGTACGTCAGTGAACGAAGAGATGCCCTACTTTACTGGGTGCGCAGTGTTCAGCACAATGAGTTTGCGGAAGACATCCACCGCCTTCAAACTGGCAAAATCTGCTCCGTCAGACTCCAGCGGCTGTCACCTCTCATTAAAGATGAGCTCCTTAGAGTTGGTGGACGACTGTCCCATGCGTCTATCCGATATGACGCGCAGCATCCGCTCATACTTCCCAGCTCTAGCCCACTTGTAGACCTTATCATTGACCACTACCACAAAATACACTGCCACCCTGGCGCAGACACTTTACACGCTATCCTACGCCAACAATTTTGGATATTGTCCGCGCGCCGTATTATTAGACACCGAGTTTTTAAATGCATTAGATGCTTTCGATGCCGGGCCCAGCCGCAAGCGCCCTTCATGGCCGACCTGCCAGCCGATAGAGTTACGCCTCAGCCAGTATTTAGTCAAGTCACGACCGATTTTGCCGGACCATTCCTCGTTAAATCTAGTACCCTACGTAATGTTAAACTCTTAAAAGCGTACTTTTGTATATTCGTGTGCCTCTCCACTAAGGCGGTTCATTTGGAACCGGTCTCGGACCTCAGCACAGAAGCGTTCCTCGCGGCGTTACAGCGTTTTATAGCACGCCGCGGTGCCCCGGTTCTCATCCGCTCGGACTGCGGTACAAATTATGTAGGCGCTAGAAATCAGCTCATTGAAGTACAAAACTTTCTTGCCTTGAATAATGACACGATTGCGCACAAGCTCGCTGGTCAGCACATTACTTGGTTGTTAAACGTCCCTAAGGGACCATGGTTCGGTGCGTTACATGAGATCAACGTAAAATCAACAAAGCAACTTTTATATCGCGTAATTGGCGAACAGCACCTCACATTCGAGGAATTCTCTACACTTTTAGCACGAATCGAAGCTGTCCTTAACTCTAGACCTCTCTGCCCACTTTCGTCTGATCCTTCAGACTTTGAGCCGCTTACGGCCGGACATTTCATTATAGGCCGCCCACTAACGGCCCTTCCCGAACTATCCGTGGAAGATAGGCCGATCTCCACACGTAGGCGATTCCAGATGGTACAGGCCCTTTCCCAGCGCTTCTGGACGCTGTGGACCCAGTCCTACCTCCACACACTCCAAACCCGCTCCAAATGGTTGTCCCCATCCTCCCCTCCCCGAGTTGGCGAGCTCGTCCTCATCAAGGAGGACAACCTGCCTGCCCTTCAATGGAGACTGGGGCGCATTACTCGCACCCTGCCTGGGAAGGATGGCGTCGTGCGGGTGGTGGACCTGGACACCACCAATGGACACCTCCGGAGGCCTGTGTTCAAGATTGCCAGGCTCCCTCTGGATGAGCCCACCCTGGGCCCCGGAGGATGTACTCGCCACGGGCGAGACGTCTTGTAAGCGTATTAAGATACGCCTAGCGCCATCTAGCGTTGTATCGCGAAGTTGGCGCGCAACAGGTGAAGGAACGACGCGGCCGGCGAGTGAGTCAGTCTGTCTGCTAGCTAACGCGAGACGCCCACAAAATACGCGCGCTGGTACCTGCCCTTATAGATAGTGCCTGTGAATATAGTGCCTGTGATTAGGTGAAAGGACTTTGTGCTGTGCCGTGACAAATCGCCTACATCGCCGCCCGCCAGCTCGCTGCCCCGTCTCCTGCCTTGCCCCCACCAATCATCTACCAAGTAAGTCGCATGCCCTCATTTCCGAAACCTAACCAGACCTGTCCTGGGTCCACACACCTTATTCCGTCGCTGTTACGGCGAGCGCCCTTCGCCGTAACAGTAGGTCTGCTTTTTTACGTTGCACTGGCTCGTCTTGTTCAGAGTTCGAAGAATAAGCTTGAATAGCCTCTGGACTTGAATATGTCTTGATCAGGAGTTCACCAAGATCATTTTTGAAGCCCCGCAGTTGAAGGATCCTTTTGATAGGAACATTTCGTCTTTTTAAATCTTTTTTATACTGAATCCAAGTGTTAGATACAGCTATGTATCACTAAAGCTTGGTGATCTATTCTCCGGTGTGATGACAAATGGTGGGCTGGGCACCTGTATCTTCAATCGGAAGGCGAAAAATTTCCGATATCTGAATCCTTAGAATAATAACGCTATAGAAACCAAGTTCGCGCGCCTATTTTGAAGCACATTTATTGGAGCCAGAAATGGCACCAAACGCCGGACCGCTCCGTAGTGTTCAATGTCACAGCGCGCCGAACGTGTCCCACGAAAACAAAAAAAAAATTACGGTTTGTGCAGTTAAATTGTGTCACAACACATCTGAAAAACAAAAGAAGTGTAATAACATCACTTTTCACAGGTAAGCTTTCAGTATTTCATAGTATCTTGTAGTTAATTAGGTCAAAATATAAACGTGCTGCAGTGTGATTCTCTAAGTTAAAGCCTCGGTAGCAGCGGCCTGCGCAGTGCTGTCTCTTTCATATTCATAGAATTGGAAAGAGACAGCAGATCACGGCCATGCGCGCACGTCACGCGTGTGTGAATCGGTTTAGTGCTTCATTTTTGACAGAGCGCTTGTATGAAGACTATCTTTTTATAGCGTTATTATTCTAAGTCTGAATCGTTTAATCGTTAGGTTAAATAGTCATTAACGCTAACTGTACTTCTATGAGAACATATTGTAAAAGGCACATCTGCCACATGTTCATCTACAAAAACATTATAAATTATTGAATTAAAAGCTGCCTTCAAAATATATTTTTTTATAAGTAACACTACACAAATACTTTTTGGTGTTTTATCGTTGAGTTTTACTTGTTTCAATATTAAAAATCATAATGATTAATGAAATCATTTAGTTATTTCTGCAGCGCATGCGCCTTACGTTCGACATTTCGACAACAAAATGACAGATTGTTTCTTATTGGTCCCTGTGAATAAAACCTAAAACGCGCTAAATATAAATCCTCCAATCAGGTAACACTAAAAAAGAACGGCGTGTAAGCGCGAATTTTTTAAGTCCTTTTAGAAGAACATTGGGGCGCAGGATAGCACATCACTATAGAATCGAGCGAAAATTATAGGTAAAATAGGCGCGGCGCTGGGGGCACGGACGCAAAATTTTTGCCCGGCGGTCAAAAGGTTAAATGAAGAAGAACTGAAGACTGAGCTGTATGAGCAAGACTCCTATGCTCTTCCTAAATAAAAGACGGTATTGGAAAATATGACAGTAACGTGGGACTTCTTGGCGGGAAAGTGTAGCTTCATGTCTGCAGTTTTGTTTTATTTTCTAAAATTTGAGATTTTTCGAACATTAATCTGAAATAATAGTGGATTATTAAGAGGCCTATTTACATCTCGAATGTGATTTTTGCGTAAAATGCCCATTTTTGCATTTTGTAGTAATTTTGCAGTTGTATTTATCGTTTTCATCGAAATAGGATAATAAATTTGTGCATAATATTACAAATCTCCATTCTGTAAGCATAAGTTGAATTCGGACGGCTGGCGCATCGCATTTTGTAGTAATTTTGCAGTTGTATTTATCGTTTTTATCGAAATAGGATAATAAATTCATTATAAAATCTTTATTTCTCATGAAGTAACAAATACTCTGGTATAAGTTTTGCTCAATAATATTATCGTAGATAGGAGATATTCACAGTTAACTTATAGCGATTTTCGAAGTTTTTTGGTTTAGAATAAGATTTTTTTCCTATATAAAACAATGATATCTAAAAATTCCGAGGCCGCTAAGCACTATTCGACTATATAAGAGATAACACTATATTTTTTTTATTTCACTTGTTTAGTTTAGTAGTTCAATCGATGAGCTCAAAAAAGTGCCTTCGCGCACTTTATGAAAATCTTTCTCGGCAATTTTGGGTTTAATTAAAAAGTTAAGCAAAATTTACAAAAAACGAGGCCGCTACGCACTATTCCAATAGCTATTCTACACTATTCAATAAGTCATAATTGTTAATATATTTTTTTGTTTCTAAGATCCATAACGCCAAAATTGACCATTTTACGCAAAAATCACAGTCGAGATGTAATAGGCCTCTTAACCGTTTAGTGTTTGTGAACGTGCATGAGTGTTGGCAAATGAAACAAAACAGTGCAACATCACTTTTTAAATTCTCTCAAGAAGTCCACGTGAGATCTTAGTAAAATTCTGAGGACATCTTTACTGAGGACCCAAGGGGTTTGGGGGAATATCATTTATCATTCATCATCTTAACCACCACTCATTGTCATCTAGGTAAAAAAGAAATAAAATACTAATGATTAGGCAGTATGGTCTCTTACCTTAGCCTGTTACTTTACGGAACAAACAAAAAAGAGGGGAAAAAAAAGGACTTTTTGGCGGGAAAGTGAAGATTCATGTCTGCAGTTTTGTTATATTTTCTAAAATTTCTTTTTTTGAACATTAATGTAAAATAATAGTGGATTATTAATCGTTAAGTGTTTGTGAACGGGCATGAGTGTTAGCAAATGAAACAAAACAGTGCAACATCACTTTTCAAATTCTCTTAAGAAGTCCGCGTAAGATCTCAGTAAAGTTTCACTTCTTTACTGAGGACTCAAGGGGTTTGGGGAATATTATTTATCATTCATCATCTTAATCACCACTCATTATCACCGAGGGGGAAAAAATAAATAAAAAACTAATGACTAGGCAGTATGGTCTCTGACCTTAGCCTGTTCCTTCACGGAATAAATATAAAAACAATCTCTTGTCACTGTCACTGGTGACGTGACAACTGACAGCAGGCAGTGAGAGTAGCAACAATCTGAATCTGAAATACAATACTGCAATTTATTTCACTCCAAATACCGTTCTTACGTTTAGAGATAATTAGATAATACGTAAGTTTATAGACGGCTAAATAATTATTAGAGAATGATGCATTATTAGGAAAATTTGGGACCACTCGTGGAATCTTAAACTCTGGTGCTTGTGGGGCAGTTGTTTCGTGAAAGTGTTTACACATATTTTAGTTTTTCGCTGAACGTAATGAAAACAGAAGAATTAACCTTTATTGGCGACGATCCCGGAGCAGTCAAATATGGAAATTTCATTAACTATTACTCATTCCACAGCACAACACAGCGATTAGAAAATCTTCATACAAACATGTTTCCTATACTTCCACAATCTTCTGTTGAGCCAATTTACTGCTTAGATATAGGTTGTAACACAGGCGAACTCACAAAGGAGTTTCATGGATATATCAAAACTGTGTATCCAAATTCTAATATTTATATGTTAGCTATAGATATTGACCCCAACTTAATTAGGAGAGCTCGGGAAGCATGTAGTGATCCAAACATTACATTCGAAACTTTAAACATAATGAATGATACTGATTGTAGTCAAATTCAGCAATATTTGAACTCTCATAAAAGAAATCTATTTGATGTCACATTTTGTTTCTCTGTAACAATGTGGATACATTTGAACAATGGTGATGAAGGACTACTTAAATTTCTGCAATATTTAAAAACAATTTCAAGCACTCTTATTGTTGAACCACAGCCTTGGCACTGCTACAGAAATGCACAGAGAAGAGTTAAGAAATCAGGAAGCACATTTCCCCTCTATGAAACATTAAAAATAAGAAATAATGTTGACTCAGCCATAGAAAACTGTTTGTTGGAAGACACTCACAAGAAAGTTTATGAATCACCTTGTTCAAACTGGAAGCGAAAAATACAAAGTTATCAACCTAAACAGATTACTGAAAATTTAAACTAAAAATAAGTAGTATAATAAAATTATTTTTCAACCACATGACTTTGTTTTTCAATTTTGCAATGATAACAAAATAAAACCATAAAAAACATCACTTACAAATTTTAATAATAAGACCCTATTAATATATTATAATTATTACAAAGATTATCACTTAAGCCCTAACTTATTCATGTTTTATTTTCTCTTCTAAACTATTCTATGTAGTTACCTCTTCTGTGCTGGACTCAAATTCTAGCTTCATCTCATTGTTGAGACCCTCAACATCCATTTCAGATTCTTGGGCATTCAGCATGTTGAGTGTAACCTGTAAATAAGACAACAACCAATATTTTTTACTTGCCATGTTCTAGAATCAATTTTATTGTACATACATATAATCACGACTATTATGCCCGAAGGGTTAGTCAAAGACTAGGCAATGAGGACAGCAAAAGCAGTCAGTCGAAATTCTATTCATTGTGCACTGATCAGTGCCACAATTGAAAGGTTAAGTACATCCATAACAATGAAATACTTTTTTGTAACTACATACTAAAAAACATTACAATACAAATTAATTATGCTTAGATGCTACCTCATGTCTGTCTACAAAGATTGCTAGAGATGGCTAACAATTTAATTTCTATTGTCTGGTTTTATAAAAATATCTTTATTCAGTAAACTTAAAATAAGCATTTTGAATCGTATACATTTATTTTATCATCTTAAGTGCCCTATAGCGGGCACAGCATGTTCAAATTTTTCATAGGTTTTCGACCTTACCTCAATGTTCAAAATATGGTGGGAATATACATCCCTCTGCCTGTTAAAGGGTTAAAGCTTGATTCACACATATCAGTGAAGTCACAGGTCCGGCACAGTGCGAAATATTCTTTCATACATTCTCTATTAATACACTAAAAGCACTGTGTCATCACTGACACTGATGAAAGAATATTTGGTACTGTGTCTGAACTGTAACTTCACTGATATGTGTGACCTTTAACTATAGGGATATATGCATAGCAAGCAAAGCACACCAGCGGCCTTCTATGGCATTGAGATCGTTATTATACTTTTTACCAAACAAGATTACCTGTTGTGATATAGGTGCAACATGAACATTATGCTGTGGTTGCTGCAATGGCTGTGCTAAAACAGTTGTGTTGGCAGGTGGTCGCTCCTCTGTAGCCTTTCTCTTCACAGGTTGCTTGGCTTGAGTGCTGAAAATAGAAACATGGACAAGCTAATCAACAATTAACTTTCTGTTAGAAAACTTTGTCCTGTATTATTACTATAGTACCTAGTGTATGAATGGATGATATTGAAATACCCATCAAATTGTGCTAAATGCGATTTAATTAGTTTATTTACCTCGGAGATGTTTCTGCAATAGGATGTAGCATCATAGTCATTTCAGCCAGTTTGTTAAAAGCTGCTCCCGCCTCTGTAAATATTTCTCCAACCTGAAAATTATACAGGATAAAATGACATTAATATATTAAGAGGCCATTACATCTCGACTGTGATTTTTGCGTAAAATGGCCAATTTTGGCGTTGGATCTCAGAAACAAAAATACATTAACAATTATGACTTGTTAAATAGTGTACAATAGCTATTGGAATAGTGCGTAGCGGCCTCGCTTTTTGTAAATTTTGCTTTATCTTGCAGAGAAAGATTTTCATAAAGTGCAGGCACTTTTTTGAACTCATCGATTGAACTACTGTTCTAAACAAGTGAAATAAAAAATATATAATGTTATCTCTTATATAGTCGAATAGCGCGTAGCGACCTCGGAATTTTTAGATATTATTGATTTTATATAGGAAAAAAATCTTATTCTAAACTAAAAAACTTCGAAAACCATTAAAAGTTAACTGTGAATATATTCTATCTACGATAATATTATTGAGCAAAATTTATACCAGAGTAATTGTTACTTCACAAGGAATAAAGATTTTATATTGAATTTATTATCCTATTTCGATAAAAACGATAAATACAACTGCAAAATTACTACAAAATGCGATGCGCCGGCCTTCCGAATTCAACTTATGCTCACAGAATGGAGATTTGTAATATTATGCACAAATTTATTATCCTATTTCGATAAAAACAATAAATACAACTGCAAAATTACTAAAAAATGCGAAAATGGGGAATTTTACGCAAAAATCACATTCGAGATGTAATAGGCCCCGTAAGGTTCGCTAATATCTAGGTACCTAGGTACATCACACAATATCTAGGTACAAGAAAAGCTTAGTAGCTATCATAAATTGTGCTTTTAAATACCTTGGCCGCAGAGTTATTCATAATGCGCAGCGAGCGGCGATACGTGTAATCTTGAAAGACACTGGTTCTCTTCCACAAATCAACACAAACAATCCTAGAGCATTCAACAACAATAGTCTGATTATGATTAAAACTAAAGAGGTTAATAATAAATTAATAGTTTACGGTAGGCACGAAGAGTTGAGGTTGTATTTGTATGGTAATGGTAAACTCTTTCAGTAGGCTAAACTAAACTAGATTTATTTTCTGAGCTCGCAATTTGGTCCGAGGTTCTGAGGCTATAAAATATACATACATTAATTTTGACATTAGCAGCAGTGTTACCATCATGCCAGTTTGTCATTTGTGAAGCCTTGTTCGCACTAGTTTAGTCGTACTCGTACTGCTTACTTGATTATTTTTAAAAATTCGTTTTAATGGGCGATTTACTGACAGCCCAAATTAAAAAGTAAAAATTAGTTCAAAAACACCCGATAGATGTCGTTTTATAAAAGCCGGCCACCAGCCGTACCTACCTTAGGGCTGTAATAAATTCTACACTTTTACTTCTCTACCAAAAGAATAAAAAAATTGTAAGTCCTTACCTATTTATATTCAGGACATCCAGAACCTCTTTCTATTTTGGAATAGAATAAATATTACGCAGCCATACACGTGCTCTTCATGAACCCACCTTTTACCATGCGCCATACTAATCTATGCTAAGCGCCATCTATGAAGTCATTTACGAACCAATTTCTTTTTTTTTTTATCTCGGAAAATCGCCCATTATGCCGTTGTCCCACCAACGGCGAGTAAACGACTAACTATCGGCTATTTTCTCGCTCAAGAAACGTACAATAGATATACATTCCGTGTAAACAAAAGAGATGCATATATAAATAGTTTATTGCTGACTGTTGCTGCGGGCGAGGACTCGCTCCACTAGTTCGTCGCTGAGTGACAGGACTTGACAGGAGCTATCAAAGATAATTCTCGCTTAGCTCGCTCAGCGAGAACTCACGCCGAGAGACCAACCAGCGGCAGCGGTCATTTCCCGCCAAGAGGACTGCTATGCAATTTTCTGAGTGACACATAAACGCTGCGCGCATGGCTGTGATCCGCTGTCTCTTTCCAATTCTATGAACATGAAATAGACAGAGTACATTCTCAGCGCTGCGGCACACGCTGCTACCAAGGCTTTAACTTAGAGAATCGCACTGCTGTACGCTCGGCTCGACCACCGCGAGCGATTGGCACGAGTAATCGCCCGTCTCACTAGTACACTCGCATATAGCTCAGCGACAAAACTATCGGAACTACACACTCGCTTCCCGCTGCTCGCCAATTCGTTTCTAGTTCTAGCTCAAATCGCTTCATGTTCATCGTCGGCGTTGGGTTGGGACAACTGCCTTAGGTAAGCAAAGTAGTTAACATTTAACGATTTGCACATATTGCGACCTGCACCTTCTGCGAATTGCATTAGTGCACATTTTGCGACTTGCACATTTGGCTATGTATCCCAAATCCCATAAGCGTATTAACGCTTATGTTATAATATTGTTGTAGGTAAAAACTTTATGTCCGTGCAGTTTTATTTTTAAAAGTTGTAGAAGCCGAACCTGACATTGTTCTTTCCCGTTACGTATGTGAAGACCTTAAACACGTTATTATCAAACATACTATTATTGAGAAATTAACCTTTTTATCCGGCCTGAATAGAACCACTTTACGGTAGTAATCACAGACCATATTATTATGTCTGTGGTAGTAATATACTAAACTCTAAGACATGGCTGTATGGACGAGATCCCCTGGCTCTCCCTACATAAAACAAACAAAAAGGAAGTTTTTTAGGTTTGTAAATTTTACAGGTTACAGCCTGCAAAAAGTCAAAAACATGTGTTTTTTGCGGTGGAACGTAATTAATATATTTCTATAATTATCCTAACTGTTGTTGTATATACCTGCAAATGCTATTTAATAATTTAATTCCTTGGCAGTTTCTTGAAAAACTATATTATAATGCATAGACCACCTCCATTTCATATGGGCTACAATTACCAAGGTGGTCCTCCACCGTTTATATCTAATAACACACCAAACTTTCAATTTCGCCAACTATTCAATGGCCAGCGACCAATCTTTCGTAACAGACCACCGAATCCTAGCTACAATACTGAGCACTGGTGTGAAACATGTGACCGAAGTTTCCCTACTGTCGATCTACTGAAAAAGCACTTGCAGCAGCACCAGGTAACCTTTTTCTTTTACTTTCGTTAGGAAAACTTATTTATTTTCCTATTTAAATGATGCTAGTATGGCTACCAAAGCCATTCTAGTCAAACAACGTACTACGCTCACACCAATAAAATTATATAGCCCAAGTTATGCTTTTGAAGCTCTTAATACTTATAACTTGAGCTCCTTTTTGTTTCGAAAGGCACATAAAGCTGATAGTCTCTGTTGTTGTTGTAAAATTGCAGTCCTACTAGCAAAACAAGCCTGCTCTACACAGCAGCCCTACTAGCAAAACAAGCCTGCTCTACACAGCAGCCCCTGATAAGTCTGAATGCTGCAGTATTTGTCGGCGACTGTTGCAAGAATAAGCCCTAGTTTAGTTTTTTTTAACATTGAGTACATAGGTTAATAATGTAGGTATGTCTTGGTTGTATTCCATGACTCAGTAAATATCCTTAATCACCATTTCAGACAAAGCTGTTAAAAAACTTTGATTGCCTGGATTTTTTTTCTTATCATATTAGGATGGAGCTCGTAATGTTGGTTTTGTGTTTTTCAGAAATGTAACATTGATGGCTGCCAGTTTGTAGCTCACCCTAAAGTTATTACAAAACATATTCAAATGCAACATTCCTCCGGACTTTACAAAAAAATTGCAAATCTTAACAATCCTGAAGCAATAAACAAATGGAGGGAAGAAAGGAAAAAAAAATATCCCACAAAACTCAATATAGAACTAAAAGCAGCAGAAAGGAAAGAGAAAATTGAAAGGGGCGAAAAAATTGGATTAAAACATGATGGCCATGCCAAGAACTTCAGAACAGGTAATTTTATATTTGATTTTGTATGTCGTTAAATATTTTACTTACTATCTAAATTTTTTTTATAAATTCAAAGAGGTATTCATTATAATTTTTTTAGCAGGTGTTACTAAAAGGAAACCATATTTCATAAATAGAGATAATCAACAAAAAAATGAAGGACACAATAGAAATAATTCTACAGAAAATCAGAGGAAGAAACCTGTTCGGCCTAAGAAACCCAATGATGTGTTGCCAACAACCGAAAATGTGCGGAGACTAAAACCTTTTGCTGGTATTCAAAATATTATCATGGAATGTACAGAAGACCAACCAAAGGAAATTGAAACTAATTTGGATATAGAAGATGATGATGACTATAAATTATCTAATCCCATAGATCCAGTTAAACAAGATAATACTGACCCAAAAGTTTGTAATGCATTGTCCTCATTGATGTGCAATTATGAATCTTCAGAAGAAGAAGATGACAACTCTAAAAAAGAACACACCACTGAACAAAACAAGTCAAAGTCAGATGTAAAACATAATATAACTGAGGTAAAGTTTGATAAAACAATAGAACAACACAATTGTATTGATAAAAATGAAGATGACGACAGTGGCCCTGAAGAAACAAAAGTAGTCAAAGTAGTTGACACTTGTTCTAGTAACAACAATCAAAGCACAATCATTGAAAACCAAACAAAGAAGGTATTTCGAAATAATGTCAAGCCAAAGAGACCCATTTATAAGAAACCAAGAATTCCTTCAACACTTCTACAAAAACTACTATCTCGAGAGATACAGCAAGAGCGAAATATTGTTCTTCAGTGTATAAGACATGTTGTAAATAATAAGTTCTTTGATAAAGTACCTGCATAAATATGAATAGATATTGAGTGAATGATATAACATTGTTTTAATAAGCTTATTGTCACTTAAATTAATAATGGTTAACAATAAATGGGTCAGTAATTTGTATCCATTCTCATTAATTCGTATTCTGTTTTAATATTGTGTCCATGTTTCAAGCAAGCATATCGGAGGAGTGCTAAGTGCTTTAACATAGGCGTTTGATAACGCTACAGGTCTAGTGGCTAAGGTGCGTACGCCATACCTAGTGGAAAACATACTTTTAGACTATGCCAGGAATTAGTCTCCAAGTAACAGAATTAGTAGGTCTCTCGTTTTTGTGGCACAGCTGTACTCACGTCAGTATAGCTGTGCCGTGCCACACCTGTATCTCGAGAATGGAACCACGTAACGAAGATCTGTTTGAATGGAGAATTAGTCGAAATTAGTCTCCAAGTAACAGAATTAGTCGGTCTCGCGTTTAAAAGTTATAAAAGGGCTGACGCGTCAGCGCAGCTGTGCCACCTGTATCTCGAGAATGGGACCAAGTAGCGAAAATCTGATTGCATGCATAGCGAATTAGTCGATACATCCATTGAGTTAAACTAATTACCTATATAATTATCAACGGATACATCATACATCCAGATGGCTCGTTAGCTTACCAGCCGCTTGAGAAGGCGAACTTGTTGGCTGAACTTTTCGCGGCTAATTCGCGCGTCGACGATAGTGGCGCCGCTCCACCTATTATAGCACATTGTGGGGCCACTATGCCTGATATTCGTATCAGGCAGTGTGATGTACGTGCCGTGCTGCGGTCGTTCGATGTGCGGAAGGCTAGCGGGCCGGACGGTGTTCCGGCGATTGTGCTGCTCAGATGCGCGGCTGAGTTGTCTCCTGTAGTGACACGATTGTTTAGGGAGCCTTACGATACCGGTATTGTGCCGGTGTCTTGGAAGGAGGCGAACATACAACCCATCCCCAAAAAAGGGGATCGCTGGAATCACTACCTAGAGGATCACTCGCTGCTCCATGATCGCCAGTATGGGTTCAGACCAAAGCGATCAACGGGTGATCTTCTAGCGTACGTTGCTCACGCGTGGGGTAAAGCGATGGACAAGCATGGCGAATCCCTGGGAGTTAGCCTTGATATCGCCAAAGCTTTCGATAGAGTGTGGCATCGTTCCCTTCTTTCCAAGTTGCCGGCCTTCGGTGTGCCGCCACGTTTGTGCGCCTGGGTTGCAGACTTTCTAGAAGAGCGGAGGATTCGTGTCCTTTGCGAGGGTAGTTCCTCCGCGTTCTACAATGTCAATGCCGGAGTGATGCAGGGTTCTGTGCTCTCACCTACTCTATTTCTTCTGCATATTAATGACATGTTGTCCTTAGGTAATACTCATTGTTATGCGGATGACAGTACGGTGCATGAGCGGTTCTTGGGACATCCTGGGGCTAAGCAAGCCGATATCGTGGTGAAAAGGCAAGAACTATGGTTGCCAAACTGAACCTGACTCTCGATCGTGTCTGTAAGTGGGGATCTAAAAACCTGGTCGAGTTTAATGCTAGCAAAACCCAGGTTTGTGCATTCTCGTCCAAGGTAACTCCCTTCCTTACTTATCCCTCTCTTCAGAACTCTCCGTTACCCATGCTACATCGAGAGTGCTATTTTAACTGCCTCCCGTAAGTTGGGTATTCTCAATAAGGTGAGGCGGGTCTTCACTCCCGAGCAGCGCTGTTTGCTGTAACTACAAGACTCAGGTGCGATCGAGTATGGAGTATTGTTTCCATCTATGGGACGGCTCCGCTAAATACCTCATCGATGCACTTGATAGACTGCAAAGGCGAGCGGTACGCATTATTGGAGATGCTGAGGTTAAAGCTTCCCTTGAGGACCTCCAGCTGCGTAGAGACATTACTTCTCTCAGTGTCTTCTACCGGAATGACTACGGAGTGTTCTGAAGAACTTATCCCGCCCTCTCCTTTCCTCTCCCGGACCACACGTGCTGGTCTTAGAAACCACCATCATACTGTACAGACTACTTATCAGTACTCTTACAAAAAAATTTGGCAAGTCGTTCCTCTGTAAGACCATTCGGCTTTGCAAATCTTCGAAATCTTCTTTGAAAATCGGCGCATGTGTTTCCCAGCTCCTACAGTCCCGGGTCTTTTAAGCGGGGAGTGAAACGGCATTTATGCAAGCCGTCATGAATGAGTGCGCTCGTTACCGTGCTTATTCCTCGGTGGGGAGCGCTCTCATTATTTTGGACTGCATCGGCTGCTTATCATCAGGCAGGATGCAGTTACTATGACGAGTCAAAATTGGAAAAAAAAATACTAAAATTGAAAATCAGTCATGTCTTGTTTTTTTTGTGAATAGTCTTGAAGCCAGGGGCCATGATGCACGCAATATGGTTATTTTGAATTAATTTGCGTACTTGTCTATTGTGAATTGTTCCCTTTATGTCGAGTCCCTTTACGTCGAGCCGAGTACCTTGTTAAAAGTTAAGTAACAGTATAAGTGAGAGAATAGTGTAATTTAAATCAGTTTTTATATTATTTCTTGATTAGTTTCTGATTTAGGTAAAAAATTCCAAAAGGGTTATTTCAGTGTTTTCAAGCTGTCCTATTTTTTGTCGAATAAAACATCGCGTTTCCTTCGATTTCTTTTAGGAGGTTAAAGAAAACTCCTTCTAAAACAGATATTTTCTGCAGCACAAGAGAGAAAGAGACAAATAATAGCAGGGTAAGGTTTTTTTTTAAATAAAATACTTACTATATTTTAAAAGGCGATCGCAGAGGCGTCGTCTCCGATAATGAAGCCTTTGCGATTTGTACATTTTGCGTGTTGTGCTCATTTTACGTTTTGCACATTCTGAGTAGGTATTGTTCATTTTGCGATTTGTACATTTTGATTGTAGTGCTCATTTTGCTTTTTGTACATCATGCTCCGAAGGGGTATCATCGAGCAAAGGCACGAGCGCGGGTGACAGCCGACAGGGGGACATTAATTATTTATTATCCAACGTTAATTGGAAACCGCTTAAAGTTTGTCTTTGTTTAGTTATGTTCATTTGCCATCATCTTCTTTTTCTATTTTTCTTTTTTTCGACATTTCAACCATGAGTGTACACACGGCGTCAGATCAACCTACCCAAAACTGTCAAATATCTACAATCAATTTTGAACTTTATTTTTAGGCTTTCTTAGGATCAATATTCATTGGAGAAATTTGACAGTTTAGGGTAGGTTGATCTGACGCCGTGTGTACCTACTCTTGATATATTTCTGTGGTAGGTACCCTACGTAAGGTAAAAAGAAAAGAAGTGTGACAGATTACTCACTTACTCACCGTGAGCCATATGTCGAACACAGCATCGAGCAATCGCAAGAACGTTACACTACATGGAAACTGCGCATTTGCCTGTATTGTAACAATGAATGAATGTAGCCTTTTTTTTATAACTCAACTAGAACGTACTTTTCGGTGGAATTTTGACGAAAAGTTGGTTTGATTACTCGGTAACTACAGAAGGTAGAATCCTGGAATTTACACTGATTGATTCGTAATTGAATCAACAAAATCTTAGCACAATAACTATATCAGTAGCGTGTCTCGTTCCTGCTCGTTTTAGGTCAAATAACTTTGACGAGCGTGACCCCAGCGGGATAGGTACTTACCCTTTAACATGGAATATCTCGAAAATTACTTATTGATCAACATTTGCTAACAAATTTAAAATCTGCTGTTTCCAGAATCTGCCATTTAACGAAAAAAGGAAATTATCAAATAAATCATGGCGAAATTTGAAGCCGATCTGAAGGGGTTATCCCGCTGGGGCCACGGACATAAAAATTGTTTCGCGACCGCCGGCGGTCATAAGATGCTCTACTTATTAAAGTCCGCCTGTTCCACCTATCCTATCCCTACCAGGATATCTCCACGTCCACTTTATCAAAATAACTTAGCATGTACATTGCGGTCCATTCGTTGCAGTTAGGTTTTAATTAAAACTAACCTATTACGTGACTTACAAAAGTAGGCAGCTAGAGGTACCTATGTCTAATAAAAAAAATAACCTCGAAATGAAAGACAATCGCTTGCTACGCTGCGTTTCGCGATTTTCTTAAATTTCTAACTAAGCGATTTATTCTACAGTTACTCTGCTTCTATTGCACCAATTAGTGGAGTAATTTGCGCCTAAATCCCGTTGACACGTTGACTCCACATCTATTCAACTTATAACGACGCTCTTATAGAACTGTTTAGTAAAACAGGAACGTGGCCGTGACTGTTATAGCACACCGTTTTGCTAGTTGGGTCTTTATTGTGGATTGAGATCTCCGGCATCGAAGAATCACAGCGAGGTAAGTTTGGTGGTTGTTGAGAGCCGGTGTTCCCAGAGACGTTGGGAAGAGACATTTTTTCTGATCCCAAAAATAGACGTAGTTAGCTATGCTGATCAAATGACTACAAATAACCCCAGGTTAAATATGGTCAGTTTTCGAAAAAAAAACTCTTAAAGTTGGCTGTTTTCTATTCAACTTATAACGACGCTCTTATAGAACTGTTTAGTAAAACAGGAACGTGGTCGTGACTGTTATAGCACACCGTTTTGCTAGTTGGGTCTTTATTGTGGATTGAGATCTCCGGCATCGAAGAATCACAGCGAGGTAAGTTTGGTGGTTGTTGAGAGCCGGTGTTCCCAGAGAGACGTTGGGAAGAGACATTTTTTACTGATCCCAAAAATAGACGTAATTAGCTATGCTGATCAAATGACTACAAATAACCCCAGGTTAAATATGGTCAGTTTTCTAAAAAAAAACTCTTAAAGTTGGCTGTTTAGGAGGGGTGAAAAAACAGAAAAAATGTAATATTTTTTTTGTTTTTGGTACTTACAAGATAATTTATTTATTGTATATGTGCTACTAAATTATGGTTCTTTTAGACTAGTTATAAAATGGAAATTGTTTTAACTTTAAAGATTTTTGAAAAAAAAGGAATTTTTGGATTATATTTTTTTTCCTAAAAAGTGCTCAGTTTACGCACGTAATTTTGCAAGTAATACTTAAGCTTTGTATTCGCGATTTTATAATTTTTATGGTATTTTAAGCGGAAGATATTTACGTGCAGTTTAAACTTCCGATGAAGATCTACGCGTGGCTCGTGAAGGGTCCACCCTCGGTAGGCTTTTGCTAAAACCCTAAGTTAATACACGTAGACTGGAGGAGTTGGGGTGAGGCATCATGGAGTCGACAAAGACCCATGGCGCTGCCTGCGAAGCTGTGGACCGCGCCACAGCCGGTGCACCTGTCTTCGGTGGTATCCGCAAATGCACCAGGAAAACATGAAGCTGTGGATCGCGCCATAGCCTATTAGCAGCCTATAAAAAGTATGCAGGCGCTTAACACAAAATAGGTAGATACAAAGCTTAAGTATTATTTGCAAAAAAAAATATGTGCGTAAACTGACCACTTTTTGTAAAAAAAAATTAATTTATTAGTCATGTACATGACTGTTGGTAGCCAAAATAAATTTAAAAAAATAAAAATAAAAAAAATAACTTGGCGGCCGAATTAAAGGCTCTATTCTTTGCTCGGATTCTCCGTGCACGGACTTTGCGATTTCGGGCTTGCACCCAAGCCTGGTAAGCAGACTGTTTACGGGCCTCAGCAGTCTGCATTAAATACCAAGGGCGGGACCTGTAACCGAGCGGGATGTCGGAGAATGGTAAATAATACTCTATTCCCTGTCGGATTACATCCGTAATCGTATCGGCAGTACACGAGAAGGGTCGCTCGAAGAGAAGCATGTTTGCGGCCAGGGATAAGAAGCAAAGAAAATATACAGTTATTAATCAACAAAAGAAAGAAGGCATGTAAGCTCGAAGAGCTCGATGGCGCAGAGGTTAGCGCAGTCGGCCTGCATTGTCAGTCGGCATGCAACTTTCGCATATTAATTACACACTTACATACACATTTCTATAAATGTTGTTTGATGACATATTTCCCATTTCGGTTCCCAAAATGAATTTTAATTTCAATGATTTAAAATATCAATTATGCAATTTTAAAAATGACTTTCAACTACTTGTGTTTATTTAAAAAAAAAACACTTGAACTCTCGCGTATACTCGCGTTTATTTTTACTTTTACATCCGGGTTCGAAACGTCAGGACTAAATAAAAATATGTAAAAGTAAAATTAAACGCGAGTATATCCGTTCAAGTGTTTTATTTAAATGGTTCAGTCGCAGAATGAACCTTTCGCATAATGCACCCCATGCGCAAAATGTACCTTTCGCAAAATGTACTTTTCGCAAAATGCACCTTTCGCAAAACGTACCTTTTTTTCTACATTAACCCGTTTAGTCCGTTAGTCGCCTTTAACGTCACCTAAGGGAAGAGATGGAAAGACTGCACATGCATCTAACAGCATAGCGGCGATGGGCTTATCAAAATAATACTACCAATCCCTTTTTTCCCTTGGGTGTCGTAAAAAGCGACTAACGGACTAAAGACTGCCCATACATCCAACAGCATAGAGCGGCGATGGCCTCATCAAAATAATACTACCTGTACTACGTACTAAAGAAGACATCTCAACTAGATTGTTTGTAACATGCGTTAGAGCCAGCTCGCTCCAACTGTAGTAGTCTGTGGCAGGCGCTAGACGCAACAATAAGTGTGTATTCTGTGTTCTATTTTATTAAAATATACCTTTATGTGTGCTAAACAACTCAAGAAATACAAATAAAACCAAAGGAATCACTTTTCACCTGGAAATACGTACTAAATTATCGATGTAACATGCATTTGACTAATTATTTTATCAAACCGCCGAGACATGATGCGGCGGCCATGTTTCGGTAAAATGCATATAGAGTAACAATATTTCTGTTTTGTGCAGAAGTGACACTTTTAACGCTTTATGTGAAATAATTACTAGGGTTAAGATTATGGTGGCAGTTTGATTGGGGATTTCGTTATAATTAATAAACTTACCTAAAATACTTTTTTATTAATAAACTTGACCGTTTTTTTCGAGATCATTAGATATATTAAACACTTGACCGTCATTAGAAGCTTATAATATTGAGATAGGCATATCCGTTTCCCGTCGTATGTTCCTTCTCTTTCTTCCGGTATATCGCTGTCTCTCTCGCTCATCCCACTCAGTGGCGTCACCAGGTGGCGCGGTGGGGGAACCAGGAGATTTCACACCCGTGCCCATTTGTTCATCATTGGCGTGAAATTTCCCGTCGGCGTAACTTGTGCACTACATAGTGATCAAGTGACAAAGAAATAGAATTATTTTTATTTAAACTGCAACACAGTTCTCGTGAGTTTCTACAATACACGTGAGAGAATAGTTTCTAACTTAACGGTGTTACCGTTCGCTGAATTTATAATTTAAACTTATCTGGTATATCAAACTTTTTATTTTACGCGCAAGAGATGTAGATACACCTTTTCTTTTAAGATAAGAAAGCATTCGAGTAAAGATAGTATTTTTAAAAGTGTTTTTTGTGTTTAATACGTGGTATCTACCCTCCAGGCACTTTTTCTTTTTATTTTAGATAAGAAACCGATAATTAGTGCTTACATTAGATTATGAGAAAAACGAATTGTAGCTAAGCGGCTATAGCTAGTCCTTCTAACAATCCCGATCGCATCGGCGAAGATTGAGTTCGAGTTAGTCGTCATCGTTCAAAGAAACATGGTCATCGTACCTACCCGCCTTTCATGACGATAACGACAATGTGTCTGCTTTATCGGACGTTAGAGGAAATCTTACAACGATTGTTGCACCTCGCAGGTGTTACCAATACTGACTAAAACAGTTAACAATTTAAATATTCCGTGTAGTGATCTAGATTTGATTATTGATTTTAAAAGTAAGCTAAAAGAGCCAGCTAGGCCTTAAGCACCAATATTCTGATAAATCTTGTGCACCAATAACTTTTGGTATTTTATAACTAAAAAGATATTTTTAATAATTGTCTGCGCAGTTTACTAGTTGGTCGCAAACATCTGATGCCTCTCTTAAAGGTCTTATTTTTAGTGGTGATTAGGTTGTAGACTAAAACTATAAATATACGAAAAGAGGATAGGTACTCATAAAAATGTAAAAGACCCTCTAATGCTTGCTACTTTGAATAAGATTCTACCTTCAAACACACATTTGTTTAATTCTGAACAGATTACAGTTGCATTAGAAAAAAAAAAAATTGTCCTGTTAGAAAACTTTTTGGCCAGTTATTAAATCTGGTACTGGGAATGCCTCGCAAGCAAAACCTGTACTAACAACAAACGGTTACCTTTCGCAAGGGCAAACTTCTTATAGTGTACTATCGCGTTGTTCTTCTGGTTCATGGGACAGACACACGCACAGCGCATGCTGTGAACCGCCCTCGCAGGGCGCTTACCAAAATTAATGTCCTCCGCAAGGACATACTTATGGCAGCCACGAACCATATCGTCGCTATAATCTGCCCGCCCTCGCAGGGCGCTTACCAAAATCAATGTCCTCCGCAAGGACATACTTATGGCAGCCACGAACCATATCGTGGCTATAATCTGCCCGCCCTCGCAGGGCGCTTACCAAAATCAATGGTTATTACATGAGTGTTCGCGGTTTTGTGAGAAGATGCATATATATGTTAATATAATGCTAAATGTACCTTATTTAATTTAATTTGATTTTGAATAATATGTTTAATTATTGTAATGGGCGATTTTCCGAGATCAAAAAAAAAAGAAATTGGTTCGTAAATGACTTCATAGATGGCGCTTAGCATAGATTAGTATGGCGCTTAGTAAAAGGCGGGTTCATGAAGAGCACGTGTATGGCTGCGTAATATTTATTCTATTCCAAAATAGAAATAGGTTCTGGATGTCCTGAATATAAATAGGTAAGTAAATACTATTTTTTTATTCTTTTGGTAGACAAGTAAAAGTGTAGAATTTATTACAGCCCAGCTTTCATAAAACGACATCTATCGAGTGTTTTTGAACTAAAATTTACTTTTTAATTTGGGCTGTCAGAAAATCGCCCATTGGTATTTAACCGTTTTAAAATTTAATAAATAAATTTCCTCCGTAAAGGCATGCTTATGCCAGCACGAACCATATCGTAGCTATAAACCGCCCTCGCAGGGCGCTTACCAAAATCAATGGTAATATACTTGAGTGTTTGCGGTTTTTGCGAGAAGATGCATGTATGTTAATGTAATGCTAAATGTCCCTTATTTTATTTGAATTTGAATAATACGTTTAATTGTTGTAAATGGTTATGTAACCGTTTTTAATTAAATTAAATAAATAAATGTCCTCCGCAAGGACAGGCTTATGCCAGCCACAAACCACATTGTGGCTATGAACCGCTCTCGCAGGGCGCTTATCAAAAACAATGTCCTCCGTAAGGACATGCTTATGCCAGCCACGAACCACATTGTGGCTATGGACCGCCCTCGCAGGGCGCTTACCAAAAACAATGTATTCCGCAAGGACATGCTTATGCCAGCCACAAACCAAATCGTGGCTATGAACCGTCCTCGCAGGGCGCTTACCAAAATCAATGTCCTCCGTAAGGACATGCTTATGCCAGCCACGAACCACATCATGGCTATGAACCGCCCTCGCAGGGCGCTTAACAAAAACAATGTCCTCCGCAAGGACATACTTATGCCAGCCACGAACCACATCGTAGCTATAATATAAACAACGGAGGCTGTTCTTACTTTCGATCCCCAGGATCATAGGCTTGGCAGCTCTATCAATCAGGACAAAAAGGTCCATCTTCTCTGCTAACAGAGGTAACAAAAGACGTAGCCAATGACGCTCCGAAATTTCGAGCCGGTCAATTTGCACTTTATCGACACCGTTGGGACTAAATAGGTGCTCCAAGTTTTCTATCATAACACAAAGGTATCGAATACCGTTTTATCTGAAGCCATCGCTTAAGGTTCCAAACGTTACAATCGACAGTTGTTACACGCTTGTATCGGACAAAGTGTCTGCAATGCTGACACAGATGAAGGAACAGGTTTCTAGAAACAGTAAGTTTTTTTTTCCAAACTTCGTTTTAACCCAGTTCTTAGTACCAAAGAGCACTTAAGAAAGGTCACTCCGTCCAATTTTTAACCTGAAGTCGTTAAATTATTATATGAATTCCGGACTGTGTACGGCCAAGAGACGAGATGTACAAATTACTTTTCTCAGACCTAGGTACTACCATCTGACTATAGCCAAATCCCACAATGGTTTCTTCGTCTGTTCTACAAAGGCGAATTACTAAAAATTATATGCCTTCCATTTGAGATGAGCACGGCAATGTTTTCTTAGACTATTATCTTATAGACATAAAGACCAGATGGTTCTGTCCAGACATGCCAACATTGTAATAGAAACACTTACTAATTTTGGTGTCCACATAAACTTCAAAAAGTCTGTTTGACCGCCCTCGCAGGGCGCTTACCAAAATCAATGTCTTCCGCAAGGACATACTAGGATACATGGAGGAATCACAAGCGCCCATACATACCTACATATAGTCACGACTGTTATCCCCGAAGGGTTAGTCAGAGACCAGGCAATGAGGACCGCAAAAGCAGTCTTCTGCCATAGTCTACGTTTCACCAAATGATAACTGCATATGTACGTGACAAGTGATGAGCCTATCGCCGCTCTATACTGTTGGATGTATGTGCAATCTATGGTCCGTTAGTCGCCTTTTACGATACCTAAGAGAAGAAATTGGGCGGTAAAATAGACTCTACCTTACGATGTAGTTAAATGTATTGGTAGCTAAAAATTATCAGAAACACCAATACATATACCTCCACCAACATTCTTTTTGACAACCGTTGCTTCAGGATTGGGGGGTCACAACTTAACAATTCTGCCCTAACGGGAAGGTGGAGTGCATCCGAACAAAAGCTGCACTGCAAACAAAAAGAAAAGCGGGCAGTTCTAAGTCTTAGAATTACAAGCATCGAACACGAAGCCTACGACAATTTTATTTTAATCCTCCAAATTGCCAACCAACAAATGACCAACAACCAAATTCTAGCCAAGCTCTAGAGTGGCATCTACTGCCAGAATTCACACAAACGATATTCGCGAAGTGGGCCTGGCCAGTAATTCACCTGTTTGTATCCAAGAACGCTCGAGTAGTGGGTAAACTATGCAGATTTATCTCAATGATTACGAAGCGATGTTTCACAATGCTTTCAGCCTGAAGTAGAACGCTTCCCTCTGGCTTGGTAATTCGCACCACCTTCCCTCATCCCCCGGGTGCTAGCACACCTCAACAGGAATTTATCTGATTGTGGTACCCCTTGCTGCCTCATTCACAGTATGGAATTCGAAACGTAGACGCCTGGTAGACATAACCACAGGCCTGCCAACCCCCAAGGTTCAAGACATGACGTTGAAATTTGGTGTGCTTAAATGATATATCGTTATGGAACCACAAGCAAATTTCCCTACTCAAGCGTCCGGTTATTATAAAACCATATGAGCACTTGTGCTTGGTCCAGTAGTACAGGAAGGGCGTTAGCAGCAGCAGCGGCGCCATCCACACGTGGAACGCGTACCAAATGGGTCCAGTCAGCCCAGTTTTTGGCAGATTTACACTTAATATTTTAAATCTTTCTTACAATACTATACACTACCATAAATTGTCGTTTCTACTTTATGCAGCGCACAATTGTATGGAAATCTTAGAGACGAGGTAATAGTTATACATGTTTTAAAATCAATCTCAATTAAACATTTAAAAACAACAAAACCTCCTTTTTACAGGTTTTAGTAATATTAGTCTGTAGACCGTTGTAATGTATTTCAAACCTAGGATCAACTAGATCTCAAACAGTTCGTAACACTGCAATATTATTGTCGCATTGCTCCTTTGTTACCTTGCTGTGGACACCAAACATTATTTTGTTCAGGACAATGCAGTAATATTATGGCAACACTTTGGGTCAAAAACTGACTGTAGGGACTGCTACTGATTAAAAGGATCAATAAATATTGTACAAAATGGCTAAACTAATTTATTTAAAACTTCGAGTGGTTCACCTGTCACCTGTTTCAAGCACTGTGGTAGCTAGATGGATATTACAGCCACACCTGGGGCCCAAGTCTGCTAATTTACGAATGGCATAATTGAATCGCAATTGGATCGTATTGTAATTGTTTGACACATTTGGTATTCTCTTACTCATTTATGAATACCAAATGTGTCAAACAATTACAATGCGATACAATTGCGATTCAATTATGTCATTCGTAAATTAGCAGACTTGGGCCCCTGGTTGTGTTTTGCTCCGCTGTAGCATCTACAAACTAGATTGATATGATTTACCCATTGAGGATATACTAACTATTGGTAATTGAAATATTGATTCAGGCGTCACGAAGTTTTTCATTTTTTATTTTTACCCTGTAAAGTGATTGAAAATTTATTTCCTAATAATAATGTTCATTTACATGGTTTACAAGCTAAATTATTTGATTTTTCATCAATGACTGGCCAATTATTTTCTTACATGACTTAAATTGTAAATAATTAGTACTTTAAATCTATTATTATAACTTTTTGTTTAAACCATAATCATATGATTAACTCTCTCGCACTTATTGTTTAATTTATTTCTCACATTGGCGTTTTCACCAGGCGATAACAAACAGGTCTCAATATTATAAGCTTCTAATGACGGTCAAGTGTTTAATAGACGCGTTTTACCTGAAATAAAACGCATATTAAATACTTACCTCATTAGAAGCTTAGTTTTTATTTCCGCCTGGTGCATAGTGCATATTTCGACGCAATGATGAACAAATGGGCACGGGTGTAAAATCTCCTGGTTCCCCCACCGCGCCACCTGGTGACGCCACTGAGTGGGATGAGCGAGAGAGACAGCGATATACCGGAAGAAAGAGAAGGAAAATACGACGGGAAACGGATATGCCTATCTCAATATTATAAGCTTCTAATGAGGTAAGTATTTAATATGCGTTTTATTTCAGGTAAAACGCGTCTATTAATAAATATTAGATATTTACCTTCGGGGTATCACAGGATTCACACGGCGTGGAAAATAACTTTATTCTTTAGCTCCGATGCATCGTTTCTGTGATATTTTTATTTATATTTTAGTACCTACTACCTAGGCAGAAGAAATAGTACGTATATATATAAATGTATTTGGTCATAAATAAACGCAAAGAGTTTCTTTCATTTTATCAAACCATAGTATTATCTGTGGTTTAATCTGAAATAATAAAATGTAATAAAGATTGAATTCTAATTAAAGGTAGGTTAGGTAGAAAACATGCACAAATTGCACAACAACTATGCCCGTTCTGCAGTGTAAAATCTATTATCTGTTGCACTTCGTTGAATATGGTTGAACAAAACGCGTAAGCGCGCCGTGCAAATGGCGGCGCTTTTGAGCTTTTGGCCGCGAGAAAACAACACTCTAGAAGCGGTCTAGCGCTGTTAATGGTATATGGTTAAAGAGTAATATGTTGTCAAATAATACACAATTTCACTCTCATTGTCTGTCACGAAAACACCTAGAGGTTACTAACCATTAAAGTGCAATAAACTAGGAAGACCTGTTTAGTCTTTACCTGCTACACCTTGTTTAGTCACATAGTCTTAGAATAATAACGCTATAGAAACCAAGTTCGTGTGCCTATTTCGAAGCACATTGATTGGAGCCAGAAATGGCACCAAACGCCGGACCGCTCCGTAGTGTTCAATGTCACAGCGCGCCGAACGTGTCTCGCGAAAACAAAAAAAAAATTACGGTTTGTGCAGTTAAATTGTGTCACAACACATCTGAAAAACAAAAGAAGTGTAATAACATCACTTTTCACAGGTAAGCTTTCAGTATTTCATAGTATCTTGTAGTTAATTAGGTCAAAATATAAACGTACTGCAGTGTGATTCTCTAAGTTAAAGCCTCGGTAGCAGCGGCTGCCGCAGTGCTGTCTCTTTCATATTCATAGAATTGGAAAGAGACAGCAGATCACGGCCATGCGCGCACGTCACGCGTGTGTGAATCGGTTTAGTGCTTCATTTTTGACAGAGCGCTTGTATGAAGACTATCTTTCTATAGCGTTATTATTCTAAGCACATAGTATTATATCTTAATTAATGGCTATCGCGTGTAGCATTAAGCCAATTTCAAGTGGTAAATTTTTTTTAAGTTTATTTATTATTGTACGGTAGATAGAAATAAAATGGAGTCTCACAACACGTGTTTTTGCTAAAAGAACACGGGAGAAACGCTGTTTAGTCACTTCCCAGCGATTACGTTGCCTATTTAATTGTGAATAATAGGAGTCAAGGACAATTTTTACCAAAAAGTCGTGTCCTAATTTTAAATAAAAATTGGAACGCGATTTTTTTATTTTACTTTAAAGCTGTGAGTAATTAAACTAATATTCGTAAAATAAGTAATTCAGATGAAGCGGGCAGGACTCAAATACGATTTTTAATCACATCTCAATAATGCTTGAAAAATTTGAGCATCTGAATATTTGATACTTACTCAGTAAATTTTTACACGTACCTACCTTACAGTGACGAAGGTTCCATACAACTCGATTCCCACCGGCTTCCCTTTAGAAGTTTAGAACACAACCACTCTCTACTTGAATTGAGAAATGGCACAATTAGTAATTAAAAAAGTAAATATATAAAAGAAACATTACAAATTGCCTACACTATGGACATTAAATCAACAAAATTTGCTTTTTAACAACATATTGCTTTAAAATAAGCCGCAGGCGCGATCGGCTTCTAGGCAGTTAAACTTCTGTACAAAATAAACGTCATGACGTCACATAAAGGTCAATAAACCCACCCGCGTATTAGCAGCCGGTAAGCCGTCTTTATCCGAGTTACTTGATAGAGACAGTTATACAATTTTCGTACGAGTGAGCGGGACGGAGGAATAACGTTTTCGGTTTGTGTTCTGTTGACAGATAATTTGACGTAATTGCAATTAATCATTGAATGCATGACTGTGTTTTATTAGTATTTGAATTTATTAGTTAGTTGTTTCACCTATTAGAATGATTAGTATTGTAGTTGGACTTTGTTTATTTGTGTTGTGTGTAGAAAGTAGTTACGAAGACGTACGTTGTAATTAGGTATTTGCGGTAAGTAGATATTGTAATAAGTTGAAATTACGTATTTAGAGTAAGTAGATTTGCAAAGTAATCGGTAGAATTGTAAGACGTCGTCATTAATAGCTTTAGATTTGCGGTAAGTAGATATTGTAATAAGTTGAAATTACGTATTTAGAGTAAGTAGATTTGCAAAGTAATCGGTAGAATTGTAAGATGTCGTCATTAATAGCTTTAGTTTCTTCCCGGCTTTTATGATAATGCCTTAGCGCACTTTGTAAGAAAGAATAGACGAATAGCTTTAGAGTATAAGTAGTATTATTAGTACTTAGTCGATTAAGTTTTGTTTAATTTACATCATATCAGCAATTCACCACAAACGGCTTTTATCAAAGCCACTTCTATTATGCTTGCAAGACACTGTTTCAATATCTCAGTGCTTACACTTATAGTAAAAGTAGACTGAAGATACATCTGCCTATACAAGACTGAAGCCAGGATGCCAATCACAGATTTTCGGTAAGGACTCAAGACTGCGTGCCCGCGCTCGGAGTAGGTAAGCATTTTTTTTTGCTCCGGCTTACCTCTCTCAATATTTCACGCTTCGCCACTGCTACCTTAATAAATATTTTTCAAAAATAATTGAAAAATATTAATGTTTTATATTTTAGCGTTTTATTAACGCTTAAATATACTAAGTATTTTTTTATACACTGAAAAAAAGACGACAACCTCAGGCGGGAATCGAACCACGCACCTTCCGCATTCCGGGCGGAGATTTTTATTATTTTTATGAAATATGTATTAACTAAATTATTTACTTACTTTTATTTTTGGCATTAATTTACTTATTTCAATATTACAATTACAACAATCAATAAATATAAAAACTAACATATTAGTATTTAAACAACATTAACAACTCTGTAATAAATCTGTATGAACAGTGTGTCGCATCTGCGCTTAGACATTTCTATGTCAACTAGGTAAGCCCCGCACCACGGTACAAGTATCATTGTAGCTGTGCACAACTGCACATTTATTGTATGGGACGTCTACTCTAGTATATTTACCTCAATGACTACCAACCCCTTTCTTCCCTTGGGTGTCTTAAAAGCAACTAACGGGTTATTTTTTATAAAATAAACTATTTCATATTGTATTGTTTAAACTGGAAGATGGCCATAGTAATTCGGTAAATAAAGGACACAACCGTATCGTCTAGGCTCGTATGACTCGTCTTGTCGTTGATGCTAGATGATAGAGCTGGAAGATGACCATAGAAACTCGGATAAATAAGTTCGTTCGTTCGTTCAGTTTGCTATGAATGTGGATTCTGTCTTTGATTAGATGGATGCCCCAATCCAAGGTGAGCACGTACCGATGGCTAAATGGTATGAGGGTGTATAAACATATCATATCGCTAACATTGCAACTTAGTGTACCAGGGCGAACCCTGTTGTATTCCCCAATAAAAATACTAAAAAGTCTAAAATAAAATAAATAAATAAACTTTTTTAAAACAAGCATTTTTATTTTTATATACTTACCTATTTATTTACTTATTATTTCAATAGAAATATTTTATTAATAGTTTTTGGTGAACAGATAGATGAGCTCTATTATTTAGTTCGACTTTGTAGTTTTTGTAATATTTTAAATTATTATTTGATTATAAATACAAATATCAATCACAACTTTTGCCTTTTCATTACTTGTAGCACACTACACTATAAAAGGGTTAATGTAGAAAAAGAGGTAGGTTTTGCGAAAGGTGCATTTTGCGAAAGGTACGTTTTTTGAAAGGTACATTTTGCGAAAGGGACGTTTTGCACGTGGGGTGCATTATGCGAAAGGTACATTCTGCGACTGAACCATTTAAATGTGTAGTGATCGCGTAAACTTTACTTAACTACTTGTTTAATATTTAAATTCTAAGCAAATAAATTATTTAAGTGTATGGAAAAAGGTTTGCAACCTCTAATTAAAAGTTTATCTACCAAGCACTGTACGCCAAACTGCGAGCAATTCTAAGGGTGAGATTTATAGAGCGTGCTTACGAGAAACTTTGACTTTACTTATGGCGAACTTGGCTCAGTGCATACTAAGTACGAGCTTTGATTTCGAATTGATAGTCATACAAAAGTTGAGACTACGCTGAGCTTAGTGTTCCATTTCAAGCATAACCTTCTTAATTGTTCTTTAAACTTAGAAGAAAATAAAATGATTTAAAAAGTACTTTTAACTTGTACTAAATTTAATCATTAATTTGAATCATTAACAGTTATAAATTACAATATTTTCATAAACTTAATTAAAATAAGTCAAAAACTTTGTCGGTGTTGGCTAACATATTTTTTGAAACGGAACGCACTGGCCCCTCTGACAGTGACATGACAACTGCAGTCTGTCAAGTCAAATAAATTGGCTTTTGGGCGTTGTTTTTTACGATCCGAACGATCCATAACGAATGTTTAGTCAATTGTCTCGTATAATTAAATCAATTTGCTATGAAATACAATAACTATCCTTAAATTAAAATCAATTAATTGAAGAGATACTGTTTTGACAGAAAGATGTCTTGTTTTGACAGAAAGTTAACCCGTAAAATTTAAAAAGGCACGGAAACGCCGTAGAGCTGTTGACGTAGTGTGCTATTATTCACGTTCGGTTAATATCCTGAGTTTTTCGTAAGTCACCGATTTCGGTGACTTAACCTGTGCTAAGCCTGTGCTGAGCCAGCGTCGAAGCGTTGATTATAAATTCCAATTTTGTCTTAGCTCGCTAGATAAGTTGATATTAAATGAGGAGTGTCTATTCAAAAGTAGCTAATTACATAAGAACAAACTTTAGAGGAAATGCCAAAAATGAATAATTTAAAAAGTCCAATATATAGATTAATTTTGAGTGGTATGTCGTATGAGGTTTAGATGGCTAGGTTATCTTTATGACCAATTTTTTTTAAATACTTTATTTATATATTTTTAAAATAATTAAGAAGTTTGTAAATAGACACTTTTGATGCAGATGGTAGTAAATAGACACTTTAGTTTTGGATTATTTGGTAAATAGACTAGTTTGATAAAAAAACATTTGTAAATATCTAATTTTGATGAGAAATGTTATATTGAAATAATTGCATTTTAGAATAAAAGAAAAAAATTAAAATCAACTATTTTTATTAAATCGATTACATAATACTCAAACTACACTCTAAGCTCTCCAATATCACATTCTAAGCAGACACAGCCTTCATCTCCATGGTCATGTTGTTCATGATCACCAACATCATCAGCATTTGGTCAATTGTAACAGATGAGCATATAAATTTACTGTCGCTTTTGTGATTGCACGGTTTCTGAAAATTAATCCCCAAAGGATCTTTATTCACGTATACTTTGTGTTTGGAAGTACTAACTACACGCTTTTTCTTGCGACTTCCGCTATTAATATTTTCAACAATATCTCTTTCCATTTTTCTAATGATAAAACAATAAAAAAAGGATAAAAGTCTATGTACTTCGGCGACCAACACAAAGTTTAAAAACCTCAGACAGACGTTACTTTACTTAGATTTTGTTTGACTTATGACATTGACAATGCCACTTTTAAACTTTCGCGTTCCATTTTATATACACATTTAGACGGGGATTAACGCTAACTACATATAGGGCAGGTATGCGTAGTATGCCTATAATATGTAGTTAGCGTTAATCCCCGTCTAAATGTGTATTTATTGACATTATCAATCAATTTTCTTAGGGTG
The DNA here is from genome assembly GCA_963921215.1 of Scoparia ambigualis. Lineage (NCBI taxonomy): Eukaryota > Metazoa > Arthropoda > Insecta > Lepidoptera > Crambidae > Scoparia > Scoparia ambigualis. The sequence goes on from OY992505.1 coordinate 18,448,860, forward strand.
AGATTTATAGAGCGTGCTTACGAGAAACTTTGACTTTACTTATGGCGAACTTGGCTCAGTGCATACTAAGTACGAGCTTTGATTTCGAATTGATAGTCATACAAAAGTTGAGACTAGGCTGAGCTTAGTGTTCCATTTCAAGCATAACCTTCTTAATTGTTCTTTAAACTTAGAAGAAAATAAAATGATTTAAAAAGTACTTTTAACTTGTACTAAATTTAATCATTAATTTGAATCATTAACAGTTATAAATTACAATATTTTCATAAACTTAATTAAAATAAGTCAAAAACTTTTTGTCGGTGTTGGCTAACATATTTTTTGAAACGGAACGCACTGGCCCCTCTGACAGTGACATGACAACTGCAGTCTGTCAAGTCAAATAAATTGGCTTTTGGGCGTTGTTTTTTACGATCCGTACGATCCTTATCGAATGTTTAGTCAATTGTCTCATATAATTAAATCATTTTGCTATGAAATACAATAACTATCCTTAAATTAAAATCAATTAATTGAAGAGATACTGTTTTGACAGAAAGATATCTTGTTTTGACAGAAAGTTAACCCGTAAAATTTAAAAAGGCACGGAAACGCCGTATAGTTGTTGACGTAGTGTGCTATTATTCACGTTCGGTTAATATCCTGAGTTTTTCGTAAGTCACCGATTTCGGTGACTTAACCTGTGCTAAGCCTGTGCTGAGCCAGCGTCGAAGCGTTGATTATAAATTCCAATTTTGTCTTAGCTCGCTAGATAAGTCTGAGTAAAGTGTAAGTACGATCTATAGATCTCAGCCTTAGAGTGCGGTGCCAAGGTATCCAACCATGCAGCCAGGTTTATAATATCTTTCCCGTTACAGTCTCTAACTCCGTAATATCCTGACACGCAGTATTTGGACACTTTTGTTCAAAATCTCAATAAAGTCAATAAAATAATACAGTAAATAGACCATTATCATCGAAAACTTCATAGTCATAAAAAATAATATATTTTATTTTGTAAATAGCAAGTTTTGATCAAATTTGATATTTTTATATTGTGTTTTAGCCTGTAAACGGCAAGTTTTGATCAAATTCATTTCCGAAATTCAAGAAATTCAAGTCAGAGAGCACAAATTGAAAAAAAAACGAAACCAGCACAAAACGTAAATAGCTAGTTTTGAACGGACACTCCTCAACTTTGACTTTAGTCTGTTTTTGGTTGAAATAAAGTATTTGTTTGCGTGTCACAGGTTCCCTGTGAATATTTGGCGTGACACGCTAATCGTGCCATCGGCCACGAATCGGTTAAAGTAACAACGCAGCAAAATAATGATCAAGTACCTACACTGCGCCGCGCATTTATGATGTGCAAGGCCGGCGGTTTTCACCTTCTACGTAGACAAAGTCGCGGGTTAAAGTTAGCGTTAGCCTAAAGTAACTATTCCACACTGACGAAGGCTAGTATGTAATAATAGTTATTATTTTGATAATAGTGAACTTTTTGCGACTAAAGACAGAGATTCTAGATAGTATCTACTGGCAGTTACTGTGGTTTTGTGTGTGGGCAGTTACTGTGGTTTTGTGTGTGGGCTCCTAATGAGCGAGCTTATCGTTCAGGCAGAATTGCCCACTTTCCACTATGGGTTTTGAGAAAGAAAAATCGTAATATTTTATGACAGTTTTATTCTTAGTCAAGTTTTTTAGGACTGCGGTGCAGCAGCAGAAGTAGCGGTGGCCGCGGCTTCCTCACGAATCCTATCTTTTTTGAGCGTACCCATGAAGGCGGCCTTGTCAGCCGGCGTCTGGAAGCGACCATGACCGAACTTGGAGGAGGTATCGATGAACTTCAGGTTGATCTTTTCCAAAGCTGCCCTCTTTGTGTGCACTCGCAGTGACTGTAAACAAAATAGACAATGTTTACATATACAAACTGGCAGTTTAGTTCCTACGTAATTATGAAATTTAACAATAATAAATAATGCACAGAACTATATATTTTAATGTTTTTGTAGCTTAGCAAAATCGGATGGATCCCACTTTATCCATTGATGGATAATCTGGGATTATTTGTCTCACTATATCCATTGTTACTTTATTATTTTTTTTTTAAGATTTTGATGATAATGTGGTCCCGTAAACGGTTATAGGTTTTTACTTTGAAATGTGACCGAAAGCGAAGCTGCGGGCATAAGCTGGTGGTAATTTATTTTGAAAAAGTAATAAGCGCCTTTAGAAAAAAATATAAAACGATCATCAAAAGATATAATTACTACCTGTGCTATTTATTCCATTGGTTTTTATTTGTGGTCTGTGGATAAAGTGGGACGTAATTCTAAAATAGCTATTTTGCCACTAATTCAATTGTGTGACCCACCAGCAAAATCTTAATAAATGTCTGACATTATCCTTTGTTTTTATTCCTTTGTTTGTTTTTAAGTAAGATGCTAACACATGATACTTTTAGCATCGGCGATCGGCGATTTTGCGACTCGCTGCGATCGATTGCAGTATCGGAATCGTGCGTTTTAGCGATTCAGTAGCTGCATTCAGCTTCTAAAAAGCGTCTAAATCGCCGATCGCCGCTGCTAAAAGTAGCATGTCTGCTCTTATTTCAATTTGTCTCACTGTGGGACAAATTGAAATGTATCATACTCAATATAGTTAGCAGCCTCAAACACATTGCAGCATCATTGTGGATAGAATCCGTATTAAAACTAAGTAAAAATACAGGTTGTCAATAATACCATTGAAGATAACTTACTTTCCTCAATGTGATAATCCTCTTCTTGGGTCCCATACAGCAGCCCTTGATCATGACAAAGTCATTGTTGACTTCACCATAGTGAGGGAAACCACCCATGGGGGTAATAGACTTCTCAGACAGATCATACTCAGTGGAAGCATTGTTCTTGATGACCTTGCCGTCCTTAGTGTGGATACCTATAAAAAAAAAAGAAATAATGAACTCACTATGTTTGTTTATTTCAATGATTTTAGTATTGAGTGTTAGTTTTGGGTTATTCCACTTGTATTCTAAGTTCCTCACCTTGTCCAAGACGGTAGATTTTCTTGTTCATTTCAGTACGGTGATGGTAACCCTTCTGACCAGCACGAGCGACGGTGAAGCTGACTCGAGAAGGATGCCAAGCACCAATACAAGCAACCTTGCGGAGACCCTTGTGTGTCTTGCGCGGCAGTTTCTTGGTGTGCCAACGTGATGTTACGCCTATAAAATACATTTAATTCATAAATACAACATTCGTAAAATAAACAAATAAGTTTTGATTTTATTACTACAGGGAATTTCTTTGCATTAGTTTTAACCCATTAAGAAGTGATAAATGCTAAGGTGCAAGCACAGATTACTCAACCACTGCGATACTGTTGTCACTGTAGAGTTTATACCATGTTAGGGCGCTGGCTGGTTTTACTTTATAGTAATTAAAAAAACGTAATTTGAAATGACAAGATGTCAAACCGGGTTTAGTGGAGAACGATCAGGAATGCTAACATGGGTAGACTTGACCATGTTGTTTTTATATTTAATTTGTAATAATGTAACTTGTATATAAGGATAAAGACGTATACAATAAACAAGTGGTATACTAAATAAAGGTTGTTGTTATTCAATAACAAACAAAGACTTCATCTTTATCCATCCATATCCAAGTCTACCCATGTTGGCACTCCTGATCGTTCTCAATTAAACCCGGTTTGACATCTTGTCATTTCAAATTACGTTTTTTATAAATTACTATAAAGTAAAACCAGCCAGCGCCCTAACATGGTATAAACTCTACATTACACAATCTCAAATAAGATGGTAGTAGGTAGCCAGGCATACTTAAGACTTTAACACCAAGGGACTAATGAATAGAATTGTACCTACATAGCTGAAAGTTAATAAAATTATCTAGAAATGAGTAAAAAGATGATCATTTAGTTAACATACCTTTGTAACCCTTTCCCTTGGTGACACCAATGCAATCAATCATCTCATCCTGGGTAAATACAGAGTCCACAGGAATGGGCTTTTCAAGATGTTCACGGGCCCATTTCACCTTATCTTCAATGGAACCACCATTAATTTGAATTTCCATAATGTGGGCCTTCTTCTGGCGTTGCTTGAGCAACTTCATCTGAGTGTGAGCAATGATCCTAACAACACTGCAGTAGCGGATCATTTTCTTGAAGTCTTTTTCAATCGACTTGCGACCCAGCTCATCTTGCCATTTCTTACTGGCTTTAGAGAATGCCTTCTTCTTGCACTTGTACCTATTTCAATCACAGAGTAAAGCAGGTGCTGTAAGAAAAACCAGGCAGCCTCATCGTTGAGCGGAGACTGCTTTGGCAAAAAATATGCACTTTGCACATTTAGGGAAGGCCCTCATCCAGTGATTGGAGAGCTGTTATGATATGATTAGTAATGTGTGTAAAAAGTCTAAGGGATGATTTATTTTAGAGCGGGCCGTGCGCGGGACACGGATCATGCACGGTGTAATATGAACTGTTTCATACAAAATGTATACAACGTCTCAAATCAGTGGCGCCGTCCGGGTCCCGTGCGGGCCCGGACGGGGCACGCCCCGGTCTAATATAAATCATCCCTAACTAAATCTAAATTTTTTTATTAAAATAACTTACTAGCCAGGAATTTAGAATCACACTAAAAGTATATAGGTAATTTAACATTTAGTTTCCATTCTGCAGAATAAGTACCTAATGAAGCTACAGTCAGAAAAGATTGTACTTACTGAAATCTTGATAGGTAGGCATGTGTCATGAAGACACATTCAATTTATTTATTAATTTGTAGCAAGCTCATGACAAAAGCAATATCAGTGTCTAACACAACTGATAACTCTTAGAATAATAACGCATAGAACGATAGTCTCGTATTAGAAAACTGTCATGGCGTGAGGCAAGAAAAAAATGGATGTAGGAGATAGTTACTCATACTATCTCGGCGACACGCACACAAGTGTATAAGTAATGTTGCTAGAGGAATCAGATTTGCCCCAAAAGTAAGGAAATCTAAACATATCTATCTATCAACAGTTCCAAACTGTTGATAGATAGATATGTTTAGATTTTTAGTAGTGACGCGAGCCGTTTCGGTACCAAGCCATTATGGCTTGGTTTTACTGGCCTCACTTATCGTGCATGTTCTCGCTTTCTATGCGTTATTATTCTATGTGATAACTTTGAAATTGATATCACCATGTGCCACAGAACAATGTTACTGGTTGAATATTCATGTTTAATTCTTATTCAACAAGTAAAGCACTAACTAGAGATACCAGACAATAGTTAAGCAATGCATACCAATTCTTGTAGAACCGACGACGGCAGTCCTCAGACATGTGCTCGGCCCAGATGGTGAGCAGAGCGCGGAGACCATGAGGTGTCTCGATGTAGCCCACCACGCCGACCGCCACCATGGGCGGCGTCTCTATGATGGTCACTGCCTCCACGATTTCCTTTTTGTTGATCTCTACACAACACAAACATCATTGTGAATTATATATTCTCTATGTAAACCAAATTGTGGACTAGGTCTCAAGACAGTGGACAAATTTATACTTTTGTACTTTCACTTATTCATGGCTAACAATAAACAATTAAGCGAAATTTCTCGAATCGATTGATCCTTAGACCCAAACAAATAAGGTACGAAATTTGATATATAGATAGACACATGACATTTTGTTGTTGCTGCTGAAATAAAATGCATCAGTCCGCCCTAGATAATCTTCACATAGATAGATTCAGGTTCTAACCGTGTAATAATATTTATAGGTTGTTCATCATTTGCATCGTAAAATTTAAAAAAAGTAGTAAGTACGTACCTACCACATCATAACATTTCATGGAAAATATGGATTATTAAAATAAGGGTTCCCAACAGCGACTTGTTGAGCGTACTTAGGTACTTACGTACAAAAAAATAAACTTACTGGATCCAGGACGGTCAGGTTCACGGACCACGTGGGTCATGCCAGCTTTGTAACCAATGAAAGCTGTCAGGTGCACGGGTTTGCTGGCATCGTCCTTGGGGAATGCCTTCACTTTACCACGATGACGGCGGGACCTCTTCTTGGGGTAGAATCCCATGGACCCATGACGAGGCGCCGAAAACTTCCTGTGCGACTAAAACACATCACATTATTAGTTTTTGTTTACAGGCAATAAAACATACTCTAAAAAAATAAAATGCATCAGTCCGCCCTAGATAATCTTCACATATATAGATTCAGGTTCTAACCGTGTAAATATTTAAAGGTTGTTCATCATTTGCATCGTGACATTTAGAATACCTACTACATGATATTTCGTGCAAAATATACAACAAAACAATACAAGCAACAGTGGTAGAACATAGAGTTAATTGTTTTTTAAGTTTTAAGACAATGATTAAATAAATAAAAACCAGTAGATTTACTGTACACTTACCATGTTCGATAACAGTCGCAACAAAAATGGCCGAGACGGAGACGAGACGCAGTGTTGCCAGGTCCATTTTTATAAAATCAGAGGGTGCGTCTAGAAAAAATCAGGAGATGTATGGGGAAATATTTCAAAAATGATGCAATTTTATAGAATAAAAAAATGTTGAGCATTTAAATATAACATTTTATTAATGTTTATATATTGTCCTTGAGATACATTTTACTATTATGCTTGCCTAACATTTCAGGGCTTATATTAAAATCGTAACAATTTGAATTTTTCAAAAGAATTTTAGTATACAGAATTCCAGAAATTACTTCGGTGGACATTTTATTATTATTTTAAGAGCCCTATTACAAATTTCAACTCTGCGAGAATAGGTATTTTAAGCGTCCCGCCCGACAACTCATTGAAGGTCACGAGTCCACCCACAATACTATGTTAAAACTACGACCAAGCGATTTTGATACTTTTCCCAAGTTTATATTTTTTAGTATTTCTATGGAGTAATTTGTTATCGCTATACCCGCACATTTTTGTGTGCCATGGGTCTAGTATGTGAATATTTGTTAGAAACATTTTTTTTATTTACCTAGTCCTTTCTAGCAAAGGACATTTTTCGTTTTAGATAAAAATTATAGTTTAGATTAGAATAAAATTAATTACAATTTACATGGGAGTATAAAACACCATAAAACAGAACTACCTATTTGCCAAATTTCAATCAAATCGATCGAATGGTTTAGGTGTGAAAAAGCAATAGAAAGGTAGAGTTTTTGTTTCAGATTTATTATTACGAGTTAAACGAGGTAAGAATCAAACGAGGCCAAACATTTGTTAGGATTAGAATACTATATGCCTTAATGGCAAGAAATACCTTGCTATATTTGCATTTCTTAATGTAGTTGTATATCTTAACTTCTTTACACATTGATACGTTTTTCGACCAATGCTGAACATAACGAAATTAATATTAAGAATAATTCAACATCATAGTAAGCTTTCTAGATTCCCTATAAAACAAACACTAAATAAAATTAAAAGAAAGAAATACTTTTTAAAAATAAGCTTTTATTTTGTTCTTGTTAATAAAAAGAATTAAAAATTAAAAATAACAATTAAAACTTGATTAGAAAAAAAATATTATACATGTACAAAGGTACCTACATTGCAACCTATAACGATAATTTATCATATTCGTCTACGTCACAATAATCCCACATTGTAAGTAGGTACACACCTATTAGATATTTTTATTAAACCATAAAACTTTACACCTTGTATTAAATCTTTGCGTTTTTATCACATACCCAATTTTTTTTATTAAAAAAAGCGCATTACATTGTGATGGTACATTATAGAACATTATTTTAGCTTCAAGCTTTCTCTTAACTACACCTTCATTATTTTTGTTTTGCAATCATAATGTAACACGCTTTTAGAGTCTGGCCAACGAAAGGTTGACATACGAAATGACACCTCAGATAGACACAGAGACAAAGCTTGGCAATCAAATAACTTACTACGAGGTTCAGCTTTCGTTAGCCAGACTATATATAAAAAATGTAAGGTGTAAAGTTTTATGGTTTAATAAAATGTCTAATAGGCATGTAGGTACCTACTTACGATATGGGATTATTGTGACGTAGACGAATATGGTTAATTTTAGTTAAAGGTTGCATTGTCATCAATAAGCGAACGTTTAAGGGCGGTATCTAATTCGATAATTCTGAATACAATGACAAAAAATGGGCTCCAGATTATAGTGATTTTTCAAAGTTATATTTTCTGACAAACTAAATCAATTAAAATAATACACATCATGAAACATGCTGTATCTTTACTAACACGCACGCAAGCGTCAATAAAAAGATAGCTCAGTGTGCTCCGAATTTAGTGTGCATATTTGGCTATCTTTGTGTGAGTGTAGTACAGCTGTACGGTTTGGAAAGGGTGTATTTTTTGGTGAGTTATGATAATGTTTTGTTGATTATCTCGGTAACAAGCCTGTAGTTTTGGATTAAATTTGGTGAGCATGCTCAGTGTGATGTATAGATGCTCCCATTAAACGTTCGCTTATTGATATTGTTAGACCCTATATAATGATATTTTTCTTTTCAGGTTTAAATTATTATTTTTAAATTTTTTAATATTTTTATTTATCTAGGGACAACCAACAAAACAAACACCATGTAACACTTATAAAACAACAGATATTGGGTTACATTCTAAGGCGCTGTCTTAATTAGAGGTTGCAACGACATGCATAAACTAAATTAGAGTTAATAACTCGTACTCGGAAGCGTACTATGCACACACTATCATTCACACAAACAAACTACTTAAGAACTACAAGATTTATAAAAAAAACCACAAGCCGATTTTGTATCAATCACCTTGTGTTTGTGGCCCCTCCAGGCAATCTTTTAATTCGGTTATTAATATGGATCTAAACTTACGTACAGGATAAGACATGTCAATGTTAACTGCAGGCGAGCGTAACAAGTGACTATATTGTGCTTGCATTCTGTTAATAGAAGATTATTATTAACAAGAACAATAATAAAAGCTTGTTTTAAAAAAGTATTTTTTTCTTTTAATTTTATGTTTAACTTTTTAGTATTATTTTAATAACTTTACATATCAATTAAAACGGTTCACCCATTAAGACAAATCGAACTAGACGCTGTTATGTCGCTTAATTATTGAGTTCCTATGACCACCTTCCAGCTCCATCATCAGACCCTACTTACCATCTAGCACTAAAGTACTCGTCAAGACAAATCAAACGAGCCCATACTCGATGGGGTTATGTCGTTTAATTACTGAGTTTCTATGGCCATCTTGCAGCTCATCATCAGACCCTGGTTACCATCTAGCACTAAAGTATTCGTCAAGACGAATCAAACGAGCCGAGACTCGATGGGGTTGCGTCGTTTCTTTACTGAGTTCCTATGATCACCTTCCAGCTCCATCATCAGATCATACCCTGGTAACCATCTAAAAACAAAGTACTCGTCAAGACCTATGAAATGAGCCGAAACTCGATGGAGTTGCGTCGTTTCATAACAGAGTTCCCATGACCACCTTCCAGATCCATCATCAGACCCTGGTTACCATTGAAAGACAAACTACTCGTCAATACAATTCAAACGAGCCCAAACTCGATGAGGTTGTGTCGTTTCATTGTGAAGTTTCTATGGCCACATTTTAGGTCTATCATCAGATTAGCACCATGTCATTATAATATTGCATTGTCACGCGATTTACACATGTATGCAAAATTTCAACTCAATCGGTAACCGGAAAGTGGATCAAATTTAATTTGCAAGATTTGATGACAAACAGACAGGTGAAGCTAAATAAAAACTTGTAAAATTATACTTATGTGATTAAACTTGGTAGTCGCACTATACATGCACTGCCCATCGATCGATCCATATTGGTGCGAAGAAATTCGACACAGGTCCAACGCTGAGGAGCGCTCGCGCAGTACTGAGGGCCTAGTCAACTGGCAAACGCTCGACCGGTGACAGCGTCAAAATCGCTCATCAAATTCGCTAGGCTACATCGATATCGATAAGCTAAGGGATATAGAACATACAGGCTTGTCTTAGAATTTTTTTGTTTGATGATAATGTAACGCTTAAGTAAGATTAATAAATAGGTAGTAACCACACCGATCCTTTTGAGTTTTAGTGAATTGAATGTCACTTTACTAAGAAATTCGGGTAGACTCCTTGAAACAATTTGAAAAATGAATCAATCGCTTTTTTCGCCGGAAGTTCGCCAGACAAGCACGTTTGTAAATAAGTACTTATAATGATGACGAGTGACTTACCTACCATAATATGATATTGCTATGAGACCAAACCCATTTTTCAGCTTATAATATAAATAAATTAAGACTGAAGACCACAAGCAAACGCTTGATGCCAAGAATTTCTCAAATATTAACAACTTGACGTCCGTCTGTAATGAAATAAGTGATAACACTAAATGTTACAAACCGCGCGAACATTTAAACAGTTTGATCTTAGATGCGAGTACCCACTAGGTAGTGATTAAAACGTTTGCATCTTGTATGAGTACATCGCCTAAAGTAACTCTATGGCGTAGCGGCTAAGGCTTTCGGGTTTAGTTGTCTAACTACAACACCTATCACATTACTTTTTTAATTGATTATTGTCCTAAATAAAATAAAATAAAAAACATTCCAAGTACATGGTTTTGCTAGTTAAATTAAAACTAATTTTAAAATATGCAAACTAGCGAAGCAATGTACTTACTGTTACTTGAAACAAAAAGTTACTTACTGTTACAAAAAGTCCCCGCCCGCGCCGCACCGGTTTGTGATCTTGCCAGTTAGTTAAGCAACTTTCACATTACCGAGCTAAAGGATGGGTAACCAAATAAAAAGCGTCTCGAGCTCCTCCGTGCTTCGGAAGGCACGTAAAGCACACTGCGGTTGTATTGGCTCAGGGCTTAAGCCTGTTATAGCCCAGTCTGCCTTAGTGCTGTCGTTCATGTGGGAACGTTCAGGACGTTCATAGGATGACGATGAAGACAACATCGCCTTAATATAGGATTGTTTCATTGTTACTTATTTATAGCGGTAGGTACCGAAAATAATTGAAATTAAAAGTCAAATCATTTATTAAATATACGCCTTCACAGACACAATGACATGATCGTGGTCTCTAAGCGACAAGTTAAAATATTTATTTATTTTACATTATTTATTTCACTGCCATTCATTATGAGTTGGTTGATAATGTTTCGAAATAAAACATAGGATTATTTATATGTTTACCAAAAATAATTTTAAAACAATTAATTTTATAAAATTACCCTAGTATGTTGATAATGAATCAAGTACAACTTTAAGCCATGTTTAATGCAGTTTCATTGTTGGATACGACATGTGGTACACATCCCTTCTTTATTGTGAGCCTGATGCAGCATTAAATATTGGTGTTATTATGATTAACCATGCTTTTGAAGGTATCCAGAATCTCCTAAGAAATTGGAACAATATACTTACTTAGAGAAAATTGTCATACATAAAAAGTTAGTAGGTAGTTTATATTTACCAAAAATAATTTAAAAACAATTAATTTTATTTATTTATTTTATATTCACAGGTGAATCGACAGTTCTATAAAAAGTATAACACTGAAAATGTGAAACAGCAAACCATTTACAGATTCACACAAATAAAAAGGTGATAGTAATATTACAAACTCAAGCAACAATTACAATCGATTACTTCACAATCGCCAAATTGATAAGAACTAAACTATTACAGAGTATGCTAGATATGGAACTTAATTTGTATTATATGTATAACAAGCCACCTTATGTTAAGCCACCTATTTATAGAAAAAACAATATTATAACAAACACAATAGAACCCACCAGATTTAATAATCGGATAATAATAATGCAAGTTTATACATATAATTACCTTTGTATGTTGATAATGAATCAAGTACAACTTCAATAGCTTAATGTTATGACTAGTAGAAATTGATATAAGTAGGTACTTAAACATTTTCTATAGGTACCTACTGCAAGTAAAATTAAATATCAAGTAAAAAATAACATTAATGTTGTATTTCTTAATATATTCTTATTTCCTTACCTAACTCTCTCAAAGTCAAAGTTTATTAAATATGAGGCTTCACTTTCTCTTATTGACATTAAAACTATATGTGTATAAAAATAAATGCCAATTGTGTGTTTAAGAAGGTACTGTTTTTTAGTACCTACCTAAGTAAATCTTTTTAAATAAAGCACAATAAACTTAGAACTAAATTAACTTTATACTTAATTTTTCCTCATCAAATAAACCAAATTACTATTTTATGGATAAATATATTTATGGCACAGACTGCTCCTTTTTGTAGAATAAAAACGTTGTCAACATTAGAGCTCCACAAAAAAAAATCATATAAATAACTAAATTCAACGATGCCAAAGCCATGTTCAATGCAGTTTCATTGTTGGATATAACATGTGGTACACACCCCTCCTTTCTTGTGAGTCTGATTAAATATTGTTGTTATTATCATTAACCATGCTTTTTGAAGGTATCCAGAATCTCCTAAGAAATTAGAACAATATACTTACTTATAGAAAATTGTCATAGATAAAAAGTTAGTAGGTAAGTACCTATGTATTATACAAAATTGCTTGATATTGTTTTTCACCAAATAACCATGTTTGTTCACCATTCTGAGGAAGTCCATCCTCCAAATTATGAGGTAACATTTAAGATTTTTGAATCGTCGTCTCAAATCTGCAAAACCACATAAAATAGTTTTATCTTTATGTCAATACTCTTTATTCTAGCAATTTTAACAAAACTGACATTTCCTGGTAAATCCCAATATAATAATAGGCATAATACTTACCTTTATTATGTAAGTAATAATTTATTTATTAAAACTTACCGTTTGAACGTAAGGACTGATATCTTTTCCTATTAAGAAAGATGCTTGTCTGTATAAGATTTATAGGGTATAGTCAATAGGTACACCTTACTACACTTAGAGCCTTGGTTTAATACTCTAAGCTACCTGGCAAATTAAATCTTCATTGGAACCTGTAAAACAAATAAGCAATCTAAGTTATAAATTGATAAATGGACATTATGGATAGGTTACATTCAATATTTATACAAAAAGTCCCTTACTGTTGTCTTATTCTTGACCTTTCTTGTCATGATTAAAGGTACTTAGGTGGATTTATTTGGCCCAAATGTTTGTATGGTTTGAGAGCCCCTACAAATTGTTATGCAGCGACTTGCTCTTCGTTGCGGAAAATGTTGCATGACACACATTTATTTGGTCACTCACATCGCAACAACTATATCAGCATGCAATTCCCGGCAGACCTTAGTTAGATATTTGAAAGTTCGTAAACGAGAACTCCGAGAACTATTCACAAGTACAACAAACTCGATTTCGTTAATTTGCTCCAAGTAACGTAGGGAAACATTTCTTCCTTAGCGCCTGAGCACTTGATTATCGCAGTCCACAATAGCCCTAAAAAGAGCATTTTAAACAAAACTTTCAACACAACACAACTATTCCTTCATCAGCTGATCAAACAATCGCCATTTTGTGTGAATTTTTATCTTCAATGTTTGAGTGATCGCTAGATTAGCGATTCTTGGCTTGTCAAACTGTCAATTAGGTCTATTTTAGCGTAAATTTTACGTCGTAGGTAACTTCGTCGTAGGCCCTCTGAGGGCCTAGTCAATTGGCAAACAAATTAAACGCTACGAAATCTTCGCTACGATAAACCGAATGTATGGGATTGACATAAGCAAAAGTTACCTACGACGTAAAATTTACGCTAAAATAGACCTAATTGACAGTTTGACAAGCCAAGAATCGCTAATCTAGCGATCACTCAAACATTGAAGATAAAAATTCACACAAAATGGCGATTGTTTGATCAGCTGATGAAGGAATAGTTGTGTTGTGTTGAAAGTTTTGTTTAAAATGCTCTTTTTAGGGCTATTGTGGACTGCGATAATCAAGTGCTCAGGCGCTAAGGAAGAAATGTTTCCCTACGTTACTTGGAGCAAATTAACGAAATCGAGTTTGTTGTACTTGTGAATAGTTCTCGGAGTTCTCGTTTACGAACTTTCAAATATCTAACTAAGGTCTGCCGGGAATTGCGTGCTGATATAGTTGTTGCGATGTGAGTGACCAAATAAATGTGTGTCATGCAACATTTTCCGCAACGAAGAGCAAGTCGCTGCATAACAATTTGTAGGGGCTCTCAAACCATACAAACATTTGGGCCAAATAAATCTACCTAAGTACCTTTAATCATGACAAGAAAGGTCAAGAATAAGACAACAGTAAGGGACTTTTTGTATAAATATTAAATGTAACCTATCCATAATGTCCATTTATCAATTTATAACTTAGATTGCCTATTTGTTTTACAGGTTCCAATGAAGATTTAATTTGCCAGGTAGCTTAGAGTATTAAACCAAGGCTCTAAGTGTAGTAAGGTGTACCTATTGACTATACCCTATAAATCTTATACAGACAAGCATCTTTCTTAATAGGAAAAGATATCAGTCCTTACGTTCAAACGGTAAGTTTTAATAAATAAATTATTACTTACATAATAAAGGTAAGTATTATGCCTATTATTATATTGGGATTTACCAGGAAATGTCAGTGTTGTTAAAATTGCTAGAATAAAGAGTATTGACATAAAGATAAAACTATTTTATGTGGTTTTGCAGATTTGAGACGACGATTCAAAAATCTTAAATGTTACCTCATAATTTGGAGGATGGACTTCCTCAGAATGGTGAACAAACATGGTTATTAGGTAAAAAACAATATCAAGCAATTTGTATAATACATAGGTATTTACCTACTAACTTTTTATCTATGACAATTTTCTATAAGTAAGTATATTGTTCTAATTTCTTAGGAGATTCTGGATACCTTCAAAAAGCATGGTTAATGATAATAACAACAATATTTAATGCTGCATCAGACTCACAAGAAAGGAGGGGTGTGTACCACATGTCATATCCAACAATGAAACTGCATTGAACATGGCTTTGGCATTGTTGAATTTAGTTATTTATATGATTTTTTTTTGTGGAGCTCTAATGTTGACAACGTTTTTATTCTACAAAAAGGAGCAGTCTGTGCCATAAATATATTTATCCATAAAATAGTTTATTTGATGAGGAAAAATTAAGTATAAAGTTAATTTAGTTCTAAGTTTATTGTGCTTTATTTAAAAAGATTTCCTTATGTAAGTACAAAAAAACAGTACCTTCGTTGACAACATTTTTATTTTAAGAAAAGGAACAGTGTGCCATAAATATATTTAACCCATAAAATAGTGATTTGGTTTATGATGGGGAAAAATTAAGTATAAAGTTAATTTAGTTCTAAGTTTATTGTACTTTATTAAAAAGATTTACTTAGGTAGGTACTAAAAAACAGTACCTTCTTATACACACAATTGGCATTTATTTTTATACACATATAGTTTTAATGTCAATAAGAGAAAGTAAAGCCTCATATTTAATAAACTTTGACTTTCAGAGAGTTAGGTAAGATAATAAGAATATATTAAGAAATACAACATTAATGTTATTTTTTACTTGATATTTAATTTTACTTGCAGTAGGTACCTATAGAAAATGTTTAAGTACCTACTTATATCAATTTCTACTAGTTATAACATTAAGCTATTGAAGTTGTACTTGATTCATTATCAACATACAAAGGTAATTATATGTATAAACTTGCATTATTATTATCCGATTATTAAATCTGGTGGGTTCTATTGTGTTTGTTATAATATTGTTTTTTCTTTAAATAGGTGGCTTGTTATACATATAATAGGTACAAATTAAGTTCCATATCTAGCATACTCTGTAATAGTTTAGTTATTATCAATTTGGCTATTGTGAAGTAATCGATTGTAATTGTTGCTTGAGTTTGTAATGTTACTATCATATTTTTATTTGTGTGAATCTGTAAATGGTTTGCTGTTTCACATTTTCAGTGTTATACTTTTTATAGAACTGTCGATTCACCTGTGAATATAAAATAAATAAATAAAATTAATTGTTTTTAAATTATTTTTGGTAAATATATACTACCTACTAACTTTTTATGTATGACAATTTTCTATAAGTAAGTATATTGTTCCAATTTCTTAGGAGATTCTGGATACCTTCAAAAAGCATGGTTAATCATAATAACACCAATATTTAATGCTGCATCAGGCTCACAATAAAGAAGGGATGTGTACCACATGTCGTATCCAACAATGAAACTGCATTAAACATGGCTTAAAGTTGTACTTGATTCATTATCAACATACTAGGGTAATTATATAAAATTGTTTTAAAATTATTTTTGGTAAACATATAAATAATCCTGTTTTATTTCGAAACATTATCAACCAACTCATAATGAATGGCAGTGAAATAAATAATGTAAAATAAATAAATATTTTAACTTGTCGCGTAGAGACCACGATCATGTCATTGTGTCTGTGAAGGCGTATATTTAATAAATGATTTGACTTTTAATTTCAATTATTTTCGGTACCTACCGCTATAAATAAGTAACAATGAAACAATCCTTTAGTAAGGCGATGTTGTCTTCATCGTCATCCTATGAACGTCCTGAACGTTCCCACATGAACGACAGCACTAAGGCAGACTGGGCTATAACAGGCTTAAGCCCTGAGCCAATACAACCGCAGTGTGCTTTACGTGCCTTCCGAAGCACGGAGGAGCTCGAGACGCTTTTTATTTGGTTACCCATCCTTTAGCTCGGTAATGTGAAAGTTGCGTAACTAACTGGCAAGATCACAAACCGGTGCGGCGCGGGCGGGGACTTTTTGCATTAGTTGAACCTCTAGCATTACCTTTCAAGTAACAGTAAGTAACTACATTGCTTCGCTAGTTTGCATATTTTAAAATTAGTTTTAATTTAACCAGCAAAACCATGTACTTGGAATGTTTTTTATTTTATTTTATTTAGGACAATAATCAATTAGAAAAGTAATGTGATAGGTGTTGTAGTTAGACAACTAAACCCGAAAGCCTTAGCCGCTCATACAAGATGCAAACGTTTTAATCACTGCCTAGTGGGTACTCGCATCTAAGATCAAACTGTTTAAATGTTCGCGCGGTTTGTAACATTTAGTGTTATCACTTATTTCATTACAGACGGACGTCAAGTTGTTAATATTTGAGAAATTCTTGGCAGCAAGCGTTTGCTTGTGGTCTTCAGTCTTAATTTATTTATATTATAAGCTGAAAAATGGGTTTGGTCTCTTAGCAATATCATATTATGGTAGGTAAGTCACTCGTCATCATTTTAAGTACTTATTTACAAACGTGCTTGCCTGGCGAACTTCCGGCGAAAAAAGCGATTGATTCATTTTTCAAATTGTCTCAAGGAGTCTACCCGAATTTCTTAGTAAAGTGACATTCAATTCACTAAAACTCAAAAGGATCGGTGTGGTTACTACCTATTTATTAATCTTACATAAGCGTTACATTATCATCAAACAAAAAATACTAAGACAAGCCTGTATGTTCTATATCCCTTAGCTTATTGATATCGATGTAGCCTAGCGAATTTATTGAAAAATAAAAATATAAATAAAAAAAAATTTTGCTCTGCAATTTTGGGTTTAATTAATAAGTTAAGCAAAATTTACAAAAAGCAAGGCCGCTACGCACTATTCCAATAGCTATTCTACACTATTCATCAAGTCAAAATTGTTAATGTATTTTTGATTCCGAGATCCAGAGCGCCAAAGTTGACCATTTTACGTAAAAATCACAGTCTAGATGTAATAGGCCTCTTAATGCGTTTGAAGTAATACGCATAACTTAATTATAGATGAATCGCGTTCTCCACGACTCCTAATATTTAATTTAGCTTCACGTAATCACTAGCGGGGTGTGTGTAAACCCATTGAGCTAGTTATCTATCTCAATGTGTAAACCGGTTTATTTTGCTGTCTGTGGAGCAAGATCTAAGTTTCAATATTCAACTATGTGTCCTTCACACTAACGTCCATTTTATGATGACAATTTTGCAGTGCCAACCATCATAATTTTGTGTTTTATTTCACGCAGGTTCTTTATTACTTTTCATGTTTTAAAGTGATTAAAGCTATTATCTGAAAAAAATCAGTAGAATTTCAGTTGAAATCAGTAGATCAGTAGAATTCTGGGAAAATCAGTAGATCCCCAGAAAAATCAGGAGATCTGGCATCGCTGGACGAGAGAGAAGAAAGAAAGAAATCCGAATCCGAGAATTAAAAAAAAGATAAGGAGCTCGATCGGGGGTTGCCAGATATATGATTTTAAAATACCCTAGCTAGATTATAGATTAATGGGCGATTTTCTGACAGCCCAAATTAAAAAATAAAAATTAGTTCAAAAATACTCGACACATGGCGTTTTATGAAAGCCGACCCGTTCCTACATAAGGGCTGTATTAAATTCTACACTTTTGCTTGTTTATCAAAAAAATAAAAAATAGTACTTACAAATTTTTATTCAGGATCTCCAGGACCTATTTCTATTTTGGAATGGAATAAATATTACGTAGCCATACACGTGTTCTTCATGGACTCGCCTTTTATTAAGCGCCATACTAATCTATGCTAAGCGCCATCTATGAAGTCATTTACGAACCAATTTATTTATTTTTTGATTTTGGAAAATCGTCCATTACAAAAATGACAACTTTTTGCCACATTAATATATTTTTCTGTCTAGTGTACTACCGCTATAAAACTAAATAATCAATTTCGGTACATACTGGACTCAATTTCCACTTAACACCAGGGTAAGTGGAGTCATTTGGATGGATTATTATTAAAAAATATAAATGGAATAAACAAAACCACATCTCAAACTTGAGAAAGTTTTAAGTGATGAAACTTATCATAAAGTTTCAAAAGTTAATTCAACTTGCTTAGATGAATATAACATCTCGAAAATGTATAAAACAACAAAAACAACAAAACATTTAATTAAATGGACAAAACTCTTGACAAATATATTTTTAGGCCTGTTTCACTTTGATTAGTGCGAGTGCGCGAGACAGTGACATGACGACAAATCCATTTTTTTTAAATAAAGGCACACCAGTTACAATTAACTAGAAAGGGGTATGTATTAGTCAAATGTTTGGAATCATTTTATCAAAGCCGGATCCATACTATAGGAAAGCCGTAATAGATTAGCCCAGAACGTTTATCAAAATTATTACTTTGACATAGTTTAAGTGTAAAGCATTGGCAGCCATGTAAAACAAAAATAGTTGTTAGACATTTTTATAATTGTATGGAGTAGTAGTAGATAATCTGTCAGATTTTAAAGTTAAGTTTGTATACGCTCAAATTACGTGTGGATTTGTCAATTGACTTCATGTGAGCAATATCGGAAGTTTCAACAAAATTATAAAGTCAAAAGTCAAAGTCAAATGGTTAATTTAATATAAACTTTTACAGGCACTCATTGATGTCAAAACTAATTAAAATACAGTAAACTAACATGTAGTTAAATCTTAACAACTATTCTAACAAACTAATCTACTTACCTATCTAGGTACCTTTTTTCTCTCTGTAAGTAATGTTACTTTCAGTTTATTAGATACATAAAAAACGAACATAATGTACATTTATATTAATTGTAGTAACAAAAGTTAATTTTGTTTTGCTCAACATACTTTTAGAGTCTAGCTATCAAAAGTAGTCCCTGGACATTTTAGAAAGCTTTTTACATGGTAATGCTAAATGTAAATGTCAACATCAGGACTTCTTGGCGAAAAAGTGAAACATTTGTGTTTTGTCGATTATTAATGTGAAATAATGGTGGATTATTAACCGTTAAGTGTTCAAGAACGTGCATGACTGTTGGCAAATAAAACAAAACAGTGCAACATCACTTTTCAAATTCTCTCAAAAAGTCCGTGTGAGATTCAGTAAAGTTTCACACCTTTACTGGAACTCAAGGGATTTGGGGGAATATCATTTAGCTTATTATCATCACTCATTATCATCTTTATAAGCATAATAAATTAACTCTATTATTTAGACTGAAGGTCCACTGAAGGTCATGAAACAAATTATCAAAAAAAATATGTCAACATCAATTTCCCATCCCAAGTTGTCAGTTGGTCGTCAATAGTTTTACGTGATTAACGATTTACGGATGTAAAAATGAATAAAACTATTAAAAGCGGAGTGCAGAAGATGTTGTTTTGCATGATTTCAAAGTTTCAAGAAAAACAACAGGAGAAAGACGCTAAATTCAATCAAAAACAAGATTGTTTACGTGTGGTGCTTGATTTCTTATGTAGAATGACGCAATTGTTTTTATTCTTGGATTATATTAAAATTTTGACTACAGTGAATAAAAAAAAAAATTGAAATATTGTCTTTTTGTCTATCTATTCATACTTAATTTCTAATATATAAGATAACAGGCGTTAGATTCATCTTAATATTAGTAAATGATAATAATTAAAAAAAATTGGTTTTAATCTCATTTTCGCACCTGTGCTCTGGCTGATTAAAGTAGGCATACCAGCGATTCGCCCCAGCTTAGCACGGATGCAATCTCTGATCATCCCGTCATAATTTTTTTCATAACAAATTACGAACACAGCAAAACGAACATTATTATCTCAACAATTATTGAATTATTATTGCGTTTTAACCAATAATAGATATGAGCTCGAAACTTTCTAAAAATGAAATATTATGATTTCATATAAAAAAAATAATAGTATCAACTTCGTTTATTCAGTGTATAGCCAGTATTACCAGCAGCAGATTTCTTTAAATTGCCGCCGTTTTTCAGGGACATCTTTCATTAGCCAGACTAGTTATTTCACAGGACTACGCGTAATTAAAAAAGGTTCCAAAATTTACGTAAGGAGCTGTCAGATTACTTGCATTGAATTAAAAACCGTCTTCAAGGGTTATTATATTAATTTTTGATTAAAAAAAATAGATAATATCGTGTATCGCCACAGTAGTTTTGTAAAATCCTGTACGATGTTACCATTAACTAAAATACGAGCGCCTGTGATTGGTCGATTTTACTCAGGTAGGTAAATTCACATCGCCCATACGAAGTCGACCACTCCTGGTCGTGATGCGCGGGGGCAACGGGGATTCTGTGGTGCATAGTACTGGTTGACAGAAAACGCGTCGACGCCGCGTGAGCGCTGCAACGACGCCGCGTGGACGCTGACGCTCGAAAGACGCCAGTGTAGAGTAGAGTCTCTTAAAATGAAGGCCATTATTTTGTGTTCCTTTCAGATATCGAAAAATGCGTTTCACCAACATCATGTCACTTTTTGCAGGTTTTTCAAGGTTTCTTAAAGCAACACCTACAGTATATGAAATATCTGGCCTTGTGCCTACTGACAAATAAGCCAGGGCAACCACAGCTTGACTGTATGGAAACTTTCTATTCACTTTCTCTCCCATATCGTTTTCTTTTAGTATAGGTGTTGTTACTGCAATTAGACATGCCCTATTTCTCTAGAACTTTCATTTCCAATACGAGAAAAGAAAAAGCAGGTTTTGTAGTTATTTTGAATCTGGTTTTCAGTTCGTGAATAAATTCATCTCCTGCTTCGGTTGAGTTGTACGCAACGAGTCCATCGTCCACATTATAGCATATTGATGACTTTCGTCTGTCCCTTGGCTCTTAATACATAGGTCACACTAAAAGTTTCCGGAACTGGTCACTTACATAAACCATATTTAAAAAGTGATTACAACATTTGAAAATGGAACTCTTTGGCTGTAAAATGCAGTTTGCTTCATCTGACTGTCAATTGCTTTCACACTGTAGCGCCATCTCAGAACAATAATAAGCATTTTAAAAATTGCGTGCCTACATTAACATGGATTTAATTCGGAAAACTCGTAGTATGATTTTCTACGATTTTAAACGTAATTTGACAGCTCAACAGAGCATCGCTCGGCTTCAATCTGCTTTTGGCGATGAAACACCATGCAAGACGAGACTATTTATAGCTGGTTTGCAGAATTCAAGCGCGGTCGTGTCAATCTCAGTGACGAATCTCGCGATGGTCGACCGTCCACCGCTGTGAACAACAAAACCATCGATGCTGTGCGCCGTATGATTGAAACAGACAGGAATGTGACCTACCATGAGATTCGCGCATCCTTAGACCTTGGCACGAGTCAAATTTAACCAATCCTACACAAACATTTGGGTGTGAGAAAGCTGTGCTCGCAGTGGATCCCACACAATTTGACCGAGGCTCAAAAGACGGACCGCGTCACTTGGTGCAGTGCCATGCTTACCAGATTCAACGAAGGTGCGTTTGGTGTGAGACATAGTAACAGGTGACAAAACATGGATTTATTGCTACGATCCCAAAGCAAAACAGCAATCGAGCGTATGGGTCTTTCAAGATGAGTCGAAACCAACTAAAGCGGCGCACGTGAAAAGTGCATCTAAGCGGATGATTGCTTCTTTTTTTAATAAAACTGAACACGTGGTGGCCACTGTTGCTTAAGACAATCGTCGTACCGTGAATAGTGACTGATGGTACAGTACATGACCATTTGTTTGTCGAAAGTTATCGACGAACTCCGTAAAAATAACCGTAAACGCCGTGTCATCTTGCACCACGACAATGCTAGTTCCCACACGGCCAGACAGACAGACTTTCAGAGTGGTAACGGCAAGTAATATCTGACTACATATAGGTAGGTACCTAGTACCTAGTAGTCAAGTACAAATCAATCAAAAGTCGCCTGGTGGCTTCTGTTAACTCTGTATAAGGTATCTATAGATTATTAAAGATCTAAAAATACTGTAAATAAGTTGTTTTAATTCGATAATATCATAGTTGGTCAGACATAACCTCAAAAACTTCAAACTGAAATATCTTTTTAGCTAGACTTACTACAATCGTATTTTTAACGTCAATCTATTGAGGAGTTCAAGCTCTATACTTTTACATATTTTTCATACTAATACGCATAAAAAAAATGTTGACAAAAATTTTGTATGGAGGTTCGCCATTGTCCTTTTTGAAGGTGAAAAACGTAGAACTTATGAGAAATCCTGCATACAATCCCGACCTGGCACCTTGTGACTATTTCTGTTTCCAAAAATTAAGAACCAATTACGCCGTCAACGATTTTCATCACCAGAAGAGGCTGACGAAGAATATGAAAAACACGTTTCTGAAGTCACCACGGAGGAGTGGCACAAAAAATTTCAAAATTGATTATTTAGCGTGATCGCCCCTCTGGGCAATTTTTTGTAACTAATGGAATAAAATTTCTGTATCTTTGTCATTTTTGGTCCGGTTTTAATAATTTCTTCACAGAATTAACTTTTTTTACTATAAGTCTGCATACTTCACAAAAAACGTGACTATCCTCATTTAACACATTTTACAAATGATTACTTACATTGATTTTTTACAAGCTCCAAATATCTATACCACTGATGACTGATTAACATAATTCTACCTAAATACAATACAACATACAGGGCTGTCCTCATTGGATAAAGAAAGTTTGTATATAATATATATTTTTTATTCTAATTGAACTATATTTAAGACAGTAGGCTAATCTGGGCCAAAATATTATGAATAACAGATTTTTTTATATGAGTCGTATGAAATCAAAGTCGGCAAAGTAGGTAGGTGGGCGAAAATGAGATAAAAATAAGGCAACACTGAAAATTCAAATGTTTACCGATAACGTGGTTACTTTCAAATCAAATACGGCCCTAAACCCTTCAAAAACACGAAATAAAACTGGCTTTGGGATCAAGGACAGAAATCGACGGGACCTATCAACCATAGTCGGCAATCTTTCGCTGTCAACCAATCAGAAGTGTTGTAAAATCACTGTTTCAAAATGGCGGATTGCATTATGTTATGACCAACGTTTGATAAAAGTCTGGCTAATTAAAATTTCAATTTGACATACGACATGACACCTCAGATAGAAACATATAGAGACAAAGTGTTGCCAATCAAATAACTACGAGGTACAGCTTTCGTTAGCCAGACAAGTAGTTATTTGATTGGCAACACTTTGTCTCTGTGTGTCTATCTGAGGTGCCATGTCGTATGTCAAATTAAAATTTTTCTGAGAAAATTGCAGCTGTGTAAGTGACCCTGTGTTACCCTGTAATGATTTTTTTGAAATTGCCGCGTTTTTCCAGGTTCAGCTTTCGTTGGCCAGACTTTTTCAAAGATGGCCATCTTGCCTTGGTTTAGGTTCAAATATGGCAATCTTTATAAATTTAAAACCGCAGTCGGCAATCTAGCAAATCAGTGTGATTTGGCACCTTTAAGCTTAACTTTTACACATATTTTTGACTTTTTATGGCTCAGTTCACGTTACAGTAATATGACACAATAATTGTCATTATTATTTATGGATTCAATCGCAAATTAACGGTTTTTGTTCAATTAACAAATAAACCCTACTTTGCCGATTTTGATTTTTAAGATTTAAGATTGATATTTAAGAAGGAGGCAAACGAGCAGCTTTGTGATGGAGAGCAATCACCGCCGCCCATGGACACTCGCAAAACCAGAGGAGTCACAGATGCGTTGCCGACCTTTAAGAAAGGAATAGGGTTAAAGAAGGAATAGGAATTGTGAGGAAGGGAGGGGGAAGGGACCTCCGGAACGCTCACTGGCCGGACGAAACATACCAGCACCAAGTTCCATTATTTCACGCCGGATATTCGTGAGAGGGTGGTATTACCCTGGACGAGCCGGGTAATGTGTACTGCGTACTGCAACGCAGCGTGGCTTTACCACTCAGTCAGTGTCACTCATTTAGCACCACCCAGGGTCACGTTTAGGGTCTCAAAGGGTAAACCTACGGACGCGAGTAACTTTAACCCCCAATAAATAACAGGTATTTTTTCCGTTTTTACCGCCTAACCGCCCTTAAGGAATAAGGGATGATTTATAATAGAGCGAGCCGTGCACGGGGCGCGTCCCGTCCAGGCCGTCCGGGCCCGGACGGGGCACGCTCCGTGCGCGGCCCGCTCTAATATAAATCATCCCTAAAGAGAACCTTCTTCAATTATGCCTAGTTTATCCTATTTATTCGCAAATAACAAAAAACGCCACCAAAAACCACTAAGTTAGTTCCAGGAAAGTCGGTAAGCGTCGCTAATGCACTTTAACTTGATCGATCTTTAAAATCACTATTTGAAAATAATGATCACATAACAATAATTGTTTCCCTTCATTATGGGAAAATTTAAAAGTTGGTAACATTATATACGTTGGCCACTTTTAATAGTTTTTTCTTGTCCTATTAAGGGAAGGCAAAATTTCTGGTTTACAGAGCCAAACCTTATTAGTCTATGGCCAAACCAAGATGAAAAGAACAGGTCCTTCGTGCCGTGACAAGACAGCGATAGACATTAAATTCTTGGCGGAAAAGTCAAGAAATAAGTTTGTAGTTTTGTCATATTTCTTACTTGTTTTCTTACTTACATTGCTAGGTACTTAAAAACTAATTTTAAAATAAATACTACTTATGGGCGATTTTCTGACAGCCCAAATTAAAAAGTAAAAATTAGTTCAAAAACATGATAGATAGATGGCGTTTTAAGAAAGCCGAGCCGTACACCTACTTAAGGGCTGTAATAAATTCTACACTTTTGCTTGTCAACAAATAATAAAAAATGGTACTTACCTATTTTTATTCAGAGCCCCAGAATAATAACTAAAGCATTATTATTCTATGTTCAGGACATCCAGGACCTATTTCTATTTTGGAATGGAATAAATATTACGCAGCCATACACGTGCTCTTCATGGACTCGCCTTTTACTAAGCGCCATACTAATCTATGCTAAGCGCCATCTATGAAGTCATTTACGAACCAATTTCTTTTTTTTATTTTGGAAAATCGCCCATTCGCTACGTTAAATCGATATCGATAAGCTAAGGGATATAGAACATGCAGGCTTGTCTTAATAATTTTTTGTTTTATGATAATCTAACGCATAAGTAAGATTAATAAATGGGAAGTAACCACACCTATTTTGTAACCAAACCTTTTGAGTTTTAGTGAATTGAATGTCACTTTACTAAGAAATTCGGGTAGACTCCTTGAGACAATTTGAAAAGTGAATCGCTTATTTTCGCCAGAAGTTCGCCAGGCAAGCACGTTTGTAAATAAGTACTTATTTGATGACAAGTGACTGACCTACCATAATATGATATTGATATGAGACCAAACCCATTTTTCAGCTTATAATTTAAATAAATTAAGACTGAAGACAACAAGCAAACGCTTACTGCCAAGAATTTCTCATTTAAATTATCAACTTGACGTCTGTAATGAAATAAGTGATAACACTAAATGTTACAAACCGCGCGAACATTTAAACAGTTTGATATAAGATGCGAGTACCCACTAGGTACAGTGATTAAAACGTTTGCATCTTGTATGAGTACATCGCCTAAAGTAACTATGGCGTAACGGCTAAGGCGTTCGGGTTTAATTGTCTAACTACAACACCTATCACATTACTTGTGTAATTGATTATTGTCCTAAATAAAATAAAATTAAAAACATTTCAAGTACATTGTTTTGCTAGTTAGCCTAAAACTAATTTTAAAATATGCAAACTAGCGAAGCAATGTACTGTTACTTGAAAGGTAATGCTATAGGTTCAACTTATGCAAAAAGTCCCCGCCCGCGCCACCCCGGTTTGTGATCTTGCCAGTTACGCAACTTTCACATTACCGAGTTAAAGGATGGGTAACCAAATAAAAACGTCTCGAGCACCTCCGTGCTTCGGAAGGCACGTAAAGCACACTGCGGTTGTATTGGCCCAAGGCATAGCCTGTTATAGCCCAGTCTCCCTTAGTGCTGTCGTTCATGTGGAAAGGCCTGTGCCCAACGGCAGGACGTTCATAGGATGACGATGATGACAACATCGCCTTAATATAAGATAGCTTCATTGTTACTTATTTATAGCGGTAGGTACCGAAAATAATTGAAAATAAAAGTTAAATTGTTGTTAAATTTGCACTAAATTGATAACTAGATTTCAGTAGGAAACATTTATTCTATGGTAATTCTGAAATACATCTTGTTTTAATTTCTATTGACGATTGAAAACTCGAGTCAGTCATGTCAGACAAGAGTACTTTACTTTTATTTTCTAAGACAGAAACATGCAGGTTCTATTCAATCCTTACTTTAACACTCCCCCTGAAGCTGCATATTTCTTTATATACATAACAAATACATTTAAACTAAAAACAATGTAGGTAACTAGGTAATATAAAATACTTAACCATCTGTTACACTGTCACAACAACATAAGATAAAATTCTAACTAATGATATCTAACCCGATACTATTCCTGTGTCGTACAAGCAGTTCTTTACCTAGCGCTTTTGTAAACAAGTCAGCTGGTTGATCGGAGGAGGCGATATATTCAATAACTACATCTCCCTTTTGAATAGTATCTCTTATGAAATAATATTTTATATCAATATGCTTTACTCGTTTACATTCTCGATTTTTAGCTATATGAATGCAGCTCTGGTTGTCTTCAAAAATTAAAACTTTTGGACAACTTACATTTAGGTCACTAACTGTCGCGACCCCGCAATATCTATGTGTTATTACATATTAATTTAATATACATTGCTCGTTATGGTATTGGTAGAGTAAAACAAAAAATATTAAAGTATCTGCTTCGCTTAGTTCTGTATATTCCGAGGTGCGAAAATTACACACAAAGACTGAGGCATTGGCGACTCACCCGTGGCTGAAGCGACGCAGGATTGGGTGGTGGCAGCAGACCGTGGCGAGTTCCCTCGGGACCCCGGATTCCCGCCTATAACGTAAAAGGGGTTTATGACTCAACTGTCAATAAGTGGCTCAATCTCTCCAGTCATCAGGAGGCATCTTTAGATTACTTAAAGCATGGCAAATTGGACCAGATGATTAGGTATACTATTAAGGCTCTCGAGATTTAAGTGCAATTACTGTAATGTTTTATCATCATCTCCCTACGCACATCTACCCCGGTCCACTTTCCCTTGGTGGCCACCATAAGCATAGTGACCACCCCCATTCGGCGGCCACTGTCAACACAGTGGCCCGGGTCTACTGTAAATACAGTGCCCAAGGCCCAGGAGGAGCTGCTGAAAACCAGTACTGGGTGGCCTTATAGACTGCACGCTTCTCATCCAACAGTCACGTAGCCCCTCTCCTTCCGACTACCAGCACCGAGGGCACCTAGCGGTGTGACTCCCTCGGACAGTCCTGCAGGACGAAACCTCTCGACAGGACTGCGCCTCCTCCATACTCACTTACACACTCTTGGACCCTCCCGTGGAGCGAGGAGTCGTGAAGCCCAAGAGACGGAGCTTCATTCCACTTTACTCTAAGGAGAGTAAAGGACAGCCGGGTAACCCCCTTTCGCCTATCTCTTAATTGCAGAGTACTACGGCGGATACTCTCAGTCAGCAGGTCCACTAGGCTGACCACCGCCGAAGAGTAAAGGGGTTATGCACATGATCATTAACTCAGTTCACACAAGCACCAAATAAGAGTATAAAATAGAGTGCCATCAGAATAGAAAGATTAACCACTTTACTTTCATATTATTAGCACGGTTAGTTTATAAAAGTAACATTATGAGAATACAATAGAACGCCGTCAGAATGGAAAGATCAAAACCACTTAACTTTCATGCAGACACGTGGGCAGCGTCTCAGCACACCAGTCTCCAGAGCACTTCACGGAACCACTTCAGACAACGAAATAAGCCCGCTCATGGCTCGACCGATATATTTATTGAGACTACCCTCACTACTAAAGCTGCCCGCTCCGAATAATGTTGCCAGCTTAGAAAAACTGACCATAGACAAGTCGGTCGTCCGACTTGATACGGTACATCGTGACGGCTGTCACGACACTAACTAAATCTTTAAACCATATCCCTTCTGATACTAGTGAACTCAGAGCGACATATTCTGCTTCTGCGGTAGACAGAACAACAGTCTTTTGTTTATGAGAAGCCCATAAAACTATGTTTTCGAATAGAGTCATACAAAATCCCGAAACACTCTTTCTGTCATTACAATCAGAAGCCCAATCTGAATCAGAATACCCTATGACATTGAATTCTCCAACAAACTTATTTTTATAACATAACCCTAGCTCCATGGTAAATTTCAAATATTTTAACACACGTTTTAAATGATTCCAATGGTTATCATTTGCACTATCTTGATAGCGGCTAAACAAATTTACTGAGTAACTTAAATCGGGCCGCGTACCCATCACAAGATACATCAGGCAACCTATCAACTCTCTATAGGGTTTCTTTGTAAATTTCTGTGGGTCCGTTTCTTTTTTTAGCTTTAGATCTTTTTCAACAGGTGTAGCTGCACCTTTACATTTTTCCATATCAAATCTCCTAAGCAATTCTTTGATATAAGGTTTCTGATGAATTTTAATTGTTTTGTTTTCAAAATCTCTTTCTATTTCTAATCCTAAATACCTTTTGATGGGTCCAATAGACACCATTTCAAATGTAGAACTTAATTTTGTTTTGAACGTTTCTATTACATACTTGTCCGCATGAATAATTAAAATATCATCTACATAAAGAAATACATACAGTTTGTCTTCACTTTTTAAGTAGAGGCAGGTATCATAAGCTGAGCATCTGAATCCATTTGCAATCATGAACTCATGAAATGCATTATTCCAGCACCTTGGACTTTGTTTCAGAGCATATAACGACCTGTTAAGCTTACAAACACTTTTATCATTTTTCATGTGTTCTGGAAGATGCATATAAATTTCTTCATTAAGCGTACCATGCAAGAATGCCGTCTTCACATCCATTTGTTCAACTAGCATGTCTTCTCTGTTGGCAATTATTAGCAATGTTCTTAAAGTAGTCAACTTACCCACAGGTGCATAAGTGTCTGACCATTCATTAGATTCATAACCTTTGGCCACCAATCTTGCCTTGTAAATGTTCTGATCCTTCTTTCTAAAAACCCAACGACTGTGAATAATTTTCTTATCTTTTGGTTTCTCGACTATTGTCCACGTTGAATGTTTTTCTAATGAATCTAATTCTGCCTGCACAGCTTTCATCCATTCTTCTTTGTCATTTGATTTTAAAGCTTATTTCATGGATTTTGGTACGTTTTCTGATATGTTAAAAGCTGTAAAATCACAATCATGAAAATCATCACATTCATAATCTTGCAAATAGACTGGTCTTCTTCTAGTTCTTTTATCAACACCTGATAAGTTTTCCACTCCTGATTCTATAACTTCAGCGTTTTGTTCTGTCGTTGCATTTTTCTGATTTTCAAAGTTTTGTTTTTTTGTTATATTCTCCTGAATTTCTGAATTTTGTTCTAAAACCCTGTGGTTAATATATATTGTATTTTTATTGCTTGGTTGTTCATTAACAATTACATCTCTAGATGATACAACCTTCTTGTTCTGACCATCCCATAATCTATAGCCATTATTGCAGTAACCAATGAAATACAGTTTTCTTGACTTTTCTGCCATCTTACCTTCTCTTGTCTCTTTATATATATACGCATAAGCTTCTGAACCAAATATCCTAAATCTGGCATAATCGGGTGTTCTTCCAAACCAAATTCCTTCTGGAATTTTCTTTTCTACAGTAGGTATTCTGTTGATTGCGTATATCGATGCATAGACAGCTTCACCCCAAATATTTTTCTCAAAACCTGAATCTACCCGTAAGGTTCTTGCTTTTTCTACTATAGTTCTATTCAACCTTTCTGCTTTTCCATTTTGTTGAGGTGAGTATGGAATTGTGTTTTCGATTTGGATTCCTTTCGTTTCGCAAAAGATTTTCGTTTGTTTTACGTATTCTCCTCCATTATCACATATCAGTCTGGATATTCGAACACTAAATCTTGCTTCTACCATTTCTACATATTTCTTTAAGTACTCCAAAACTTCTGATTTATTTTCTATAAGATACAAAACGGTAAAGTGGGTAAAATCATCCAAAAAAGTCAATATATATTTTTTATTATCGTGGGTTACTGGATTTATTGGTCCACATAAGTCTGAATGAACAACTTCCAATACTCTTCTAGTGCGTGTGTAATCCTTTTTGAAAGGTATTCTGGAATGTTTTCCTTTTATACAAGGCTCGCACATAATTTTTGATTGTGAAGCATCACAAATTATTAATTTTCTTTGTTTAAGTTCTTTTAGTTTATCTGCTGAAGCATGTCCAAGTCTTCTATGCCAAATTTCATCACTTTCTGGGATACAATAAGCCTTTTGTGCTGTATGATCTTCTATAACATTAAAAATTACTTCATTCAAGTTGTTTTTGGATCTTCCTTCTTTGATTATGTGATGTATGTAGGTATCTCGGCATTAATTATTATTGTGTATGTAAGGTAGATGTAAAAGTGTGTATGTCGGCCCCTTGTCTCGCATTATATGGTTGTTACGTGAAGACGTGTTTTATTGCTCCGTACACCTAAATCTAGATTTCTCAGATTACATATTGATTTCTGTAAATAATTACTTTATTATTTTCGAATATGACACCCAATCCATAATTCTCAATTTTTCTGACTGATAATAAGTTATTTCTTAAGTCTGGTACAAACAACACATTGTTCAGATTACAATTCTCAGTTTTTATTGTACCAAGTTTAGTTGCATACAATGCTTCTGATTTCTTAGCTATATTAATCTTAATTGGATTCTGCAGAGTTATAAAATGGTGAAAATACGAATCATTGTTTATCAAATGATCTGATGCCCCAAAATCAACATAAAAGTAATTACTTGATTCTTCTATGCAATTATTCATCATAAAACAGTTAA
Organism: Scoparia ambigualis; assembly: GCA_963921215.1. Lineage (NCBI taxonomy): Eukaryota > Metazoa > Arthropoda > Insecta > Lepidoptera > Crambidae > Scoparia > Scoparia ambigualis. The sequence continues at coordinate 18,480,744 of OY992505.1, forward strand.
TATTGTTATGCATATTACCTTTATTTTGATTCTCAAATTTAGTTTCTCCATATATATTATTTATGAGCCTTTCTGTAATTATCTCGTGGTTGGTTAAATTTGCAATCTATTTTTTTATGTCCTTTCTTTCCGCAGTTGTAGCATTCGAAATTAAACGTATTCGTACGTTGTGTATTTTGTCTAATTACCGGTTGTCTATTACTTCTAAAAGCATTCAATTCTTGTCGTTCATTCTGATTACAAAATCCATTTTTTTTCATTTCTTCTTCTGTTAGTCTAGTTTTTACAAATCCTATTGTAAGTTCTTGACTCGACATTGCTTCTATTGCTGTTACAACATTATCATAGGTTTTTGGCATAGATAACAGTAAGTAGCATATTATTTCTGAGGGCTCTGCGCCAGACCCTTTCAGCTCTCGCACCATTTTATCGAATTTAATGAAAAATACTTCTATTTTCTGATCTTCTGTGTATTTTATGGTCAAAAGTCTTTTTCTTAGCAGTAGCTGCGATGCTATTCCAGTTCTTTGATAAGTGGAACTTAGTTTCTTTATCATCTCGCATGCCGTTTCACATTCTTGGATCAGTTCTAAGTGAGTATCGGCAATACATTGAGTTATTACGTTTTTTGCTTTTACATTATTTTTCTTTTCCTTTTCTGAAAATTCTCCAACCTTTCCTTTTTTCTCGATGGTTTCCAATAAATCTTGTTCTAGATGAGTTTTATGCGGAACAACCAGTTGGTGAATTCCGTTCCGCAAAACGGGGTGACACCGTGTTTATTTATTTTGCACTCCATTTTGCGTCTGGAGACTCTGGGCCCATAACCTGTTAAATTTGCACTAAATTGATAACTAGAATTCAGTAGGAAACATTTATTCTATGGTAATTCTGAAATACATCTTGTTTTAATTTCTATTGACGATTGAAAACTCGAGTCAGTCATGTCAGACAAGAGTACTTTACTTTTATTTTCTAAGACAGAAACATGCAGGTTCTATTCAATCCTTATTTTAACAAATCATTTATTAAACACGCCTTCACAGACACAATGACATGATCGTGGTCTCCACGCGACAAGTTAAAATATTTACTTATTTTACATGTTTTATTTCACTGCCATTAATTATGAGTTGGTTGATATCAATGTTGTTAATTGTTGTAGTTGTAATTGAATCAAGTACAACTTCAGTAGCTTAATGTTATCACTAGTAGAAATTGATATACTTAAACATTTTCTATATGTAGAAACTGCAAGTAAAATTAAATATCAAGTAAAAAAATTGGTTGCCTGTAAAGTCGGTATACGGGCGAAAGTTTTACGTGACAACGACTTTGAGTGGTAAAATAATTTTAATGTGAATATTCATTCGTATAGTAGGAAGAAGGATGAAATAATATGGAAGGGACGCGTGCCTTTCACTTTTTATGTCTGTCTCTCTCGCTCTTAGGCGGGCTAACCATGCCCGAGTGGAAGGGACGCGTGCCTCTCACTCGCTCTCATTGTGAGCGCATAACGTGAGCGGAGCGTAACGCAGTTTCTTGAAGTGTCACCCGGCAAACCAATTTATAAGACGTTGTCACGTCAAAATAACATTATTGTTGTATTTCTTAATATATTCTTATTTCTTTAACTCTCTCAAAGTCAAAGTTTATTAAATATAAGGCTTCACTTTCTCTTATTAACATTAAAACTATAGGTACCTATGTAACCATAAAAATAAATGCCAATTGTGTGATTAAGAAGGTACTGTTTTTTTTAGTACCTACCTAAGTAAATCTTTTTAATAAAGTACAATAAACTTAGAACTAAATTAACTTTATACTTAATTTTGCCCTATCATATACTTAAACCAAATTACTATTTTATGGGTTAAATATATTATGGCACACTGTTCCTTTTTGTAGAATAAAAATGTTGTCAACGAAGGTACTGTTTTTTTGTACATAAGTAAATCTTTTTAAAATATTTTTTTTAAATAGAGAGCTCCACAAAATAAAATCATGTAAATAACTAAATTCAACGATGCCAAAGCCATGTTCAATGCAGTTTCATTGTTGGATATGACATGTGGTACACACCCCTCCTTTCTTGTGAGCCTGATGCAGCATTAAATATTGGTGTTGTTATCATTAACCATGCTTTTTGAAGGTATCCAGAATCTCCTAAGAAATTAGAACAATATACTTACTTATAGAAAATTGACATAGATAAAAAGTTAGTAGGTAAGTACCTATTTATAACCATGTTTGTTCACCATTCTGAGGAAGTCCATCCACCAAATTATGAGGTAATATTTAAGATTTTTGAATTGTCGTCTCAAATCTGCAAAACCACATAAAATAGTTTTATCTTTATGTCAATACTCTTTATTCTAGCAATTTTAACAAAACTGACATTTCCTGGTAAATCCCAATATAATAATAGGCATAATACTTACCTTTATTAAGTAAGTAATAATTTATTTATTAAAACTTACCGTTTGAACATATGGACTGATATCTTTTCCTATTATGAAATATGTTTGTCTGTATAAGATTTATCAGCTTTAAGAGTACAGTCAATAGGTACACCTTACTACACTTATAGCGTTGGTTTAATGCTCTACACCTGGCAAATTAAATCTTACTTGGAACCTGTAAAACAAATAGGCAATCTAAGTTATAAATTGATAAATGTACATTATGGATAGGTTAAATTTAATATTTATACAGAAAGTTCCTTACTGTGGTCTTATTCTTGACCTTTCTTGTCATGATTAAAGGTACTTAGGTGGATTTATTTGGCCAAAATGTTTGTATGGTTGAAAGCCTCCACAAATTGTCATGCAGCGACTTGCTCTTCGTTGCGGAAAATGTGGCATGACACACAATTATTTGGTCACTCACGTCGCAACAACGATATTAGCACGCAATTCCCGCAGACCAATTAGATATTTGAAAGTTCGTAAACGAGAACTCCGAGAACTATTCACAAGTACAACAAACTCGGGATTTCGTTAATTTGCTCCAAGCAACGTCGGAAAACATTTCTTGATTAGCACCTGAGCACCATTCTTTGATTATTGCAGTCCGCAATAGCCCTAAAAAGAGCATTATAAACAAAACTTTCAACACAACACAACTCTTCCTTCATCAGGCGTGTGATTCTCTAAGCTAAAGCCTTGATAGCAGCGACTGCCGCAGCGCTGAGTAATGACTCTGTCTCTTTCATATTCATAGAATTGGAAAGAGACAGCAGATCACAGCCATGCGCGCAGCGTCTATGAGTCGTTTAGAGAATCGCATAGCAGCTGATCAAACAATCGCCATTTTGTGTGACGATAAGCGTTAATTTTTATCTTCAAGGTTTGAGTGATTGCTAGATTAGCGATTCTTGGCTTGTCAAGCTGTCAATTAGGTCTATTTTAGCGTAAATTTTACGATGTAGGTAACTTTTGCTTATGGCCGATTTACACATCCATAAGTAAGTAAGTAAGTAAGTAAGTAAGTAAGTAAGTTCAACTTACTACTTCCTTGCTTACTTAATCGAGAAGTAGACAGCAACGTCCAAACGGTGAATTTTGCATAACGGTATGTAAGTACAGAACCTTGCGATGATGGACGCGAAACACGTCCTGCCAACAATGAATTGTGATGAAGTGCGCCAGCACTTAAGGTTAGGTGTTAGTGAAAATTAAAATAACACGTTCTTAGAATTAATTTTTGAAGTAGTAAACAATAAAATTAAAATCTGCGAAAATTATGAAATGTTGTTATGGCTTTATTCTGTAGAATACACCCGATGGAAACACGATTTGATAAAGTTGGCTTGATAGAATAAATTCACAAAAATACATATTTTTGTGTTATTTTATCTTCTTTTCTAGATTTTATTCTTAAAGTAAGTAATTTGATATTATGAATCATTTACCAAAATGAAGTTCATAGATAACTTGAGAGATTATAACCGATCGTTTTTTTTTTATTACATTACCATTTTTTTAAAATATAAAACGCGATTATTTGCGCCTCTTCGCTGAGATCGAGAGAGAAGCGCTCGAATTACCTCCTCTTATGTGATATATTGAAAGAATTATTAAATGTGGTTATAGAACAAATCCAAAATCAAATAAATATTGAACACCAAAATCCTATACGGACTTGGGAACGAAAATGGATTAGCAGAAGGAATGTTCATGGTCCAAGCTATCAGCTGTTCAAAGAATTGTCTGTAGAAGATCCACGGGAACTGAAGGACTAGTCCTTCTAGTCCTAAGTCCTAGTCCTAAGCGAGTACCTAGGTACTCGCTTGAATCTCGTGGTGCCTTGGTTAGACAGCTATTTTAGAAGTTTGACAGAAATCCTAAAGTACGATAGTTTTCTGAGGTTTAAGCGAGCACTACACATTGAAATGAAACACTTTTTTACGGATTAACTCGCGTTTAATTTACTATTTACATAGTTTTTTATATTATATATTACAGGGAGACCAGTATCCCGGTGACCACGGACCCTGTTAAGGGTTCGAAACGTCAGGATAATATAAAAAACTTTGTAAATAGTAAATTAAACGAAAGTTAATCCGTAAAAAAGTGTTTCATTTCAAGGTACGATAGTTGTAAATCCACGTTATTTTAATCGAGTAGTAGGTACCACAGAAATATAGTAGGTACTGTAGAACTCGTAAAGGTTGGGGGGCGTTTGTTTTAATAACAACAACCTTTATTTAGTATACGAGTTGTTGTTTGCAAACATGGTTGGTAATCGTAGCCATGGGCTGCAGCCACTAGGTACTTTAGGTAGGTAGTCACTTTTTAAACCTTTTATTAGATTGCAATATTTGTATAATATGCTAGTGTGTTGCCCACGCATGGAGAAAACGCGTGAACAAACATACAATACATACCTACATACACATACAACAACAAAATAGTAGATAATTATAATTATACATTCGTGGTTTCGTCCTTTGAGATTATAGGGTAGTTGTCGTTTTCCTCTGCGCCTCGATTGTACGACCGCTCATTCGCGTTTTTGTGCTTCGCCAATCACCACGATTTTTCCCCTTTAATATACTCATGTAGTGTTACGATGCCTAAACGAGTTTATAGTGACGACGATAGTGATTATTGTATAGAAAGAAAATGAGAAAGAAAGAAAAATGTTTGTGCATAGGAACAACAGTTTGTCGGCGTGGGACTCGCCGCCGCCGCAGCCTGTATCGTTACGATCTGAAGGTAATTCAGTGTGTTACTTAATCAAAACGATTCAAATATGATAATTAATTGTGTGCATTATCATGGGAGTGCTACCGTTATACTTATTTAAGAAAAAATAGTATGTGTAGCTGTAAGGACTAGTACCGTATTTTTAAATTAACAATTGTACATCTAAAAGAAAGGTGTGCAACTATACTTATCTGAAAATAGTGTGTATAGTTTAAAAGGACTATTACCGTATTTTGCCGAGATAAGAATTAAAATAATTTTAATTTGTGTTGTGTACATCTAAAAGGGATGTTGCCTTCACGTTATTTAAAACCGTTACTTTAATTAGTGATATGCACATTCAGAAGGAATGTTTACTTATCTTAAAATAGTGTGTATAGTTTATAAGGACTATTACCGTATTTTGACAAGATAAGAATTAAAATAATTTTAATTTGTGTTGTGTACATCTAGAAGGGATGTTGCCTTCACGTTATTTAAAACCGTTACTTTAATTAGTGATGTGCACATTCAGAAGGAATGTTTACTTATCTGAAAATAGTGTGTATAGTTTAAAAGGACTATTACCGTATTTTGACAAGATAAGAATTAAAATAATTTTAATTAGTGATGATTCAGAAGGAATGTTTTCTTCACTTTTTATACTTTATGTTTAAAAACGATTGTGGATTAAATAAATTTTCACCTTAGGTGAATAAAATAACGTTCTAGCGACGTACCAAAGTGAACATTCGACCTTGTTCAATAAGGCGAAAACGAAATGCAGCCTGAGGCGGACTGGGGACCGATTCTCTTAGAGGAGCCTGGACGAGGCCCGTCTACTTCAGCTACGCAAGAAGCCGAAGCCACTTCCATTCACTCGATGCAAGTAGAACCGCCTCCAAATGTTGTGACTGTTCGTCCAGAACTTGACGAAGGGATACTGAATCTCTTGGGACAAAGCCTTAAGAGAAACACTAGAGCCAGAGAAAAAGGCAGCTTTATCTGAGCAGCTTTATTTGGCAGCTAAAACGCTGATCAAGAAAGACAAAGCGTTAGAATATAAGTAAGCTCAACTGGCGGCTGCCATTTCCTATATTGGAGGCTCTCTGACCAAGTTGCTTTCATTGGAACATAGAGACCAAGCTGTCATAAAGTTCTTGATTGAAACTAGTCATCAGCTATGCGATACACAGCATAATGAGTCTATGACGAGAAGGAGTTTCATATGTTCAACAATAAAGAAAGATTTTAAGGATCAGCTGTATACCAAACAAACTCCAAACCAGCCTTTAAACCAGAGGCCTCCACTTCCGGTAGCTAGGCAAACGGGACTTGCGAGGCGGTCTGAACTGGCACCTCCAGCTGCACCGGCACCACGCCCGCGGCAGCAGCAGCCGCCGCGATCGCCGTGGCGCTTTCAGAAGCCCGGCCCTCGTCGCTGGATCCGGTAAATTCTGCAGGTATGCTGTTCTATTTTTACGATAGTTTGCGAATAATAACCGACAATCCGGTTATTTTTTGCTGGGTAAAAGATTATAAAATACCCTTTTTTTTAAACGTGTTTCTCAGTTACAACGAACCACGCTTACTGTCATTATCTTATAATACAGAGTGGCCATATTTTGAATTAATCGATTCAGACGCCACTTCTCCTTGCCAACCTAGTGTAGGTCAGTTTCTGTCTAGTTATTTTCTGATCAAGAAACCCAACGGCACAAATAGGTTTATATTAAATCTAAAATTATTAAATAAGCATATTACGACTGAACATTTTAAAATTAAACATTTAAGAACAACAATGAAACTAATTTCAAAGGATAGCTTCAGGGCTAATCTGAATTTAAAGGTGCTTATTGTTTAGTAGGTATTCACCCAGTCATAAAAAATATTTGCGAATCCGATTTGAAGAAATTCATTACTTTAATTTGGTCCTAACACAGCACCGTTTGTTTTTACGAAATTGTTAAAACCAGTTATGTGTCTTCTTCGGTCGTTGGGCTTTTTGTCAACGATCTATTAAAAGGAAATCTGCGCTCTTGCTAGAGATTATAAAAACTGTCTCGATAATGTCTTGGTAACAAGAAAAATTTTAGAATCTTTAGGTTTCATTATTAATGACAAAAAGAGCTGTACAGTCCCTAATACAGTCTGCAAATATCTTGGTTTTTTTTTAATAGATACTGTGGTGTTGGTGGTGGTAAAAAATAAATAGTCCAACTTACGGTTCAAGTGGTTTATGAGTCCAAACACCAATACACACTTTATCACAAACAGAAGGCAAATAATATTGGCTTCAAGCACAGAACAATATACTGTTTCAAGTTTAAGCCAATTGAACGGAAAGCAATCAATCAACAGGATTTCTTCATGATCAAGCAAGCAACACAACCACAGAATTTTAGGCACAGCGCGGAAAGAAATAAGCGTATTACGCATCGGTATTTATAAGGCGGGAGACAAAGCAGCGTGCGCTCCGCGTCGTACATAGGTCTCGACTGGATGTGTCCCCGGCGGCTGCCCGCGCGCAGATGGCAAGAACAATAGAACGTAGGTAACGACTAGTGCCTATGGTCATGCGTATCGATAGGTGTTTATCGATATCGACTAACTAATACACACTCGATATTATGGTGTGAATATTATTGTAGATATAAATAGCTAAATAAATAGTAATTACTTATAGATATAAGTGTACATATATAGGTGTAAATATTAATATAGTAAATCAGCTGTATGTTTTAGATATAAGTTCGAATTACGTTATTATTAATGTTTATTTTGTTATTTAGGTTTTAATAAATATTTAGTGTAAATATGTGTGTGTGCTATTTGTGTATGTGTTTATACCCAAAGTAGGCTACACCACCCCCCTCCAGAGACCGTCAAGGGCGATAAAAATTTGTAAACTTCACCCGGCGTCCAGAGCGTGTTGTGTATTCTTTCTGAACATCTGGTAGGGGTTCAGGTTCGGTTTGGTCAGACAATATGAAGGCCGGCTTAACGCGGTCTATCGATACCGTGACCTCTTTACCCTTCTGAAGGATTTTAAAAGTTTTGTCATCCCTTGCTAATACTTTGTGTGGGCCTGAGTATGCCGGTTGGAGAGAACCACGTGATGCGCCTTCGCGAAGGAACACGTGATCACTGGTGGCTAATTCTCTATACACAAATACTTTAGGCTTAGAATGACGTGAAGCTGGTGTAGGGCGTAGTGTTGTGGCAATTTGTTTCAGGCGTGCAGAAAATTCGGATAAATCGGTCGTACCACCGTCAGCAGGTTCGAAGAATTCGCCTGGTAACCTTAAAGGCTCTCCGTATACGAGTTCTGCAGAAGAGCTTTGGAGGTCCTCTTTATAGGCGCTTCGTATACCTAAAAGAACCCATGGCAAAGACTCTGTCCATCTGTCGCTCGCGTGGCAGACTATTGCGGCTTTCAGTTGTCGGTGAAAACGTTCCACCATGCCGTTGCACGCCGGATGGTATGCAGTAGTCCGCTTGTGCTCAAATCCGGCTATTTTCGACAGACACTGAAATAATGCCGATTCAAATTGACGGCCACGGTCAGTGGTAATGTCTGTCGGACAACCGAATCGAGCGATCCATATTGACAGAAGTGCTTTAGCCACGGTTTCCGCAGTTATGTCTTCTATCGGCACTGCTTCCGGCCACCGGGTAAACCGATCTACGGCCGTCAGACAGTACCGATAGCCCTGCGAGATTGGTAATGGGCCAATCAGATCTATATGGGTTTTCCGAAAACGAATGCGAGGCAAGTTGAAAGTGCCTAGAGGTGCGCTGACGTGACGACTCACCTTAGCTTTTTGACAAGCCAAGCAAGTGTGGGACCACTCCCTACAATCTTTTCTTACCCCGGGCCAGACGAATCGCTCTGCAACGAGTCTTACAGATGCATTGGCACCAGGGTGACTTAATGAATGTAGGCTCTCAAAAACCTGTCTGCGATAGTATTTTGGGACAAAAGGCCTAGGAGTCGTTGTGCTGACGTCGCAGTACAGGGGAACACGACTTCCAGGAACTGTCAATTTGTCAATACGCAGGGATGTTTCACCAGAGAGCAGTTTCTGTAGTTCTGGGTCAGATGATTGACCTTGGGCTAAGGCCTCGAAGTTGACTGGTGCGCCCAGTTCTTCGATCCGCGACAAGGTATCGGCGACTACATTATCCTTGCCAGATATGTGTCGGATATCGGTCGTGAACTGGGCAATGAAGTCTAAATGTCTGAACTGCCTAGGCGAACAGTTTCTCTTCCTTTCATGGAATGCGAAACTGATCGGCTTATGGTCAGTGTAGACGACAAAGTGCCGGGCTTCGAGCATATGCCGGAAATATTTAATGCCTTCGTAAATGGCGAGCAGCTCCCTATCGTAAGGTGAATACTTTACCTGGGACGGGCTGAGCTTTCGCGAAAAGAAGGCTAATGGTTGCCACGCTCCGTCCTTGTGTTGTTGGAGGACTGCACCGATTGCCTTATCGGAGGCATCTGTCACCAAGGCAAGTGTGGCGGCACAGTCAGGGTGTGCTAGTAAGGCAGCATTTGCAAGGCTGTTCTTACACGCGTTGAAGGCTGTGAGGGTATCATCTGTCAGAACGATTGGCTGTGACCCTTTTACAGAACCTGTCAACAATGCATGTAGGGGAGCCTGGATTTCGGCAGCTCGGGGAAGAAGTCTCCTATAAAAATTGAGCATGCCTAGGAATGCCTTGAGCTGGCGCACAGTAGTTGGAGTCGGGAAGTCTTTAATTGCCTGCACCTTGGAGTCCAATGGTCTAGAGCCGCTTTCAGAGATGGCGTAACCTAAAAATGTTACCTCGGGCACACCGAAGACGCACTTAGCAGTGTTTACCAGCATGCCGTAGTCCTTCAGCTTGCTGAAGATTTGGCGAAGGTGCTGCTCGTGCTGCTGCTCATCTCTTGAGAAAATCAAGATGTCGTCGATGTAGCAATAGGCAAAATCTAGCCCTCTGGTGACCTCATCCATAAACCTTTGAAAGGTTTGGCTCGCATTTCGAAGTCCGAAGGTCATATATGGGAATTCAAATAGACCCAAAGGTGATGTGATTGCGGTCTTCGGAATGTCTGCAGGACTGACAGGTATCTGATTATACGCCTTCAATAAATCTAGGGTGCTGAAGACTTTGCAGCCAACAAGATTGTGCGAGAAGTCGTGGATGTGTTTAATCGGATATCTGTCAGGTACAGTTCGGGCGTTGAGCATGCGGTAATCGCCGCAGGGACGCCAGCCGTTGTCTTTTTTCGGCGCTAGATGAAGAGGTGAGGCCCAGGGACTCTGTGAAGGTCGAGCTGTACCATTGGCGAGCATGGCCTGGAACTCCTGTTGAGCAATCTTTAATTTGTCTGGTGCTAAACGACGAGGGGTACAAGATACTGGAGGGCCTGGAGTCGTGCGAATATGGTGGACGGTGTTGTGTGTAATGTTGCGGTGTGTACCAGTTGGTCGGGTAATCTCGGGAAATTCGTCAAGAATTTTGTGATACCGAGACTCACCAGTCAAGATCTTTACAGATGCTATATTACTACAACTGACTACTTTGGCTACAGCGGATACAGAGGTTGTACTATCTAACAAGCGTTTGTTACGGCAATCTACAATAAGGTAGTAGTAATTTAAAAAATCTACGCCTATGATCGGCTTAGTAACATCGGCTACTATAAAACGCCAACTAAACAATCTACGCAAACCAAAGTCTAAATTAAGGTGTACATAACCGTAAGTAGATATACTGGAACCGTTCGCAGCACACAAGTTGTAGTCCGTCTTGGCACGACGCTCGCGAAGAAGGGACCGGGGGTAGACGCAGAGGTCGCTTCCAGTGTCGACCAGGAACTGCACCTTCGAAGCTCGGTCCGTGGCAAACAGGCGACCAGTAGATGATGTAGGGCAGTCAGCAGTCGCCACTATCGACCGCCCCTGGCGTTTCCCGCTTTGTAGTCGCAGGGGGTTACGCATGTGCTGGCCTTCTCCCCGAACTTGCTGTGGTACCAGCATAACGGAAACTTTCTATAGTTCGATTGAGAGCGTTTCGACCTGGATACTGATCTACGGTGAGGTGATCTGGTAGACCGTGAGTGGGATCTGCTGTTTCTCTCCGACGCAAACTTCCGGAACTGCATCTGGAGTTCAGCCACTTGTTTGGTCAACGCGTCCAATGCTGACTCGGGACGAATTTGACTCGTTGAAGCCACCGATGGTGATGGTGTAGCCAGCTCGTGGATACGATCAGCCAAGTCTGCCAGGTCATCGATGGCAGATGATGTGGGCTGACCTGCAAGTACGGTCTGTATCCCGTGCGATAGACGACTAACCCAAATAGTCTTCAGGAAATCGTCGGGTACGTTGACGCCTGCGAGACTCTTAAGATGGCGGAGAAATTGCGAGGGCTTTCGGTCTCCAAGCTCCTCGTGCATCAAGAGTTGCTGCAGCTTTTTCTCTTTCGACGCCGTAAGCCGTTTGATCAGCTCGGTCTTCAATTTCTGATATTTATCAGTAGTTGGTGGGCTGATGATAAGGTCTTTTACCTCTCTGGAATACTGATTTTCCAGCTGGCTGATGACGTAGTGAAACTTGGTGGAGTCGTTGGTGATTCCCGATATGGCGAACTGCCCCTCCACTTGCGCGAACCAGATCTCAGGCTCCTCCGGCCAGAACGGCGGCAGTCGAGTACCGACTTTGAAAACATCGATACTTTTTGTCGAATCATCGTTCCCATCACTATCGACTGACCGCATGGCTGTTTCACGTGCATCTCGAAATTCCTTTTCCATTGTCCAAATAAGGGGTCACCACTGTGGTGTTGGTGGTGGTAAAAAATAAATAGTCCAACTTACGGTTCAAGTGGTTTATGAGTCCAAACACCAATACACACTTTATCACAAACAGAAGGCAAATAATATTGGCTTCAAGCACAGAACAATATACTGTTTCAAGTTTAAGCCAATTGAACGGAAAGCAATCAATCAACAGGATTTCTTCATGATCAAGCAAGCAACACAACCACAGAATTTTAGGCACAGCGCGGAAAGAAATAAGCGTATTACGCATCGGTATTTATAAGGCGGGAGACAAAGCAGCGTGCGCTCCGCGTCGTACATAGGTCTCGACTGGATGTGTCCCCGGCGGCTGCCCGCGCGCAGATGGCAAGAACAATAGAACGTAGGTAACGACTAGTGCCTATGGTCATGCGTATCGATAGGTGTTTATCGATATCGACTAACTAATACACACTCGATATTATGGTGTGAATATTATTGTAGATATAAATAGCTAAATAAATAGTAATTACTTATAGATATAAGTGTACATATATAGGTGTAAATATTAATATAGTAAATCAGCTGTATGTTTTAGATATAAGTTCGAATTACGTTATTATTAATGTTTATTTTGTTATTTAGGTTTTAATAAATATTTAGTGTAAATATGTGTGTGTGCTATTTGTGTATGTGTTTATACCCAAAGTAGGCTACAATACGACAAAATTTCACATATGTTTAACCAATGACAAAAGAAACATAATCAAAAAAAGTGTTACAACATTTTAAAATTAAAGAACTATGTAAAATTAGGCACTTCGCACGACTAGTAGAACTTCTCACTGCATCTTGCCCCGCCGTCTAATATGGTTGGTTATACACCAAACAAATGGAAATGTGTAAATATCTTGCAATTTTTAATACGATTATCTACGATAGTTACATGTCGTTAATACCGTATTTGAAAGACGATTTTTCTTGGTGGTTAAAATCTATTGGAAGGGTGGATAATCTTATCAGGCAAGATAATTACTGCTTAGAATTTCTTTTTCTGATGCAAGCAAGAAAAGGGGGGGCCGGCAGGTGCTGTGGGGACTGCTAGTGGTCAGTTGAGTATTGTAGAATCAGTTGAGCACATAAACTATTTAGAACTCTTAGCTTCCTTTTTGGGCTTACAAACAATACAAACAATGGGCGATTTTCTGACAGTCCAAATTAAAAAGTAAAAATTAGTTCAAAAACACTCGATAGATGTCGTTTTATGAAAGCTGGGCTACTTATGGGCTGTAATAAATTCTACACTTTTACTTGTCTACCAAAAGAATAAAAAAATAGTATTTACTTGCCTATTTATATTCAGGACATCCAGAACCTATTTCTATTTTGGAATAGAATAAATATTACGCAGCCATACACGTGCTCTTCATGAACCCGCCTTTTACTAAGCGCCATACTAATATATGCTAAGCGCCATCTATGAAGTCATTTACGAACCAATTTCTTTTTTTTTTGATCTCGGAAAATCGCCCATTGCAAGAAACTTTAAAAATTGTCAAATTTTGTTACGTATTGATAATATAACTGCTATTTCTTATATAAACCGTATGGGCGGAGTTCGGTTCCCACACCTTACTGAAATAACTAAGAGGTTGTGGCTTTTGTGCGAAATCCGAAAAATATTAGTTTTCGCTTCGTACTCGTACACCAGCTCAAAAGATAATGTAATAGCAAATGCAAAGTCACGAAAATTACATCCTGACACTGAAGGGGGGTTGACAGATAATGCTTTTAATAAAATAGTAAGAGTTCTAGGTAAGCCTGATAATGCTCTTCTTGGATCCAGAACAAATTATAAATGTAAGAAGTAGGTATGTCTCTTGGAACAGAGATCCTGGAGCTTGCGCTACAAATGCATTTAGGTTAAATTGGCATCATCTTTTATTTTACACATTCGCGCCATTCGCTGTTGTACTAAAAGTATTAAGAAAAATAATAACGGATCACGCAGAAGGCATTGTTGTTGTTCCAAGTTCTTCTCTGTTGGGAGTTGGTACAATTTGTGCACAGCGATAACGTGTTAATGTCGGTTTCCAACAGCCTACCCAAGCGGACACTGATTGCAGGAAGGTTATTACGAACGGCATTACTGAAGAGGAGTGTACCACCATCATCCTTAAATATCATGATAGCTTCTGTGTCTTATAATTCAATAAAACGATATGATGTTGCAATCCGTTGCTAGGTAAGCTTTTATAAAGATCACAGTGTGGATCTATACGAGGCGCCAACTCCGCAAGTAATTTATTTCTTAACAAAGCTTTTCTATTCGAGCTTACAATATGGTTCATTAATCAGCCATCGTTCTGCTCTATCTCTGATCTTAGGATCAAGAGTAGGGTCTGATGACCGTATCACAAAACTATTCAAAGGATTCTACAGACTTCGTCCTTCAGCCCCAAAATATGGTATATCTTGAGACCTATCACTAGTCTTAAATTTCCTCAAAATTGCATCCCAATACCTCTTTAAATCTAGAACAGCTAACTTAAAAAGTTACATTTCTTATACTTGTAACAGCACACAGGGTGCACATGAATAATCAGCTTAGAATTTTTATTAAGAGACAGGACATTATTAAGACATCTTGTCCAGGTTCAATACAGCCTCATCTAAATATTCCCTTTTACTGAGAACTTTCAGGAGTATGTCCAGCGGAAGCATTAACAACATACATTGAGAGGACGAAAACTGTAAGAAACAACGAAAATAATCCTTTTATGTTTCAAAAGACCTCATAAAGCAGTATATTCTAATACTGTTAGTAGATGGATAAAAGATACTTTATCAGCTAGCGGAGTTGACACTTCTTTATTTTCTGCTCACTCCACCATGAGGCATGCTACTACCTCAGCTGCACATAGAGCAGGCGTCAGTATCGATACTATTCGCAAAACTGCTGGGTGGAGTGCTAACTCTTCTGTTTTTGCAAAACACTACCATAGAAACATCCAACCTGAACCAGACTTTGCCATGTCCATTGTCAGAGATTGATGTTAATCATAATTTTTAAATAAGATTTGATTACAATATATTATAAACCTCTAGGTTTATTTAGGTTTTGTTTTTTGATTATATTTAATTAATATACCTAGTTATTGATTTACACGGAAAAAGGCGTTTTAATATTTCACTATCTTTTAAAATCTACAAGTGTTACCTAATCTCAAAGGACGAAACAACGAATGTATAATTAGTGATTAAACGAACTTACCTGAAGTGATGTTCTATCACAATTATACGAGTTGCTTCGTCCGAAGAGATTAGGTCCCTTCCTCCCTAGATATCCCCTTTGCGTGAAATATTAGGCTCAGGGCTTTCAACTATATGAGCGGTCGTACAATCGAGGCTCAGAGGAAAACGACAAGTACCCTACAAAAAATTGTTTTTTTTTTGCTTTTAACTTAGTGGATGTAAGGCGACACGATACGTGTTACTACAAGTGTTACCTAATCTCTTCGGACGAAGCAACTCGTATAATTGTGATAGAACATCACTTCAGGTAAGTTCGTTTAATCACTAAAAAGCACTGCACGGGCGGCAGGTAGACAGAATGGGTTTCTTCTTTCTTGTGTGTCAACTTATGAACTTACTTACTTGTGCCGTCCACACGGCGGCAAGTTAAGTTGGCGGGGAGCGTGAGACGAAGCGGGAGGGGTTACGCGCTACTGTCCTGTACAAAAAATAGAACTGGTTCCTATCCTGCGAGAAGTCGCTACTTACTTACTTACACTTGCCACCCGGCGTCCACACGTAGTTTCTACTTACTTACTTATGGATGTGTAAATCGGCCATTATGTCAATTACCGAGCGTTACACTTTTTCATAAGTGACTCCCAGCCGCAACCTAATTTAAGACGTTGTCACGTCAAAAACAATATCAAGCAATTTATATAATACATAGGTACTTACCTACTAACTTTTTATCTATGACAATTTTCTATAAGTAAGTATATTGTTCTAATTTCTTAGGAGATTCTGGATACCTTCAAAAAGCATGGTTAATGATAATAACAACAATATTTAATGCTGCATCAGACTCACAAGAAAGGAGGGGTGTGTACCACATGTCATATCCAACAATGAAACTGCATTGAACATGGCTTTGGCATCGTTGAATTTAGTTATTTATATGATTTTTTTTGTGGAGCTCTAATGTTGACAACGTTTTTATTCTACAAAAAGGAGCAGTCTGTGCCATAAATATATTTATCCATAAAATAGTAATTTGGTTTATTTGATGAGGAATAATTAAGTATAAAGTTAATTTAGTTCTAAGTTTATTGTGCTTTATTTAAAAAGATTTACTTATGTACAAAAAAACAGTACCTTCGTTGACAACATTTTTATTTTAAGAAAAGGAACAGTGTGCCATAAATATATTTAACCCATAAAATAGTGATTTGGTTTATATGATGGGGAAAAATTAAGTACAAAGTTAATTTAGTTCTAAGTTTATTGTACTTTATTAAAAAGATTTACTTAGGTAGGTACTAAAAAACAGTACTTACCTTCTTATACACACCATTGGCATTTATTTTTATACACATATAGTTTTAATGTCATTAAGAGAAAGTGAAGCCTCATATTTAATAAACTTTGACTTTGAGAGAGTTAGGTAAGAAAATAAGAATATATTAAGAAATACAACATTAATGTTATTTTTTACTTGATATTTAATTTTACTTGCAGTAGGTACCTATAGAAAATGTTTAAGTACCTACTTATATCAATTTCTACTAGTCATAACATTAAGCTATTGAAGTTGTACTTGATTCATTATCAACATACAAAGGTAATTATATGTATAAACTTGCATTATTATTATCCGATTATTAAATCTGGTGGGTTCTATTGTGTTTGTTATAATATTGTTTTTTCTTTAAATAGGTGGCTTTACATAAGGTGGCTTGTTATACATATAATACAAATTAAGTTCCATATCTAGCATACTCTGTCATAGTTTAGTTATTATCAATTTGGCGATTGTGAAGTAATCGATTGTAATTGTTGCTTGAGTTTGTAATGTTACTATCACATTTTTATTTGTGTGAATCTGTAAATGGTTTGCGGTTTCACATTTTCAGTGTTATACTTTTTATAGAACTGTCGATTCACCTGTGAATATAAAATAAATAAATAAAATTAATTGTTTTTAAATTATTTTTGGTAAATATATACTACCTACTAACTTTTTATGTATGACAATTTTCTATAAGTAAGTATATTGTTCCAATTTCTTAGGAGATTCTGGATACCTTCAAAAAGCATGGTTAATCATAATAACACCAATATTTAATGCTGCATCAGGCTCACAATAAAGAAGGGATGTGTACCACATGTCGTATCCAACAATGAAACTGCATTAAACATGGCTTAAAGTTGTACTTGATTCATTATAAACATACTAGGGTAATTATATAAAATTAATTGTTTTAAAATTATTTTTGGTAAACATATAAATAATCCTATGTTTTATTTCGAAACATTATCAACCAACTCATAATGAATGGCAGTGAAATAAATAATGTAAAATAAATAAATATTTTAACTTGTCGCGTAGAGACCACGATCATGTCATTGTGTCTGTGAAGGCGTATATTTAATAAATGATTTGACTTTTAATTTCAATTATTTTCGGTACCTACCGCTATAAATAAGTAACAATGAAACAATCCTATATTAAGGCGATGTTGTCTTCATCGTCATCCTATGAACGTTCCCACATGAACGACAGCACTAAGGCAGACTGGGCTATAACAGGCTTAAGCCCTGAGCCAATACAACCGCAGTGTGCTTTACGTGCCTTCCGAAGCACGGAGGAGCTCGAGACGCTTTTTATTTGGTTACCCATCCTTTAGCTCGGTAATGTGAAAGTTGCGTAACTAACTGGCAAGATCACAAACCGGTGCGGCGCGGGCGGGGACTTTTTGCATTAGTTAAACCTCTAGCATTACCTTTCAAGTAACAGTAAGTACATTGCTTCGCTAGTTTGCATATTTTAAAATTAGTTTTAATTTAACTAGCAAAACCATGTACTTGGAATGTTTTTTATTTTATTTTATTTAGGACAATAATCAATTAGAAAAGTAATGTGATAGGTGTTGTAGTTAGACAACTAAACCCGAAAGCCTTAGCCGCTCATACAAGATGCAAACGTTTTAATCACTGCCTAGTGGGTACTCGCATCTAAGATCAAACTGTTTAAATGTTCGCGCGGTTTGTAACATTTAGTGTTATCACTTATTTCATTACAGACGGACGTCAAGTTGTTAATATTTGAGAAATTCTTGGCAGCAAGCGTTTGCTTGTGGTCTTCAGTCTTAATTTATTTATATTATAAGCTGAAAAATGGGTTTGGTCTCATATCAATATCATATTATGGTGGGTAAGTCACTCGTCATCATTATAAGTACTTATTTACAAACGTGCTTGCCTGGCGAACTTCCGGCGAAAAAAGCGATTGATTCATTTTTCAAATTGTCTCAAGGAGTCTACCCGAATTTCTTAGTAAAGTGACATTCAATTCACTAAAACTCAAAAGGATCGGTGTGGTTACTACCTATTTATTAATCTTACATAAGCGTAACATTATCATCAAACAAAAAAATACAAAGACAAGCCTGTATGTTCTATATCCCTTAGCTTATCGATATCGATGTAGCCTAGCGAATTTGATGAGCTATTTTGACGCTGTCACCGGTCGAGCGTTTGCCAGTTGACTAGGCCCTCAGACTTATGTTTTAGTCCAGGAGCTAGTACGTTGCTTCGCTATTAATAACATCATCATCAGAGGGCCTAGTCAATTGGCAAACAAATTAAACGCTACGAAATCAACGCTACGATAAACAGAATGTACCTATGGGATTGACATAATGGCCGATTTACACATCCATAAGTAAGTAAGTAGAAACTACGTGTGGACGCCGGGTGGCAAGTGTAAGTAAGTAAGTAGCGACTTCTCGCAGGATAGGAACCAGTTCTATTTTTTGTACAGGACAGTAGCGCGTAACCCCTCCCGCTTCGTCTCACGCTCCCCGCCAACTTAACTTGCCGCCGTGTGGACGGCACAAGTAAGTAAGTTCATAAGTTGACACACAAGAAAGAAGAAACCCATTCTGTCTACCTGCCGCCCGTGCAGTGCTTTTTAGTGATTAAACGAACTTACCTGAAGTGATGTTCTATCACAATTATACGAGTTGCTTCGTCCGAAGAGATTAGGTCCCTTCCTCCCTAGATATCCCCTTTGCGTGAAATATTAGGCTCAGGGCTTTCAACTATATGAGCGGTCGTACAATCGAGGCTCAGAGGAAAACGACAAGTACCCTACAAAAAATTGTTTTTTTTTTGCTTTTAACTTAGTGGATGTAAGGCGACACGATACGTGTTACTACAAGTGTTACCTAATCTCTTCGGACGAAGCAACTCGTATAATTGTGATAGAACATCACTTCAGGTAAGTTCGTTTAATCACTAAAAAGCACTGCACGGGTGGCAGGTAGACAGAATGGGTTTCTTCTTTCTTGTGTGTCAACTTATGAACTTACTTACTTGTGCCGTCCACACGGCGGCAAGTTAAGTTGGCGGGGAGCGTGAGACGAAGCGGGAGGGGTTACGCGCTACTGTCCTGTACAAAAAATAGAACTGGTTCCTATCCTGCGAGAAGTCGCTACTTACTTACTTACACTTGCCACCCGGCGTCCACACGTAGTTTCTACTTACTTACTTATGGATGTGTAAATCGGCCATTATGTCAATCCCATAGGTACATTCTGTTTATCGTAGCGTTGATTTCGTAGCGTTTAATTTGTTTGCCAATTGACTAGGCCCTCTGATGATGATGTTATTAATAGCGAAGCAACGTACTAGCTCCTGGACTAAAACATAAGTCTGAGGGCCTAGTCAACTGGCAAACGCTCGACCGGTGACAGCGTCAAAATAGCTCATCAAATTCGCTAGGCTACATCGATATCGATAAGCTAAGGGATATAGAACATACAGGCTTGTCTTTGTATTTTTTTGTTTGATGATAATGTTACGCTTATGTAAGATAATAAATAGGTAGTAACCACACCGATCCTTTTGAGTTTTAGTGAATTGAATGTCACTTTACTAAGAAATTCGGGTAGACTCCTTGAGACAATTTGAAAAATGAATCAATCGCTTTTTTCGCCGGAAGTTCGCCAGGCAAGCACGTTTGTAAATAAGTACTTATAATGATGACGAGTGACTTACCCACCATAATATGATATTGATATGAGACCAAACCCATTTTTCAGCTTATAATATAAATAAATTAAGACTGAAGACCACAAGCAAACGCTTGCTGCCAAGAATTTCTCAAATATTAACAACTTGACGTCCGTCTGTAATGAAATAAGTGATAACACTAAATGTTACAAACCGCGCGAACATTTAAACAGTTTGATCTTAGATGCGAGTACCCACTAGGCAGTGATTAAAACGTTTGCATCTTGTATGAGCGGCTAAGGCTTTCGGGTTTAGTTGTCTAACTACAACACCTATCACATTACTTTTCTAATTGATTATTGTCCTAAATAAAATAAAATAAAAAACATTCCAAGTACATGGTTTTGCTAGTTAAATTAAAACTAATTTTAAAATATGCAAACTAGCGAAGCAATGTACTTACTGTTACTTGAAAGGTAATGCTAGAGGTTTAACTAATGCAAAAAGTCCCCGCCCGCGCCGCACCGGTTTGTGATCTTGCCAGTTAGTTACGCAACTTTCACATTACCGAGCTAAAGGATGGGTAACCAAATAAAAAGCGTCTCGAGCTCCTCCGTGCTTCGGAAGGCACGTAAAGCACACTGCGGTTGTATTGGCTCAGGGCTTAAGCCTGTTATAGCCCAGTCTGCCTTAGTGCTGTCGTTCATGTGGGAACGTTCATAGGATGACGATGAAGACAACATCGCCTTAATATAGGATTGTTTCATTGTTACTTATTTATAGCGGTAGGTACCGAAAATAATTGAAATTAAAAGTCAAATCATTTATTAAATATACGCCTTCACAGACACAATGACATGATCGTGGTCTCTACGCGACAAGTTAAAATATTTATTTATTTTACATTATTTATTTCACTGCCATTCATTATGAGTTGGTTGATAATGTTTCGAAATAAAACATAGGATTATTTATATGTTTACCAAAAATAATTTTAAAACAATTAGCCATGTTTAATGCAGTTTCATTGTTGGATACGACATGTGGTACACATCCCTTCTTTATTGTGAGCCTGATGCAGCATTAAATATTGGTGTTATTATGATTAACCATGCTTTTTGAAGGTATCCAGAATCTCCTAAGAAATTGGAACAATATACTTACTTATAGAAAATTGTCATACATAAAAAGTTAGTAGGTAGTATATATTTACCAAAAATAATTTAAAAACAATTAATTTTATTTATTTATTTTATATTCACAGGTGAATCGACAGTTCTATAAAAAGTATAACACTGAAAATGTGAAACCGCAAACCATTTACAGATTCACACAAATAAAAATGTGATAGTAACATTACAAACTCAAGCAACAATTACAATCGATTACTTCACAATCGCCAAATTGATAATAACTAAACTATGACAGAGTATGCTAGATATGGAACTTAATTTGTATTATATGTATAACAAGCCACCTTATGTAAAGCCACCTATTTAAAGAAAAAACAATATTATAACAAACACAATAGAACCCACCAGATTTAATAATCGGATAATAATAATGCAAGTTTATACATATAATTACCTTTGTATGTTGATAATGAATCAAGTACAACTTCAATAGCTTAATGTTATGACTAGTAGAAATTGATATAAGTAGGTACTTAAACATTTTCTATAGGTACCTACTGCAAGTAAAATTAAATATCAAGTAAAAAATAACATTAATGTTGTATTTCTTAATATATTCTTATTTTCTTACCTAACTCTCTCAAAGTCAAAGTTTATTAAATATGAGGCTTCACTTTCTCTTAATGACATTAAAACTATATGTGTATAAAAATAAATGCCAATGGTGTGTATAAGAAGGTACTGTTTTTTAGTACCTACCTAAGTAAATCTTTTTAATAAAGTACAATAAACTTAGAACTAAATTAACTTTGTACTTAATTTTTCCCCATCATATAAACCAAATCACTATTTTATGGGTTAAATATATTTATGGCACACTGTTCCTTTTCTTAAAATAAAAATGTTGTCAACGAAGGTACTGTTTTTTTGTACATAAGTAAATCTTTTTAAATAAAGCACAATAAACTTAGAACTAAATTAACTTTATACTTAATTATTCCTCATCAAATAAACCAAATTACTATTTTATGGATAAATATATTTATGGCACAGACTGCTCCTTTTTGTAGAATAAAAACGTTGTCAACATTAGAGCTCCACAAAAAAAATCATATAAATAACTAAATTCAACGATGCCAAAGCCATGTTCAATGCAGTTTCATTGTTGGATATGACATGTGGTACACACCCCTCCTTTCTTGTGAGTCTGATGCAGCATTAAATATTGTTGTTATTATCATTAACCATGCTTTTTGAAGGTATCCAGAATCTCCTAAGAAATTAGAACAATATACTTACTTATAGAAAATTGTCATAGATAAAAAGTTAGTAGGTAAGTACCTATGTATTATATAAATTGCTTGATATTGTTTTTGACGTGACAACGTCTTAAATTAGGTTGCGGCTGGGAGTCACTTATGAAAAAGTGTAACGCTCGGTAACGTTACGATGAGTCACCGAACGAGAGAGAGGCCCGCCGGATGCCTTGCGTCTCTCTCCCACTCAACTATGTTTTAAATATAATTCTTTGTTTAAATAAATGTTTTAAATTGTTACTATTATTTCATCCTTCTTCCTACTATACGAATGAATATTCACATTAAAATTATTTTACCACTCAAAGTCGTTGTCACGTAAAACTTTCGCCCGTATACCGACTTTACAGGCAACCAATTTTTTACCAAATAACCATGTTTGTTCACCATTCTGAGGAAGTCCATCCTCCAAATTATGAGGTAACATTTAAGATTTTTGAATTGTCGTCTCAAATCTGCAAAACCACATAAAATAGTTTTATCTTTATGTCAATACTCTTTATTCTAGCAATTTTAACAACACTGACATTTCCTGGTAAATCCCAATATAATAATAGGCATAATACTTACCTTTATTATGTAAGTAATAATTTATTTATTAAAACTTACCGTTTGAACGTAAGGACTGATATCTTTTCCTATTAAGAAAGATGCTTGTCTGTATAAGATTTATAGGGTATAGTCAATAGGTACACCTTACTACACTTAGAGCCTTGGTTTAATACTCTAAGCTACCTGGCAAATTAAATCTTCATTGGAACCTGTAAAACAAATAGGCAATCTAAGTTATAAATTGATAAATGGACATTATGGATAGGTTACATTTAATATTTATACAAAAAGTCCCTTACTGTTGTCTTATTCTTGACCTTTCTTGTCATGATTAAAGGTACTTAGGTGGATTTATTTGGCCCAAATGTTTGTATGGTTTGAGAGCCCCTACAAATTGTTATGCAGCGACTTGCTCTTCGTTGCGGAAAATGTTGCATGACACATATTTATTTGGTCACTCACATCGCAACAACTATAACAGCACGCAATTCCCGGCAGACCTTAGTTAGATATTTGAAAGTTCGTAAACGAGAACTCCGAGAACTATTCACAAGTACAACAAACTCGATTTCGTTAATTTGCTCCAAGTAACGTAGGGAAACATTTCTTCCTTAGCGCCTGAGCACTTGATTATCGCAGTCCACAATAGCCCTAAAAAGAGCATTTTAAACAAAACTTTCAACACAACACAACTATTCCTTCATCAGCTGATCAAACAATCGCCATTTTGTGTGAATTTTTATCTTCAATGTTTGAGTGATCGCTAGAGTAGCGATTCTTGGCTTGTCAAACTGTCAATTAGGTCTATTTTAGCGTAAATTTTACGTCGTAGGTAACTTTTGCTTATGTCAATCCCATACATTCGGTTTATCGTAGCGAAGATTTCGTAGCGTTTAATTTGTTTGCCAATTGACTAGGCCCTCTGGTGTAAAACAAAAAACACTGGTCACTGGTCTAGTAAAAAGCGAAAACCATAGATAAAGGTAATACTTTTGCTGTTGGCGAAAACTTCCTCGTTATTATTCTTCGCTCATTTCTGAAGACATGATTGAAGTTATGATTTGATAAAAAATGCTGGCTCCACACATGGCTATTTGACTAATACGCAAAAACAAATAGCCATGTGTGGTACCATCAAAATATTGAAGGCATGGCAATTATTCTAGATCCCTTTGCCTTATGTGGGACGCGACGAGAAGGATAAAAATAAGACGTCAGTCAATCAAATCAAATCAAACAAAACAAAAATTCTTTCTTTCTTTCCTGCTGCTGCACTTTCCCTTTTTCTATTCCTTTTCCTTCCTAATAAATTTATACACACAATTTATGTACACTACACAGCGTTCTTCCATTGCAGTTTTTGATGTTAAAAATATCTATCAAGAAAGTTTATAGGTTGGTGTATTTAAAAGTAAACTAGTTCCACTGAATATGGCAGGCCCCATGGAAAGAATACAAGTTCTCGATGACATTGAAAAAGATATTGTAACTTGTTTACAATGCGCAGGTAAGTTGTAGGTAGATAAATTAAACACTTTATTACTTTGATGGGTCCCACTTTATGTTTACTTACTTGTTTTGAACGTAAAACTTTATTATATCGTTTGATTATAGCTCAAGCGCTTCTGGAGCTCAGTAAGGAAAAGTCTGGACAGAAACAAGCCGAAACAAATACATCACAGTTTCTGAGGACTTTGAATCAGGTTGAATCAAAGCTGAGTGATCAAATCAACTACTTGACACAAGTATCCACGGGGCAACCGCACGAAGGGTCAGGATATGCATCCCAGAAAGTGCTTCAAATGGCTTGGCACAGATTGGAACATGTCCGATCTTGGGTTAATGAACTAGATCGCCTGAAGGCCTCTCATTTAGCGGTTGTAAGCAGGAATCCCACTGGAGCTGTACCTAATGGCAACATGACATCCTCGGGAACCAGTACTTGATATTAGTGCAGCTCAGTATAGATAGCTAGTTTGTTTGATTGTGTTTTTGTTAGTTCTGATTTTTCTTATATTTGTAAAATATTCAGTTCCTGTATCTCTATACAAACTCTGTGCACACTAGCTATTAGGTTGATGATCTACAAAAAACAGAGTTCTATTTATGTCTGGACTTTATACAAGTGTAGCTGTTTTGTTAGAGTTCAATAATGATTAATTAATTATGATCAATGTAATCTTATCTTCCTAAGCTATAGACTCATAATCCCTATGTGATAATGGGGCCACAGAGAGAGTGACCTCACAACCAGTGTGCTGACCTCTCAATCATGGTGGTCATCAAAAACATTATTTAACACTTTGATTGCCATGGCAGACACCAGTACAACAACAAACAATTAAATTTCTATTGTCTGGTTTTGTGGTATAGTGGTCAATGTGTTAAATATGTATTTTAATTAAAATAGTTTTACTTAATATGCTGATAAGTAAACCTAGTTTCAAATATGATAGAAATAAATAATATAAGTATTCATTTAGCAAATACCTTCAATCAACAATACAAACTAGATAAGGTGTGCGTCCTGTGCAAAATCAAAGCTAAATTCTGTCTACATGAATAATACTGAGACAAAAGTTATAAAACAGTTTTAAGTTCAGCCTAATTACAACCATGGCACCCAGTAATAAAGTCACAAATGCATCCATCCACTGTAGCATGGGTTAAGATTGGTAATTGTGTTAAAAATTTAGTATTATTTGTTAGTTCAAAGCTTAAAATATGATTTATTCTACATGTAATTACCGAAAGTAAGACACTTAATTGTTTTTCAGGCATTATTTTTGCAACTTTTAAATACACATTGTAAATGTGTTTACAATGGCCATGTTTCAAGCAAACTAAACAGAATAGTAGCTCACTTCTCAAGTGCACTGTTATTTACAGAGACATTTTTTTAGCGCCAACCTGACATCTAGTTGGTATTGTTGATCGAAGGCAAATACTTAATTATTAAATTTGTGTTAGTAGGTAGTTACAGTTGAAAAAGATCCTGGTCAACCACTTGTCGATGACATTCGCTTGCTCGAGAACTATGCACATGTTAATGCACGTATGCGCAGTTGGAGAGGAGTGCAAGCAAATGTTGCCGAAAAGTGGTAGACTGGGAACTTCCAAAAGAGATATGATTTTAAACTTTGTAGTTCTAGGCTATGATATGAATGAAATGGCATGTCAGATTAAGGTTATGCAATCTACTATTAAGGATATTGAAAATAAATAAAAAAATTACCTTTACTTTGCCATAATTTTTATCACATTGTTGAGTCAAAATTAAAAGAGGAGTGTCGCTTCATAACAATGAGTCTGAACAGCATGTAGTTGTAGTCGTAAAAAATCAAAGCATTGGTTTAAAATAAATACCAAAATCTAGTTTCAATTTACGGTTTTCAAATAGCTCACATAAAGCGCCCTCAAAAACCTCCATGTTACACTATCCGTAACATTAAACAATCTACAGTTCACAGGTCGATCGCTAACATTAACATGCAGTCAATCTGTGGACCATAAATAGTTATTTTGGTTTCAATGTAGGTATTTCATGTGTTAAATTGCGACGCCACGCCGCGCGCCGCGCAAGGAACACAGAGGTGCCGGACAGCTGCGTGACGTCACAGCCGCGAGCCGTATAAAAAGCGGCCGCGCACAGAGCTCGCCATCCGGCGTTGCCAGAATGTTACTTTTGTAACATTTTACGTTACTTTTGACCCTCTCACGTTACTTCCATGTTACATGACTCAAAATGTTACTTTTACGTTACTTTTAGGACTTGATGAAATAAAATATTGAAATTGAACTATTTTCCAGCATACATGTATAATAAATCGTGAAACGGAAGTCGGAACGCAAGAAACTTTCGTTCGTGGTGTTGGGTTGGCATACTTGATTTTAGGCCATCTATTTCTTTTTTTTTCTCATACTTGAATAATGAGAAAGATAACAACAGCATGAACTTCGATCGAAAACAAAATTTGTATTGGTTTTGTGCTACTGTTTCGGTCGGTTCGGTTGGTTTTTTCTTGTTGTCGACTTGCCTCTTTGCTGCGCCGTTTCGCAGGATTTCATTCGGATTTTACTATGAAGTTGGTAAGTAAATATTTTGGCATAGTAACTAAATCAAATAACATAATACTTACCTACCTATCTAACTGATTAGCTTCAAAAAGTTCATGAAGGTTCAATAAAAACTTTTTACTAAGTACTTATTGATCAGTACCTACATCAATGTTATTGTTAAATGAAATAAGACAGACTAATTATTAAACAAACAATAACGAGTGAGCGGAGTACCTACCGGCCAGCAGCCTAGCCGTAGCGTAGTAGAATTTACTGTACCTGCTTACCTTTTAGGTTTTGTTTTTAAGGTCACCGATAATACGACCAAACCTAAGGTAAGTAGGTCTCTACTTAGTTGTTTTTTGTTGTGATTTTAACACTTTACAAAAGTTGGCTAAAAAACCCCAAAGTCGACAAAAACTTTTTATGAGCGATGCGTATGAGTGGCATAGAGAGAACATGCCTACAGGCGACAGCAGGTCAACCTACCACAAAATTTCAAATTACCTAGGAGTAGGTAAGTACCTACATCAAACAATTTTGAACTTAAGGGTCAGTATCGATTAGAGAAAGTAGACCTGCTGGATACGTATCTAATCTGTGCTGCTGGCGTGCGTGTGTATTATAAAAATGCTTTTAATTACTCCGTAAATTATGGCATTTTTTTTTTCATTTATAAAAATCATAAATCATTAAAAATCCTTATTATTAGAACTATGATATTTCCAATAAGACAATAATAACTTGTATTTATTAGGTACACACGCCTGCACATCTACCTACCACAAACTGTCAAATTTCTTCAATATATTTTGAACCTTATGTTCTCGTCATAAAGATCAGTGTTGATTGGAGAAATTTGACAGTTTTGGAGATTTTGTAGTGTGTATACGTCTATCTTTTTCAGGTTTATCGATATTCGATTAATAATAATAAGTGATACGACTCTTACTAAGATTAAAAAAAAAAATTTGTGCACCCTAATATTTCTTGTATCTGCACCACCCTATGGTTGACTTGGAGAGAATGCCTAGGCATTAAGTTCGCCTCTGTACTTTACGTGCATAAAGTGTTTTAAATAAAAAATAATTTAGACATTTTTCTTCAATTTATTAAGGTAATGTTACTTTTCTTAGTGAAAATGTTACTTTTTGAGCAGCCTCGTGTTACTTTTAACTATCGGCCACTGGCAACACTGTCGCCATCAGTCGCTGCCTCGGCGCCGTCGCCGAAGCATCGCCTGAGCCGACCTAGGCTGCGCGGTACGGGCTTTCACCGTATGTGCGCGTCTGGGCCGATAGGGATCTCGGGTTGTAGCGGTACGGGCTTTCACCGTATCTCAGCTCACCTGGCCTCCGTCCTCAGGGACGTTTGAGTCTACTCGCGATCAGTCGCTGCCTCGGCGCCGTCGCCGAAGCATCGTCTGACCCGACCTAGGCTGCGCGGTACGGGCTTTCACCGTATGTGCGCGTCTGGGCCGATAGGGACCTCGGGTTGTAGCGGTACGGGCTTTCACCGTATCTCAGCTCACCTGGCCTCCGTCCGCAGGGACGTTTGAGTCTATTCGCGAGCAGTCGTTGCCTCGACGCCGTCGTCGACGCATCGCCTGACCCGACCTCGGCTGCGCGGTCGTCTGAGACCTCCGTTCCCCTGGAACTGTTCATGTAGGGCCGTATGCCGTTTCAGTAGAAACCCCACGATCACTATCATCACGCCTCCCGTAGACGTAGCTTAAGACTTAAGTTAAATAAAGGGGCGTAAAAGACCCGCCCGTCCGATAAATATATACCTGTGTTTGTTTGTCGCATACCCGTGGCTAACCCTTCTAACGCTGAGCTAGCTAGGAAACCTTCCAAGCCCCTCCGGCGGAAGGAAATGTAGGATTCACTCTCGGCGCGCTCCCACCGCGAGAGTCCGGGGTTCGACTCCCCGCAAGTAATCCATTACATTTGGCGCCCAACTATAAAACTCACATAAGAGTTCATTAGCTCAGAGGGGAGCCACGGAAAGAAATACAAGCTCGCCACGTGTAGTGAACGCGACGCTTCCCGCCCACCCAATTTAGGGTGGAGTAGGTAATATAACCGTAATAATCACTTCTTCCCATTTAGCCCGCCGTTCAACCCGCCCGCCAGGATAGATTGGCCCCTGGCCGCCCGCCGTATGCACCAGCAACTGGGTGAGTTTAGAATTAAGAGTGAAAATTAGTGCGCCCCGTAAAAACCCAACGCGTCGCTCCGACACACCGACCGACCGACCGACCGACCGACACCGAAATAAGCTATTTAGAGCACCCCGAAGGAATGCAGACAGCGTGGATATATCAATTACGGAAGCCAGAATTAATTGAAGAAGCCGAGAAAAGAGACCTACCTACGAGGGGCTAACAGTGGACGAATTAAGGAAATTACTCGTAGACGTAATAAAAGAAGGTGAAGAATTTAAAACACCGAGCAAGGGACACACGGAGAGAATGTCCGACAGCGAAAACAGAGACATAAGCAAAATGATTAACAAACTCATAAAAGAGTGGAATCTGACCTTCAAACCAGGGGATGACGCGGTGGAGTTCATCGAAAGACTCGAGGAGCTCGTGATGGCCAGCGACGTACAGAAGGAAGACGTACTACCGGCACTACCACGGATATTACAGGGAAAAGCCTTAATGTGGTACAGGAACAACGCAGCGTCATGTGACACGTGGAAAAATTTCTTAGAGCTGTTCCAACTGTATTATTACCCACATAACTACCAGGAGGACCTCATTGTAAGAATTGTCGCCCGAAAACAGAGGTACAGAGAAAGCTTCACCGACTACTTAACCGATTTACAAACTTTAATGCGAAGGTACGGCAAACTCTCGAAGGACGAACAAATCCACCGGATACACGAGAATATGGCTAAGGAATATAAGTTATATATCAAGAAGCAAGACTACAAAGACCTCCCAGGACTCCTGAAACTAGCCGCAGAGTACGAGAACATAGCTACGACACCGCACGAAAACCAGTACATAGGGTACAGGGAGCCGCGCAGCAACGACGCCGGCAAGTACCAACAGGGACGTAGGGAGAAAATTCATACCACGAATGACACCGTGGAGGTCGCCAACGACCAAAACAGGGAAGACAACAGAATCTACGTAGAAGCAGAATTCATGGGAACCAAGCACCGGTGCGTAGTGGACACAGGATCCACGAGCACGTACATAAACCAGACAGTATATAAAGACTGCATAGCTCGGGGGGCAACAGAAATGCCTACCCAGCAGTGGCGGTACCTTCATACAAGCCGAAAAGCCCGGCTTGCCCTAAGAAAAACTCAACATCACTACTAGTAAAACGCAATTATTAAAATCACTTAATATCTTTTACCATTGTTAATTTTCTTTCATCAGCATTCAAATTATTAATTTTATAAGTTTCTCATATTAAGAATCACCAAACAAATCGCATAAAGCTGCTTATAAATCGTGCGATGCTTTACATCTCTCTCGCACAAGTTGGCTTGCAACCGGGCTTCGGATTTAAAGTATATCCGCTCTCTTCTAACTTTAACAAAATTGCTACTCTATAAACATAATACTGCGTAAGTATGTATAGATTCTATGAGAAATTCATACTCTTCGTCAAAGCCAGCTTGCGTTATGAAGTTCGCAAGTAAGGCCTTCTCCAAATCAGGCTTTATTTCTACCGAATCACGTGCAACTTCAACGCGGGCGAACCAATCAGAGGCGACCGACGACAGCTCGAGCTCGGGCGAACCAATCAGAGGCGAGCGTTAATACGCGATTGTGCTGTGCAGCAGCCACAGGCTGCAGCCAGCCATTTTTTATTCTTTGTTATTGTCACACTTCACTTTGTTTGAGCGATTGTTTTGTAACAAGTGTTTTCGTAATTTGTGATAAAAAATGTGTTCTGAGTTCAGCTCGTCGCTTTATTGGTCTCTGTGACGAACTTAGATGTGTTGGACATGTGATGTGTTGCAAACAAATGTGTACTTAAACGTGTTGATGATTGGCATACGAAAGGCAGAGGTAAGTAAATAAATTCTTTGAACATCACACATGATTTATGTATTTCGCAGACTATTAAAAGTCATCTAGGGCATTAATTATAATAGGTCTATGTAAAAAACTCTTTGGATTGTTGGTTGCTTCCATTCAAAATAATTAAGTAATAATTAATAAATTAAGTGTAGAGGCCTGCCTACATAGGTATCGACTGTGATTCCCGCGCAAAATGCCCATTTTCGCATTTTGTAGTAATTTTCCAGTTGTATTTATCGTTTTTATCGAAATAGGATAATAAATGCATGCTTAATATTACGAATCTCCACTCTGCGAGAATAAGCTGAGTTCGGACGGACGGCCCGGCCGGCGCATCGCATTTTGTACTTAGTAATTTTGTACTTAGTTATATTTATAGTTTTCATCGAAATAGGATAATAAATTCATTATAACATTTTTATTCCTCATGAAGTAACAATTATTCTGGTATAAATTTTACTCAATAATATTATCGTAGATAAGAGAAATTCACAGTTAACTTAACGCGATTTTCGAAGTTTTTTGGTTTTGAATAACTATTTTTTCTATATAAAATCAATAATATTTAAAAATTCCGTGGCCGCTACGCATAATACGACGAGATAACATTCTCATTTTTTTATTTCATTTGTTTAGAACAGTAGTTCAACCCAGGAGCTCAAAAAAGTGCCCTCGCGCAATTTATGAAAATCTTTCTCTGAAATTTTGGGTTTAAATAAAAAGTTAAGCAAAATTTACAAAAAGCGAGGCCGCTACGTACTATGCCAATAGCTATTCTACACTATTCAATAAGTAAATACTGTTAATGTAAGTATTTTTGTTTCTGAGATAAAGAACGCCAAAATTGGCCGCAGTAATTTTTTTTTTAATTTCTCACAAAAATCACATTCAAGATGTAATAGAAGGTAATAGGCTGTTTTTTACAAACGACAAGAACGTTTGGAATGCCACGGCCTATGATACAAATGGGTTGGTACATTGTACCTAGGTAGCAAGATTAGGAACTTCAGGTTTCGTGGCTTGCCCCAATCTGAAGCCCTAGGCACGCCACTGCTACCCAGAAAGAGGTCATACTCGCGGATGGAACCAACACACAGGTGGAAAAGACAGTTGTGACGGAACTCCAAATGAAAAATGTACGAATAAAACATTGTGTAGGGGTACTACCGACGGCAGCATACACAATAATAGGTATGGACGTGCTGAGGAGGATAGGCATGGTAATAACCTGGGCAGGCGAAACTGTGACACCGGAGGACCAAAAAGACCCCGAAAAAAACCCCGTGACATCGCCAGAGGTGGCCAAGAGTACACAGAACAAAAAAGAGCCAGCCATACCCGCCACACAAAAGATCAATAGGATACACAACGAACCGGTAAAACAAAAATACTATCCAAGAAATCCGAAATCGAACCGAACCGCAAAAATAGCAGATAAGCTATCCCGAAATCCAATCTGCACCGCAACGGAACAAACCTGGTACAATAAGAAGCGAAGACAAGTAGAAAAAGGGTTAAAATTACCACAAAAATACCGCATAAGAAAGAGAAAGAAAGATTTCTTCTGCTTTTTACCTAAGAAGCACTGGGAACCACCCGATCCCCGAGAGTCCACACCACCCCGGAAACTACAGCCCGACCGAACAGAGTACGTCAACTTGGTTGAAGACAGCCTGGGCGAGAGGGCGGCACAGGAGGCCCCGCAGCCACCAGGGCCGGTCCGTAGAAACGAGACACGCAGGGCGGGCCGTAAGCGGAACGGCGGGCAGAAGAGGGGGCTCATTCGCCTCGCGAAGACGAAACAGTCGCCGAGATAGTCCCAGTGTAGGCGTAGTTAGTAGTAGGGAGATGGGTGTAGACGTAGTTTTTATTTTATTTTATTATTATTATATTGTTATTACGCAGGTTGATGAACCATTATGTTCCACAAACCAACTCCGCACCGTTTCTCGTTCAATCGATCTAAACTTTTAATGGTCGTTAATTGTTTACATACAAAGTACATATTCATTTGTGCGGTATCGGTACCGGGAAGCAAAATCCGGGCTTCAACAGATTGCATTAAGAATAAAATGTAGGAAATACAAATGTATAAGAATAGAAGCCGTAACAAATAGGCTTCTAGACAGATATATCGCATTTATTTACGGTGATTTTTCCCGTAGGTAAAAATCTCCAGAGAGGGGGAGGCAGTGCGACGCCACGCCGCGCGCCGCGCAAGGAACACAGAGGTGCCGGACAGCTGCGTGACGTCACAGCCGCGAGCCGTATAAAAAGCGGCCGCGCACAGAGCTCGCCATCAGTCGCTGCCTCGGCGCCGTCGCCGAAGCATCGCCTGAGCCGACCTAGGCTGCGCGGTACGGGCTTTCACCGTATGTGCGCGTCTGGGCCGATAGGGATCTCGGGTTGTAGCGGTACGGGCTTTCACCGTATCTCAGCTCACCTGGCCTCCGTCCTCAGGGACGTTTGAGTCTACTCGCGATCAGTCGCTGCCTCGGCGCCGTCGCCGAAGCATCGTCTGACCCGACCTAGGCTGCGCGGTACGGGCTTTCACCGTATGTGCGCGTCTGGGCCGATAGGGACCTCGGGTTGTAGCGGTACGGGCTTTCACCGTATCTCAGCTCACCTGGCCTCCGTCTGCAGGGACGTTTGAGTCTATTCGCGAGCAGTCGTTGCCTCGACGCCGTCGTCGACGCATCGCCTGACCCGACCTCGGCTGCGCGGTACGGGCTTTCACCGTATGTGCGCGTCTGGGCCGATAGGGACCTCGGGTTGTAGCGGTACGGGCTTTCACCGTATCTCAGCTCACCTGGCCTCTGTCCTTAGGGACGTTTGAGTCGATCCGCGATAGTTATAGATCCCGTAGACGGGCGTGAGTTAGTGGTTGTGGGTACGTAGTATCGGTGTAGACAGGTATCCCCAGGTTGGAGCAGTGCGGGTACCACCGAAGGCTGCTCGCCTGGATTTCCCTGTCTGTAGATTAGTGGAGTGTTCTCTTACCGTAGCTGTGACCGTGCGGGCACGCCCCGCACTCGCTCGTCTGAGACCTCCGTTTCCCTGGAACTGTTCATGTAGGGCCGTATGCCGTTTCAGTAGAAACCCCACGATCACTATCATCACGCCTCCCGTAGACGTAGCTTAAGACTTAAGTTAAATAAAGGGGCGTAAAAGACCCGCCCGTCCGATAAATATATACCTGTGTTTGTTTGTCGCATACCCGTGGCTAACCCTTCTAACGCTGAGCTAGCTAGGAAACCTTCCAAGCCCCTCCGGCGGAAGGAAATGTAGGATTCACTCTCGGCGCGCTCCCACCGCGAGAGTCCGGGGTTCGACTCCCCGCCAGTAATCCATTACAAAATACTTGCAATAGTATTTCTTTCGAATGTGAGGGTAGACTTCACAGTGCCGTAATACCGCTGGCTTTCAGCGTAAATCAAACTACTAGGAGAAATTCAGCGAGTCTTCTGGGGTCTCGGTAGCTCAGCGGTCAGTGGACCGGCAATCCAAAGGTCGTGGGTTCGAATCCCACTCGAGCTTTCTGAGACTGGTTGATTTTTTTTTCTAGTAAACATTTTATCCTATATATAGATATATCTATATAGCACTGTGAATGCAAAAATTTCAACAATAAAGGTATTAACACATATTTTAATGTGTTTAATTATTGTAATGGTATCTTGTGTATAAAAACCCTCAGATTATTACGAAACCAATAAGTATGACAAATTTACTGTTTGACCTACTTGCAGAACAAGTTTTTTTTTATTGAATATACGAATATAATGGCGACTACCGCGTCTGTACCACAGTAACAGTATGTCTGTACGCTATGCATCCTACTCTCGGTATGGATTGTGCCGTGTATACTTATACACTAATATGCATATTAAGCCAAGAAATAACATACAAAAGAGTTATGTACACCAAGTTTATTCAATTTTGATTTTAAGCATTGCACTAATATTTTACATGAAAATGTTAGTGACGTGAAAGTTCCTGTAGCTGTTTTTAATATCCAAATTAAAAATAAATATTCTTTAAAAATTATTACTAACAAAAGGATTACCTATACACAAATATTTATATTACAATTACACACCCCAAACTATCAAATAACAATGCTCATATTATTATGTACAAATTATACTTCGACAATGTTCACGCCCTAACACTACAACAAACTACAATTGTGCTACCATAATAAATAAACTATGCATATTACATTCTTCATTATCAGTAAAAAAATATGACAAACCAGGTAATACAATGTAGATTGCCGGCATTGGTGTGTAAACACACATTGCAAATCAATGAGACTAAATCTGGATATCACTCCTCTTTTCAGCTTCGTTGATTTGCATTTGCCTTTGTGAATTTCTCAATATCATCTAGTGACCGTTTTGCTTTTGTGGATATATCATCCATTGATCTTCTGGCTGTCGATGTGATGTCATCAATGGATTTTTTGGTCTGCGATAGTAATTCGTCGGTGCTTTTACAAGCTGTAGTTGCTAACTCTTTGATTTCAGAGTCTATTTTCCCTATAACCCACTCTATTCCTTGCCTCCCTTTGCCAGCATTCAATGAAATCTTATTTGTTAACAAATCTTCCATGTAACTGCTAAGCGGTACTCCCTGAAAAGACAAAGAATAAAATCATTTTTAAAATACCTAATATAAAAATAAAATAATATTGTGAATAATTTTTCGTAAGTTAGCATAATAAACTAAACTAAAATATAGCAAAATGATAATCATATTGTTATATATAACTTTTCCCTATTACTTCCTCATATTTGTGGCCATGGCATTTTAAAAGTATAAACTAATTTAGGATAGAGGAACATTTCCTTTCCTGAAATGGTTGGCAATTCATCAAAGTTTATTTTAGATTTAGCATGTGCATTGTTCATTAAGCATACATGCAATATTCAAACATATATTTATATTATGTTGTGAGATAAATTAAATGAATAAATCAAGCCAATAATCTCACAAAGGAGCTCAACAGATGTCCCACATGGAACAAATGGATGTAAGTATTGCAATTCCTTATTTATATAACTGCTGGAATAGTATATTGATACAATAGACTATGTACATTATTATCAGTAATTGATATGACCTTCATTGCTGAGATACTCATCTGTGCTATGAAATTAATAGTACCTATGTGTGAAATAATGAATTATAAGTAGGTATTCTCAGCTTTTAGGTTTTATGCTGTAGCTTCTTCTAACTCCTTAAATATTATTGTTTGATAAAAAAACTTTCTACACTCACACCAATTAAGTATCTAGCCCAAATTAAGCTAGAAGCTTGGTTAAATGGTTAACTAGATAATGGATACACATACATAAACAAAGGAAACACCCAGACCCAAAATCAGACCTGACCAGGAATTGAAATCGGGTCCTCAGAGATCAGTCAGCAGGACGTCTGAACTGGCATCCTAACCACTCTACCATGGAGGTTGTCAAAATGAACAAATGAAGGATAGTAGCTAGGTGCTCAAGTGGAACACAAGATATGTGGTTCAATCCCCTTATCATTTAGTTTATGAGGGGTTATAAGATTATTAATAACTAGCGGTCCATCCTCAACTTCGACTGTGTTACACCCCATTTCATATTCTGCAACGAATGTCCAATAAAATCTTTCATACTATTCCTGACAATTACAAACACAACAAATTATAGAGTAAGCGAAATCGCCGTTCTGAAGAAATGTGCTAACATACCTACATTTGTGGCAATAGATTTTTAGCATTTATAGATTAAGCCACCAACCTGCATTAGGCCAGCATGGTGGATTATGACCTAATGTCCCCATGTGCTATGGTACAAGTGAGAAGGCCTGTTCCCAGCAGTGGAATGTTTATAAGCTGTTGATGAATTAATAATATTATATTGCGTAAGTACTTACTTGTACTGTAACTACTGCCTCTTGTTTAAGAAGAGTTTTAGCTGGATCCTTAGGGTCTGGAGTGTATTTGACAGTCTCATCAACAGCAATATACCGACAAAATGTTAGGTTTGTTGTTTTAAGGGTCATCTGGCGTTGTGTGGGATTCACCTCTGACTTTTCACTTGCATAACATATTTTGGCAGTGCCAATAAGCTAAAATGAAAATGTATAATATTAATAAGTACTTAGTCATTACCTTTTTTTTCTTTATCAGTTTATAGATTTTTCAAGTTGCATATCTTTTCAGATAAACATGTAAGAAGACTTTATAATAAGATAAGACTAAAGTGAAGTGAGTTTTTTATTAAGTACTTAGTAAATAATGAAATAATAATATT
This sequence comes from Scoparia ambigualis, assembly GCA_963921215.1. Classification (NCBI taxonomy): domain Eukaryota; kingdom Metazoa; phylum Arthropoda; class Insecta; order Lepidoptera; family Crambidae; genus Scoparia; species Scoparia ambigualis. The sequence continues at coordinate 18,518,389 of OY992505.1, forward strand.
TTTTTTTACAAATAGGATCCAACTTTGAATCTTAGTGTCTAGTAGATCAAAGGTCCCTGAATTTAGGTACCATAATATGGACCACCTACTAAAATTATGTAAAGGTGTAAAATAATAATAAAATGCTCTTAGTTCTTTTGATGACCAAAGTGTGCTCTTGAATTGAAACTGAAGGTTAAGAGGGCAAGTTTAGAGTATCACAATGATATCAATTCATGTTTTTATCAGCATTGTTCAATTTCAAACTTACTGCTTGAGCCCATCGAGGAAAAAACCACTTTGAGCTAACCAGTCGATGAGTGTGTAATATTCCGTCCACTACTTTCCTCTCCACCACATCGGTCCCAATGACAGCAGGATTCATGGGATTTGGATATTTTCGCCATGCTGCTTGAGCTACTGTCTCCCATGGGTGACTGAAATATTCAAAAGATGTAAATTGACATTATATTTGGCCTCATATTAATGTGCATATTACCATAATGGGCAGGTAGGTACTCTACGTTTTATAATGTTGCGTCATTAGACCTAAGAGACTTACTTGAACGTATGTTCAGATGTCCAAATTTTCATTATATCTTGTTTTTTGTTACTAGTTTTGGTGGAGATGTAGAGATATTTTTTATATCTCTGATGAATCTTTAATATTTATCTTGTTCTGCCTCACATTACGCTGATCAATGTGAAAATCACTCTCTTCTCCGACCCACTAATACTCGACTGAAAAAGAAAGAGAATCACACAACCACAGTAAAAGATAAACGCAGAAATTATGGTTGTCACTTGTCACTGTCTGTCATGTGTCAAACCATTCAATGTGTCTAACTGACAGTTTTAAAAATATTACGATTTATTTTAACGTTTGATTAGAAATACCTACAATCCTTACTATAACACAGACATATACTTCTTATTAAATGTCTGTGACCGATACACCATGATTTGTCTAGCTAGGTACCACTCTCAGAACAATAACTAAAGCATATCGTTCTGAGGTACCACTAGCCGTAACAACAGACGAGTACGTACGACCGATTCCGACGCCACTGCGGAGTAGCATCTTTCTCTTTTTCACACAGTAGAATATCCGCAATAGTGCGATGTAGCCTGTTCGCTCGGCAAATTGTGACTGAAGTGAAATTGTGCCTTTAGGCCTAATTTTGGCGGCTCACTCACGAGACGCTAATGCCGTATCTTTCCTTTTTGTTTTAATCTAAGTACTAAATAGTAATGCTGCCGAAAAATAGACAGGTAGGGAGTTAAAAAGACGGCATCTTAGTACAAAGTGTAGGCAGTGTATAGAGTGCCACAAGCGGCAACATGTACAGTCGAACCAACTGAATCATGACCCACTTCGCCGATCATTCCTTTAAAATCATAAATAAAGTTAGGTTTCTTCGCTTTTATTCATGTTGCACTTAGTACGTTTTAAATATGAATAAAAATGCGTCATTACGGGTCAGAGATGTATGCAATTTTAACCTTTGTTATCACTGCACTAGATATGCTTTAGACAAAGCAGTCTTAATTTGAATTTCTATTAAGATGTCATTCATACATAATCCAAACTCTTTTCACTACGGAGAAAAGGTATTTTAGTTTTTAAAATAAAGTGACGTTGCGTCTGATGTCAAGTTGTAGTCTGTCTGAAAAAATTGAAACAATAATTGAATTGAATTTGATTGAATTAAAACAAATCGTATAATGACAATTTGGAAGAACAAAAAGCTCGAATAGTAGTGCTCAGTGAACAAGGCTCCAGCATTCGGGATATATCACGAGAGTTAAATATAAGTCGGCACACAGTCAGAACCTGGATCAGAAGGCACGCTGAAGATGGTACCCTTGAAGACAGACGACGATATAATCATAGCGTTTGTCGGATCACGAACCAACAGAGAACGGAAATGCAACACCATTACGAAGAACATCCTTTTACTGATACCCGGTATTTTGCGGCACGTTACGACGTATGTCTACAAACAATAAGAAATAATTTGCACCGCACTGGGCTGCATTACAGGCATTATGCATTATGCTAAGAAAGCTCACTTAACGGATGCACACAAAATTGAGAGATTAAATTTTGCACGTAATTACTTAGACTTCGACTGGACAAACACCATCTTTACAGACGAAAAATCGTTTTGCTCTTCTCAATATGGTCGCTTAACTTTGTGGCGTTACGATAACACTTGATACACAGAGGATCACGTAGTGCCCAACCAATTATCTGGCCGAATTTCAGCTAACATGTAGGCCTGGATGGATGCTGGAAGTGTAGGCGAACTTGTTCAAATTTATCCTCGTCAAAATGCTAAGAACTATGTCGATTTATTGGAAGAATCAATGTTACCGACTTTGCGAACAGTTTACCCGCGTGCAGTGCCAGTATTCTCCTACGTTCATGATAACTGTCCAGTGCATACTGCCAGAATTGTCTCCAATTGGTTTACCCAACATGAAGCTCAAACCCACAATTTATTTATAAAGTTATTTTCTAGTTTTTCAGTTTACCAAGTGAATGCCATTTTTTTAAACTTAATAAAACCTATTGATGATATTAATAAAATAAAGTTTATAATTCTTCAACTTTACTATTTTATTAAATAGTGACCACGACATGTTCCAAATGTGATTTTATAAAGTAACTGGGCCCGTTACAGACTGGGGTTGTAAAGCGGTAAAATTACCCCGCTAAAATACGGTAATATTCGGTAAAAACGTTTTAAACGTATTCATACCCACTAGGCCACTAACTACTATTACGATTACACTATTATTACGAAAGTGAGTATGTTTGTGTAAATGTCTTTACTCTTGAACAAATAAACGTATTGAATGCGATTTGACAGATATATGGATGAATTCAAGTCAACTGATCGCCGTTTGTTCAGTCCTCAGAACAATAACTAAATATTGTTCTTAGGTTCAGTCGCTCACCGTCACTGACAGCGGAACGGCAAGAGCGCTTATCACCGCACAACACAGCACAATATGGTCAATTGCACTAATCGGCAACGTCGCATGATGGTTTTCATATTTGCCTTGTCATCTGTCAGTGTCTTATAAAATGATAACAGGTTCGTTACATGCGTTACATGTAATGTATGTTCAAGCTAATTTCAACCTACTCGTATTAGAATGACTGTAGGAAAATGACCTTAAGGTGGGTCATGATTCAATTTGGTCGACTGTACGATCGCTTACGATGCCGTATATAAATACGGCATCCTAGTTCAAGGGTGTAGAGTGCCACAAGCGGCATTGTATCTCAATCGGTTCGAGAACCGTAAGTTAGGTACCTATTTTTTATTTGCCATATTTTTCAGAGCACGTCTTATTCAAAATATATTATTGTATGGAGTTACGTTTCTGTTGTCTAATAAAAAAAAATAACCTCGAAATTCAATTTCTAACCTATCACCTGACCTACAGGAGTAGGGCAGCTAGTATTTCTGTTCTTTAAAAACTTAACGGCAGATTAGGCGGCGTCACTATTATTTATACCGCAAAGATTACGGTTCCCGAACCAATTAAGATACCGTGCCGCTTATGGGCCTTTTGTTCTATTATACGTCTGTGCTTTTGTGGCACATACAATACACTTCCATAAAAAGTCTTTATCCCCTTTCATGATTCGTCGTACACTGCTGTGTACTGTGGCAAATTATAGTGAAAACTACAGCAGCACGCGCACATTGTACCACGAATTACGTCTATAATTTTTTAGGGTGAACCTTTGCCACTTGTCTAGAGGGGGCAGACATATACCATGGAGTAAATGTAAAATGCAAACTGGGGGCTCACTCATTGTCTAACTTCAACACCTACCGCATTACCTTTCAAATGCGTAGCGATTATGATTTACAATTTGTATATTACATTTACTGTTGGTTTAATGCTCTAAGCATTTAACTCCATGAATATATCTGCCTGCCTCCTATAGACAATGATTGACGGAATTGTGAAATTTTTGAGTCGCAGACTATTGCAGAGTCGCTATGCAAAGACGATCGCGCGAATTAAAATCATTCTTTTAACAAAATAACATTATATTTATGCAAATGAAAATGTAAAAAAACACTTGATCGTAATAATGATTGATACGCACTTTTTGAGGTGTGTTGGTTATGGGGGGGGGGAGGGTGTCCGCCCCTTTTCACTACCTACCTATCTTTTCCGTCTCCCCCTAACCATCTTCAATGACTTTTTCACACATTTTAAGGTTACTTTTTATGAGAATTCCAATAAAATTTAAATTTTAAAGTTTTATATGTTAGCGTTTTATTAACGCTTAAATATACTTAAGTAAAATTTTTAAAACACTGAAAAAAGACGACAACCTCAGGCGGGAATCGAACCACGCACCTTCCGCATTCCGGGCGGCTGCCTTAACCACTTGGCTACCGAGGTTTGGTTTTCAACCGTCGAAATGTGTCAGTGCTTGATGCTTATGTTTTTAGTCAACATTGTTTCATCAAATCTTAGAAGGTTGTCGAGATTTCAAATATTATATTTCCATAACTATGTACTTCATGCAAGTGTAAAGTGAATGACACCGGTTGGTAGCCCCCCCTCCCCCAAACCCTTAAATTCGTGCACCATTATCGTAGAGTTTTACTGGGCTGATGCAGTAGCAAAAATTTTTTCGTGTATTTGCTGAGTTTAATATTTTATATAATACTCTGCGGGTAAAATTCCCTGCGTTCTCCAAAAGATTAACAGACTATAATGTGCCCGTGGCATCGATGTTACGATGTTTCACGTAATGCAATATCGATGTAACATATGACACACACACACACACACACCCCCACACACTATTTTTTCACGATTTATCTTCTAACATCGATATCATCGAATAACCTCAGTACTGATGCTGATTGTTTTTCTCTCAATAATAAAATGCTTTTAAAACAATAACTTTTCTCTCTGTCAATTCTGTCAGGACTTCTTGGCGGGAAAGTGAAGCGTCATGACTGCAGTTTTGTTTTATTTTTTAAAATTTGTGTATTTTCCATAAAGTTACTATACCTAGCGGAAGGTATAGTAACTTTATGGTATTTTCGAACATTAATGTGAAATAATAGAAGATCATTAACCGTTAAGGGGATCCTGCACGAAATTGTGAAAATTTACGTATTTTTAAGTCACTTGTACTTTGAGCTGAGTTAAATACACTAAAAGAACTTACGTAAGTTAGCCTAATCATTACACAAGGTCGTGGCCTTGTTGAAATTTGAAATAATTTCTTCAAACAATAACAAACAATACAAAAATATAATGACTCCTAAAAACATTTTTCTTCGACAACTTTCTTAATTTTACGCATGAGACAATAATTCTTACATGAAAATATTTGTATTGATATTCCACAGGTCGCCCCCATCTTAAAAAAGCAAATTTTAATTTGTAACACAAGCGCGTGATGATTTTGTGCATTTCGCAAAATAAAAACATTGCTCTAATCAAATTACTAGGTCTGAAACTTCAAAGCAGAATTGTTCTAATTTTAAATATCAATATGATTGATTTTGCTTTGAAGTTCATTATGTCAGTTTTTGCGATCGCGCGAATTAAAATTTACTTTGATGAGTGTTTACTTACATTTTACTTACACGAGTGTTGCAAATGAAACAAAACAGAGCAACATCACTTTTCAAATTCTTTTAAGAAGTCCGCGTGAGATCTCAGTAAAGTTCCATATCTTTACTGAGAACTCAAGGGGGAATATCATTTATCATTCATCATCTTAATCACCACTCATTATACTTAGAGATAACGGTGGAACAGAAGAAAGGTTTTGTGTTCGAAGTGCATGGGCGATTTTCCGAGAACAAAAAAAAAAATTGGTTCGTAAATGACTTCACCCAGGGTTCTATCTTGGGACCACTGCTTTTTCTCGTTTATATTAACAGCATTAAAGATATAGGATTACAGGGTAATATAACCCTCTATGCGGATGACACAAGTCTCTTTTACTACGGCCATTCAATCGACGCGATTATTAGTGAGGCTCAAGAGGATTTAAATATATTAAACTCATGGTTTCAATCAAATCTTTTAACTATTAATGTACCTAAAACCCACTACATAATCTTCACAGCGAAAAATAAAAAAATTGATAATTATGCACCTCTAAAATTAAATAACGAACTAATTTCAAAAGTAGACCACGAAAAGTATCTTGGCCTATTGTTGGATCGATTTTTATCATTTAAACCTCACTTAAATAAAATTAAATCTAAACTCGTTTCTGTCACTGGGGCACTGCGAGGCATAGTAAAATGTCTTCCGAGTAAAGTCCGTTATACAATCTATAACTCGTTAGTGAAACCACACATTGATTATCTGATAGAAGTTTGGGGTACATCTGCAAAAACCAATTTAGAAGTGATACAGGTGGCACAGAATAAACTGATTAAGTTACTCTTTAATTATGACTTTCTGACTCCAACTGTTAAAGTATATAAGGAAACCAGAATAATGAACATTGCACAAACATATATTTATTTTACATGCATCTTTATTCGGAAAGTACTAAATAAAAAGATACATACGGAATTAAGCTTCTCTAAGGCCAAACAATTAACAAAGCTAAGACCAAGACTAGGAAAAGAATTACAATTACGCCCAGCACGCACTAATTATGGAAAAAAATGTATTTTAAATGAAGGCGTCGCAATTTATAACAAACTACCAAATGACATTAGAGATGCAAAGTCAACTACCACTTTTAAAAGGCTCCTAAAATCATATTTATTTAACAACCTATAGCTATAATTTCAGTCTGTAAATGAATACTTAGTGCCTATATAAAATATATATATATATATTATATTAACTAAATAATAAATTGGGCGTAATAATATATAAAACCAACTTAATTAAAAACATAATGATAAAACAGGTATAATTTAAAACTTTTGGAAAACTTATGTAAACATTGCGGAATGATCCTATTATTGTATTATTATATGAATAACTTAATAATAATATTAACGTTGAATATCACAAAGTACGCTCATGCCACTTCCAGTGTCGTTAGTTCAACGTATATTTGGTGTCGGGGCTACTCGCCGGGGTGAGGTACTGTACGGACCGCTCCTAGCGAACCGAACCAGAGTTTTAATAAAACTACCTACGTGTTTTGTTGTAACTACCTACGTGTTTTGTTGTTTTTTGTTGATCGCTTTGTTTTTGTGTCGTTCAATGTGTTTTAAATAATTTTGTATCTCTCATGTAAGTGAATTGTAAATTCTTTATGAGAAATAAATATCTTAACCCAGACTTCATAAATGGCGCTTAGCATAGATTAGTATGGCGCTTAGTAAAAGGCGGGTCCATGAAGAACACGTGTATGGCTACGTAATATTTATTCCATTCAAAAATATAAATAGGTCCTGGAGATCCTGAATAAAAATTTGTTAGTACTATGTTTTTATTTTTTTGATAGACAAGCAAAAGTGTAGAATTTATTACAGCCCTTAGGTAGGAACGGGTCGGCTTTTATAAAACGCCATCTATCGAGTATTTTTGAACTAATTTTTATTTTTTAATTTGGGCTGTCAGAAAATCGCCCATTAAAACACAAGGTGCATTCACAATAAAATATAATACGAAACATACAAGTTTGTTTTCTTGACAGTTAACCCTTCGAACGACAAAACCCCTAGTACTAACAAGTCATAGTACGATATTGTTTTATTATAATTAAAAATATTTTACGACTTCACTAGGAAATTGTTGAAATTTGTCCAATTCCGTAAATAAAAAGAGACAGTGTCATATATCGTTAGATTGGCAAAAGAATAAGCTTTGCGACAAAAATATCATTTATACATAATTATTTTTATAAAATATTACAAAAATTTTCAAATTTTTCATGTTGTTATTTTTTTCTTATGCCTACACTCACCCAAGGTTCGAAGAGAAGAAACTACGCACATTTCACATCGCCACTATCACTAAAACCACTATTGTCACTTCATTTTTCATTTAAATAACTCACATCATCACAAAACACTCTAATTACTTCATAATCACAATTTTACTGCGCACGTAAAAAAAACAAATGACGGCTGCCATGTTTGACTCCCGCTCGCACGCGAACTTACCTAGCGAAGTTCAGAGTACTGTTCAATGCAAAAGTCATTCACACGTTCTGTTCAAATTTGGAAGTAAATATCAATATGTTTTTTGACGTGACAACGTCTTATAAATTGGTTTGCCGGGTGACACTTCAAGAAACTGCGTTACGCTCCGCTCACGTTATGCGCTCACAATGAGAGCGAGTGAGAGGCACGCGTCCCTTCCACTCGGGCATGGTTAGCCCGCCTAAGAGCGAGAGAGACAGACATAAAAAGTGAAAGGCACGCGACCCTTCCATATTATTTCATCCTTCTTCCTACTATACGAATGAATATTCACATTAAAATTATTTTACCACTCAAAGTCGTTGTCACGTAAAACTTTCGCCCGTATACCGACTTTACAGGCAACCAATTTTTTTAGTTAACTTTTTATATTGTTTTCATTATTTTACGATTGTAGTTGCAAGAACAAATTATTACAAGCAATGTAGTAATATTCGATTTCATAGATTTTTTTTATAAAATTGATAATGGTCGATAAATTACTTACTAATTTGAACGTATGGATATTTGATATTCTATTATGAAGGGACAGATGAAAGAATATTGGCAATACGCTATTGGCATTCAATTTAGTACACAAGTTTTTATAAAATCATGTACTTACATGTGGGGTCACACTACATTTTCAATATTAGTGATTCATATAAAACAAATTTGGTTTTATATTTTTTGTTTTTACCATAAGATTACACAATGTACTTACAGGGGGTCGAACGCCTAGTACGTGCTTAGTAGCGAGATTCGAACCCACACTACGTCTTCAAGATTAGTAGATTCTTACGAAACAAATTTGGTTGTACCTAGTAGCAGTAAATTTTCATAGCAAAAGATTACACAATGTACTTATGGGGGGGTCGAACGCCCAGTACGTGTCTAAGATTAGTACGTGCTAAGTAGCGGGATTCGAACCCACATAACGTTTCAAGAATAGAAGATATATACTTACGAGATACTTACGAAGCAGTCAGTAGAACTAGTAGAACATATTTCTGCCGCTGTCTGCTGCATATCATAAAGAAAGAAATGGTACTCGTGTAAGAAAAACGAAAAAAAGGGTAAAATATTAATATAATAAAAAAACAAAACAACACAAACAATCTGATATACAGCTTTATACGTATAACATAATAATACATGTTTTCAAGTAGGTACTTTATGACATTATCCTGCAGTTTTGTGCATACTGTAATATGGCAAAGAAAGGGATGACAAATAAGAAACAATCTAATATACAGCTTTACACGTACAGAGAAACTCAATAACTAGAGGTGATCATAACATAAAACATGTTTTCAAGTAGGTACTTTATGACATTATTATCCTGCAGTTTTGTACATGCTGCAATACGGCAAAAATTGGTATGACAAATAAGAAACAATCTAATATAGGTACAGCTTTATATGTACAGACAAACTGAATAACTAAAGGTGATCATAACATAATACATGTTTAAACATTATTATCCTGCAGTTTTGTACATACTGCAATACGGCAAACAATGGTATGACAAATAAGAAACAATCTAATATACAGATTTATACGTACAGACAAACACAATAACTAGAGGTGATCATCGCAAACGTACGGGCATAGAGAGCCCTACGTTCGCACAAGGGCTCGCAAGATGGATTAAAGGGGGTTTCCATGATCCGGGCCCACCTCAACTCGACCTTGGAGTCAAGTTGATGAGCGCCTGACGAGGCGTCCGCCTCAAGGCGCGGCTGCGGTAGAGTCCCATCTCCATCCACCGAGTCCCACATATCCCCCGTGCTGTGTATGTCCAGTGCCGGGGGAATGCGTTATAGCATTTCTTCGCGTAAAAAAAGAAAAAAAGGGCGTGAGCGCATCTAGTAGTAAATACACACTGGATGGACTGCTCCAGCACGCGTTTACGCTTGATGGAACCTCTGGGAGTCTTCGTGATTTCGACGGCTTTGTCGATGCACAAAGTCCCAGAGGCTGCGCGTTTCACGCTGAAAGCAGTCAACGGAAGGGGTGGAGGCGGCGGAGACGGCGAGACGAGACGACGCGTCCTAAAACAAACAATAAAAATAAATGCAATGCAAACCAATTCAATGATCAGCGCGCGAAACACACGGTAAATACTCACCGTGGTGGTGGTGGTGGTTGTGGTGGCACCCACAAAATTGGCGCCGGCTCATCAACTACGTCCCTAACCTGGACGTTTTGGGCAGCAGCTAAAATTAGCTGCCGCCGAGCCGCTAGGATTGGCCGGGGAGCCTCAATTGCCCCCGGAGTTACAGACCTCGACCGTGATCTAAAAAAAACATAATAAAAAATTATAAATAAAAAATATGTTACGTCAAATAATAATAATATGAAATAGTAATAAAAAAAAACATTGTGAACAAATCTTTTTTACTTTTTATACACACAAACTGACTTTATCTTATGCCAAATAACTATCAAATAAATTTTTTTCATAACTATTTAGTAACACTTTTTCGTCCAATTGTACCGTATTGTAATGACTTTTGGGACCGCGTTTCATTGAAAACACAATTGTGTTACATTCATAATATATATAACAAAACTGATGCTACATTCTGATTCCTGGATAAATTTACAACAAACTTATCTATATCTGAACACACAATGTGTAAAATAAATATTATTTTCAAAGACGTGACGCAATTACTGACGACATTGCAAAACCGCAACCAAAAAGTTGCAGACATTTTTACTGGACTAAAATATCGAAACGACTCAAACTAATAACTAAAACACATTCGACGTTAAATTTCCAATAGATTGATATACAATTTACTTAACGTTTACGAAGGGAACTCCTATTTCTCACTAAAACACAAAACACGTCAAGCAGCGAAATTAGTAATGGCGTCTCACACAAGTTGGCCAACACAGCAAGTTTTGTTTTATTTTTTTCCGGTAATTTTATTTGGCTAAACACTATGATTATTATATTATTCGACAGAGGATAACTTCCTTATCCTGTTACAATACTCATGACCGAATACAGAAACAAAATAAATTTACAAACACTCCATAGATAAACACAAACCGTTAGGCACCACGGTAGTGCCTAATCGCGTCCGGTGTCAAAAAGTTAGGCACCAACGAGGTGCCTAATCGCGCAAGGGGTTAAATAAAGTAATGACTAAACAAGGGTTCTGTTGCCTAGACCACCAGACCAGACCAGGGGGGTTACTCTTGAACGCAAACTCAATCTTAATACAATTCCAATGCGATTAATATGTATCGATACTGGGATAAGTAAAGATAATTCCGGAACGCCATCTCGATAATAATTTGTTCAATCAATTTCCACGCAATGGACGATTTTCTGACAGCCCAAGTTAAAAAGTAAAAATTAGTTCAAAAACACCCGATAGATGTCGTTTTATAAAAGCCGTACCTACCTAAGGGCTGTAATAAATTCTACACTTTTACTTGTCTACCAAAAGAATAAAAAAACAGTAAGTCCTTACCTAATTTTATATTCAGGACATCCAGAACCTATTTCTATTTTGGAATAGAAAAAATATTACGCAGCCATACACGTGCTCTTCATGAACCCGCCTTTTACCATGCGCCATACTAATCTATGCTAAGCGCCATCTATGAAGTCATTTACGAACCAATTTCTTTTTTTTTTTGATCTCGGAAAATCGCCTATTAAATTCCAATGTGGCGCTATTGTCGCTTACAAAAGTGCTATTTCACATTTCTTAGATTTGTGATTGGAAATTGACTAATGCATTTGTGTTTCAAGAGTAAGCCTACTGACACATTCCAAATTCAATAATTATCATCTTGAGAAAAAAACAAATAAAAAAATCTAATGACGAGGCAGTATGGTCTCTAACCTTAGCCTGTTCCTTCATAGAGCAAACCTAAAAAATCAATTCTGTCATCAAACTGTCAATGTCAAATTTAATAGAAATTACAAATGTTCTTTTCTTTCCTTCCTATCGCGTATCTAAATTAACAGAACAAAATTTAATTTATATATCAATTAGAGCAGAATTAGATTTCGTAAAATGACTTCTGAATCAGAGGAAATAGCGCTTAGGTATAGAAGAGCACAGAGTGTGACAAAAGCGGAGGAAATTACTGAGAAAGAAAACAAGGCTCGCAAACTCCAGTTTGATAAACCGTAAGTGCCGGCGATTACCACTAAATAATGATCAGATTCAGTCACGAATGTCACGATTTTCCATTATTTACCAAACTTGTCTGTACTTTACTTATATTAGGTAATATTCAATATGCAATTTATTAGTTTAGATTTGCATCAAAAGCTATGAACAATTTTCAACTTTTTGTTGATTCTTTGCGTCTGTAAGAAGTACTTATTTTAAAATATTTTTATTAATACTCACAGCCTCTTGTATTATTTGGTATGTGCTGTTTATTGATATGAATGGAAAATGACTAGCTTATTTACCCACAGTAGGTACAATATACACTGGCAATATACCTTACCTACTCATTTAATGATTTAAAGTTTATGCCAACACTACACTTGGAAATGAAACACTTGTTAAGGATTAACTAGTGATTTAATAAAATATCAATATTAATAAAAATCAATTGCCAAAATGTTTGTACGCGCATCACTTCAGAACGGCTGCACCTATTTGGGTAATTCGTTTTTGTTTTGTTCGTAATAATTTTCAGGACTAGGTTTGTGTGTGGGTAATATTTTTTTTAAATTTGTCAAAATACAGGATGTAAAAATATCAATATTAATAAAAATCAATTGCCAAAATGTTTGTACGCGCATCACTTCAGAACGGCTGCACCTATTTGGGTAATTCGTTTTTGTTTTGTTCGTAATAATTTTCAGGACTAGGTTTGTGTGTTGGTAATATTTTTTTTAAATTTGTCAAAATACAGGATGTATTTTTTTAAATTTCACACTAATCATTCAGCCACAAACTAAGCATACCCCGAACTATGGTGACTGAATAATGGATAAACATACATAAATACTAATAAACATCCATGACTCGGTCACAAATGCTCGTGCTCACCACACCAACATTTTCCCCTACCGGGATTCCAACCCGGGACAGTGGGTTGCACAGTCAGGGTCACTGACCACTGGACCACCCGGCTGTCGGTGTTTACACACACATGGTTGCGGGCTGGCCACTAGTTATTAATAATTATATTATTGATCTTTTATTATGTAAGTACTAATATTAATTTATTATGTAAAATAAATAAATAACTTTAGGTTTCACAAACCACGGGATTCTCTGTTTTCATGGAGTTCAGAATTCACAAACTTTACGGGACTGGTCAACTGGGGGTTTCTGATGTTGAGTATTGGTGGTCTCCGTCTGTTTCTCGAAAACATATTGAAGTAAGTAATTCATAATTATTAATATTATTATGTAATATTTTTAAACAAATAATTTTTCTGTCACAAATATAATTAATTAAGGCTGTACATTGATGGTATTGATATCTTTATTAGCTTATCCTTTAATTTGTAGGAGTAGTAAATGACTAATAATAAATGTAATTAAGTCTTTATATTTTACATATTACATATTTATGATTATGAATTTTGTATAGATCTACTTTTGTTTCTGAGAACCCTATGCAAGTTCCATTGTCTGGCTATCTCTATGTGACTGCAATTGGTTTTAAGCTCTTTGTTGTTATATTTTTAAAATGTTTATTTACAGATATGGGATACGTGTAAATCCTTTAGAGTGGATAATAGTTTTAACAGGTTATAATGAAGGCAATAACCACCAATATCCATCAATTATATTGTTAATTTGTGAGTATTTCTAATATCTTAATTATTATTTTAACATTTGCAATGAAATATTTATTGAAAATGCTGATTGGGTTAAAAAAAAAACGAGCCCCTTAACACCCATTGTTACGAAAATAACAAACTCTGGATAAACTCCCCAACCTAAAAATTTTTTTATACTATAATAATATATTAAATATATAAAAGTTTCTAGGTAAGTACTTGATAAAATTTGTATATTAACTATTTCTTTATTTAAATAAATAAATAGTTAATAAAATAGCTATTTATAGCTGCCTTCTGTTTCTTTAGTTATTTAAGTACTTAAAAATGTTGTTGGTGAAACCACTGACAATTATTAATAATGTCACATTATCAGTAATATTTGAACAGACATTACAAGCAGACACAAACTATAAAACCTTCATTTTTTATGAACTTGGAGCTAATGTGATTTAAGTGTAGACTTGTTATCAGTACTTATCTAAAGTCGAGGATTAGTTGCAGTTAATCGGTATTATCGGTATTCTACTGTGTTTTATAAAGATAAGGCTGTCTTTTAATATTGAGATATTTCATTATTAGATAATTTAATGTATTGACACATTGTTTATCACTAAGTATTTATTTAAAAATAGTCATCATAAAAAAAAGTCTTATATATGTCATTATTATCAGCCTATTATGTCACATTACAAGGTTTAGAATTTCCTACATGGACATACATCTTAAATGGTATGATCAGGTTGCTTTAAGTCCACCTGGCTAGATACTTCCATCTGCCATAGCCATAATAACTAACAGAAAGCAGTACTCCTTGACACAGCACGTATTGTCAGGAGGTTCCTCACTCTACATCTGCACCCCTTACTACTGATAGCTTGTTAAGTTATTTAGAATATTTTATATTGTAAATAATTTGTTATTATATAAAATATTGTAAAAAAAATTCATAACATGTATATTGAATCATCGTCATCATAATCAGCCTATAAACGTCCCACTGCTGGGCACAGGCCTCCCATGCGGACAATAGCATGTAAAATATTGAATAAAGAGAGTAATAATAGATTAAGAATAATAATAACCATTAGATGAAGGGCAAGCACTTCACAGAATATAATTAATAGAACATTTAAACATTAACTAAAATGTTCTAGACTATAATTGATGTATTTATACAGGGTGTCCCAGAAATCAAAGTCAAGCCGGAAATGGGCAATAGGCCAAGTCGTGTTAGTTACTAGAAAAATATGAAAAAAAATCTAGGTCATGTACTTCTCAAATTATAAGGATTTAAAAATAAATCCTAAAAATTGACACCCTGTGATGATCTTTCAAATCATGTGACTACATATATTAACTTTTGACAGTTTTTCTTCGGTGATGTAACCATGAATAACCCTTCTGTAAATTACAGTTATTTACATATGTTATGTTAATTACATATCTGCCTCAGTTTTAAATAAAATATTAGATTTGTACCCAACATTGATTCAAAATAATTACATCAACCAATTTTAACAGACTGTACTTTAAAAAAAATGTACTACACTGTTTTGGCAAGTAACATTAAAAGATGGCGCGTTTAAATTGATTTTCATCTTTTTTTTTTATCAATATTTTTTTTATATTTAATAACTAACACGACTTGGCCTATTGCCCATTTCCGGATTGACTTTGATTTCTGGGACACCTTTAAAATACTCATACTCATAATTTCTTACTTTATTATTTCAGTTAGCGTGGTGCCAGCTGTGACTAGTTTACTAATAGAAAAAGGAATAGCTGTGGTAAGTTTTAATTTATAGTATTTACAAACAAAAGACTAATATAATATCACTTCACTTCACCAGATAATTGCTTACTTTTGATGACATAATATAAATATGACATTCAAACTCAAACTCATACTAAAAATATATTTATTCAATAAACTCAATTAGTAAGTATTTTGAATCGTCCAAATTTTAACCTACCACTCATTCAGGACGTCATTTTTTAACTGTGGCCAAGAAACCACAGCGCAAAGAAGCAACGACATTTACAAAAAAAAAGTTATGTTGTTACCAGTTCTTAAAATACAATAATTTGTATGTAAAATATACGGTACTTACTATAAATAAATTATAAACAATTAGAAATAGCTTTTGGAGTACTTGGAGCATTTCAGTTCAGAGCCAAGCTGTTTTGTCTTCTGTGTAATCTGACACTTTATAATAAGCTTTTATATAAAGCTTTTCTTTGATAGGGATTTTTAATTTATCAAGATCTAATTTCTGAATATCATTTGGTACTTTGTTGTAAAATCGTACACACAGACCCTTTTTTTTTATAAATGTATTGTGATGCAACTAGCATTATACTTATATCCGTAAATCTTTCTCTGAGAGAGTCACCAGCCTTTAGGTTATATATTGCTCGAATAGCCCTCTTCTGCAGCACAAAGATAGTTTGAATGTCGGCAGCATTTCCCCACAGTAAAATGCCGTACGACATTACACTATGAAAGTAACTAAAATAAACTAATCTAGCTGTATCAGCGTCAGTTAATTGACGGATCTTCATTACTGCATAAGCCGCAGAGCTAAGTCTATTCGACAATTTAGCTATATGTGGGCCCCACTGAAGCTTGGCATCCAACGTGATGCCTAGAAACACAGTGGTGGCATTTCAATTATGATTAAACATTGCAAAGTATAGACACATTGTAATGAATCTTTGGTTTTATATGTGTTATTTTTTTGATTGATAAAATCGACTTATGCTGTTTACTGTACAAAACTTTTAATTTAAATTAATTAATTGTTTTCTTTATGTTCAGGACATTATCTCTGAAAAAATTGGTGTGGGCTTCCAATTATCAAACTTATTATTTGTAATAGTTTTGCCTGTGATAGTTTTACATTACAAGGGCCCTGAATTTAGTTTTGGTATGTATTTTTTCGAACATTTATTCTCTTACAATAATTTTATTGTAGGTACTATTTAGTTTAATACCGCCCTATGAAATTAAGGGTGAGTTTCACCCATGAAACTGAACAACTTTCCCCACGAAACCTATGTGCAAAAATGTAAAAAAAATTTCGAGCTCACATACTATTGTCGTCAGCTGAACGGACAGTTTTGTATGGGAGGTCGATTTTTTTTGTCATTTTTGCACATAGGTTTCTTGGGGAAAGTTGTTCATAAGTGGAACTCACCCTAAATTTCTTTTAAACGAATAAAAATTAAGAGTATATCTATATTTTTCTTTTGCAGTGGGAATATCGACAGTCTGCATGATTTATCTTATCATCTTTCTGAAACTATGGAGTTACGTTCAAACAAATCATTGGTGCCGTACTGGTATGAAAGGAAAAATTGCCAAAAACAAACTGAGAAGGCAGAGTTTGTCGGCGCCCAACTGGAGTAAGTCTTAAATAAGATAATATTTGTTCTATTGTGAAGCAATTTGTTCCTTGCCGCGATACCCAACCAACAATATCGTTTTTTTATTATAAGTGCTTAGGATAGGTACCTACTAGAATATATTATGTCCTGCCCCTTTCCCAAAGGGAAGGTCTCTGTCTAGACAGAGACCTTACTAGAAATCAGTATATTATTTCAATTAAGTAAATGTCAAGAACATAAATTGATGTTCTTCCTACAGTATAGCGCCCCAATTTGTGATAGTAACCATTCACATAGTAATTATTCTTATTAATTTACTATTACTTACCTGTTAGTTACCGCTCTAGACAACGATTAATTTATCGCCATTCTGCTATACATTCGAACAGTCGACCACACATTAAACGGTACAGTTCCAGTAGAAGCGGAGCTCCGCGAATACTGTAACTTTCTAGCTATCCGAGTGCTGCTTATACTCAGTGGCGTATTTTAAGATTCTGCGCCCTGGGCCTGTAAGATTTGCCGCCCCATAAATTAACGGAAAAAAATAAATACTAGTAAATTATAAAATAAATCCAGCAGTATGTAGACGTGGGCTGTGAATGACGTTAATAAATGAAAAACTAAATAGACCATACAAAGAAATAAACCCCATTTATTTATTTACATTTTTTTTCGATGGACAGATTGGTTAACAAATCCTTCAATGACACTGTCATAATATAAAAAGCTAAACTGTTTAAACGTTCTTCGCTTAAACGGTAACGTAGATAATTTTTTATTCTTTTAAGTACGGAAAGCGAACGTTCCGCACTGCAATTTGTCACACCGCAGTGCACAGAAGTATGCGTACTGCTATTTCAGTAAATGGAAATGCTTCCTTAAAATATTTTTTTCAAAAGGAGTCCCTTTAACCTGACACCTACTTTCCGCGTGCATTTGTGCCTGTTACCGACAGTCTCGTCCTTCTGAGCATGGAGTTGGCTTCAGATATCAACTTCGTCACCAGCATCGAGTCCAAGGCTCAAACTGCACCCAAAAAGCTGGGCGTCCTAAATAAGGTCAAGCGATATTTCAAACCGGCACAGTTTTCAACTCTCTAAAAAGTTTAAGTCTGACCTTGCATGGAATATTGCAGTCACCTATGGGACGGCTCAGCGAAATACCAACTAGCTGCACTGGACCCGATTCAACGCAGAGCTGAGAGGCTAATTGGCGACAAGGAACTGGTGAAGAGCAAGTTTCACACCCTAGCTCACCGCCGCAAAGTTGCTGTCTGTCTGTCGATCTTTTACAGACTGTACTTCAGAGAGTGTGCTCAGGAGCTGAATGTGCTCATACCGCCATCCCCTTCCTCCATCGGACATCCAGAGGCACTGCGGGCTACTACCCTTTCTTGGTGGATATTCCTAAATGTCACACAAAGTGCTACTCAACATCTTTTATACTGCGCACAGCAAAGGAGTGGAACTCCCCTCCCTGCATCGGTTTCCGATTAATTATAACCCGTTTGTCTTCAAAGCAAGAGTGAATAGGCACCTTCTGGGTTAGCTCGCTCCATTGTGGATTCTGTCTTAGCCCCTGGGCTTGATTTCGATCAAGAGCAAACCCATTAATAGTAAAAAATAAATAAAAATAGGCGAGCTAGCAGAGCTCGCCCATGGTTTAACGTCGACTGTGCTCGTGCTAAGGCATGTAAACATTCACCATCTGAAGAAAGCCTATAATGAAGCTGCCAAGTCCTGCAAGAGGGTATTGCGCAGGGCGAGATTTCGTCGCATTGGAAAAATTGGGTCCAAGTTGGCATCTCACCCGGCTGAAAGCCAAACATTTTCGTCCCTTTCCAAAGCGGTTGAAAGTAGGTAATTCCTGCCAGCCCTCCACACCGCTGCTGTTAAAACCAGATGGCTCACATGCCGATACTGGGGCTGAGAAGGCGAACTTGTTTGTTTCTCTCTTTGCGCAAAGTTCGCGTCTAGATGTCGCAGCGAATTCACCGTCTAACATACCTCATGATCATGACGTTGGCAGCTGTCCACATACGCCAAAAAGAGGTATTAAAAATCCTGCAAACCTTGGACGTGAATAAGGCGATTGGCACGATGGTATTCCAGCAATCATCATCATCATCATTATCATCCGCCTTTAAACGTCCCACTGCTGGGCACAAGCCTCCCACTTGGACATTAGCACGTGGGGATATTGGGCCATAACCCACCACGCTGGCCCAATGCGGGTTGGTGGGTTGATTGATTAGTAGATTGATTCCAGCAATAGTCCTCCGCAACTGCGCGCCTGCGTTGTCTCCAATCCTTAATCGCCTGTTTCATCTCTCACTGGAGACTGAGCTCGTTCACAAATCTTAGAAGCTTACGAAAGTACAACCTGTTCCGAAAAAAAGGTAGTAAAGCCGATCCTGCCAACTAAAGACCAAAATCAGTCACCTCAATACTCTGTAAGACTATGGAGCGTGTATTCAACAACCGACTCCTGGCATACCTTGAAGAAAATAATGACCTCTTAAGTGACCGCCAATTCGGCTTTCGCCGAGGGCGGTATACGGGAGATCTTCTTGTGTATGCCACTCATCTATGGAGTGAGGCTATAGAGAAACACGGTGAGGCTATTGCAATATCTCTTGACATCTCTAAGGCCTTTGACAGGGTTTGGCACGCTAGCCTTATAAACAAGCTTCCGTCATGTACCTCCATGGACTTCGGACTATGGTTTTCGGACTTTCAAAAGGAGCGATCGATACGTGAAGTCTTAGATGGCTGCACGTCTGATCTTACAGGCTATGGATACCGGAGTTCCTCAGGGGTCTGTTCTGTCTGCAACCCTATTCTTGCTACACATAAACGATCTGTTGGTATACGGAATTCTGGGGTACGCAGACGATAGCACAGTTGTAGACAGATATTTCTCAATTGCAAAGGCCAAGGGTTTGTCGAGTGACCATGGTTGAGCGTTTGTCCACAGCCCTAGAAGCTATTTTTCCGACTGGGGTGATGCTAACTTCAACGCCACCAAAACAGGCGTGTTTATTCACTGCCAAACGGAGTCCCTTTCTACTCGCTCCGACTTTCCGTGATGTATCTGGGCTGAATCTGACCATCTTAGCCTTCTAGGTATGACCAGCTCTGCAAACCTAAACTTCGGCCACTACATAGAGTCCATGGCAAAAACCGCAGCTTGAAAACTTGGCATCCTTTCTAAGGTTAGGCGGTATTTTACACCGGGGCAGCTGCTTTAGATTTACCAAGCACAAGTCCGATCCTGTATGGAATACTGCTGCCACCTCTGGGATGGATCTGCCAAGTATCAGTTAGCCGCTTTAGACTATATTGAGAAGCGCGCTAAGAGGGTCATTGGCGACTCTAAACTCGACGAATCCAAGCTGCAGAGTCTTGAACATCGACGCAAGGTTGCCAATCTTTCGGTTTTTTGATCGAATGCACTTTGGCGAGTGTGCGCTGGAACTACACGAGCTGATTCCACCTTCTCCTTTCTATCTCCCGGGAACGAGATGCGGACTGAGATCTCACCTTTACTCTATCAATATACCACCTATACGCACAAAGCGCTTTGCGTCATCATTTTGGATACGGACAGCTATGGAGTTAAGTCCAAGACAAGAGAGTAACCGTTAAAACCGGGAATGCCAATAGAACTACATCTCAAACATGTTAGAGCTGACGTGTCCGATGAACGAAAGTACTCATCGACCACCAATACCGCCAGCGCCAGAGGAACTAAATACCTAGTTCCGCGAACATGTTTACGGAGTTAGTTCCGTTAAGTAAATGAACGAATCTTGAAACTTACAACCGTTGAGTTTTAGTTATTGTTAATTAGGTAAGCTTTTTTAAATTTCTTTAGGCATATAAAAAAGCGCACAAAGCTGAGTGCGAGGTGCGGCTTGCGCCGCTCCTCGCAGCCTGCCGCCCCGGGCCATGGCCCTTTTGGCCCTATGGTAAATACGCCACTGCTTATACTGGGAGTTACGTTTCATGTTTAGTTATGCAGTAAAGTGTTGTTGGGCACTAATTAACGTCCTCGGTGTTACATTGTGATTATAGCTCTGTATTTGTCTACTGTACTGTGACTGCAGTGGCCTTATGTGTTAGGTAGGTACTTACCTAAACCTTTACTTAGTGAAGAATTATAACTTTGTTAAATATAAAGAATAATTTTAATAAAGTCTATTTTTGTTTTTATTTGAGGAAAACATACTATCAGTCAATGATATTATATTAAAAAGAGGTAGATAGGTTATGTCAGTACTAATATGATTTCAATAATGGACCGAAGCGTCGTACATACGAAAACCTGAGCATGCGCTATACTCACTAAATATTACGATGTTATACGGCCGAGGTAACTTGTCACTTCTAGTCGATGATCTCATATGGCCGCATCTGCCGAGTTAACTTGATCGTATTCTAAAGTGTGAGCAAGATAGCATGACAACTAGTAAGTGCGTAAACAAGACAGATACATGTAGCGCTGTCATTTCGAATTACATGTCAATTTGCTGTCGCACTCTATATTTTTATGACACAATTTATTCTGACATTTTGTAGTTGATAAATAATAAGAACTTAAATCAATTAAAATTTTAACTCACGCCTGCCACTCATGATATATAATTTCATGACCTTTTATGTAGTTCGCATGACACAGGACAGCATATTTTTAATTAATTTTCGGAAACAAATACATGCAAACTGACTCTGTCAAAGTGTCAACACTGCTAACGCTTTTGTGAGACTACGCTTAAGGTAAGCCAATTAGCATAGTTTTCTGTTGCCACTTTTTGGCACATGTAACACATCTACCTCTTTTTATTGTAACATCATTGCTATCAGTGTGTTTATCATACTACACCATACTTGCACTGGATAAATTCGTCCTTCTTCCAAAACGGAAGGGGAGTGTCCATTGAGTTTTAGTGAATATATCCAGCATGTTCTTGAGTTAGTTAATATATATTTAGAGCATTTATGAACTATTCTTACCTTTACGGGTAGCTTACTCAACGCCGCGACAATCCGGATAGATAATAAATATTTTATAGGATCTCGATTTGCTATTAATCGGCATTGCTTCAGCTGATGACCGCGGTGATGCTTGTTCACATTAAGAATAAAGAGCTTTTGTAGTTCAGGGACGTCGTAGTGTTCACAAGTGAGAATTTTATGTCTAACTGCCCCTGTGTCTTTTAACTTTGTTCCAACTAGCTTGAATCTAGCGAGCCTAGTTCCAAAGTGATGTAACTCCAATAATATTTTTACGAATTTGTACTTTAGTGCCTAAAGTTTAAGGTTTACTTCTAAATATAAGTTTAATGTTTGTCTATATATCTCGTTTCATTTCTGATGTTGATCTATGGATATCTATGTATTTACGCGGGGACATTGTTTGAGTTTGATTTTGTGCGAGATCGTGCATCCTATGTTTATATGATCGTAGGATATCACGTTATTTAATTGTTTATGATGTTTACAGACGAATTAGTGAACGCTGAACAAAAGCGTAAGTTTTAAGGTATTTTTACGACTTTTGCTTTTTCTTGTTTTACCCCTTTCTATTTTCTTTTCTTATCTACTTCATTGTATTGTTATGAACTGTTTCAATGTTTTTTAATGCTTGGTTTTGTATTATAATTGTCATCTTAATGCCTGAAGCGATGAAATTTATGAGTTTCAATGTCATTCTACAAATATCTAACGTTAGATCTTATGAACCTACAAAAATAATTCTTAATGCAAGTATACAAAATAATGAAAAGCATCTTTGCTCAATGGATCAGTGATCACCATAACAACTTTATGTCCCAAACCTTTTAAACCGAACTGATTTTGATATTAAAATAATACAATGAACAATAACTGAATGAAATTAAACAATGCATAATTATTATTATCAGAGCTACTAGAGTTATCTTAACAGCCTAAGTCGTAACACCGAAATATTGAGTTCTTATCTTGTTTGATGTCGAAATCGTTCGGGCGTAGGTCGTGCGTTCCATTGCATACATTTTCCCTGACTGTTTTTAACAATCTTAAATTAAGGTTGGTTTTAATAACAGCTTGTCGTAACTTATATTATGCTGTGTTGATTTTTAGGGAAATATTAATATTTTGTTTTTAGTTGTTTACTGAACACAATATAAAATAATAATACTTAGTTGTATGTTACAATGCCCATATAAAATATTTCTCATGCCCGTCCTTTCCAAACAGTCATACATTGTTTGTATTGTATCTAATGTGACTGTAGCAATACTTGCTATTAATTAGCTAGGTGATGGACGCTTTGTATCTTACGCCTCAACGCTTCCTTACGCTTAAAGTTTTTTTTACTTTTAATTCTTTTGGGTGAAGGTTATTTTGTGAGGTGACATTAAATACACTGTACTATGTATAAAAAAGATAACTAACAAGATTCAATACTTACCTTCAATTTCGTAATTGGAGTCCTCTCCTAAAAGGAGCTTAGATTGAAATTAGAAATCCATATGCAATTACATATCTACACACTGTACAGCCAATGACGAATCTACGAGTACTAGCGTTTATTGCCGTCTATTAAATATTTTAAATACTTTATATCATTCTATAGTGCATACGTACTTGTATGCAACTTTTCAATCTCACCGATTATCACATAATTGTAAATTTAAAAAATACACTCAGTGCAAAGTATAGTAAATATCTCAGCATTGTTTACAATTAATTAATTTAAGTACCGTTACGAGAATTTACAATGTAAAGAAGTCACCAGTGAGACTCGTTTAAAAATCGCACCCCAAGGCATACATATTGGCAGGAACCATCATGTTGTCCATCCAGTTTATTGTCGCCCAGCTACAAACAAAAGCAAGTAGCTAAGGCTACGTTTTGACGACACGCAGTTCTGTTTGCGTAGTTTTCTCGCTCAATTTAGGCCGAAGCTCCAGGTAAGAGTTGTGATGTACTAACAACATTATCCGAGTGTGAGTGGCTAATAGCATGGCCAATGATATTGTAATAAAAAGAGCTAGATTGATTATATCAGTATTATTGTGATGTCAGGAATGATCCAAGGCGTTGTCGATACGTACATAAAGCAAACGTACATACCTACACTAAATAATACGATGCTATACGGTCTAGATAACTCAACACCTCTAGTCGATTATTATATATATAACTATATATACCTTGACCGTGTTGTAAAGTGTGAGCAACGCAATTGACGCATCTGCCTCTTTTAATTATAATGTCATTGAGCATGGCTGATCCCCAGAGAGCTTCGACGACGACATGAACGAGGCCATCGCGGCGGCGCGCCTGGTCAAATACCCTGACAACTTGAACCTCAAGGACCTGTTCTATTTTCTGCTGGCCCCCACGCTCTGCTATGAGTTGAATTTCCCCCGCACGACACGGTTAGTCCTGCATGCTGTTTGCCCTTGTGTGTAAACAAGTTTTGTTTTGTGAATAGTAATGTGTTTTGCCTATGTTGTTGTGTAAGCTAAGTCATTTTTGGAAAACTGAATTCGTAGTTGAGATATTAAGCAAGCTCTCTAATTAATCCACGAAGAAATACTGGGGTGTTATAAGTTTAAAGCCCTTGTGTTTGGTATCGCAGCCAACGAACAAAACAATTTATTTTTAATCAGTAAATTTTTAAGGCTGCCCTAGATTCTTAAAGGTTGATTGCCCTACCCATTGTTGCTTGTGGCTTAAGCGCCTGTCATTTGTGTGTGTGCGATTGATATTGACGCTGCAGCTGGTTTTAAAGGATATTTAGTTTTAAGCCAGCAATGACTTTGTAAATGATCTAGAACAGTGTTTCCCAAACATTGTTCTGCCATGGCCCGGTAGTACTCACACTGCCCCTTCGTGACCCACTAATACTTTTAAACCAAAGCTGGTTCCATTAGGTAAAATAATACACATTTATTAACTAGTAA
Source organism: Scoparia ambigualis (assembly GCA_963921215.1). Lineage (NCBI taxonomy): Eukaryota > Metazoa > Arthropoda > Insecta > Lepidoptera > Crambidae > Scoparia > Scoparia ambigualis. The sequence continues at coordinate 18,543,659 of OY992505.1, forward strand.
AAGTGTTTTATTAATACTACATACTTTAAAGTCACTATAGTGCAAAGTATGGAGCTGCTGCTAATTTTTTACTAACGTTAGGAGTCGGCGGCTAGCTGTCGACATGTCGTCGACAAGCTGTCGACGTTTCAACTGCTTGCCACAGGCAGGTCGACAGTTAGCTGACGGCGGCAAACGCCGTCACCTGTCGTTGGCAAGCAGCTGTCAACGTTTCAACTGCTTGTCGCAGGCAGGTCGACAGCTAGCTGATGACGGCAGACGCCGTCACCTGTCGTCGACAAACTGTCAACGTTTCAACTGCTTGTCGCAGGCAGGTCGACAGCTAGCTGATGACGGCAGACGCCGTCACCTGTCGTCGACAAACTGTCGACGTTTCAACTGCTTGCCGCAGGCAGGTCGACTGCTAGCTGATGACGGCAGATGCCGTCACTTGTCGTCGGCAAGCTGTCGACGTTTGAACTGCTTGCCGCAGGCAGGTCGACAGCTGGCTGATGACGGCAGATGCCGTCACCTGTCGTCGGCAAGCTGTCGACGTTTCAACTGCTTGCCGCAGGCAGGTCGACAGCAAGCTGACGACGGCAGACGCCGTCACCTGTCATCGGCAAGCTGTCGACGTTTTAACTGCTTGCCGCAGGCAAGTCGACAGCTAACTGATGACGGCAGACGCCGTCACTTGTCCTAACGTCGACTCCTAACGTCGACTGCAGTTACATACGTCGACAGCAAACTCCTGCTCATGTGTTAGAGCCGGTCTCTTTCGTCATTGTGGCGCGCGCCGCTCACCGCTTACGAATATTTACGATGCGTCGATCGATAGTTAGTATTATTTTTAAAACAAGGCGGGAATGTTGCGACCCGGTATTTTGTTTTGACGGCCCGGCAAATGGGAAACGCTGATCTAGAACTCGTATGTGCAATAGCCGAGCTTCTTTTCACGCAAGTGTAGTAGCTTAAGTAGGTAATACTTAGTACAGCTAATGTTAGCTTAGCCTTAAGTTAGGTAATATAGATAAGTTGTGTGCGTCATGTATGTGTAAATAACAAATTTAATGTTTTAGAATTAGGAAGAGGTTCCTCGTAAAACGTTTGCTGGAGGTTGTGTTCGGGGTGAACCTTGTGTTGGCGCTGTTCCAGCAATGGATGATACCGTCCGTCACCAATTCCGTAGACCCTTTCTCTGAAATGGATCCCATCAGGATGACAGAGAGATTGCTGAAGCTGTCAGTAAGTAATAAATGTTAACTTTACACTTTGACTAGCCAAATTTTCCTTCTAGATAAAGTTACCGCCTTTATAGTCACGTGGGTACCGGCCTCGAATCCATATATTCCAGGTTAAATTCCTAGTGAAGAACAATAAGTCCTCCTACACAGGGATCGGACTAGATGATGACCCAAGCTACATACATTGTATGATCGCCTAAGTTAAACCAATAACTGGCTCATGCATAAATAAAGTTGAAGCACAAAAAAACATTTAACCTTGTAGTTACATTCCAATTGGGTAATCAAGAAATGAAAAATACTTTCAGTCAACTACACATCTTACACAAAACATGTTAAGGGCCCCACACACGATCAGTTCGCCGGCAGACATCGGCCTGTCAGTTAGAAGTACAACGCACGGGCGGCGGCGGGCGGGCTAGTACTGAAGGGCCCCACACACGATCAGTTCGCCGGCAGACATCGGCCTGTCAGTTATTAGTACAACGCACGGGCGGCGGCGGCGGCAGCAAGCGGGCTAGTACTGAAGGGCCCCACACACGATCAGTTCGCCGGCAGGTATCAGCCTCAGAACTGATCGTGTGTGGGACCCGTCAAACGCTTCATAAACTTTATAATACATAACACACTTCTCTATTTTTAACCTTTGTTCCTCCTTATTGTGCGTAGGTCTCATCACGAACCTTACATTAAGATTAGGCACGATCATGGGCCTGTGCCACTCTCGTCCACTCCCTATAACACAAACTCAACCACTATACCTTTAATTGCAGGTGCCGAACCACCTCATATGGCTCTGCTTCTTCTACCTAAGCTTCCACTCGTTCCTGAATCTCATGGGGGAGTTGCTGCACTTCGCCGACCGCAAGTTCTACGCGGACTGGTGGAACTCCAACAATATCTCCGTGTTCTGGAGCACTTGGAATCTGCCCGTGCACATGTGGGCTGTACGACACGTTTACATCCCGATCACGGAGCAGGGCTACAGCAAGGTCGCCGCTAGCGCGGTGGTCTTCTTCATATCCGCCTTCTTCCATGAGTATTTGGTGAGTCTCGTTTGTTATCAGCCTGTGAATGTATCATATATGCAGTTTCTTGCGCTCATTCCTCTTCACAACTAAGCCGTCCTGAATGGGAGTAGATAAAGAGGTGTTTGGACGATTGAAAAGTGCTAATATAAGTTTTTCTGGTGAAATATGTGAACCTTATTTACAGTTAAAGAGAGTTTACGCATTTCGGTTTCCCATACAAACTTCCAAGTCGAAATTTTTAAAAACCAATAAGCCAATTTTGATAAAACTTTGCATCCTGAAGTAAAACACAGGGATCTAAATAGTTTGTTGACATTTAAAAAAAATGTTTATTTAACTGAGTTATTGCGATTTTTAACTTTTTATAGTGGACTTTAAATCGCAATAACTAAGCTACAAAAACGTTTTTTAAAAATGTTTTCAACAAACTATTTAGATACCTGTGTTTTACTTTAGCATACAAAGTTTCATCAGAAATGGCTTATTGGTTTACAAAATTTCGACTTCGAAGTTTGTATGGAAAACCGAAATCCGTAAACCCTCATAAGACCACACTGTTTCGCATAGCGGTGAAAGAACACTACCACCCCCCCTCTCTTCCCTTGGTTGTCGTAAAAGGCGAATAACGGACAAAATACTGCACATATATCCAACAGCATAAAGCGGCGATGGGCTCATCATCTGTCACGCTGAGCACATGTGCAGTCGTTGTTGGGTTAAAAGTAGACTACGGTAGAGGACTACTTTTGCTATCCTCATTGCCTAGTCTCTGACTAACCCTTCGGGTATAATAGTCGTGATTATATGTATTATTTCAAGCAAAATTAAGGCTGTTTTCAGTTTAAGCGTTTAGAGCAGGACCAACATGGTACAAGTTACACTTGAAACAGACTATTTTATTAAAACGACCAGGGTATTCTGGTCTACGTACGACAAACGAACCGCAGCTGTGCGTGTGTCTCAATAGTGTAGACTCTAATCTGAATCAAGAGACAGCAATTCAAATATAACTTGATCCATCCCGCTGCCCCAACGTCCTGCTATATTGAAATCGCCCTTATGGCGAGGTATTATTCCAAGCGCTTCTCTCTCGCTCTCTCAACGGTACAGTACGGGACGGGTGTATCAGCGAGTAGGCGCGTTTTATAGGTTTTTTGCCTATATAAGAAAAAATAATTGTGTTTTTTGTATTCACTAGATAATAAAAAGTTTCTTCTATTGGTAAAAAAATAAGTTATTTATAAATGTATTATCTGACTTACAGCTCTTTTAAAATGTTGACAGAGCTATCGTTGATTTTTTTTTCTATCGAGTGAAGTATTAGGTACCATTCATGTTTCTGTCTTATGAGTCAATAGATAATATGTTCAACTATAATAGATAAGGTGTGAAACCGCAAGAAACTTCAAGGGCTGGTCAGGATGGTCTCATTACCGACTAATGTACGTACCTACTTATCGCCCAGCTGACGCGAACGGGTCAACAGCCGGTCGGCCGTTGCCCGCGCGTTATAATTAATCCTTATTTTTAATTGCTTTTCATTTTATTTTTCTTATGTTATTGCTTTAAAATAAATTAGATACTCAAAGACTATCCAATTAAAATTTACAAAATGAATTATTTAATTAAAAATGAAAAAAAACACAAATTCCTTTTCTGTCACTTTTGTCATGTTTAAACACTTGACCTGACCAGCCCTTGAAGTTTCTTGCGGTTTCTAGCAGTCACCATGAATTTTAGAACTGTATGTTTTAAATTGGTGGCGGTACAACCAATCGAAATTGTTAAAAACAAGAAAAGAGCGCCTCAAAGTGTTTGTCTTTGCGTGTCAGGTGAGCGTGCCCCTACAAATGTTCCGCATCTGGGCGTTCCTCGGCATGATGGGGCAGCCGCCGCTGGCCGTGATCTCGCGCTGGGCGCAGCTGCGGCTGGGCGCGCGCTGGGGCAACCTCATGGTGTGGAGCGCGCTCATACTGGGCCAGCCGCTCGCCATCATGATGTACTACCACGACTACGCGCTCGAGCACTTCAAGCCGATACAGGAGTGAGAGATAGATATAAGCAAAAGAGGGAGATACGGCATACTCATAGTAGAAAATCAAAAAATGGTTTTACTCAACTACACACGTATTATATACACTATTAAACTTTCGCGTTGCATTATAAATAAACATTAAGACGGTGGTAAACGCTAATTACTTTTATCTACGCATACCTTTTTATACTCGAAGTTTCAAACGTATTGTGGTGTGATAGCTAGTGTCGACCAAGCGAGCGAGATAGTGATGAGTTATAACGCTACGCGGGCGGGTTATCAAGCTCTGCGAAGTTCCGCGCGACAAAATGACACGCAGCCACGGTATTCGGGACATTGTTCTCAATTTAAATGCTTGTGAAGTATCTTCCACTTTTGCTTATATCTAGGGCGAAGACATAAGCGACGGTAAACAACTGAATATTGCTGTCTGCAAAACGTCAACGTCATTTATTTTCATTAAAAGTAAAAGTATGCCTAAATAGTAAGTAGGCTATACAACCTTTATACTAATCCAAACTAATTAATATTAAAAGGTGTTTATACCAGCAATATTAAACATATCCTTAATTTTGTAATTATTCGAAAAATATGATTAAGTACAAAAATTAATGTCTTAATAAAAATGGGCATTTCTCATACAATGATACCAATTATTGAGTTCTGATACAAGTCAGCCAATTACATACATGGTTATAAATAGGTGTATTGCAGTTGCTTATTTGGAGCAACATTAAGTAATTTTCTGATAAGATTTCATAATCGGACGTCATTCTCTAAAAGTACTTTAAAACGAAGAACTACAAAAAGTAACTGCTGTGTGGGTTGAAAAAAATGTGGCAAAATAAGATTTATTAATGTGATTTACACTAAAACTCACTAATCACAGTTATTGCAAATTATAGTTAAAGCTTTATTTTGTATGTAAGTATTTATAATTTATTATGAGTTACAGTAATAATTGTGCAAAATACATTTTAATAAATTGCAATCTTTACATAATTGTGTTGGTATACTCTATTTACATTATATTCTATTGTACGTAAACAGTGCTTTGAAATTAACTGCATGCGTTGTTGTTTATTATTATGTTAGAAGGGCGATTCCCATGTGGCGATAGCGCCTTTTTATGTGTCCAAATTATATCTTAGTCGGAACAAGTTAAATGTAAATAAACCTTTCTTCCTATTGAATAGTTGTAAGAAAATTGGTGCCAAATATTTTAGAGAGATTTTCGCAAACCACATGACATAATTTTGGTTTTTATTATATAACTTTAATAAAATAATAATATAAGTAGTAGAAACTATATTGAGATATCTGTGCACAGTGTAGAACAATTGTCGTAAACTACGGCAAAACTTTTTTAAATCGTAATTAAACTTGATATTGTGATGCTATAACTTTATTTATTTTACTTCTTTTATACAAGATAATTTTAACCATTTCTGTAGTTATCAATAATAATTATCGAGGGATTTATTATTATTGATTAAATTTTTTAAAAAGATGTATGATTCGATTGTGCCAAGCCAAGTATTTATTAGTAGTTGTATATTTTGGGAAATAATTTAATTTATATTAAAGGGTTTAGGGGTTCTAAGTGAATTTATGTAAACAACACTGCAATAAACTGGATTAATTAATGTTATTCGCGCACCTATTGTAATGCACAGCATGCGGCGTAAAAAAACGTCAGGAGCAAATGTTATAATGTATTGAATGTTATTATGTAGCTACTATACAAAATGTTAACTTTTAAGACTGAAAGTGCCTTTGTCGATTGATTTATATTGTAAAATACAATTTTATTTTCTATTTTTTGAAATTATATTGTTGTTTTTGATATGTATATTATTTTACTTACTTATTTATAAAGCTTTTGCCTTACGTTACTACTTGTGAAATCAAGTTTTTTATATTTGTATAAAATATTTTATTATTAATTATTATAGCGAATGGAATTGATATAAATATTAATAAATGAATAATTAAAAAACTGTTTTTGATAAACCTATGGTTTTATATGGTAGATAGTGTAAAAATGGGTGATATCTGGGCGATTCAAAGATTAAAACTACATAGCCAACATCGATCTGTGAAAAAATATTGTCACAAGAAGATCAAGAAGTCCGTGAACTTAATACCTACTCAACTTTAGCTTATGCAGATATTGTAGCCTTGTCTCTCTCATGAAGTCATACCCAAGTAACACACATAGGCTGAATACTAGATGAATAATGGATTATTGTGTACTTAGCGCTGAATAAAATTACTGAATAAAAGCAGAGTACCATGCTATTCAGCCACTACACTGCTTAAATGGGCACAAATTATTTAGCTTTAGTTCGCAATTGCTGAGTAATATCATTATAGGAACGTTATAATGTGTACCTACGCCTGGCGTACTCACCATGGAATTCTGTTACTTTAAGAATGCCAAAAAACTGTACCCAAATAGTACCAAATAGTGCCCAAAGGAAATAAATAGTACCCTTATGGTTCAAAAGTTATAGACATAGTTTGGTGAGTACGCTAGGCGTAGGTTACGCCTAGCGTACTCACCTCAGTTTGGGAAATCTGAGCAAGCTACAACTTTAATTAGTATGTCAAAAAACTGTACCCAAATAGTACCAAATAGTGCCCAAAGGAAATAAATAGTACCTTTATAGTTAAAAAGTTATAGACATAGTTTGGCGTAGAACCTACGCCTAGCGTACTCACCTCGTTGCGCGAAAACAGAACCAGCAATGGCTCTCATTTCTATCTCAATAAATAGTAGGTACCGGAAATAGTACCCTCTAAGAGTGTAATTGTTATTTGACTTTTACACTAGAAAGTCATTAAATTTGATAGCAAACTTCTACATACAAAAATTACGTGTGGTACAGTCGAGCACAGTGAATTCTAAAATATTATTTTTATTACCAAAGGAATTGAGATTGGAATAACTATGGAGTTCACTAATAGACGACGACCTAAAATAAAATAGGTACATATTTAATAACAGTAAAGTGTGGCCAGTAACAAGGGTGGCCAAAAAAGGGGGTCCTGAGGTTGGTGTGTCTGTCTTTGGCACCGTAGCTCCTAAATATCCTACATTTGGATGCGGATTTTTTTATATGAAGGTTGGATTTTAGCGGTGATTCTTACTTCGACTATAAATCTAGTGATAACTGTTATAAATCACAAAATTTGTAGTCGAGGGTGAATAAGACCCACTCCAACTTATATCTATGTATTAAGCATTGCCTATTTATGATTTGTTGATCGTGAATGACCGCCCGCCCACGACTTTGTCCGCGTGAACCCTTTATCCCGTGACGAATTTCCAAAAATGTTCATTTTTATACAAACCTTGTCCCGACAATTACAAATACAACAAAAAAGAATTAGCCAAACTGGTGCAGCCGTTCTGATGTGATGCGCGTACAAACATTTTGGCAATTGATTTTTATTAATATAGAGACATACCTACATAAATAGCAACTGCACACGTGCTCAGCGTGACAGGTGGTGAGCCCATCGCCGTTCTAAACTGTTGCATGTATGTGCAGTCTTTAGTCTCTTAGTCGCCTATTACGACAACCAAGGGAAGAGGGGGTGGTAGTATTCTTTCACTGGTAACTAAGTAGGTACGCGACACAGTTAAACACTTTATACAGTCCAGAAAAATAAGAATATGATTTAATTTGTTATTCTACGATTAATAAGAAACAAAAACGTATTTCTGTAAGTAAGTATATATAATATATTCATACTGAGTAGGTACCTACCTAGCTAATGAAAGATCAACTGCAAATCGACATGAACATAAAATGCTATTACAGATGAAATATACAGAGGTACTTACACATTTAAAGATCACTCACATCACAATGAAACAAAATTCACAAGTTTTTTCATTAATTGTTTCACAAATTAACTAAGTATTCGCAACGCAAACCTTTGCGGTTGCGGTGGCAACGCAAAGTAAACGACTAAAAAAATCGGTTGCCGAAAACTATGCGTTCCCACCGCGGCGTCAAGCAAATTGTTGTGAATTGCAATATTGATCTAATAATAATACAAGTCAGTTTGTAAGTAATTAAAGTAAAAAGTGTGATAAGCGCCATCTATTGTAACTTGTTCATACTAAGATGCATCGCTGTCGCGCGTCGATAAGTTGCACTATGATTAACAAAAGTAACAGATTGTTCTCGCACAATATTGAGCTTTCAATTTTAGACATAAGGCAAATAGCTCCATAAATAGAAGGTGCTTTTACTTTATGAAATCCGGCAAAAATACGATAGTCAATATTTTGGAAAACATGGATCTTCTTTATAAGAAAAATAATTATAATCAATTATATAACTGATATTAAACTTCCTCGTTACGTATATACACCTATTAATTTCAACAAAACTAAAAGTAATATGTAGTAGGTACATAATATGAAATTTAATAATATTAAAATTATTATGAGTTCGCCTGTACCTCATGTCTATGTATGTAGAAGTTGGCTATCAAATTTAATGACTTTCTAGTGTAATAGTCAATTACGCTCTTAGAGGGTACTATTTCCGGTACTATTTATTGAGATAGAAATGAGAGCCATTGCTGGTTCTGTTTTCGCGCAACGAGGTGAGTAGGGGAACATGGGATCAGTGGATATTTTTTTTTTCTAAAGCAGTTTTGTATTCAGTTTCTGCTTTACTGACAGAGGTTTTTAATTAAATATATGAAAATATGTTTAAACTTTAGTATTTTTTTTGTAAAATATCAGTTTTAATTAATATTTAATTTTACAAGATTTTTTTTCTAGCACAGCAAATTGATCCATTGTGACCCATTAATGGGTCACATTGAATCAGGGTTTGAGTTACAGTGGATCGCATGGGGGACTGTGAATCACAAGCGTTTAGTAGTCAATAAAACGTATTATAGTAGGTAAGCAATTAAACTCTTTCTTTTTTTGCAAAAAAAAATATTATCAGTCATTATTTTAATCAGTCTTAGTTGTAAAATCCCAATATTAAACTTAAGCTAATTAGTAAATGAAATGTATAACAAAATCGGCTACCACTACGATTTGTTTAGTAGAACATAAAATTTACCTTTTTGGAAAAACTCTTCTAAAACAGGTAGTTATAAAATAATAGAATAAAAATGAACAAAACAATTATAAAGGAACTTAAATCGCCGTATAATTACTTAAATATTCAAGCTTTAATACGATCTTCATTCGAATCGATTCATAAGTAAAGCGAATCGAATCCTTTAGAATGAGATCGTATTCACAGACAATGTATTAATTTGTTATGATAAGAAAATTCTTAATGAAGAAAGATCGATTACAAACGAATGCCGACACTATATATTTACATCATTAGACCCCAATGTATAAGTTGCAAAGTGAAGCAAGTTGATAAGCAAAAATAATGAAATATGATGCAGGTAGAAACTTAGTAATGGACCGTCCCTTGATGAAAATGAAAAAATGAAAATGGAAAAGGTTTACTTCAACAAAATAGGATAATTCAGGATTATACAGTGTAACTCATAAAAAATTACATCCTACTTTGTTGTCAAGATATATCAGTACTTTACCTGTGTACATCAACACTAAAAATTTTTTGTTACGTTGATGCCAGTACGATTAACAAGAAAAATAGCCTCATCTTATCCTAAAGTTACCTACATAAAATTTAGTTAGTTAAGTATGTTATATTATATAAAACAAACATGTAAAAATATGAATATGAATATCCATTCATAATATATAATATATTATGTACATGTTTTTATCGTTTAATTACTTAAATTGTCTGTCACGTGGCATGTTGACCTGTAAACAAGTGTACTTTGAAATTCATAGCTTTTTGGGGAACAGTGAATCATGATCCAACGAACCCCATTACCGCATGATTCACTGTAACCTATTTACCAAAAAAACAAATATTTTTTTTAACAAAATATAAATCGTATTTACCACACAACTTAACACAGTTTTATAAAATTAGACACTCATACCACATGAGTAACTATTCATGTGCTCATACTACAGGTGAATAGGCAAAGATTTTAAAATATCTAAATGACTTTGAACCAAAGTAATCTCAAATATTACGTAAATTATTTTGTTAGACTTAGGTACCTACTGACTGATGCGCTGTCGCGCGACCTTCCGTTGTGATTCCGTGACGGCGACTAGTCGGGCGGCGCGGGGTAGGGGAGAATGTTAGTGAAGCCAATGCACGTATGCTTGAGTGCAATAGGTACAGATTTTTAACAAACGATTCACTGAGACCCATGTCCCCCTACGCTAGGCGTAGAACCTACGCCTAGCGTACTCACCAAACTATGTCTATAACTTTTTAACTATAAAGGTACTATTTATTTCCTTTGGGCACTATTTGGTACTATTTGGGTACAGTTTTTTGACATACTAATTAAAGTTGTAGCTTGCTCAGATTTCCCAAACTGAGGTGAGTACGCTAGGCGTAACCTACGCCTAGCGTACTCACCAAACTATGTCTATAACTTTTGAACCATAAGGGTACTATTTATTTCCTTTGGGCACTATTTGGTCCTATTTGGGTACAGTTTTTAGGCTTTCTTGAAATAACAGAATTCCATGGTGAGTACGCCAGGCGTAGGTTATAATCGCAGATAAGGTGTAACAGGTGGTAACAAGGCAAAATACTAGCAAATTAAGGAAACACTAGTTACCCTTTATTTAAACAATTGTCGTCTATGTACGCTTTTATATTTATAGTTATTAAGTTCACGATTTGTTCTGTAAGAACGTTTATTAATACTTTTTGTGACAGATGATTTATATTTATGACAGTGAGAGAAGATAAGTTTTTAAAATGATTGTATGATATCGGTTTAGGTTCCTTTTGTTAATAACTTCATTATTTTACGTGAAAGCTAGTGGGAATTCAAAATTACTGTTAGAGTATACATATATTTCTAAGAATATTTTCAAGCGCCATTGCATAAATAAGTTTTTACTATAAATTATACTAAAATAAACACATTTAATCGAAAACATTTCGGGTAAAAATTGATTGATTGTGTCATTATTCTAGTCTGTCACCAATAATCACATTAAAAATATTTATTTGTAATTTCTTACTTTACTAAGTTCGTGTTAAATAAATTGTTGGTTCGAGAGGCACTAACATACGACGTGGTTAGGCGGGAGGTAGAAAGGACTTACCGGGAGCAGGCTTTACGAGGTCGCTGGCACCGGGACACGAGCTGACGGGCGGCGATGTAGGCGATTTGATGGTCACGGCACAGCACAAAGTCACTTTACCTAATCACAGGCACTATCAGTAAGGGCACTCCAAGGCAATACAGGGCGCGTATATCTGTGCGTCTTGCGATCAGCTGTTTTGTGCGCGCGGGGAAGCTGGAGACGAACTCGACGCGGTCTCCTTACGAAGCGAGCGGCCGCGGGTCGCGCAGCGGTGGCGCCGCGGCAGATAGGCGGACGCGGTCGTCAACAACCGTTGAGTCAACCGCCTTACAGATGGCGGTATAATTTAAATGGGCGTCCCGGCTTTGGCGGGAACATCCTCCGGGGCCCAAGGTGGGCTCATCCAATGGGAGCCTGGCGATCCGGAATACAGGTCTCCGAAGATGTCCATTCGCGGTGTCCAGGTCTACCACCCGCACGACGCCATCCTTCCCAGGCAGGGTGCGAGCAATGCGCTCCAGTCTTCATTGGAGGGCAGGCAGGTTGTCCTCCTTGATGAGGACGAGCTCGCCAACTCGGGGAGGGGAGGATGGGGACAACCATTTGGAGCGGGTTTGGAGGGTGTGAAGGTAGGACCGGGTCCACAGCGTCCAGAAGCGCTGGGAAAGGGCCTGTACATTTGGAATCGCCTACGTGTGGAAATCGGCCTATCTTCCACGGATAGTTCGGGAAGTGCCGTTAGTGGGCGGCCTATAATGAAATGTCCGGCTGTCAGCATCATCATCAGCATCATCAGCCTATAAACGTCCCACTGCTGGGCACAGGCCTCCCACGTGAACAATAGCACGTGGGGATATTGGGCCATAACCCACCACGCTGGCCCAGTGCGGGTTGGTGGGTTTTAACGGCTGCCATCTTACGACAACAACCGGGACCAACGGCTTAACGTGCCTTCCGAAGCACGGAGGAGCTCGAGATGTTTTTAAATTTGGTCACCCATCCAGCGACCCGGCATTGCGAAAGTTGCTTAGCGAGCAAGCTCGCAAGCCGAACGCGCTAGCCGCTGCGCCATCGAGCTCCTGACCTCCGTCCGGCTGTAAGCGGCTCAAAGTCTGAAGGATCAGACGAAAGTGGGTAGAGAGGTCTAGAGTTAAGGACAGCTTCGATTCGTGCTAAGAGTGTGAAAATTCCTAGAATGTGAGGTGTTGTTCGCCAATTACGCGATATAAAAGTTGCTTAGTTGATTTTATGTTGATCTCATGTAACGCACCAAACCAACCCTTAGGGACGTTTAATAACCAAGTAATGTGCTGACCAGCGAGCTTGTGCGCAATCGTGTCATTATTCGAGGCAAGAAAGTTTTGTACTTCAATGAGCTGATTTCTAGCGCCTACATAATTTGTACCGCAGTCCGAGCGGATGAGAACCGGGGCACCGCGGCGTGCTATAAAACGCTGTAACGCCGCGAGGAACGCTTCCGTGCTGAGGTCCGAGACCGGTTCCAAATGAACCGCCTGAGAGGCACACGAATATACAAAAGTACGCTTTTAAGAGTTTAACATTACGTAGGGTACTAGATTTAACGAGGAATGGGCCGGCAAAATCGGTCGTGACTTTACTAAATAGGTACTGGCTGAGGCGTAACTCTATCGGCTGGCAGGTCGGCCATGAAGGGCGCTTGCGGCTGGGCCCGGCATCGAAAGCATCTAATGCATTTAAAGACTCGTTGTCTAATAATACGGCGCGCGGACAATATCCAAAATTGTTGGCGTAGGATTGCGTGTAAGGTGTTAGCGCCAGGGTGGCAGTGTATTTTGTGGTAGTGGTCAATGATGAGGTCTACAAGTGGGCTAGAGCTGGGAAGTATGAGCGGATGCTGCGCGTCATATCGGATAGACGCATGGGACAGTCGTTCACCAACTCTAAGGAGCTCATCTTTAATGAGAGGTGACAGCCGCTGGAGTCAGACGGAGCAGATTTTGCCAGTTTGAAGGCGGTGGATGTCCTCTGCAAACTCATTGTGCTGAACACTGCGCACCCAGTAAAGTAGGTCCTCTCTTCGTTCACTGACGTACAAGGGGCCTGAGCGTCGCGAATCTGGGTGGTGTCCGCAGTTGTGCAGAAAGCGTTTTAGACAAGCTGTCACTCCGACGAGCTTGTCTAGTGAACTGAACCGAGTGAGCAGGTCAAAGTCAAGACCGGGCACTGTGACCAGTGACGGGACGTGTTTGGGCTTAAGGCCGGGCAGGGCGTGATGGCCCAGAGCTAAGGGCATCGCAGGCCAAGACTCACAAGGCTGTCTAAGCCACGTGGGAGACCACCATAGGTCGTGGGCTGACAGGGATTGCGCAGACATCCCTCTGCTTGCGCAATCTGCCGGGTTGAGCTCGGAAGGTACGTGTCGCCAGGTACATTCTGGTGAGCCTGAGCTGATTTTGACTACCCTGTTGGCTTCAAAGGGTTGAAGACGGTGAGGCGGTGTATTGAGCCAGGCCAGGACTATCGTACTATCTGACCAACATATGTGTTGTTGTATACTGATATGGGCCGATAACTGAACCGACACACGGATCATGAGCTGGGAGAGTAGGGTGGCGGCCGACAACTCTAACTTGGGGATTGTGAGGCGATTCTTGATTGGTGCGACTCGCGACTTGGCGACAATCAAGTGTACCAAAGTATCTCCGGAGGCATGGAGCTCATGGAGATAAACAACGGCGGCAAACCCGGCTTCAGAGGCATCTGCAAACCCGTGAAGCGAGTATGCAGCTGAGCCTTTGTTTGCACAAACGTGCCGAGGGAAGCGAATGCTAGACAACAGCGGCAGATCCTCTGAGATGTGGTGCCACTCCGTTTGTACTTCAGAGGGAGTGGGCTCATCCCATTCCAGCTTCAGTAGCCATAATTGCTGAAGCAGCAGCTTTGCGCGGAAGATAACGGGAGAAACCCAGCCGTTTGGGTCATAAAGTGAGGCTACGGTGCTTAAAATAGACCGCTTTGTGACATGTGTGATGGGGGGCAGAGAGTTGCGGTAGGTGAACTCGTCTGACTGAGGGCTCCACTGTATACCCAAGACCTTAATGGACGTGGACTCTGGGTTCATGTCGAAGTCCTTGGGCATGTCGCATTGGTTGTCGGAAAATCTCTCGAGCAGCTTAGGCGAGTTAGATGACCACTTACTGAGCTGAAAGCCGCCTAGGTCTAGCAGACTTATCAACTCGTCCTGGAGTGCTTGGGCGGATTCAACTGTGTCATGACCACACAAGATGTCATCAACGAAGATAAAAATTATTTCTTTAAACAGCTCCTTAAGGGAGTCACGTGATCCTAGGTTATATATGGACCTTATTGCTCTTTTCTGTAAAATGAAAATGGTTTCTATATCTGCTGCTTTACCCCAAAGTAGTATACCATAGGACATAACACTGTGAAAGTAACTAAAATAGACTAATCGAGCAGTTTCCACGTCTGTAAAATGCCTAATTTTCCTAACAGCGTAAGCAGCTGAACTAAGTCTCCCCGCAAGGGTGCTAATATGAGGGTACCACTGTATTTTTGAATCTAAGGTAATACCTAAGAAAACTGTTGAATCAACAAGGTCCAACAGTTCACCATTCAGTTTAATTTTATTTCCTATAATATTCTTTACGTTAGGTAGAGTAAAATTTATACATTTGGTTTTCTTCGCGTTTAATTGAAGATTATTAGTAGTAAACCAATTCAACACATCTGTTAGGGCACTGTTGATGTCATCAAAACTATTTTTATTTCGATCAGTCTTAAATATCAAAGATGTATCGTCAGCAAACAAAACAATATTGCAAAAGTTTTCCGCATAAAATGGTAAATCATTAATATAAATTAAGAATAAAAATGGACCTAGTATTGACCCTTGTGGGACCCCCATTAGCACAGAAGATCCGGATGATATGGATCTGTTCACGCTAACTTTTTGGATTCTGCCGCTAAGATATGATTGAATCAATTTCAAGGCATCAGAGTGCACTCCATAGTGTTTTAGCTTTATTAAAAGGGTGTTGTATTCAACGCAATCAAAAGCCTTGGAGAGATCACAAAACACTCCAAAAGCATTCTGCGATCCCTCCCAAGCCTCAAATATGTGTTTTAGCAGAGCTACACCAGTATCAGTAGTAGACCTTCCCTTGGTAAAACCATAGTGTTCACTGTGAAAAAGGTGGTTTATAGCGAAGTGGAAGCCGAGTTAATCTAAAATAAGTTTTTCAAAAACTTTACTAAGAGTAGGTAAAATCGAAATAGGCCTGAAATTGCTCGGGTCATCTTTACAACCCGATTTGAAAAGTGGCAGAACTTTGCTATGCTTCATGAGATCTGGGAAAACTCCTTCGTCAACACAGCTATTGAATATGACTACAAGAAAAGGCGCAATGGACTCGATAATATTATTAATAATTTTTGTTGAAATATCCCACAAATCACAAGTGTTTTTTATTTTTAAAGATTTAAAGGATTTAAGTACGTCTTTACAGTTTACGTGTTTAAATTTGAACACTTCATTACACATGGGTACATACTTTTTTAGCAGAATCTCTGCATTACTTGGTGAAGAGTTGAGTAACATAGTTGTGGCAATTGGTATATTTGTAAAAAACTGTTCAAAAGCATCAGCAACTTTATTGTCTTCACTTAAAAAGCTATTGCCTATTCTTAAAGAAAACTTAGTATCACGTGGCTTTATTTTACCAGTTTCGCGGTTTATGCAGTTCCATGTTGCCTTTATTTTGTTATCAGACTTTTTAATTTTTTCACTAATAAATAATGACTTGGCACATGCACAAGCCTTCCTAAAAGTTTTCGAATACTTTTTGATATACTCTAGAAAACTAGGACTATTATTATATTTTTTCTGCTCATATAAGTCATACAACTTAGCCCTACTTTTATGCAAACCAGCTGTAGCCCAATCCTTAAATTTCATTGAAATATTAGTTTTAAACTTTATAATAGAGAAAGTTTTATTAAATTCACCGTTTATAAGATCAAAAAATGCTTGTAAAGAGCATCTGGATTTTCCTGTATAAATGGTAAACATGCAAGTTTAGCAGTTATGTTATGCTTGAAAATTTTAACCCGTTTCTCTGTCACTGGCCTACAAGATATTTCTTCTGAGTTAGGGTGTCCATATTCAGTAAAAGCAATTTTTTGCCCACAGTGATCTGAAGATAAATTAGTTAGTATGAACTTAGACTCAGGAGCAAAGTTACAAAAAAAATTGTCTAAGCAGGTTGCAGTGGTTGCTGTAATTCTAGTCGGTTCTCTAAATTGGTAATCCAAATCAAATGATTTAAACAACGAGATTAATCTTACACTAGTTGAATGACTGTCTAATAAATTTACATTGAAATCCCCACAAATTACTATTTTCTTTTTAGATTTACAAATCTTCTTAATTACATCTTCCATAGTGGCTTCAAAGACACTAAAATTACCAGAAGGAGGTCGATATACACAAACAATTATAAATTTCTCTAACTCGACACATGACAGCTCAATAACGCGTTCAATAGAAAGGGAAACTACATCCTTTCGTTCCGTAATCTTATGTTTACTGTAATTAACAAATATTAAGGATCCGCCGCGAATTGCATTTGCTCTAGTAAAAGCACTGGAAAGCTGAAAGTTTTTAATATTAAAAATTAACTGATAATCTTTAAGCCAGTGCTCAGTTATACATAAAATGTTTATATCTTCATGTAATAAAAAAAGTTCAATTTCTAACTCTTTGCCGGCCAGGCCCTGCATGTTTTGATGAACTATTTTAATTTGGATAGGGCTGGCTTTTGTCTTACCTCTTAGTTTAAACTAGAGGTTGTGATAGACTTGCGAAGAACCTGAGCGGCTCCAGGGTAGCGATGGCCTTCATCAACAGCTAGCTGAAGCAGAGTGCGGATTGCATGGTATGGGCTTGATCTTAAGCCGTAAGTGACTGTATTGAGGGCGTAGGTGAGCAGAGGGTGATCTGGTGAGGACCGCCATAGTATCAGCTGATACCGTCTCTGGTCTGGAGCAACCAGCACATTTCTGAACATCCTCTGGATGTCAGTGCTGAAAACGACTGGATGCGTTCTGAAGGACATGATGATGTCCACAATGTCCTGTTGAAGGGCGGGGCCTGTGTGTAGGCATTCATTTATGCTGACACCATTGGAGCTTTTGCAGCTACCATCAAAAACAATGCGCTGCTTGTCCGACCCTGACTTATATACGCCATGGTGAGGGATGTAGAAGTGAGGTTTATGGGCGAATGTATTTGGGTGACAGGGAGCCATGTGCCCTAAGTCGATGTATTCGGCCATAAAGTCGACGTATTTATAACGCAGAGACGGGTTCGCCATTAGCTTCTTCTCAATATTGAGGAATCTGCGTAATGCGATAGGGTGAGTTTTACCTAGTTGAAGGGCGTCCTTTAGAAAGGGCAGAGCGACCGTATATCTGCCTGAGGGATCGCGTGTAGTGGTAGAGCGGAAGATTTCCTCGCATTGTTCCTCCAGGGGATCATTACGAGTGTGAGATTGAGGCAGAGGCTCCTCAGACTCCCAGAACCTTTCCAGACTCTGACGTATGTCCTGGGCTGATTCAGCTGAGTCTGGTTGTGAGCTAACGACGTGAGCTGAGTTAACCTGCTGCGCCGGCTGCGCATACAAGTCCTCAATGGGTCCTATCAACGCGAAGTCGAAAATCGTGCCGAAGGCTATGGGCTGCCCGGGCCCAACGAGACCTTAGTCCCGTCCAACACCTGGCCAAGAACGTCCGGCCCCAATAAGAGGTCGATCGGGGCTGGTGTGTGGTAAAGCTGATCAGCCAATGGCACGGGTGGCTGGCCTAGTATGTGGGAAATGTTTGGTACCTTCTCTAAGGAGTCTCGCAGTATGCAACGTTCTGTGCGGACGCGTCGATTAGTAAAAGTGTAAATCGGACACGTATCGCGGCGCGTGACGCCGCTCGAACAGTCACCATGAGCGACAAACTCGTGGTAAACGAGCTCCTCGCCTTCCTGCAACAGAAGCTGGACGTGATGGACGAAGTGAGTGCGGTGCAGATCTGCAAGTCCAGCTTCAGCGAGGAAGACGTATCTGCAGACAAGAAACTTTTGTTTGGGTCACTGAACAAAAGCGACCGAATGGTGTCTCATCGGCGCGTAGGGACACCGAAGAGCCTTCAGGAGATTATAACGCTGCTGAAAGAGACGGACCCTGACGACGTGCCAACGTTTGTGGCGAGGGACCTAAATAAGCTCCCTCCCGTCACGTTCGATCACGTCGACGTAACCAGCCTCCTGAAGGACATCGTGACCATGAAGGCGGGCTTGGCGGACGTGGTGCTGAAATACGAGGCATCACAGATCGCTGTGAGTGAGTTGCGCAAGGAGGTCGATAGTTTGCGCGCATCACTCGCAGTAACTAGGTCAGTCATCGATGACTCAAACGTCAACACGCGGCGCGGTGCATTCGTCAATGCACCGCGGCTGAGTTTTGAGTCAGCATTCTCGACGCCAACCTCGTCGCCCACGCCTTGCAGCGCTGACGCAGTCGTGGCCCTCGCGCGGACGCCGGCTCGGTGCGCTCCGCAGTCGCCGGTGCCGGCTCCCCGCGCCCCGCAGCCGCCGGCCCCCCGTGCCGTGCAGCATGCTGACGCCGCGCCCCGCGCGCCGCCACCGCCGTCCCGCCCCGCGCCTTCGCCCGCGGTGCCGCACGTGACGGATGTGCCTGAGCCTGTCACCAAACCAACAAAGCCCAGCCGTCGTGACTACGCCTCTGTTGCTGCATCCAACTTAACAGCTCAGAGAATGTCAGAGCGTGACACCATGGATCTAGACGACGACGGTTTCGTCAAGGTCCAAAGGAAGAGGGCACGCCGTAACCGGCCGAATCAGAACCGTTGCGGCACCGCACTGACAGGGCCCCAGTTCCTGTTGCGCGCTGCGACGCCGACCACGCTGATGTACCTTTTGCGCCTGCACTACACCATCACCGTGCAGGATGTGATAGAGTACATCAAGACGAAAACCAACTTCCTTCTGAGGGTGGAGCCGCTGGAGTCGCGACACAATGTCAGTTTCAAGGCAGTTGTGGTGCGAGTCCCGACAGCCATGCTGGACACTTTTATGAAGGAAGACTTCTGGCCGAAGGGCGTGATGTACCGGCGTTTCCGCGGGAGATTGCCCACCAACACCACCGGAGCAGCACAAGCCAGTGCTAAATACTAACATAGTTATAAGTTATATTTACTAACAACAATTGTTTATTTTGTATGTATGTTAGTCTGTAAGGTATATATTATATGGGCCTCATTGTATTTTATACCATCTATACATTGTATGTTGCCTGAATTAAATTAAATTATAATTATTATTATTATTATATAAGGGAAGGTAGTCAGTGACGTTTTTTAAAATATGAGCTGTGGCAGTGATTGTAGGAGTATCATTGTGAGTGGGTCGGCATACTATTGTTATTTCCGCTTTTGACTCATGTTTGTGCTGATTCCCAACTCCTGTAATTTTTAAAGAAGTGGGTTTTGATGGCAGGTTCAAAAGTCGTGCCATGCGTGACGTTATTAATGTCAGCATACTGCCACAGTCCAATAAAGCTCTGGCTGTGTGAAGATGGCCATGTACGTCCGCGACTCTTAGTGAGACGGTTGGCAACAAAATGGGTGTGCCAGTGGGCACAGTAGGTGAGTGAGCTGATTGAGTATCAGCTGAAATTGTATGAGCTGAGTATGTATCAGCTGTGTGGGCATAGGTTGACTGGGCATGGGCTAATGGGACATGGGCTAAATGGGCATGGTCTGAATGGGCATGGTCTTGTTCTACCTCTTCGCTAGGGTGCTCCGTGATAGTTGCGAGTCATAATTGCTGGCGGCGTTCGCGGGGCCTACCTGGCGAACCGGACCTGGGCGGGCTGGCTCTGTGAGCAGAGCTGGGTTGCACCTGTTTAGCATGTGCGGGTTCGTGCCGCCTGCTGTTTCTGGGACGCTCCCTTGAGTGCTCTCTTAGCTGTGGTGGGGGTATGTGTACTGACGACGAATGAGCTGAGTGCGTTGGGTCGTCTGGTCGATGTAGGGACGTGTGGTGGTTGGAGCTCCCACAGTCCTTGCATGCCCCCCTTGACCTGCACTCGCTCTCGTAGTGAGGGCCGAGACAACGCTGGCAGCGCTCGCGTGCCTGTACAAAGTCCCAACGGCCTTGTGTTGGCTGGGTATTGTACCATCTGCACGTCATGAGCCTATGTCCCCTAGTGGCACAATAGGGACAGTAGGACGTCGAGCGTGAGGAAGAAGACGAGGACGATGATGAGGAGCAGCTTTGCTGGAAGGCCGAGTAAACGGGGAAGGGCTGACTGCGAGCCGGGGAGGTGGATGGGCGGTGACGCATTTGCTGCGCTGGGCGGAACGGCTGGTGAGTAGGCTGATCATAGGCGCGGTGAGGCGATGGAGCTGAGGAGCGGCCGCGGTAATGGTCGGGCTGTTGCTGAACCATCTGAGCATAAGTGCGATGGGGCAACTGAGGAGGCGCGCGGCTACGAGAAGGGCCGGGCAGGGCGTGATTGGGCTGCGGTTGGGCTATGTTGGAGAACTCTGTCTCCACACAGCGCGCGTGCTCCTCGAGGTAGGAGATGAGGTCGCTCAACGTGGGCAGGGTGCTGCTAGACTCGTGTCTGCGTCCAAATAACGTGCGGAGCTCACCCTTAAGCTTTCGCACCACTATCGACACAAACACGTAGTCGTCTCCTATGGGCAGATCCAAATTACTAAGGGCACACTGGGCCGACATGAGCGGAGTGAGGAAAAGTATGCGTATGTTAGAGCGCGTGTGGATGCTTGGCAGCCCCAGGATTATGTCGACGAAACTATCGATGAGAACCCGGCGGTTCTCGTACCGCTTGGTGAGGATGTCCATGGTCACGGCAAAATTTTCATTGGTGACCTTTAGGTGGGACACCATGCTTAATGCCTCACCGCTGAGACTTGAGAAGAGATAGTGGAGCTTGACTGCTTCCGACAAGGTCGCCATGTCGTCAGTCAAACTCCTAAACAGTGCAATAAAGGAGGGCCAGTCCTCCACTTTTGAGCTGAACCTGGGCAGCGCTATCTTGGGGAGGACGGCTGTAGGCGTATTGACGCCGAGACTGGGCTGAGCGTTATGGGTTGGGGATGACGTGGAAGAGGTTGAGATTTCCTCCCTAGCCATAAGTATCCCCAGGTACGCTCCGGAGGCTTTTGTGTGGTTCTCAGTGTATGTCCTCTCAATCCCCTCATCTAAGTTCTCTTCGTCGAGAATGTTGTAGTATACTGAGTCCAGCTTGTCCTTTACGCCTTGTACTTGTGCGAAACGCACGTTAAATTCCGTTATGGAATGTTTGGTGTCGCCAGCAATGATCCTTGATCCCACCTCTAGGAGCTGGAGTATAGCTTTGGCGGCCTCCCTAAATATCGCGGCTTGTGACTTGGTCGGCATCGCGATGAATAAAAGGAGACAAAAAAATAAAAAATAAAAAAAAACAAATTTAAAGGCAGTAAAAAGAACAACATCCTGTATATATTCTATAGTTGGGCTGGGCGTATTTGTTTACTAAGGTAAGGGCAAATGGGCTAAAATTAACGCAACAATAAAGAAAGCAAAACTAAGTTGGGACGCCTTGAATATGTCCCACGGGTGGACAAACGCATGTGTATGTGTATGTGTATGTCTGTGTTTATTGAACGCGCGTACGTAATACACACATCAAAAGTGTCTAGGGATCAAGCATTTTTATGCGGATTTCTTGAGATTGAGATGTGGCTTTGTAATAAATTTATGATTTTATAAATTTATATGGATCCTTTTTGGTGCATTTCATAATTTGAAACAGGAACTTTCAATCAATTTCTAGTAAAAGATGAAAATCAGCTGTCAATATTTTCCCTATAAAAACATACAACGCATTGAAGACATTATTAGTGCTACTGTTTCCCTACTACTGATTAAAACCAACGTTATTATGGAGCGGCGACGTCATTTAAGCAGGGAAGAAATGCTCAGAGCCGTGGGAATGATAGAAGCTGGTTCACGGCAACGTACTGTGGGTTTAGCTCTGAATACAAGTCAGAGTGTTATCAGTCGACTTTGGACACGTTACCGAAGCACTGGTACCGTGGCTGAGCGCCATGGAGGACGGTATCGCTGCACCACACGGAGACAAGACCGATACATTCAAATCACAACTCGAAGAGCTCCAACAATAACCGCCATGATGTTAGCCGTGAGGCTTCATCACTCTTCAGGGAACTTAATTAGCGACCAAACAGTCAGAAACCGCTTGCATGAAGTGAACCTTCATTCCCGAAGACCGCTAAGGGTACCACCTATAGCAATGCACAATCGTAGGATTCGATATCAATGGGCTCTTGAACACAGAAATTGGGCAGAAGAACAATGGCGTTTCGTGTGCTTTTCTGATGAGTCTCGTTTTGGTATGAGACCGGATACAAGACGTATACGACACTGGAGAACCCCTGGACGCCAACAGCGATTAAAATCCTGCCAGGAAGTCCATCCTTATAGTGGTGGAACCATCATGGTATGGGCGGGTATTTGGATCGGCGGAAGAACTGAGTTGATTTGGATCAGAGGCAACCTCAACGCTCAAATTTATGCTGAGACGATTGTATCAGACGTCATCGTTCCTCTACAAGTGCAAATCGGTCCCTTATTTCAGTTAATGCATGATAATGCACGACCGCACACCGCAAGAGTTGTAAGACAGACTCTCGCCGCAGCTAACATCAATGTCATGCCCTGGCCTGCTCAGTCGCCAGACTTGAACCCGATTGAGCATGCATGGGATATGCTACAGAGAAGAGCTCTGCCGAATATGGAGGGTATCCAGTCGCAAGAAGACCTTTTTTTGTTGTTGCAACGAACATGGGCGGCCATTCCACAGCATGATTTGGATGAACTCATTTTGAGTATGCCAAACCGCAGTTCTTGTGTTGTTAGTGTTCGCGGTAGAAACACGGATTATTAATTGTTTAAGTTACCCAATAAAATTTTAAAGAAAACTGTTATATCAGTCTTTTTTTCGAACTTTAATGTTAGTGGTTCAAATGTCAAAAATCCCTTTATTAGGAAAATGGCAAATTTCTTTATTAATGCAAAGGTGACTTGGTTTATCGTTACTGTAGATAGACAAACGAAAACACTTTATTTGATGAATCCTTAAAGAAAATTTTAATTAATATCAATCAGGAGAAAAGTTATTGCAAAAATATATGTTGATCCCTAGACACTTTTGATGTGTGTATTAGCCGATCGCAAAAGGAAAAAAAAATAAAAATCACGTCATCCGTAGCCCACTAGTGGGCAAACGCATGCGTAGTCGATGGCGGCGCATTCAATCAGCCGGGAAGGCGTTAGGAAAAATAAAAGAAAAAAAATCTAATAAAAAGAAAGTGTGGGATACGTTGTACGTAGCCCACAGTTGGGCAGACCTGTAGCGGAAACTAGCGCGAAGAATGAATCGGCCGCAAAAAATAAATAAAATAAACAAATAATAAAAACTTAATAAAAAAATTGGGACACTCTGTCTGTGTCCCACAAGTGGGCAAACGTGTGTAGAAGCGAAGACGACGCACGCAAATAGCCGTAAGCGATTTTGAAAAAAACTGATGAAACTGAACGAAACACACTAAGCTCATGTGGTGAGCATGCACAAAGAATGAGCCGATCGCAAAGGCAAAAATTAAAAACAAAAAACAATATATAAAATTAACACGAGCGAAAAAAATATAGCACGCTACTTGGCACGCGTGGTGAGCATGCACGAGAACTGAGCCGATTTAACAAGACAAGAACATAAAAAAATCATTAAAAAATAAAACGGGAAAAATAACAATGCAATCTCTCGTCATAATACCAGTCACCATACAAATACAGCATTTATTAACTAAATGCGAGTGTGTTATACGTAACAAGAATTATATGTGCAGATAAACGTATCGCAAACGTAACGTAATAGTTTAACTACTAATTTACCGAACAAAGTATCATTAGGCAACAATCGTTTAGGTACATAAGCGCGCTCAGATCACAACAGCATTGTATGACACCATAGATCTGTGATCAGACAATCGGATGCATACACGAAATCAACATTAAAACAACGTGCAGAAATAATTGCGTTAAAATAATTTTGTATCTTGTGTAGTCGCAATCCTCACACAAATGATTTACGACTACCCGACGAAATTTATATTGGGGCAGGGTAAAGTTACGTGAACAAATGAATTTAGAAATGATGGCACGAATTAGATTATGGGCGGAAATAATTATTTATAGCGGACTGTAATTGAATGAGCTGATGGAACGTGAAACCAAGTTATGGTGAAATGGGAAACAGTTTACTGGTTACGGGAAGGTCGCCGGTTTTTAATATTACCGGTTCGAATGACCATTTATGTTGGTGCGAGAGGCACTAATGTAGTAAAACGCTGCTGACCAGGATAGATATTCTTTATTCTTCTTTAATAACCAATATTTTACATTTAGTCACACACAGTATAAAGTATGAACACCGTTTAACCGTCCGCACAGTACAAGCGCCAAAGCCAGAATGCCTCACTCACCGAGTCACCGACTGCCGTCCTACTTCTCCCCCCCGAGTCCCCGACACATGACATGTGTCAAATCAAAGATTGTCAATAGTTCTATAGATTTAAGTATAGACTAAAATTGAATTAAGCAAATGATTTTAAATAAACCTTACACTCGTCCATCCTGACCTCGTGCATGTCCTCATCACGTCCTCATACACGGTGCCAGGAAGGCGCGCTAATATTCAAGACATTAACCAGACCTTACACTCGGCGAGTAAGTACTTACATAAGCAACCAATACATTAACAACTTATACATAAAACAAAATAATTAAAATATAACCTACTAATATCCTGCAAACCTATCCAACTCTTACATGATTCAAAAACAAATTAAAAGTTACCAAATTTCCTGTGTCTTAAAGCAAATAAACTATTTCATTTCATTGTAAACCCCTCCAATTCCCACAGGATTATTAAATTCTCCTAGCCGCAAACCCATCCAAGTCTTGCGGCTAGGAAAACACCGTATAATAATCCTGTAAACACCAAAATTTTAACAAGTTATTACATTCTTCTAGCCGTACACCCATCCGATTCTTGCGGCTAGAAAAACACCGACTTTAAACCCATCCAATTATCTTAGTTAGAAAACAGGATCACTGATAACCTTTTCTTTACAACCATCGTTTCATATAATAAGTACACTTATGTTCATTTTTAATAACAACATGCTCCGCTAATGTTTCATTTTACTAACAATCACTTGACAAACATACATTTGGCAAATCGTTCTCTTTACATATGTTTTGAATTATATTTGATTATTTATCCATCCATTTATGCATTTTCCATATTATAACATTTAGATTCTTATGGCAAATTCTAAAATACAAAAAGTAGTTTTTTTATATTATAGTTTTTCTTTACAATACCTTAGTAATAAAACATTTGGTCATAGTAAACCATACTAATTACGGACTTGTTTTCAGCGAGCAATTTACCTAGCAAAGAGAAAACGTATATCAACAGTACCTAAGCAAATAAAATAAAATTACAATAAATTGAATTCTTTCACACGTAACAAATAATTTGTTGGATGTAGTATTGTATATTGTTACCATAGATCGGAATAGGCAGGACCTATTTCTGCACTTTTGCAACGACCGCCGAATATGGATATTTTATGTCCAGACAAACATTGTTATTTATTTAAAATGCCATAAAATAATATGAAACAAGTGATTTCTTATCATTTAGTACATCATACCTTTTGTTATTGAATTACTTTAAGTAATTTTATGGTATCAATTTCATAATCACTTTTTCAATTTCAATAGCGTGTTAAACTTGTAAATAGCACTTTCAGATAATAATATATAACTGCGTGAATAGTGTTTTATATGACTAACCCATTATTAAGACAAACAAATGAATACGGGAAATATCTCTCTCTCTAAAATTTAATTTCGGAAGCTTATCTATACATTTGATAATTGTCGTTTGAATGCCAATACCAGAAAACTCCACCCACTCCGATCCATGACCATTACCTAAACTGTACACAAATCACAGAGTGTCAAATTAAATGAAGAAGAACTTTTATGGGATATTATAAAGACAAACGATAACAATTAATATTTAAGCCACCAATGAATCTTGTAAAAACTCATCCTACGTTCTTACAGGATTATTAATCCAACCAAATAAGAAATGAATCCACACCAATAAGAAAACACAGTCCCTTATGTGAACCCATACATTTCTCCCATACTTCTCCCATTGTAAATTATAATAATCTCTGCTAAGTCATCCACTTCTACTAGGGATTCTCCGTACAATTGACAAACCGTTTGTTCATTATCTTCAAATTAGTAATTAATTCATAAATAAATATTAAGCAATAAGGAAATTCATCCATTAACTACATTTTACGTTACATAAATCATATAAGCTCCTTTAAGTTAATCGGATCATTATCGTATTTTTCTTTTTAGCGTTCAATAATGTATCCCAACCAAGATTCTCATTGAATTCAACAATAAAAATTCTAATGATTTCTATTTTATTAAACATCTATTGTGCAAGAACATACGGACACATGTACACTTTTAAACTTTCGTAATCTATTTAAACCTTTGTTGGTCGAAGATTTAAACCAACATATTTAAAATAGAACAAAAATAAAAATTCATAAAATAAGTACTTCAGTTGTCTAATTATACTATCTCTAGCGTTTCATTGTTATTATTTATCATGTGACCCATGTGTAAAATTCGATCAACAACTGCCACTGTCTTGAGTGTTTTAGTGCCTGTGATCTGTGAGACCGATTATCGAACCAAACCTACATACGGTCATTTTAAAAAACTGTGACTACCAGGTACGGTCCTGTGGGAATAAAGAAGTTGTATAGGTACCTAGTCTTCCCCTTATTTCCCAAAAGAACAGAGCAGAGCTTTTAGGCACCATCACGTGTTTCTATTTAGTTAACGACTGTCAAATGTGCGCCGGTACTTCTAGGAATTAGTCCCCAACCACCAGGAATATAATATCAGCTTCTACATTATTAATTTCTATACGAGCGCTAACACTTCCAAACGATAGTAAGTACAATTTAATTTTCAAACCACTTTTAAAGTCAATATTCATGATCTAAAGATTTCCAACTTTAAGCCCAGGAATAATGAAAACGTTATTACAAAACTAAGTTTGAGTCTGAAGTCATGCATGATTGCATGAACCATCTACGGTGCTGCAGATAAACCCACGCGTTTTCTAGTTGATGATTTTATTTATGTTAACCTACATCATTATGATAAATATTAAAATCAGACTAGTTGCTATTAATTGGGACTGCACTTGCAGACAAACCAAACTTTTAGGCTTTGCAAAAACCAAGTTTTGTAAATACTAAAATAAAAAGAAATTGTTTGAACCGAAAAACATTTTGACGTGATATTAATTTGTTACGAAACAATTTGCAATAAATGAATTCGACCCCGACTTTAACTATTAACTATTTAAATCACCGTCAAATATTAAAAACCATTTACATTGCTGCACAACCATTTTCAACAGGATTACATACTATTTCTATTACTTACAGTATATTTTTTTTGTGTTTCATTGTTTTTACATGAACACACTATACCTTATAAGAGCGCATAGCGCTTTCAACCTAATGCAGCAAAATAAACTAAGAACACTCATAAGTATTTTCGGAGGTATTTTCATAATTCTGACAAAATGTTTAAACAGTATTGAATCACGTGCGCACAGTGACTGCAACGCAGCCCCACTCACGCTAGCTAGAATCTAGATAGTGCTTTCAACGATATAACTCTAGTCTAAAATGAAAGTTACATCACAAGTCTCACATCAATTAGGTTGAAATACATCCAAAAGGCAAATTGTGACATATTTTAACTTGTGATTCACTCTTAACCTGTTGTATGACTAGTAAACTAAATAATTTAACTAAAAAGAAGTATGAACATCTAGTAAAACCTGTGAGTAAAACGAAACGGTAAACTGAATGATGATTGTAGGAACGAATGTAAAATTAGCATCTCACGTTTATTAACTGTGGATTATCTGATTAAACCCTGGACTATCATGTGTTATAGAATGTCTTGGCTTTGCACTAAGAACACATTTAAACCCGGCATGACTCTAATACCGCGACAAACCCAGACCCTTTATTATTTATTCATCTAAATACACACATCAAAAGTGTCTAGGGATCAAGCATTTTTATGCGGATTTCTTGAGATTGAGATGTGGCTTTGTAATAAATTTATGATTTTATAAATTTATATGGATCCTTTTTGGTGCATTTCATAATTTGAAACAGGAACTTTCAATCAATTTCTAGTAAAAGATGAAAATCAGCTGTCAATATTTTCCCTATAAAAACATACAACGCATTGAAGACATTATTAGTGCTACTGTTTCCCTACTACTGATTAAAACCAACGTTATTATGGAGCGGCGACGTCATTTAAGCAGGGAAGAAATGCTCAGAGCCGTGGGAATGATAGAAGCTGGTTCACGGCAACGTACTGTGGGTTTAGCTCTGAATACAAGTCAGAGTGTTATCAGTCGACTTTGGACACGTTACCGAAGCACTGGTACCGTGGCTGAGCGCCATGGAGGACGGTATCGCTGCACCACACGGAGACAAGACCGATACATTCAAATCACAACTCGAAGAGCTCCAACAATAACCGCCATGATGTTAGCCGTGAGGCTTCATCACTCTTCAGGGAACTTAATTAGCGACCAAACAGTCAGAAACCACTTGCATGAAGTGAACCTTCATTCCCGAAGACCGCTAAGGGTACCACCTATAGCAATGCACAATCGTAGGATTCGATATCAATGGGCTCTTGAACACAGAAATTGGGCAGAAGAACAATGGCGTTTCGTGTGCTTTTCTGATGAGTCTCGTTTTGGTATGAGACCGGATACAAGACGTATACGACACTGGAGAACCCCTGGACGCCAACAGCGATTAAAATCCTGCCAGGAAGTCCATCCTTATAGTGGTGGAACCATCATGGTATGGGCGGGTATTTGGATCGGCGGAAGAACTGAGTTGATTTGAATCAGAGGCAACCTCAACGCTCAAATTTATGCTGAGACGATTGTATCAGACGTCATCGTTCCTCTACAAGTGCAAATCGGTCCCTTATTTCAGTTAATGCATGATAATGCACGACCGCACACCGCAAGAGTTGTAAGACAGACTCTCGCCGCAGCTAACATCAATGTCATGCCCTGGCCTGCTCAGTCGCCAGACTTGAACCCGATTGAGCATGCATGGGATATGCTACAGAGAAGAGCTCTGCCGAATATGGAGGGTATCCAGTCGCAAGAAGACCTTTTTTTGTTGTTGCAACGAACATGGGCGGCCATTCCACAGCGTGATTTGGATGAATTCATTTGAGTATGCCAAACCGATGTTCTTGTGTTGTTAATGTTCGCGGTAGAAACACGGATTATTAATTGTTTAAGTTACCCAATAAAATTTTAAAGAAAACTGTTATTTCAGTCTTTTTTTCGAACTTTAATGTTAGTGGTTCAAATGTCAAAAATCCCTTTATTAGGAAAATGGCAAATTTCTTTATTAATGCAAAGGTGACTTGGTTTATCGTTACTGTAGACAAACGAAAACACTTTATTTGATGAATCCTTAAAGAAAATTTTAATTAATATCAATCAGGAGAAAAGTTATTGCAAAAATATATGTTGATCCCTAGACACTTTTGATGTGTGTATGTTTGTAATGACGTTTAAGTTTTGTTTGTCTTATCTAGTGAAGTCTGCAGAAATCTCTCTCGCAGCAGCACGTCGACCCATTGGGATCTTTAATGCAACCCCGTCCTATCACTATTTTTAAGCAATCAAGTATTATTTACAAAATCGACTTTAATCCTATTTTCACTTCCAGGCCTCACAACACAATAGTTGGATTGATGACCAAATCTATCACATGTGAGACACAGTATTATGGGAGGCCCGCGCCCTTCACCATTATGTATAGCAAAACTAATCAAAATTAATTGCCGCTGTCTAGTTAGGTCTTCTACCGTCATTGTTAATATCATAAAGCCCTTGTTACTATCACATGTTTATCCATCCCCTTAACTGTCATGAAGACTCCCAGGGGCCGCCAACAACTGGGCCTCCACCGTGTCCGGTATTACAACAGCTGAGCCACAGTATAATATAATAGTATTCAGCATTACGTCCCCTCATTAATCGAAGTCGCTCCCGCGCATCCTCGCAAGCCACGGCACGACATTATCAACTGTTTTGTTGAATGCATAGAATATGATTTGAATGTTTATATTAATCTATAACAATCTATAGACGCGAAATATATCTCCACTTATTATAACTATTACCACAGCCTTAGCTTCTAATACTGTGCTATTACTGTCTGCAAATAAAGCTGATACCTACCTAGTACTTAATTATTTTAAGTTTTTATTTATTTCGGGTCGTGTAGCGGCTCACTAAAAGAATACTGACACCCTCTCTCCCTTGACTATCGTTATAGGCGATTAACGGACTAAAGACTACGCATCCATCAAACAGCATGGAGCGGCGATGGACCTACCATCTGTCACGTTGAGCACATTGCAGTTGTAATTTGCTGAAATGTGAACTATGGCAGTGGACTGCTTCTGCGGTCCTCACTGCCTAATTTTATCCTTTGGGGATAATAGTCTTGAATCTATGTAATTTTCTCGTGGTCACCTCTTTGCTTACTCCAGCTGTCCAGCTTAGTAGGTAGGCGTGGAGTAGTAACGTAGAACATTGCCCGAATACCCACACCTATACAAGCTCTGCCCGCCCGGACTTCGGTCTGTCACGGTCACATTATCTAACTATTCATCGAAATCTATATTTAATGGAAGCTAATTTATGTCGATAAAGATCCAATAGTGCCCACCTGGGTACATACATGACCTAGACCAATTTACATATTTTAATAATACGATATAGCTCTGTAGCCAATCAAAGTAACTCTGCCACCCAACAAAGTATCGTTCTGAAGATTCTAGATCTTGGAAATGCTATACATCTATTAAACAAAGCATAAAATGCACCTCTATTAAACAAAGTTTTTACTCTTCTGGCCGGCTATAAAAACTTACAATTAATTACTTTTCAAATAAAGCAATATACCTACTTTACCGATTCACAACTTCTTCTCCAACCGCCCGGATATCTCGCTTGCGTTCTAACCGTTCGTAGCGCCGATTCCCGCTGTGCTGCACCACGCTACGCAGAAGGCTCGACTCAAGCTGTCCCCGTCGTCGTCCCGTCTTGCTCCATTATCTGGCGCTCGAACACAAAACAAAACTTGTATGAGTTTCCTCCTTCTACCAAGAAAATGCAAGATATCTCAGAAACGGGGCGTCCTAGCGCGAAACGGACGAAAATTTCGTTACCCTTTAAGGAACCCCACTGAATTGAACATACACTTAATTTTAACCTCAAATGACCTTGACCTAGACTTTACAACTAAACTGCAATCGGTAGGGTATTATAACATTTCTTAGCAAAAACAAGAGGGTACTATTGTATTTTAAATAGTAGTAGTCACCTAATTTAAGTCTTTTGATGAAAATCTAAAATACCCAGCGCAGATATTAATAATTAATTATCTCAAAACAGTTTTAGTCAAAATATCTTTGATGGAATCACAAATAATTTAAAGCAGACCCAACCATACCATAACGAATCATGATTAACTTAATATTTCCTGCCTATCCTACAGTATGCTTTCGACTAGTATGCTGTCCCCTGCCAGTCTAGACAAACCCCACTCTCAAAAGACAATCTCCACCTGGTATTAAATCGGCTTGTGCACAATTCTACCAGGCACATCCAGTTAGTTCTGGCTTTACCTTCAACAAGGTATGAAGATTGACCCGAGAAGGAGACTGCCCTCCTCTGACAAGATTCCAAACACTACACGAAACCTCCCTACATTTTGTCTAACGAATCATGATTAACTAATTATTTCCTGCCTATCCTACAGTATGCTTTCGACTAGTATGCTGTCCCCTGCCAGTCTAAACAAACCCCACTCTCAAAAGACAATCTCCACCTGGTATTAAATTGGCTTGCGCACAATTCTACCATGGCACATCCAGTTAGTTCTGGCTTTACCTTCAACAAGGTATGAAGATTGACCCGAGAAGAAGACTGCCCTCCTCTGACAAGATTCCAAACACTACACGAAACCTCCCTACATTTTGTCTAACCATCGGTGTGAAAGGCTTTTTTTTTTATAATTAGTTGCGGGTAATTTCTAGCTGAATTCAGCCACCTCACAGTCGAGTAGTTATGCATTAACACTGCTAAAGAAAAACGTTGTCGAATGTGAGCATGTACTTACCACTTCTGATTTGTAGTAAAACGCTGCTGACCAGGATAGATATTCTTTATTCTTCTTTAATAACCAATATTTTACATTTAGCCACACACAGTATAAAGTATGAACACCGTTTAACCGTCCGCACAGTACAAGCGCCAAAGCCAGAATGCCTCACTCACCGAGTCACCGACTGCCGTCCTACTTCTCCCCCCCGAGTCCCCGACACATGACATGTGTCAAATCAAAGATTGTCAATCGTTCTATAGATTTAAGTATAGACTAAAATTGAATTATGCAAATGGTTTTAAATGAACCTTACACTAACATACGACGTGGTTAGGCGGGAGGTAGAAAGGACTTACCGGGAGCAGGCTTTACGAGGTCGCTGGCACCGGGACACGAGCTGACGGGCGGAGATGTAGGCGATTTGATGGTCACGGCACAACACAAAGTCACTTCACCTAATCACAGGCACTATCAGTAAGGGCACTCCAAGGCAATACAGGGCGCGTATATCTGTGCGTCTTGCGATCAGCTGTTTTGTGCGCGCGGGGTAGATAGCTGGAGACGAACTCGGCGCGGTCTCCTTACGAAGCGAGCGGCCGCGGGTCGCGCAGCGGTGGCGCCGCGGCAGATAGGCGGACGCGGTCGTCAACAACCGTTGAGTCAACCGCCTTACAGATGGCGGTATAATTTGAATGGGCGTCCCAGCTTTGGCGGGAACATAAATAAAATTATATATACCAGTGTAGATATTAAAGGTTATACAGAATAAAAAATGGTGGTGAAATTAAAGAGCGATGTGAACCGTTATACTTCAACATTACTGTCGTAGCCCGCGTAATGGGGTCTGCTTATTCAAACTTAGCCGTAATAAAGTCTTACATGTGAATCCATATACGGCAATACACTGATTACTGGCTGAATATTCGTTCGAACTAGCATCGATAAAATGTGTGATAAAATACACTTTTAAGGATCCGCATAATATAGACTGATCCATTTTAGAGACTTGTTACGTAAATGAATTGATCCGTGACAAGATTCACGGGGATATACTTATTTAGTCATCACCAGATTAAATCAACTGATGTGAACCTCTATTAAGCAATATACGTTATAAAATACTCGAAGTGCTCTTTAAGAGTAATAACACAGTATAAATATGAGCATGAATGAAGACGCAGTGTGGGCAGGCCTCCAACAAGGTGGTCCGACGATCTGGTGAAGGTCGCGGGTAGCCGCTGGATGCAAGCAGCACAGGACCGGTCGTGGTGGAGATCCTTGGGGGAGGCCTTTGTCCAGCAGTGGACGTCTTCTGGCTGATGATGATGACGATAAATATGAGCTAAAGCAGTAAGGAAGCTACGTACAAACGCTCGAATCGACGCACGCCCACAGACGCACGTCTTTACAGGGCCCCTAAGCGGACATCGCAGTGCTCTCAGTAGCGCGTGTGGCGTCAAACCGAGTGTTCGCTGTTGCATATTGAAGGCTCTGTGCGCGCGATTTTTAAAAATACCGCAAGTGTATTGCGTAGTATGTGTGCGGCGGCTGCTTCAAAACCGGAGCTTTCGTTTTTTAAACTTCCTGCTGATGTTGAAAGGTAAGAATGATTTATTATTACTGAATAAAAAGCATTTTCTTTTAAATAAATCGTTTGGTTGTTTAGGTGATATTTGGAGTACTTACTAAAGTGTATTTTTTGAGCGCGCGTTATTTTAATGATGAAAAATAATTAGAATTGATACTACGAAACTTCATCGTTACTAAACTTTGCTTTGAATATCGATATCTGAGGATCTGTGTGGTTTCTGACAATGAATCCGTTATTAGAATGAGAAAAAGTAGCCGCCATACTAAACTTTTTAGTTATTTAACCGATTGCTTTGAAAATCGATATCTGGGGATCTGAGTGGTTTCTGACAATGACTCCGTTATTAGTATGAGACAAAATAGCCTCCATCTTGAACTTTTTAGTTTTTCGACCGATTGCTTTAAAAATCGATATCAGGGGTTTTCAAATAGAACACATTAATTGTAAAGTAGCTGTATTAATTTATAAAGAAGTAGACAAAATCAGTTTTATAGTGCCGTGTCCATGTTTGCCGATAATTTATTTAAAAAGCTATTTATTAGAATGAGAATTTTTTACACTATAAAATTTAATAATAAAGCTTTTCGAACGTGTCGTAGCAGGCGAAAGTATTTTTCAGTGAGTAATTAAAAATAACTAACGAAAAATAAAGACTTCTTAAAATGTTAAAGATTTTTTAATTACACAATTTTGTTTGTAAACTAGTAAATTCATTCGATTATTTGATCATTAAAGAACCCAAATAAACGTTTTGATTAATAATAGAAAAATTACCTTTTAATTTTATAAAAATTAAAAGTGACAACCCTTAAGCTTTGCTAGTTATCTCAAAAAAAGCGCTAACTAGCTGAGATACATCGCTAACTAAACAAAAACTTTTTCAATTTTACAAAAATAAGAAGACAACCCTAACGCTCAATTGGCGCGTAGGTATATAAAACGAGAAACAGGCTAAGCTTCCGTACTGCTTTAGCTCATATTTATACTGTGGTTTTAAGAACGTTCAGATGGACTTGTAAACAGCCACTATTCAGTCGTAAATAATAGCAGTATAGATACGGATAAACGGGGAAATTTTACACCATTTACTGAATAACACACGAAATGTACTCCTTTATATATCATATATCTGTGTAACAGTACACATGTACTCCCTTTAGAAGGCAGCGTTTAGAGGTACACATTTACTCTATTATACAGCATATGACATATTGGCCACTACTTAATTGCCCTTATTCAGTAAGTAGGCTTGAAAATTTAAAACGGCTGAATAAAAGCGTAGGTTATATACCAAATAAACGCATCTTGCTGATTAAGGGTGAAGAACATCTACCATTATTTAGTTCTTATTCAGAATATAGCTCCTTGTGTACTAATATTCAGCTTAAGGATCACCAGTGAATTATAATAACGGTTTTAATACTCTGTAAGCAACATTTATGACCACAAGTGATTAAATATACAGCTTTCTGTTTACTTGGGTAGTAACAAAGAAGTCAAGAATTCAAAATATTGGTCAATCCTAAAGGAATGCAAAAGTTAGGTACAATAAGAAGTAGGTATATTACAAGAATGAACAAACGCGTCACTCCACGTCCTCTGGTCGTAGTAGTAGTAGTAGTTTGGTAACTTAAGCACGGTCTTGTAGGGCAAATATGTAATTATTCAATTCCTCACACTAATAGTGTGACCACGAGTCTTATGGCAGGGTCCCACGACCTATCTGAAGACAAGCAGCGCCGCGCCGTGGGAACGCTTTATTGCAACGCCCGGCGCGGCCCGTCCGCAAACGGGCCGTGGGATCGGCAATGCCTGTCGCGGCTTGGAGCGGCTTGGCGCCCCACGGCGCGGTGCGGCGTGGTGCGGCCGATGAATCGGACAGGCGACGGCACGCCACGGCAGGCTTCATCGGATGCGTTGATTCCCACGGCTTGTTGGCGCGGTCGGGCGCGCTCTGGCCTGCCAAAAATCAGGCCGTGGGACCG
The DNA here is from genome assembly GCA_963921215.1 of Scoparia ambigualis. Lineage (NCBI taxonomy): Eukaryota > Metazoa > Arthropoda > Insecta > Lepidoptera > Crambidae > Scoparia > Scoparia ambigualis. The sequence goes on from OY992505.1 coordinate 18,580,232, forward strand.
CGGCTTTACGTTTTAATAGCTTACTATTAATTACACCGCACAGTGTGACCACGAATAAAATAAATTCCTGATAGTCGCACCAGTGTAACAATCTGGTGTGACCACGAGTCCGTCACGTTGACAAAAACTGACATAAGCCTCTTCAAAGCAAAATCAATCATATTGATATTTTTAAAGTTTCAGACCTAGTCATTTAGTTAGAGCAATGTTTTAATTCTGCGAAATGTGCAAAACCATCACGCGCTTGTGTTAAAAATTAAAATTTACTTTTTATAGAAGGGGGTGCCCTGCGGGATAGCAATACAATATGTCTCATGTAAGAATTATTGTTTCATGCGTAAAATTAAGAAAGTTGTCGAAAAAAATATGTTTTTAGGAGTCATTAGATTTACACACATCAACAGAATCTACGGATATTTTATATTTCATAAAATATCTAAAAATCTATGAAGAATTATCTGATAAGTAGGTATAGTAAATGGAAGAATGATAGGTTATTTTAAGAGGGTCACAAATTAGGCGGGAAATCTTTCAAAGCTTTTCGTTGCAACATATCCCAGACATGCTCGATAGGATTTAAGTCGGGCGACTGTGCAGGCTAATCCAAAACTTGAAGATCGTGGTCTCGGAGAGCGGCCGACACCAGCCGAGCCGTATGGGAAGGAGCATTATCGTGCATGAGTAGGTACAAATTCGTGGCTCATTTGGATTCTGTGTGGGACAATAACAGGCTCTACTACTTCCTCGTAGTATTTTTTGTGCAGTCATGCTGCCTTGGATGAAAACGAGCTGGATTCGTCCGCCAAGACGAATTCCTGCCCACACCATGATTCTTCCGCCTTGGTATGAGTGAATCTCCTGAGGGTGCCGTAGACGGCTTACTCTGCCTGGAGTTCTCCAAACGCGTGTTCTTCGTGAATCCGGATGAAACATAAACCGGGACTCATAGGTGAACAGCACGAAAGACCATTGTTCATCACTCCATGGTAAATGATCCCGAGCCCACAAAAGCCGCCGACCGCGATTGCCGCGTCGCAATGCTGGAACACGTAGCGGTCTTCGAGCATAAAGATTAACTTCATGCAACCTCCTTCGAACGGTTTGGTCGCTTACCAGTAGCTGGTGATCCTCCTGGAGCCTTTGTACGTTGCATCGCCGTGATATTGGTTTGTCTTCTGGCGCTCATTTGGAGGAATCGATCCTGTCTCTGCGTAGTTACACGATATCTACCCGTGTGCCGTTCAGCCACATCCCCAGTACTGCGATAACGTGACCACAACCTTGATATCACGTTTTGACAACAACAACGACACGCGTTGAATAGCACCATTTTCTAAGATGCCCACGGCTCGTAACATTTTATCTCTACTCAAATGACGACGTGACATGACTCTTAAAGCTCACACGGCACTTTTAAATAAAAAATAAAAACAATTAAGCCCTTTTCATTAATTAATATTAACAAAACAATTTAATTTTTCCTTGGCGAAACGAATTATTATCAGTTTTACAGTTATGCCGCCGTAACCATATTTTGTTTTTTGTTTACATTTTAAAATTTTGAAAATAGAATAAAAGAGGTTTCAATCTGTAAGTAGGTATATAAACTTTTTATGGAAACTAAAAAGATTTCAAACTTTAATGTCGTAAATAATTTAGGATTAAGATATCCCTAGATTCTGTTGATGTGTGTATGTATTATTTGTGATTGTTTAAAGACTGCCTTTGTGGTCTAGTGGCAATAAGCTACCGGTTTCAGACCCAGAGGCCCCGGGTTCGATTCCCAGCGGGGGGTACATCTATGTGTGCTTGGTTTGGTTGGTGGTAGGGCTGTTAAGTCCGCCTGGCTAGCTACCACCATCTGATCTAAGTCTGTCGCCATAACAACGATGTTTATAGCATTGTTGTGTTCCGACAGCTTAAGATAAGATAGCCAGTTCCTCAGTGGTTGAGTATTCCGGGTTCCGGGTGAAGCGCGCTTCCACCTTCGGCCTTATCGTCACTTGGCTTTCCCGTTTTAAAATAAAAAAATGAATTAGTTTCAAATTTCAACAAGGCCATGTGCAATGATCAGGCTAACTTACATAAGTTAATTCAGCGCATAGTACAAGTGACTTAAAAATACGTAAATTTTCACAATTTCGTGCAGGACCCCCTTAAGTTTGCGCGAACATTGTAGGTACATAGAAATGAAACACTTCATATTGATCAACTCACAACAACAAAGCACCCTGCAAAGGGTGGTAAACGTCAGAATAAAATAAAAATATATAAAAACATACTTAAGTACTTTAAGTAAAGAAGTAAAGTAACAACCTACATACCTACCTACTGTCCAACTTCCATAATTATCCTCTAGTCTGTGAGGTGGCAGAATTCAGCCACAAATTACCCTAAACTAATTATTTAAAAAAACATTACACAGCTCATGTCATCAATAGTTGAAATTAATCTTCGCTACGAGTTGGTGATCACAAACCCGCGTTAGCTATGATATGAATCCAAATATCCGAAACACACTGCCAGAATAGAACCCGAGCTCATAACCATTCAGCCACCGAGTACCCGTAGCAAGTAATAAGTAAGTACGGTCGATAGAACACTTTCTCGAAAAATTTTCCCTATATTTAGGTACAATAAAAATTTAAACAACCGCAACCTAAAGCAATTTTTTTTAACTGATTCGCATGAAAGAAGTTCTGTGCTATATATGCTACAAATAAACTACCATATAGAAATGCAGAGAAACTTATCAAAACCACGATTGAAGTTTTTTTTAAATACATTTTAGTCTCTTTTTAACATCTCTATAAAAATACGCAAATAAAAAAACATGAATATTATTATTGTTACAATACGTACGTACCTTCAACTTCACTATCCATATTGAATATTACTAAGTTAGTGCTAAAATCCACAATTAAAAAATAAACAGCGTAAACGATACAGCGACTTAATTTAACGTTCGTATCAATAGCGCGCAAAGAAAACAACATACAATCGAAAATATTTGTTACAATTACCTTTTATAGCAAACATCAATGCGTCAACTATCTGGCTCACTAATTATAAAGAAAAAAGTGGGTAGTAATCATATTTACACAATCGATTTTCTGCCATCGTTCCCATACATAGAAAAAAACTGTGCGTCGCTTTACCACTTCGCAGAAATTTTCGGATGAAGCGCGCCGCCCGCTCGGCCGTACGTGCCCATACCAAATAGACGACGCAGTGTGCAAGGAATTTTGACCATTAGACTGGTAAAGCGACGGAGTCCGCGATAGTACATTATACATACATGTACTCACGGCTAATATCTCCGAATGATTAGCCAGAGACTAAGCAATTAGGACTGCGAAAGCAGCCCACTCATTGGAGTAAGAGAGCCCGCTAACGGTCTCACCAAATAACAACTGCACATGTGCTCAGCGTGATAGATGGTGAGTCCATCGCCACTTTATGCTGTTGGATGTAGGCGTGTGCAGTCTTAAGTCGTTAGTAGCCTTTTACGAAACCCAATCGAAGAGATGGGTTGGTAGTACTTATTCTATAATTGACGACCTCCGTGTTCGAGTGGTTAGCACGCCGGGTCTGGCGACGCGCCATCTCTGGTCCCGGAATCAATTCTCGGTCGGGTCAATTCAGAGAAAACTTTTTGCATTCACAATGCTATATAGATATAAGATAAAATGTTTACTAGAAAATTTCCGATTCCCCATCGAGCTTTCCTGAGACTGGTAGTTTTTCTCTAGTAAACATTTTATCAGAGAAAAACAGTTTTTCTAAATCGACTTCGGGACTGGGTGTTTTTTCTATGTTTATGTATATTTATCCGTTATATTACCATATTAACGAGTTTTAACATAATACTCATCTTGGTCTAGATAATTGGTGTGAGCGTAAACAATTTTTTTTTAATAATGTGCCGCTACCATACCCATTCTCTACATCTTATAAATTCTAATATTATATTTCTAACTAGCTGACCCGACAGACGTTGTCCTGTATTAATTATAAATATTGAAAAAAATATTTAAAAAAAAGTGTTTATTTTAATTTTTTCTTTCATAAGAACCTTCTCCTGACAATAACAAACACAACAAAAAAAGAATTAGCGAAATCAGTCCAGCCGTTCACTCGTGATGGCGTGACCAAGGGAAATAGGGATTCATTTTTATATATACCTATAGATATTATATTTCAATGTGTGTACCCACATGTGTAATACATATTCCGTGGTATTACCATAGCTAACACAAGTATCAGTTTTACAACGCCCATGGTTTTTACATTAAAATTACATCAATGTTTGTGTCAACTCTAAAACAGGTACCTACGTAAAAAAGTAGTTGCGCGCAGAACGTCAAGGATCGTCGGCCGCATGAGCACCAGAATCAATTGATGAAGTGCCCCGATAGTCCCCGAACGTGCTTCGCCCTGGGGCCGGCACTCGGGCCGCGCCCCCGCAGCCTGCCATTGTCAACCTTTATCTGTGAACCGACTAACAATGACATCCTAGTATTAATCAAGTGGTGTTTTAAATCAGTCTGTACAATAGTAGATACACTTTAGGGCAAGGGTTGAGGTTTAATATTTAAACCTAAATGACTAGGTACCGTTTCTTTTTCTCTTGTTTTTTTATTAGGCTTTTATTTAAGAATCAAACGAACTTACCTAGTGAAGTTTGATTCCAATTATGCGAGTGTCTCAACCGAAGACGATTACTTATTACATGCAGCAGTACATGAGATGGTGCTATCTTCTTCACACTTAATAAAAAGAAATATCTTATTTCCGTTCCTTGCACTGGCAACCGCACGTCACGAGACGTCATTATTTTAGAGAATTTTGTGTTATATTCCACATTTATTTTTTATTTTTTGGGTTGGGATGGGAGGGATGGGTTGACGTAATCGTCTTCGGGTGAGTCCCTCGCACGATTGGAATCAAACTTCACTAGGTAAGTTCGTTTGATTCTTAATTATACTTCGGGTCTCGACCGAAGACGATTACTTATTACATGCAGATGTTTAGAGCATTGTAATGTTAACACAATAAAAATAAGAAAAATACCCCTCGACACATCATACGTTTAGTAAGTTAAACACTGTTACAGTGGTGTCTAAATAAGTAGTTTAGTATTTAAATAATTTCTTGTTGTAATGGCTTTTCATTTTGTTACAATCATTACTAAAGAACCTAAGAAAAACCAATAAAATGAGGGTAGATATTTTAATGATAATTATTTCCTTACAACTATGATACATTCCTTAATAGTTAATTTTCCTGGTAAATTAGCGTTATGTTCCAATACCTGCATTTCGTAATGTCGTTGGTACGACATTTATCACTATTCACCGACACCGATGATGATAAACGCCTACGTTTTTGGAATTAAAAATTATTTCTTTACTTTACGAAGAATACCATAATGATCACTGTCTCTCAACTTCAAACTTTAATATTTACCCATCATAATTAAATACAAATTTAATTTCGTTACGAAAAGTACGTGTAATTCCGATAACACAAAAACACGTAATGACGTTTCGTGATTCGTGACGCGGGGTAGCCAGTGCAAGGAACGGAAATAAGATATTTCTTTTTAGGATATATCTAAAAGTGTGAAGAAGATAGCACCATCTCATGTACTGCTGCTTGTAATAAGTAATCAACTTCGGTTAAGACCCGAAGTCTAATTAGTAGTAACTTTATACATGTTACATTATAAAATTATAGAAAAACCTAAGCTACTTGGCGACTTGACAAGACGCACAGACTAGACGTAAGCAAAGCTTGCTCAAATGTTTTTAAGTTACATGATGACGATGGAGGTACTTTTTTTTTCGTATTTTTTTCTGTCTCTTGTTATATAATAAACGCGGGTACGAATCCCGCCTGATGTAGACATTTTTTTCAACGTTTCGTTATCTTTCAAATATATTTATATAATTTAGACAGTAGGTAATCTGTTCGTGTGACCTACCTTCTAAAATAAATAAAATATGACGACCTTCGTTGACTAGTGTTTATCTGCTCCAGTTCTGGTGGGTTAATTTCCCGGGTTAATATTACATTCGCTAAATATATAAATATCATATTTGCAAAACATTATATTTGCAGGATATTAATTCTTAAAATATAAGTCAGTCACAGTATAACTGGTTTCTACATCATAGTAAAATCACCTTTTTATAGTTAACCATATAGTTTGGATTGTGTTAAGTATATTCGACACTTCTTTCCTTCGATCAACAATCTTCTTTCCAAAACATTCAAGAGTTTTTTTTGTTTAAAGTTTAGGTAAGAAGCCGTTCTTCGCCGGCAGCCGTGCCATGGCTACGCTTGCAGCACCATATCCTTTCATGAAATTTTCCATGACCAATTCGCACATTAGCGGCTGTATGTCCTCGATAACTTCACGAAATCCATCTTTAAGGTCTTAAATCGATTATGGAGCATTGGGATGCGCATTTAACTGGCACAGACTATAGCTCGTTAGATTAGTGTTAAGTCTTAACTACAAGTTAGTTAACTGTTTTTTTTATTATTATTATTAGTATTGACGTCAATAAGTGCCTGTAAAGGTTTACATAGAATAAATAATTTGACTTTGACTTTGACTTTGGCTCAGACCTTATCTTTCACGTGGCCCCAAAGAAAAATGTCTAAAGGTGTTAAATCACAAGTTGTCGGTGGATTATTATTGTGATCACCTCTTCGAGAAATAACACGGTCAGGAAACTTCGGATCATTTTGATGCATTTGAAGGACCCTATCTGCGAAAATACGACGTTTATGGTGATCAACCGGCTTGAGTTCTTGTGTTAACTAAACTTTAATAGCCTTAAGACTTAAGTCTTTATGCAAAATACGGTGTAATGTCGTTTGTGGAATGTCTAATTACAAAGATCGACGAGGAATCGATAAACCTGGATTTTCTTCAACACTACGGGCAGCAATATTCTCAGTTGTTCTTGAGCGACACACACGGTTTCGATTCTTCACATCACTAACTTGTCCCAACGCTCAAATTTTTCCACCAGTTTCACTATTGCCGGCCGCGAAGCTGCTCCACGATGACCAAAAAGTGCTTTAGTTTTGCGAACGGTGACTGCAAAATTTTCACTATTTTCAGTCAATTTTAACAATTTCATTTCAATACGTTGTTGAAGCGTGTGTCGTGCCATTTTTAGTAATGGCGTAGTTTTTACTTGTCAAATGTCAAAAGGTGACAGCTTCAAAATTAACAGCTGCCCTGGATATTGGCGAAATCCAAAGAGAAACGCCACTGCGTAAAAAAGAAGAAGAAGAAATAGCAGGCTATCTAAAATGAAACCTCATAATGGAAAACATTTTATTATATAATAAATAAGAATGTAGATATGCTTAAATCCGTTATCTAGTTAACCACATTAAAAACAAGTTTAAATGAAGCTTAAATTGGGCTAGAGAATTGGTGTTAGCTTAGAAATAAGTAGTTAGTTGAGGTAAGTCAATATAGTATCAATGCAGTTAAGTCAGTTAAATGAACAAACCGCGTAATTTTTACCCACCAAAATAAGCATAAGTATTTTTATACCCTTTGTTATAAATACTTTTGTTTAAGTTATGTAAGTATAACAAATATCGTTGCCGGTTAAGTAATTACAAAACTAGTATCATCCGTTGCGTAATAATTGATATTACGCTCCGCAGTCGGAGGGCAATTAATAAGCGAGGTCGAATAGACGTGTCGGGGGGGTTAATCATGTAATAACATTAGCCGCAAGAGGGCACGCTAACAATGTTGACCCTGGCCAAACACCGCTGCGTCAGCCGGCAGCAACCCTATCCGTACCTATAAACAGTTGCTTGCCTCCTTCAGTATCTGTTATTTGGCGAAGATACTCGGATTTGCGCTTAAATAAACTTTACACGAGAGATATAATTGATTCAGTATCAACTTTCTTTGTGAAAACATAAGAAAATATTACTAGCTTTAACGATAAACGGCTGTTTACCTTCTTAAATAAAGTTGTGTGATTATTTTATTTTACTTATATAAACTTTTGCAAATGTCTAACTAAATGGCGGTAAAGTTGAATGTCCTCTTAGGTTAATGCAACTCTGAAATCTACATTTTAATTAAATTCTCGACGTATGCTCTTATGGTAGGTACTGAGTACTGTCTACGTCGTTTAGGGACTGGATTAGGGATAGGGATTAGAGATACTGGTTGTCTGAGCTAGCTTATGCGAAATTGACTACAGACCGGAGGTATTGCTTTTCAATTTTGCTTAATTTTCCGTACTTTATCTACATAGAAGACAATTTTAATACTCTTGACCATAAAGGTCCTTCGCCAAAAAAAGATGATAGGTAAATCAATCCGACAAGTACCTAATGTATTACTATTTATATGTAGCATTATTTCAATTACGCTTTGTAAGTATGCCATTCCATATATATAATAAGGCTGGGGTTACATGTTTAAGTGTGCGCTGCTGAATCAGGCTTAATGACTGCCACTTCAACCCTTGCGTGCGGCCAAGCGTGAAATCACTTTGTTCTACTAGGCCTGTTAGCCCGGTGCCTGCCGCAATATTCATTATTATTAGCCCTGTTTATAATTTTTCGCAAATATAGCTAACGAACAGAACGGTTAGTTTTGAGGGAGACAGTATTTATTAGAACGTTATTTTAATATCATTTCTAAAGCGGTAGCATGTGAAATTATCTATTTTGTTTACATTTCTAAATTTCTGAAATATTTGTAACACAGTTTTATGATTAATAGAGAATATTACAGTTCTGTGAATATTACGGAATTTTCACTTTTTAAAACAGTTCTTTATAGTGCTCGGTTGTCAGACGAAATGTCATTTAATATTTAATTTGTATTTTTCTTAAATGTAGAGCACAAACTCAACGCCTACCTTGAACAAAGCTAAACATTACATTAATTGCCTAAAACTAGACATTTCCTAAATCATAGTAAAACTTAAATACTTAGTTAAATGTTATAAATATGTACTGTTTATATAATTTTACGCAAATTTTGTTGCGAACAAATTACAAATTATTGAAAAGCGCTGAAAAAAAATTCGATTCGAATCCTGCTCGTGGACATTTTTTCAGCACCTTTCAATTTGTAGTTTGATAAATATTGCATAATTAATTAAATCAGAAAAATCATAAAATAAATCCTCAACGACTGGGATATACATACAATATCATGGCGTGACATACTTACATAATATATATAAGGGCGTGATTTATTTATTTAATTTTATTTATTTTGTTCAGAACACTTATGCAATATATGAATACATTTCTATAATTCTACTTAGCTATTAACAGGTATTTGCATATGGAAAACGTGATAAATACATACACACAAATCAAGGCGTGATACATATGTAATATGTATGTAAATCATCAACAATTAAGGACTTCCAATTAATAAACCCTAATCAAGTTCTCGGATTCTTCGAAGTCTTATCTCAAGGCAAGACGGTAGGCTAGACATTCTCAGACGCTGCTTTATTACTTGATTTTGCTAACATAGCTATTTTTATGATATCGGTTGTTGCATAATATGCTATGGCTAATGCAATGTCTGTTAGGATATAGGTTATGTTTAATAGTCGTAAGAAGAAGGTATGTCCTTTGTCCCTATTTTTAACATTGTGTTTATTTATGAGCACATAAATGTATTTATGATCACTATTTAAAATCAACGCTACTGCCGGAAACCACCAAATGACATGGCAGCCTCAGAGTACAGAATATACTGTATTGTAAGATGGTAGCGGATGATAATAGATGATCTATGTAGAGTAAGTATATCAGAAAAAAATCTGGGGTTATTTTTTATCACACTGTTCCTACGTGGTTTCCACCCAACTAAAATAATATTTAAGTAAATATTATAGTTACCTTACAATACGCCACGCTTTGACATTTTTTTAAATAGGTACACTTGCAAGTGTAAAAATACGTTTTTACAAAATGAAATTAAAACTTACATTTCGTTCTGGTTTTTCTGAGCACCGACATACACACCTCTGTCTGTTTACTCTTTTAGGCTAGAATCTTGTTTACGACGACTGATTTGTCTTTATTATAAAATAAACTAATCTTGATAAAATTGTAACTTTAATAAAGTTATTTCGAGAACCAATCATCATCACGCTGAACCGCGCGGCGGCCTTTTTCAATTGACGCCGTAGTCACAGAATAGCCGTAGTCGCGTAGACGTCTACGATGAAATGTCGTAGCAATTAGCAACAAGCCGGAGCGAAAAGTTGTCCATCGGTTCTTTGTTTGTAAATACATGTGTAATTTTGAAAGTTATTAGTTATTACTTTATTGTTACATAAATGGTGATAATTTATTATTTTAGGTAAGTATCCAAATAATAATACGTCTCCTGAGTTATCACTAATTTAAGAGGCCTATTACATCCGACTGTGATTTTTGCGTAAAATGCCCATTTTCGCATTTTGTAGTAATTTTGCAGTTGCATTTATCGTTTTTATCGAAATAGTATAATAAATTCATCAAATTCATGCTTAATATTACAAATCTCCACACTGCGAGAATAAGCTGAGTTCGGACGGCCGGCGCATCGCATTTTGTAGTAATTTTGCAGTTGTATTCATCGTTTTTATCGAAATATATTCATTATAAATAAATTCATTATAAAATCTTTAAAGTAAAAATTATTGTAGTATAAATTTTGCTCAATAATATTATCGTAGATAGGACAAATTCACAATTAAAGCGACTTTAGAAGTTTTTGTGTTTAAAATAAGATTTTTTTCTATATAAAATCAATGATATCTGAAAATTATGAGGCCGCTATGAACTATATGACTATATTATCTTAGAGATAACATTCAGATTTTTTTATTTTATATTTAATTTTGGGTTTAATTAAAAAGTTAAAGTAAGTCAAAATTGTTAATGTATTTTTGTTATTGAGATCAAGATCGCCAAAATTGGCCATTTTACGCAAAAATGAGATGTCATAGGGCTCTTAATTATATCTACAAAAATCATTTACGTTATTAAAATTAGGATGCCTTAGTTGCAAAAACAAACATCTGTTTAGAGTTTACTGAACTGGATATAAGGTAATAGTTGAATATGTATTGTATACGTACGCGTTCGTGTAAATGTGTGTCATGATATGTTTATAGTATTGGATATTCAGCCGATAGAGAGAACTTATGTTTGCGAATATAAAAGGCCGTAAGTATGTGCGCGCGTCTCGCGACGTCATTGGGTCGGAGGGCGGAGTCGCGCCGCCCTGCGGCCGGCGGCAGTTCGAACCCGGCCGGCGCGCGCCCCGCACGGCCCCATGGTGGAGCACGCGCTCGTCGACTGCTCCCAGGCGAGCACCATGCAGACCGTCCCCCCGCAGCCGCACCGCGAGGCCGAGGAAGACCAGCTCGCCGACGAGTACGTGCAAAACTTCGAGCTCGACCACCTCGAGGATCATCACCTCGTCAAACGCGAGCCGCTGCGCAGCGGGTGGCACGAGCTCGTGGAGACGACCCCGCCAGCCTGCGCCCGCGCCTGCCGCCCCTGGCCGGACGCGGGCCCGTACCCACAGCCTCACGTCGCCATCGCCGTCGACCCCAGCACGCCGCCCGAGACGCCCCCCGCGCCCATCGGCCGCAGCCCCTGCCGCGCCGCACTCGTCGACGATGTGTTATGGCTCCCGCACATGCGAGAGCCGCTCGACATGCGGACAGTTCCTTGCGGGAACTTCGAGGAATGGGACAGACGGGAGTGGCGCGAGCAAGACCATCACCTCCAGCAAGTCGCGTTGCGGCCGGCCAGCTCGTGCTCCGCGATGTCACCGCGGACCGGTCCACATCAATCATATCAGGGTTCTTCGTGTGGTGACGATCTGATCAGCGACGACCTTTTAATGACTCTGAGTGTGCGTGAACTGAACAAACGGCTCCACGGATTTCCCCGCGAGGACGTGACGCGACTAAAACAAAAGAGACGCACGCTGAAGAACCGCGGCTACGCACAAAACTGTCGCAGCAAAAGGCTACAGCAACGGCAGGAGCTGGAGATGACGAACCGGTCGCTGCAGGATGAGCTGCACGTGCTGCAGCTGCAGGTGGCGCGCGTGACGCACGAGCGCGACGTGCTGAAGCAGCGGCTGGCGCTAGCGGGGCGCGAGCACGCCGTGCCGCAGCACGCGCCGCCCACGCCGCACTCCTCGCCCGAGTTCTTCTCGGAGCTGTGACGGCAGGGCGCGGCGCCGCGAGCCGCCGCCGCCGCTTCCTCATGCGCCTGGCAGCGCTACTGAGGACGCTGCAGCCGTCGGATCGCGCGCGTACGCACCCACGTCGCACCCGTGCTTCTGTTAAGTTTGAAATTTATAATCAGTTCCAGTTTTATAGTTTCTTTATTATTATGGTGGAACAATTGGGCAGTGTCTTTCAGATTGAAATCGCTGTCGACACCGTGTTAAATGTATGGTTGTGTCGTAAATTATGCAAATGCATAGCTTCGTTAAATTACTATTATGTATTATTAAAACTAATGTAAGATAATTATAATATGACTCGAACAACTGATTAATCTATAACTGTACATAATTACTTAACTTACTAAATTGTACGTAAATAAGACAAATGTTATTCAATAACACTTTGAAAAATCCGATTGTTTACAACTACATTCTAATTTTTTTGTGCTTGAACGGGTCTCTGATATAAGGGACTTGGGCATAATCTAGGATGTAAAGTTACAATTTAAATTCTCATAAATTGATTATATTTGCAAAGGCATACAAACGATTTTGTCTCATTTATACTTCGATCAAAAGAATTTATAAAATAACTTATCCTTTTAAACGTAACCGCACTTTCAAAATACTTTATGATACATTTACGAAAGAGGGGGCAGCGTTTTGGAATTTGGGTGTAGCAATATTATGTTTTCCTCGATGTTCATGTCTCAAATTTCTTAGGTTCCTGGATTATCGTACTGACTGTAGTCACTTGAACTAAAACTTGTTTATTTTGACGTATTTTTTTATAGAATTGTTAAAGTACTTTCCTCGAAAAATATGTTTTTATATTCCGTGCGCGTTTCAACAGGTCCGAAAAAAATATTTTACATTTTTAAAATAACCAAACCCAGCACTCGTTTATTAGACGCTCCTGTAATGACTTCAACGATTACTTATAGAAAGTATATTCGCTTCCTCATTTCATGTATTTAAAAGAAAATATTTGAATTTTTTTAAAATTCAAATCAGCAATAACACATGGGCAGATGTGCTTGTTGTCCTAGTGGGAAATCGTGTGCCAAGTAGTGCGACGTTTATAGGCTGATTATAATAAAATCAGCAACAACTAACACTGTTCTGATTTGTGATTTGTAAGAATACAAAGGGGTAATTTTACTTTTAATTTCATGATATTGTTTAAATTGTATCTAACTGTTTCCACTTTTAGTACCTACCTAACTATTGTACCTACCTATACCTAACAACATAATTTTATGGAATTGAAGATCTGTGAAATTACTATATTTGTACCTATGTTTGTATAAGATCGTTTGTTTTCCGAAATAAAATAAAACAAGATGAAACAAATAAATTATCTATGGGAGGATTTGAGTTTTCCTAATTAAATAAACAATCATAAAAATATATATTTTTTCATTTCCTTATTTTCTATATGATGATACTTAATTCAAATCTCGATCATCTCATCAAGATCTGATGAATAATAAACCACATTACTCACACTTAGGTCTTATAGTTACAGTCTTACCTAAAACTCGAAAAAATATTGGAAGTTATTAAAAATTATGGTTAAGTAACAAACAATATAATAATAATTTCTGTATTTCTTGCACAACGGTTCTGTAGTTTCTTTATTCCTAACATTGTTAAGTCTAAGTACTCTAAGTACAAAGACTCTTTTTCGATTACATATATATCTACAATTTATTATTGTATTTTATTTTAAAGTACTCAAGTGTACCTACTTGATTTAAAAGTTTAACAAATTAGTTTTAGTATGTTTGTTTGCTTATTCAGACATACCTAAATCTTGCCAGCTACATCACAGAGGCCTATTACATCTCGAATGTGATTTTTGGGTAAAATGCCCATTTTCGCATTTTGTAGTAACTTTGCAATTGTATTTATCGTTTTTATCGAAATAGGATAATAAATAAATAAATTCATTATAAAATCTTTATTTCTCATGAAGTAACAATTATTTTGGTATAAATTTTGCTCAATAATATTATCGTAAATAGGAGAAATTCACAGTTAACTTAAAGCGTTCTTCGAAGTTTTTTTGGTTTAGAATAAGTGTATTTTTTTTTACTATATAAAATCAATGATATCTAAAAACTCCGAGGCCGCTACGCACTATACGACTATATAAGAACTGTTCTAAACAAATGAAATAAAAAAATAAGAAAAAAATTCTAATTTTTTTATTTCATTTGTTTAGAACAGTAGTTAAATCGATGAGCTTAAAAAAGTGCCTCCGCGCATTTTATGAAAAGCTTTCATTGCAATTTTGTGTTTAATTTAAAAGTAAATCAAAATTCACAAAAAGCGAGGCCGCTGCACACTATGCCAATAGCTATTCTATACTATTTAATAAGTCAAAATTGTTAATGTATTTTTGTTTCTGAGATTAAGAACGCCAAAATTGGCCATTTTACACAAAAATCACAGTCGAGATGTAATAGGCCTCTTAAAGGGAGAACAAAACAAACCCTAAAGAATTAGTTGAATTAGATTCTTTTTTTATCGAATACAACAACAATAAGGTACTTATATGAAAAATATTGATATACTTACTAATAAATAAGTAAGTAAGTAACAATTTTTATTTGTAAAATGCTTAACATTGCTCTACATTTAAAGTTGTCCCAAAGTTACATTATAATTAGAAAGCTGTATGATTTTCACTTTCGCAACAGAAAAAGACGGATATAAGTAAGACAAATTGAATCTTGTGTTGATTTGCAAAAGATGTATTTTTCACATTTTGATTTCCACATTGACATTAAGATTTCACATTTTAACCGCCTCTGTGGTCTAGTGGCTACGCCACCGGTCTCATAATCAGAGATCCCGGGTACGATTCCAAGCGTGGGGTGCGTACACCTTTGTGTACTTGGTTTAGTTGGCGCTACCACCATCTTATCTAAGTCAGTCACCGTAACAACGATATTTATAGCATTGTGGTGTTCCGACAAATATAACCAGCGAGTCTATCGGCTAAAAATATGGATATGGACATGGGCTTCATTTGACATTTGAAGCCCATAATATGCCCATATAAGGACAAAATATGGGCTTCAAATGTCAAATGAAGCCCATGTCCATATCCATATTCATATTTTTTAGCCGATAGAGTAGCAGTTCCTCATTGGTTGAGGATTCCGGGTGAAGCGCGCTTCCACCTTCGGCCTTATCGTCACTTACCATCAGGTGAAACAAAGGCCAAGCGTTTACCTGTTGCAAAATTAAAAAAAAATTAGACGACGTGGTCTGTTCTAGCTTTTTCTTTGTACAACTTTTGGTGGCATTGTTAATAAAAAAAGTTGACGTGGAAATGAATGTGGAATGTTTTTAGAATTGTTTTCTACAGGTACTTAAGTACCTAATAATACTTAAGTATCTATACAGATATCACAATCTTTCTTTTACCTACTAATGTTAAAGTAGGTAAAAGAAAGATTGTGATTGTGATTGTTAACACTACAATTTGAAATGAAACATATAGGTACCTACTTATAAGGTTCTACTCATCTTACCTGAAGTGGAAAGCAACTCACAACGAATTCTTAGCTACTAAGAAAATGATCATAGATCACTACTAACCTTAATGTCATGAAAATATAATTAATTAAGATTGTGGTAGCTATAGTAAGGCGAATTTATGACAGGTTCTACCAGCAACCAAACCGAGTTTATGCTTAAGGTTTAAAACTTCCGATGCGAATCGAGTCTAGGTCTGAAACCAGTGCCTACATTAATACAATTTTTAAATATAATACATTATTATGTACGAAAAAAAATAAAAAAAATCTTTCGTTGTAGCAGCGTTATTTATCTGCATAAAATTATCGGGGTTAAAAGTAGCCTTTAACCGTCTTCAGGGCCATATCTATCTTTATAATAACAAACAAACAAACTTGCATTTATAATAATTGAATATGAATAATTTTCATGTTTTTCATATTGAAATTACGTAACCGTATGGTAGGCAAGTAAGTACAATGTTCATAAATAAATTTCAAGTGAAAATTGAGTCCATCGATGTGCAAAGTGCTAACTTGGCAAAATGGCCGCGCGATTGCCCAAGAGTTGTGGGAAAATTAGGTCGTATGTATATCGCGGTAGCGTTGACTGCTGCCTTAAGACGTTGGAAAATGAGGTGAAATTTACCGCTGTTTTTATGATTATTTTATGATGAGAGATAAAGGCCTACATCATGTTTTTACTGTAGTTTGATTTAAAATGCACGTGTCTGTGAGCCACGCGCAACTTATTAAATCTTCTTATTCTCAAACGTATATTGTAATCAAGGAACTTATAGTTATGATTCTAATGGAAAGTTTTTTACTTTCAGTGTCCGGATTTTGAAAAAAAAAAGGCATTAGTTTTAGTGTAAAAAGGTTATTAATGGTTATGGAATCATTTTAACCATTATCACTTTGGTCTAATACCTATTAAGGGGCTAAATTATCGGTATCCCTTATAACATCCCATACAATCATGTACAGCAAAATCCATTTATTTATACGCGTGAACAGTAATTAAATAAAAATTGTATTTTAGAAACAATTATTAATGTAACCAACTTAGATGAATGATTGGTCTCGCTGCCGGACCAATCATTCATCTAAGGTAACCAACATAAGTACCTATTAAGATAATTAGTAAAGTATTAACTATTTCGTTCCCACGCTGAATCAATGCGACAGCATCCGTAAAATTAATTATAAGACCTTGTAAAAAGCTTATCTGTCCGTGATTTACTATTAATATCTAAGTAGGTATATGAATAATGAATAATATTTTTATTGTCACGAATGTATGTTCGCGCATCACTTCAGAACGGTTGCACATATTTGGCTATTTCTTTTTGTTTTATTTGTAATTGTCAGGACAAGGCACTAACCTTAACAAACTATGTACGAAAGATTTTTTTTGTAAATTCGTCACCGCGTACGGGATTTCTCACGCGGACGACGCACAGGCGGGCCGCTAGTTTGTAATAAATAATTTAGAACAGTTGTATTCCATTGTTTCTCAGTCGGCCACACAGGTTTCAAGTTCAAGTAGCGATACTATAACATATCAAACATTATACTAACAAGATAATGTTCGAAAGTAAACAGGAAACCTCTACATTGTTGCAAATAACCAAGTAGGTATGGTATAGGTTGGTGTAATACGTAATCGTAATTTGATTCCAGTTTAATCGGAGCTAATTCTAAGGCGTCGCTCGTGTTCTGTTGCTAGGTATAGTTAGAACTACGAGGACCTTCGATCAACAATACCAACTAGATAACGCGTCACGTACAAAATCAAAGCTAAATTCTGTCCACGTGAATAAATACTTTTTCAAAGCAATAAATTACTCCTGTCACTTATAAAAGAAAAGACGTCAATAACATTTAGTGGTGAAATCAACCTTAAGCACCAACAAATAAAGTACTTTTTCCTGTTATGCCTTGCGAGAAAATAAGAGCTTACTTCTCAAGTGCGCTCTTATTTACCGAGACACATTTTTAGCGTAAACAACTCTCCACGCTATAGACATTTAGCCTGAAGGATCATCAATGGCTTTATTCATCGTCCTGTCTTATCAGCCGGGATCGAGACGTCCATTTCTATTCATGTTAATACTACAGCAAGTCTTAATAATCATGATCTCTTACTACTTAATAACTAGTACAACAAACTGTAAGGTAGTATATTAAATGCATTTGATAGCTATCCTAGCGGACATAAGGTAGAGATTTATAATGGTTGCAAAAAGTGGATGCACGTCGATTACAACCGGTATTTCTTGAAATCTATGAAGGATGGAAACTATATATCCTAAATTCAGTGGACTTTATCACGTACGTCACCTTAGTGACATCTCAAACAATTTGCTAAGTTATAGAACCTCAAGGGAAGTTCAATCTAGTTGTATTGTTGATCGAAGACGAGGACACAACTTTCTTGGTAGAAACGTAGCAAACTTATTTTATGGAAAAATAACTTTAAGTTTTTGATAATTTAGTCTCTTCTGCGTACATACATAAACATACACTTATTAACCCCTGAGTGTTAGTCAGAGACTAGGTAATGAGAACTGCAACATCAGTCCTCTCCTCTGCCATAGTCCACGTTTCACCAATTAACAACTGCACATGTGCTCAGCGTGATAGCTGGTGAGCCCATCGCCGCTTTGTGCTGTTGGATGTATGTGCAGTCCTTAGTGCGTTAGTCGCTTTTTACGACACCCAATTGAAGAAATGGGTTGGTTCCTTGGTTCTTATTGTTTTAATGAGAAGCCACCTCACAGCTCATAGTCTCTACTAATAAATTCTACATACAAACTTTTTCTTTATTAACATACAAATAGATAGTCAAGACTGTCTATTTTAATGTAACAATTGTGACACGGGACACCGCTCTTTTAATTTCATTATCTAGATGTAGTAGGAGGACACAAACTAGTACATAATAGCGATTGTGCAGTCTTAAGTCCGTTAGTGGCCTTTTACGACACCCAAGGGAAGAGAGGGGGTGGTAGTATTCTTTCACCTCTAAGCGACACGGTAGTTTTAACAAATAACAATTGGTTAAGGTGAACACAACTAGAGTTTGGCTATCCAAAGTAGTCCCTGGATATTTTAGCAAACTTTTTACATGGTAATACTAAATGCAAATGTCAACATCAATTTCCCAAGTTATCAGTTGGTCGTCAGTAGTTTTATGTGATCTTGTTTTATCAATTTACGGGTGTAAAAATGAATAAAACTGTTAAAAGCAGAGTGCGGAAGATGTTGTTTTGCACGATTTCAAAGTTTCAAGAAAAACAACAGGAGAAAGACGCCGTATTCAATCAAAAACAAGATTGTTTACGTGCGGTGCTTGATTTCTTAAATTAGTATGACGTAATTTTTTTGATACTTGGTTTTTATTAAAATTTTGACTATAGTGAATAAAACAAAATTATTATGGAATATTGTTTTTTTGTTTAACTATTCTTACTTAATTCCTGACATATAATATTAGTAAATGATAATATGTAAAAAATAGTAGTATACTTAGTTTAATCTCATTTTCGCACCTGTGCTATGGCTGAAGTACCTATACCGGCGATTCGCCCCAGCTTCGCACGGACGCAATCTCTGACCTTCCCGTCAATATTTTTTTCATAACAAACTTTGTCTTCATAAATTACGAACACAGCAAAACGAACATTATTAATGCGACAATTATTGAATTATTATTGCGTCTTAACCTATAATAGCTAAGTAGCACGCAACTTTATAAAAATGAAATTGATTCATTTTTGATTTGAGATGTAAAGATTATAGTATCAACTTCGTTTATTCAGTGTAAAGCCAGTATTACCAGCTGCAGCAGATCTTTGAAATTGCCGCCTTTTTTCAGGGGACAGCTTTCATTAGCTAGACTACCTATTTCATTATCTTTAAATTGTTATTAAACATCTACAATTACTCTGAAAATGTAAAAAAAAATGCATTTAGGAATAATAAAAATAATAGCACGATTTGCCACTGGTGAGACTCGAATCCGCGACTTGGCCCTTCAACCGTTTATAATATAACTAAATTCCTACATCCTGCAATTTTAAGGGTATGTAGCTAATACGACATTCGGTGACGTTGGCGCATACCACAACCCTAAAATATCGGATATTCCTTAACTAAAAACATGGTAAGTATTAATTCTGTCAGCATTATTACTATAAATAAAGTAAGCAAGAAACTTAAGTGCCTTGTAAGTAATTAAGTGTAAGTTCCCATGAAAGTTTAAAACCACAGATTACCACATTTTAAAATAAAACGTTTTATTATTTATTTTCTAAATAAAAAATACAGCAGTCAGTACAGCACGCTGGACTTAATGAAATCAGGCCTTTTTTACCAGTCAGACAGTAAAGGCACCAAGAGAAAAAAAACAAATACTTACCAAAAATACTCAACTCTAACTTATATTACTGTAGACAAAATATATTATAGATATGTTAGAAACGGATCGCGTCGTGGTGAAAGAATACTACCACCCATTCTCCTCCCTTGGGTGTCGTAAAAGGCGACTAACAGACTAAAGACTGCACATACACGCAACAGCATAGAGCGGCGATGGGCTCACCACATGTCACGCTGAGCCCATGTGCAGTCGCTATTTGGTGAAAACTGGACTATGGTACAGAACTGCTTTTGCTGGCCTCATTGCCTAGTCTCTGACTAACCCTTCGGGGATAATAGTCGTGATTATGTGTTTGTAGGTATCTATACTAATAATATAAAGCTGAAGAGTTTGTTTGCTTGAACGCGCTAATCTTAGGAACTACTGGTCCGATTTAAAAAATTCTTGCAGTGTTAGATAGCCCATTTATTGAGGAAGGTTATAAGCAGTTTTTTGCAGTAATTTGTTTAGGTACGGGTACGGGTAGTTACCCGTGCGAAGCCGGGGCGGGTCGCTAGTGTTTTGATAAAATTACTAAGGGTGGTATTATGTAGTTGCTACGACTATATTCTTATGAAATGCATAAGGTAACTGGTACATACACGTCGCCATGATACAATATAACAATCACTACACAGTGATCATGTGCACAAAACAAATAATGAGCATTGTAATACAATGCCGCAACGTTTCTGGGAAGCTGGCGCGATGCACCGCCTGCGAAGGGCGTGCGAGGGATAGGGTTTCAAGTGGAATTCAATGTCACAACGCTGCTTCATTGTCTAAGTAAGGTTGGAGTATTGAAAGTAAACAATAGTCTCGAATCATACACATGTATTAGATACATGACAAAGGTACGAGTTCAAGATTGCGCGCGTTATGCTCTTGGTGTTGCGTCGAGCGTGTAGATGGTCTGCGGTGGTCTTTTTGCTATCCTAAATCCTCCCCCTCGCCTCGGCCTAGTGTCCGGAAGTGTGATATCCGGAAGTCCTGTGTTCAATTCCCAGGGTTTTTTTTTATCGTAGCACGCCATAATTGCCTCACTCTGACTGATGAAAAGCAGCCAGTGAAGCCCAAGAAGTGAAAGCGTTCATCACAGCGCTACCACGCTATGCCGAACGCT
The DNA here is from genome assembly GCA_963921215.1 of Scoparia ambigualis. Classification (NCBI taxonomy): domain Eukaryota; kingdom Metazoa; phylum Arthropoda; class Insecta; order Lepidoptera; family Crambidae; genus Scoparia; species Scoparia ambigualis. The sequence goes on from OY992505.1 coordinate 18,601,567, forward strand.
CACACTACGGCGGCCTGCATAAATGCTTTTTCACGCCCCGCTTAAATAACCCGGGAGAGAAAGAGGAGGAAAACACGTGTGCGGGAAGCGCATTCCACATACGGGCAGTTCGGCAAAAGAACGATTGTCCAAGCTTTTTGGTACGTGTCTTGATGGTCAGCACGGTATGAGGTCGGGCAATTGTGTTATCGGATTTTTCGATGCATATCCCAGGTTTCTGATGAGTGGATGACCAACCTGCATTTGGCAAGCGTAATAATAATAATAAAATAATATACCCCTCAATTGTAGCGATGACTTAATTGCTATGATGGACGCCTTTGCCCTGCAGTCTGCGGATCTTATCTCTTAACTGTCGAAAAACTATTTGACCGCTGCCTCCAAGTTTCATAAATAAACCTTCTGTAGTTTAAATAGGTAGATTTAAATAGTCATGTTGGTCTTTGTAGCATGCCGGGATATAGATTTAGCTGGTTCGTAAAACGTGTCGTAACAAAACTTTTCATGAGAACCAACAAAGAAAATAGGTGGCCCGAGGTGATTTCAACGATCGTGAAAGTTAAGCTACGTGTGCCACGGTCAGTACCCGGGTGGGTGACTAAAAACCGTGTTGTTCCGTCTAGGTTCGTAAGGCCAATGCTATCAGAAGATAGCTCGATGCATATGCATTGTTGTAAAAAAAACTTCATTACTTATAGAATCCTAAGGGCAGGTCCTGAGGAGCTCGATGGCGCAGCGGCTAGCGCGTTCGGCTTGCGATCTTGTTCGCTAAGAAACTTTCGCAATGCCGGGTCGCTGGATGGGTGACAAAATTAAAAACATCTCGAGCTTCTCGGTGCTTCGGAATGCACGTTAAGCCTTTGGTCCCGGCTGTTGTCGTAAGATGACAGTCGTTAAAACCCACAAACCCGCATTGGGCCAGCGTGGTAGGTTATGGCCCAATATCCCCACGTACTGTTGTAAACGTGGGAGGCCTGTGCCCAGTAGTGGGACGTTTATAGGCTGATGAGTGAAAGGGCAGGTACGGCCTCAATGTTAATAGTGAAACTAACGAAATTAACTCGAAAAAGGTAAAAAAAAAACTTTATTTCATCAAGTTTGCCTCTCCTAATCTCGCATTTAACACATCAAACTCATTGCTTAGGCATACAATTGGCACAGGTACGCTGTTAAGCCAAGCTTCAAACAATTTGGGATAAGGCTGGTTGCCTCATTACACCGTCATATAAGTTTTACGCGTTGTACCCGGCATCGACCTAGCTCGTACTACGGCGGGGGAGGGGCGTGCCCTCGCCCGCCACGCCCCGCCAGAAAGAGACGACGATAGCGCCGCCTACTTACCACAGACACAACCAACACGCATTTTCCATCCAACATTTTCCAGCGTTTCCTTAGTACATTCAATTTAAAGTCGAAAATGGGAAAGCGACATGTACAAATCGTGTACGAGCCCAATGAACTTTATATGACCGATCTCTACTAAGATAGATGTATACACAAGTGGAGGTTGTCATGCAAATGGAGGCCTGTTAATGAAGCTGAGGAGAATTATGGCCATTGTTACTGCCTGGCCGGCTCCGTAATGGCTCGTAGGCGTACATCATAATAATAAATGCCACAATTATTCCTGCAGTGCTATTGGCGTGCATACAAAACATTGTACTTACGTATGTAAGTGTGTACAAAAGCTGTTATGTAAGCATGCTGGCTGGAACACACTAGTACTATTTCACGATTACGCCCAATCATTTTGTAATTTGAAACAAGTTTTGTTAATGATTTGAAGTTTCAAAACATCTAAGTATTTATAATTATTATAGTCTTTTTCGTTTAAAAAAAACGTTTTTATATAAATTTACTCGTATACGAGTTCCCCGTTTGTAGGGTGTGGTCGGGTGTCCATCCTAACATGATTTCTTACATTGTATATTCTATTCTAACATGATTTCTTACCATGAAAACTGTGAAAACCGTGTCGCGTATATAGCGGTGAAAGAATAATACCACCCCCTCTTTTTCCTTGGGTGTCCTAAAAGGCGACTAACGGACTAAAGACTGCACATATATCCAATCCAACAGCATAGTGCGGCGATGAGCACATGTGTATTCGCTATTTGGCGAAAAGTGGACTATGGTAGAGGACTGCCTTTGCGGTCCTCATTGCCTTGTCTCTGATTAAACCTTCGGGGATAATAGTCGGGATAATATGTATGCATGTATATATCAACGCTGACACTTTTCCGCTACGATTTAGTATGGGATTGTTAATTTAATTTTCATATTATGTAATCGAAGCTTCTTGTACAAAATCTAGACATATTTCTAGATAATCAAGGACTTGTAACCTCAAAACGATACGAGTTTTAACCCGTCGGATAGGGTGTGGTCGGGTGTCTATTGTCAGGAAAAAATGTCTTCTAGTATGAAATGTAGACATAATTAAAGATTTGTAACCCCAAAACCGTCCATTATGGGTGTTACCCCGTCGGGATTTTCCAACAAGACAATTCTAACAATATTTCTTACAAAAAAAACTGTAACATTTATTCTTCTAGTACAAAATCTAGACACAATCAAAGATTTGTAACCCTAAAATCGTCCTACTACGAATGTTACCTCGTTGGTAGGGTGTGGTCGGGAGCGACGGCCGCTTTGTGCAGAGCCAGCGGCGGCGCGCAACGCGGCACATTTTTCCAGTAGCAAGGTCGCCGTGACGTCACTTATACTCTACTTTCCATTTCCCGGCCAGCTCAAATTGTGGACACCCAGAATGAGTGATGTCAACTGTAGTTAACCCACGTTGGACCAGCGCGTGGTGGTCTTTGGCCTGATCTCCCTGTGCTAATCTTTTCTCATGTCGCCTGATGATGACCTAGCCTGATTATTCATTTAACAGTAGGAACTAAGGTATGAAATCGTGCCCAATAAGTAACTTTCACAATGCCGGCTCACTGAATGGCTTACCAAATTGAAAAACTCCGCCGTACTTTGGAAGCCGTGTAAAGCCGTTATCGGTCCAAGCTTTACCACTCAGCCACCGAGGCGTTTTACAGGGTTAATTTCGGACACCCCGCCAAATTACGCACCTATAACTATAGGATATAAAAAGCAGGCAAAAAATGGTTATAAAAAAAAGAAAACATTAATTATGTCAAATATTTTATAATACATTTTTACCATATATTTACTTTTGGCGGGGGGTTTAAAATTAACCCTGTGTAGCAGAAAATGCATAGTTTACGGAAATAAAGGATCGAAGTAAAGGTTGTTAACTTGAGTAGTAGTGTATAGAGCTGGTGCCTTTTTTTATTGCTACACCTCCAACGTGACGATTGGAGTTCTTAGGTACTGTTTCTCTTTCATTCTAGGTACTTTTCAATTAATTTTTCTTACAATCAACATCTACAGCAGTAAGTACATAATACTACTATAATCTTTCTACTCGTATAAATATTCCCATACGAATTTCGAATAGTAAATTAAAGTAATACTGGTCTAAGAGGTGACAGCAGATAGGGCCTTTGGTTCGTCGCTGTTTTTTGCTGAGCCGGCTTGCTGACTACACAGACAGGGCGGTCGATATCTCCTTAATAGGCCAACTTTCTCACCTTTTCGTCATGTATTTGGGTAGCACAGTCTAAGTTATTTGTTTAGCACAAGAAAAACTTAAAGAATAAGGTCAATCCATTATTTTTTTCTGTTCTAAGATGGTATTTAAAAAAAAAATGTGGTAATCTCTGGAAAAGTTTTGCCAATACATAGTTAAATTTTTTTGTTGAAAGAAATGAGTAGTCATTGTGAAAGTTGGATCATGGTGCTTGCGATCTTACAACTCATCTCGGTACTAGTCTGCTAAAGTAACTTCATTTTTTTACCTATGAGAAATTCCTATTACACTAGCTTCACTGCATTATGAAATTTAATGAAATGAAAAATATTTATTTAAAAAATAATGAATGTTAAATCAATTTAAATCAAAATTGAAACAAAAAAGTGTCATAAAAAGAAACTTCACTCCGCATTTGTTCGCAACACTACAACGCTGGTCTTCTCCATACATAGTATAAAAATTCAGTAAATTTTCTTTAAATTCATAATCCTAGCCTTTATCTCACCTGACCGTAAGTGATAAGGCCGTTCGCCCGAAGCCCTACAGAGGAGCTGGCTATGTTAAAACTATCATCTGATAATCATCATCAATCAACATCAACATCAGTGTTAATTAATACATACATACATACATACGTAATTAATAACGATTATTGTCCAAGGGTTAGTCAGAGACTAACCAATGAGGACCACAAAAGCAGTCCTCAGCCATAGTCCACTTTTCCCCAAATTAATGAAATTTAATTTAATTCCTCTTAATTGCACAACTCGTAAATAAATCCTTTACCGTTTGCCACAAAACTTATAACTTACTTGATGACTGTTAAAAAAAATAAAAATAAACGATGAATTAATTACATTATAAAACACACGCCCGCCTTCTTAGATTTCATTTTTGGGCTTTGCCGTATTAGAATAGTCATCGGTGACTTTAATACGATCAAGTGAGTGTGACACGTAAATTGATATCAAGTGTGAGAATTATTGTCATCGGATCAAATATCGCACGCTTCGCACGATAACTCAGTCTAAGCGTGTAAACTATAATCACAATATCATCCAGAAATCTGGATTAGAAGATATAGCAACAGCTGTTCTCTGGGCCAGCATTCCCAAGTAACACACATAGGCTGAATACTAGATGAATAATGGATTATTGTGTACTTAGCGCTGAATAAAATTACTGAATAAAAGCAGAGTAGCATGCTATTCAGCCAACACACTGCTTAAATGGGCACAAATTATTCAGTTTTAGTTAGCAATTGCTGAGTAATATCATTATAGTAACGTTATAATCGCTGTATAAGGTGTAACAGGTGGTAACAAGGCAAAATACTAGCAAATTAAGGAAACACTAGTTACCCTTTATTTAGACAATTTTTTTTTTTTTTATATATAAGAGGGAGGCAAACGAGCAGGCGGGTCACCTGATGGAGAGTAATCACCGCCGCCCATGGACACCCGCAAAACCAGAGGAATCGCAGACGCGTTGCCGGCCTTTAAGGGAGGAATAGGTTTAAGGAAGGAATAGGAATTGGGAGGAGGGGGGGGGGGGGGGGAAGGAGCCTCCGGAACCCTCACTGGTCGGACGAAACACAACAGCACCAAGTGCCATTATTTCACGCCGAATATTAGTGAGAGGGTGGTATTACGCCGGGCGAGCCGGCCCAATGTGTGCTGCAACGCAGCGTGGCTCTACCACTCAGTAAAATTGTCGTCTATGTACGCTTTTATATTTATAGTAATTAAGTTAAAGGTTCACGATTTGATCTGTAATAACGTCTATTAATACTTTTAGTGACAGATGATTCATATTTATGACAGTGAGAGAAGATAAGTTTTTAAAATGATTGTATGATACCATTATATGTTCCTTTTGTAAATAACTTCATAATTTTACGTGAAAGTGGGAATTCAAAACTACTGTTAGAGTATACATATATTTCTAAGAAAATTTTCAAGCGCCAGTGCATAAATAAGTTTTTACTACAAATTATACTAAAATAAACACATTTAATCGAAAACATTTCGGGTAAAAATTGATTGATTGTGTCATTATTCTAGTCTGTCACCAATAATCACTTTAAAAATATTTATTTGTAATTCCTTACTTTACTAAGTTCGTGTTAAATAAATAAAATTATGTATACCAGTGTAGATATTAAAGGTTATACAGAATAAAAAATGGTGGTGAAATTAAAGAGCGATGTGAACCGTTATACTTCAACATTACTGCCGTAGCCCGCACATATCTCTGCTTATTCAAACTTAGCCGTAATAAAGTCTTACATGTGAATCCATATACGGCAATACACTGATTACTGGCTGAATATTCGTTCGAACTAGAATCGATAAAATGTGTGATAAAATACACTTTTAAGGATCAGCATAATAAGACTGATCCATTTTAGGGACTTGTTACGTAAATGAATTGATCCGTGACAAGATTCACGGGGATATACTTATTCAGTCATCAACAGATTAAATCAACTGATGTGAACCTCTATTAAGCAATATACGTTATAAAATACTCGAAGTGCTCTTCAAGAGTAATAAGAACGTTCAGATGAACTTGTAAACAGCCACTATTCAGTCGTAAATAATAACGGTTTTAATACTCTGTAAGCAACATTTATGACCACAAGTGATTAAATATACAGCTTTCTGTGTTACTTGGGTTATAAGAGCTGATGCAGGGCACTGAACCGGCACTGCTTGGTGCAGCGGTTCTCTCATTCTCACAAAAACATAAAATCTGAACAATTACACTCAATTTAAAAACTACTCATCCTAACATGCTGAGAAAAAGGTTATCTCTTTGGTTTACATTTTTCTCCACTCTGATCAAAGTGGTAATTTGACTGCTCACCGTCTTTGTAGGTAGGTAGATTTACCCGTCTTTCTAAACAGTTTTTTAAACAGAAACCTCAATCATGTCATGTCATATAACATCCCGGCCACGACCACGGGCGGATTACAGCGCCGCGCGATTTCACTGTTAAGTGCTTCCTTTCCATTACCGTTGCCTAAGAGTTCCGTAGCATAATGCTATGAACTTTATACTGTTCTCGGAGCCAGAAGTAAAATAACTGAGGCTGAGCCTTCACTGCCAGTAACACAGTAATCTTTACTACTTAGTTAGTGTTTACTGCTAAATAAATATGCAGCAGAAAACTTCCCATGTGAGCAATTGTTTCCAATTGAAACGCTACAAATCATAATATTATCCAAAATAAAGTATCAAGCAGAAACCTAAATCATGCCACCGCTTTTTATAAAGCAACAGCTGTTCTCTGGGCCGCAGTAAAAGAAATGAAACTGAGCATTCACTGCCAGCAACTCAGTAATCTTTACTGGTTAGTAGGTATTTAATGCTCAATAAATATGCAGCAGAAAAACATTCCATTTGAGCAATTGTTTCCGATTGAAACGCTACAAATCATAATATTATCCAAAATATAAAAGTATCAAGCAGAAACCTAAATCATGCCACCGCTATAAATATAGCAACAGCTGTTCTCTGGGCCAGCCGTAAAAGGGCTGATGCAGGCTGAGCCGGCACTGCCAGCTCCGTAGCATAATGCTATGAACTTTATACTGTTCTCGGAGCCAGAAGTAAAATAACTGAGGCTGAGCCTTCACTGCCAGTAACACAGTAATCTTTACTACTTAGTTAGTGTTTACTGCTAAATAAATATGCAGCAGAAAACTTCCCATGTGAGCAATTGTTTCCAATTGAAACGCTACAAATCATAATATTATCCAAAATAAAGTATCAAGCAGAAACCTAAATCATGCCACCGCTTTTTATAAAGCAACAGCTGTTCTCTGGGCCGCAGTAAAAGAAATGAAACTGAGCATTCACTGCCAGCAACTCAGTAATCTTTACTGGTTAGTAGGTATTTAATGCTCAATAAATATGCAGCAGAAAAACATTCCATTTGAGCAATTGTTTCCGATTGAAACGCTACAAATCATAATATTATCCAAAATATAAAAGTATCAAGCAGAAACCTAAATCATGCCACCGCTATAAATATAGCAACAGCTGTTCTCTGGGCCAGCCGTAAAAGGGCTGATGCAGGCTGAGCCGGCACTGCCAGCTCCGCAGTACGCGCGGGGTCGCGCGGTCGATACTACGGCCTTGGCTCCGTTCACAACACCGCATCAGCTTTTAGCTTCGGGTTGAATGTCTTCGTTTTCTGTTATGGCTGTATGAGTACAGTTCCGTTGCTTCTTTTTGGGTTTTTTTAGGAAATCACCGGTGGGAAAAGAGTTTTCATAGCGGAGTTTTCATTTCTTGGCGGGAAAGTAAAGCTTCATGTCTGCAGTATTGATTTAATATTTCTAAAACTTGTGTTTTGTTGAACATTAAAGTGAAATAAATGGATTATTAATCTTAACCTTAACGATTAATTATCCATATTACTTCACTTAAATGTTCAACAAAACACAAGTTCGTAAACGTGCAAATGAAACAAAACAGTGCAAAACTATTTTAATCTCTTTGGTGCAACATCACTGTGTGGGATCTGAGTAAAGTCCCACTTACTGAAACTCAAGGTGATTGGAGGAATATCATTTACCACGAAACATTCATTTTATCGCTCTCTATCATCTACTGGCAAAGAAATTATTTGCTAATAACCTTAGAGCTTTAAATAAATCACTTATTTGACACTAACGAACACAGACCACTTAGGAATGAACCGCACCAAGCCATTATTGAAAAAAAGAGGTTTGAAACTCTTTTTCTTTCTATAAATTGGCTAAGCCCAAGTATCTAATTATTTAGTTTTCGGCTTAATCAGTATGTATTCGTGACAGAAACCTTCTTATATTTTTTTAGGGTTTACACATTTGGATCTTTCAAATTTCAAAATTTTGCATTCAATAAGCCAATTTTAATAAAACTTTAATTTGCATGCTATAGGAAAATACAGACACGATTCAAAAAACGTTCAAAAACCTTAGTTTATTTATTATTTATATTACCTAGTAGAAAGTAGACTTCGAATCACATTAAAAATTTTAACTTAAAAGTTTGTATGGGATACCTAATGAAAGCCCCTATAATAGATGATCCTAAATGAAACTTCTAATTAAACATCTCATTTCGTTCAATCATCATTTGGCTTAAAAAAGTAAGAAATAACTTAACGTCGTCGTGAATGGTAACCATTTTATATTTCGAAAAAATATTATTTCATTCAATTCAACTTGTGTTTATAAACGAAGAATTTTTGAGGCTTTTAACTTTAATAAATACCTATATATATATAAAATAAGTAAGCGGTATGTATATGGTTTGTACTTTCATCCACATACCATAATAGATCCTTGCATTCACTAAACATTGTGTATTTGTATTGTTCGAGAAAAGCGCTTTATAAGTTAATAATCGCCGAATGTAGAGTTGAAATATTACACTGTTAGTGATTAGATGAGCAAAGAGAGGGTTGCTATAGCTGTAAGTGGACTCAACAGAGTAAGCAAGTTACAAAAGTGCGTAGGTACCCATAGGTATTTTATAGTATCACCTATCTTTTAACAATTACTTAATTGTCTAGCTTTCTTATATGAAAATCGCAGACTACAATGACATGCAGTGATTTAATTAACAAAAAAAGAAACGGGTTCACGCAGAGAGTTCGAGATCGAGAGGCGAGGGCGGCGGCGGCGCGCGGGCGGGCGGGCAAGGATCGCTAACTAGGCACTATTGCCAATCGATACGCGCGCCGAGCGCAGACCTAGTACACACCTACACGCAGAATATAATCTCCCCGCTAGCGTTGCAGGTCACCGCTACCCACACAACGACAAAAAATTAACGTCGCAGACAGTGCACACAACCTTAATAAATTTGTTGAGTCGTTCGCGTGTCTGTGTAAGGCCGTCTTTAGATTGGAGAACAGAGGTTTTATACTGTCGCCTCCTTGCCGATGAAGCTGAGCGGCGGCCACGCGCGACTCATCACTTTAGCTGAAGCTACGTCAGGTCACTCTCCTTTTCTCGATGTCCTTCAAATTAGCTTTGTAGGTCAGGTTTTCGCTGGTCTGTCTCCACGTGGTGTTGTTGACGCATGCAATGTAACCACCTGCGGGAGCTTTTGTTTTCATCGTTGGATTTAAGGTCCAGGTCATGGGTGGGGCTGGCTCATACAGATACTGAAAACTTTTGAAAGACCTTAAACAAAGTGGCTTTTGAGAGACAAATTAATAAACGAATGCTATGCATATTCTTGTAACAAACAGCGCTCAGAGTTAGTAAGTATTATTTTAACTATCTTTATCTTTCGAAAACAACAATAAAGATATTTAAAGATGTACTAAGTAATACGGCAAAATTAGTGTCAGAGACAATCGAACTCTATCCCACATCAGTACAATCCGTTTAACCGTAACGTAAATCGAATGCGTGTGTGCCATTGGCTTTGTAATCTATATCTGTGTTAAAGACTATAAGATCGAGTATTTAACTGCCTCCATTGTCTAGTGGTTAGACCAAAGGTATTAGACCACAAGATTCAGGATTCGAATCCTGGATTTGCTGGTGGTAGGTGGTGGAGGTAAGTTCTTTATCATAATCATAAATCATTTATTGCCAGAAATATGGTACAAAGTGCTGTTATATCAGTTTATGAGTCTCACATATACTTACTCACAATAAGTTTAGTCTTACTTTAGTTTCAAATCATAATTGAAGGGTACAATTTATCATCGGACATGAGAGCTTGTGAAACTGCTATGTAATTGACTGCGAGTTCGGATGTTCGGCTTGCCTAGCTAGCTGCTTACCGTAGCTTTAGTCTGTCGTTATAGCAATAATGTTAGTAGTATTAGTGTATTCCGACTAACTATATTAACAGTTATCCAGTTCCTTTAGCAATTGAAGGTTCCGGACAAAGGCCTCTTCTCTGTAGTAAAAATAAGATTTACCTATTTAATACTTGTTGTACTTCGACGTTGCATCCTCGAGATTTATATTCACAAGGTAGTCCACTCTTCAATGTACCAGGTATCCAACACATATTAGGAGCTATCTAAAAGAAATTTTATTAAAAAAAACGTAAAACCTTACCCATAGTATAGACACAGGCGCCATCTAGTGAATACCAACCGAGTGCACGAGTTTGTCACCCGCGCTGTCATCGTCATTCGCTTTTCGTGTTCGGGCATCCGCACATCGTTACCCTAAAAGTGTTTTGTGTAGCAAAAAACTATGTGCAAAAGGAAGCATGGATAATCATTATATACTCATGTGGAAAAACTGCGTAAACGACGATCGCCAAGTAAATCAGGTCAGTCAGTGTTTTAAATATTACATTTTGTCGATGTTTTGATTAAATTACAAAGACAAACGATTTTTTAAAAACTATGTGATTCGTTAGCGAATATACGACTCAGATCCTCTTAGTGAGACATTCGAAGTAGAAACGTTATTGAAATATATTCCATAGTACGTTTCCTTCTTAATTTCGATTAATACTTTCGCTAGTGCCTTTGTGGTTACCCACATTTTTTGACTTTTTCACTATTTATCGATTTTCAAAAATACATAAGACGTTTAGCCTTTTTAAATAATAATAAAAAGTAAAAAACACATAAGTAGTACCGTGAAGTGATTACGGTCAGTGCTAGTATGAAATCTAGTATCGTGACGAGATTACGATCGATATTAGGGGTACATACCCTATGCTGTGACGCGATTACGGTAATTCTATTCTTCGGTCATTCCTTCCAAATGACGCTTCGTTTGCGCGAGGCAGTACCTACATTATAATCTATTTTTTACTAATCTATTTATTGTAGTGTTTTTTTGTGTGCAAGTGATTTCTACAAAATCTTACAGTTCCGCCTTACATACTGCACACTTATGTAGTACCGTGACGTGATTACGATCGATATTACGGGTACCTACCCTATGCTGTGACGCGATTACGGCAATTCTATTCTTTGATCATTCCTTTCAAATGACTTCGTTTGCGCGAGCCCTCTCGCCTACCACAAGGCTTAGTGACTCCGATTTCAATAAAGAACCGTTAATAACGGACGTATATAAATCTAATATTGAAAAAGACTTACGATCTGTCATGACCGTAGCACAAGTACACAGTCCGGATCTTACCCAGACCATCCAGGACGCTAGGGATACCTAGTCGTAATAATCCAAGCGCAGCAGAGGAGTTGCCAGTTGTAAATCCAATATCGTCGGATTTTCTTGACGTTCTTTGAGTTTCTAAAGTGAAGGAGGTACCATTGGGACCCAAAATACCAGAAGAGGTCTCTAAACGCTAGGGAAAACCTCATAGATGGTATGAACAAAGATAATAAAAAAGAACTGTTAGCAACAACTTTGATACGTGTTTGAAGTTGGCCAAATTATACTGCATTTACATTATGAAAATACCATGAATAGGAAAATGCTTACACTACCTGCCTACTCTTGATGAAAAATTCTTGTCAATGACACAAGATGTTAAAAGAGACGCACACTCTTTTGGAGAAAATTTGGGAGAAAAGAGAGAAGCTGCTAAGGCCGCTGAAAAATCTGGTTTGCAAATACGGAATACTAACAACATTGGACCGTCAACTTCACTAAGAACTACGTCGCCCAGCAGGGAAAGTGGCAAGACCCATCCAAGCAACAAGGTCATGGGTTGCCAGGCCGGGTGGGAGCAAGCAAAGATTCCCGTATCCACCTCCGAGGCGATCAGCGCAAGCACCGACGTCCGCCCGCTATCACACCACGACAGCAGTGAGACCGTCATACAGACCGATGTTGCGTAAGTAACAACCAAGGTAACCTTACACGCTGGTCGTATAATTATTTTTTTTGTTGACACATGGTTTTCAATCGCAAATGACCCGGTAGTCAGACAGTACGTTACGGGTTACAAAATACCATTTAATAAAACTGTAAAGCAAGCTACTGAACCTATCACTCCTAACTTTTCTTCGGCTGAAATAAGTAAGTTAATCACAGCTATATCTGACTTGTGCCAGTCAGGAGTAATATGCATATGAGAGGATGTCAAAGACCAATTTATTTCTCCCATATTCTTAACACCTAAAAGTGATAGATCGTCCAAATTTATCTTGAAAAAAAATCATAGAATAAAGCTGTTGCCTCATACCACTTTAAAATGGTGGACATACGGACAGCAAGCAAATTATTGTTCCAAGACAGTTATATGGCCAATGTTGATATCAAAGACGCGTATTTTTTTCTTGATGAAAACTACAAAAAGTATTTAAGGTTCAAATTTTTGGGACACAAAAGTAATACGTATGAATTTTAGTGCCTACCGTTTGGACTTAGTTCAGCACCTTATTATGTCTTTACGAACTCATGAAACCGGTCTATCTACCGGATTTATCTTAAAAACAGAGGTTTTTTAATTCTAATATATTTAGATCTTGTGCCTTGGCCATTCTTATGAAGAATGTAAAAGTTTTGTTCTCGAAACTGTTTGTTTATTACAAAATCTAGGCTTTGATGAAAACTTCAAAAAGAGTAACTTGGAACCACAAAAGACTACAAAATTTCTCTGTTTTGAATTAAATTCAGAAAATATGTGTTTGCAATTGCCAATAGGAAAACGAAAACGCATTCTTGAACAAATAAATATCAATAGAATGGGTGGAGTACAATAAGTTCCTTTAAATAATATCACTTGTCGTCTATGGCAATGGTGCGAGAAACGCAAAATATTTGTCTTTGCATCCTACATAAAATCTAAAGATAACTTCGAGGCGGATAAGGAGTCACGGCGTATGAATATCGATAGAGAATGGCAAATGTCGGTACCTGTGTTCGAAAAAATTGTTCAATCGTTTGGGACACCTCTTAAAGATCTCTTTGCTACTTACCAAAATTATAAATGCAATAAATACGTCTCATGGCAACGAGACCCCTACGCCTTTGACATAGATGCATTCACCTTAAATTGGAATATATTTTATTTTTATGCTTTTCCCCCTTTCTCGCTCATATTAAAATGCTTCAGGAAAATAATTAACGACCAAGCCACTGGTGTACTAGTCGTATCGTATCGGCCGAGTCAAGCCTGGTATCCCCTACTTACCTCAGTAGCTTACCACCAATATACTTCGGCCCAAGTGACGATATGTTATTATCACCGTTCAGGACCCAGCACCCCCTTTGCAAGAAACTTATCTTGGTAGCATACAAATTATCAGAAAAGCATTTCAAAGACAATCGTTATGTAATGAAACCATCGAGGTGATGATTTCCTCATTGTCTACATCCTCACTAAAACAATACAATGTCGCTTTTACGAAATGGTGGATGCAACGTCTCGTACAATTACGGTCAAACTTCACTTCAGGTAAGTTTGTTTAACCATCAATTCTAAGCAATATCCTACTAATATTATAAACGTGAAAGTTTGTAAGTATGTATGGATATTTGTTACTCTTTCACGTAAAAACTACTGAATGGATTTGCATGAAATTCGGCATACAGGTAGTTAAGTAACTACTACTTAAACGGACTAAAAACATAAGCATCAAGCACTGTCGACGGTTGAAAGCCAGACCTCGGTAGCCAAGTGGTTAAGGCAGCCGCCCGGAATGCGGAAGGTGCGTGGTTCGATTCCCGCCTGAGGTTGTCGTCTTTTTTCAGTGTTTAAAATTTAACTTAAGTATATTTAAGCGTTAATAAAACGCTAAAATATAGAACATTCATATACAGATAGTTTATAACCTGGATTAACACATAGGATACTTTTTATCCCGATATTCCCACGGGAACTTATGGATGGATGTTTGTTACTCTTTCATGTAAAAACTACTGAATGGATTTGAATGAAATTGGCATACAGATAGTTAATAACCTGGATTAATACATAGGATACTTTTATCCCGATATTTCCACGGGAACGTATGGATGGATGTTTGTTACTCTTTCACGTAAAAACTACTAAATGGATTTGGATGAAATTCAGCATACAGATAGTTTATAACCTGGATTAACACATAGAATACTTTTTATCTCGATATTCTCACGGGAACGGGAACCACGCGGGTGAAACCGCGAGCGGCCGCTTGTGAGTAATAAAACACAAGTAGGGTTAAGTATCAGGACTACAGGAAGTATGTGAAATGGATAGATAAAGTAAAATAAGCTAAGTAAGAATAGGTATAAACAAGTCAAGCATTATAACATGATGGCACGTGATATAGACTGGTGTGTAACTCGGGTCTTTGACTGGCCTTGTATTTCTTACTTACTAACGTAAGTGAATATATTCTCGTAATAATTGCAACTATCAAGATTATAATGTTATCGAAAGAGTTCATGAAAAGGCACAAATAAGATAAGTTTTGCTAATTTATTAAACTTTCGCTGTTGCGGGGGAACATGTAGAATGCAATATAGTAATATTTTAAGAATATGATACGTGAACAAAATAACAAGGAATTCATATTTTAAAATTATCCTAATTACTTATTGCATAACTACATGTATATCAAAGTTATTAAAACAATTTTCTAGTACACTCAACTTGTTCCTTGAACTATACTGGCCTGCAAAAGTAAGTATCACACTTTTAAAATTGCAAGAACTTTTTAAGTACACAAGATATATTTTCGAAACTAAAAGGACTCGAAAAAGAGTTAGATAGTTACTGTAGTTACAAAGAAAACTGGTAAAAATTGCTATAAAAGGTTTTTTTATTTTAAATCTCTAACTTCTATAGTTTAGAAAAAAATGATATTTTAAAAGTGTAATACTTATTTTTGCAGGCCAGTGAATATTAGGTAGGTTTTAGTAAGTTATAGTTTATCTTCAATAATCTATTGCATTTCATACATTAAAATCATTCATGAAACGAATTCTTCTAAAGCTTTTAAAAATCTTCAAAAACCTATAATTTTCAAAATTATTACGTTGATATGATAATAGGATTCCCCCTAACAAACAATTTGTCGAGAGGCCGTCAAGAATAGGCTTCGTCGAGTGCTTGCGGCGGTGTCGAGACTCTGCACGGTCCTCCTGCACCTTCCACCGCCACACCACTCACCAATCACACCACGTGATGTCTTTTGTTAAATTAAAACAATTGAATATCTGTGCATACGATACGCAAATCGGCGGGGCCCCGAGTCATGCTCCCGACACGGCAAGGGTGATCGGTATCCAACTGTTTGCCTATGCAAAATCTTGACGAGTACATTTTGCATTCGTCTTTTCGCATGTGTTTTATATTCGTTTACTTCGGTCGGCCGAGCCCGTAATCGGCGCGCTGTTTGCGAGGGGAGCTCTGCTGACGGAGCCCCACAAATATATGTCGTAAGATTTAATAGACATGTAATGGATATCTGGATGACGTTTTAAGGATTTGAGCAAACCGAATATGTCATTTCTTCCGCGCGTAATTGGAATTTTATTTGCGGGATTTCGTGGATCAGCCATGTCCTTTCGATTATTTCCACGATGAGTTTTCGTGCTACATATTTCATTGTTGATGCGTAGGTGGGTGAAATATGTCAAAGATTAAATATTTTTCATAAAGTCAGCGACGTTTAGTTTAGTGAAGGGGAAGGTTACATAAGTAGGTGGTTAGGTTACGTACGAGGTATTTAATACCTGCTTAAAATTAAGAAGGTATTTAGTGGAAGCGCTACCGCGTTCGGTTCCCTCTCGAGGCGTGAGGTGGCGAGGCCGTGAGGCGTGAGGCTCTTGACTGCGTGATTTAAGCATGATTTAAGTGAATTATGGCGCCCCAGGGCGGCGGGCGGCGGCGGTGGCGGCGGTGGCGGCTGGCGTCCTACCGCTCTTGTTTGCCGCGTCGCTGGAGCCACGTCAAAGGCGTTGCTTTGTTTTATGTTCAGATATACGGAAAACTCATTTTTGTAAGGCATGTTCAGAATTGAGATGAACTTAGGTATAGTATAGAAATTACAATAAACTTGACAGATGATGAGTTTAACAAATGATGGAAAAGTATAAGTAAGTACTTACCTAATTTAGTGAACATAATAGTTTTGCAACAATGTGCACAAAGCACATTGTTGAAGTACCTGTTATAAAAGCTATCACCGACTTATATTAAAAGTTATTAAAAAAATTGAGAATTGAAAGTTCATCGTTTCCTACATTCGTGTTATGCTGGTCTTTAACCTATATCTGTACTTATTTTTATGAAAATACGGGATTTTTACCATGTTTGAGTTGTAGATTTTGAGTCCCCGATATTTCGGTGCAGTTGCATGTAGGTACCATGATCACGGAGTAAGTTACTCCGTGATTAAAATGTTATAGTACATATCTGTACTATACCATAAACCAAGTAGGTAGGTATTATCAAGTTTATTACTTACAACCCATAATTATTTAGTTTTCAGAAATGTGTAGACAAAGAATGAAAAGAATCAAGATTGCAAAAGTTATCTTTTTTTTTAGGCAGGTTTACATCTCTTTTTGTCTTCACTTTTTATACAATATTATCTATCTACCTGCAATTTGAATAAAAATACGGCTCAGCTGTAGAAATAGTTTGAAAAACTAACCTAATTATAGTTAAAAATACCTAAATTAATACAAAACTACTATGAACGATTATAAAATCGATTTCTCAATTTAAAACATATTTAAAAACCGTAGATTTTGTACAATATTGTATTCTCCTAATAAACCAAAGTAAAAATAGACTAACATACTAACATGTGATAAAATATAATTCGATATCCATGCGAAAACAATGTTGCAATCGGACTCAATAAATTAAAAACAAGTGAGCGTTGTTTTAGCACTGGCGGCAACACATTCAGAGTGACCGTTGCTCTAGGATTATACATGTATGTATTAAAAAAAATAAAACAACGTTGATTACTGTGTGAGTGTGCTACCAGGTTATTTGTCATACATTGTAAGGCGTATTAGGTTTCGGGCGACATCCTGTTGAGTACCTGGAAGGAGGGAGAGCGATAAATGCGATATTATATGCGCTATTGTAAGCTCAGGTGATAGAGTTCCTGTTATTAGTATGCAGTTTTATCGGTTGTTATTACAGCAAGGCACATGGGAGTTGCTACTTACTATTTATAGAATTGAGTAGCAGTGTGACCTATTTTAAATTTACATATTTTTACTAGTCTAGTCGTGGCAGATTTAAATTAGACGACTTAGCTTTATGTCCCTGTTTGTATTTTTTATATTGATTGTATTTGTGTTTGTCTTGTTGGTTGTCATAAATGAAATAAAAATTGAATTATCTGTTTAGCTCTAGCTAAAAATTACCTCACTTTTGTCTTCCCATAATATGGTAAAGTATGAATAGGAAATTTACTTTACTTTATAAAGTAAAAGTATAGATGTTAAATAGCAATTCACAATTTTATTTGTTAGTTTGGTTTGGTAGATGTTTGAGATTGTCCGAATTTAAGTCCGCCTGTCTACACTACCACTTTATAGACACATAGGTATATATATATATATATCAAGACTATTATCCCCGAGGGGTTAGTCAGAGATTAGGCAATGCGGACCGCAAAAGCAGTCCTCTGCCATAGTCCACTTTTCACAAAATAGCGACTGCACATGTGCTCAGCGTGACAGGTGGTGAGCCTATCGCCGCTCTAAGCTGTTGGATGTATGTGCAGCCTTTAGTCCGTTAGTCGCCTTTTACGACACCCAAGGGAAGAGAGGGGCGGTAGTATTTTTTCACCGCTACGCGACATAGTTAATGAAAACACTATCACTTTATCTAAGTATGTCATTAGTAATCCTCAGCCTTAACATTGCTTACTAAGTTAAAATGACGGCGAAGAGCTTCCCCGTTATGGAATTAAGAAAGACTTGAAGATTGTTGCTCTCCGCCTGTACAAAGCATAACACTCTTGGCATTTAATATGTCAAATTTTAAGTGATTTAGTAATTAAGCTCATTTCAGTATGTGGTGTGCGTATGTAGTAGATATTTTTCAATAATGAAATAACAACAAAACTATAATGAAAATCTTTATTGATTGTTTCATTTCATTATCCAAACGGGTTGTATACAAATACTTTCCAGAAACTTCAACCTCCCAAAGCGATAGATTTGATTGAGAGTTAGGGTCCCCGCACACGGGCCACCGGGCCACAACCACAAAACGACACGACCCCACCCCAGCGGCATATTTCCTGTGGTTTTCATACATTTTATGTGGACTCGCCGTACACGGTTGACGCCGGTGACTGCTACACGCTACAAATCGTCGCTGCTCGCTTCTTGGCTTTTAGCTTCTCGTGGTATCGTGGCGGCGTTTGTGGCTGTGGCCGGTGGCCCGTGTGCGGGGACCATTAACCGGGAGATATTTATTTTTTTATTGATGAAAATTGTGCACCAACAGTATCATACTTTAAAAACATAATTAGATATAAATGATTATTGACATTAGCCATGTCTCTTGATATTGATACATGACATTAATGCGTAGTGGATCTACGGTTGTTACCACCACAACATTCTTTCGGCATATCAAAGGTGCCTTCATGTCGGCGACACTACGACAATCTCACGTGTATGTACACCAAAAGGAGATACAATACAAATAAATATGGCGGGCGGCACGGTATCACTGAGGTATTATAACCAGCGACGTACCGCTAACAATTATTTTGTGCACAGAGTTGTGGCCTATGTCTTGTAATCACACTGCCATCGCTAAGAAGTGACTCTAGGCGTTTGCAGTCCAGTACGCAAAAAATCACGATTTCGCAGTCCCCGCAAGAATCGGAGCATTGAAAATTAATACAAATATGTACAAAAAAAAAATTATTTTGAGTAACACATTATATACAAGTTGCATAATAAGAAATCTTTATTGTTTTATACTTCCCTAAAATTACATAACTACATTACTTGTAAGTTGAATTATAACATACGAATGTATAACACTGCACAATACCGAGAATAACATTTTCTTTTCTTTTACAACCTAAGTGAAGTTCATTTTCGAAATTCCAACTCGAATGCACTTCTCGCCTGCATCCGCATCTTTTATCACCATTACCATGACGATCGGTCAATAATCATAGAAGCTACATCACTTTTATATACGGAAATACCCGTTTTTCTACCATTCCAAATCTAAAGTGACCACCTACAAGGCACAATTATGAACCGATTTTCAAAATTTTTTATAAACAAAATTCATTTTGTAGCCAAACTGATACCCTAGAACCTTTTTTAATTTATTTTAATTCTGTTTTGTTTTTCGAAATATTTACAATTTATTAAACAAACACCCCCTAAAAGTCCGTTTATTTATATATTTCATAATTCCAAAAAAGTTACAAGCCGATTTTCAAATTTCAAACGCTAACACGTGTCTCGATAAATTCCTCAACTCTTGGTGTTTTTCCCATCTCGATCCTCACAAAATCCACGGAGGTATGGCCAAAAATACGTCTCAGGCGATTTGCTGATAACCATTTTCAATGGTAAAAATTGCTTGTGGGGTTGTCTCTAGTTATAATACCTCATTGCACGGCATCGAGTGCGCGGCGTCACATTCACAAAACAATGGGTCGGCAGATCGGGTTGCACAAAACCAAGGTAAACATTTCATATCTCCGTAACAGAGTGTCACTGGAATCTTTTTTATAATAATAATTGATGTGTTAAACTGTCCTGTGGTACTTTAAACAAAATCAGTTGTTGTTTGGTCTATTCGTTTATCTATGGTGATTTGATGAGTATGATTTCTTTGCTGACATTTTTTTATAATGGGAATTTTCGGGTGAATCCTAAGATCTAGTGAATTCTAGTGGCTAAGCCACCGGTTTTAGACCCAGAGATAACGGGTTCGATTCCCAACGGAGGGTACATACATCTTTGTGTATTTGGTTTGGTTGGTGGTACGGCTTGTTAAGTCCGCCTGGCTAGCTACCAGAATCCAAACTAAAATCTGGCACAATAACAACAATGTTAATAACAGTTTTTTGTTCCGAAAGTTTAGATATAAAATAGCCAGTTCCTTAGCGGTTGAGGATTCCGGGTGAAGCGCGCTTCCACCTTCGGCTTTATCGTCACTTACAATCAGGTGAGATGAAGGCCAAGCGCTTACCCGTTGTAGTTATAAAAAAGAAGCATTCGTGGTATCAGATACGTGGCTACACTTTAATTTTACACTGCACTACTGCTGACCGAGATCTTTTAATCAGGTTATCCATGGATATGCGAATTTTTAAAAGTTCATATTGCACATCTTTGCAACCAAAAAGTTACCTGATTATTAGGAATTTTGTAATTTTTTTGTAAAGTTAATTGGTTGGAAATATTATGTATGTTTTATGTATTTTTCATATTATGATGACTAATTTATGTTTTATTATGATGATGTCTCGAAACACCAATTCAAAACGCAAAACGTGTTGCGCTTCCCGAATCGCCCTTCCGCCATTATACAATTGTGGCGCAGACAGACGCGTTACAGTCGTCAACAAAAGCGATTAACAATCGAAGATGACTGCGTGATTAATGTACGGAACAAGCGCTCAATCAGCGTGCGGTCAGGAGGCAGGAGGCGTGGGGCCGCCAGGAGCTAGCGCCACAGGCTACGCACTCACAGCTGATTAATTATCCTAACTTAATGTGCACGTGAGTTTGTTACGCTCACACTTAAACCACTTAAGCAATATGGATGAATTTTGGTGTTGAGATAATATAGGGTCTTGAAGATGGTTGTAGGATACTCTTTCCCGCGAAAAGTTAGCGAGAGCGAAGCAGCGGGCAAAAGCTAGTAAGATTAAGTGTGTGAATCTGTTTTTACTTTAAGTATCATAGCGCTATTTTATTAATTGAAATAAAATAGTGTGAAGTTAGACCATCGTGAGTCATTACCCACCCTCATTGACCCAACGCGGTCAATAATTGTGTTGGTGGATGTAAAAAACTACCGTCCCATGATAACCAGTCGAAATAAATAAATTGACGTGCCTCGTGAAGTTAGGAGAAGCTTGATATAATTACATTTATTTAGATAACATTTCTGGTAAGCTTTCTCTGTGTATGTTTGATTTATGACTCTTTAGCATTTATTTTAGCCACAGATAAAGAAAAGCAAATTAAAATATGTTCCATGTTAATTTGATAATTATATTTATACTTACTTACAGTTGTATCAAATATGAGTCAAGTCTAGACTCTAGCAATAAGACATAAAATATAAAGCATTCAATGATCTTCATTGAATCAAAACAGTAGAAAAAAAATCATCAAGACACTTAATTGTATAGGTACAAACATAAAGAAACGCTTCACAATAAAAACTATTTTTTCATTTATTTACTCTGTGACTCCGTGTGAGGAAGATTAACTCGAAACATAAAACAATCGACTTCTAATGAAGTAAGTTTTGGGCTATTACTAACTACACCACAACTACACCCTACCTACACTCACTTATTTTAGAAAAAAAATCAGAATACAAGTAAATGAGGTTAACATTATCAATTTAAAAAATGCTTATTCTCATTTCAAATGTTAACATATTTTTCCAATATCAGCGTTATTGTTTATTTTAATTAAATTCACGTTGCTTGAGCATTCTTGTGATATTTGCAATAATTTGTGTTGGTATTGCAAAACGCAAGTGGGAAATTGTGTCCCAGAGGGCAATGACCATTGAATGTAATGTTGTCACGTACTTACATGTTGTTATTCTACATAATTTATCGAATATTTACTATTGCTATCGAAAGACAACAAAATGGGTTATGTATTTACAGAAATCTTATTTAAATCAAGATCCGCATTTTCGGGTTTTCTCACATGGCTTCCTGAAATGGAGTTGAATATGCTGATTCAAAGGAAATGGATGTTCCAAACTCTACATGTATACATACCCAGTTGTATTACAAATACTTATTACAAGTTAAAATGTTGTTAAAACGATAACTCGATTACTTACCAATAAATATTCCTGTTGAGTTAAATTGCATTTTTTTGGTGATTGGTTAATATGTTTTGTTGTTTAGTTATTCTTTTTCTTTTCTTTTTTCACTGTACGTATTCGTTTGGTATTTATCTAACCTGATGTTAGGTGATGATAAAGCCGATAGTCAAAGCGCGCTTCATTCGGATTCCACAACTACTGTAATGGAATAGAATAGAATAGAATTCCTTTATTGCTTAAAATGTGTAACAAGTTCTTAAAAAAAAATATTATCAACAGTCTGACCATAATCAGGCATGCAATGTACACAAATAAATATTATTAACATTAATGTTAACAAAATTCATCGTGAATTTAACAATGTAGAGCTGGCTATTATCTCCAACTGACGGAACACAACAATGCTAGTAACAATGATAGTATATCGACGTATTTAGATAAGATAGTGGAAGCTAAAGGTGGGCTTAAAACAAGCCCTACCACTAACCAAAGCACAAACAAGTAACCCGCAGAAAATTGAACCTGGGACATCTTAATTTGAAAACGGTGGTGTAACAACTTGGAGTTGGAGGCGGTTGAAGTTGTAAAATAAAAAAAACCATTTGCCATAATAGAGAACGGCTCGAACGATTTAGTTGATTCCTTTTTCGTTGTAATTGTTATTGTCATTTTTTGTAATGTAATTGAGAGGTATCATCTTGGATCATCTAAACACTAGATACAGCATTAGCGCCAAAATGATATTACATTAAATTAGTGCTCTCAAAGTGTCGCTTCGAACTTATACTCCAAATTAGAGTGAGCATTGGATTGCTGTCAGTTGACATTGTGAATCTTCATTAATTGTAGCGATAACTTGATTACAATGATGGCGACCTTTGCCTAGCTGTGGAACCGTTTAAGGTTGTAAGTACTTTACTTATAATGCAACTTTATTTTTACCCTTTTCTTTACACAAGACGAAACACTACGTGGAAGTGGCAAGCAAAATTCTCATACAAAACACATAAACAGTCATAGAAAATCTCTTCTTTAACCGATGCTAAAAACGATAAAAAATTTGAAAAAAAAGGAGGAAACAGGGAACCACTAAAAATGGTCCAGTTCTGAAGGAGGAAACAGGGAACCACGAAACGTCGTTTTTCTGTTTTAGATCTGTGTTTTGTATGAGAGCTTTGCATGCCACTTCCACATAGTGTTTCCTCTTAAGTAGTAGGTAGGCACTTAATAAAAGCTAAAAAATATTGTAAAAAAACAGTTAAAATTAAAAATAAAAAGAGCGTTACCTCGCCAACATAAAATGCTTAGCTATAGTGTTTGTTAATGATTGCGAAACTGCTTAGGCGCCGCGCGGCGCGATGAGCTAATGCGGGTTAATCCAATCAAGTAATTGGACTTGCCGTTATTCATTGACTGGGTGACGCTTTAAGCTAGCGCTCAACGGCTTCCACTTGGCTCGCACGGTAACCTCTGGGTGGAGTGACAATGTGGCAACACAGCGACCTTTGATTTCGATGTAAACACTTTAGATTTGTTAGGACCGATTTTTTAATTGTCAAATAAAACTTATTTGTTCGTTAAACATTTTACAACATTATCAGACATAGATAATAATATAAGATTTACCCGAGGATTGAAATATCTGCTCTTATAATCGGATAAATAAGATATTAGCTAGTCGTGTCGCGTATTAGCGGTGAAGGAATACTACCACCCCCTCTTTTTCCTTGGGTGTCGTAAAAGGCGACTAACGGACTAAAGACTGAACATACATCCTACAGCATATAGCAGCGATAGCCTCACCATCTGTCACGCTGAGCACATGTGCAGTCGCTATTTGGTGAAAAGTGGACTATGGTAGAGGACTGCTTTTGCTGTGCTCATTGCCTATTTTCTGACTGACCCAGGGGATAATAGTCGTGATTATATGAATTATATAAACGAGCATAAGAAGAAATCACCGCCGCCCATGGACATCGACAAAAC
The DNA here is from genome assembly GCA_963921215.1 of Scoparia ambigualis. Taxonomy (NCBI): domain Eukaryota; kingdom Metazoa; phylum Arthropoda; class Insecta; order Lepidoptera; family Crambidae; genus Scoparia; species Scoparia ambigualis. The sequence continues at coordinate 18,626,072 of OY992505.1, forward strand.
CAGAGGAGTCCCAGATGCGTTGCCGGCCTCTTGAGGCATCTTGAGGAAGGACCTTTGAAGAAGGAGTAAGGATTGTAATAAAGCTTGAAGAGGTGCTTTTTAATCAAAATGCCATTAAAAACTAAATGTGCTAATTGAGATACAAGGAAAACGTCAAATTGGACATTAAAAAGCGAAAGTTTTTGTTGCTTATAACAAAAATTGGACAAATTAAAAGTACAAGCGGCATCCCGTCAGTCAATCATCCGCCTTCGTTTGCGCGGGGGCGGGCGCTGACGCGGCGCCACTCGTTAGTGTCATAGTTCACTAATCACTCACGGACATTTAATGTGCTTTGAGAATTGATGTAAGGAAATGATTTTGCAGGAGGCCGATGTCGCAGTGGCGGTAATGAGCACGTACCTAAACCGGGCCTTTGCGAATAGGCATCACGGATGGGAGTTAATACGTATATACCTTGAGCTCCACCGTTTCGTGGTAAAAGGGAGTATTCACTTACTGGTCTTGCTGCGCTCGTCAGACCAATCATTCATCTAAGCTTGGTTGGTTATAATGAGAGAGAGAAAGAGAGAATGAGAGAGAGAGAGAGAGAGACATTTATTGACACACAAATTCAAAATAATAACAAAAATAAGAAAAGACAATTTGTCAATCAGGACTCAGGACACCGCCTCAGCTTGTGTTTTGCAAATGGGACATATTGCAAAAACGCTAGTATTCTGGCTTAAAATGTCTCTTTTTAGCCTTTGATGATAGGGAATGTCCATCAATATTATTTGAGCTGGGTTGGCTGGTTATGATGTCCCTAATTGTTAATTGCTTATTTTACCGTTTGAAAAAAGGCAAGCGTATGATGATGATGAAGTAGGTCATCTATTATGGTTTTTCTGTGTTAGAAATCACTATGTTTTCCTGCAGTGATTTCAAAACCTTTGACAACAGGGTATTATAATCTACCGTTTTATTAAACTGTATTTAAACATGAATGAAAGTAAATTAATTAGTTTAATAGAAATTTTAGAAAATATTAATATAAAGGCCAAGAAACATATAAAAGCCTTTTTTGTATTTAAATAAGGGAAGAATAAATAATTTTGTCATTTTTAATTGCTCGTTATCTCAATAGAACTCATTTGGAAATTATCTACTACTGTTTCCTTCCTGGTAATCTAGAAATAGTTATACAAGTTTAGCATAATGCCACTAAAATAAAAAAACTGCGCGGTGCAGTTGCCAACAATACTTTATAATAAAGTATCCTACGTTATTTTAGATAAATATACTTTATACTTTTGCATGAAAATAAAGTATGCGAAAATTTATTTATTTATTTATATATTTTCAATCTTTACAGAGCTGTGATGTGATGCGTAAAATGAAACACTCATATGGATAATTACTCAACTACAATACTTATCGATATTGGTACTTTTTACTACTAGTTATCTTTACTTCCAGCCATTGACACCCTTTTACTTCGTTGGGCGCCAATATGTAATTATTTCATAAGTTTAAGTGATGTTTGTCCAATAGTTATACGAGAATTATTAAAGTTGACCAACAGGATCAGGAAGTTGTTGAAATTTATTTATACTTTACAAGCCACATTCTAAATATACAGGGTTAAAGGTTAAGTCGACCTATATCCTTTGAGGGGATGTGGTTTCCGTCATTTCCGACTGATTTGACTATGAAACACCATACTCCAAACCACCGTACAAATTCCATAAAGGAATAGGCGCAGGAAGTAACTTAACCTAATACCGTTATTTTGATTACTACCTGGGAGTCTTTCATCAAAGATGTTTCCGAGAATCTTGATAATACCCTAGCTTGTTATATATTGATAGAAAGATAAGGAACCGTAGATATTTTTACGATTATCTGCAGCATAACTTATAGACTTTTATTTTAATATCGAAGAAAGAAATTACATTTTTTTTTCGAATTTATTTCTTTTTTATACTGTTCATCGTGTACTACGACTCAGTTAGTACAACTACTTGTAATTTTAATATTCAGAATAATAAGCAAATAATCTTCTATATAAAAATACCAAAACTAAATAAGTTGGAGGCACAAAAAGCAACAAAAAAAAGAGGACAATAGACAACAAAAACGGTATTTTTTTTTAAAACTTCAATGTAGGTAGGTAGTTACTGTAACTTGAGAACGGTTAAGTTTGGGTTACGCTGTTTAATAGTCTAATCGGTCAAAAATGATGGTAAAGGATGTGGGTCGACTTAACCTTTAACCCTGTATATATAATAATAAAATAATAAAACGTTTGGAAGGAAATACGGTAACTATAGTTCTTGGATGTCTATAATATTATGGATGGTTTAAGAAGCGAAGTAAAACAAAGAAAAACTGATAAGTACTTTGGTTATGATTCAAAAAATAGATTTAAAAAACTTGAACAGTCATCACTGAAATGGTCAATAAAGTTATCAAAAAAATTTCACTTTTTATTGTTATGAGTGTAAGTTATAATTTTATTGTTTACGCAAATTTTGTTGCGAACAAAAAATTTTTTCGACATGGTCGTTTTCGATTTGTACTTAATGAGTGTACTTAAGATAATTTAAAAAATGGTTTGATTGTAATGAAGATAACAGCTTTTAATACTTCCAATAATACTTATATCGTAAAAAATTAAGTTAAATTTAAAGATTTTGAAATGTTATTTAATCTGTCTTGTAGACAGATTAAATAATAAGATGGACGATTTATATTCCGAGTCAAAAATACTTAAAGAGATCCAAAGAAAATCTACTAATAATAATAATAAAGAATTTTCAGAAAAAAACAGCTGACAAATGGCAAAATGTGCTTAAAAATGCATCTGATCGATAGCTCACCAAATCAAAAAAAATATTACCTTTTTACTTTCTGTTGCCGCCAATTCAGCTTTCACTGAGAGAGTTTTTTTGTAATGAATCAGAAGTGGCAAGAAGAAAGGTCGTCCATAAATTTAATAAACATCGAATTATTTGTTTATTTAAATTTGATGTTTGATTGTAAAAGTAGCTTTGAATCTTTCAAAGATAACAATAAATTGTTAGCGCGTGCTAAAAGCACTCTAAAATATAGTTTTAAAGTAATAAAAACATGAATTAAAAAAAAATACTTTTTTTTCCTTCTAAATACTTTATTTATTTCTATTCAAAACATTTGATACGGTATTTTTCTCATAAATAGTTGGCAAACCCTAGGTGCATCCAAAACGTGTAAGTATGCCTAAAACATCCACACTAAAAAGTTAGCGCAAAACACCTTAAAAACTTTAATAACACATACGAGTAGTCAGTACGTAATGTAAGTTTACATCTTTTTACAGTAGTATATCATAAATAAAAAGTTGTGGAGTGAAGGTGCAGCTGTCAGATTTGCCTGAGTGGTTCAATTGGGAGGCGAGCGGGTTACTGAGCTCCAGTAACGACGAGGGTTCACATGCTCGTGATCGTGACGGACAAATTGGCTTCGTTTGATGCCGGCTCCGGGCTAAGACGTACCGTACTCGGTTGTACTGTGATACGATTTGGGACGAGTATGTTTTACTGTTTTATTATTGGTACACTTATTATCTGTTATCTAGTAGAAAAGGCCAATGGTTAGTAGTAGTAGGTAGTAGTTAGTTTGTTATTAGAATTGCATTTGGCAATGTGAGTTTTATGTTTTTTTGCAATGTTTACTGTAATCTATATTAAAGAATAAAATAAATACAACTGTATTTGATATTTTATAACTTTATTTTCGATTTAGATTTTACCCGTACTTGGTTAACAACAGTAGTTACGTTTATATCATCATCAGCCTAATATAAACATCCCATAGCTGGGTTTTGGCCTTCTTACATAAACTAATATTTAAAGCACACTGGATTGGGTATTGGGCATATGATATAGGTACCGTTTAAAACTTTTAAATAACACATATTAGGTAGTCAATATTGTTAATGTGGCTCATGTAGGATGATGGTTTCAAAGATTGCCATTTTACGACAACAACCTGCATAAAGTGTCTTCAGAAGTACTAAAACTAAAATAAATCCTTTAGTTTAATTAAGGATACTTACTTACTTAACTTTGGGGTCATAAAACTAAATAACTTAGTTTTTACGCTCTCACGCATTAGAATAATTGTTATTAACTTTACCCATCGTATTAGGATGAGCGTTCTCTAACGATAATAAAGTAGTCGATAACAAACAAAACGTTATCGCAACAACACAAAAGTCCTAAACAGGAATGTAATGACGCCGATCCATTACTAAATTATCTTCTAGAGGAGCGCAATAAATACAGATATCTGTCGGTATTGATGCAGCGGAGACAATATTTACTGGCCGCTGCCCCCGCCCGGCCTGCCGAACGGAAACTTATAGTTTTCTTGAGGCGCCCGTCGAATAAAATACTGCTGTCCGGAACATAAATCAGGTTCGTTACACGCGGAACGATAGAATCTTTATTTAAAGTTAGTTGAGCGACATTTTTTTTTAATGGCACCTGTGTTCAAAGAAAAATGTGTTTAGTTTATGGTAAAATATTGATTTTCACACTTAAGAGGCCTATTACATCTCGAATATTATTTTTTCGTAAAAGGCCCATTTTCGCATTTTGTAGTAATTTTGCAGTTGTATATATCGTTTTTATCGAAATAGGATAATAAATTTGTGCATAATATTACAAATCTCCATTCTGTGAGCATAAGTTGAATTCGGAAGGCCGGCGTATCGCATTTTGTAGTAATTTTGCAGTTGTATTTATCGTTTTTATTGAAATAGGATAATAAATGCATTATAAAATCTTTATTCCTCATGAAGTAACAATTACTCTAGTAAAAATTTTGCTTAATAATATTATCGTAGATAGGAGATATTTACAGTTAGCTTATAGCGATTTTCGAAGTTTTTTGGTTAGACTAAGATTTTTTTCCTATATAAAATCAAAGATATCTAAAAATTCTGAGACCGCTACGCACTATTCGACTATATAAGAGATAACACTATATTTTTTTTTATTTCACTTGTTTAGAACAGTAGTTCAATCGATGAGCTCAAAAAAGTGCCTTCGCGCACTTTATAAAAATCTTTCTCTGCAATTTTGGGTTTAATTAAAAAGTTAAGCAAAATTTACAAAAAGCGAGGCCGCTACGCACTATTCCAATAGCTATTCTGCATATTGAATAAGTCATAATTGTTAATGTATTTTTGTTTCTGAGATCCATAACGCCAAAATTGGCCATCTTACGCAAAAATCACAGTCGAGATGTGATAGGCCTCTTAAAGAAAAAAGAACCGTGTCGCATAGCGGTGAAAGAATACTACCACTCCCTCCCTTCCCTTGGGTGTCGTAAAAGGCGACTAACGGACTAAAGACTGCACATACCCAACAGCATAGAGCGGCCATGGGCTCACCTGTGCAGTCGCTATTTGGTGAAAAGTGGACTATGGTAGAGGACTGCTTTTGCTGTCCTCATTGCCTAGTCTCTGACTAACTCTTCGGGGATAAAAGTCCTGATTATATGTAAGTATGTATGTAAGTAAAAGACGAAATAGTATAAAAAAATAAAGAAATAACGGAATAAGTATATTACTATGTATTAGCATATATTTTATTATAACCATAGCGGCTTATTAAGAGGGTTTACGCATTTCGGTTTCCCATACAATCTTCCAAGTCGAAGTTTTTAAAAACCAATGAGCCAGTTTTGATGAAACTTTGCACGCTAAAGTTTTTAAAAAACGTTTATTTAGCTGAGTTATTGTGATTTAAATTCCACTATAGAATGTTTAAAAACGCAATAACTCTGTTAAATAAACGTTTTTTAAAAATGTTTTCAACAAACTATTTAGATCCTTGTATTTTACTCTAGCGTGCAAAGTTTCATCAAAATTGGCTCATTGGTTTTTAAAAATTTCAATTTGGAAGTTTGTATGGGAAACCGAAATGCGCAAACCCTCCTAAGAGAATACTAACACCCCCTCCCTTCCCGTTTGGTTGTCGTAAAAGGTGGCTAACGTTAGAAAGACTTCACACACATCCAACGGCATAGAGCGGCGATGGGCTCACCACCTACCACGCTGAGCACATGTGCAGTTATAATTTAGTGAAACGTGGACTATGGCAGTGGACTGCTACTGCGGTCCTCATTGCTTAGTCTCTGACTAATACTTTCGGGATAATAGTCGTGAACCTAATGATACATACTATTGCCTATGACCATTTTTGAAGTAACCTTCTATATCTTAGCGCCTCATCAAACTCTACCAGCCAGACTGTCGGCCGGTAAAAAGTCGAAGACTATAAAAAAGGCGTCCTTAAGAATTAACAACTGCATTGTTTTCACTTCGTAACTAGCAAAAGAAAATGTTGGGAAAGGAAAATTTATTATTTTGCTCTGATTGAATTTATATTTTTATACTTACTTAAAGATAGTGGAACGTTGGAAAAAACCTTTAAGAGGGACGAAAGGGAGGAACGCATTGTGGTTTCCTAACTTACTTACAAACTTCCAAACCAAGTTTTTTTTTAAACCAATGAGCCAATATTACTCTAATTTTAAAGAATGAACATACAAAATATAAAATTTAAAAAAAACCTTAAATATTGCAGAGTTATTGTGATTTTAAACTTTTTATAGTGGACTTTACAACGGCATGAAATACAGAGATCTAACCGTGATATACCGAGAATAACTCTGGAAAACTTTAGGTTTTTTATGTTTTTTACAAACTATTTAGATTTCGGTTTGGCAGAGAGTGATGTGTGGTGTGTGTTGGTGTGCTATTATTTCACACTTTTCCTCACTATTCTAAAGGTAGCTTATAACAGTCACATAATGACTACGCTCCACGTGACGCTTAAACGGAAGCTAAGTCCAAATGCGATTGAAACAGGATCGTACCGCACTGTCCGCACTAGACGTCTTCACCTTACTGGCCTGAGGAAAATGTATCAAAGATCTTCACTATTATAAACTAGGTATAACTAAGTCCACGTTTCTTATAACAGGGTAAGTTTCTAGCAGTTCTGTCATACCACCCTTCGGTATAAATCAGATCTCGCGCGGCAGCCGGTGACGCCGCTCCGCTACATTTTAATAACAGGGCTCCTGCCCATAAATGGTCACTGACAGATTTTATTTCAACTCATATATTATGTCCAGTCGTGCACGTGGACGTTTTATTAATCTTCCGCGAACGTAAAGGTTTTTTTGTCTGTCGTTTCAGGCACCTCGCGAGTTTCGCGACCTCGCTCTGCCGTTTCAGTGCTACGAGACAGTATTAACCTTTCAACTGCGGCCGCGCACTGATCAGTGCGCAATGAACACAATTTCTATTATGTCGTAGTGGCGCTGCGATCTAAGTGTTAATCGTCTGTTCTGTTCTGTGCTAAGTTAAAGCCAATGTGTGGCGAAACAACAGGCGACCACTATTATTTTGACCTCTATGGTCAAGTGGTTAGCACGCAGCAGTCCACCCGGGTTCAATGAAAAGGAAGAAACTGACCTGACCGGGAACCCGGGGTTAAAAACCACCACCACCCAGATTTCGGTTTAAGGTGTTTTCTATGTAAGTAAGTAATTGTAATGTATCCTAGGTATGTTTATCCGTTATCTAGTTTAACCAATTAAAACAAGAAGCTTAACTGGGCTATATAATTGGTGTGAGATTGAAAAAGTTGAAATTGAGATTTCTTAATAAAAAAAATTAAAAAAAATAGTTTTAGCTGTAGTTTTAGCTTTCCACGATATGCGGAGGCGGGGCAGGCAGTTTTCCGCGTTTAATTTTTTTATCTAATTCGGGCATAACGACCCCATATTATATATACATATTATACTTATATTTGCTGCTATTCTGAATAATAACATAGTTAGATATACTTTCGTTGAAAAATCAATACTTATTAACTATTTAACGTGTGCCAACTTTATTAGTTAAGGTTTCCCCAACTAAAAATAACTATAAAGTAAACTTGTAATAAATTTCAACATTTTACAGTTACAAGGAAAATGTATTTCGGCAAAGTAAAAGTTGCTCAAAAGTTTACAGATCGGAAGCAGCTCATATCTTAGAGTGTTAATGCTAACTTAGACTGGAATACGGTGCCAATAAATAGCCGCTAGGGGCTGGCTTTACGGCCGGTCGTGTCCACACAATAACGTCAGGGGGCGTCGGCGGCGCGGCCACAGCTGTTTTTTACACTGCCTCTTACAAGCTTCGCGTAAAGCGTAAAAATCTGGGGAAGGCGTGGAGACTTCTGCGCGTTTAATTTTCACACTTGTGTTAGTTAGCTAGGGTTCCGTACCTTAAAAGGAAAAAATGGAACCCTTATAGGATAACTTTGTTGTCCGTCTGTCTGTCTGTCAAGACCCTTTATCTCGGAAACGCGTGGAGGTATCCAGTTGAAATTAAAACGGTATAGGTCTACAGTTTCTTGAAGCTGTGAAAAAATCAAACTTTTTAGTTAACGTAAAAAAAGATACGGCCGTTTATGACGCAAAAAAGTATATTTCGACACTCTCAAGGGAATCAAAATTTATAGGGTGTTTTCTGTTGACCTAAAACTATGAAATTTGGCAAGTACCTATAACAGTCTTATACCACAAGTATAGGACAAAATCTGAAAACTATAATACAAAGCAATAAAAACAAAAAGTTACAGCACAGGTATAATGTGGTACAAACTGCTGTAATTCTTAACTGTAATAATTATTGTTGACATACCTACCTATGTATTCTTCACAAGTAAGAGTCTGAATATTTTACGAAATGTTTTAAATCTTCAATTAATTTTTTAGCCTATTTCATCCTAGTTTTGGCAAAATCATATTTAAACCTTTAGAAACAATTGTTTAAAACTTTCTTCAATCATGATTTAAAAATGCAATAAGGTGCAGAATAGAATAGAATACTAACTATTCTATTCTATTTTATTCTAAGGTGCAGCACAGTTTTAAAAGAAAAAGTATTCGTTACGTCTTTACATTTGGTAAATAGAAAAAAAAAAATCAGGCACATCCACCCCATCTCCTGTCCTCGAGTGACCACAGGCATTACAATAAAAATATTAAAAACCGCATAAGTAAGAGCGCAGGTCGCCGGCAGTTCGGCGCAAGTGTCGCCCCGGACACTTACATTATTCGGCGGGGCCGCCCCGACCTATTATCTCAATACTTTAGATAGTCGGTCGGACATTCCCGGGCATTCCCTGCGATCGGCCAAATCGCCGGCCATCTCCGAGATCCGATTAGTCATGATTGTGTTTGTGTTCTACTATGAAAATATAAGCCGCCTTGCGCGCGAGCCGAGCGGAAACGATGCGACCCCAAGCCAAGATGCTGAAAGGATTCCGACTCTCAAAGGAATTACCAAATGGACACTGACTTTGAAGGATTTTCTTGCAATTTAATCTGTCCTCAACCGCAAAGCAAGATGTTTGTATAAAATTAATTTTAAGGATTATTTTACTTCAGTGATCTTGTATAACAGATTGCTTTCAACATGCTAAGTCGATGAGTTAGCCATGTTATAATGATTTATTTTTATAGCATTAACTAGGTATACGGTTCAGTAATTATTATAAAACATCGTTTACTAAAACGCGATGAGCTTGCAAATAGCGAATGTAATCAATTGTAACACAATATGAACATTTTAATGAAGTACCTATTTTTATGTTCATTGGTATTTAATTTAGTTTCGACTATATTTTCAACGTTATTACTAAGTACCTACTAACTTACATAACTATTACGTGGATATTTCAGTTAAGTAAATACGTTTAAACATAAAAAAATAAGTTTTTGCACTCTTAAAATTAGCCAGTTATTTTATTTTTAGTTCTAGAAACCATCTGTGAAGAAAATTTTACTCTCATATTTTAAATAAAAACAGTCTTATTATTAGATAGGTACGAGTATAAGTAAAACAAAGACAGACAAAAAAAAGCATTCGTCGTTTAATATTTGTAGAAATTTTTTTAATTCAACTTTTTTTTACAAAATTATTCTCATTTTCGGGCATGCATGACGTTCAGCATCGGAAGCAGTTTCCATTGACAATCAATAGTGCGATTGATGGCGTGGGGTGCGTTCCGGTCGGCTGTGCGTTCTCGGATTGTTCTGCCCCATTATACACCGCGGTGATCCTGCGAGGCCTCGCTGACTTACATGCAGTGCTACAACTTTTGGTAGCGACGACATTGTATTCTCAAATTATACACACATCGACTCACGAATGTTATCCCCAAAGGGTTAGTCAGATACTAGGCAATGAGAACCGCAGAAGCAGTTTACTGCCATAGTCCACGTTTCACTTAATTAATTAAATTAAATTTAATTCCTTTTAATTGCACAACTCATAAATAAATTCCTTACTGTTTGCCACAAAACTTATAACTTACTTGATGACTGTTAGATAAAAAAATAAAAAATAAACGATGATTTAATTACATTGTAAAACACGCCAGCCCTCATAGATTTCTTTTTTGAACTTTTCCGTATTAGAATACTTCATCATCATCATCATCAGCCTATAAACGTCCCACTGCTGGGCACAGGCCTCCCACGTGAACAATAGCAGGTGGGGATATTGGGCCATAACCCACCACGCTGGCCCAGTGCGGGTTGGTGGGTTTTAACGGCTGCCATCTTACGACAACAACCGGGACCAACGGCTTAATGTGCCTTCCGAAGCACGGAGGAGCTCGAGATGTTTTTAAATTTGGTCACCCATCCAGCGACCCGGCATTGCGAAAGTTGCTTAGCGAGCAAGTTCGCAAGCCGAACGCGCTAGCCGCTGCGCCATCGAGCTCCTCATTAGAATACTTAGTCATCGCCTATGGTAACTTTAATACGATCAAGTGAGTGACACGTAAATTGATATCAAGTGTGAGAATTATTGTCATCGGATCAAATATCGCACGTTTCGCAAATATGTTCAACGTGATAGGTAACCCATCGCCGCTCTATGCTGCTGGATGTATGTGCAGTCTTTAGTCCGTTAGTCGCCTTTTACGACACCCAAGGGAAGAGAGGGGTTGGTAGCATTCTTTTGTGATCCGCTATACCACTCGGCTCCGACGTATCACACGGCTCTTTTCAAATTCATTGCCAAAATAAACATCTTAACAAAAAAAAAAATCAAAACCATACTAACCAAAAGAATACTGGTAACAATCATGCGATGGAGAGATCAGCGGCCTTTGTTGATTAGTGTTAAACTACCACCACTCTCAGACCCAGAGGTCTCGGGTGCGTTACCAGAGGCAGGTATTGCTGTGCTCGGTTTGTTAATAAGGCTTACTTTAAGTTCGCCTGGATAGCTACCACCATGCTATTTAAGTTGGTCGTTATAATATCAATGTTAGTAGCGTTGTTAGAGATTGCCGTTTCTCAGTGAATGAAGATCTCTACTGGGTGAAGTGCGATTCTACCTTTTTATTTTCGGGTTTATTGATTTTTTTATTAATGTATTAATAACATCAGTCTTTTTTAACATTTGATACAGTTGAATACCTTCGTTTTTGACATGGCCTTTTTTATCGACTATTTAAACAATGTCTTCTCATAAATATTAGTAAAGGCACGGTGCTTTCCCTCCATTCGCCCTCGTCAATCAAATAGCAGCGACCGAACGAAAAAAAAATTGCGAGGGCCTTTTGCTCTGTCAAACTCAATCGCAATAACCACAAATTGTTGGAGGCACAAAGAGTTCGGCGCGTTTAAAACGACATTAGCGTCACACTGAGACGTGCTCCGGAGTGAACCGGAGTGAACCGGGCCGCTCCGGGCGCGTACGCTCCGCGGAACCCTGATCCTATCATAACGCAATCGCATATCGCCAACCTCCTTCCTGCGACACGGTTCTACACATACCATACTTAATAAAACACAACTCTATCCCACAAGACATACGTGTCGAATTGCCAAATTCACCGGCGCACGCAACCCCGTGCAAAGATATCGGAGCAAATCTGAAGATATTTACGTTGATAGCATGGAAGCAAAGAAGTGGAGTAGATACGTGAACTCGATCGGGGACTATAATAATGCAGCGCTCCCGTTATTTTCTTGATATATGTGACGTGTATAATACACGCACCTGGGAGAGAGTCATAAAATAACACACTTGAATCACTTGAAGTTTGAAAGCCAAACTTGAAGGCAAATAGGTATATACTTGCGCTAAATTGATATGTAATTTTATTGTCTATTTTTATGGTTTACTAGAAGCCTGCCCGCGCCTTTGTCCACGCTAACTTAGAAAGACCTTAGAAAGAAAAAAAATTTTACTTAAGACCGTCATAGTTCAGCCTTTTACAAAATATTTCTACAAAATATAAATAAAACCATCCTCAGTTAACGCTTTATCTTTTATTGAAAACCGCATACAAATCCATTGCGTGGTTTAGGAGAATAGTGCGGTGCCACAGACAGAGGAAAACGGCGACTTTACTTTATAATATATTACTAATGATTATTAAAAGATCTAGATCAAGATAAAGTTATAAGGAACATCAAATTAAAATTAAAAGTCACGAATTTTTAAGTCACTTGTACTATGCGCTGAATTAGTTAAATACTTACATTAATAAAACTTATGTAAGTTAGCCTGATCATTGCACAAGGACGTGTCCTTGTTGGAATATGAAACCTTTTGACGTGACAACGTCTTATAAATTGGTTTGCCGGGTGACACTTCAAGAAACTGCGTTACGCTCCGCTCACGTTATGCGCTCACAATGAGAGCGAGTGAGAGGCACGCGTCCCTTCCACTCGGGCATGGTTAGCCCGCCTAAGAGCGGTTTACACGTTGCATTAATGTTTTAAATATAATTCTTTGTATAAATAAATGTTTTAAATTGTTACTATTATTTCATCCTTCTTCCTACTATACGAATGAATATTCACATTAAAATTATTTTACCACTCAAAGTCGTTGTCACGTAAAACTTTCGCCCGTATACCGACTTTACAGGCAACCAATTTTTTTTAAACAATAACAAACAATACATAAATCTAATGACTTCTAAAAACATTTTTTCGACAACTTTCTTTCTTTCTTAATTTTACGCATGAAATAATAATTATTACACGAAAATATGTGTATCGATATGCCGCAGGGCACCCCCTTCTTTAAAAAGTAAATTTTAATTTTTAACAAAAGCGCGTGATGGTTTTGCACGTTTCGCAGAATAAAAAAATTGCTCTAATTAAATTACTAGGTCTGAAACTTCAGAGCAGAATTGTTCTAATTATTAATATCTATTTGATTGATTTTGCTTTGAAGTTCACTAAGAGACTAAGTATGTCAGTTTTTGCGATCGCGCGGCACTCTCTTATGTAGAGGTTTGGGATAGTCAAAACACTATTCCTAACTAATATTATAAATGCGATAGTGAGTTTTATTCACAGAAATAGATTTAGATAGAAGTCGCATGCTAGCTCCATTGTATGAAAACCAAGCGTGTCACTTTTTTCTGTGTCAACTTAATAATAAAATTACATAAAAAGGAAACTTGTTGATTATCTCGGTTAACCTTTCTTGTACAGTTTTTACAGTTCAATACGACCCAAGTAGTAATTTTTTTATAATTCCACGTAGGTATGTCCGGTGCTGACAACGGCTAAATGAAACGCGGTCGAAAGTTGGGATTTTACCATCCTTTTGGCACTATTTTGACATGCAAAGTACGTACACATGCTGCTTCTATTTAGATCTGTTTCTGTGTTTTTTTTTGTTTGTTTTGTTTCCTACGATTTTCCGCTTACACCATTAAGCCGATTTCTATGAATTTCGGTAAAGATATTATCTATTCGGTATGTATGTTAGATGGTTCCCCAAAGACGGTTTATTTATGCTACTTATTCTTGCAAAAAATTAGCGAGAGCGAAGCCGTGGCGCAAAAAAACCAGGCAAGTAGCGAGGTCCGTGTCATTAAAGATTTTGCAGAACCTAAATAAGAATTATCAATCTAATTGCTCAGCTTTATTATAATTAATATGCATCTAATGACAAAAGACAAACAAAATTAATTACTGAACATGTATTATTTTTTTTTATAAAAGAGGGAGGCAAACGAGCAGGGGCCCAAGTCTGCTAATTTACGAATAGCATAATTGAATCGCAATTGGATCGCATTGTAATTGTTTGACACATTTGGTATTCTTAAATGAGTAAGAGAATACCAAATGTGTCAAACAATTACAATGAGATCCAATTGCGATTCAATTATGCCATTCGTAAATTAGCAGACTTGGGCCCCAGGCGGGTCAACTGATGGAGAGTAATCACCGCCGCCCATGGATACCCGCAAAACCAGAGGAATCGCAGGCGCGTTGCCGGCCTTTAAGGGAGGAATAGGTTTAAGGAAGGAATAGGAATGGGAGGAGGGGGGGGCCTCCGGAACCCTCACTGGTCGGACGAAACACAACAGCACCAAGTGCCATTATTTCACGCCGAATATTCGTGAGAGGGTGGTATTACGCCGGGCGAGCTGGCCCAATGCGTGCTGCAACGCAGCGTGGCTCTACTACTCAGTCAGTGTCACTCATTTAGCACCACCCAGGGATCACGTGTAGGAGGGTCTCAAGGGTAAACCTACGGACGCGAGCAACTTTGACCCCCAGATAGTAAATATTTCGATATGTATCACTTTTTACGGATTAACTCGCTAACATATTGCACACTAAGTATTATTTAGCCTGAAGTTTTGAACCCTTTCCAGATTGTACAGGGTTTGAAACATTTTCACCACTTGAAGTACAAAACCTTCAAAATGACGTTATCTTTTTATCTCCAACTATAGTATAAAATAACTTATAACTTAAGTGTTATTATAACAAATCGTTTTCCATGTACCAATTAAATTCGGAAATCTATTAGAACAAGCCCAATAGAGAGGAATGGGAGAGAAATATCCACAAATCCCATAAAGTATCCCCCTAAGCCGCGCTCACCGATAATCCCTTTAGCGAGGGAAAAACTTCAAAAGTTAGTGGTGGGGCCCTAATATTTTTGATCTCTATTAAATTGTTTCAAATGGTTTAACTCGTCGCGGCTCAATCAGTGCGGCGCTGGTGCTTCACGCTCGCTGCCTCGAATACTGATGCTGAATGAAACTCGAGCATTTCACGCATCGCGCCTTCCATCTTGGATGCTTCCAACGATTTCCATACGATTGCCGCAACTACGTGTGGCGTTTTATTTTTTCTATGACATCATTTGCTAGATGGTGGGAGAGGACATTCGGAAGTTTGCACTTTTTCGTGTTAGCAAAACAGTACATAGGAAATTTGGGCTACAACACACCACGCTGTGTTGTAGCCAAAGTTTCTTATGTATGTTTTTCATAAACACAGGGGCATCTTTATAAATAAACATCAATTGCCACGAGTACTTGTTCGCGCATCACTTTTGAACGGCGCCATCTTTTTTTGTAGTGTTTGTAATTATTGTCAGGACATCTTGGCGGGGAAAGTGAAGCGTCATGTCTGCAGTTTTGTTTTATTTGCTATAATTTGTGTTTTGTCGAATATTAATGTGAAATAATGGTGGATGATTTACTGGTTATGTGTTCGTGAACGTGCATGAGTGAGTGTTTGCAAATAAAACAAAACAGTGCAACATCACTTTTCAAATTCTCTCAAGAAGTCCGTGTGAAACCTCAATAAAGTACCAGCTTTATTGAGTTTCGAGCAATTTGGGGGAATATCATTTACCATTAAACGTCATTATCAAACAATCACTTTTTTCTCTTCAATTATGGCTAAATGTGTTGAACGCACAAAGCCATTATTGAAGAGAAAAAAAAATATTATCAGGAGGTTTGTAGAAAATTCATTACAGGAGTTACGGGCGGGCCGCTAGTTCTAGATATTTTCTTTTAGTTACTCATCCATCACTTTCGACCTCTTCTTTCCCACATAAAATAGTTAAAAAGAAACCTTAAGAAATTAAGTAGCAGTGGAACTTATGTCAGCTAATTTCTCAATTTTAAGCGAATGCTTAAATTGAAATTTTTTAAGAATGCGTAGAGAATTAACTTAATACATTTCTGCCTCCCTATTTTTAGATCACACTTAAAATACATACCTATACCTTTATTAACGGAATAAAAAGCTGCCGCACCGCTGAAATAGAATTCCTATGGCCGTAATAAAATAAAATTAGCACAGATATTTAAAGATGAGGCTATTAATATTTTATCTGTGATATAATATTCCATGACCATAAATCTGATAGTTGTAGGTAGAGGGTCGCAGCAGGCTGATTTATCCACTGGTGATATTTTATAGCGCAGTTTGTTCCGGCTACGGAGATATTGTGTTGGGGAGGCGCTCCGATCACAATACGGTGCCCTAGCGCTGAGGAAATCTGCTATCAATTGAGACTGTTTAAAATAAGAAAGTGAAATTAGATAGCAGTCTCTCATCATATTAGTATACGAGTACCATTAGCAGTATAATTTTACCAATCAGGATCTATATTTTTTTCGAGTGACAATATAGAGTGACTTTGCTGTCGAGTGAACATACTACCTATAGAAAATTTTATTTGATTATTCACGTATCTTGACTTAACTTAATAATACTACCTAATACTACAACCGGTTTTTATCCCATAAATTTATCTATGATAATACTTAACAGCAACAAGATGTCTAAAAATACCACTTTTTTATTTTGTTTATTAAGCGTTTAAACTTTTCTTTTTTCCAATTTCTCATATTTTCTCATTGATCGCGCATTATTTGCATGTTTCTCGTTTTATACCAATTGCGTCTAAACGCACCTAAACCAGGGTATAATACCATCCAATAAATCTTTTACTGTAAATGAAATGCTGACGCAGGGATAATAAGGTGATACAGTTAGAGGCGGGGGTCTGAGACGAGTCTCCGGGGACGGCCTAATTCGCCACTTACCACTAGCAAACACAGCTTTAAGTTTAATTACGCTTAAGCTGTTAATGATACTTTATTTTTTCGCTGGGAAATGAAATCAATTTTCATTCTAATGGGGTATGTGACGGTGGTTATTGTTTTTATCCGCTGCAGGTGAGCACTTGGAATTTATCTCACCTGATCAGATATGATGATAAGGCCGACACCAACCACTGAGGAACTGGCTATCTTATCTCTAAACTGTCGGAACACAACAATCCTATTAACATTGTTGTTACATTGGTGGTAGCTAGCAAGGGGGACTTAACCAGCCCGATCACCAACCAACCAAGTAGTATTGTTTTCTGAGGTTTAAGCGAGCACTACACAATTACATATTGAAATGAAACACTTTTTTACGGATTAACTCGCGTTTAACCATTTACTGTAAAAGGTTCGAAACGTCAGGATAATATAAAAACTATGTAACTAGTAAATTAAACGCGAGTTAACCCGTAAAAAAAAGTGTTTTATTTCAAACCAAGTAGGTAAAACACTGATGTACTTACTCCCCGAAGGGAATCGAACCCGGGGCCATGGACCATGGGTCTTAGATCTATGCTGCCAAGCAGAATGCTGCTGCTAAAAAAATGTTTTTACATTGCTGATATACAGTTTGAAGGGCCCAGTGATCCAGTGAAATTACATGGTATACGATAGACGTATATTAAGCTTCAGGAGCCCTTGGCATCACGGCACCTTAGGGCTGTGGTAGCTGCTTTACATCAAGTTAGGTGCAGTTGTTTCTATATTTGTTACTCGCAGACATATGGGACGACGGCTGCCCCGCAGAGAAGACCATAATGCCCAAGCAGAAGATCAAGATCAAACAATCATGCCACATATGGTTGCTGCTGTTTTGCTGTGGAGCACACCCACATTTTTATGTTACTGGAAGTAAGCTCATTTGCCCGATCAGCGATCAAAAAACATAACAAATGACAGACTTACTTGTACCGAGAGGACAGAAGAAATTAAGAGGTGTTGTACTCCATTGGCAGCATACCCCTGCTGCCCAGTATGTTTATTTGGTGTAGTCTTATTTTTTTACTCCAATACCACGGATACCTGTCCTGCTAATGGTTGATGGTCGAGCAGAAAGGAGACTATTTTAATCTCCTACCGCGTAGTCCCGCTTGGAAGCATAACCATTGTATGGAATCGTTAGTGCCGTACCATGGAACTCTCCTGCACGACTATTTTGGCGAAATCCATGTTGGCCACCGATATGTAGTATGTAGTCGTAGTAGTTGTAGAAAACTGTAGGTTACTTTTGCTAATCTGTGTGTGACTGTTATGCTGCATAACTGACTTAGTATTCTCCTATGACTACTTATTACGACTTTAAGTGGCCAACAAGGATTGGAAAGAGAAATCGTCGTGCTGATAGACTTACATTTACAGCACGTAAATGGAAGTCTACCAGTTGCCGTTACAGCACTAATGATAGGTACCAAAATTCTAATGAATTATAGTTCAAAGAGTCTGAATTCATAAAATAATCGTAAGTATTGGTCGTCAACTCATTCATAAATGTACTTTGAATCAGCCATACTGCAATTAAGACTAACGCGTTTTATGAATTTGTTTTTTATGCTTTAAGTACGTAAATTATTATCTTTTTCAAATTAAGCAGAACACGTACTGTGGGCAATAATATACACTAATTCTAACTAATACTATAAATACAAACGTGTGTCTGTTTGTCATCAATATATCTATACGGAACAACAGACTGACGTGAACGGAACATGTTTTTCCACAAGGAGGGCACCGAAGTGTTATGTATGCTACTTTTTATCCCGGTCCAATATAATATAATAAGCCCGGGGGCACATGATAAGTACTTTTGTGACAGACCGATTTTAACGTGTGAAGCCGCGGGCGGAAGGTAGTAATGACATTTAAGCATCGCTAGATCAACACTTCTTCTTTTAGATTTTATCATAAAATCTTGATTTTTGTATTCTAGAAGATTAACGGCCGAAATTAATAATCAATCTGTCTGTTGTTTATTCTACTAGAATAAAAAATATTGACTCAAGCTTCATACAAATTATGTAAAATTTCGTAATAAACAACAAAATATTGATTTTTAATATCAGTGTCGCAACAGAAACATTCGTTTCTCTTGTTGGTGTAAATAAAACAAAATTGTCTACAAAAATGCAATAAAAATATGTAAGTATAGTGTTTCCGCTAACTCTTTAGTTCCTATTCTGAGTAAACGGAATTAACAATAAGTAGGTACATCTTTTAATTGCACTTTTGGATGGATTTCCGCAAAGAGCGCCTAACGTTAAGAACTGACAAATTGTCCCCTCCTCGTAGCTAACAAGTTCACCGGTTCAGCATCCGAATCATAAACTCCGTAGTGGGCGTACAATAAGAAATAATATTTCCGACACTGTCCCCCAATTTTTAAATTTGCGTGAAATTAAATTTAGAATATACTTTTTTTTATCCCTCTGGAGTCTGACAAATAGCCCGGGAGCGGCGGCGCGATTTAGTCACGCTGTAATTGGTTTTTTAATGCGCGCCCGCGAAGTACCACCTTCCGCTTTATCAAGTGAATACATTATCAAATCGTTAGGCCGCGGTCGGGCCGACCCCTGCGCCATGAATAAGAATCAAACGCTTTCGATGTTCACACACAGCGCGGGCCTCGGAGACCGCGACACGAGGGGTTGCAAATTAGTGATTCCGCACAACGACTGCGCGTTTTAACGGTTAATAAATACAAATTGAACCATAATACTTATTGTTATGAGTTAAGGGAGTTGGTTATTAAAGTTCTATTGCCTTAATATTAAGTATAAGATTTTTTTTATTACAAAATAGGGGAAGCGTTTGCTCTTCACACCTACAATAAGGCCGAAGATGGAATTCAATCAACGGAGAACTTTTTATCTTTTACT
Source organism: Scoparia ambigualis (assembly GCA_963921215.1). Taxonomy (NCBI): domain Eukaryota; kingdom Metazoa; phylum Arthropoda; class Insecta; order Lepidoptera; family Crambidae; genus Scoparia; species Scoparia ambigualis. The sequence goes on from OY992505.1 coordinate 18,645,942, forward strand.
ATCAGAATGCAGCAAGTTTCCCACATGGATAACAGCACGTGGGTGGGGAGGTTGGGCCATATACCCCACCACGCTGGCCAAATACGGGTTGGCGGGTTTTAACGACTGTCATCTTACGTATGCAACAACAACCGAGACCAAAGGCTTTACGTGCTCCGAACCTTGGGGGAGTTTGAGTTGTTTTTAATTTGGTCACCCATCCAGGGACCCGACATTGCAAAAGTTGTTTAACGACGGTCGCAAACCGAATGCCTTAACCAACATTTGCCAAAGTTGATGACAATCTGATTAAAACTTGCTGTAGATAGGTGCAGTTGTTAAAAATACATTCATGCTCCTTGTCATACGTACGTATACATTAGTAGTTCACTGTAAAAAACTAAAGATATGTTACTTACTCAGATACAGATACCGATACAAACTATTATTATAGTACGAGGGCGTCAATCTGATACTCGTAAAGGCAGTTACACAAACCGACGGGCGTGTGCGTGTGTTCGATATACGATCTGTCTCAACTTTAATACGATAGATAGCTGAATTTGTCCAATTACATCGATTTCCGTTACAATACTCGTGTATCGTGATCGACAACTTTATTTACTGCAAATGGATATGGTGCACTCGCCTCGTGGATCGCTTCGCCATCCCGGTCACGTAGCGTGTTACGTCCGATCCTCTGTCTGTTACTGCGGGGCGTATTGATAACGAGCCGTCAACCCCGACGCGACGTATATCACTCCTCGTAAACCGGTGTCCGTTTTATGAAAGCATTAAAACAGGCGGCCGTACTGTTGTGACAAAAGCTATAATCGCCGCGTTAAGTATCGCCGCTTTATAGTGAAGGGTCTCCCAGTTTTTACGGTGAATCGACTCTGAGTAACATGTAAAAAGCGTGGCGGAACTATTACTCTTCTCGTAAATATACCTAGTTTGCGTTGAGGAGGAAGCGCCGCGGTGCGCCGCTGTTGTCTGCGTGGCTAAGTGGCCCATTCGCGTGCAAACGAGCGCGCTCTCTAAAAATAATAGAACCCCTTCAGCGGGTATCGGAGCGGGTGCACGGCTTGCCCAGCCGTTCTGGCGCATTTCGCGGGGAAGATACATAATAATTTGATGATAGATGCAAACGACGCGACGCTTGAAGTAAGAACTCTGCAATGAAAGATTTGTCATTGGTTTTTATAAGTACCTAACTGTTGATTCGCTAATGAAAAATCGCATCATATAGTTTAAGAATTTTATTAAAGTTTTCGATAGTTTTTATAGGTGATCAAAGTCTACAAGTATATAAAAATACAGTCCGTTCGATTTTCTGTTGCTCTACTACTGTCACATACAGCATGTTACTCAACATATTCACAGTTTTCATAAATTAAACTAGATAGGTACTACAACAAATTGGTACAGGTACAGAATAATATTGGTACAGTTTTGCAAACTATCTATACGAATTGTCGCGATTACCATCACCCAATTTTCAATAGTACCCAAAGAAAAATAATCAGCTGTTCCACACAGAGTTGTGTCGTATGCAGTCCGCGTAGAGCGCGGTCGGTTCGGCGTGATTGCATTACAAAGCCAACAGAGGGCGAGAGTGTGCTCAAATCATTAGCTGACCACCGTCAGCATCCCGCAGCGTAAGCCGTGCCTAACTAACCGAATGTCGCACCTTTGTCCTCGTTACTAAGTAACAAAGTCACACGCCATGCCACATGGTAGGGTAGGTATAGATATTGAAGAATACTTTCGGTTTAACAAACCTGTTGTATGGGATATATAATAAGGCTATTTACTGTTACCTTATTTTTAGATACAAGATTAAAATGGAATTCGATTTAAAGACAGTCTACTAGTTTAGTATTGCATTCTTATTAAATAAGTATAATTATTAGACAATTAGCCTTGCTTTGGCTTTTCTATTATTTTTCTTCCTTACGTAACACACTTTTAGATAAATTTATGTGTAGCTAAATACTTAGATATTTTATTCTTTGACGATAATGTTCCCAGTGATACCGTTGTATATGGTAATATACATAATACCAACTGTCATGTCCTGAAACTTTTTAAAAAGGCATTATGCTGTTTTAATGTTTGCTGCGTGCAATCCCAAAATCGATGGTGTTTACAGAAATCAGAGTTTAGCAAACATCGTAGCGTACAAAAGACAATACCCGTATTCCCTTTACTGATCGGCGCCTCTAGTTAGCGGGGAGCACGGGGTAAAATGATATATACAGACAATTCGAGATCGTATCACCCGTGTTTACCTCGCGCGGCACGTCGCGCGCGCTAACAAGCGAGCCCGCCACTAGAACACACCCTTAACTGTTAAACGTAAATTGGCGACAATGCCAATGACAGGTGCCTGTTGGGAATACGCTACAAGGATTGTGTCATGGAGAAATATTTGTAAGCTTTTATAAATTAACACAAATTGTAAAAGTTGCACAGTCAAATATATAAATCTTTACAAATACTTGTCTGAGATAATTCCAATTTGACATTAATGCAATCACAGAACAGTAATCGAATTGCGTGCACAAATAAAGTGATCTAATAAATCTAGTGAGAACAGTCATTAAAATCTATTGTTTTTGGGGTAGCAATATCTAATTTATTTATCTGGCCAGTCCATTTGGCCGGAGCCATAAAAATGTATACGAGATATTTCCGCAGTATTAATTCGTTGGCCGTAGCTGAAACTATAAACGGTGGCTAATCCCATGTATCATAGCGGGGCGGTCATTGATTCACTGATAGCGGGTGGTCGCGGTGACTTACAGCCCGGCCCCTCGTCTCGCGCCTATTATACGACTTGCTCCAAGAAATGGTAGCTTACAGTAAGGCAACTTCATGTCAGGACCGTAGCAATAGCAAATGGAAAGCTGTGATCTTTGCCTACACCTCCGCGAAACTTCGTAGCCACACAATGGCGTTCGCACACGTAGTGGCCACAAACTTCATTCCAATGTTCTTTAGAATGCGCTTCAGCGGGTTCTAATTCGGCGTCCAGACCTAACGCAGTTGTCTCCCCGGCGCAGGTACGTCTGGCACTACTTGCATTACCTAACGGTTGGTTTTGGGTGTCGACATATAAACTGAGTGAAATAAGGAGAAGGATTGTTTGCAAATTGTAGTGTGTGTCAACATCTCCAACTCTAAGTATGATTTCATTGTTCATTTGTTGTCAATTTATGGAGAAATTGTTGCAAATAATCTGGTCTACCGTTAAAAAATCATATGGGGTAACGTCAAGACAATGGCTTATTTTGGCACGGTCACCTTGAATTCTGGAAACCGCAGCACCCCGTGAAGATCTGATAACATTAATAATTTATTAGAATTTCTCTGAAAAAGTATCGAAAAAGTTACATACATATCATACATAGGTACATATGATCACGACTATTATCCCCAAAGGGTTAGTCAGAGACTAGGCAATGAGGACAGCAAAAGCAGTTCTCTACCATAAACCACTTTTCACCAAATAGCGACTGCACAAGTGCATTATAGAAAAAGTGGTTGAAAAAAATATTGGATTTTTTGGAATCAGTAGCGTAATATCGACAAATTTGATGAGGCCAAAATGAGCTACACAATTGTAAACAAAAAAATAACTCGGTCTAAACGTCGAGTTTCAAAAGGTACGCAAAGGATGCCTTTACCGAGTAGTAGCTGGTAGAAAGTGTTACGCGATGCCTTTATTAAGTACCTACTAATAAGAATATACTCAATTCTTCACCATAACCATTTATTTTTTTAACAACTAAGTAAAACTAGTAAAAACTAGTAAAAGCGCGGTAAGTCCAGTATCAAACTTACGTAACTAGAAGCTACTAGTACCGGGGTACGATGACATTAGGGATGTGCTAATCGATTAATCTAATTTTCGTATACCAAGTACCTAGTAGATTGTAGTTGTATCACACTAAGAGTGTTCCAGACTTTTGATCGTTGTGTTTCGAATTGCCATACTGTGTACGAAGCCATGCGAGCGATATCAAAGAAATCGGGCGCGGGGACAAATTCGGCCAAATGCAACTAATACACCTCATCATTCGCTACCGTCGCGCCATTCGTTTCGTGACTAATTGGGCGTAGGCGTTGCTAGTTACTTTATCTTCGCCGTAGATTTACGGTTATTACCTCAATGTTTGCTTTAAGCATTTTTCTTGGGGTATAATAATACGTTAATTTATATTAGAAAGGTTTAATATGTTATATCTGTTACGAAGTAAATACTTTTTTCCTATACTTTGATATTCTATAAATAACTTTTAAACGTCTTTCGTTTGGTTCTATAAATTTGATTTGGTATATTTTTCCTAAACTAATTTGGTTTTACTTTACATTCCTTGAATCATCCTTGTATACAGACCATTTCCATTTTTCATACGTCTGACAATATCAATTGTAACTAAATTATATTATTGTATTGGCGAGGTACACTGAGCATGATAAGCGTATTACAAGGCGTCATTCATTAGCATAAGCCGACGCGGGCGCAAAACAGATAGCAGTAAGGTGCTTAGGTAAATGAAGCGTTTCGCGCGTAAAGTGGCTACGCGCTACGAACTACGAGCTACGCCGTAGCGGGCCGGCTGGGTAGACGACCGCTTATCAACTGGGCTAATAAATCGTCTCAGTGTAGCATTAAACTTAATTGATTGTGATATATTTTGAATTTTGGGTATAGTAGATAGTACTACCTACTACTATCAATGTTTTTAATAATATTTGGTTCATGTTTTATATTTTAGCGTTTTATTAACGCTTAAATATACTTAAGTAAAATTTTAAACACTGAAAAAAGACGACAACCTCAGGCGGGAATCGAACCACGCACCTTCCGCATTCCGGGCGGCTGCCTTAACCTAAGCAAAACATAAGCATCAAGCACTGACAAATTTCGACGGTTGAAAGCCAGACCACGGTAGCCAAGTGGTTAAGGCAGCCGCCCGGAATGCGGAAGGTGCGTGGTTCGATTCACGCCTGAGGTTGTCGTCTTTTTTCAGTGTTTAAAATTTTACTTAAATATTTGGTTCGATATTCGGGAGTCCCGGTAAATTGGTGTCAAACCTCGTTGGGCAAAGTGTGTTTTGTATTTTTTCAATGCATGTCCGGGTTTTGGATCACCACACCACGTTTGGCAATCGTGGTGGTAAATAGAAAAGCCAGCAAGAATATCAGCAAGATTTTCATGGCGTTCTTTCTTCGTACAATGTTTCCCGCCGTAGACTTATGAACTCATGACGAAGTGACAATCTTCAGCGCTATTTTGTTTTTTTTTTTAATATTCATTTACGGGTAAGATCTCCCTTCATCTCAAATGATGTTAAGTGGTAAAGATCGAAGACCGCACCTTTCATCCGGAATTCACAATTATTGCGTAATTTTTGGTAGTCAAACTTAAAAACAATAACTTTAGAAACAAACTTAATCTTTATAAAGTTTAGCGACAAACGTCTACGTATGATCGGACGGTATAATTGCTTACCGATTGCTTCCTCTTTATTCCAGCTCCGTGCCCAGGGCGTCCGTCCAGGTTAGTCGAAGGAGGCGTGTGCACCGGCAATAGTCGTGATTGGATTAGCCCCGTCCCGCGTTGACGAGCCCCCGGAGACCCCCGGGGCCTTTCCGCTAATACACCGCTGGACCCGCTTCCAACTCGTAAAAGGAACGACTGTGACGACACTGTTTTATGTTTTTCTGTTGTTTATTGTTGTTACGATTGTCATTGGACGTTATGACTCGTGCACACGAGTGGACAGAGAAGAATTTTTATGTGTCTGAAAAATAACATAAAGCTAATTAAAATAACAGAACGATAATACCTTCCTAATCCTTAAGCGTATCGCTCAGCGGTGATAACCATGTCGCTTAGCGGTGAAAGAATATCTACTACTACCCCTTCTCTTCCCTTGGGTGTCGTAAAAGGCGACTAACGGACTAAATACTACAATCCAACAGCATAAAGCAGCGATGGACTCACCACCTGTCACGCCGAGGACATGTGCAGTCGCTATTTGGTGAAAGGTGGACTATGGTAGAGGACTGCGTTCGCTGTCCTCATTGCCTAGTCTTTGACTAACCCTTCGGGGATAATAGTCGTGATTATATGTATGTATGACGTCCGACCTCCTTGGTCGAGTGGTTTGTACACCGGTTTTCATGGTGTCGCTATCTCTGAGGTCCCGGGTTCGATCCCCGGTCGGGTCAATTTCGAAATTATAGTTTTCCTAAATTGTCTCGGGTCTGGGTGTTTTCTATGAATAATAAGTATGTATTTAAGTATTTTAAGTATGTTTATCCGTTGTCTAGTAACCATTTAACGAGTTTCATAACGAAGCTTCTCTTGGGCTAGATAATTGGTGTGAGTGTAGGAAAATTTATTTATTATTTATTTATTTAATATACCTTCGTAGTTGCCGGACCCACCACTGCCAACTCGTAAAATGAAAGGAACAGCTGAGACTGTTTTGTTTATTTTTGTTACTTTTCGTATGAATTGCCATTCAATTTTATGTCTCTTATGATACTTGTTTCAGAATTGAAAATAATAAATATTTGATATTGTAAGAATAATTTTGTCAAAAGGAGTGAAGTCCCTTTCTTGGAAAATAGTTTCAACCCTTTACCACAAATCAATTCACCAACATTTGCGTAAAATTAATGTAGTACAGTAGTAGTAGTATTTTATTTACCTATCGTAAACACTACCTTTTCTATGAAATTTCACTTCTTGTTTAACTTAGTAAGTAAATGATTCGCACACTGAAACTAAAGACAACCTGGTATGTTAGAACTAAAATTGCTGATATTGCATAGGTTTAATTACCGTTTAGTAGGAAAGCAGTTTCATCAACATTTCAAAACTAAAAAAAATATTGTTGTACATCCTAAATATCTATTTGTGCCCATCTTCTTCTACATCCAAGTAGCTACACCCGTGAACGTCCTACCGCAATCGAAGCTATTTAAAGAAATTATTAGGTACCAATTACGTCGCTTGTTGTGCGTGATTGGAATGCAGTGGGGCGGCGAGGGTCTGGCGGGCTGCGGCGACAAATTCCTACAAATTAATACATCTATCTTGGAACCTCCTCGCCGCGATACGTGCAGAATACCGCATCGGTCAGCTAACCCGATTTGGACACTGTATGTTGACATTGAGTGCCTTTGAGAGGGTTGTAATGGAATATACAAGAGGTAAGTAATACAACCGACGGTGGCCGATATGAGGACGGTCTGGTTTACTATTATAAACACAAATAAAAATTATGGAAATAATTTTATTTGAGTTATGTTTTTATTTATTTTATTACGTACGAACAAACATAAGTTTGTTACTCTGAGGACCCTTCTGCGGTATGTTTGTATGTATGTGACTATAGCCATACCAGCCTATGTATACCATTACTCAAAAGTTTTTATTGCCGGCAGAATGGTTTTCCATTTTTCTTTTTCAGATTCGAAACTTTAAAGAAGCAATATTGCATCACTCTATAGATGTCACATCGAAGATACCATAACTGAAGTAGGGGGAAACGGGGAAACTTGAGAATTTATCATTTTATTTATTAAAGAAAGAAGTATAGTTCCACTTAAGTGTTGCCGCGGAGACAACAACCGCGCGCAACACAGCGGGGAATTCCATTTCTAATCTCGGCGTATAATCTGCGGAGTCAGCGAGCGGTGCGCTGCAATATGCGCCGCGCGCGTCTCTTCACACTCGCCGTTTCGAGAGCAATCGGTACGCCAATAAAAAAGACGATCGTCTCGCCCCGAGCCGCCGGCACCGGCACCGACTTATTTACAGAACACCCTGCCATCGCTATTTATTTTATTGACTGCCATTTGCTCTGACTTTTATCGCTGCCCACTTCCTCGGCAAAACAACGCCAGAACTTACCTGCTTTTTGTCCGGCCCCGTACTAATACTGAGCCCCTGTCCGATGCTTATTGCCGATCTCTGTTATTGCGGGGGATCATAGGGATTGACTCGCGCGACGCTATTGTAACCTTGACCCTTCATTTTTAAATTAAAAACGACATTTGTTGGTATCGTTTAGTTGATATGGCTATAAAATTTTATGACCAACTATTATTTACAAGAGCCATTACTTACCTAAGATAATATTATTTTGATGTTGATATTTTATGCGGTCTACGGTCGATAGCCTTTCATATTAAATAAATAATATAAAAAAATTTAACCACTAGCGATTAGTTATTATCTATTAACTATATAGATTTTCATCGCCAATGATACATTGACTGCGGAGTCTTTTTTTTTTATTCTACTACGGGTTAGCGCTTGGCCTTCATCTCACCTGGTGGTAAGTGACGATAAGGCCAAAGGTGGAAGCGCGCTTCACCCGGAATCCTCAACCACTGAGGAATTGGCTATCTTATCTCAAACTGTACGAAACACAACAATGCTATAAACTTCGTTGTTATGGCGACAGACTTAGATAAGATGGTGGTAGCTAGCCAGGCGGACTTAACAGACCTACCACCAACCAAACCGAGCACACAAAGATGTATACCCCCCGCTGGGAATCGAACCCGGGACCTCTGCTTCTGAAACCGGTAGCTTAGCCACTAGACCACAAAGGCGAGTCGAGTAAAATACACATGCAACAAGGTACCTATATAGGTCGCAGCACCGCTAATAAAAATAAATACACGATATTACCAACTAACCCTTATCTAAAAGACTAACAAGAAAAATGCAATCCATAATCAATTGTCAGATTTGTTTTATTGCACCGCGGCGGGGCCACGGGGCAGCGGGGCAGCGGGGCACCGCGACCGCGGGCCCGGGGCAAGGGGTGAGCCCCATTTTCCACACATCATTGCATCGGGCGGCAGATTTATTTGCATGCGGGCCGCTGACCAGGATCCATTACTGCCATTACGCCGCTATCTGATCAACCTGCACGAGAGTTATGGCCTCCTTGTTTTTCTTAACTACACGAAAAAATGCCAACAAAGAGAAAACGCCCAATGTTTAGGAAGTCGCATTGAAAGGATTGGATGTTATGCCGGTTATGGCTTCCGCCTATATTTCTTTGTTATGGCTGCGTTTGACCACCGTAGATTATTGATTACAGGGGGAATTACATCAGGGGCAATTTTAAGATTGATTATTGGCATACAAGATACAGATACCAAATAGATGATATTAAAATATTTCCAAAAGGAAACTATATCTCTCTTAATCTTATGTCGCATAATTATGTGCAAGTTTACGACGAATGTGCATTTGTCTTGATAATGAAAAAGTGTTGCAAAAATTAGTTTTGATATCTAATTCAGAAGTTACAAGAAAGAAACATCGAAATTAAGTTAACTTAACCAATTTCGATAACAAGTCAGCAAACTGTTGGCATTAGTAAACAACGGCGATGAAGGTCTTATCGGTGCTTATCAGTAGCGTTACTACGTATCGGTCGCTCATCGAACTCTGGAAGTTGAAGACAGGGAAAAGTTTTCTTTAGACGGGTGGGCGGGCGGGCGTCTCCGTTCATTCAGATTTATGCCACGCGTCCGAGGCTGTTCAATACAAGTAATGAACGAGGCGGAAACTATAAATCTACTTAGTCGCCCAACTTGCGTAACTGAGAAGAATCAAGAGTAAACATCGCTGGCTATTAGCTCGTTTGTGACGGGCGCGGGCTTTCCTGCCATCGGAACTTAGTGAGGTTTCCGCTTAGCGGCGTTAATCTGTAATTAGGTCAGAGTTTACACGCCGTGTGAAGGGTCACCGTTCGATTTCACGTTTCATTTCATACGACACTGACACAGTTTCACCTTTTCGACTTGAACTTGTTGAGTTCTTGACGTGATTAGTCGTAGGGATACCTACAATGAAAAACTATTGCGGAAAAAAACTGGAAATATAATTATTAACTAAATTAATAAGTACATTAAAAGTAATTATGTGCGTGAATGTTTAATTTTTATTTAAAAGGGAATAATAAGAAAATATGTTTTATTATTATCAAATTTGCGAATTTATCTAATAGAAAAACTCACTCATACATGAGAATTTATTGCGAAAGTATGGAAACGCGCTAAAGAATTGAAAACAACAAATCGCAGCAATGTAATCAGTTGATTGTTTCTGTTTTTCGGTAATTGGTTGTAACTTGTAGTCGTAATTTTATCGAAAACTAGATTACCTATTATTTATGTTTGGATTAAATTTTTTTGACTTAAATATAAACTCAACATAATATTCGCATTTGATTAAATGCCATATGGACATATTGTATAAAGATAAGGTTTTTTGCCTAAAACACACAAAAAATATTCTGAATAAGTGTTAAATTATTTTTTAATAAGAAAGACTAAAAGTTTATATAACATAGCAACAAAAAAAAGTTATAATAAATAGGTTTTATTTAAGACCAATATTATAGAAACCGGAGTAAGTAGTCAATTGGGCCAGTATTTATGTTCCCAAATGGCATGTAATTATGCAAGCAGCCACAGAAATAAGATATTCTTGACCGTGGGGGGCGACTTTATACCAAACGCTCTATTAGTTGGCTATAGTCACGTCATATTGCGGGCATATTATCGATATCGATAATTCCATTCTTGTGCAAACAGTAAAGATCTATTGTGGACTTGTGGTTGAACCATAACTTCTGACTCTGAGCTCCCTAAAGAGAGGGACATTAAGTAGTATTTAGTTTGTTTGGTGAAGGGCTTGTTTTATGTTTAATGGCTAACAATGTTATGTTAGTAGCAATGTCGTGTTCTAGCAGGTAGGATAAAGGAAAAATTTGCCAGTTCCTCTGTAGTTGTAGATTCCGAGGGAAGTTCGCTTCCACCTTCTTTTGCCTTTGGCTTAGTATTTCTAGTATGTGGAATTACTCCGGAAGAAAGTCCTTATACTTTGCTAGGTTTTCTAAAGCGTCCAAGCGAGAGCAAAGAACTGGGTGGCACATTAAGGCTAGCCTTAGCATAGCATAGGTGCATTTTGGCTCGCAAAGTGAATCTATGCTAAGGTTAACTTGAATGGGAAACTAAACGAAACTGTCACTTCGGATTACTCTTATACAATTAATCACAGTAATTGTTGTTAAATTGCGTAATTATTACGCAAGCAGATAATACACCTTGCAATTATTAACTCTAAAGGCTTCACTCTTGTGTATAAACTAAAGAGTCATTTTATCCCCTTCAAATTACCTACCTTTTGCCATTCAGTATTTATGTATTTATGGAACCTACTATTTTATATGTACCTAAACAAACGATCGACAATCACACCATCACTAGAACAGTTGCACATCGTGGTGGGCCGGCCGCGACAAATCAACCATGGCGTCGCGCCGCCCTCATCGACAGCCGCTGATTTATCGACGGGCCGCACTATCGTTCCGCCGACCCGCTACATTTGTCCCACTGTGTCCACCGCGGCGACTGTACTCTTTTAAAACGTGCCGTGGGGACGCTTATTTATATGGACACATTATGGGGCACGGGGAGACGTTTAACTGTACAGTTGTCAGTTAGAAAAATGCACAATAAGATTACATTTTTGAAATCAAACCAATGTAGAATAGAATCTACGAAATAGTCTTAGTGCCACTAATGAATCGTTCAAAAATTTCCAAAGATTTCTATTAAAAAATAAACAAAGGCAAAAAGGTCCCACAGGGCACAACCAACAGACGCTCGAAACCTTAACGGTCCACGAGTCGTCCATTAAACTTAACACTTCTTTGCAGAGGACAGTTAATCGCATGTTAACGGTCGGTGACCGTGGTAAATCTCCGGTAATCCCGCGCAGAACAAATATAGTTGAGAGCCGATAAGGTGCGTCCGGCGGGCGGGCGGCGCTAATGCCCCATTTGTATGATGATGCCGGTCAGACCGCGGGCGCGGGGCGAATGCTCTCGAGAGGTCACCGAGACCGACAGGGTAAGTAAATCATAGATTTTCGTCACATCACTAAAATAACGCTCTGTGCTGTAGGTACGGAGACTTATCTTGTTCTTTTTACTATTTGTCATTTTTTTGAAGACTATTATAGTGTAGATATAATTATTTTATTAGTATGGCAAAATTGCAAATCTCGTTTGTCACCTTTCTCGTTATTATTAACGTGATAGAATAGAGAATCAATCTAACGATCTTGTAAGTTAAGCAACTTTCGGAATACCCTATTACCTGTTATGTTAAAAATGCGAAATTTTTAAGGGCGAAAAAGATGATGATGATACCTACTAGGCAGTAAATTTAAAGTTTGATGGCGCGAACATACGCACATTACTTACTACCGTCAATTTTAATAGAATTTTAGTAGCGTTTATTTTTTTTATTTGAGAAACAGAACTCTAGATACTTCGCCAGCGTAGTTGAAAACAGGGCACGAGTGCAAACAGCGGCGATGTTTGTTTGTGTTTTATAAAAAAAACGAGCGACGGTGGAGCGGCCGGCGCGGCGGTCAGTTAATTTAAATGGTAAACGCGCGCTTAGAATGGGCCGGCACGCGCGCTCCCACGCCGCGAGTTATACCGGGCTATGGCGCTAACGTTTTGCAGACGTTCTACGTCATTTGGTACTTTGTAATTTTAGCCGTGGAATGTCTCTAAAATATTGAGAACACACTATAATATGTACACCTTCTTAATATATTCATACAAGCGGCCGCTCGCGGTTTCACCCGCGTGATTCCCGTTCCCGTGAGATTATCGAGATAAAAAGTATCCTATGTGTTAATCCAGGTTATAAACTATCTGTATGTCGAATTTCATCCAAATCCATTCAGTAGTTTTTACGTGAAAGAGTAACAAATATCCATACATACTTACAAACTTTCGCGTTTATAATATTAGTAGTATAGTAGGATTATGAAAGCAGTAGATACCTACCTTGATTTCCATAGGTGATGGTACGAATAATATACCGTCGCATGTTTGTAACCCATGATTGCAATATATTTTTAATTATATATACTAGCGGTCCGCTTGTGACTTCGTCCCCGTGGACCCCGTGAACCCCGTGAATTTTGAAAATGTTATAAAGCCGGATAAAGTGTAGTTTCCCACGGTGAAAGAATTTTTCAAATCAAATGCAAACAAACAAACAATCAAATGTTTCTTCTTTATAATATTAGTATAGATGAAAGACACACTGTCCAGTTATTAGTTTGGTGAAACTTGGGCTGTGGCAGTAAACTGCTTTTTTGCGGTCCTTATAGTCCTTATATATCTCTGACTAACTTTTCGGGGATAATAGTCGTGAATATGAATACATACCTCGGTCACAGTATAAATATGAGCTAAAGAAGCTGAGCCTGTTTCTCGTTTTATAAACCTACGCGCCAATTGAGCGTTAGGGTTGTCTTCTTATTTTTGTAAAATTTAAAAAGTTTTTGTTTAGTTAGCGATGTATCTCAGCTAGTTAGCGCTTTTTTTGAGATAACTAGCAAAGCTAAGGTTGTCACTTTTAATTTTTATAAAATTAAAAGGTAATTTTTCTATTATTTATTAAAACGTTTATTTGGGTTCTTTAATGATCAAATAATCAAATGAATTGACTAGTTTACAAACAAAATTGTGTAATTAAAAAATCTTGAACATTTTAAGAAGTCTTTATTTTTCGTTAGTTATTATAAACTACTCACTGAAAAATACTTTCGCCTGTTACGGCACGTTCGAAAAGCTTTATTATTAAATTTTATAGTGTAAAAAATTCTCATTCTAATGAATAGCTTTTTTAAATAAATTATCGGAAAACATGGACACGGCACTATAAAACAGATTTTGTCTACTTCTTTATAAATTAATACAGCTACTTTACAATTAATGTGTTCTCTTTGAAAACCCCTGATATCGATTTTTAAAGCAATCGGTCGAAAAACTAAAAAGTTCAAGATGGAGGCTATTTTGTCTCATACTAATAACGGAGTCATTGTCAGAAACCACACAGATCCCCAGATATCGATTTTCAAAGCAATCGGTAAAACTATTAATAATAACTAAAAAGTTTAATATGGCGGTATGGCGGCTACTTTTTCTCATTCTAATAACGGATTCATTGTCAGAAACCACACAGATCCTCAGATATCGATATTCAAAGCAAAGTTTAGTAACGATGAAGTTTCGTAGTATCAATTCTAATTATTTTTCATCATTAAAATAACGCGCGCTCAAAAAATACACTTAAGTAAGTACTCCAAATATCACCTAAACAACCAAAAGATTTATTTAAAAGAAAAAGCTTTTTATTTAGTAATAATAAATCATTCTTACCTTTCAACATCAGCAGGAAGTTTAAAAAACGAAAGCTCCGGTTTTGAAGCAGCCGCACACATACTACGCAATACACTTACGGCATTTTTAGAAATCGCGCGCACAGATCCTTCAATATGCAACAGTGAACACTCGGTTCGACGCCACACGCGCTACTGAGAGCACTGCGACGTCCGCTTAGGGGCCCTGTAAAGACGTGCGTCTGTGGGCGTGCGTCGATTCGAGCGTTTGTAGGTAGCTTCCTTACTTGCTTTAGCTCATATTTATACTGTGCCTCGGTGGCCGAGAGGCTAAAGGCTCGGCCCATAACCGTAAGTAGTAGTAGGGATTTGAGAGTTCTGGCGCACTCAAAACTGGTCTGGTTCTGACCCTCGCTGGGCTAGTTCAAGTCGTTTCCAAAACTTAAAAAAAAAAAAAAAATAGGAAAACCCCCCCATTTGAATCGATTGCGCTGGGTCCCAAAGCGATATCTTTAACCGTTTCCGAGATACAATCTTCGAGCTTCAGCTCTTAACTGATTTACTAATAAATCGTTAATGACTCCTCGGTCTTAATCACCATTCCCGATGCACATCATTATCTAATGACGTACCGATGCCACTGTACTTTTGTTCAGTTGGTTTACTAATTAATGACACCTCGGTCTTAATCACCTTAACAACTATGCGATTGTATTTTATTGATTCTTCAGGAAAGCGCTTTGTCTTCATCTCACCTGATGTTAGGAGATGAAAAGTAAGATGAAAGGCATAACTTCACCTGGAATCCTCACTACTAAGGCGACGGATAAATCCATGTTATTTGTGATATTATACAACGGAGCTCTCTCTTGATGTTATATCTTAATTACGAATAAATTTATTCAACATTATATTTTTTTGGTTTCTTTCTTTATTACTCCTCTAGGTTTTTTCTGAGGTAGGGGAATTAAGTAATAGGCAAAACATTTTGTTTTGTACAGTTTTATTTCAATTTTTTTTTACTTACAAATTTAGCTTACCTATGTTATGAAAGTCTTAAACATTTGCTTTAGCATTACATCATTTTGAATAGTATCATCAGTAAACATATCAATAAAATCTGTCAAACTCATATCTCTAACTTTGAAATACAAATAAAGTAAACAATATACACTTTGAATAACTTTATGATTATAAATCCATCTATAGGTATTTTTTCTTAAAAATGATAAATGATAACTTTCAGGTTTACGACCAAAAGTATCAAAGTATTCGCCAACTCCTTTATTGTTGATACATAATGTTATCCAATGTGAACCAGGTCTAGTATCAGGATCAAGATTACTAATCATGTAGAAAGGTGGTGTAACATGTATAGGAATGCGATTAGCTGCGTAAACATTGAACTCCAGTGAATGACATACTTTTTTCAAACATTTTGTTATTTCTATGGTATTCATAATAACATAAAACATGTGTCTTCAAACACAATTAAAACTTAACTACTAAAATCTACACTTATGTTCCTATTTTTATCTATTTCTATAATGTTATCAAACTCAGCATAAACAATACAATTAACAGTTTGTGTTAGAGCTGCCTCAAATCTAACTTCTAACCGAACACTTCCAGCTGTTGAATTGGCTGATAAATCTGGAGTTAAGTCAAACGCCATCAGGCAGTATCCATTAGCGTAATCAGCTCTAGAAATACCGTTACCCTCATTTAGGAAATGAATTCCTGTTCTAGAGAACAAAGTATGATAAGTTGATGTAAACAAGTTGTTGCTAAAAACAGGTTGTAGAGCTTTGGAAGGAATCTGTGTTCCGTCGATGTATAAGCAAAAAGAACTAATACCATAATGATTGAAATCAAAAGGATTTTTTGTAAGACACCCATTAAACGCTGTATTATCTACAAATCCTACTATACATCTTTTTGGTACTTGACCGAGGAAAATATTATCAAGAGTTTTTCCCTGAATACCTGCTGGAATGATTAGAACTTTTACTTCAGCCCTAGTAATAGGATATTTAGCTGAGGTTGATAATAAAACTTTTTGATGGGCAAACAAAACAGTAGGGTTTACACGAGCTTTTCGAATCATAAGTGTAGCATCAATAATGGAAACTTTTAATTTTACATCATCAGAGGAACACAATAAATTAAATGTATCTCGAGAACGTACTAATTTTACACACATTTCAACACCATTAATCAAAAACTTTTCTTGGTTGAATATGTCTCCATGTATATGTCCTATCGTTTCGACCTCCTTACTCTCCTTTACCAATTTTTGTATAATAGTGAATCCTTTATTTGACTCATCAGTTGAATTCATTTTTCCTGTTGTGTCTTCATACCAGAGTCCACATGTTAGGTGTGATTGTTTTGCTGATGGTGCATAATTTAGTAGTGTTTCAATGTAAGCTCGATAACCATAAGTATTATTCGGAGGTGTTATCAGTTTTTGATTCAAATAAACATCTAACTGGCTAAAGAGTGAGTGTAACCAATTATTAACCGGAGCCACAGTAGTTGTTGCTGTCAGAGGTGTTAAATCCTGATTTAGAATTTTAGCTTTTATGTGTATCAAAGTGTGTGATAAATCTATGTAGTCATCACCACTTCCAGGAATTTGAAATTCGATTGGTCCATCATCACTGAGCGATGAAATTGGTTTGTAGTGAACCCACTGACCGCTTTCGATACTAGTTTGAGTTGATGGTAATGCAAATAAATCCAACTCGGACTTAACACATTCACATGAATGATTATGCAAAAAAGACATTATTTTAAATATATTTTTTAACACTCTGAAAATATGTCGTTAATTTTTAAATTATTATTCTTCTTCGTTTTTTTCAATGCTCTTCGTTTTGAATGCTGCGACTGACTGATACTTTGTAACTGTTGTCTTTTACTTTTATATCCCGAACCACTCATGACTTGATCTATTTTTCATCGGATTTCCTTTTTAAATTTGAAGTTGCTTCCTTAACACGATTTTTTAAGGATTCATTAAGCGGTCTTGTGTGTACCATGTCGGATAAAAGTCCTACACCAGCATTTAATGCTTCTTTACCGATAACTTTAGCCCCACTCGACAATAAAGGTAATACTGAACGGAATAGCCCACCTAAGAAGCTTCCAATACCGTGTCCACGTTGATGTGCTGCACCCTTATAAATCACACCAACTCCGGAACCGGCTTGATGCATATAGTAATGTTCATAAGGACAGATATTGTTGTATTTTGGATACATTGTTATTTCCGTTTAAAGTGTAGTTTAACACAAGTCGTTCCAAATTGGAATGGTACGTTTTCTCCTGTGTTCGTTCTTATATCTACTTCTATCGTATCGAACTCTCTTCGCATAACAGATACATAATGTGGAGGTGAGAAGATATGCATTTTATTTGATCCATACGTATATTTAGCTGGACCCAATGGTATAATTCTTAATAATGAACACATAACATCACCAACCATCTGGGGTTCGATAATATCACAGTACACATATAACTGTGATGGTAAACCTAGATACAAATTAGCAGGAAATTTACTGACTGTTTTAGTAACCACATTAGTATTTGGATCAAATCCAAGTTGAAGACTTAACTTTGGTGAAAATTGTAAAGAAATAATTTTTTTATCTTCATTAGTGAGAGTGACATATTTCGATATCTTATCATAACGTAATCTAAAAGTTTCTCTCGAGTTACATGCCGTTAAAACGTCTTCAATGTTTTCGTAACTGGATGCTGGTATATGAGTTTTATATGTTACCACCGACTCATTTCCTTCATCACCTGGAACTTGCATTCTTTTGGTAACGTACATTAAGTTTTCATGATCTTGAACAGTAAACATGGTACAGGGATATTGAAACTCTACTATGCCCACATACCATTCTCCTTCTAATTTAATCGACTTCGGTAATTTTGTACAGAAGTTAGTGGTTCTGTTTTCAGGAAAATATGACATTGAACTGTTACTTGGTAACGTTAAAATAAAAATTGTCACTCGTCATATTTTCTCAAGACTTGAAGCTAATACCCAACTATTAAACTTATTCGGATAACCTTTCCATTTGACCAACAATTCCTTTCTGAGACCATAGTATCGAGTACGCAGTATTTTATCTATTTTATACTTCGAAGAGGAATTATGACTAACCTTTTGCATTTCCTTTTCATAGAAAGTTCCAGTAATCATTTCATTTTGTAAATCTTTAAGGGTGTATACCACCCAAGGTGACCTTCGATCTATAATCGATGTAATAACAAAGATTTCGTCACTCCAATTAGTTTCATAACCTTTTTGGAATATGTGTTTATATTTTGTGATTCTAACGTAATCACCAATACTAAATTTTGGTTTGTATGTTTTAGATAATTTTGTACTATCACTATACAAATTACGCCACACAGTCATAATATTACTTGAATTAACATCACAAGGTCTCATTTTTATACTTCTATGAAAACTGTGATTATAGGAATATAGCAAATTGTCTAACATATCAATGTAACGATAAGTATTATTATGTGTAAAGTAGCGCCACATTTTCGTCTTCAAAGTTCTTTGAAATCTTTCGACTATACTTGCTTTAATATCAGGGTTATTAGTTGTGTAATAATTTATGTTATAAGTTTTTAAAAACATTTGAACATCTTTCGAAATAAACTCAGTCCCTTTGTCTGATTGCAAATGTGTGGGAGTCACCTTTGCTTCAGATAATATACTTGCAAGACATTTTTTCACTGTAACAGAATTTTTCTTTCTCATTGCTCTTGCATACGCATATTTACTGAATACATCAATGATACACAAAATGTAATTAAAACCATCATTATATTCACTATAAGATCGCATATCACTTAAATCAACTTGCCAAAGTTCATTAAAATTAGATAAAATGTATTTGATTCTAGGAAATCGTCGTTGGACAGGTTTATGTAGAGTGTAAGTTTCTTGAGATTCTAAACAGTTTTTTACTTCCTTTCTTGTCATTCGATTTTTCATAGCATCTGTTAATTGATTTAAACTTCCATAACCAGCAGGATGAGAGATGTCATAGTAAATATTGTTAATTTCTAATACGGAGTCCATTTCTGCCAATCTATTTTCTTTTGACTTTTTCTTTACTCGTTATGGCGCTTGAAGGTGGTGTAGAATATTCGAAATCTTTTTCTAAGTTAGATTCAAATCGTCTACCAAAATTCGGAGTACTAGAGATATCATTGATGTAAGTTGCTCTTCTTGGATTACCGATGTAAGTCAAAGGTACTCTTAATTCCTTTAATGCTCTAGAAAATTCTGACCACCCGTTTGGTGAAGTGTTTTTCAACGGTCTTATAACATCACTGAGTAAATCAACTATGTTGCTCTTATAAATTTCCTTGTTGTCGATGTAAACTGTTCCTTTATGATCCCAATAAATATTTTGTTTATTTTTTAATAATAAATCTATTAAGAGCTCACCTTTTGTTTTGTATGTCTTGGGTAAAAGGTTTATTAAAAGCCTTTTAGAATAATTAATTTCGTTGTCTTCAGCGTTGGGTTCGACTATCTTCGAGGTGTCTTGTGTTGCTTCTGGAGGATGATCCTCACGACTATCTTTTTTTATAATTTCTGTTTTATTAAACGATATTATGGGTATTTCTAAAGGCTTTCGATCTTTACCAATAAAATACATATTTGTAAATATAAGGACCATTTTTCTTGATCATCTATTTTCTTTTTTAAAACTTGATTCATTTCTTCGTCGAGTCGTGATAAATTGTTCACGTTTCTGTCTGTGTTATCATTTTTTAACTTTTCTATTATTTCAGGTTCAATTAATATCATTTTTTTCTCCATAGTGGTTATTTGGTGACTGATCCCAATAATTGCACTCAATACGGCTCCCAAGATAATCGGTAAAAATGCGCCACCTTTTTGTATGATAATATTTTTTCTCGTTCTATTTGCTCCTTTTGAAATAAGCTTTCTTAAAATATGTTTATATTTTTCTAGTTTGTGTTTTTCTTTTGTAGGAATTGATATTTTTCCTTGAAGAACGTTGTAAATGCACTCACAAATGCAATGTATTTCTTCTTGGTTACAAGATTTTAATAATGCCTTTCGAAACTTTGGTTTAAGCACATGTAATGCTTTTAAAAAGTTTGTATGCGTAGTAACTCTTGGTTTCATAATTATGGAATGAAGCTTTTATGTTGGCTACTACTGTATTTATACCCCTTCTTAGATACATAACAAATGGTATACTCATTCGGAAATATATTTGTTTTGAACCGATATACGTCATCAGTGTTTTGTTTGAGATCAATCATTAAATAACCATATGGTGTATTAGTGGCATTTCTATAAGCCTCTTCATCCAGTTTTGAGTTCTCAGGTGCAATTTGACGACCTAAAAAACGAATTTGTGCCTATCTCGAGGATTTTTGAAATATATTATGTAACTAGAATTCAAGGAAATATCACGCTGTCCTTTACCCTGATGAAACAAATTTTGAGTTATGTAAAATACACTTAAATTTCGGTGGTGACTTCCCTTAGTAAAGATATCAACTACCCGACCATCACACTCTCTCATCAGATCATCAATTATTATAAGTTGAGGATCCTTGCCATCGAACATGCTTAAATCAGGAATTCCCTGATAATAAGTAACACCACTTAGGTTGTACAAAGGTTGCATTTCATCACAGCACCACAAGACATTTTTAAACTCTGTATTACATAGTTGATTTATATTTTTTAGGAATTCGCACACAAAGATCGATTTACCGCAACCACTTGGACCAGCAACAATTGCGGTGAATGGGTGTTCAAAATGATACATGATTATTAATCATAAAAAAACGTCTACTCTGTCCCAAGTGATGAAGAAGTATGACCAAAAATTTTAATAGTTAGTAAATAAAACATAAACACCTCATAATCAATCCCACATGTAAAGAAAAAATATATATTTATACGATTTCATTTGATGTCAAACCATAGGCACCAATTCGTAATGTTTACGCTTAAATAATTGTTATCTCTTTTGTACAATTGAAAGTTGAATTTGCTATGACTAACCATAGGCACCACTGCTCGCCTCACAGCTGCGGCTGGTCGCCTCCAGCGACCAGCCGAAGCTGGCCGAGCTAAAGTTTTAATTGTGTATGAAGACACATGTTTTATGTTATTATGAATACCCTAGAAATAACAAAATGTTTGAAAAAAGTATGTCATTCACTGGAGTTCAATGTTTACGCTGCTAATCGCATTCCTATACATGTTACACCACTTTTCTACATGATTAGTAATCTTGATCCTGATACTAGACCTGGTTCACATTGGATAGCATTATGTATCAACAATAAAGGAGTTGGCGAATACTTTGATACTTTTGGTCGTAAACCTGAAAGTTATCATTTATCATTTTTAAGAAAAAAATACCAATAGATGGATATATAATCATAAAGTTATTCAAAGTGTATTTTCATCTGTTTGTGGTGAATATCGTTTACTTTATTTGTATTTCAAAGTTAGAGATATGAGTTTGACAGATTTTATTGATATGTTTACTGATGATACTATTCAAAATGATGTAATGCTAAAGCAAATGTTTAAGACTTTCATAACATAGGTAAGCTAAATTTGTAAGTAAAAAAAAAATTGAAATAAAACTGTACAAAACAAAATGTTTTGCCTATTACTTAATTCCCCTACCTCAGAAAAACCTAGAGGAGTAATAAAGAAAAAAACCAAAGAAATATAATGTTGAATAAATTTATTCGTAATTAAGATATAACATCAAGAGAGAGCTCCGTTGTATAATATCACAAATAACATGGATTTATACGTTGCCTTAGTAGTGAGGATTCCAGGTGAAGTTATGCCTTTGATCTTACTTTTCATCTCCTAACATCAGGTGAGATGAAGACAAAGCGCTTTCCTGAAGAAACAATAAAATACAATCGCATAGTTGTTAAGGTGATTAAGACCGAGGTGTCATTTATTAGTAAATCAACTGAACAAAAGTACAGTGGCATCGGTACGTCATTAGATAATGATGTGCATCGGGAATGGTGATTAAGACAGGAGTCATTAACGATTCATTAGTCAACTAAGAGCTGAAGCTCGAAGATTGTATCTCGGAAACGGTTAAAGATATCGCTTTGGGACCCAGCGCAATCGATTCAAATGGAGGGGTTTTCCTTTTTTTTTTTTCCCAAGTCCTTTCAATTCCCAAGTCCTGCAAACTATGTTTCGTGGTTTTTTGATGAATAAATAGCCCGGGTTTGTGAACACCAATCCGCAATTTGGCAAGCCTGATGACCTTAGGATTGCCAGTCCAGCCAGTCTGCCGGCAATCCAAAGGTCATGGGTTCGAATCCCATTCGAGCTTCCTGAGACTGGTTGATTTTTTCTAGTAAACATTTTATCCTACACTTTATTTTTTTAAATAATAATACGAATAATTGCGAGTCGTGTGGAATAGCGGCTCACCAAAAGAATAACTAACAGTAGTCTTCCCTTGGGTGTCGTAAAAGGCGACTAACGGGCTAAAGACTGCACATCCATCCAACAGCATGGAACAGCGATGGGTTCACCACCTATCACGCTGAGCACTGTGCAGTTAAGTAATATTATTTGGTTAAACGTGGACTGTGGCAGTTGAGTGATTTAGCAGTCCTCGTTGCCTAGTCTCTGGCTAACCCTATGGGCATAATAGTCTTAAATCTATTTATGTATAAAAAAACTAAATAAAATAAATAAAACTTTCCTACACTCACACCAATTATCTAGCCCAAGAGAAGCTTCGTTATGAAACTCGTTAAATGGTTACTAGACAACGGATAAACATACTTAAAGTACTTAAATACATACTTATTATACATAGAAAACACCCAGACCCTAGACAATTTAGAAAAATAATAATTTCTAAATTGACCCGACCGGCAATCGAACCCGGGACTTCAGAGATGGCGACACCATGAAAACCGGTGTACAAACCACTCGATCAATGAGTTCGTCGGTATGTATGTAAAATTTAAACCTTTTTAAAGTAAGCTCCACAATCTCGTTGCATTCAGATAAGCACGATCGCGGGCAGGGTGATGCGGATGAGTCGGCGGTGAAGTGCGTCATTAGCGGTTATCACTTCATTCCGGATGAAAAAACTTCAACGGCCCTCCTACTACGCTACGTGCCCTTAATGATTTATTAATTTTCACCTCCATAAATATGGTGCACGCCTTTATAATGAGCTCCGGTGGGGGCGGTAATGAAGGACAGGTGATTTTGTGTTTTCAATAAGTTTATATTTTACGCTGGGTTTCTGATAACGGTAACGTCGGTAACCAACAGACTGCTTTACCTACCTACTTACTTATGCATGTGTTGGTATTAGGCATAGTACAAATATAGCTAATTACCTTACAGATACCAGGTAGGTACGCTAGACATAGGTAATTAATCACAACTAAAGTTTTATTTTAATTTACTTATTTCTATCTTTTTTATTGAAATTTTGCATTCACAATGCTATATGGATATAAGATAAAATGTTTACTAGAAAAAAATCAACCAGTCTCAGGAAGCTCGAATGGGATTCGAACCCACGACCTTTGAGCCGACCGACATTCGAGCTTCCTGAAAATGGTTGATTTTTTTTCTAGTAAACATTTTATCCTATATCTATATAGCATTGTGAATGCAAAATTTCAATTAAAAAGATATTTATAAGCAATTACGTCTTTTACGATTGTTAAATACTTGCAATAAATAGTATTTCTTTCGACTGTGAGGGTAGGTAAAAACCTTCACAGTGACGTAATACCGCTAGCTCACAGCGTAAATCACAACTTACTAGAAAGAATTCAACGAGTCTTCTGGAGTCTCGGTAGCTCAGATGGTTAGAGCAGTGGACCGGCAATCCAAAGGTCGTGGGTTCGAATCCCATTCGAGCTTCCTGAGACTGGTTGTTTTTTTTCTAGTAAACATTTTATCCTTTTACTTATTTTTTTTCTTATCTATCTCTTTCAAGCTACGTATCCCACTTGGTGGTAGGGTCAGCATTCCTAACTTTTCTTCTCCACTTCGCTCTGTCCTCGACGTCAGAATCGGATGCTTGATGCTCCCTCATATCCTTTGACACCGCATCTTTCCATCATGTTTTGGGTCTACCTCTTGTGATTTTCGACCAGGGAGTGAAAGATGTAGTGCCCGATTTCCGATGTAGTTGGGTGGCCTCAAAGAAAAACATCCGACATAATAAAAGACGCCAAAAAAAATTTGAGAAATTATTGATCCCTTTGTTTAAAACAGTTATGTTGTGTTTGAATTATATAAAATGCATTTAATAAATTACTTAGTTTAAAAAAAATATTTAACTTTTATTTCTTTATTGCTGTTAATTGTACATAGACTAGCTTGACCAATGGCGTATTTGGCAAATTACATAATTTGCCGAAAAGAGGATATGACGAATTACCAATTTGTCTAATTTCTAATTTGTCGATTTGACGATTTGACCAATATCAGACTTGACCAATGTCGTAACACCCCCTCCTGTTTACGTGCCCATACCATCGCAGCCTACTCTCCTGCATCATATCGGCAATGTGACGTACGCCAAGGCTTCCTCGCACGTACTCATTGCGAATTTTATAGAGCCTGTTTACACCACACATGCATCTCAGCATTTTCATTTCGGCAACTTAAATGGTATAGGCGTTCGTTCTTGGTCACAGCCCACGTTTCGCTGCTATACAATACAACAGGACTGGACTTTTATTGGACTTATTTCTTTCTTATACTTAAAGTTAACATAGTAGTTAGATTATCACATCACACTAATACTATAAAGGCGAAAGTTTGTGAGTGTGTTTGTTACTCTTTCACGTAAAAACTACTGAATGGATTTGGATGAAATTCGGCATACAGATAGTTTATAACCTGGATTAACACATAGAATACTTTTTATCTCGATATTCCCACGGGAACGGGAACCACGCGAGTGAAACCGCGAGGGATGTTTTGTGAGGTTTAGATCTAGGTTAGATTAAACCTGCCTGAAAAATTGTGAAACTGAAATGTAAATACGGGGTGTTTGGTAACAGCAAGGACGATATTTGTCTATTGTAATAGGTATGGTATGGTATTACGCCACGGTGGCCGAGTGGTCAAGCGCTCGGCTCGATATCCGGAGGTCCCGGGTTCAATTCCCAGGGGCGGGCAAAGTGTGTTTTCAGATTTTCCCGATGTGTAGCCCGGGTTTGTGATCACCAACTCGCATTAGGCAAGCGTGGTGATTAAGCCACACCCGTCTATTGTTGCGATGACTTGATTTCAATGATGGAGGCCTTTGCCCTGCAGTGGGACAGTAAACAGGATGTAGGTACTTTACTTTTTTAATTGGTATTAATCCCGAAAAGCTACTACTTAACTATTTGTGTGGAAGCAACTCTGAAGTTGCAAATTGAAACTTAATTAATGTTTTATATTTAAGCGTTTTATTAACGCTTAAATATACTTAAGTAAAATTTTAAACCGCCTGAGGTTGTCGTCTATTTTCAGTGTTTAAAATTTAATTTTTATTTGTAGTCAATATCAATTATCAATCGTTTGAGCTAATTTTTCAATCCCTAGATAAAACTTATCTTTCTGATGAAGTATGACGCGACCAAAGAAAATGTCACTAGTCAAAACAGAAAAGACGTGTTTTGATATTGTCAAATATTAACGTATTACCTCAGAATAATGCATATAATTCTATGCGTATTACACTCGGAACAATAATAATACCTACACAACCATTTCAAAATGGTTGAACGTATAACAAACGAATAACTTTTATCTAACAATTGAAATATCGGCCTTAAGTCGATAAGGTAGAGTCTCTACAATACCTACCCTATCGACTTAAACGTATGGAACATCTGATTTTATTTCGCAATTGTAGAGTTAATATTTGCACTTAATATGATAGCTTAATCATAATGCTCTAACAAATAGTTGTTGGTGTCTTGGTATTAGGTACGATTACGACAGCTGAGCTCGTCATCGTCAATATAGAACACACACATTAACAGTCATTTATTCACGACTGTTATCCCCGAAGGATTAGTGAGAGATTAGGCAATGAGGACAGCAAAAGCAATCCACTGCCCAGTCCACGGTTCACAAAATAATAACTGATCATGTGCTCAGCGTGACAGGTCGTGAGCCTATCGCCACTCTGTGCTGTTGGAGGTATATTCAGTCTTTAGTCTGTTAGTCACCTTCAAGAACACCCGAGGGAAGGGATGGGTTGGTATGTACCTACATCTATTAATGAGCTTGAGATTTTAGCTGTGGAAAACAATAATATACCTATTACCAAACATCTTGTACAGATTATAATTTATTTAATCGTATCATAGTATGAAAAAGGCGAAGGAGAATTTATACATGTCATAATTGCTTCCAAATGTCGTAAAGTTTAAATTCTAATCATAAATTAATTATAAAACAATGTCCAGATCCCGAAGCCAATTGATGAAGTCAGGTGGCAGCTCATTTATATCACTGAAAGTGAAATATAATGTAAATGAAGCCTATAGCACAAAAAATATATTAATAATATTGTACTAATTGAAGTGCACGCCTGTCTCAGCCCCGGGAGAGGCGCGCGGTCCCGGTGACCCGCTACCCGTCAAGCGCCGCGTCAGCATTTCAGCGACGCACTCGCAATCGATACGCCCGGAGGCCCTCCTGCTCTTTTGTTTGTGGACATCATTTACGCGGGAGACTAACGTCGATTTTTTACAGAACGTTACTTCGATCATTTTAAACAATAGACACACACTTCCATACAAAATCCTCAGTACCATAACTATCTATTGTTATTGTTCTGAGCTCGGACCAAATATTACATGGTCCGAGGTTCGAGACTAAATCGTAGCAGAATAGTGGCATCTTGTGACATAATACATTTGACGTACATGTGTTTTGGGCGAATAGCATGGTTTTTAAACGGTTTATTTAACAAAATGAGCATTTCAAATAAGTCATAATAATATGCGACAAGGTAATCTACATATTATTTAAACATTGCAATTGTGTCCTTTTGATTCTTCGCGGAGACATGACGAGAACAGACATAGGTACGCAGACTAAAATTAAAACATTTGTTTTAATCTAAGTACGCAGATAATAAAATATGTTGAACAAGGATGGAAAAAATCATCATTTTTGAATTTGATTTTGATGTCCAGCGTCAGTCGGTATTGACGTTGACCCATAGAATAATAATATTATTCTGAGCGTTGACCGATCAGTCAGAACCATAGAATAATAATGCTTTAGTTATTATTCTGAGGTCTGAACAGAGCGCTTTTATTCATACCTAGATATTTGTAACAGTGTGAGACTACCTTTAGAACAAAGCACCTTTCTGTTCTAAGCCTTGTTTTCGTGGTGCCGTTTTTCAACCAGCAATCGTGTATCTGTAGTTTATATGATCGAAGCATACATACATAATATAATCACGACTATATATTATCCCCGAAGGGTTAGTCAGAGACTAGGCAATGAGGACAGCAAATCAGTCCTTTACCATAGTCCAATTTTCACCAAATAGCGATTGAACATGTGCTCAGCGTGACAGGTGGTAAGCCCATCGCCGCTCTCTACTGTCGGATGTTCTTAGTGCAATCTTTGGTCCGTTAATTTTTTACATATTTTATAAATTAGGTAGGTATTCATATAAATAAAAATCAATTGCCACGAATGTATGTTCGTTCGCGCATCACTTCAGTAGCCTAATTCATGTAACAAAACTTCAACGACATGCAAGCGATTTGATCGCTGAAGTCACTTTTCGTATTCACGTATCAATCGCACGATTTTGTTTAAGTCGGTTTTGTTTAAGCGTATTCACGTGCATTAATCGAAGTTCGATCGTTGCCTCCGCGGTATTCACCTATTATTTTGACGTTTAGTTTTATCGGATTTCAGCGATTACACGTCAAATTAGACAATTTCCAAGTCGTTGGAAAAGAATAATAAACATTTCTGCATGTTTTGTTAACAAAAAGTATTTGAATTTATTTGGTAGAGCTGTAATGGCAACATTACGTTTAAATAGTTGACAAATCGCTGAGTTGCGTTCCTATCGAGTAATCGTTCTAGCGAAATGACGGGTGAATACGGATTTGTGACTGTTTTTCAATAGGACGACTTCTAAACGTGAACGACATTTCGACTATTACTAAATACGTGAATCAACCTATTAAGATAGGTAAAATATTTTTTTATTGTGTTTATAATATTTGTTAGGACAAGATTTGTATACATTTTTTTTAAATTCATCACGGGACCTTCGAAATGTATGACTGAAACTTAGAGGTCCCGGGATCGACTCCCGGCGGAGGTACAGCTCTCTGTGTACTTGGTTTGGTTTCGGGTCGTTAAGTCCGCCTGGCTAGCTAACACCATTTTATCTAAGTCGGTGACCATTAACAAGAATGTTTATAGAATTTTATTTATTTATTTTAAACAAATACCTGTTGCACTTACAGCAACGCCAAGGCGTGTAACAGGTCATTACAGAACATAAAAAAAATATAAAATAATTAAAAAGTAGGTACATTACATAATATACCAAAACAAAAAATTATGGACATCTAAACAATACACAAGCATATTATTATAGTTATAAATATTTTTTGACTAATTACCTACTTAAAAAACATATACAATCATTTATAAACATATTTAATTTCATATAAAATTTGTCTACCTCTGCTTCCTGAGCAATCAAGGCGTTGAGTAGCCTGATGGCTTGGGCAGTAGGGGCGACATGAGCGGTTTGCGTGCGCGTCGGGGGCGCCGCCGCGAGCAGGCGCCGCGCGTGCGCCCGCCGCACCCGCGGTGGCGCTATGAGCGAGCAATGCGACAGAGTAGTAGGGTTGTCGATTCTACTATTTAGTAGCAGGTAATAGTATACCATGACAGCACGCTTGCGTGTCAATTCTAGAGTGTTCATTCCTACCATGCCTGCTATAAATAGGGACGGATATAGATAAGGGTAGTATCCAAACAGCTTGTTGTACAGACAACGAGCAAATTTTTTTTGAACCTTTTCTACCATCAGTTTGTACTTAGCTTCGTGAGGATCCCAGACTATAGAGTTGTACTCTAGTTTACTTCTCACGAATGCATAGTAAAGAGTGATGATAGTGCTCCTATCGTTAAAGCGAGATGCTTGCCTCATGACGAATCCTAGTGATTTGTAGGCTCCGGCACACACTTCAACGATGTGTCCGTTGAAAGTTAAGCCTGTGTCTAGGGTGAGGCCTAAGTCGCGAATCTGCGTCACACGATCGAGAGTGATGCTATTCATGGTGTAAGAGTAGGAGACGGGTGAACGAGCACGAGTGAACGTAATGGTTTTACACTTAGACGTGTTGAACTCAAGTTGATTACGTTCACTCCATGCGACAACGCCATCGATGTCCCTCTGCAACGTCTCGCAATCGGAGACACTTCCTACATCCAAGAAAAGCTTTAATCATCAGCAAACATAAGGCACCTAGCTGACCCGACGACACTCGGCAAGTCATTGATGTTATTCAGAAACTGAGTAGGTCCAAGCGTGCTACCTTGACTTGCACCAGAGCAGGTCACATACGATTCAGAGCGACAGAGAATTGTTGTGTTCTGACAGTTTAGAGATAAGATAGCGAGTTCCTCAGTGGTTGAGGATTCCGGGTGAAGCGCGCTTCCACCTTCGGTCTTATCGTCACTTACTATTAGGTGAGATGAAGGTCGTTATAAGTTTAATATTCGCTTGCACACTATCTACATACACGCTTAAGGGTTGGTTTAATGCTCTTCTAAAGCTTAAACTGATCAGTTAAAACGGTCCCCACTCACTGGCTTCAAACCGGCCTTCATTTCTCGATCAAAGGGCAGTGTAGCCATTTCCAAAATGACAAATTAAAAAATATATATATATTATTTAATTTTCCAAAAACTTAAAAGTCTATTTAATAAATAAATATCAATAACAATTCATTAATTGTTTAGTCAGAGAGTCAGAGGATAATGAGGACCACAAGAGCAGTATACTGCCACAGTCAACGTTTCACCATACCAACCATTTATATCTTACTAGATTTGAGGAAATAATTATGATTTACCATTATAAAAAAAATTAAAAGGCTGTTTTCACTTTACGTAAGTTTTTGTAAATTGACCGTCTCAAATATGCCACAATGCCAAATGACTTCTCATGAAAGGTGCTAGAAAAATACAAGTTTCATAAAATTGTAGCTGCTTAGCTCCACAAATTGCTAGATCTAGCTATAAAGTAGCAAAGTTGGCAACACTGGCTCCGACTGATGGCAAACGGATGTAAGCAAGCGCACTCATGGCCAGTTTGAACTAATGCAAACGTACTGTGGCCTGATTCACGTATTTCGTAATAGTCGAAATGTCGTTTACGTTTAGAAGTCGTCCTATTGAAAAACAGTCACAAATCCGTATTCACCCGTCATTTCGCTAGAACGATTACTCGATAGGAACGCAACTCAGCGATTTGTCAACTATTTAAACGTAATGTTGCCATTACAGCTCTACCAAATAAATTCAAATACTTTTTGTTAACAAAACATGCAGAAATGTTTATTATTCTTTTCCAACGACTTGGAAATTGTCTAATTTGACGTGTAATCGCTGAAATCCGATAAAACTAAACGTCAAAATAATAGGTGAATACCGCGGAGGCAACGATCGAACTTCGATTAATGCACGTGAATACGCTTAAACAAAATCGTGCGATTAATACGTGAATACGAAAAGTGACTTCAGCGATCAAATCGCTTGCATGTCGTTGAAGTTTTGTTACGTGAATTAGGCTACTGGACAGTGAGCTTGAGGATTCAAACAAGGAATATGAAGAGCCTTCCTCCAATTATGAATACAATGACATTAAAAAGGCCATCAACAAGAAGATGTGGTTCGTTTATATCGCGCAGACATCCAAAAACTGACCGTGAGTGTGAAATCTTAAGTTGAAATTTTTAACTGACGACAACCCACGGATATTTCCGGGCGGACCGTAATCCGCTAGCTTCAGTAGCCTAATTCACGTAACAAAACTTCAACGACATGCAAGCGATTTGATCGCTGAAGTCACTTTTCGTATTCACGTATCAATCGCACGATTTTGTTTAAGTCGGTTTTGTTTAAGCGTATTCACGTGCATTAATCGAAGTTCGATCGTTGCCTCCGCGGTATTCACCTATTATTTTGACGTTTAGTTTTATCGGTTTTCAGCGATTACACGTCAAATTAGACAATTTCCAAGTCGTTGGAAAAAAACAATAAACATTTCTGCATGTTTTGTTAACAAAAAGTATTTGAATTTATTTGGTAGAACTGTAATGGCAACATTAAGTTTAAATAGTTGACAAATCGCTGAGTTGCGTTCCTATCGAGTAATCGTTCTAGCAAAATGACAGGTGAATACGGATTTGTGACTGTTTTTCAATAGGACTTCTAAACGTAAACGATATTTCGACTATTACGAAATACGTGAATCAGGCCACAGATCCCAGTGCAGCGCGTCGATAGCTGCCCTGCGAGCTTGGAGCGTCGTCGAACTCCCATTTCTCTGACACGGAAGCCAAGTCAATGTTGGCTGTTGTGCGTTGAATTAAAGTTGCTACTCTGTTTTTTCAGATGATGATGACGGCGATGGTTTGTACGATTCACTCGAATTACCTTTGAAAGTTTGTGGCTTCAAAACTGGAGTTCTTGGCCTATCCGTTGCTATAGGCTGATGACCTTGAAAATGCGCCCTAATTGCTCCATACCTCTCTCTTACCCATTCAAACTCATTGCTAGTGAAATAGCTATGAGTCTCTGACCGAATACTGATAGCTTAGCGTGATTGTTATTGAATTCGAGCCAATAATTGTCCAGAATATCAATTCTACGAAATAGATACTTCGGTGTCTTTCTTTCAGCAACGTCTTTATTAAAATTAGTAAAGACGTTCTCAATTGCCTTGGCGATTTGCTATTGGTTAGCAAGGATATTCTCCATTTCTGACATGATAAAGAATAAAAGGACTGATCTTACTTGATGCGATCTGCTCCTTGCTGGTAAATGGTGTCAATTGCGTGCGGACCCTTCCACAGCACCTGACGACCAGAGATATTGATGCCTCGGGGATAGCTCTCCTTGATACGGGCTAGTCCTTGGGAATAATGACGTTTGAACTCGCTGGTGGCACCTGAAGACCTTGATTTCTCCGGGGTAGCAGTACTGACTCGTACACTTGCACTTTGTCGATAGGTTGCTGAGCGAAACTAATGACACGAATCCCGTTCACTCGAAACTCGAAACGCGCAAAAGCCCCGCCTTTTACTAATTGCGAACGAACTGATTGAAATGTGTAAGGTGAAAATAAAGAAATGCCTAAATGAGGGCAAATCAAAACTGTTGACTTTGAATATGACTCAATGTACGTTGCTAGCTCGATCAATATTAATTTGATAGGGGTACAAAAATCGTTTAAAGCAATTTCATAAATGGTAAATCTCCTTTTGGTTTTTTTTTTTACATATCTAAGAATAAAATAATTATAATTCAACGTTTTAGTTTTATTTTGTAACCTTTCCTTATCCCTAATTTCTCGTCACTCAGCGACAATATTTATCCCAATTCCGTAGATTCATTCCCAATGTGCTCGATCGTGTGAGGCACGAAATCTGTAATTTTTGCACAGACGTATTATTATACGGATCTATGGATTTTTTTTGTATATTTCATGACCATGGTTAAACCTCAGAACAATATTAAACAAGTCCTTCATTCGTAATAATTCATAA
The DNA here is from genome assembly GCA_963921215.1 of Scoparia ambigualis. Taxonomy (NCBI): domain Eukaryota; kingdom Metazoa; phylum Arthropoda; class Insecta; order Lepidoptera; family Crambidae; genus Scoparia; species Scoparia ambigualis. The sequence goes on from OY992505.1 coordinate 18,679,066, forward strand.
AGTTTACGATAGAGTGATAGCTGAACGTTCATTGCTAAATGATATTCCCCCAAAACCCTTGAACCTCAGTAAAAATGTGGGACTTTACTGAGATCTTACACGGACTTGAAAAATGATGTTGCACTATTTTGTTTTATTTGCCAACACTCATGCACGCTCACGGATACTTAACGGTTAATAATCCACCATTATTTCACATTAATGTTTGACAAAACACAAATTTTAGAAATTATACAAATCTACAGACATGACGCTTCACTTTCCCGCCAAGATTCCAAAAAAGTTGTATTTTTAAAATTTATTTCATGACCATGGATACTAGTCCATCAGTCGTAATATTAGAGTTCATTGATTATGCTTAAACTGATGATAATATCGCTGGTCCCTATTAAGAATGTCGGTAGTACGTTTTGGTCGATTTTCACTTCTTTACAATTTCGTATTCTAAATACAAAGTAATAAAAAAAATCTAGTTTTTATTTTAACAAATTTACCCAACTTATTAAAGTCTGTTTTAACTCAAACATCCGATTAAAAATGTAGGAAGAAACAACGCGTCGTTTTTAGCGGGGGGAAAGGGGCTAGGACTGCACTGAGCGAGCGCGAATCTGCCACTCACAACTTTGTCAGCGGGAGAAGCGCACACTCAATGTTTACGGATTGTTCAATGTGTATTACTGTGATTATTACCCATTTTAGTGACTAATAAAAATGTCTAATCGTTCAAAACGAATTATAGACCTAATAACAAAGGCTCCGGTCAGGTCAGTCTTCCCTAAGAAACGAAGATGTGAAGTAAATTATAATACTACCACTCATTCTGGTAAGGATTACATTATTATTATTATAAAGTTGCAATACACTCTTAACGACAGTAGCATAATACTAAAAAAAACTATGACCTTTGTTTTAGTTTAGTACATAAATTTATCTAGTAACAAAGTTTCGATGCGATTAAAACTGTTAGTTATGGTAGATCCGACATTTTTAATCGATACAGTAAATTCATTTATGTCAGTAGTGCCACAACCGACATTGTTAATACCTCAGAACAATATGCTTTAGTTATTGTTCTGAGGTTAATACATTCATTTTGTCAGATGTGCCACAACTGACATTATTAAACGTAGCTGAGTCACAGACATATTATATGTCGGTGAGCTGAGTATGTTTTGTTCGTCCAATGTTCCACTTCTAACATTTTTAATTGCTATCCTTAGTGGCTTGTTTTGTCGGATGTACTACAACTGTCATTTTTAAGCGTGACATATGCGTTTTGAGTGGCAAATAATGTATTTTGGCTTACGTCTGGGTGCTTTAGAAGATCGGTTCTGTAATTTTGAATGGAGTTTTTTTACATAAATATTGCTTCTGTTTTTTTAGATCGAGAGAGCTCACCAATACCTGAAGAGTTTCAAGATGAGTTAGTTCAATTAAAAGATTTGCTGGGAGATGATATCTTTGATGACAATATCACTGAGTCAGACGATCCCACCGCGCCAACCATTTCACATGATTTTGATGCTACTACGACTAATCACAATTCGGTGGAAAATCCAAAAGATGCCGCACCAGCACAATCGTTGGCTCAAACATTAGAAGATTCATTATTAATTGATAACACTGATAGTCCTTCGACGCCAATACCATCACGAGCTCATACTCATGAGGAATTCTGTGGAGAATCTTTTTGTTCTGTCTGTGTAGAGAAAATTGTCACTAACGATGAATTATATGGTATAAATCTTCCCACACCTTCAAGTATCACGGCAACTTCTACAAATGGAACTCCAACTTCTAGAAAGATTTCCCACAAAATAACGCGATTGCGTCACAAAGAAAATTGGGTTGTTACTTTAAGGAAGAAGATGAAAAATGAAGGCAATGCATTTGTAAATCAGAAAGGGAAACATATTACAGAAAAAAGTTTAGGACAACCTTGTGGACTTAAATGCCGCTATAAGGGTACTGAGAATCTCCCAGCAGATCAACGTCAAGCCATATTTGACAAGCTTTGGAGTCTAGGTAATCGTCAGAAGCAGTGGGAGTATGACGTTAAGTATACGAAAAAGATGCTTATAGCGCCGTTAAACCACCGAAACTATTAAGCATGATCGACAGAATACGTTTGTGTATTATCTTCCAATAGCGAGTAAAAACCTAACAAGAGTTAGCAAGACTATGTTCCTTAGTACCATATCTTCAGGAGAACGTATAGTCACAACTGCCTGGAAAAAATATAATGGCGATACGGTCGTTTATATTGACAAAATGGGTCAATATGACCATAAACGCAACGTTTTAAATGATAACATGTTGCAAAGTGTTCGAGACCATGTGAATTCTTTAGATCGCACGGAGTCACATTACACACGAAAGGACACAAAGAAGCTGTACTTATATTGTTTTCTGAGGTTTAAGCGAGCACTACCCTTTACAGGGTTCGAAACATCAGGATAATATAAAAACTATGTAAATAGTAAATTAAACGCGAGTTAATCCGTAAAAAAGTGTTTCATTTCAAGCTGTACTTAAATAATATAAAAAGTACATCTCAGATGTATGATTTGTACGCCGAATGGTTTGATTCAAAAACATACCTATATAACAAAAGCAAACAAACGCCAACATCGTGATACCGTGAACTAGGAATTCAACCTCGCATTCCACAAACCTAAAAAAGACTTATGCGATGTTTGCCACCAATTTCCCATTGAGGAAGAGAAAACTCTTTCCTCAAACATCAGGCTCACAAAATAAATTGGTCGACAACTTAAGCAAACAGACTAATTAGAAGCCTCTAATGATCCAAGAATAGTATCAGCTACCTTTGATTTCCAAAAAGTGCTACAATCGCCACATGGTGAGGTAAGCATACTTTATTATAAAAGGAAGTTAATTCATTAAATTTTAGTCTATAACTTTGCTACCAAAGACGCCACATGTTACATGTGGCATGAAGGCAATGCTAAAAGGGGTGCCAATGAAGTATCGAGTTCCCTGTACGATTTTATTAAACATAATGTGCAAAATGGGGTAAACGAGTTTCGGTTTTGGTCGGACAATTGAGCAGGGCAAAACCGAAATCGCATAGTATTTGCCTTATATTTGCTTGCTGCTAAAGAGTTTAAAGTAACCATCATACACAGATTTATGGAAAAAGGACACACTCAGAACGAGGGTGACTGTGTTCATTCTGCAATAGAAAGAGCAAGCGATCGTAAGTAAATTTACGCTCCTGAAGAATGGTACTGTTTGGTACGTTGGGCAAAATCTGAGGGCAATCCATATACCTACTGTGAAAGAAATGGCAAGTAAAGACTTTCATAATTTTAAAAATTTACTGATTAACAAAAACTGGAACAAAAATACTGAAAATGAAAAATGCGGTGGACACAAATACGAGAAATAAGAATTCAGGCTAATGTTTATTATCGCATGGAATATAAGTATGATCTTGAAGAAAACCCAAAGACAATAATTATACTCAGATCAGGTAAACGAAACGCACAGCGCATTGATAAAGAATTTGAAATATCTGTAGCTTATGATGGACCATTACGCATTCCTTTTGATAAATATAAAAATTTAAATCAAATGTGTGTCTCAGGTGTAATACCTACCAGAAAAATATAACAGTTTTTTTTACAAAAACTTGGTGCATACAAACTCATCGGTAGATGCTGATCATTCTGACGATACAGATTAAATGAAAGTTCCAAATTAATTATATTTGATTGCTTTTGCAGGCGCTATACTAGCTAATATTTTTACAATTAATGTTCTAATTGAATAAGTAAAATACGTTATTTTACTTTTGTAATTGTTAATAATTCAGTTTTTGATTCTGTTTTGTTACGTACACCTGTGAAATGAGAGAAAATTAAGATATACTTAGGTACTTAAATAATATTTTTGATATCTTTTAAGTGTGATTTTTTGTTACTTGTAATGGTTTATTATATTTTATTTGAAAAAATATATCTTAAAGATAAAAGTAAAGAACCTTATATTACTGTGTATTGAGAGTATAATTTAAATAAGATTTTATACGTTATGCCTTAATTAAGAAAGGTGATATTAGTTGCTCTCCCTTAAAGTTGTATTTTTGCAGATCCGACTTCCATAATAGGGATCAGCGATATGAACGATTAATGCTAAATGAAATTCGCCCCAAACCCCTTGGGTTCCAGTAAAGATGTGGGACTTTACTGAATCTTGCACGGTCTTCTTGAGAGAATTTGAAAAGTGATGTTGCACTGTTATGTTGTATTTGCCAACACTCATGCACTTTCACGAACACTTAACAATAAATAATCCATTATTATTTCACATTAATAATCAACAAAACACAAATTATAGAAATTAAAACAAAACTGCAGACATGATGCTTAACTTTCCCGCCAAGAAGTCCCAAAAAAAGTTGTCAATCAAAAAGTGTTGCCACTAAAACTAAATGCTGTAACTTTGCGTAACTTTTAAAGTAGAACGTGCCAATTCTAAAAAGCAACTTGCATGTCACATTCGTTATTTTTTAAATTATGTTTCACTTTATACCTATGCTTATTAAATGATTGATAGATCACTATTTCTAAATTGTTATTATTTTCATTGTCTTCAATCTTATTTAACTGAAGTGCTTTAAAATGTAGGAAGTGTATACAGTGCCACAAGGGGCACTGCAGATGCACAATCAACGCTCTCAAAACGTCTGCTCAAAAAGAGTTTGTAATTTAGTGAGATGTTTAGGTAGGTACCTGAGCTAAATGTCAACGTGAAGAAGAGCTCCTTCAAAAATTCTGATAGAAGACATACCTCTACGTCAAATGTATATCAAAACTGCCACTAGCCCTCAGAATAATAACTATAATATTCTATGCACTAGCCACTATTCCGTTACGATTTGTTTGAAGTTTTTACTTTAATAAACTACTAATCGCAACTTTTTTTAAATCCTTCCATTACGAATGAAGATTATTAAAATTGTTGTTTATTACTACTTGAAACTCCAAAACCTTTATTCGGACAAATAATAGGAATATTTTCCAAGTTTTTGAAATTTGGACCAGGTAATGTAGAAGGTTCCTTTTTCATCTTGATAATCTATTTCTATTTTCATAGTTAGATCCTACGTTAACTACCTAGGTACATAAAATTAATTGATCTGCATTTATGGTTCTAAACACGGAGCAAAAACAATGCTCCGTGGTTCTAAACCATGAAAGTAAATGTTTTTCAGTTTCTCAGTTCCTCCTGTTCTTGGTTAGATAGCCCAGTATTTTTCATAATATAAAAGAAACATTGCAGCTTTTCTTAGAAACCACTATTCTGCTTGAAATGGAATATAATTATTTACTTATGTATTTTTTTTTGAGGAGATGAAGATAGAAGAGCCTAAATTAAAATAAAATACTGTTCTTGTATTTTGACATTGAATTAAATTGAATTGAATTGAAATCGAAATAATTTAATCGATAGTGTCATTTTCTACCACAGACATAATTAATAAGATTTCTACAGACGTTTACATAAATAAGACATCAGACTTGTGTACGGACAGGTAATCCCTGTGTGTGAATTTATTAATGTGTGGTGACGTCATTCAAAAATGCATTAGTGTATAGTGCGACATAAAAGAGTAGAAATTAAATAATCCAGAACTAAATTCACTAATTTTTTGGCAACATTGATTATCTGTCATTAATGTCAAGTGGTTGTTCAACTCTGTCCGTGGTTACGATAAAAATTGTTGTTTTAGTGATATTTCTACATTCCTGGATTTAAAACACTGATAACATGATTATGACCATTCGTGGCAGTTCTCGTAACATAATATATAAGGTTTTTTTTGCGAAGTTTGGCAGAATTTCAATACGGAACTTTGTTACGTAATCTGGAGGATATTTACCAACGTACAGCAGATTATACTGGTAAGTAAGTAATAAAAGATGTTGAAAGTATAATTATCTAAAATATGCCTATGCGCAATCGGCTAAATTCCGTGAAACAATCAGTATTTTTAAATATTTTTAAAAGTTTTGGGGTTATGATATTACAAACAAAAATGTTGGTTATTATAGTTCGACTCGAGAATTTTGAACTTTTGAATTTATTGGGACATTTTATCAAGTGTTAAGGGGTAGAATGTGGTAAGTATAGTAAATTATGTGGGTTGGCTTTTGAATCGAGACGCCTGAATTTGATGCCGGCACTTCACATGGCGTATCGTGTTCGCGTATTTGCATTATTTGTCCGAACACGGCAATGTGTAGACGGCCTATTTGAATATATTTGCTTTATTTGCACGAATAAGGCAAACAACGCAAATAGCGAATATGCGTTTCCGTCCACTTGTCGGTTTTTGATCACACATCAAAGGAATCAAATACGGCAAATATTTGCGTCGGCCGTCCACACTTGGTTCTGTTCAGAAGAGCGCGTGCGGCTGTCCTGTTCAGACGTGTTCAGTTTTTTATACGTAAACATAGTAAAATGGATTGGACAAACGAAACCGTATTGCGATTTTTGGAATTATACCAAATGCATCCTAGTGTTTGGGACCCCAAAAATGCCTCTCATAAAAACAAAAACGTTGCATTAATCGATATTCAAAATAACTTAGGAGAACCCTGCACAATAAAAAAAACAGGTGTTGGCTAGCCGCATTCAGATAAATATAATAAGCTGCTGCCACTGACACGTCCATCACTGTTGCATTCAATTTGTTTGTGAACAAGCAAATATGGTGAATATTTGCGTTGTTTGCCCGTATAGGCCATGTGTGGATGGCTTGTTTGACGCCAAGCGATGTGCCAGATTATTTGGGCAAACACAACGATATCGCCACACGAACACGATACGCCAAGTGAAGTGCCGCCATGAAGAAACTAACACTGTGGGGGGGTCTTAGGGGTTCTTAAATAAAGGTTTATTAACATTTTAGCTGCCGCTGTTGCGTTAAAATATTTAAAAAACCACTTGAAAGTTTTGCCAAAATCGGCTATAATCACGAAAAATTACACGTTTTTAGGTAATACAATACCATATTAACAGAACTGAAATGTGGGGACCGGGGGGCGCAGCCCCCCTACGAGGGGGGCTCGGGGGGCGGAGCCCCCCGCCATGAAAAAAAGTCTAAAGAGTTAATTAGGATAGGTTAGTAAGTATGTTGACCAAAACGCGCGAGCCGAGCGAGCGAAGCGAGCGTGCCGCGGGAGCGGCCGGCGAAGCGCCGGAAATGAAGTTTTTGTAAATTTCCATATTTTTAAAAAGTAACATAACTTAAAAATTACTTGTCTGCGGCAGGAGGGGTAAGTGGGGCTTACTCCTCTCTCCTCCCCTTCCGATCCCCCACCAATTAAGGAGACTCGATTCAAAAGTTTTACCATGATACATAACCTCAAAATACAAGAAAATTAACATAACTTAAAAACTACTTGTTTGCGGCAGGGGGGGGTAAATGGGGGGGGTACTCCTCCCCCCACTCCTTACCACCCCTACCCCGATTCAGGCGACTCGTTTTAAAAGTTTTACCAATTATGTTTATAACTCAGTCCATAGGACTGAACAATTTTGGTTTTGTTATTTTTTTATGCATATACGAGTATGTTTTTATTGTTCTAGGTGTGTCTGAAAGTACTGTGCGGAGAATAGCTAAACAAGGCTCCGAAAACGGATAAAAATTTTCGACTCCCGCTAAACACAGAAAGGGTCGACTCACAAAGGAACTCGATGACTTTGATATGTGTGCAATCCGTCAGAAAATGATTTTTTTTACACTGTAAAAAAAGAAATACCAACAATATGCAAATTAATAGCTCAATTAAGGCAACTTATTGGCTATGATGGAACTCGCGAGCATTTGCGAAACTTGAAGAGTATCTGGATTTTAATTTATTAGTTTTATATCTAAATAAAAATAAGTTATAAGTACAATGGCTGTTTTCATTAAGTACTACATACAAACTACTCAAATTAATTATTTTAACGACCTCCTTAGCTGAGAGGCGAACACCCCGGACTTGGCGTCGCCATCTCTGAGGTCCCGGGTTTAATTCCCGGTTGGGTTAATGTAGAAAACCAACTTTTCTATATGGTCTCGGATCCGGGTGTTGTGGTACCGTCGTTGTTTCTGATTTCTATAACATAAGTGCCTTAGCTACTTCCTTTATATCAAAGCAATGTGTAAGTGATGTTTTCCAATTATATAAAAATATTAAATAAAAACAAGTATCAAGAACAATTTGATCGACCTATCAGGGTTGCTATGTTAACGACAACAGCGCCCTCATTTATTTTCTACTCTTTTATGTCGCACTGTATTAACAATTTCTATGTGCGTTTTCTCGTTCCCCGCAGGAAATTACAGAGTTTTTTGGATGGAAATTAGTGCGCGTGTTATCTCCGGTTGGTTTAATTAATTCTCTAAGGTGGTTGGTCATCAATCACGAATCACGATAGTTCATGATATCCTTTACTGGCGAACAAATTAAGAAACATAACATAAGGATGACAGAGTTGTGCTTCCTTTGCTGTGACCAAAGATGTCAAATTTAAAAGTAGTAAAATCAATTGCCAAACGTCAAAATACTGTGATGGATCTGTGAATTGTTTGTTTGTAAGAAAAAACTCGTTAGAAAGTATTAAAAAACCATTAAAAGTAAGGATTAAATACTGATATCACACAGAACCAATAATTCTTTCGGGTCACCGCCAGAGATTTACTTGTCATTGTGGCGTTATTCACTTAAGTGGTTAGCCTTGAAGTAGATGTCATCTATTATCATAAATGAGTGTTGTTTATTTTACATTTTAGTGATATTAGTTGCTTTTTCACGATTATATGGCTTTGCTATTTGACTTATGGTTCACGACAATCCGGAAGAGGCATGTTTTACCCACGCATTCGGGAGAAAGGTGCAGGTTTAGTTATCCTCAGTTGGACATGCCTGGCTGTTTTGTGCGCCGCGTCCACAGCGCCCTGTGACAAAACCCGAAGGATATTCACGGATCAGAGCGGTATTATCACCGATGGGCCCAGTAACTCAAACTATACACAGGTTTGTGTCATACTATTGTTGCTGTGTACACTATTATAAAGTGTTACAAACTATGTTGTTAAATTTGTATTATCCTGTTCTAGGACTCTCACTGTGAATGGCTCATTAAAGCAGCAAACAGAAGTCAATTTATAACCTTGAGTTTTATACGTATGGGCACAGAATGTTCCTATGATTATGTGTTTGTTTATGATGGTGATTCCTTTGATGCCCCGCTATTGGGAAGTTTCAGCGGAAAGACTGAACCTCAAAATGTTACTGCTTCTAGTGGTTTCGTAAGTGTTTCCACAATAATTGAAAATAAATAATTAAAAGCAATTGTGATTATTATATTGCAAAATATAAATTGCTGTTTACTTTTTAATTTCAGATGCTAATTTTACTATATAGTGATACAAACTATGTACTAGATGGATTTCGTGCAACTTATGCTATTCATGACTGTCCCAACAACTGCTCAGGGCAGGGAGAGTGTGTGTCGAACAAATGTTTCTGTTGGGGACGATGGGGCGGTCCAGACTGTAGTATCGACCTCTGTCCCAGTGCATGCTTGGGGAATGGCCAGTGCAAGGGAGACAGATGTATTTGCAAAAAAGGGTAAAAAAATATAATTTTGTGATGCTTCTTTTAACAATTTCAATGTTGTTATTTAAAACTTTATCCATTTTAATGTTTTATATTTTAGCGTTTTATTAACGCTTAAATATACTTAAGTAAAATTTTATACACTGAAAAAAGACGACAACCTCAGGCGGGAATCGAACCACGCACCTTCCGCATTCCGGGCGGCTGCCTTAACCACTTGGCTCCTCGAGCAGACCTCGGTAGCCAAGTGGTTAAGGCAGCCGCCCGGAATGCGGAAGGTGCGTGGTTCGATTCCCGCCTGAGGTTGTCGTCTTTATCCATTTTGTTATTATTCTGTGTGAAATAGAATACAAAAAACAAACTTGCTGTGCAAATAGTTTTATGTAAATGAAACATGTTAATTTAATATGTGTGCAGACAACTTCATACATTTTCTGCATGCTACATGCTTTAATTATACATAAGCATAATACTTTATCAAATTCTACTAAAAAGTGTTTGACTAACAAAAGAAAGAAATCCTTATCAAAAATCTTATTTGACCTACCCATACTACTGTTCATCAAACTGCAAATTGTAGAATAAAATTATAATAATAAATTAGTTAATCGATTTTTTATCCTATCTTCTTTTTCTATAGGTATTCTGGTGAGTCTTGTTCACTCAAACATGGTGATAAGAAGGGCAACAGTTGGCACTGGCTGTCTCGTTCAGAAGGTGGCATGACTAGGAGGGCAGCACACACAGCGGTATATGTCAACCACACTGACTCTCTGTACATATTTGGAGGATATGATCTGAACAAGGTCCTAGGTCTATTGGAAGTTTATAGGTTAGACAACATTTGCAAAATTAATTCTTTAACTGCTTTTTTGTTTTTTTTTTAAACCTTAAATATATAAGTTAAGTATTTCAGTTAAATATATAGAGTAAGCTTCATTAAATAGACAAAGTAACATTGTTTTATTAGGCATAATGTCAATGTTACTTACATTGACATTGTGCCTAAAAATGTCAATGTAAGTAACATTGACATTATGCCTAAAAAAACTAGTTGCATATTATTATATTATTATGACCCTAAATTCAAAACATTTTCTGCCAATTTGCTGAACAAGATTTAAGTAGACTACTTGTTCTAATAATTAAATTGATTAAATTATTAAAGCATTAAAAAATTATTATGTAGTAAGTTTTGTTTTAGATTCTATCATGTTAATGTTATTTATTATATTTCTAATTATGAGTATTGTATCTGTATTGTTAATCAGGTTTTCTACTAGTCAATGGTATGACGAACATGGAAGGGTATTACGAAGGTATCCCACAAATGAGGAAATGGATAAATCTTTATTGACTTTGTTTAAAAAGGTAAGCACCTGTAGAAATTTGATGGTCTTATACCTAATTTGGGAGGCATTTGCCCTGCATTGGGACAGATTGGGCTAAATAATAATAATACCTAATATTTATTATTACAATTATTAGCCTTAATTGTCCCACTGCAAGGCAAAGGCCTTCCTTCCCTTCTTCAATATTTATACAGATCGAAATCTTAAATTATGAAAAGATCTTTTTTATCTTTGTTGGTAAAATAAATTAACACACTTTGGTGTTAAAGTTTGTTAATCTTTGTCTAAAACAAACTCTAATGTCATAAAGATAAGGTTTGTTTCCCTTAAATGCTTAGCTTTTATTGACCACAATGGTGTTCCTATTAATTTGATGTCGACTACAGTCACTTAATATTTTTTACTTACAGTTAGTAACTCTTAATAAGTTGCTAAAGAGTTACAATTGTTTAGTTTTTTACTGTACATACAGGAAATGTTTGTCAAAAAAGTTATTTTTTTAAGTAATGTCTTTTAGGAGGAAAGAGAGGAACTAACTAAAGATAAATGATCTTGTTCAATCTGACTAATGACTCTGTGATCGTAGCGTCTGTCAATTATCAAGGTTAATTAACGCAACGTTATTGTATGTTGCAGGGCAATAATGACGGCAGCTGGCACATCGGCAACGGAAGTTCATTGTTCACATTAATCTTATCATCATTTTCAAATCAGGACAAAACAACTCTGCCGCTCATGTACTCTCATTCACCTACTCCGTACTCTGAGAGCTACTTACAGTTCACTGACCGGCCAGAACTGATGACTTCCGCGAAATCTAATTATACTAAACCTGAGCCGCGATATGGTCACTCTGCTTGTGCACTTGGAAATGGTTTTGTACTATATGGAGGAAAATTGTCAGATGGGAGTTTATCATCTGAGTTATGGCTGTTTGATGTCAAAGCTAGTGTGTGGACGTTAAGAGCAGTTAATTCCACATTTACACCTCCAGGTCTTACTCGGCACACCCTGACCGCGGTCAAAGATGAAATATACCTATTTGGAGGAAGTACTGTCGAAGGGGAATTCTCGTCAAGGTGATTACTCTAATTTGCATTCTTTATGATTACCGAGAAAGAAGGAAGGTTATTTTTATTATGATTTGTTTTCTTGTAGTATGTTCAAGATCAAACTGGGTGATGTAACTACAGAGGCTTGGGAAAGAGTGCACGTAAGAGGAGGCAAGGAGTTGGATGTGAGGGTCGTCTCGCACACGGCGGTGTACCATCCGCATTCGAATTCCATTTTGGTTTACGGTGGTGTTGTTGCAAGTGTGGCTAGGTAAGATTTTTCAATCTTCAATGCTACATAAACTAAAAAAAACTGCTGTTAAATATTAATAATGATACTTATAAAATTGAATAAATCATTCAGTATATGCCTAATACATTGTATTTTTCCTTTGCGCGACTTATGTCTAATAAGAAAAACGTCCAAAAATACGAATGTCCAAAGACATGTCCATGTGATAAAATTATCCAACCATACAAATGTCCAATAATAATATTGCCCAAATATATCAATTACCAGAATTAATATAATCCAACTATAAAAATGTCCTATAATAAAATTGTCCAAACTTAAAAATGACCAGTAATAATATTGCCCTACCCCAGAAATGTCGAATGATAAAATTGTCCAAATAGACAAATGTACAAACGCATGTCAAAATGATAAAAATGACCAATCATAAAATGTCCAATGACAAGGCAAGGTTGCCTTAACTAAAAAATTACCGCATATTTCCAATCGAATGCTATATCAGACTGTCGCCGGTTTTTTCGCATGGAATAAAAAAGACTGCTATTCATAATATTCAATAAAACCAAGCAATACTTTATACAAGTGACCAGTATCTAGCTATCACTATTAGTGTCATTCTAAAGAGTTTTGATATTTAACGAAAGTAGATTCGACTCTATAGAAATAGTACAAGTACAATTGGACATTTTTATGGCTGTACGATATTATAGTTGGTCATGTATAAGGTTGGTTGTTTCTATAGTTGGACGTTATTAAAGCTGGTCATGTATCTGGTCGGTTGTTTCTATAGTTGGACATTTTTGGTTGGACGTTATTATAGCTGGTCATGTATATGGTCAGTCGTTTCTAGAGTTGGACATTTTTATGGCTGGTCAAACAAATTGATTGGACTATTTTGAAACGATGGACGTTTTTATTTTTGGACATAAGTCGCGCAAAGGGTATTTTTGTATGGCTGATACTTATTGTTTCTCTTGCAGATTCTCCAAACTGTCCGATAGAATGTTCGCGTTTGACATAGATTACAAACACTGGAGTGAGATACATTATCCTAGAGCTCACCTGCGTGACACCTACGTGCCGCGGGAAAGAGCTTTCCACACATCTACTGTAATTGGTAATCTTTATTCAATTGTTTGATTACTTCGTTAGACTACCATTTATTACTAGCATATTAGTGTTTTGGAAGGTTTAACAGGGGTGTTTTAACTGTGTTACAAGCATATTATCAGGTTGAATGCCGGAATCCCCGCGCAGAGTGCTCAGTGGCGCCGTGTTCAAGTGTTAATAATAATCATTAGAAACATTAAAACGCCTCAAGATGATTGACCAATCTTTAAATTATCTGCATTTGTGAAGTTACACTAAATTAATATTAATTATACAATAACATCATAATTTCTATTAGATTAGTAAAATATAGAATTTACTGTCGTTATTCTTGCAACTATTTTCCTGCCACCTAACCTAAGATAACTTTCAGGAAATTACCTTGTTGTATTCGGCGGATACTCGCACCGGCACAACAGAGAAGAGATCTGTTACGACGGCCAAATGTACCTGTACCACCTGGGCTGCCATTCGTGGATACCTTTAGACGTGTTGGGCAAGATCCCAAAGTTCTATCCGAAGAAGCAGGGCGTGTTTGCGCACGCGGCCGCCTTGAAACCGCCCTCCACTTTGTTGATAGCTGGTGGTTATCATGGAAATGTGAATGGTGAGAAATTGTTTCTACGTATTGTTATGAATGGAACCATATTTTTATGGCATTTTTTTACTTTTCTAAGTTTAATATTATAAAGTAATCAATACGCAGCCTTTTGATGGTGCGCATAAGTGAAATAAACTCTTCCTGAAAAAGACTTCAGTCACTTTAGTTTCTCTATGTAATCTGAAATAGTAGATTGTTATACAAGGGGCTAAAATTACCTATTATATACGAGGTAGTTTTACTCCCGAGCTTTAGCGAGGGAGTAAATAAAAACCGATTTATAATCGGTTTTTAGCGCCGTGTGTTACACTATGCTTTTCACTACGAATGCGAGAAAATAAAATAATCCAATACAAAATAAATTGGTTTATTTTGTTAAAAATTAACCCGTTAGTGGCTTTTACGACACCCAAGTGAAGAGAGGGGTTGGTAGTAATAAATTGATAAGCCCATCGCCGCTAAAATAATACTACCAACCAGTGGCGAAGCGTGAAATATTGAGAGAGGTAAGCCGGAGCAAAAAAAAAATGCTTACCTACTCCGAGCGCGGGCACGCAGTCTTGAGTCCTTACCGAAAATCTGCGATTGGCATACTGGCTTCAGTCTTGTATAGGCAGATGTATCTTCAGTCCACTTTTACTATACGTGTAAGCACTGAGATATTGAAACAGTGTCTTGCAAGCATAATAGAAGTGGCTTTGATAAAAACCGTTTGTGGTGAAATGATGATATGATGTAAATTAAACAAAACTTAATCGACTAAGTACTTAATAATACTACTTATACTCTAAAGCTATTCGTCTATTCTTTCTTACAAAGTGCGCTAAGACATTATCATAAAAGCCGGGAAGAATCTAAAGCTATTAATGCCGACATCTTACAATGCTACCGATTACTTTGCAAATCTTCTTACTCTAAATACGTAATTTTAACTTATTACAATATCTACTTACCGCAAATACCTAATTACAACGTACGTCTTCGTAACTACTTTCATCACTACACACAACACACATAAACAAAGTTCAACTACAATACTATATTATTATTATTATATTATTTATAGATAAAGAAATAAATTCTAATAGGTGAAACTAACTAATAAATTCAAATACTAATAAAACACAGTCATGCATTCAATGATGGATGGTGAATTGCAATTACGTCAAATTATCTGTCAACAGAACACAAACCGAAAACGATATTCCTCCATCTCGCTCACGCGCACGCAAATTGTATTACTTGCTCTATCAAGTAACTCGAATAAAGCCGGCTTACCGGAGTGCTAATACGCGGGTGGGTTTATTGACCTTTATATGACGTCATGACGTTTATTTTGTATAGAAGTTTAACTGCCAAAAAGCCGATCGCGCCTGCGGCTTATTTTATAGCAATATGTTGTTGAAAAGCAAACTTTGTTGATTTAATGTCCATAGTGTGGGCGTTTTGTAATGTTTCTTTTATATATTTACTTTTATAATTACTGATTGTGCCATTTGTCAATAACGGTAGAGAGTGGTTGTGTTCTAAACTTCTGAAGGGAAGCCGGTGGGAATCGAGTTAAATGGAACCTTCGTCACTGAAACAGAAAGGGGTTGGTAGTACCAACCCCTTTCTTCCCTTAGGTGTCGTAAAAGGTGACTAACGGACTAAAGACTGCACATACATCCAACAGCATAGAGCGCCGACGGGCTCATCAAAATAATACTACCAACCTCTCTCTTCCCTTCGGTGTCGTAAAAGGTGACTAACGGAGTAAAGACTGCACATACATCCAACAGCATAGAGCGGCGATGGGCTCATCAAAATAATACTACCAACCCCTCTCTTCCCTTCGGTGTCGTAAAAGGCGACTAACGGACTAAAGATTTCACATACATCCAACAGCATAGAGCAGCGATAGGCTCATCGAAATAATACTACCAACCCCTTTCTTCCCTTGAATGTCGTAAAAGGCGACTAACGTACTAAATGCTGCACATACATCCAACAGCATAGAGCGGCGGTGAACTCATCAAAATAATACTACCAACCCCTCTCTTTCTTTCGGTGTCGTAAAAGGCGACTAACGGACTAAAGACTGCACATACATCCAACAGCAGCATAGAGCGGCGATGTGCTCACTACCAACCCCTTTCATCCCTTGGATGTTGTAAAAGGCAACTAACGGACTAAGGACTGCACGTACATCCAACAGCATAGAGCGGCGATGGGCTCATCAAAATAATACTGCCTGGAAGAGAGGGGCTCTTCCCTTGGGTGTCGTAAAAGCGAGTAACGGGCTAAAGGCTCACCACCTAAGCACATGTGCAGACTGTGCAGTTGTTTCTTGCTGAAGCGTGGTCTGTGTTGTTCATAGATTCAAATGATTACTAATTTTACCATATTACTTTAATAATAACTATCTCAAAAAAGTTGTTGAATAAAGTAAACAGTAATAAGTCGAGGCTTTATTCATGATTATTCTACATAAGACTAATAGTATATTTCATAACGAGTGCGGAAAGCCTGTCATTGCAAAGAGTTCCTACAAATGTCTAATTGTCAGTCGGAACAAGTTGCAATGACGGTTCCGCACGTGTACTGAACAACTATTTTTAATACAGTTGCAAAAAAATTAAGCAATTTAATAAAGAATAATTTTTAAAAATGGCGCCAACCGTAAAAGAATATAAGCAGAGATTTTTTTGTTTTCTTCACCCATTCTGGGAAGGCAAAGGAAACTATGCCCATACAGCCAAGTCTTCAGTAGATTTTTTTTATTGATATGAAATGAAAATGAATTTTAATGAGATGAAATGAAATTAAACCTAACCTAACTCATTGAATTAAATCTGATATTGAAATAAATTAGTTGCTTCTTTTTACAAATATTTGCATGAATCATAAAAACTTCTATGATTTTTTTTTAGTTTAAACTTCGTGGTTGGTTTTTACTTTTTAATAGACATTATTTTGACATTTGGGAAAGAGAACGCACGAGTTCGGAAAAGGTAAAGAAGAAGCTCGAGTTATGTAATAGCCCACATCCCGAACGCTATACGTCCCTGCAATACGCCACTTTTTGAGCAACTGTATTAAAAAGACTTTTTCGTTTTTGTAGGCTCATTGTCATGTGACAGACAAAAATTAAAAAAAAAAAATACCCCTAGGGCAAGAAAAGCTATTTTATCCTCGCTCTGAAACGCTACAATGACGGTATTTTTAAACTAGAGGAGTGAAAAGTAAATTTTGATTGTTTAATCATATTATAATTTACTTTATGTTATGTACTTTGTAAAATTTCTTACATCGCACTGGTGTGAACTGTAAAGGTGTTGTAAATGTAATGTAAATTAATAAATTAATAAACTTCATTGACTATAAACAGTCTCGCTATGTTATGTAAAACGTCACTGTACTGTCTTTTCAATATCGCAACAAAATGTAAAAAGTAATGCTACTGTCAAAACGGTGTCGCTATGCGGTGCTTGGAAATGTACAAAATTTTTGTGTACTACTAGGGGACCTGTTGGCGTACGTGGTGCCGAGCTGGCAGGCGGGCATCAGCAACGACAGCCCGGAGTCGGCGTGCCCGCGCCACCACTCGCAGCCCGAGTGCCTCGCCGACCCCGAGTGCGGCTGGTGCTCGGCCGACGACGTAAGTGATACTGTAATCCTGGGTGAAAAGCAACTGCGGGGTGTATTACAACATTTGTATTGAAAAAAATAAACATCTAAAACCTTCGACTAACAATACAAGTAGATGTCAGGTCGGCGCTAAAAATGAGTCTCGGTAAATAAGAGCGCAC
This sequence comes from Scoparia ambigualis, assembly GCA_963921215.1. NCBI lineage: Eukaryota > Metazoa > Arthropoda > Insecta > Lepidoptera > Crambidae > Scoparia > Scoparia ambigualis. The sequence goes on from OY992505.1 coordinate 18,696,869, forward strand.
TTGAGAAGTGAGCTCTTATTTTCTCGCAAGGCAATTACAGGAAAAAGTACTTTATTTGTTGCCTCTTAGGGTGATTTCACAACTAAATGTTATTGACGTCTTTTCATTTTTAAGAGTCAGGAGTAATTTATTGCTTTGAAAAAGTATTTAGGAGTTTCTCCCGTGTTCTTTTAGCAACAACACGTGTTGTGAGACTCCATTTTATGTCTATCTACCGTACAATACTAAATAATACTTTAAATAATTAAATCACTTGAAATTGGCTTAATGCTACACGCGATAGCTATTAATTAAGAATAATAATAATAATAAAAAGTATTTATTCTCGTGGACAGAATTTAGCTTTGATTTTGTTAGTGACGCGTTATCTAGTTGGTATTGTTGATCGAAGTCTAAAACAACCTTTTTTATCATGCTTATTCGTAAAACGTGCCTTCGAATTAATTTTTAAACGCCTTTGCATTTTAAAGCGAACTTCATTTTTTGAAAGTTGGCAGTGCTTTCAGTTTACAATAAAAATGTTGTAATACACCCCGCAGTTGCTTTTCACCCCAGATTACAGTACAATAAGAACATTTATTGCTGTATAAAAAAAAACTTAGCCTAGATACAAAATACTTTTGGGGGTTAGTGTATGTGTATGTGTTATGTGTAATAATATGTATGTAATACCTAAGCTAAGCAAACAAATGATTAAGCGTAGCCGTATCGTAGTAGTAACGTATTGAATACGAGAAATCGTGGTCCTCGCAATCACCTATTTCATTAGATAGCTTTTTAACTCTTGGCCAGACACAGCATGTTAAAAATTTTCATTGTTTTTCGACCTTATGTTTAGGGAATAAAGTTCAAAATATGGTGGTCGATATAAGGGTTAATAACAAAGTACCTAGTTAAGTCTAGTTGTGTTAGAAATTGTCGACCCCGTGTGCGGGTGGTGTTCGGCGGACGACGTAAATGACCAAACGTAGCCGCAGGGGCCTCAGGTTGAATGCGAGATATCGTAGGTCCTCGCAATCACCCTTTTTATTAAATAGCTTATGATATTAATAGCTTTTTGATAACAAAAATATGCACTTGCAAATTTATCGAGAAGTATAGGCAAATACCATAATTTATGTCGTTTCTAGTTGTGCTAGAAAATTGTCGACATCTTAGGAGTTTTAACATGGTGAATATGAAACACACACATAGAGTGGATAATAAATATATTTTAACGAGAAGGATTTTCTGTAATCAGTAACCGTTCTAATTACAGAAATCTCTTCTTAGTATTCTGCGTTTCTACTATAAAAACAATGGACCGAACATTGATTTGCTGTATTCGCCATACGGCGGGCGGCGTCAAGAGTGTCAATTAGAAAAGAAACTGCTCTGCAAGAGACTACAAACCCTATTTGTTATTGATACTTCATATTAGTAATAATCCCGTAAACAGTCTTGTATTCCCAGTCTTATACATATTTCCTTCCACCACATTACCGCAGATTTGCTACGGCAGAACGATAGGCTCCAACTGCACGACCAACCTGCAATCCATCCGGTGCGGCGGCATCTGCCCCGCGCTCGGCGACTGCCGCTCGTGCCTCATCCACGGGCCGGCTGCGGGTGGCTCTAGAACACCTCTGCCCTCAGTCAGCACCAAGCTGGGCCTGTACAAGTGCAGCTGGTGCGTGCAGAACGCGCGCTGCCACCATAAAGACGGTAATTCATTATCAGCCTATAACGGTCCCATAGCTAGACATGCATTATCCACGGGCTGGGCGAGATGGGCTCGACCACCTCTGTCCTCTGTCAGCACCAAGCTGGGCCTGTACTAGTGCAACTGGTGTGTGCAGAACGCGCGCTGCCACTATTAAGACGGTAATTCATCATCAGCCTATAATGTTCCCATAGCTAGACACACATCTTTACCTGCATGACCCACGGGCTGGGCGAGATGGCCTCGAACGCCTCTGCCCTCTGTCAGCACCAAGCTGGGCCTGTACAAGTGCAGCCGGTGCGTGCAGAACGCGTGCTGCCACCATAAAGACGGTAACTCATCATCAGCCTATAACGATCCCATAGCTAGATACACATCTTCACATGCATGTTCCACGAGCTGGACGGGGGTAGCTCCCGAACACCTCTGCTCTCAGTCAGTATCAAGCTGGGCCTGTACAAGTGCAGCTGGTGCGTGCAGAACGCGCGCTGCCACCATAAGGACGGTAATTCATCATCAGCCTGTAACAGTACGCACGCGCGCCGTGTCTGCTCTGCGCGAGCCTTGCAGTTTGCCAGGAACACGCTTGCAGCGCATTCGCTACATGTGGTCGCACCCTAACGTAGGTTCAGTGTTCTCAGGAGACTGCGTGTTGGCATAAAGGTTCGATTGAGATCAGTACAGTGAGAGAGAGAGGTTAATAAAATTATTTTTATGAAAAAACGGGATTTTTACCATGTCTGAGTTATTGGTTTTGAGTCCCCGATATTTTGGCGCAGTTGCATGCACCATGATCACGGAGTAACTGCAGCTAATGTGGGTGGATGTTAGGAGCAGACGAAACGGTCTACCCTCTTTCTTGTTCGTTTATTGCGCTCGACACCCGTACCACTGATCTCGATCGCACTGTCAACTCGCACTTGTTCACGACACACATAACTCACAGTATCACTACGAGAAACGCCACCGTTTTGATTCTTGCGGTTTTTACATAACTGAATCACTGGATTCCAGACATTCGACAATTTAAACCCGTCTTCACGATTGAAATTATTTTTATGCTTTTTATTTCAATAGCTTGTACATAAGTGGCATTCTGTCGAAATAAGCTGAAGGTTATACAACTCCATCCAGTGATTCGGTCCTGAGTGAATGAGATGTTCTGCAATGGCTGATTTCTGAGTGTCGTTATTCTTGACTGCTTTTATGTACTCCTTTACGCGACAGGCTACTGTGCGTTTTGTTTGGCCTATATAAGAGCTACCACAACTGCAGTCAATTTTTTACACGCCAGGTTTTTCCAGGGGAAAACTGTCTTTTGGTGAAGGCAGGCATTGGGCAACTTTATCTAGAGGAGTGAAGATAGTGTTGATTGAGTACTTATTTAGTATGTTGGAGATCTTATCTGTCACTCCTTTTATAAAAGGCAAAAACACCGGTTGTCTGTTCACCTTGCACCTGTACTGTTTTGTTGTGTGTTTGGGTGGTAGTACCTTTCCCTTGCACCCGTTCCTCGACAAATCATATGCTCGATTAGTCAAAGATGTCACTACAGAGTCAAGATGTCTTGGGTGGTGATGTGAAGTCGCGTTGAGGTATCGATCAGTGTGTGTAGGTTTCCTGTACACTGAGTACAGTTATGTTATGTGTTTCGTGAACAAGTTCGAGTTGACAGTGCAATCGAGAACAGTGGTACGGGTGTCGAGCGCAATAAACGAACAAGAAAGAGGGTAGACCGTTTCGTCTGCTCCTAACATCCACCTGCATTAGCTGCAGTTACTCCGTGATCATGGTGCATGCAACTGCGCCGAAATATCGGGGACTCAAAACCAATAACTCAGACATGGTAAAAATCCCGTTTTTTCATAAAAATAATTGTAGTGACCATGAAAGTTTAAAATGTTATTATCCAAATAAAACTCCCATTTTAATAGGCATATCGACAAGTTTATTCAATTAATGACTTTTAATGTGTAGTGGTTGTCACCATTACAAATGTTTGTAACATTAACACGCCTTGTGCATCCGTAGTGTGTTGTACAACAAATCCTTAAAAATAATTTGTTATTTTGTTTTCTAGATAATTATGGTGTTTGTGGGGAAGACACGCCATCGGAGAATCCCGGTTGGTGGGGTACTACCGGCACTGAAGTAACTACACCCGAGGAATGTAAAATTCTGGACAAACGCCCTGGCCTAACGTTCCTTAGGTACCAGCAGCCTGCCGATTGGAATCATCCTGATGCCGTTTCGGTAGTAAACGCCACTACTGTGGACTGGGGTACGGGGGGCGGCAGCAACCATATCTTCAGTGGCTCTAGCGAAGCGAGATTAAAAGGATGGCTGCACATACCCCAATACTGGAACGGGACAGGAGAAGCGTTACATGTTTGCGCGGGCTATTCAAATATCTCGCTCACTTTGGGAGAAAACACGGAATCAGTAGCAAATTTGACAGCACAGCCATCAGCTTGTTCCCTCGTCGATTGGCCGGCGCTGTTCCCCGGCCGGCTGTTGGTGGACATGCACGCCAACGACTCTTTGCACACGGGTCTCTATCCGTCTCACCATCATGCTAAAATGGAACTCTTACATAACAAATCTCAAGAAAGTGCAAAGGTAATTATTAATTCAATCATTGTGTATTTTCTTTTTACCATGTTATTAAAAGTATTGTAATGTCGTTATATTGATTGCAGGTCTTCACTTTCGAATTTCTAGAACCCTATTCAGATGGCCAATGCTCGATCAACGGAAATTGCTTACTATGTCTGTCAGACGCTGCATGCGGTTGGTGCGAGTTGACAAACCGTTGCGAACCGAGGAACGCCGATGAGAAGGTCGTGTGTTCGTTGGAAGGAGAATGGAGATATCTTACATTGCAACCGGCCGCTTGTCCCAACTGCTCGAATTATATTAGTTGCGAGCGATGCGTGGCGGGCAATTTCTGCGAATGGTGGGCGGACGAAGCTCGCTGTGCGCGGCGCGGGCGGGCCAGCGGCGCCATCGTAGACGTCAGCGAGTGCCCCGCGCCCTGTCGCATGCGACTCGACTGCGAAAACTGCCTCGACGAACGCGGCCGCTGCGTCTGGTGCGAAGCCACCCGCCAGTGCTTCAGCTTCAGCGTCTACACCAGCGAATACCAATTTGGACTGTGTCGCGAGTGGCTCGATCGCGCGTCCCCGCCTACAGACGACGCCGCACGAAAGTCCGGTCAGTGCAAATCTTGCCAAGCGCACACACAGTGCTCGACTTGTCTGAGAAGCATGGGCTGCGGCTGGTGCCACTCGCATGATAATCCAATCAACGGCATTTGTACGGAGGGTGACTTCACGCGGGCGCACGTGGATTGCGCGTCACTCCTGAATGTGACTTCGCCCGATGCCGGCTGGGCGTACGCTCAGTGTCCCGATGTCGACGAGTGCGGGCTCGGCCTGCACGACTGCCACGAACACGCTGTATGTAACAACACCCACGGATCCTACACGTGTAAATGCAAACAAGGCTATATCGGAGACGGCAAGAAAAGTTGTACGAGAACGTGCTATAACAATTGCATACACGGCTATTGCGTTGGTGATCCACATTTCAAATGCCAATGTGACCTCGGCTGGACAGGTGCCGATTGCTCAATCAATTGCGGGTGCCATAATCATTCGACTTGTAAGACTGGTGTAGGCCGATGTGACGAGTGCCAAGATTGGACGGAAGGGGAGTTTTGCGAGTCTTGTAAGCCGGGCAGCCATGGTAACGCTACCACGGGACAGGGGTGCCGCCGCTGCGACTGCAACGACCACGGCGATGAAACACGCGGCATCTGCGACGTAGCAATAGGCGAATGCATTTGTAAGGACAACACGGAAGGCCAGAATTGTGAACGTTGCAAACCTAAGTTTTATGGCGATCCGAGACATGGGGGGAGATGTTACTATCAGTGTGAGCCTAGAGGTATGTTAAACGCATCACAGACTGAAGGCATCGGCTCCTACAAAAGCGACCCCGACATTAAAACAGTTGGACCGTCAAAGGAATGTTTGTGGATTATTTCTGCAGATGATGTCAAGGATGCTCTAATTCAATTTACCATTAACTCTTCTACTTCTGATGTGCCATGTGATGAGAATGCAGTTTACGTATATGATGGTTTGGGTGGTGTACCTGATATGACGAACAATCAACAGAGTCAGCTCCTTGGTGTATTTTGTAATGGAGCATCTTCTGGGGTGGTGGAAGCTCGAAGTGGCAACCTAACAGTACATTACAAACAAGGTCAACCAGAACAAGGTTTCGAAGGCGTATACAAGGTGTTAGCGTGTGACGGCCACTGCCCGTGGCCTAGAGTGTGTAACAAAAGACACTGCGTATGTAGAGAAGGATTTGGAGGCCTCGATTGTGATGTTGAAATCTGCAGAAATAATTGCAGTTTGGCAATCGGCGCCGGAGTCTGTGACACTAATTACGGTCGCTGCCTATGTAACGATGGCAACGGTGGAGACGACTGCTCTATCAAACTGGATAAAACACAGTTGGTTTTTACAGAACTTTTCAATTCCGAGTATTTAATGGAAGGGCTTGATCATCTGCGGAAAACATTACCAAGATTTGGACACAGTTTGGTTGCTGATAGAAGAGGGCTGTGGATGTTTGGTGGTTATTCGCTCTCCCACGGTCCCTTGAATGACATCCGATTTTTTGACACCAAAAATAATACTTGGATGCAAGTCACAGTAGAAGCTACGCCTGACGCAAAAATGCCAGAGGGACGCTATTTTCACGCAGCTGAAATTTATCACTCCAAACAAAATGTTTATATTTATGGAGGCCTCAGTTTACAAGAGAAAAGTGTTCAGAATAAAACTTTAGACGATTTTTGGCAATTCAGTTTGAAAGATCAGAGGTGGGGTAACATCAGAACTAAAGAAGAACAACCACCCTCCCTTGCTGGACATACGTTAACCTTACAGAAATATCAGGATTATGAGAGCTTGGTATTAATTGGGGGCTTCTCTATGGAAAATGGCTTTATGGCTGATATATGGGAGTTTGACCTGGACAATGAGAAATGGATAAAGCTTAACTGTGAAGGTGCCAAGCCTGCAGGTATAATTGGGCACAGTACCGTATACCATGCTCCCTCGCAAAGCTTGTATGTTTACGGTGGAATACTGTATGCTTATAATGGAACATCAATGTCGAATAAACTTTTTTCTTTCCACTACCCGACCAAAAAGTGGAGTGAACTGCCAACTTTCCCGAATTTGAACCATTACGATAAATTGCCACAACCAACGTATCTTCACTCGGCGGTCACCACCAACGAATACATGATCGTATTCGGTGGAAGAACAGAACCTGATAATAGATCGGACTCTTTGATTGCGTATGTGTACAGTTGCAACCAGTGGGTCAGACTTGTGAAAGGTAAGTTGATTGTATGTTATATTTTATATAATTTCTTTTTCTAAAGCATTTTCAATTACTTTAGTATTCTATCAACAAATGCAACTCATTAAAAAAAGTGACCAGATTAAACTATAATATACAGATTCTAACAAGTCTACAGATGTACTTAGGTATATGTAAGCTTAAAACTTTTAAATTTGCGTGAGGGAAATAATAAAGCATGTAATGCTTCGAGTCTCATGAAAAACGTATTAAAAACAGTTATGTTGTTGTAGGAGTCAGCATAGTAGGTCACCCACCGCCGCCGACGATAGCTCACGCGATGGCCATCGACATTGAGACAGAGAACGATGGATACATATACATCATAGGCGGGTGGACGGGCAGCGCGCACTGCCAAGCTACCCGCATATCACTACCAGAAGACCTCTGCTCATTATGGAGTACCAGCAAAATGGAGTGTCGCAGTCACATGGGCTGCAGTTTTTGTAGCACAGGGAATTATACGAAATGCTACTCTGTCGACAAACCTGGTTGCGAAGGCAGCGATAGGGTGTCCACCAATTCTGGCGCGGCTTGCGATGCTGAGTTGGTTTCGAGGAGGTCGTGTGAGAACTTCACTACTTGCTCGTCGTGTCTGGCCGCTTGGCCACTGTACCCTGAGGAGAAACCGGCGTGTCGCTGGTGCGAATCTTGCGCTGCTGCTGTTGGTTCGTAATATTTTATAATAACCATGTTATTGTAGCTAAAACTAGCTAAACCCAGTTTTAAAAGAATGAGGTTAGACTAGGCAATATTTACTTTCTGGCAGAGGCAAGGCTCTAGGCAAGTTCGGTTACGGTAGCAGCCAGAGAAAAAGGTCTATACTTTCATCCTACCATAAATTTAAGCACTGCATTAATTCTAACAGTGTTGCCTAGTAACAATTTTTTTAGTTACATGCTAGTTTTTACATTAATCCTACTAATATTATAAATGTGAAAGTTTGTATGTATGGATATTTGTTACTCTTTCACGTAAAAACTACTGAATGGATTTGGATGAAATTCGGCATACAGATAGTTTGTAACCTGGAATAACACATAGGATACTTTTTATCCCGATATTCCCACGGGAACGTATGGATGGATGTTTGTTACTCTTTCACGTAAAAACTACTGAATGGATTTGGATGACATTCGGCATACAGATAGTTTATAACCTGGATTAACACATAGGATACTTTTTATCTCGATATTCCCACGGGAACGGGAACCACGCGGGTGAAACCGCGAGCGGCCGCTTGTTACTTATATATTAAGTAATTTACATACTTTTGTGGTCATGCATTTTTTCATAGATTAACTCCCGCATTTAAGTTTCAAACCGTATTGCGTAGCGGTGAAAAATACTACCACCCCTTCTCTTCCCTTGGGTGTCGCAAAAGGCGACTAACGGACTAAAGACTGCACAAACTTCCAACAGCATAGAGCGGCGATGGGCTCACCACCTGCCACGCTGAGTACATGTGCAGTCGCTATTTGGTGAAAAGTGGACTATGGCAGAGGACTGCTTTTATGGTCCTCATTGCCTATAGTCTCTGACTAACCCTTCAGGGATAATAGTCGTTATTATATGTATATATTATATACATATCTATGTTTCAGGTGAATGTGTCCCTACAGACGAGTCTTGTACAAGCATCAAGTGTAACGCAGGCACCACATACATAAGCGACGTGGATCAGTGTCCTGAATTGAGATGTGTTGCATCAGATTGCGAGAAATGTGTGTCTAACCAATGTACTTGGACAAGGCAGGCTAGTAGAGAAGGTATGTATTGACTAAAAAAAACGTGTGTGATAACATGTTATATTGAAATGTTAAAAATTCATTTGTATCGCCTTTAGGTCAATTGACGAGAATATCGGAGGATCCGGCGGAACTATTTAACTGGACTTGTACATTGATAGAAGAGCAGGGTCGCACTAGTTTGCGTCCCACCACCAAAGAGGAGTGTCCAAATCGGTGTCACATCTACGACGATTGCCAATCTTGCCTCACCTCAGACGGTGCGGAGGGCGGTTTCTCAGAGTGCCACTGGGCGACATATCTCGGCAAATGTATATCGCCGGCTTACCAACCGGTTTACTGCGCGGGGGGCGTATGCGGGCTTGTATTGACCAAAGCTGACAAGAGTAAATGTCCCGCGCCGTGCGGTACGTTTGAACAGTGCTCGGAGTGTCTGCATCACTCTCACTGCGGCTGGTGTGCCATAGAGGGCGCTAACGGCCAAGGCGTTTGTACAGAGGGCTCTATTGACACGCCCCTCGACTACTCGACGCGGACCACTTGCGCCGCTGTGTATAACAACGTGCATCAGCTGAACGAGACCAACAGCACTTACTCGTGGCACTATACGCGGTGTCCGCCGGAGAATGAGTGCGAAAACAATCACCATCAATGTAAATCGGAATCTGAGGTAAGACGTTGTTAATGGATACATTAGTTAATTAAAGCTTGGAAACGGCGGTATCGTTGACCTCACACGAGTGGAGTAGAAATAGTGCGTTTATAATGGTTGTGTTCAGAATTATGTGTTTTTTGTTATTTAAATCTGTACCATAGTAATCATAATAAATAAATAAATAAATCTTTCCTACACTCACACCAATTATCTAGCCCAGAGAAGCTTCGAAGAAACTCGTTAAATGGTTACTAGACAACAGATAAACATACTTAAAATACTTAAATACATACTTATTATACATATAAAACACCCAGCCCCGAGACAATTTAGAAAAACAATAATTTCTAAATTGACCCGACCGGGGATCGAACCTGGGACCTCAGAGATGGCGACACCATGAAAACCGGTGTACAAACCACTCGACCAAGGAGGTCGACAATAATGTAATGGCATTGTCTTTTAGTTATAAGATTTGAGGCATAAGAGTAAAAAAATCAGAACTAATTAATATTATTTTATAACACGCTTTAATTTCTGTGGGTATACTCGTTTTTCCTAATTTAGTTGAAGGTAGCCTCAATTTTTGTCAACCAACGTAACTTTAAGCAAGCAAGCAACTTTGCTATTTGTATTGCCGAACTCAATAGTTTGACTATCGACAGTTGACCTCGGAAATCATCTATAATATCAATATTATAAAATTTAGCGTGAAAGAAAGTATCGATATTATCTATACTATCGATGATATCGATACTATCGATGGGCCTATCGATACTATTGCTTTTGCTCGACTATCGATAGTGAACTATCGAGCGGCATTAACACTACTTTGCTGTATACTTGATTGATAAATGTTCATTTATTATATAACTACCGGCCGCTCGCGGTTTCACCCGCGTGGTTCCCATCCCCGTGGGAATATCGGGATAATAAGTATCCTATGTGTTAATCTAGGATATAAGTTTATAACCTATATAGATCTTTATGCTGAATTTCACCCAAATCCTGAATGGATTTGGGTAGTTTTTACGTGAAATAGTAACAAACATTCATCCATACTTACAAACTTTCGCGTTTATAATATTAGTAGGATTTTCATATTCACAGTATAATCTACTTCAATATACTAACGGCATCTCGTTGGCGTTAGGTTTGCCGCGACCTCCCCGAGGGCTACGAGTGCGCGTGCGGCTTAGGCCACAAGCGCGCGGCGGGCGGCGGCTGCGCGGCGGTCTGCTCGCAGGGCTGCGTGCGCGGCGTGTGCGTACAACCGGACGTCTGCCGCTGTGACTTCGGATACGTGGGTGCCAACTGCACCATACAGTGCCAGTGCAACGGCCATTCTCACTGCGAAGGGCCGGACAAGCTGGACCAGTGTATCGAGTGTCACAATAACACTATGGTGAGTAATGGAACTTTGACTACGAGTGCGTGTGCGGGTTAGGACGCAAGCGCACGGCGGTGAGCTTGCAGGAATGCGTACGCGACGTGTGTGTACAACCCGATGTGTGCCGATGCGACTTTGGATACGTGGGTGCCAACTGCACCATACAGTGCCGGTGCAACGGCCACTCGCACTGCGAAGGGCCAGTCAAACTGGACACTTGTCCAGTTTTCCTTTTCCTTTGACCAAGTGTATAGAGTGTCACAATAACACCATGGTGAGTAATGGATGACTGTTCATTGAGGGCTAAAGCTCATAGGGCTGCGTGCGTGGCGACTGCGTACAACCCGACGTGTGCCGATGTGTTTTGGATATGTAGGCGCCAACTGAATAATACAGTGCCAGTGCAACGGCCACTCACACTGCGAAGAGCCGGACAAGCTGGATAAGTATAGTGCTGGACACGTGTCACAATAACACCATGGTGAGTTCATTGAGGGCTACGAGTGCCAGTGAGGGCTATTTATCTGTCAATTTGTGTATTATCATGTATTGTAGGAGTGTGTTTGTTATAAATGTATTTTTTTTCTTACTACTGACAGGTTAAACAGTTAAGACTTTAAACTATCGCGTTGCATTGCATTAAAACTATTTTAACGGGACTTAACACGATTATTTTTAAGCAGTAAGTAGATATGTACTTACTTACAAAAAATAATCGTGTTAAGTCCCGTTAAAATAGTTTTAAGGTTAAACAGTGTTTATGAATAGGTAAGGCTTTAAATAAATTGAGATCCCTTTATGATTAACCTAAACAGACCTTAATCAAACCAACAGGGGAATCAATGTGAGAAATGTAAGCCGAACTTCGTGGGCGACCCCACCAACAACGAAAAGTGCGTGCCTTGCTCGATATTCTGCTACGGGCACACATCTATATGCACGAGCGACGTGTCCGATACCAAAGACGCTAGCGTGCAGGACCCGGACGACTTCTACAGGGACCCGGCGGCGGCGAAGGCGCGCTGCGTGCGGTGCGCGAATAACACCGACGGCCCGCGGTGCGAGCGGTGTATCGAAGGGTTCTTTAGAGGCTCCGAGGAACTCCGCGATCCGTGTAGACCGTGAGTATTTATCAACTTTCTTATGGAAAAAGCACTTGATTCGAGGGGTTTTTTAATGCTTAAATGAAGCTAATTAGTCTGATCTGATATCGTGTTAGGCTGAGTCTTGAGTCACAGCGCATCGCGCAGGCGGATTGCGGAGCGTAGGAATAAAGTAGGTAGGCGCGCCCGCTCGCAGTTCGGACAGGTTCTTACATGTCGAGTATTTGTTTCATGCGCGGCGGATTGCGCCTGCCGTGACTCAGGACTCAGCCTTAAGCAGCTATTCAAATGTGTGGTTCTTTCCTGTTTTTCTAGTATTGCGCAATGAACTATGTCTCAACTAAAGAAATATGCTAAGTCATTTTATTGTCTTTTATCTGAACTTGAAAACCAATTCTACAAGTTCGTGGTAGAAATTCGTGTTTCTTGTATTTAAATTCATTAAATCAGCTTTATGTTGTATCTTAATTTTCTCATGTTGGCACTTCTTCATTCTCACACAGCTGCGAATGCCACGGCCACGGTGACACCTGCGACCCGGTCACCGGCGAGAAATGCAACTGCGGTAACAACACGGAGAGCGACATCTCTTGCCAGACCGCCAGCACTAGCAAGAACTCCGCGCAGGAGTGCTGGCGGTACCAGTGCGTCAAATGCAAGGATCTCTACATGGGCGACCCGCGCAACGGACACCAGTGCTACAAGACCATCAATATTGAGAACAAACTGTGCTTCGATGGCAAGTCTATTGGTAAGCTGACAACATTTTTGTAGTCTCTGTTATCTGAAAGGAATTGAAACCTATTAGGCAGTAAATTTTACAACATATCTTATCTTATCTAGTAGGGCCTGCAGAGGTCTCCCTCTCGCAGTAGCACGTCGACCCATTGGGATCTTTTGTGCCACCCCGTCCTATCACTCTGCCTCCTCAGTAAAGATAATTGCCATAAGCTTGGCAATGTCCTTGAGAGCGAAGAGCCTAAAATCTTCTGGTTTGGGGTAGGCCGATCCCAGAAGATTCATTATTTTCCTGGCAAAAGAGTCGCAGTCACACAGTAGGTGCTGCATAGACTCCGTTTCCCCTCCACATGCCCTGCACAGGTTGTCTGTTGCTAGTTGCATTTTGTGGAGCATTTGTTTAGTGGCATAGTGCCCAGTCAGGGCACCGGTGATTAATCGGGCCTGCCTTCTGCTACCTCCGCATATGATCTTACTCCGTCCTAGGGCGCCTTCGCCTATAAAGGATTTTGAGTGTCTTATGCCGGGTAGCTCTTTCCATTCGGTTTTATGCCTGTTTTGGATATGGTCCTTAAAGGCTTTGTTGATGGTACTCGATGCCAGTGCCACAAATGGCTCAGGGCCAATATATGGGGTCTCTGAGCCCTCCCTAGCAAGTGCATCGGCCATCTCATTGCCATGGATTCCCATGTGGCCTGGTACCCAGATCAATCTCACCCTGTTGTGCCTACCTAGCTTGTTTAAGGCTTTCGTGGTTTCAAGCACAAGGCTGGAGTTGTTTACAACATAACTTTCTTTGCTGAAGAATTGCCATCTTCTATAAATTATACCCAAGATACAGCGTGATCGCTTCAAAAATGTCTACACAAAACAGTGCTTAAACTTACCGCACACGTCCGTTTCATCAGGCACTCACTTATTTCTCGATATCAAGGGGAACCGACTCCCCGGTTTACCGATAAGCCTTTTATTCGACCTAGCAAGCAATTCTTTCCTCAAGGTGACCGACACCTACCAAACGCGAGTTTCCGTGTCTAGGCTGCCGTTCAGCGCTAGTTCCGTCTGATTATATACGCAATGCTTTCGATGGCTTTTTACAAAAGATTACCCGGATTTTATTCGATTTCACTATTTTGTCACAAAAAACTCACACACCGAGTTTTCCAGTACTCAGATACATAGACTAGAGCCCGATCGCTTTTTCTATATATTTCGTCTATACTTTGTGGTAGGCAAAGGGACCACAAGCATACTGCCGGTTTTCAACATAGAGAGTAGCACTGTTTTTAGTGTTATTAAAATCATAATATCTATTTGTAAAAACATAAAGTCCAATAATAGAAGTGCGAAATGTCAATCATGTCATTACGGTAGTAAAAACTTTACGAACTTCTAATCAGGGACTGAAAGCGGTTACGGTATAAGGTTACGTTACCGGTATAAAATAACGGTACCTTTATAAAATAGAGGTAAGGCTATACCGTTATTTAACCTTTATGCGGTATCGGTACCGAAAAACGTTGCATTGACAGTTGCGGGGCGCGGGGTGAGGGGTGCGAAGAGTGTTTTGGTATCGACGCTTGAAAGGAAACATTGAAACTTAAACTTCGAACCAGGGACTGAATAACCCAAAAATTAAGGTACCTTTATATAGCGGTATGGCGTCATACCGAAAAATAGCGGTTACCGGAATATTCCGATATCCAAATTTATATCGGTACCGTAATTTTGAGTTTTTGAATAATAAAGGTTTATTTCGGTATGAAAGAGACGGCTAACAACCGTTTCAAGCATAAGCGACTACTGGTTTGCTTAGAAAGCTTTAGTTTGGATTGTTCTCGTTGTCAAAACACGTGCGCCCCGCATAGGTGTCTAAGTAATTTTTTTCTTGTGGATAACAATGTCAAAAACACACGAAAAGATATAATATCAGCAACAGGTAAGTAGATACTTAAGTAAATTCCTTTAACTAGATACTTACTTACTGTAATAAACACAACAAATAGTGTAATATTTTCGTTATTTTTCATTAAAATTATGTGTTATGTTTTCCATTTGTTTCTGGCTATTGCAACCATCCAGCACAATAGAACAGTTACGTAATTATATTTATTTAAGTAGAACCACAGAATAATATTGTAGAACAATGCAACTGCCGTGCACACGGACTTTTAAAAGTACGCTTGCTGGTAGGTATATTAACGCCAACTCAAGCTAGTGTCTGCTAATAAGCGGACGGACTTTTATTTATCCCATAACCGATTCATTGCGTATCCCACTTTTAATGACTTTTGTGCATTGCGGCTAACAAATATTCTGTGACGCCTCCGGGCGTCAGCCGCCACCCATTAAAGTGACGCGCTTGCGCGTCTTCAGCCATGAGTGAACATATTTTGTTTTTGTTATGATTTTGGCTTGTTTACACGTGATTACATTCAGTCGGCATCGGATGTCAAACGTGAAGGTTTTGCTAATTCGTTTAGTGTATTGTAAAGTGACTTATCTACGCGATTTTGCTGGAATGGCTGCTAAGTGATTTATTTGGATCAGTGGTTGTAAACCTTTTGTGTATTTTTAGTAAAAGTTTACAAAAGAGTGTGAAAGGAGTACCTTTATTTAGGTTCTATACCGTAGTGTTGCGATGCAGTCACTATAACGAGTCAAAATATTAAAAAAATTTAAAAAATACGCATGAGTAGGTATCGGAACTCTTGTTCTCATTGTTAATGAGCAATGTAGTCCAATGAAATGGAAAATGGGTCGTGGTGGTTCAACTTCATATTGAATAATCGATTGAATTTGCGAATAATCGAACTTACTTATAAAAGCAGTTTTCAATCTAGCCATTTTTAATAGTAGATTGATACACAAGTCGCTAAAATGACATATTAAAACGAGGTATTTTAACTCCCGAGCTTAATTCGATTGCGAAAAAATAAAATAATCCAATACAATATTTAAAATAAATAATGTACGGCCACTCAGGGCTTGTTTATTCCCTTCCGGGCTGTTTGGAACTAATCTCGAAATACCCCATTACTCAATACGACCTAAGATCTAAAAGACCTTTTCTCATATGGAATGAAACCCGAATGGACTAACTACCAAAAAGAGCGGTTCTCAACATATACTATTAAGCCAATGAGACTTAATTTCAAATGAACTGAATCTCATTGAAACTTATTCCCAAAACGTCTCATTCCCAAAATACACTAAAATATATACACATGGAAATATCAAAACACACGATTCCCATAATGACTAATTTTCAAAACATCCTAGTCCCAAAATACACTAAATGTTTGATTCAGCAGGTTTGAGTGCAAAAATTGCTGTAAGCACCAGATTAGTTCTCTAAGGCGCGAATTATACAGAGGCGAAGGCGCGGCGCAGGCATCTCGCCGCTTCAAAACGTTTTCATATGAAATGTATGAAGGCGTCGTGTTGTGAATTACACTGAAGCGGCGGCGCAGGTACACCCGCTTTGTTGTTCTGTGCCTGCGCCGCGACTTCGCCTTACGCCTTCTCTGTATAATTCGCGCCTAAAAGTGTCGGATTATGGATTAATAGGTCAAGGATTATAAGACCGCCGGCGGTCGCGAAACAATCGATTTTCAATTGTGTCTGGTTTTACGATCCACAAAGGGTTAAGAAAGGCAAATTGGTTTGATTATTGAAGACCAAGGTGAACCGGATCGCAGGGCGAATCGGATCAAGTTAGGAATTTACCTAAAATTAGTATATTTCTTCATTTCGTGTGTAATCCAGAACTTCCAAGTTTTGAAAAAAAAACTGCTTTTTTCGCCAAAACGCAGGTCACCAGGCCTATTGAGAGGCAAACCTAATTTTATAAGTTTTTTTTTGCTACCTAAAACTTAACCTTTATTATCTTTATGATAGTGTTGAAATTTGACTGATAAGTTTGTCTAGAGAGTATAATAAATGACGGAATTTAGTGTGTTTAGGGACTAGGACGTTTCTAGAATTAGTTTTTATGATAATCGAGTACTTTGATACTAGAATTTAGTGTATTTTGGGAATGAGACGTTTTGGGAATTAGACGTTTTGGGAATAAGTTTCAATGGGACTCGGTTCATTTGAAATTGAGTCTTATTGACAATAGTATATATTGAGAACCGCTCTTTTTGGTAGTAAGTCCATTCGGGTTTCATTCCTTATGAGAAACGGTCTTTTAGATCTTAGATCGTATTAAGTAATAGGTATTTCGAGATTAGTTCCAAACAGCCCGGAAGGGTTTATCTGTTAATTTTCAAACCTTGTCAGCAGCCAGTACATAGGAACCGTTTTATTAAGGTTTGGCTCTTTTTTTTTAAACAAGGAAAAATCCTATTTACGGATACACAGCGGGCCTGGGGAAGCCCGCTGGTTATGTGGCTGGTTATGTGGCGACTCGCCCCCCAACGCCCGCTTCCCTGTCCAGGTCCGAAGGCCTCGACAGGGACTCGGGTGAAGAGGGGCCTTACCCACTAAAACTCCTTGTACCATCCCATCACTTGTCGTCAGGGTGGTTCGGGACCACGGACAGCAGACTCCAAATTCCACTCTACGACGGCCCGCCAGTGGGGAGGACGCCCAGGATAGTTTGGGCGCCCTCCAGACTCCCATGAGGCTCGTGCAATGCAACTATGGGGTCTCCCACCCCACAGTCACGCAAGCCTCACTGCGATGGAAGGAGGTGGGCAAAATGCCGCCTCCTCCTACCGACTCGCCTGCGTCGGATCGGGTCCGCATGGGTTCTGTGAAACAACCGCTTCACTGAACAAGGCCATGGCCCTCCATGATCTGTCGCTGTCTAGCATGTCTTTTACCACGCTAGGCAGCGAGAGGTCTTCCCCAACGACCGACATCAGACTGTGGCGCTGCGCAGCCCACGACCCGCACTCCTCAAGGGTGTGCGTTTCTATGTCCTGCGCAGCTCTACAGCTGTGGCATTCTGACGTCGGCTTCCTTCTTGCCACTCGGTGCAGGTAGTGTCCAAAGCATCCATGCCCGCTGTAGCCATCTCCCCAATTCTGGTTCGGTGGCTCGGCACAACCGGGAGACGTAAGTCGACGAACGCAAATCATCGGCCCATTTGGCCAGCAGCTCTTGGTCAGCCAAATCTCGAGCCCGTTTAAGCTCTTCTCGAGTATGGTTTCTACCCTGTTCTTTAGCCTCTGCCCGCTGTCGGTACAGTTCCGCCAGCTTCACTGCCTCCAACTCCCATGGCGGGATGCCAGCCACCGCACAAGCTGCAGCATGAGACACTGTCCTGTACTCTCTGATGGCCCTCAACGCTATTATCCGCTGTGCGGCACGAAGATGTTGTTTGTTGGTAGCGTTGGGGGCAGTCACCCATAAAGGGGCCCCATAAAGGGCCATCGAGCCCACTACTCTAGCATAAAGCCGGCGAGTCAAAGCGTTCGGCCCACCAACATTCGGCATGTTGATTGACGATGACGAGAAGAGGGGAGAGTTCGCAAAAGTGCTCCTCGAAGCGCCAACGCCCGTCCAGAATGAGACCCAGATACTTCATCCGGACCCCAACCCGGATCCTATGCTCGTCTATTTCTAGGTGGGTTCCAGGCGGCGGTCCTCGTCGAGGCCCATGGAAAAGAAGAGCCTCAGTTTTACCGATCGCTATCTCGAGCCCCAACATACGGATTCTGTCCACCACCAGAGATATTATGACGGTGGCCAGTCTCCCTGCCTCTGCGCAATTTCCGCCCCGGGCCGTGATCAGAGTATCATCTGCATAACAGATTACATCGGCCCGTGGGCCTACCCAAACCTTAAACAAACCTGTTTCTAAAAAAACAAAATGGGTTTTGAATCAATTAAACGGTTTAAAGATGTTTTTTTCTTTTTATAAGTACCTAAACACAACGGGACAACGCGAGCGCGCGAGTGGCAAAGCGAATAGCGACCTTCCATACGTAGGCATGAATTCTATTTGCCTGAAATACCGCTCTCCCAAAGCGAGCGCGCGAGTTTTAAATCGACTAGCGAGCTTATGTCTACACACGAAAGGTCGCCATTAGCCTAATCGCCTCGCCAGCAGTAAATACATTTCGCAGCTTTGGATTAAACCGGTTTATTTAGGTTTTTGAAGCCCTCTCATATACATTGGAAGCAGTTTTTGTAAAAACCTTAATCAATAACCGGGATTTTTTAAACCGGTTCCAAGCTCTATCGTCACTAATTCAATTTATAATTAGAAAATATTAATAAAAGAAAGATGGCGAGCCAGTTTAAACCTTTACATCGTTGTTCCATAATAAGTCTTAACGCGTCAAAAACGTATGCCGCATAATCGCGTTTATCGTCCGGCGTAGAAAAACGCGTAGCGAATTATTTATAACATCAAGCAAATCCGCAATATAATGAAAGTTCTGCTAATTAGAACTCTCTAAAAAGTAATTTTACAAAGTTTCAGTGGAATTTTCTTTATGACGCTAAGTATGTGACGTCATACGCCATACACAAAAAAAGTAAAATTAGGGAACAAAAGGTTTGCAACCACTGAAGTTTTTTAACTGGCACTATCTCTTAAAACGATCCATACAGGCATAGTCTACGTGTCAAATAATGTAAGTTCTGTTAATTAGAACTCTCTAAATAGTCATTCTATAGAATTTCAGAGGAATTATTTATGACGCCATTTGGCGTCAAACGCCATACGTAAAAGATATCAATGACGGTCCATGGTGTCATACGCAATGAATCGGTATGCATGGCAAATGGCAACACGTAATGATGGACTTATTATACTAGTGCAGTAAGTTGGTTTTCACAGACGAGTAGACTAATGTAAAGCTTACTATTGACATGAGTTTGTAAATACCAATTTCCGCATTAGTGTAAAATGATGTTTACACGCGCACATTTTTTACACATTTTTGCGCGCGACACGCAACAAAAACAGGTTTTTACTCGTCGCCTCGCAAGCAAAAGCAAGTCTCACCCCTCACCCTGCGCCCCGCAACTGTCAATGCAACGTTTTTCGGTACCGATATCGCATAAAGGTTAAATAACGGTAAAGCCTTACCTTTATTTTATTAAGGTACACTTATTTTTTACCGGTAACGTAACCTTATACCGTAACCGCTTTCAGTCCCTGCTTCGAACCGCTAAGATTGTTCTGCGTTCGGTCCTACTCACGTCCTTCTACGACAACTTTTGATATAGCTTACGCGTAACGGATTTTATGAATTTTTACTTTTATTTGTCTCTAAGAGACAGCAAATTTGGCATTTAAAAAAAAAGTTGGTTGTCTTGGCTATTACAAGAAAGTTTTGTGCATAGTAATTTTTTGCAGGATGGTGGTGCGATAATTTCTTTCTATTTTCTTCTTATTTTGCTTATACTTTGAAAATGAAGTTTTATACGCATAGTACATTCCTTGCCGACAATCGCTTATCTCAAATAAACTGAAATTAAATTGTTTATTGATGGCGATTAATAAAAAATACCTATCTTTTTTTTCGATAAAACATTTTGATCACCTTTGATTACCGATCTTAAGGACACCACGTTCTGAGGGTTAGTAAACTTTTACCTGCTGATGTACAACAGAGTTTAAACGTTTAGGCAAATTTTACTTGACATAAGCCAATACTAAATGACGGGTATACCCTACAGGCACATCACGCACAAGTGCAAGTGCCTCGTACACTGTCGCTTGCGCATACCGTGAAGTTAACTTACTGTTCTTGACTTCTTGTTACTTACAAGAATAGTACAGTATGTGACGAAACGTCGCGTCGGTAACACAAGCGCGCTGCAGTCATGCTATTATTACTACTCTCACTCTTACTCACCTTCGGAGGATGATCCGCAGATCCTGACTTCTTTAAGAATGACGAAACTGTCTTTAACTGTCCAACCATACTTCCCTTCGATAGATGATGCCGCTACAGATCTTTCGAAGATTAATTTCGACCCCTTGCAATGAGACGAAAGTGTGTCGCCATCGCCATACTCGCCTTCGAAGGATGATAGTGTGGTAGATCCTGGCCCCTCATGGGGAACTGTCTGTTTGGTTGCCATGACTAATAGAGAACCCATTAAACGTAATAAGTGTGTTGATTTAGAAAGTCGTTTTATTAAGTTTAGGTATTGTATAACAGAAGGAGAAATTATTTACATTAGCTTTTCGGACATCGATTGACTGTAACTTCGCCCAGGCATCCAGTGTCTGATTTTAATAGCAGGCATAGTATGGCCACAGTGAGTAATGAGGGTGGTTGTACATTACAATCATCGATTCGGGAGTCAGCTGCTTCCTTCCACTTCCCTCTCTTCAGGGTAGATCTCTAGGCCTGCAGAGCTGCAAAGGGACTACATCGAAACTGTAACTAAATCAGTTTCCTAAACAAGGTGCGGCAATTCTTCACGCCTGATCAGTAGTGCCTCTTATACAAGACAGGTGCGCTCTTGGGTGGAGTATTGGTCTCACCTTTGGGACGGCTCTTCTATCTTTCTCTCTTCTATATTTTATCTTAGACCAAACGGAGCCCAACTCAACCTCTCCTGCTCGTGGTGCATCCTGCCGAACAACGAACGAGGCTCTAGCGACCGATCGATGGCGGGATAACCATCACGGCCCATGCGTAGCTTAATAAGGGCACAGACCGGTGTCAACCCAACACAAACAAGCTACGCACTGCGATTGCCAACCCACATGCCCAGCGTGGCAATTATGGGAAAACCCTCCAAAATGGCGACACATAAAAGACCACGGTTACCGGCCGCCATGCTATACCTGATCACTGCGGCGGTTACGGTTACGGCAGGTTAGGGGGTGCGAAGAATCCACGGGTTACAGAAGGCCGCCATAAACAACTGACCCTGGCAACGTATAACGGACGCACGTTACGGCTCGACGAGCACCTGGCGCAACTCGAAAAGGAACTCGGGAGGATTATAGGTGGTAATTCCTTGGATTATGTGAAGTCCGAAGAGAGGGGGAGGACACTGTAACCCTTGGATCGGGTCACCTCATGTACTTCCGAGAGGGAGACCAGTTATCCTTATTATATAGCTGGTCTCCTGTAATTAAAGCCCTCTGTGACAACGTTGTGGAAGTGTCGAGTATGTCAAGCAGGGTTGCGTACCTCGTATTCAAGCTAACCGAGAGGTATTGCCTCAAGGTTGTGCAGGTTTACGCACCGACCTCAACACACTCGGACGAAGAAGTGGAAGATATCTTTGGAGACATATCCAAGACCTTACACTTCACCACAAGGCCCATTACAACGTTGTCATGGGGGACTTCAACGCTAAAGTGGGGATACTGAATCGCGACGAATCGGTAGTAGGATCTTATGGTTTTGGCAGCATGAATCAGATGCTTATCAGCTTCCTCGATCGGAAGGAAATTTTCGTGATGAATTCATGGCGGACATGGTCCCGATACTATGACAAAAAAATGAGATCTACTTCATCATGACGAATAAGAAGCACATATTCAGAGACGTCTCAGTGATCAACAGGTTTAATACCGGCATTGACCACCGAATTCTACGAGGATCTCTGAATATCAACTTTAAAACTTGAACGCGTTCAGTAGATGAAGTCCAGGCTCCGTCCTAATCTGCTCCAAACTATCGTAGGATCTAAAACGTTCCACTCAAACCTGGAGAACCGATTCGCTGCCGTGGAAACTAGAAATACTGTTGACGTTGACCAGGCTCTCGAAATCGTGTCTGAAATCCTCAGGGAGGAAGTTTTGAGATTTTGCAATATTCAGCGTAAAGACAATAAGTTAAAGTTTTCGGAAGAAACGCCCAGGCTCATGAAGAGACGGCGCGAAGACCCACCTGTCACTTTGTCCGAACAATGGCCCCTCAACAAAAAGATTGGCAAACTGATACGATTTTACCTCCGATGCTCCGATGCTCCTCTTAGACGCTCGATTAAACGAGCAATTGAGCAAAGTCAAGGGTCCAAAGGGTTTGTTCAGTCTCTTGGTACAAGCCACCTGACGAAGATGACTACGGCCAGCGGAGCAGTTGTTGCTTCGAAGCCAGACGTCGTTTCCGAAATAGAAAACTTCTATAGCCAGCTAAACGCCTCGAATGCATCTCAGCCTGATCCCGAAAATGAGGATACCAGAGCCACGTTGACCCGCCACTTCAGCGAAGACTTGCCAGAAATCAGTTAAGGAGAAATTGAGGTGGCTCTTGGACAGCTTAAAAACGGAAAAGCCCCTGGTGAAGACGGTGTTACATCTGAGCTCCTGAAAGCATGCGTTAAACTTGTGTTAAATGAATGAATGAATAGATTTTATTTTTGAGTAATTATTACAACTCATATTTGTTAGTAACGACATTGCTTATAAACTATGTTAGTAAAAAATCGGACAAAATTAAAATTAAATTAAAAGTGTTTGAAGGAGCTCCAATACATCTTTAACACCGTTCTCTTTGATAGAAGAGATCGCGACTCTGGAGGCGTGGAGTAGAAATGTCGTCGTGTTATTCTTTAAAAAAGGAGACAAGACCCTACTGAAGAACTACCGACCCATTTCGCTCCTGAGCCACGTCTGCAAGCTGTTTTCAAGGGTCATCATAAACCGCCTTGCGCGAAGACTCGAACAATCCCCAGGAGCAGGCCGGGTTTTGAGGAGGATACGGCACCATAGACCAAATTTTGACAGTGCGGCAGATTATACAGAAGGCCGAAGAGTATAATCGGCCCCTGTGCCTTGCATTTGTGGACAATGAAAAGCCATTTGACTCTATCGAGACCTGGGCTGTTCTTAAATTCCTGCAACGATGCCAAGTCCATTGCCGATATATCGGAGGTGTCTCTACAATGCCGCCAAGTACAGAACCAGCAGACAAAGCATTTCCACTTACATCGAGGTGTCAAGCAGGGGATGTGATATCCCCAAAGGACGTGGCATTAACATCAACGGCGAATACATCTCACACTTGCGATTTGCAGACGACATCGTCAATGTGATCATGGCCGAAACGTTGCAGGAGTTACAACATAATTACTGAACGGCCTAGCTGATTCTTCTCGACGCATCAGTCTCCGGATGAACTTGGACAAAACCAAGGTTATGTTCAACGAACACGTCATCCCGGAACCGAATGCAATACAAGGCGGTGCTCTCGAAGTGGTTAAGGAATATGTCTACCTCGAGAAAAATTTACAGATAGGTAGAAACAACTTCGAGAAAGAGGCCAACAGAAGGATAAAGCTAGACTGGGCTGCGTATGGGATATTACGTAGAGTCTTTACGTCGCCAATTCCACAATGTCTAAAGACGAAAGTCTTCAATCGATGCGTCCTACCCGTCATGACATTTCAATCAGTGCGTCCTACCCGTCATGACATACGGAGCCGAAACGTGGACACTGGCGGTAGGGCTGGTTCACAAGTTTAAAGTCGCTCAGCGGACTATAGAAAGGGCTATGCTCGGAGTTTCTCTGAGGGATCAGATTCGAAACGAGATGATGCGGCAGAGAACCAAGGTAACCGACATAGCCCACCGGATTAGCAAGCTGAAGTGGCAGTGGGCTGGCCATATCAGTCGCAGAACCGATGACCGTTGGGGTAGACGAGTTTTGAATTGAAGACCACGTATCGGCAAGCGTAGCGTAGAACATCCTCAGACAAGTTGGAGCAACGATCTTCGCAAGGTGGCTGGTAAGAGCTGGATGAGAGTATGGCCGCGGATCGTGCTCAGTGGCGTGTTCTTGGAGAGGCCTATGTCCAGCAGTGGATGAGTATAGGCTGACGATGTTGACGATGATGATAAAATATAACAACAACAATGACTTTTAAGATTCGTATTGCCTAATGTAAAGAAGGTTAAAACTAGTGTACAAATTAAAGATAAGAATGTGATCCTGTGGACACCACTGTCTTTCTAGGCATCACGTTGGATACCAAGCTTCAGTGAGGCCCACATATAGCTAAATTGTCGAATAGACTTAGTTCTGCGGTTATGCAGCAAATCAAAGAAAAGTTTTATAAAAAAGCTAATTATAAAGTGTCAGATTAAAAAGAAGACAAAACAGCTTGGGTCTGAATTGCTCCAAGCACTCCTACAGCTATTTCTAATAGTCTATAATTTTATATAGAGTACTCTATAATATATGGGGGTCAGAAACTACAGCTTTATACAGAGGCAAAGACATTTACAAAAAAATATATGTCTTTACCATGTCACAAAGTACAAGCTATAATATAGTTAAAATTCAAATATTTTGTACTTTGTGACATGGTAAAGACTTTTATATTTTTTTGTAAATGTCTTTGCCTCTGTTTAAAGCTGTGGTTTCTTTCGCCCGTTCTTCTTCACAGCTAAAAAATTACGTCCTGAATGGTGGGAAGGTAGGTACGTAAAAAAAGATGTTTTGAACCTTCTTCTAGTTCTAGTTGAAGCAAATCCTTCATTTTCCAACACTTGGGATATTGGTTAGTTAATTTTGCTCTGAAATCCTTCGTTATAATTAATCTACACTGGCCTGCATAAATAAGTATCACACTATTAAAATTTGATTTTATTTCTAAACTATAGAAATTAGGGATTTAAAATAAAAAACGTTTTATAGCTATTTTTATCCTTTCTTTGAAATTATAGTAAATTTTTATGTACAAAATTAAACTCTTTTTCGAGTCCTTTTTGTTTCGAAAGTCTTGTGTAAGTACTTAAAAAGTTATTGCAATTTTAAAAGTGAGATACTTATTTTTGCAGGCCTTTACTTTATCATCCTAGATTAACGTGTCAGTTATTAAATTTTTCCAGCCTCTATTTTAATATTTAATAGTACTATAACGTTATTTAATAGTGGTATAAGCTACAATGTAAAGTAGACCATAAAATAAGATTTTCGAATCAGTAACAACTGCTCCTGAAGGATGATTACACAAATAAATACGTTTTTTTCTAGAAATCCAAACTTTAAATTACTCTCCTGTAAACTTAGCATAATGTCGCTTGGTCAGTATTTTCTTTCAATCGTCGATACCGCCGATATCGTTTATGCTTGAAATGGTTGTTAGCCGTCTCTTTCATACCGAAATAAACCTTTTTTACCTTTAAACTCAAAATTACGGTACCGAAATAAATTTGGATAGCGATATATTTCGGTAACCGTTATTTTTCGGTATGACGTCATACCGCAATATTAAGGTACCAGTATTTTTGGGTTATTCAGTCCCTGCTTCTAATGTACTATGTATTCATCATGGTTCAATACTGTCAATTGTGTATTTAGCAATTATTGAAAAAAGATGGTGACAAACTTACTTACTACTTACTTATGTTATGCGTTTTTGAAAAGTAAATTCCAATTTTCAGATGAATGCAAAATCAAACCGCGTCCACTGTATGCTGGCCAGACGGTGTTCGTTGCGGTCAACCCGAGATACATGAACGTAGACATTCGAGTGATAGTCGACGTCACTCAGGGCGCCGTGGACTTATACCTGAGTCCCAACGACAGCTCCTTCGTAGTGGCAGTCAACACGAGCAACGGGGCGCACGCTGTCGAACTAGACCCAACCTATTATAAACACGAGCCGTTTAGAAAAATGCCTTCGTTCGACGACCACGTGCCAGACAAGCCGCGCATCACGTGGTGGTACGACAAAACGGAATACACCCTCGCGGATTACAAATCGAAAGACCTCGCCACTTACGTGACAGTCGACAGAAGAAATATTTTGTTAAGAGTACGGAACCTTAAGAATCGGCTTGTGCTGACTCTCCCGCAAAACGTGCACGATCTGACGCACACGAAGTTCTATATAATAATTAAGGCGAAGAGCACGGTAGACGGCGCGGCCGGCTTCGGCGTGATATTTTTCAGGCAGGACCAGCTCCACATAGACCTGTTTGTGTTCTTCTCCGTGTTCTTCTCGTGTTTCTTCCTCTTCCTGGCGGCGTGCGTCGTCGCGTGGAAAGCGAAGCAGGCAGCTGACGTGAGACGAGCTAGGAGAAGACACGTCGTTGAGGTGAGGAATATTCTTTCTATAGGTATTGGTTTCGAAAGACTAAAAACAAACTTATCAGTGGTAACGTCTAAGTCGTACACCTAATCTAAATTCACCTTGAGAAAAGTACTGATTTAGCGTCTGGCATTTTTTCATTGTGCCATGTTTGATTCTTGATGACATGGCGTAAAAGTAAAAGATATAATTTTTATAATATTTTCGGACATTTCTGTTTCCAAGCTATGCCAAGATTCCGATTTATGGTTATTACTAGCTACTGTAATTGGTGTTTGTACTGTTGTGAAATATTTAAATAAATAGCGAAGTTTGAAGGAGGCTTACACCAGGTTTCTGGTTGACAAAAGCTAAAGCGAAGAAGAAATAAATAGATGTATCCGTTGTGGTGTTCGTCAGATGCTGCACATGGCGAAGCGGCCGTTCGCGTCGGTGACGGTGATGGTGGGCGGCGCGGCGCGGCGCTGCCACGCGCCCGGGCTGCGCCCCGTCGCCATCGAGCCCACCTGCGACGGCCGCGCCGCCGTCACCTCCGTGCTCGTTAGGTGAGCACACACACACACTAAACTGCACACGCACGTATAGACGCATAAATACACGCATACACATCATCATCATGTCAGCCCGTATCCACCCACTGCTAAGCATAGGCCTCCTCCATGGTATGCCATTTTGTCTTGTCTTGAGCCGATCGCATCCAGGTTTTTCCAGCCATCAGCTCTATGTCCCTGACCTGTCTGGTCGGTGGTCTGCCAGCGCATCGCTTCTATGTCTTCGGCAGCCATTCTAGCAGGGCTTTGCTCCACCATCACCGCGTCTCGCCACGTGTCCTGCCCATCGCCATTTGAGCTTCGCAATCCGGTTAGCAACGTCCTGGACTTTCGTCCGTCTTCGAATACGCATACGCGCACGCAATCGCACACGCACGCAAAACGGGACCTGCGCACGTACAGGCACACTGAAACACTTATGCGCACTTGCAGTTTGCACACACGCACGCACACGTACATGCGCCAACACTTCAACCTACCACAAAATGTCTAATTTCCTTAATACATTTTGAACTGTCATTTTTTTATTCTACATTTAATTTAAGGTCTTTTGTTTTTAAAAACTTTCCAGTTCCAGCGAACCTTATTTGCTAACATTCCAAAAAAACTTAAACCTGTTTATATTTAGAAGCGAGATCACAGAGCATCATAGCGGGCCTCGAAACTGTCTGCGTAATATGTCTGCTCTGTAATATGCCTATGTTTTGACAATATTATATAAGATAGCTCTTTCGGTTTGTAACTTAATACATTCCAATAGTACATGCTGTATATATTGAGACATAAGGATCAATATCGATTGGAGAAATTTGAGTATTACCAATACTTATTTGCTTAGTTTGCGAAGTGTAAGCGACCACTACTATACACCATTATCATTATCAACCTATAAACGTCCCACTGCTGGGCACAGGCCTCCAACTTGAACAATAGCACGTGGGGATATTGGGCCATAACCCACCACGCTGGCTCAATGCGGGTTGGTAGGTTTTAACGACTGCCATCTTACGACAACAACCGGGACCAACGGCTTAACGTGCCTTCCGAAGCACGGAGGAGCTCGAGATGTTTTTTTAATTCTTCACCCATCCGGCAACCCGGCATTGCGAATCTTGCTGAGCGGGCAAGATCGCAAGCCGAACGCGCTAGCCGCTGCGCCATCGAGCTTCTCGGCCGCGTAGACCGCGTAAGCGCCCGACAAACTGGCGACAGAGACCGACGGCCTCAGCTATCAATCTAAATTGACTTCTAAGTTTCTTGTGTTAAGGCACATTTTTCGCGCACGCATACCAGCACCCGCACACGCGGGCCCGCAATGGGATTCTGCACGCAACTATTTCTGTCCACTTTCTGGGGTTGAGTCAGTATTATAGTTCGTGCCAAACTTCTAGCTCGCTCTGAAGTTGCGACGCGCAGGTGTACAGTTAGCAGCATTATCATTAGAGCGTTATAATTATAAAATAACATAACATGACAGTTTATAAATGAAGCGTTTTATTTATCTTTTAAACTCAAAATTAAGCAGAATAAATTATAATAACAACAATTAAATTATAAGCATACTTACATATATTAAAAAAAAAATATAATTTTTATGAAGCTGTGGAAACATTAAATTACATTACAGTGGTTTTACACCTTTTATATAGTCTGTTAATGATTTGCTTGAGCACGGCAAGACTTCGCTTTCATCATATTCATATTCATATTCATTTAATCACTTGAATTTGGTAACATTATAGGTACACAACAAGTTGTTCGTATTATACAGGTGTTAATTGTAAGTAGTTACAAATTTACCTTTAAAGGCATTGTGATTTTATAGTACTTACCTAGTTATTACTAGGTAGGATAGGTAGGTATTACACATTATAAATTAAAATCTTAATAGGTATAAACTAAATCAAAAACTAATAACAAAAACTTAAATAATTAAAATCACAATAGGTAAGTACCTATTTGTCTGTAGTAGGTACTTACAGCAAAATAAACAAAAACATAACATTTTTAGAATCGTAAAACTAAATTAAATATAAAATCAAAATTAATATGTGTAAGCCTAAGATAAACAATAAAAAAGTAAAAAGTCAACATTTATTTATAATTTATTTTACATTCAAAATATTCTTTCATATTGTAAAAAGATTTATTTATTAAAATTTCTTTTAATTTTTTCTCAAATAAACCGTCTTTGAGGGCTTTTAATTTATGTGGCAGATGGTTATACACTTTAACCGCCATATAGTACGAGCTATTTTTATATAACGCCAGGCGCACTGGCGGTACGACTAAATCATTTTCTCGGCGCCGTGATACATAACGCCCTTGCTTATCTCCAATTCTAGTAAAATATTGAGCATGTCTTTTAACTAGTTTGCACAGTTCAAATATATAAATTGCTGTCACTGTAAGAACACGGTACTTAGTAAACAACATTCTACAGGTGTCCCTCCTCCCGGCTAACGCTATAATTCTGAGGCAACACTTCTGTAAAATAGACACAGATGACGAATCAGATTACAGATACCTGTACCTACTTACTCCTAATACAATAACAGTATGTAACAAAAAAATAAATCAATAACTTAAAACAGTAACGTAATAACAACAAAAAATAAATACCTAATATCGCGACGCGATCCAATAAAATATACACGTGACTGTACTTCTCACTGCTAAACCTTAGGTAGGTAGATTAGGTAGGTAGAGTAGGTTATGGTCTGTGCCAGCTAGATGTGCATGAAGGGTCTTTTACCCCATTTGTACCAGTGGGGTGCTGCAGTTTAGGTACGTTCGGCCGGCGTGCCTCCCAGGGGCCCAAGTCTGCTAAATTACGAATGGCATAATTGAATCGTAATTGTATCGCAATTGTATCGCATTGTAATTGTTTGACACATTTGATATTCTTATATGAGTAAGAGAATACCAAATGTGTCAAACAATTACAATACGATCCAATTGCGATTCAATTATGCCATTCGTAAATTAGCAGACTTGGGCCCCAGGAAGGCCGCCTAGGCGTATGACAGTAAAGGTTGCCGCTCGGCTCTCACGCTCCACGTCGCGCGTTTCTCTCTCGCGGCTTCTCTCTCGCTCTCTCGATGGTACGACGGTACGGGACGGATATAACAGCGAAGCGGCGCGTTTTATAGGTTTTATTGCCTATATTTAAAGACTATATATAGGATTCTCTGCTAATTTATCTGCGAATTATTTGTCTTTGGTTGAGTACAAAAATTAAATGTAAAGTATCAGTATCGTATCTATATATGTGTATAGTGTGTATGAATGTATTGTATGTGTGTATATATATGTATGCATGTATATATATTATATTTTAAAATAATTTTATATCTTATTTGGTGGATTTGGATCAGTCGTATTCGGTTGCATTCGCATCACTGTCGATCGAGTTGGACTTGTGCCGATGCTGCGTCCCTAGCCTGGCTTCTGCTACCCTCGTCATTTTTTGTCCTCGGTCCTGTGGGGGTGAACCGGTGTCGCGTCGTGTCGCGTAGGCAGGCTGGATCGGAAGTGAATATGGCCGACGCGACGCGACGCGATGTTGGTTTGCCCCCGTAGGATCGGGGATGGGGAGTGGTGGGGGTGGTGGAGGTTGGGTTGGGGACGTGGCGTCGGTGCGGGTCTGGTTCGATTGATGGTGATGTGAATGTGGTTGAGTGTGATTGATCTAAATCTACCACTTATTTATTAGGTATATCTCATCTCAGCTGCAATTTAGGCAAGCAAATAGGCACAATCATCACAGGTTATTTAAGTTTAATATTTAGTATTTAATTTTTAGTTATAGTTTTGATTTTTTTTTTTCTAACGTTGGTAAAC
Organism: Scoparia ambigualis; assembly: GCA_963921215.1. Taxonomy (NCBI): domain Eukaryota; kingdom Metazoa; phylum Arthropoda; class Insecta; order Lepidoptera; family Crambidae; genus Scoparia; species Scoparia ambigualis. The sequence continues at coordinate 18,728,015 of OY992505.1, forward strand.
GTACTCGCGTTTACACTCACGGTTGTAGCTGAAAACCAGCGATTCGCGGCTAGCAAATATGACGATGAGCTGCCACCCTTTTGCTGCTGCGGCACACACACACATATTTATTATCTTCTTTTTTTTTGTACTATGTTTTTTATTGTAATTTTGTGTACCAACATGTGTGTGTCTTTTAGCAGTAAATAAAGTTATTATCTATCTATCTATCTATCTATCAGTAGCTTAGTCATAATATTGAAAAAACATTACAAAAAGGGGTAACTTTGGGTTTTTTTTTATTTTTTATCGAGTGATGTTTATTGGATTTTGTAACTGAATGAGACTTTGAATAGATTGGATCCTTAACTAATACATAGTTTTTTTTTTCCAGAATTTATACCATTATTTTCTATGTCTCAGATGGTTTGAAAAAACTTAAAGCGCGATCTATCTAGCCTTGAAAGGAAACACTGCGTCGGCGTGGCGTTCGGGATTCTCATGCGGGTCGCGGGGGAGCGGCGTTTCGTGGTCCCTGTTTCCTCCTTCAGAGGTGGACCAATTTTTATTTAAGCGTCGGTTGGGGGAGGAGGTTTTCTGTGTCTGTATGTTTGATTTTTTTTTAAACGAGTTACTTAATGTTTCTGAAGACGCCTTAAAACGAAGTGATTTCGCTTAATTTTGAAGGCTCCTGGTTATTAAATAAATGACTTAATGCAAAGGAATCAAGCATACGGACGTGAAGGGTCTCTTTCTTTAACCGTTGCTGAAGGGGTGGTGGGGGTTGGTCCGGTTTTGGAAGGGGGCTGCGGGGCGTCGTTTTTCTGTGTTTTGTGTGGGAGTTTTGGGTGCCGCGTCGGCTCGGTGTTTCCTCTTAACTCGTAATCCCTACGCGCGCGCGTAAACCCTGCGCTCCTGACGGACGTCAAATCGATATCGAGTCGGCTGTGCTTATCGGAATATGAACGCTCGGGTCACGAGATAGGTTTCAGTTTCGCGTGGGGGTCGTTGGAGGGTGAACCTTCTGTACGGTAGTAGTATTAGTTATTCTGTGCTTGTGCCAAGACGAAAAACGAAACAATTTTAAAACACACAAGTTTATGCTTATTAATTTTTGACGTTTTTTTATGCTTCTTTTATTTATAAAAAAAGATATTTGAATGATTAAAAATGTCAACCTTATTGGTTAGGTACTAATGTTTTCCAAAACTCATTTCAGCCGCTACTTTATTTTACTTCAAAAACTCTCCAATTTATATTACTTACCACAGTATCAATACGATAATTGGAAATCATATTACACAATTCTATGACCACGGCTTATATTTCGGTTCGACGCGATTCTGTTTCGGCGTGCAGTGGTACTGGGGGTAGCAATGCGCATTTGTCTGGCACAGACTATAATAGCTCGTTAGATTAGTTATTAAGTCTTAACTATAAGTTAGTTAACTGTTTTTTTATTATTATTAGTATTGACGTCAATAAGTGCCTGTAAAGGTTTACATTGAATAAATAATTTGACTTTGACTTTGAAACCAAAAACAAACGAATACACGTGGCGAGCGCGCATGCGCAGGGGTGCGCGGGGGTGTGCCCCGCCCCTCCTAACCGCTTACGTCCCGCCGATACCTGTATTGTGCTATTGCGACGCCACTCGCCTCGTGTTCACAGCGAGCTAGATGATTGGCGCGGGTTATACCAATACTTATTTGCTTATGAGGAGCTCGATGGCACAGCGGCTAGCGCGTTCGGCTTGCGATCCTGCTTGCTAAGCCACTTTCTGCAATGCCGGGTCGCTGGATGAGTGAACAAATTTAAAACATCTCGAGCTCCTCCGTGCTTCGGAAGGCACTTTATAAGCCGTTGGTCCTGTTGGTCCGTTGGTTGCTGTCGTAAGATGGCAGTCGTTAAAACCCACCAACCCGCATTGGGCCAGCAAGGTGGGTTATGGCCCAATATCCCCACGTGCTGTTGTGCATGTGGGAGGCCTGTGCCCAGCAGTGGGACGTTTATAGGCTGATGATATTTGCTTAGTTTGCGAGGTGTACGCGACCAGTAACTATACATTGAAATGTAATACATTATACCTACTGTAATTGCTTGCGTTTATTTCACATATCATTGAATCCCGACGTTTCGACGAGGTCACAGTGACATCACATGTAAATAAAATGTGTAATGAATGCTAGTTATGGTTTGATATCGAAACATCATTAAACACATTGACTGCCACAAAACCAGTCACAAATGAAAGGAGACCCGGCGTTTTATGCATAAGTTGTATACTTTTAAATTTTTTAATCTGTCATTTAATAAATGGCAATATCAAGACAGTTGTACAGCCGCTAGCTGTCAAATCAAACATGACGTGACGGCATTGTTGACATTTCACTTTTTTAAAAGCAGAAGAATTATGGTTTATTCAGCCACATTAGACATTTTTAAAGTAACATGTCTGCCTTTTGAAGACTCAGTGTTTCCATATTAAAAATATTAATAATTAAATATCTCTTATCCGCGATTCGTTAAAAATAAGACAAAATTTGGTTTAGGTAGCAAATAATATTAGCTTTACTTTATGACCAAATTCTATTGTATACAAGTTTTGCATTTTTTCTATGGAAAGTGCCGGTTCTCCTTTAATTGTTTGTCGGTCACCGGTGTCTGCCATGGCGGTTAAAGTGTTAAGAGGGTTTATGCATTTCGGTTTCCCATACAAACTTCCAACAACTATTATAAATGCATGATGTTGCTCTAGGTTGCCGGGCGGCGCGCGAGCACCCGTGCGCATGTCGCTGGCGTCGTCGCTGGTGCTGGTGTCCCGCGGCGGGGGGCGCGCGCGGGCCGCCCCCCCGCGCCCCCGCCGCGCCCCGCACACTTAGCCCTGGACCTTGTAAGGCGCCACGCCGCGCCCGCACGATAAGTACGCCTGTAATACTAACCTTAGGCGCAGCCGATGCGGACCGCTGAAACGTTCACGGTGCCTACAGTGTTTTGTTTCGATGTGATGTGCTGAAAGGTCGCGTCTTCGCCACTCTCATACTTAAGACCTGTTGTGCGCCACGCGTCCGCGCCCGCTCGATAAGTACGCCTGTCACTACCTTAGGCACAGCTGATGCGGACCGCAATAACGTTCACGGTGCCTACAGTGTTTTGTTTCAATGTTATGTGCTGAAAGATCGTGCCTTCGCCACTCTCATACTTAGACCTGGACCTTGTAAGAAGCCCACGCCGCGCCCGCTCGACAAGTACGCCTGACACTACTAACCGCCGATGCGGACCGCAATAACGTTCGCGGTGCCTAGTTGCCAGTGTTTTGTTTCGATGTGATGTGCTGAAGATCGCGCCCTCGTCACTATACCCGCTTTAATGCTTAGACTTAGACCTTGTGCTCTAAACGTGCGCGATTCGCTCGATTATTACGCCTTATACTGTCGACTCCTTAGGCACGCACGAACGTTCACAGTGCCTCACGAATTTACGATGTTGTATGTTATCGCTCAACGTAATCAATATACTACAAGCTTGTCTTGGACTGTAAAGACTAACCGGGGCCGCAGCTTTAACTGTATTGCTGAGCAAGCAAAATACGGAAGCAAAACATTATCAAGTGTAGCTTCAGCTCAGTAATACCCATTTGTTGTTGCTGGACAACAACAAATTGGGCCAACAACATAAATTGTTCTTTGTAGTCTTAAGGCTACGGCCCTTGAACGTCCATGCCTACGAGTATAATCAGATTTTCGATGGATGTTATCGCTCAACATCAGTGCCAAAGCTGTCTGCCTGTTTGCCTGCAGATATGCTTCATTTTGATACGAAATTACGTCTTGTTGATTATGTAATAATCTATCGAACGCCATATTTTTTGTGACACAGCTGTCGATCGTGTGAGAACGTTTACTAAATTTTAACGAGTTCATTTATTAAAGTGGAGCAATTCTGTAAGCACTTTCAGCGAGCTACAAGCTCAAATATAGGGCACTCTTAGAGCGCTCTCAGCGTTAGGGACATTGCCTCGAGCCGCAGCTACCTTCAAAAGTCGGCCGCTGTTGTCCGCGAATGACGTATTAGACGCCATAATTCGTACCTAGAAACGTGTGCTATATTCGACTAAGATTCCATACCTGTTGCACCAAATTACGAGTAATTACCGCCATACTTCAACTTCAGAATAAGGATAAATGGTATCCTTAATTTATTTTAAGTGTCTATTGTTAGGGTATTGTCTGTTAACATAGCTAATACTGATAAAAACATTGGACAGATTTGGTCATCTTTCTATGTGAACATAGTAAATATTCATGTGGATTGGTGTAAAAGTGAAAGACCAAAATCATTTATTTAAAAGTGCTTTTGAATCGTCCATACACTTTGCCTACTACCCATTTATGACGTCTTTTAGCTGTGGAGAAGAATGGGCGCAAGAAACTCCACAGCTTTATATAGAAGTAGCTCTAAAAACTTTTAGTTATATGCAAACTCCACGTAGGTAATTATTATACGTGACTCGTGAAAGTTTATTATCATCTTGTTGTCATTGTGTTATGTTATGGCAAAATCAAATTGTTATTCATGCATTATTTAGAGAGATAATATTTTTACAAAATATCTTTAATTTATTTAAATGTGCAATATTGAAGAGTTTTATTATAATTGTAATATTTAAACGAGATAGCTATTGGTGTCACCGATTATTATGCAGTTTTGTGGTGTGCAACGGTATAAAATAGTTACTACGTTGTCGTAATTCGTAAATAACTTACTGCTTTCGAAGAGAAGGAACTCGATCTCCGATTGATGCAATGTGGGATTCTGCATAGAGTATTGTTTACATTGCCATTGTAATTTGTTCTGATGATATTTGTCCGTACATAGGTAAAAGAGCCAAAGGATTCAAAATTGAGCACAAACGTGTGCAGGTTGTGAATATTCGTTAGTTGCTGTGTTGGTTATTACAAAATTTTATTGCATAATTTTGGCAAACTGTTAATTTCTGTTGTTGCCTGTCAGCGCACACAATATAATAAATATTTATTTACTAGTTCTAATTTGATTAAAAACTACTTTGTAACATGCCCTTTGCTTATCACTACGATATAAGTAGATCACCGTGTTCCTTGTCGATATGATTTGTGAATCTCATGGATATGTGATGATAGATTTTGGCTGCTTTTTTGAACTGAATATTGTAGTCAAGAGGTTTTATTTTTGTATATATAGCAATTTATTTTTATTTACGCTAAGACGAATCTCACCATATATATTTGTTTCCTTCCGGGCTGTTTGGAACTAATCTCGAAATACCCCCTTACTCAATACGACGTAAGATCTAAAAGACTTTTTCTCTAAAGGAATGAAACCCGAATGGACTTACTACCAAAAATAGCAGTATTCAAAATATACTATTGTCATAAGACTCAAGTTCAAATGAACCGAGTCTCATTGAAACTTATTCCCAAAACGTCTCATTTACAAAATACACTAAAATAGATACACATGTAAATATCAAAACACACGATTCTCATTATGACTAATTTTCAAAACGTCCTAGGTTCAAAATACACAAAATTTTTGATTCAGCAGGTTTGAGTGTAAAATTGCTGTTAGCAAAAGTGCCGGATTATGGATTAAGAAAGGCAAATTGGTATGGTTTGGTTTGTTTTGTTCGACATATTAAATTTGTACATCATACAAATAAGTTCTTTTTATTTTGAGTAGAATAGATAGAATAAAATCCCCTCTCACGAGAGGAAACCTGAGACCAGCAATGGTAAGGGCTTTCCTAAAATTAGTAATTTCTTCATTCCGTGTGTAACCCAGAACTTCCAAGTTTAAAAAAAACTGCCTTTTTTCGCCAAAACGCACGGCACCAGGTCTATTGAGAGTCAAAACTCATTAAGCTTTTATTTTGCTACCTAAAACTTAACCTTTTTTATGTTTATCTCTAAAGAGAGTATAATAAATGACGAAATTTTGTGTGTTTAGGGACTAAAACTGATTCTCAAAACGTCCTAACGTTTTGAGAATCAGTTTTTATGATAATCGAGTACTTTGATACTAGAATTTAGTGTATTTTGGGAATAAGTTTCAATGAGACTCGGTTCATTTGAAATTGAGTCTTATTGACAATTATAGTATATATTGAGAACCGCTCTTTTTGGTAGTAAGTCCATTCGGGTTTCACTCCTTATGAGAAAAGGTCTTTTAGATCTTAGGTTGTATTAAGTAATGGGTATTTCGAGATTAGTTCCAAACAGCCCAGAAGGATTTGTTTGTTTATGGTTCTTATTATTGTGGGGTGCGTACCTATTTACATAGAACCGTCCACATCCGCACCACCCCGCTGCTAATATCTGTCATAATAAAAAGCTATGGGTTTTTCGCTCCTAATGATTAATATATGGGCTCCGTCGTTGAATATCATATTCTAAAAAGACCATATATGTTTCTAAATTCATCATTCATTCATATCACACGGTTGTTTTTATTAGTGTGGTTGATCTGTTTAATAATGTTTTAATTATACACCTACTGTATGCTGCACATATCGTGGGAAGCAAAGATCTGTGAAAAGTTTTGTCATATTATCCTTTTTCGGGAAGTCGCTAAAAAATAGTTCACTCACTAGTTGACAGATTTCCATTCTGACTAGCCAAAACTAAAATCACTGACTAAACAACTCAATTCTATTTTTGACTAGTTAGGATGAAAATCTGTCAACTAGTGAGTGAACTATTTTTAGCGACCTTCCCGAAAAAGGATATCTATGGACATTAGAGGTTAGTCTAAATTATACCAATAGAGTACTGTTAATAGAATAGACAATATGTTTTGGGTTATAAACTAATAACTTTTATGCCATTTGTTGTTTGTTTGTTAGGTAAATACTGAAGTGTTAATATTATTAAATATGTATAATTTTAAGCCATTCAATGCCGTGAGCACAAAAGCGTCCAAAGCGTATTAATAACTATGAACTATGAATTACTCCAATGCCGCACAGCGGCGTCACAAATACAACTCTATTTCATGTTTTGTAAATATTATTTATTCATAGACCGAATGGCTGGGAGCTGGCTGTGGTTTAAATGTAAAAAATAATGTAACCCTTTTGCAATTTGCCAAGGACCTTTCGTTTATCTTCAGATGTTAAAGTAGAAATGTGTTTGTATAAATCTTTATTTGACATGTTCTCATAATCTTAATGTACAGTCGACCTTAGAAATAACTTAACACTTTAGTACTTTGTCACAGCAACTGGCTCGGAGAGATCGCGCTTGTGCAACCATTCATAAACGCAGTCCTCGGTTGCTTTGAAATGTTGCTAAAATGTTAAGCTGCTTCTAGGGCAGTCGACGCCGATCTGTTAGCGCGGCGTACAAACGTACGCCGGGTACAAACGGGTACAAACGCGTACAAACGGGGCGGCAATGAATGGACGACGATCACATTGTTTAGATTATATATCGTGAAACGGTGGAGTAAAGAGGATCGCTCTTTTGGACTGTCCGCTGACAAGTTTAATTTCCGTTCTCGGTTTAATCAGTATTTTTACCTCTTGACGATTATCTCGTTTGTTGCTTCGCTCCACTATTTTGGGATTCATTTGTGACGTGTGTTGTTATAACAAAACAATTATTGTTCCCCAATAAGCTTTTATCATTTTCATTATATTAATTATTGCACTCTCTCGTAGAACGGATTCTATTCAATAATGAATTTGTTGATTTCTCTTTACTTTTCGCCCAATATTTTGTATTTTTACCTTTTTTTTCAAGGTACATTGGTATAAATGATAAGATGTAAATTAAAATACTAATTATAATGATTTCACATCTTGTAAAATTATTAGTTGTAAAAGGCAAAATTTTGTAAAATTATTGAACTCCTTTACATGCTCATTAGTAATCAACAGTATTCTGTTAATAGATTGATCAATTGTTCACCTTAATTTATATTTACGTATCAAGAGCCAGAAGAATTTAATTCTAATGAAGTCCGGTCCGAAAACCGGCCTAGCAGCTAATATATAAAATATCATTAAATTGATGTTTTCAGTGGATTCTTGTCAAACGTTTGTTACTATATAGGTGTGTTGCGTAATTCCGATGAAAGTTTCACTAAAACGTTAATAAAATACATTTCGTTGTAAAGTGCAAGCATCAATAACTACTAAGTTTCAGTGTATGTGGCGTAATGTACGCTGATAAAAGACAAGCAAGCTTTTACAATAGACTTCTTCGAGCTTTACGCAATAGACCTACTGGTTAGGATTTAAATGTAAGATAATTAATATAATTAAGTAAAATAAAATATAACGATAGTTCTCTATCTGCATAAGAGAGTACTGATATTGTTATAACTATTATAGTAAGTTATATAATTTGATCAAAGGTATAAGCAAGTCCAAATTACATTCCATTGTATATGTTGTACATAATAAATAATAAAATAGTGTAATACTCTACTATCATGATTAGATCAGGTATTCAAGAGCTTTAAGAAGATTTAATTATATTATACAAAAAAATATTGCTCATCAACTTCTGTTTGAATTTTTCAGTATCCAATAATGTACCAATATATTTTTAAAAGATTATACACAACATTTCCAAGATTTCTGATAACCACTCCTTGCAATGTACGCTAACCAATGTAAGCTATATCGGTTTTCCGAGTACCTAGTAAGACTTGGTTCATGTTGTAATCAGCAGTCTTCAGATCTAGATTGAACCACGATTTCGTGTATTCGACCGGACCCGTACGGCTACTGAAATAAAAATTAATTGTTCCTTTTTTTTAAATATTAATATTTGTGATTTAAAAAGATGATAAAAGGTAAAACCACCAAAATATATATTTCCTTTAATGAGTAATTAAAATGGAGATAATAAGTGATAACTCACAATAATCAGAAAAAAAAGCATTTCAATTCTTAAATTTTTAAAGTAAAATGGGCAGCAAAAAACACGTATTTTGTACAACTGAGACTGCAAACAAGCACACAATCCGACCGATAGCAAGAGCTCTCTACAACTTTTGAAGCTTGTGTCCGATTTTAAGGCCTTAAATTTATTATGCCTCAAAGTCTTTTTACTTGATCTCATAGCCACAACTGGAAAGCAGCATTACTACTGCGGCAGCAATATGTATGAAGGACAGGACAGCAGACCGGTTCTCTGTGGAAACCTATCACTGGCTTAAAAATACAAACAATATGTGGCATACCATAGTGATTTTTTTCTATAAACATGTAAATATAATCTGTTCTTTGTCCTTTGTTCAGTAAATTGTCCTTTATTCAGTTAATTGACTGGTTTTACCTTTAGCTTGGGTAGAGCTTAAAATGTACACATGGATTAAAAAAATTATGTGTCCTTGATACCTATGTTGTTTTTTTAACTGTAACTATTAATTTATTATACTCACACACTTTGAATATTTATTAAGTTTCAATCACTTTCTACTCATACCAATCAGTAACTTAACTCTTACTCAGTGTTACACCTTCAATGTGTCTGACTATAATTAAGATAAGCATTGCATTTAAGTTTACTAAAATAGATATGTTGGAGGGTATAATTTTGTACATCTTGGTGTATGGGGTATTCCATAATTTATAAGCATGGTTTTACTTGCTCAATAAATATCTGTGACTCCCATTGGACCACCTGTCCATGGGTCATCTTATGATTATTTATTAAAAGTAGAAGCTTGTGTATTCAGGGTCAAAATAGATTACTATCCAAACCATTTATCATGGAAAGCCACTAAAGCACAATATCTCATATTCTATTATGGTGTTTCGGTGGGAGCCAGAGATGCTCAAAAGAATTTTTATGTATTCTAGCTCAATTACAATAAATATTTGTTTAGATAGTTAATATACTGTGGTAGCATATTAATATTCAGTATACTCTTTCTATTGCTTGTTTTCTGTATCTTTTGCCTGACAATATTGTAGGTTACATGTTTTCAAGTATTTCCTTTTTTGTGTAGTGCAACTTAGTGGTACATCTCAGATAAAATTGTAATAGCCGCAGAAAAAGATTGTCATATTAAATCCATGACAATATCATCTGGCAGCAATACTTTCATGACAGTCAAGTAGGATCTAATAGCAGTATTATGAATAAGCAATAAACATATATATTTTTTGTTTAGCTATAATGTAAAATGTTTATAAATAAAATATACTGTTGGTTGTAAAGAATGTTTTATTTAAAGCTGACAGTTAACCAATATTTAAAATATAACTTACTAGCATAGAAAATTAGCCCCTATAATACTTTGCCATTACTGATCTTTTTGTGTTAAAAGGTGTGTCTTAATTTTTTGTAAAAGCTCTTTTTTTACTGTGTCTGGTACCAGTGCTCGAGCTCTAGGAGTGACCCGTGTCACCAGTGTATCAAATGCTACATTATTAGCTTCATTGTCTTTCACTGCATCTCTACAAAGCATCCTAACTTGGTCTCGCCAACCACATTCTATTAGACGCCTTCTCAATAGCTCCTTGAATCTGAAACAAATATTTACACTTAGCTTCATTAATATTAGTGTGTAGATAAAAGAGCACTAACAAAACAAAGTTTAGATCTTTGCATTTTATTATTTATCAAATAAATCGTTTTTCACAGCACAACATTTAGTCTACAAAATAACTGTTAGGTAAGTACTGTTCTTAGGATTTACTCAGAACCTCTTTTATTATCCCTGACCGTTGCTAGTGGACGCCTTTTGGATGAGATTGAAAAAGTTTTGTTTGATGATTGGTTGACTCTACGCTCTCCCTGGCATAAAACTCCTATAAATCAGAATATAAGATTACTAACCTTTCCCGATCACCACTAAGAATCAATCGTTGATGAGCAATTGTATTATTCACTGTCATTTTGCAGAAAATACTTTTGTGACCCGTTGTTTCGTGTGTACTTATATTACAACGGAATTAAGTAAGTATCACGTTCTAATTCATAAATAAATAGTAAAACGTGATGGTGTAACATAAATTTTCCCAGTAATAAACAGGTAATCAAAAACAAAAACCAACAAACAGATGTAGAGAGAAGAGCATATATATGTACCTATCCATATATTTCTCTATGTACCTATCTCAACTCAAATCTCAAATGGCAGGCAGGCACCATGGCAGAGAGCATTTGCAATTTTGTCAAATTGACAGTGACACACACCCATTATATTTTTTTTTATATATATTTTGTTCCGTGAAGGAACAGGCCGTCAAAGACCATACTGCCTAGTCATCAGTTTTTTAATTTCTTTTTTTCCCTTGATGATAATGAGTGGTGATTAAGATGATGAATGATAAATGATGTTCCCCCAAACCCCTTGAGTCTTCAGTAAAAATGTGGGACTTTACTGAGGTCTCACACGGACTTTTTGAGAGAATTTGAAAAGTGATGTTGCACTGTTTTGTTTCATTTGCCAACACTCATGCACGTTCACAAACACTTCGCTGCCCTATTATTGCTTTGTACTAACTCCACTTTTTAGGTATTTTGAGTTTTTTGTACCATGCTGATGAAGTAATTTTTCTGTACTATAACCACCGATCGGATCGTAAAATATTTGTATAGTTACTGAGATACGCAATATGATATTGTACTACGTCCAGGTATTTCCAGGTGTTGAAGAGATGTGATAAGTATTGAAATGTACTAAATCCATAAACAGTTTATTTTGAATCTGATGGTACAAAGCTATATTAGGAAACTTTGTAACTTGCTTTGTTCTATATCCAACCAAGTGAATTTTATGAGGAAGCCAATTAAAGATGACTTTAGCAGAATGGACGAAGTAACATGCGTGGTAGCGTAAAAAAAAACAAAGCTTCCGCTTCCCTTGAGTTGAGAGGAATGTCGAGTCGAATGGCGTTGTTTTATGTGGTAGGGTTTTATGAGACGGACGTGTTTTTTGATTTGATTTGGTTCCTTCACCATAGAGAACACTTCAGATGAAAAAAATGGTGAGTGTTTACTAAAAAGCTTAACCATGTTACTAAATTTATTAGGTAAGTAGTTACGTTAGTAATGGGCGATTTTCCGAGATCAAAAAAAAAAAATTGGTTCGTAAATGACTTCATAGACGGCGCTTAGCATAGATTAGTATGGCGCATGGTAAAAGGCGAGTTCATGAAGAGCACGTGTATGGCTGCGTAATATTTATTCTATTCCAAAATAGAAATAGGTTCTGGATGTCCTGAATATAAATAGGTAAGTACTTACTATGTTTTTATTCTTTTGGTAGACAAGTAAAAGTGTAGAATTTATTACAGCCCATAAGTAGGTACGGCTTTCATAAAACGACATCTATCGAGTGTTTTTGTACTAATTTTTACTTTTTAATTTGGGCTGTCAGAAAATCGCCCATTGGCATTGGTTGCTGTGAAAATCATCTGAAACTACTTCTAAGTATTTGTTTTGTTTCAGAAATTATTGAAAATACTCCACCAAGTAGCCCCAAACCCAAAAGGAAAAGTACCTACTCGTAAGTTGCATAAAATTTGTAAGCAATATAATATAACATCCAACTAGTTAGTAATCTATAAATCTATTTTATTAATAAGGTGCCACATTGTCAAGTAGATACCTACAGCACTACATACAATAATATTAATTAATGTCAAAGATTGTATAAGCAATAGGGTAAACCACCTTATTTTAATAATGTTAAAATTGTTTTAAACTTAATTAAAAATTTTTTTGATAGGTATTAAAATTATAATGATACTTCATTAACATGGTGTTTTACCCTATTGGAAAAATAATTTCAATTATAAAACAATATTATTATCATAATATAATTATATCTTAATATCTATTGCAATAAAACAATATTTGACATTAATTAATTTTATTGTAGGTTAGTGCTCTATTTCTTTATTTATGTGAATATTCTTTTAATTGGTTTATTGTCAAAACGATTTAAAAATTGATTTTCTGGCTAACTTTGATTATATTGAACTGAAGTGAGTAAGTTTAATCATACACATAAGTACCTACCTACCTATCTTTATTTAATGATATTTCCTAATTTTTGTGGTGTTGGTTTGGTTGCATGGAACTCGAATTATTTAAATGAGTTCTGCTAAGTAATGTTTATGTATAAAATAGTTTTATTAAGTATATAAACATTTAGCAGAACTCATTAAATATTTTTTTAACCGGTTTTTAAATTTATGTTTTTACCTAGGTACATAGAAATGTGATTTTCTTAGGTGTTAGTGGGCGTGACAATAAAAGGTTTCTGCTTGTATCAATTGCTCTCAAATCACTTAATGAAATTATAAGCATGGACCATGCTTCAACCTCCTCACATGATTACCTAACCATTAACTAAGGCCACCTACAGCTACTATTTATAATTTACTGTCTTAGCTATGCTGACCAAAGTACTATTTAATTAATAAGTATTCATTCCTCATTATTGCTTGCCATAGTTACTAAATGGGTACAATCAAAAGTCGCCACTACTAACTACACAAAAGTACGATCAATTAAGCAATGCGCACTTATAAAATAACGTAGACATCTTTAGGTCAGCATAGCTGATCCGGTTATTTAAAATAACATACAAGACTTAATTTTATTCAGAAATATTTTGTACTTTGCTTATGTGTTAATTTAAAATTTTAATGGTCAACTTTTTGGTCTTGTACCCTGTTACTTTTTAAAAATAAGTTTGCAAATTTTTTGACATAATATTTTAAAAGTACTTTTATTTTTGGTAAGTAACTATTATGTTTGTAAATTTTTGTAGTAAGTAATTCTTTGACAGAATTATACTAAAAAACGACATATTATCTCGTTTGTTTTAAAATAAAACATGTCTCATTTAAAATGTGTTTAATTGATATTCTCCAATCAGTCCTTTAATTTTATACATATAACATGTACTTGGTACTGAAATTATTTACTCTGAGGTAATACTATATTTAATATTGCTTTGTACTAAGTATGGATATAGAACACAACAATAGTAAACAATTTAAAGTACAAAACAATATTGTAACAGGTTTGCTAATTTTGGACTACATAGTACAATTGTCATATACATTTTATTTCATTATTATTATTAAATATGTTCAAAAACAAGTGTAATTTACATGGAATATCTCCTCAAAAACCTGTCTAGCAAATGGAGCATAATAAACTTCAGAATAGTATTACTTAGGAAGTATGATTTTTCAAAACTTTGGATGTCGATAACTCGAAACTAGGGTGAGTGGAGTTGGTACAGAGCAAAAATAGGGCAGCGACTTAACGGTTAATAATCCATTATTATTTCACATTAATGTTCGAAAAAACACAAATTTTAGAAAATAAAACAAAACTGCAGACATGACGCTTCACTTTCCCGCCAAGAAGTCCTGACACACACCCATATTTACTCTGATTTTTGGTTTATGGACTAAAGTGACAGCTGGCGGCGCACTTTATTTTTTTTAATGTTGTAACTGAAGAGCGAAGTGTTGTGACGCGAGTGATTTTACTGATTAAATTGAATTATTGAGTCATCGACTTGGCTATAAATAAGTATTTAACAAAATGTTATTAAAAAGTACAGGTAATTCGCAAGTTTACGTGATTTGTAGACTTTTTTAATGAATCCGCGTACAAAGAAAGAAACCACAGAATACCTACACGAGTGACGCGCACTACGACCCTTGTTGATGACAAAGTGTAGTATACGTCAATGGGCGACTTTCTGACAGCCCAAATTAAAAAATAAAAATTAGTTCAAAAATACTTGATAGATGGCGTTTTATGAAAGCCGACCCGTTCCTACCGAAGGGCTGTAATAAATTCTACACTTTTGTTAGTCTATCAAAAAAATAAAAAAATAGTACTTACAAATTTTTATTCAGGATCTCCAGGACCTATTTCTATTTTGGAATGGAATAAATATTACGTAGCCATACACGTGTTCTTCATGGACCCGCCTTTTACTAAGCGCCATACTAATCTATGCTAAGCGCCATCTATGAAGTCATTTACGAACTAATTTTTTTTTTTTTTTGATCTCCGAAAATCGCCCACTGTCCTCATTTCATCACGCGATTGGTTGTACGTATTTCTTGCGCTCTTATGGTTGGTTGTTTTTTTGTTTTGTTATATTTTTCACTGTACTTTGATAATTAGATTACATACCGAACTGACATTTAGTAAGTTACTAACTGTTACCTTTTTGACAATTGAAGTATGGTGCCTGTCAAAAACGCTATTTTATTACGTTACATACCAACTGATACTTTTAGTAAGTTACTAACTGTAACCCTAACGACATTTTATGTATGGTGGCTGTCAAAAACACTAATGTAAACTACTTTTAGCGATATTGTACAGTTTGAATTTCTAACCTAGGGTGCGGTACAATGGGTAATATGCTAAATTACCTTTTTCCGAAAGTTTTTAAATTAAATGAGTAGGTAAATGGAAAAATAAATAAAAGTCAAGCTTCTTAATCACTATTTATTTCTGAATAATCACTGTTGCTTTCGCTGATGACCAAATCGCTTACATTTATTATAAATTCATCTGTTACATCGCTGCTTATAAACGAAAGGGCCACAAATCAAAATTAGGAAATTTACAGGAGAGCACTTTGAAAATTTTCGTTCAATTTTTTGTTTGTTTTTTGGCACTCCTACTTTCAATGCTTTTGTGTCATGTATCATTTGAACAGTTATTTAAGTCCCTACCTCTTGTTTATTTTAACTTTGTCGTAACTATAACCCAAAAATGACTAGCAGCACATAAGTCTCTTTAGCATATAAAATATTTCTCATAACCAAATTAATATTTTGAATAAAAGGCCACAAGGAGAAAAAATAAAAAATGTTTTATTTAAAATTTTCATTACAGTCTTGTTGGATAAAAACAATCTTATAATAAAAAATAGAACATACAAAAACCTTTCTTTCGCTCATGGCCATTTTTTTAAATAATCATCATTTCAGATAAATCTTAACTTTTTATAACAAAAATAGTGTTTTGGCACCATACATAATAAGTGATAAACAAAAATAAATGCTTCTAAATCCTCAACCGGTATACATTCACACTAATAAAAGTGTAGGTAACCAAATAATTATAGCTTTCTATGCAATCATGATAATATTATATGGATAAATAAAAATTCTTCGTACTACAATACTCACGTGTACTTATTACTTTTTTATAGGCGGTTGCTAAATAATTACTAAATAACAGTTTCAACCATTAATGCATGTATGTGTTATAAAATCAGTCTGTGTCAAAGGCAACTATGTATTCGTAATACTTTGGTATCACACTTTTTCCTATTAGTTTAAGAATACCCTGTGTTTTTGTTTCAGGAACTTTCAGTTTCTGTGCATATAATTTTTTGAGTGTCGTGGTTGCTACAGTGTTAGACTTAGCTTGTCTTCTGGTTAAAGTAGCCACTGACTTAAACTCTGCGTCGTCGTAAGAAGTCTTGGCTGGCTGGCTGAGTGTCGATGCTGGTTGGCTGAGCATCGACGCTGGGTGGCTTGGGTATCGATACAGGCTGACTGAGTGTCGACACTAGCTAGCTGAGCTTCAACGCTGTGTGGCTGCGTATCGACACTGGCTGGCTGAGTGTCGATGCTGGCTGGCTGAGCATCGACGCTGGATGGCTGGGTATCGACACTGGCTGCCTGAGTGTCGATGCTGGCTGGCTGAGCATCGACGCTGGGTGGCTGGGTATCGACATTGGCTAACTGAATATCTATAGACATCCTGCATGACTGCTTGTCAAAGCTGAGATACGGAAGCACCGTATTAATATTGCCTGGAAAAAAGAAGAAAAATGATTAACTAAATTATTTATATACTTACACCAAATTTTTATCTTATAAATAACGTAAAATAAGATCTAAATTTAACGTTGTTACTTACCTGAGCTCAATAAATGCATATTACAAGATCTAGAAGTCCTATAATTTGGTAAAAATCATGTGATTTAATCGACCTTGTCGAATCAGTGTCTAAATCTGACTCATCTGATGACTGGTAGTCAGGATCTTTTACGCTATCGTCTGATGAAAAAGGATGCTTTTTCATCAGACGATAGCGTTTGTACCCAGCGTCGATGCTCATCCAGCCAGCATCGACACTCAGGCAGCCAGTGTCGATACCCAGCCACCCAGCGTCGATGCTCAGCCAGCCAGCATCGACACTCAGCCAGCCA
The DNA here is from genome assembly GCA_963921215.1 of Scoparia ambigualis. Lineage (NCBI taxonomy): Eukaryota > Metazoa > Arthropoda > Insecta > Lepidoptera > Crambidae > Scoparia > Scoparia ambigualis. The sequence goes on from OY992505.1 coordinate 18,745,208, forward strand.
GTGTTGATACATACTGAAGATGTTCAGTACTAGAGTCATGTGAATCTGAGCTACTCTCTTCAACAACTTTGTTTGGTTTGTTAGGACACACCGTGTCTTTTTCACTTGTGTCATCAAATGAGATATCGAGATCAAAGCCTATCTGACTATCTGGTATGGAATTAGTATCAACACCTACTGACTTACAAACGAATTTAACTATTAAACTTACTTTTAAACGAATCATCGTGTAAGTCAGTAGGTGTTGGTTCGCAGTTTAATAAAGACTGAGAATCATGCTCCTGTAAATGAATGGGTGAATTTTCGCTTTCCTTCAGTATAGGTAAACCTAGGTCTGGCTCTTGTTTTCGTGGATGGGTGGAATTGTTGGTTTCAGGTAGAACCATGTTTAAATATCTACTTGCTCTGCTGCTTATTCTGCAAGTGAAAAAAATATTCTCAGGTGACGTCATAATAGCGCGCCGCATCAAGTGACGGTTGATCGCAACCCCTGTCAGTCCCCATATTCAACGAAGCGGACATCATAAAGCAAAGTATTTTTTTACTTAACAGCAATCCCAAGTATGAAAGCCTTTTGTCTTAAAAGAAAACTTCGCAAGCACAAAAATGTTATAAGCAGAACAGACGTTACACAGAAACAACTCCTAAGATTATTACAATAATAACATAATAGGCATTTTTTTGATACTACACGGACACTTGTCAAAACATGGCACCTTTGTTTTAAAAATAATTGTGTACTTGATTTTTATTGGCGAAACGGACACATTCACAAATGTGGCCCTGTTGCCAAAAAAATTCACTCGTGCACAAGTAACTTTTCGCGATGTTGGGTCTCAACTAAAAAGATGGCCGCTTTGCTCTGAACTTAGTCATTATGTCCGAAAATGCTAAAAGGGCGCATTCTTATATCTGTGATTAAGAGGCTGATTTTGACGGGTATCTTTGTGAAATATGAAAATATGGGTGATTCTGGCCACATTTTTATAGTAAAAGCGATTTTGGACAATTTCGATTTGTGGCCCTTTCGTTTATAAGCAGCGACATCATCAATAAGGTGGTCAAGTTGCATCATTTTACTCTCTTCTTTTATGACATGATCGATACAGCTCGACCACCTTTGCGGTGTCACCAACTGTAACCCGTCACTAAACAATTCTTCAATTTCGGCCATTTTAAAACTTTTGTTGTGTCTTGCGACATGCCCCTTTACCTGTGCCCAGACTAATTCGATTGGATTTAATTCGCAGTGGTAAGGGGGCAGTCTTAAGTTGGTGACACCGTACTCGGCAGCGAGCTCATCAACTACATTTTTTTTTAAATTAGTTTTTACTTTTTTAACGATTTCCAGTAATTCTGCTTTAATCATTGTCTCTTCGAAACTTAAATTCTTTGAAATCAGCCACTCTTGGATTTGCCTTTTACGCCACCTAGAATCAGCCAAATAGGTGCAGCCATTCTGAAGTGATGCGCGCACAAACGTTCGGGCCAATTGATTTTTATTATTATTAATATAGTACAATGTACACACGCCTTCAAATCATTGCTTGAGTCGGCAACTGACGACTTTTAGATGCCAGTCGCCTACACCACACCCACAGATATAGATTTACAAAGATAACGTAAATGCATGTACTTCGCGTGTCCGAACCCCGACAAAGCGTCAAGGTTGGTCGACGCTAACTTCAGTCCGCGCGCGTCTGCTGTTATTTTAAACGGTGTGTGGTCACTGCATCATTCGATTAATTTTCATTTACAAGTATTTTGGCACAAATTTTATCAAATAAAACCGAATAAAACACAATGAAATTAATTTGAACTGAAGATTCTGAAAACTATTTTTCTGAAATTATTAGTAAAGTGATAACTGGGTTTAAAAAAAAACAAAAATCAAAATTTCTTTATTTAGTAACCTTAAAATAAGCATTTTGAAACGTCATCATTTAATTTTACTTCTATGGATGGATGAATAGGCATAGGAAGCCACCCACCCACCCCATTTTAGTTATGTTTCCTAATTAAGTAGCTACAATATCAAGATAACACAGGTCTTTTTTTTTTTTATACTAAGCCCGGCAAATGACCTCACTCCACCTGATGTTAAGTGGAAATGAGGTCCAGGCGCGAGGACAACTGGTGCAGCGTAAGAGACGTAGCATCAGTCATCCTCACTCTGCCGGCCCACAAAGTGCTTCTTCACGCCTCGTTTGAAGGACCCTATGTCATAGGTAGGAGGGAATACGTGTGCTGGTAGACTATTCCATCTTTTGGAAGTGCGGCAAAGAAACGAGTCACCAAATTTCTTTGTGCGAGATGGAATGTTAGAGACTGTAAATTGGTGACTCCGGAGAGCAGCACGCGTACTCCTATGGAGGAAGGGAGAAGGAGGGATGAGGTCAAAGAGTTCTTCAGAGCACTCGCCATGGTATAAACGGTAAAAGACGCTGAGTGACGCAATATCTCTACGCAATTGCAAAGGCTAGAGAGTTTTAGTGACCTCTGCATTACCGATAATGCGCACAGCGCGGCGCTGCAATCTGTCCAAGGCATCGAGAAGGTACTTTGCGGAGCCGTCCCAAAGGTGAGAGCAATACTCCACGCAAGACCGCACCTGTGTCTTGTATAATAAACACAACTGATCAGGCGTACAGAATCGCCGCACCTTGTTCAGGACACCGAGTTTACGTGAGGCATTTTTAATCACGGTTTCGATGTAGTCCTTTTGGTTCAGATCGCAGCGGATATCCGCTCTGCAGGCCTAGAGATGTACCCTGAAGAGAGGGAAGGGGAAGGAATGGCGACTTTTTCGCTGTGAACGCGCACACCTGTGTTTTCTGGGCATTGAACTCCACCAGATTATCGGAGCCCCATTTAGAAATGAGGTCCAACACCCGATCGAGCTCAATGACAAGATTTGCTCGCTTCATTTCGGTGTCTACCCGCCCAGCCGTTGGGTGCCCGTTATATCCCCCATGCACTGTGCTATCATCTGCATAGCAATGAATGTTTCCAAGAGGAAGCATGTCATTGATATGCAGAAGGAACAGCGTGGGGGATAGAACGGAGCCTTGAGGAACACCAGCGTTCACTGACATGAACCGCGAAGCGCATCCATCCAAAAGGACACGGATTCTACGCTCATGCAGGAAGCTGGCAATCCAGGTACAGAACTGAGCGGGCAAACCGTATGCCGGGAGCTTGGAGAGAAGAGCTTTGTGCCAGACCCGATCAAAAGCCTTGGCTATGTCAAGGCTAACTGCCAGTGACTCGCCACGCTTGTCAATAGCCTCACCCCAGAGATGTGTGACGTACGCTAGAAGATCACCCGTTGACCGTTTTGGCCGAAGTTCGAGTGTTTTGCATTTACAAATAAGCGAAATTGAACCAACAATTGAACTTCGTTTGAGTAAGGGTACAACACTATTTTTTATTTGCCGTTAAGTGGTATCATTACTAATGTCCCTAAATTAAAACAAAAAGGGAAGATACGGCATTAGCGTTCCGTGAGTGAGCCGCCAATGTCACTTAATCTAAGCTAATGTCACTTTAGTCCATCTAATTAAAAATCAGAGTATAGTAAGGCTGGCCTCACCTCAGAACCATAACTAATATTGTTCTGAGGGCCTCACACAGCCGGGCACCTTGACTCACACATTCTTAAAAATTCAGATTGATCAGTAGTCTTGTGATTCCCGGCACATGCAAACGTCTCCGGGACGTTAACCGCTTGCTCTTGCTGTGTCAACACCAGAGTTGCCATTTTTTTTTGCTGTTCCTACCAATAGGCGATTTTCTGACAGCCCAAATTAAAAGGTAAAAATTAGTTCAAAAACACCCGATAGATGTCGTTTTATAAAAGCCGGCCACCAGCCGTACCTACCTAAGGGCTGTAATAAATTCTACACTTTTACTTGTCTACCAAAAGAATAAAAAAATAGTAAGTCCTTACCTATTTATATTCAGGACATCCAGAACCTATTTCTATTTTGGAATAGAATAAATATTACGCAGCCATACACGTGCTCTTCATGAACCCGCCTTTTACCATGCGCCATACTAATCTATGCTAAGCGCCATCTATGAAGTCATTTACGAACCAATATTTTTTTTTTGATCTCGGAAAATCGCCCATTGACGACCTTTGAGGTCGATTGGTTAGCGCGCCGGTTCGTCTCCATCTCTAAGTCCCGGGTTTAATTCCCGGTCTGAAAACTGTTTTTCTTAATTGATTTCGGGTCTGGATGTTTTTTTATGTTTATGTTTATTATCCATTATCTAGTTTAACCACATGAACGAGTTTCAATAGAAGCTTAGACTCTGACCAACGAACGGGACGCGGTCTATTTTTAAAAGTTTTATTATGGCAATAATTTTAAGATAAAGGTATGTTTTGTGTACTTGAATTTATCATTTTGATACTTAACTTATTTTCTTTTATTGTTCTCGTCTATTATTTTACATTTTACTTTGAACAACTAATACGATCGTAAATTATTCTAGGTTAATTCTGTATACTTCCTTTTTTCTTTCATTAAAAATTAACTCATTGAGTTACTTAATACGTAATGTACTACGTACTAGAGGAGCTATCCCAAGCAAATGACTTGTTCTATTTTTTTAAAAGTTAAAACAAAAGCGCGCTGCAGTGCTAAAATAATAATTTATCGTCTTTCTGAACAATCCAAACATACAGCGCTAGACCGCTTCTTTTCTTGCGACCAAAAGGTCTAAGCTGTTTATAAAAATGCACCAAAACCGCTATAAATACTTACCTTTATATTTTTTAAGAATTAAAGTACATCGTAAAAGAAATTCATGGGTTGTAAATAAGGAAAATTAAACACTATTAAAGCAAGGTATTGTAGAGTTTATACCATGTTAGGGCGCTGGCTGGTTTTACTTTAATAGTAATGTATAAAAATTGGTTGCCTGTAAAGTCGGTATACGGGCGAAAGTTTTACGTGACAACGACTTTGAGTGGTAAAATAATTTTAATGTGAATATTCATTCGTATAGTAGGAAGAAGGATGAAATAATAGTAACAATTTAAAACATTTATTTAAACAAAGAATTATATTTAAAACATAGTTGAGTGGGAGAGAGACGCAAGGCATTCGGCGGGCCTCTCTCTCGTTCGGTGACTCATCGTAACGTTACCGAGCGTTACACTTTTTCATAAGTGACTCCCAGCCGCAACCTAATTTAAGACGTTGTCACGTCAAAAACGTAATTTGAATTGACAAGATGTCAAAACGGGAATTGAGGAGAACGATCGGAAGTGCCAACATGGGTAGACTTGACCATGTTATTTTTATATTGTAAATATGTAATTCTAAAATGTATATAAAAGTATACGAGTTCATTTATTGTAGTTATTTAGAATTACATATTTACAATATAAAAATAACATGGTCAAGTCTACCCATGTTGGCACTTCCGATCGTTCTCCTCAATTCCCGTTTTGACATCTTGTCAATTCAAATTACGTTTTTTGACGTGACAACGTCTTAAATTAGGTTGCGGCTGGGAGTCACTTATGAAAAAGTGTAACGCTCGGTAACGTTACGATGAGTCACCGAACGAGAGAGAGGCCCGCCGAATGCCTTGCGTCTCTCTCCCACTCAACTATGTTTTAAATATAATTCTTTGTTTAAATAAATGTTTTAAATTGTTACTATTATTTCATCCTTCTTCCTACTATACGAATGAATATTCACATTAAAATTATTTTACCACTCAAAGTCGTTTTATACATTACTATTAAAGTAAAACCAGCCAGCGCCCTAACATGGTATAAACTCTACATTCCTCCCGACCTGGGGAAAAAAAAATTTTTTTTTAAACAATTTTTTTTCCAACTTTTTTTATTTACATTTCTACCCATTTCTATACATCACTACACATCCTAGCGGAAACGGGAAAAATAATACATACAAGAATGATTCAACCTAAACCCGACTTGGATTTAGCTATTCGAAGAATTAAACTTCGAAGAACTTGGCACATATAAACCCGTCAAAACTATATACCTATTTCGAATCATCCTCTAAATTACAAACTAACACGACTCATATACATCACCCTTAACCAAAATTTCATAACTAACTTTATCAATCTGCATGTCAAAATATTTCATGTTAATGCAGAGAAAAATTCCAACTTTCTAAGGGTGTGATAGTCGTTCTTAAACTTAAGCTTTATAGCAAGACTCAAAGCAGATACTATCAACTTATCAATAGGAAAAAATATTCTACACCATTATATTTAAAACTCTCAAGAATTCAAGAGGCTCAAGTACAAGGTAAGAAATAGAATCCCCAAAAACATGTCAACTATCCCACGTTATGACTTGATACTCAACAATACAATATTCCCTCATAATCTATAGAATTAGGGAATTATTGATTAAACTTTAAGGCAAAAGATAATCCCTCTATTTCCAATCCATTACTTAGGTAGAACTTCTACTAAGTAATTCCGAATGCTTATGAGAATAGTCACTCTATTCTACACCAGAAATTGCTTATCTTGAGAGAAATTTATTAACTCACTACAAACTATTAAAATAACAAACTAGGTATTAATTAACCCTATACTACTATTACACTACTTCTATAAATCAAATAACCTACAACATCATACTCCTCCATACTACTAACTCCTTAACCCTTCATAAACTAATGCTATAAATACTCAACCCTTTATCTGCATACTACATACTGCTAACTCCTAAACCTTCATCAACTATGCTATAAATACTCAATCCTTTAACCCTCAGTAATAATAACACACCATTTACAAACCAGATACTAACCCTATATCCCATCACTTATGTGTGTGAAACCCAAATCAGGAATCCATGACAAATAGCTTATTGCCTAATCATGTTACACCAAATAATAGAATTAGTCGACTAGATCTACCAATCTAATTCTACTTAACCCTTACATCTCATTACCTTCCTCAAATATTTACTTTACCAGCATTCAACATTACATATACGTTAATAAACCTATCTCACGTTTTTTAACAATATTTCCTTTCTAATTATATCAAACTACTACTTATTATTTGTATTTGGGCCTCTTTTTCAAACATCAATGCTCAAGGACCTGTTTTTCATACATCAATGCTCCCTGCCATCATTAGTTTATCTAAAATACGTTATTCTTATTTCCCTCGTTCATTATGAAACATTAAAACACATATTAGTAAATAACAATGACAACATATAACTTAAAATTAACCTACTAAAGCCTTCCCTTTATACACAAACCTATTATATTTTACAAACATACATACACAACAATGTCTACAAACACACATCATCGTGACATGAAATGCTTTAGGCTAGACGAACACCTGGCGCAACTCGAGGTAGAACTTGAAAAGGTTAAATGGCATGTTCTGGGGTTATGTGAAGTCCGAAGAGAGGGAGAGGACACCATAACCCTAGAATCCGGACATGTCATGTACTACCGCGAGGGCGACCATATCTCCCAAGGTGGCATTGGGTTCCTGATCCACAAGTCCCTCGCCGACAACGTCACTGAAGTATCCAGTGTGTCGAACAGGGTAGCATACCTGGTACTTAAACTCACCGAGAGGTATTCCCTCAAGGTGGTTCAAGTGTATGCACCGACCTCGTCACACTCGGATGATGAAGTGGAGTTTGTCCTGGATGACATTGCTAAAGCCTTACACACCACCACTAAGGCACACTTTAACATTGTCATGGGGGACTTCAACGCCAAAGTAGGATTACAGACTTGCAGCGAATCATCGGTAGGGCCACACGGATTTGGTAGTAGGAATCACAGGGGGCAAATGCTGGTCAACTTCCTAGAGCGGGAAGGACTCTTTTTGATGAATTCTTTCTTCAAAAAGAGGCCACAGCGAAAGTGGACTTGGCGAAGCCCCGACGCTGTGACGAAAAACGAGATAGACTTCATTATAGCGGATAAGAAGCATATATTCAGAGATGTTTCAGTGATCAATAGGTTTAATACCGGCAGCGATCACCGAATGGTACGAGGCACTCTGAATATCAATTTTAAGCTAGAACGCGTCCGCTTGATGAAGTCTAAGCTCCGACCAAACTTACTCCAAACCGCTGTGAACTCAGAGAAGTTCCAACTTCAGCTCGAAAATCGATTCGCTGCCTTGGAAACTACCGATGACGTAGATCAGGACCTACACAATGTGGTAAACATCCTCAGGGAAGAGGGCACGAAATTTTGCTCGGTAAGGCGTACGGGCAGAAAGTCTAAGTACTCGGACGAGACTCTCCGGCTAATGGAAAAGCGACGCCAGACACCACTCACCCCTACTACGCTGTCAGAACACACGGCTCTTAACAAGTGCATTGCTAAGCGCATACGCTACGACCTCCGTCGCTCCAATACGCTTCGTATTGAACGAGCAATTGAGCAAAATCGGGGGTCCAAAGTGTTTGTGCAGCAACTTGGTAGGAGCCATCTGACGCAGCTCACGACATCTAGGGGTGATACCGTCGTTTCCAAGCCGGAAATTCTGGCTGAGATCGAAGACTTTTATGGCCGATTGTACGCCTCGCAAGTTTCGTGTCCGGGATCCAGTAATGAGGATGTTAGAGCCACATTAACCCGCCACTACACCGAAGATCTCCCAGAGATCAGCCTAGACGAAATCGAAGTGGCTCTGAGACAGTTAAAAAATGGAAAAGCCCCAGGGGAAGACGGAATCACGTCGGAACTCCTAAAGGCAGGTAGTTCACCAGTCCTGAGGGAGGTCCAACGTGTTTTTCAATCCGTCCTGGACCATGGGAGAACTCCAAAGGCATGGAGCAAAAGTGTGGTTATCATGTTTTTCAAGAAGGGCAATAAAGCTTTATTGAAAAACTACAGACCGATTTCACTCTTGAGCCATGTCTACAAACTGTTTTCCAGAGTTATTTCGAACCGTCTTGCGCGAAGACTTGATGAGTTCCAAACCCCAGAGCAGGCTGGGTTTCGCAGAGGATTTGGCACCATAGACCACATTCACACAATGCGACAGATTATACAGAAGTCCGAAGAGTATAATCAGCCATTGTGCCTAGCGTTTGTGGACTATGAGAAAGCCTTTGACTCTGTTGAAACCTGGGCTGTTCTGCAATCTCTGCAGCGATGCCAGGTTGATTGGCGATACATCGAAGTGTTGAGATGCCTATACGATGATGCCACTATGTCTGTCCAAGTCCAGAACCAGCAGTCTAAACCTATCCAGCTGCGCCGCGGAGTAAGACAAGGAGATGTCATATCTCCCAAATTGTTTACGAGCGCGCTGGAAGATCTGTTTAAGACGCTGAGTTGGAATGGAATGGGCATTAACATCAATGGCGAGTATATCTCACACTTGCGATTTGCTGACGATATCGTCATATTGGCAGAATCGTTGCAGGATTTACAGCAGATGCTGAACAGTCTTGCTGATTCCTCACGACGGATTGGCCTGGGCATGAACTTAGATAAAACAAAGATCATGATTAATGATCGTATTACCCCAGAGCCAATCACCGTTGCCGGAATGCCTCTCGAAGTTGTGCAGGAGTATGTCTACCTCGGGCAGACGCTGCGGTTAGGTAGACACAACTTCGAGAGAGAGCTAAACCGGAGAATACAGCTGGGCTGGGCTGCGTTTGGGAAACTTCGTCAAGTCTTCTCGTCCTCCATCCCTCAATGTCTGAAAACGAAAGTTTTCAACCAGTGTGTCCTACCTGTTATGACCTATGCTGCTGAAACGTGGACGCTGACAGTGGGGCTGGTCCACACGCTGAAAGTCGCTCAGCGCGCTATGGAGAGAGCTATGCTCGGAATTTCCTTGAGAGATCGAATCCGGAATGATGTTATTCGTCAGAAAACTAAGGTGTTCGACATAGCTCAAAGGATTAGCAAACTGAAGTGGCAGTGGGCCGGCCATGTTTGCCGAAGAACCGACAACCGTTGGAGCAAACGGATACTGGAGTGGAGACCGCGTTTAGGCAAGCGTAGTGTAGGACGCCCTCCGGCGAGATGGAGCGACGATCTACGGAGTGTAGCTGGCAAAAACTGGATGAGAAGAGCCGAAGACCGGGCTCAGTGGCGCGTCTTGGGAGAGACCTACGTCCAGCAGTGGACTGATATAGGTTGATGATGATGATGATGATGAAACACTATTAAAGCAAGGTATTGTAGAGTTTATACCATGTTAGGGCGCTGGCTGGTTTTACTTTAATAGTAATGTATAAAAAACGTAATTTGAATTGACAAGATGTCAAAACGGGAATTGAGGAGAACGATCGGAAGTGCCAACATGGGTAGACTTGACCATGTTATTTTTATATTGTAAATATATAATTCTAAAATGTATATAAAAGTATACGAGTTCATTTATTGTAGTTATTTAGAATTACATATTTACAATATAAAAATAACATGGTCAAGTCTACCCATGTTGGCACTTCCGATGGTTCTCCTCAATTCCCGTTTTGACATCTTGTCAATTCAAATTACGTTTTTTATACATTACTATTAAAGTAAAACCAGCCAGCGCCCTAACATGGTATAAACTCTACATTCCTCCCGACCTGGGGAAAAAAAAATTTTTTTTTAAACAAACAATTTTTTTTCCAACTTTTTTTATTTACATTTCTACCCATTTCTATACATCACTACACATCCTAGCGGAAACGGGAAAAATAATACATACAAGAATGATTCAACCTAAACCCGACTTGGATTTAGCTATTCGAAGAATTAAACTTCGAAGAACTTGGCACATATAAACCCGTCAAAACTATATACCTATTTCGAATCATCCTCTAAATTACAAACTAACACGACTCATATACATCACCCTTAACCAAAATTTCATAACTAACTTTATCAATCTGCATGTCAAAATATTTCATGTTAATGCAGAGAAAAATTCCAACTTTCTAAGGGTGTGATAGTCGTTCTTAAACTTAAGCTTTATAGCAAGACTCAAAGCAGATACTATCAACTTATCAATAGGAAAAAATATTCTACACCATTATATTTAAAACTCTCAAGAATTCAAGAGGCTCAAGTACAAGGTAAGAAATAGAATCCCCAAAAACATGTCAACTATCCCACGTTATGACTTGATACTCAACAATACAATATTCCCTCATAATCTATAGAATTAGGGAATTATTGATTAAACTTTAAGGCAAAAGATAATCCCTCTATTTCCAATCCATTACTTAGGTAGAACTTCTACTAAGTAATTCCGAATGCTTATGAGAATAGTCACTCTATTCTACACCAGAAATTGCTTATCTTGAGAGAAATTTATTAACTCACTACAAACTATTAAAATAACAAACTAGGTATTAATTAACCCTATACTACTATTACACTACTTCTATAAATCAAATAACCTACAACATCATACTCCTCCATACTACTAACTCCTTAACCCTTCATAAACTAATGCTATAAATACTCAACCCTTTATCTGCATACTACATACTGCTAACTCCTAAACCTTCATCAACTATGCTATAAATACTCAATCCTTTAACCCTCAGTAATAATAACACACCATTTACAAACCAGATACTAACCCTATATCCCATCACTTATGTGTGTGAAACCCAAATCAGGAATCCATGACAAATAGCTTATTGCCTAATCATGTTACACCAAATAATAGAATTAGTCGACTAGATCTACCAATCTAATTCTACTTAACCCTTACATCTCATTACCTTCCTCAAATATTTACTTTACCAGCATTCAACATTACATATACGTTAATAAACCTATCTCACGTTTTTTAACAATATTTCCTTTCTAATTATATCAAACTACTACTTATTATTTGTATTTGGGCCTCTTTTTCAAACATCAATGCTCAAGGACCTGTTTTTCATACATCAATGCTCCCTGCCATCATTAGTTTATCTAAAATACGTTATTTTTATTTCCCTCGTTCATTATGAAACATTAAAACACATATTAGTAAATAACAATGACAACATATAACTTAAAATTAACCTACTAAAGCCTTCCCTTTATACACAAACCTATTATATTTTACAAACATACATACACAACAATGTCTACAAACACACATCATCGTGACATGAAATGCTTTAGGCGATTTGTATGAAAAACGAACTTTACAAGCCACCAACATTAGACCTCCTATCGCTTAATGATTCTATATGCCATTGATAAAGACGTGCCAGTTTCGTACATCTGCCAATAACTCGCCTTGGAACATAATAAAACTAAATTATTGACGTTAAAGAATACCGGTCTAATTCTTACGTAGTGCCTTCGTAAATAATCTACACATACAACCTACCTGTTCTATCGAATTTTCGTTTTAGGATAACCCGTTCCTAAATCTACATTAGTTACGAAACGTTTTTCCTCCACCGGCAAGGAAAACTCACCACTATTTCCAGAAATATACGTAATCATTGTTACGCAATTTCTGAAAATCAATAAAGTCAACAATTGATTGATGCCTGTCACTTGTTGACACATCAATGTTTTTCTTTTCCGCGCCCGGCTCGGAACTTTCTAAAACAATTGCCTGATATAGAACATTCGATGACCTATCTGACTTTTGTTCTAACTTCAAACTTTCTAAACCAATTGTTTGACATGGAACATTCGATGACTTACCTAACTTTTGTCTAATAGTGAACTCGATTTTTCCGAATCCTGTCTTGCAACAATAGCGGCTTTATCTATTTCGCTCGATACATTTGGCTGAACTAAATGAATATCTCCTAACTTTTGTCTAACAATCGAACTCGATCTTTGCGAATCCTGTCTTGCAACAAAAGCGGATTCATCTTTTTGGCTCAACACAATTTTCTGAACAGAATGAATATTTCCTAACTTTTGTCTAACAATCGAACATCTTTCAGAGTCCTGTCTTGCAACAAAAGCGGATTCATCTTTTTGGCCCAACACATTTGGTTGAACAAAATGAATTTTTCCTTGGGAAAAAGACACACAATTGTTATAAAAATCAATACACATTTTATTCGTTATTAAGAAATCCTGACCTATTACTACACTACATTTTAAGTCAGTTATAATTATAAATTCTTGTTTAAATAAAAAATCGCTCAAAGAAAACATTACATCGCATTTTCCAACTACTTTTAACCTACTACCATTACTCGCACTAATACATCTATTTTCTATATCTCTACATTTTATTCCTATCTCATCCGCGGCAGTTTGACTGATGCAGGAAACCGTGGCACCTGTGTCTACAAGAGCTACAGAATTAATCTCATTTGTAGAAAATACTAATAATGGCAATAACGTAGAAGAAGGTCTAACCTGTTGACTAGCTTCATCCATCGCTTGCAATTTCACATCAGACGTGTGGGCTTGCAAAAGACCAGACGACATCTCAAAAACATCACCGTCGCGACAATTGGCCTTCTTTATTGTCGGCGCGGTGGAAAACCCGGCTGCGACTGCGTTTTCCTAAAATTAGAACGTAAATTATAGCTATTTGAAGGTGCAGGTCCTGGTACAACGCGGCATACATCTTGTACTTCCGTCGTCATTGGCGGACCAAATGGATTGGGCGTACTACGATCACCTCCCCCACCAACAAACTTATGAACGAACGCAGCATGATTCTGCGCTAAGTTCATCTGCTCTTCACGTGCTTGTGGATACACCTTCTCCAATTGCAAAATAACCTGCCTGAGGTCTCTTTTACACGCATAGTGGGAATATGCCAGTTTATTCTTGAAGTAAGGCTTTAATCCCTTTAAAATTGCGTAATGAATGTTGGATCATTAGTTATGTTTGCTTTGCTAGCCAACTCCGATAAATTATAAAAATGCTCGCTCAGGCCTTTCTGGTCCTGCTTGGCATTATAAAATAATTCGGAGTAATCACACACTTCAAATTCTTCCCTCAATTTATCCACCACTTCTTCAAAGCTTTTACATGTAGCTTTTATTGATCGAAAGTAGAAAAGTGCTGATCCTTTTAAAAATGCTGGCAACAACAACAATAGTTCCTCAGAGCTAGTGCACTTCTTATATACTGCTACTGCTTGGAACTGCTCCAGAAACTCTTTCACCGACTCATCAAAATGACCCGTAAAACAAGTGACTACGTGATCCATTTTGCTTAAAAAAAATTTTCTTCTTCTTTCAGGTATAGATTATCTTAATTTCTTTTCTATTCTTCATTCTTCAACACTTAGCTTATTCACCATTCTTTTCAGTGCTTTCGTGCCATCTGAAAAACTGAAACTTTTCGCGCACGGCCGGCTCTTGACGCCTCCACCATTGTGGAACTCGTAAAGGTTGGGGGGCGTTTGTTTTAATAACAACAACCTTTATTTAGTATACGAGTTCATTTATTGTATACTTTTATATACATTTACAATTACATATTTACAATATAAGGCCGGCCTCACACAGCCGGAATCGCTTTCTGAATTAAGAATCTTAATTCAGATTCTGAATTCAGAAAGGCCGGAATACCATACAATATCAGTATGCTCCACACACATGCTGATTTTTTCAGAATCTGAATTTCTCAGATCGATCTGGAAAAATGAGCTGACGAGCGTCCGGAATTCCGTGTCTGAATATTTAAGATTCTGAATTCAGAACGCGCGTATTCCCATACATTTTATATGGAGCGGCACACACATGCTGGAATTCAGATTCTGAATTATTTCAGTGTTGCCATTTTTAGTAGTATCCTACTTTTTTAGCATTTTAAAAGTAAATTTTAGATATTTAGTGTGTTATGTTTGAATTTGAAAAGTCCTGACAAAAAGCTTGACATTTCGATAGAAGTCCGGGTTTTTTAGTCACAAAATGTCATGACATGATGATGACATTACTCACTTTTTATATTTTGATTTTAGATAAATAAAGTTAATGAAGATTAAAGACTTATTTGATATTATTAAAATGTAGTTTTGTTACCCATATTCCAAAATCCGGACAAATTAAAGAGCCGGACAAAGTCCGGAATAGAGTCGAAAAGTCCGGACATGTCCTGATTATTCCGGATGGATGGTAACCCTACACACACCAATCATACCTCGGACCAAATATCACAATGGACAGAGTCTTTGGATTTTTAGCATGTCCGTATTTTGTTAGTGTGCAGCTTTCTATCTGTACATGTGTGCGTGACTAAAGATGTGACTAGTATATCGATACAATCACTTTAATGTGGTGTGTACCTAGTTCGTTATTATAATTGGGGGTTAAAGTTACTCACGTCCGTAGGTTTGCCGTTTAGACACTGACTGAGTGGTAGAGCCACGCTGCGTTGCAGCACGCCGGGCACGCTAGGCCGGCTCGCCCGGCGTAAATACCAACCTCTCACTAAGGGTGTTACCCGACCAATCGATCGATCGTCGATCGACGGCATCGATCAACGTCAATCGAAGTTGATCGACTGGTCTGGTAGCTTTAATCGATCGACGGATACCTACCGTTTGACTAACCAATCGATCGACGACGGTCGGTCGACGTTGATCGATAGGTGTGGTAGCTTTAATCAATCGACGGATACCGTTCGTCTAACCCATCGATCGACGGCCGGTCGACGTTGATCGATTAACCCTGGCTAAATTCCATTAGCGAAATGTATTCAGAAAAGCACTCGTTGTTCTTGGCCAGTACGATGTTGCTCGTACTATTATTACGGAGACGCAAACGCAGAAGAATCTGGATGCGGCCGTTTTTTAAAGCCAACGATCGCTTATTTTATCCAAATGACATTTTAAGCAGCGGTTTTTGTTTTTGTTTTTTTCTTGAGTAGCGATTGTCATGAATTTCGAGGTTAGTAGTTTCGAGGGAGGTAGAGAGGAGGGGGATGGAGGGGGTACGGTAATGGTAACTTAGTAGAATATTTGTTTTTTTTTCCTAAAAATAACCTCAAAATAAAAATATCTTGAAAACTATGCATTTTCGCACTTTGGCTCCCCCTCCCCCTCCCCTTCCCCCCTTTTTTGATGTTGCTTAATCTAAAGTGCTTCCCAAGGTGTTCGGGGGAATATCATTTAGTATTTAAACGTTCATATTATCATCACTAATTATTATCAACATAAACATAATCTAATATTACGATTATTATCCATAGGCACGAAATATTTTTTTTTTTTATAAAAGAGGGTGTCAAACGAGCTGGTGGGTCACCTGATGGAGAGTAATCACCGCCGCCCATGGACACCCACCCGCAAAACCAGAGGAATCGCAGACGCGTTGCCGGCCTTTATGGGAGGAATAGGTTTAAGGAAGGAATAGGAATTGGGAGGGGGGGGGGAAGGGGCTGCCGGAACCCTCACTAGTCGGACGAAACACAACAGCACCAAGTGCCATTATTTCACGCCGAATATTAGAGAGGGTGGTATTACGCCGGGCGAGCCGGCCCAATGCGTGCTGCAACGCAGCGTGGCTCTACCACTCAGAAAAGTGAAGCGGCCGGTGCGTCTAATCAAACAGCTCGATTTAACACCCAATCCATTTTACCGGTCGATTATCGATCGACATCGATCGACGTCGACTAATCCATTCTACCATCGATCGATGCCATCGATCGACGATCGATCGATTGGTCTGGTAACACCCTAATATCCGGTGTGAAATAATAGCCCTTGGTGCTGTTGTGTTTCGTTCGGGCAGTGAGGGTTCCGGAGGCCTCCCCCTTCCCCCCCCCCGCTCACAATTCCTATTCCTTCCTTAAATGCCGGCAACGCATCTGCGATTCCTCTGGTGTTGCGGGTGTCTATGGGCGGCGGAGATTACTCTCCATCAGGTGACCCGCCTGCTCGTTTGCCTCCTTCTATTATAACAAACAAATAAAAAATAATAATTTGTGTAGTAAAGTGAAGAGCAATACTTTTTACTATTCATATTCCCGCCCATATTATTAAGATTCAATTTTGAACTAAGGCT
This sequence comes from Scoparia ambigualis, assembly GCA_963921215.1. Taxonomy (NCBI): domain Eukaryota; kingdom Metazoa; phylum Arthropoda; class Insecta; order Lepidoptera; family Crambidae; genus Scoparia; species Scoparia ambigualis. Next base: position 18,762,144 of record OY992505.1, read on the forward strand.
AAAATTTTTACTGTAAAAAAAGATTTTTCAAAATGTTTGAAACAGAGCCTTGAATATTTTGTAGGCTCTCAGTTATCACGTCTAATAGCTTTAACCCATTCACGTCTTATTTCCGGGCATTTTGGAAACCTAAAAAAAGAATAATAAAAAGAATATTTAGTAATATCGATAAAACTTCGATACACAAATACGTACATCACTAATCATTATGCCAAAAACAAAGCCTTTAAATTACATTTAAAACCTGGTTTAAAACCTGATTCATATGAATAGTGTACGATATAGTATGATTTAGAATTAGCAAAAATTAATGCTTTGCCGTTTTAATTATTAAAAAACTCATAGTAAAGCATACATATTATGAGAAATCACTAACGTATGAAATGATAATTCCTGGTCCCTCACACCTCCTTTTGTTGTTCTTGACGAACAATAAACAGCAGAACAAGACATTATGTCAATTGTATATTACACAAATAACACAAACACTAAGATTTCTTAATATTTCACTATTATTTCGCACAATCCAGCAATGTTTTGACCTAGTAGTTGGTCATGAAATGACACGTCTCACACCGACAGTGCGTCGTTGCCAAACGTACATTAACTATCTCTTTTACTCATATCACACTACAGTCATACAGACAGAGATACAAATACTTTACTTTGATACACGTATGTAAAAGCGGCAACGTCGTAAGACTCTGTCCATGTAATATTTGGTCCGAGAATCATACCCTAGATCACAATTCACAATCACATTGATTGACTTGTCAGTTTGTCTATTTGACATTGACAGTTAGCATTATTGTACTAGAAAGTTATGCTGTATGAATGTAATATTTGGTCTGAGGTATGAATGATATTTATTTGCAGAAGAAAATTAAAAAAAAAGAATGACTGGCACTGACAACACAACTGACATGACCAGTGTTGCCAACTTAGCATATTATATGCTAGATTTAGCATATTTTCATTTGGTTTAGCATGTCTTTTTAGCTTTTGGTATATAGCATATTTGTTTGGCATATTTTTATTAAACACATAAAGAATGTAAATCACAATTTTTGACAAAAATCGATATCGAAAACTCCATAGATGTTCCCACTGCACTAGCATTGTGAACATGCAACCATTTTTTCGGGCGAGTATTCTCTATTTAGCCAAATAAGTCTGGTCAAAACTCCGAAATCGTTTAGCAGTGAAAACCCTGATTACCATTTTTTACGTTAGATTTGGCCTAAAGAGAGTAGGAAAGTGCTGGCTATTCTTATACTGTTCCTGACGATGTACTAGGGATGTCGGAAATGAAAAAAATTATCGATATATCGATACATCGATATTTTGAAAAATATCAATATCGGCCTCGATATATCGCGAAAAGAATATCGATACATCGATATATCGGTCAAATTTTTCACCAGCTTTAAAAAAAGGAGAACCACCTGCTTTTTCTTAAAATCGGATAAAATATAATTTAGGTGAGCTTAGCCCAGTAATAAAAACAGATTTATTATTTTAAATTATTGTTTTAACCGGTTTACAGTTCCGCAGCCCATATGGGCCATAACAATTGATTAACCTATTGTTATATTTTTAGGACAGTGAACCTGTTAATCATGCCGCCCTCTAAGTCGGCTCCTGTTGTTAGGAACCGCCATATTTACGGTAAAAGCCACTCTCTCTGACGGCACGGGCGAAGCCGTAGGTGTTAAATATTTCCGTTGCGTATACGTAGCACACATGCACACATGACATAAGGTTGATTGAAGCAACGCACTGACAGTGAGAGTTACACACTCACTACCACAGAGGCTCTCGGCATCAAACGAGAAGAAGCTGCAACAACTTCTGATGCACGAAGAGCTTGGAGATCGCAAGCCGTCTCAGTTCCTGCGTCATCTCAAAGGCCTCGCAGGAGTAGTTGTTACCGATGACTTTTTGAAGACGATCTGGACCAGCCTTCTTCCACATGGCGTCCAGACTGTGCTCGCCGGGCAACCATCTTCCAGCTCCATCGATGACCTGCCGGACTTAGCGGATCGGGTTCATGATCTCGCCACATCGACTCCCAGAGTAGCTGCTGTTAGCGACGTGCCCAGTTCTGTTCTTGGCGAACTCCGGAAAGAGATCGCAGAACTAAGGAGGCAGATGCAGAGCCTGGCATCTTCAGACAGGAGCGGCAGGGCTCGATACCAGTCATCGAGTCGTCCCAGAAGCAGATAATCTTCGAGGCGGCGGTCGAACTCCAATTATCGAACGTCCCGCTGTGCTGGTATCACGGCAAGTTTGGTGACAAGGCCAGTAAGTGCAACCAGCCTTGTGACTTCAAGTCGGGAAACGCCGGGGGCAATCGTTAATGGCGACTGAACATTGCCCATCTACTGGTCGCCTCTTCGTGACCGATCGATCGTCGAAGACGCAGTTTCTGGTCGATACCGGAAGCGACCTCTGTGTCTTCCCTCGGTCATCACTTCGAGATCGTCGAACTAGGAGCAACTTCAAGCTTTCTGCGGCCAACGGCTCCAACATCGCAACATACGGTTATGTACACTTCGATTTAGATTTGGGATTACGTAGAGTGTATGCTTGGCGCTTTGTAGTTGCTGCAGTGCGAGCACGGATCTTTTATCGACCGATAAAGTGACATTAGACGTCGACAAATTGACATCGGCAGTACATGAACTGTCAAATTTTATCGTCTAATGTCACTTTATTGGTCGATAAAAGATCCGTGCTCAGGGGGCTGATGTGACAAAGCCAATTATAGGTGTATCTGTATCTGCTTTAGCTTCTTTTGCTTTATGTAAACACGTACATTCTGTAAAGGTCTCAACAGGCGACACCCGGTATCACAGACTGTTAGATGAGTTTCCGGAGATAACTCGACCAGCTGGTACACACCGTAACACTCCTCCACATAACACGGTACACCATATCCGCACCACACCCGGTCCCCCCGTTTACTGTTCTCCTCGCCGACTAGCTCCAGACAAACTAAAAATCGACTATTCTTAGGTATGTTAAATTTTTACAGGAGATTTCTTCCTAAAGCAGCTCAAGTGCAAGCCCCATTGCATGCTTTGCTGACTGGCAATGTCAAGGGATCGCACCCTATCAACTTGGCTGACGACACGTTGGAGGCTTTCAACGCCTGCAAAGAAAGCTTGGCCCAAGCAGCACTGCTGGTTCACCCGGATTGCACCGCAAAGCTTGCGGTGATAACCGATGCGTCCGACAAGGCGATTGGTGCTGTATTACAACAGCTGAAGGATGACGTGTGGGAGCCTTTAACCTTCTTCTCGGAAGAAAAATATTCGCCATACGACCGTGAGTTGTTAGCTATATATGAGGCCATTAAATATTTTAGGCATATGCTCGAGGCTAGACATTTCATAGTGTACACTGATCATAAGCCAATCAGTTTTGCCTTCCATAAACGGAAAGCCAACTGTTCGCAGTTGTGTAAACATTTTTACGGCTTTAATTCTAACAAATTAAAAAGTTAGATCGTGATGCGATGATAATAAATAAAAAATATCGATTTTGATACGAATTTCGATATTGGTTATTTTGTATCGATGTATCTATATATCGAAATAAAAAATATCGACTAAAAATATCGATATATTGAACAAAAAATATCGATATATCGATATATTTTCAACAAGCCTACGATGTACTCTGCTTTATAGGTACCAAAGAGAGTTATGACTCTGGCTTTCAGTCTTCCTTAGGAAGATGAATAAGATATGGATATTTCATTTCGTTGATTTTATTTCGTATTAAATACTAACTCAGAATTATGTTGGCATTTTTTTGGCATTTTTTATGGAGAGTTAGCCTATTTTTGGCATAATTTTTACACAACTCTAGCTTAATTTGAAGTAGTTGAGTTCTAAGAGGATGTAAGTTTGTTGAGTTGGCAACACTGGACATGACTGACACTGGCAGACAAAAGTTGAAGTTGAGTGAGTCAAAAAGACAAAGAGGAAATTGTATGAGTTTAATTTCTAAAAAAAATAGTATACGTTTACGTACGTACCTATTCATTAAAGTTCTATAAAATTAAATATTGTTATACCTATTAAGTATCGACAATTCAGAAAATTTAGTCGATAAAGAAGAGAACTCTGCTGTTCCTACACTTATTACCTACCTATCTACTTTTTTATCCAGAGTATTTTGAACTTATTATTTTAAAGCTCCTACTTCAGTACCTATAATAAAATTATGGCTCAAGCTATTGTGATCTCTCTAGATGAAGACATGTTCTATTGTGGAAATTGTAAAAACGTCTTTAATACCTTGCAGCTATTTTTATCGCATAAGAATTCTGATTGTAAGACCGACACCTGTACCAATGAAATTAAAAGTGAATCAATGCATGGAAGCACTACAAGTGCTTCCCAATACGTTCTCCCTAATAATACTGAGAAATGTGATACCGAAGTAAAATGCAGTCTATGTAAGAAAAAATTTAAAAAAGCTAAAAGTCTGAAAGCTCATTTAAAAATACATGATGAAAAACCACAGCAATGCTTGGTGTGTGGCCGCTGCTTCTTATATAATTCACATTTACAAAGGCATGTTATAACTCACAAAGTGTGGCCTGATGGTATAAGTGAAACTACAGCCAAATCCGTTGAAATGGATTTATTAAGTTACACCTGTCTCTATTGTGACTTAGTGCTGTCTAATTATAATCAATTCAGATTACACATGAAGAATCACTCATCTCTAAAGAAATATAAATGTGTCCAAGGCCAATGTAACAGTTTCTATGAGACTGTTGAAAGCCTAATCCATCATGTAATTAGTGCTCACAAATCACCAACATACACATGCCATAATTGTTTTGAAGCTTTTTACTGTCTAGAAGATGTAGCTGCTCACTTTCAGGCCTATAATAATACTTGTATCCCACAAGATCCTCCAAGTCAACAGTTTAAATGCTTACAATGCGATGCTGTGTTTAAGAAAGCAGATAAATTGTCATTGCATTTGCTCACTGAAAACCATAAGAAAGCTTGCATACATTGTGATAAAGTGTTTGCCAGTGATAAAAGGTTGAGGTTGCATTTACAGATACATAGAACGTGCAAACCTTTTCAGTGTGATGTTTGCAAGCAAAGCTTTCACCTGAAAAAATATTTGGCAACTCATTTGGCACGCCATGGAGACAGAAAGTTTACATGCACCGTTTGTAAATCAACTTTCAAAAGACAGGATTTACTGCACAGACATATGAAGTCACATCAAATACGAAAACTGTTCAAATGCCCTTTTAAAGACACTTTCAACTGCAAGAAAGAATTTAGCAGAAGTGACAAGCTTAAGATGCATTTAAAATATCACACTAACAAAATGAGTTTGAATAAAAGTAATACTAAAGTACAACATAATGCTGGAACCAAAGTTTGAATAGCAAACCTATGATCTTATATGCTACAATTGATCTATCATGTTACATAAGTAGGTTGTGTAGATCTTTTACTGTGGGGCACCAGTGGGGCTTCAATGCTAGAGTATGCTTAATTTAATTACCTATTCATTTGCCACTCAGTTCTACCGTGTTACTTTCTAACAATGTGGTTAAAAATGTATTGTAAAATATTCTGTTTAATTTATGCTTTTCAGAATATTTATTTGGTAAATGTAAGTGAATGTTTTAATTTTTTTAATAAACAGTGCTGGATTGATGGTTAAATTTCTTTTAAAGTTATGCAATTTTTTTTCAATTTTTAGGCTAGACAGTTTAGAGTAACTGATCAAGTTTATTTTGATATTCACAATGAAGACAAACCTCTCGGACGTATTGTCATTGGTTTGTTTGGTGATTTGGCACCCAATGCTGTGAAGAACTTTAAGGTTCTGGCAACCAAAGGTATTCAAGGGAAAGGGTATAAGGGGACTTCCTTTAACCGCATCATCAAGCGGTTTATGGTGCAAGGTAGTTATTTTGATCTTAATTTACAAAATTATGTATAAACTTAATGCTATCTACCTATTTGAAATTAGTTACTTGATGTATCAATCAATGTGCCTAAATTTATTTTAAAGGTGGAGATGTGCAATATGACGACGGGCTAGGATCTATCAGTATCTATGGAGAAACATTTCCAGATGAGAACTTGGATACAGAGCACAGTGTAGCAGGATTTGTTTCAATGGCAAATAAAGGTAAAGTTCTTATTATTTGTATACTCTCAAGGTTGATTTAGTAGATTTTTACTTTGTTATAATAGATGTAGGATGTATGTAGTATTGTATTTCTTTTGTTCAAACAGGTAAAAACACTAACGGGTGCCAGTTTTTAATAACAACAACAGGTACACCTTGGCTGGACAATTTACATACAGTTGTTGGAAAGGTACTTTGATGAAACTTTGTGATTACAAATTTATAAATATGTTTCATAATATGCTTGTGTCTTATATATAGTATTTGTATGTTCTATAGGTTGTGGAAGGCCAGAATGTGGTTCATTTAGTGGAGCATACACCTACTGATGTTGAGGACCGACCCACTAAAAGAGTTTTTATTGCTGATTGTGGGATTGTTCCGACGCCGCAGCCTTACTATATTTCTGATGATCCATATGAGTGAGTTTCTGTCATAATTATAAAATTATTTACTTAATAATTTAAAAAAAAATATGTGTCTCCTCCTTGTTGATCCTTTCTCTATGTAAATTCTTTTAAAATTTTGATGTGCCATGCCCCAGTGCTCGGGCATCTCATTGTATCAAGAACATTTTGTGATCATCATCATCTGCTGGGCCTTCCCACAAAGAGAGATTGGGCCAATTGGGCCAGCGTATATTATGGCATTAATGCAGGTTGGTTAAGTTTTAATGACTGCCACCTTGGGACAACAACCGCGCCCATCAGCTTTTCGTGCTTTTGAGTAGCTCAAGATGTTTTAAGCATGGGTCAAACCGCATGCAGCACTCCACAGCGCAGCGTATGACTTTGTAATATAAGCAATACTAAGAGAACACACCAAACGCACGATGCTGTACAGCGCTGCGCAAATACGCGCGTCCCCGCGAATCTAGTCACGCAGCTGTGTAGTTAACTACTATTTTGTAATCTGATAACTAACTACGATTACAAGTAGTTGACTACAAGTAGTTATTACATGTAATCTAACTACAATAATCAAGTTACAAATAGTAGTTGTTAATCTGATTACTGTAATAGAGTAGTTATAACTAGTGATTACTTTCATTCTAAGAACATCTTAATTTATAATTAAATATGTAAAAAAGTTAAAAATTAATCTTTTATTAGCTAACAGAAGATATTTTATGTTCTACAAAATAACTTCTAATTCGGTGGTATAAAATTAATTTCTCCTCCTCAAATTTATTTCAAGTTTTGGTCCGAGTGTTTTTTCCTTACCTTTTTAATTCTGTGGTATAAAATTAATTTCTCCTCAAATTTATTTCAAGTTTTGGTCCGAGTGTTTTTTCCTTACCGACACATTACTTGCCATCAAAATTTACTCTAACTTTTTTTTCACAAACTGATGAAAAACTATGCTATCAAAAAGAGATAAGTAGACAAATTTCCGAAAAAAAAAAGTTTTTTTTAAAAAGCAGAAGGAGGCAAACGAGCAAGCGGGTCACCTGATGGAAATTAATCACCGCCGCCCATGGACACCCGCAAAACCAGAGGAATCGCAGACGCGTTGCCGGCCTTTCAGGAAGGAATAGGCTCGTTTCTTGAAGATCCCTAATTCGTAACAGTCCAGAAATACCCCTGCCGAGAGCTGGTTCCACAACACTGTAGTTCGAGGCAAGTAATTTCGTGGAAAACGCACTGTAGTAGACCGCCAACCATCAAGGTGATATGGATGGAATGACAGTCGATTGCGTGTAGTGCGGTAAAGGAAATCAGCGGCAGGGATCAAGCCGAACAATTCCTCAAAACACTCCCCATGATACATACGGAACAATATACAGAGAAACGCAACGTCTCTCTGAAGAGCTAGTGGATCGAGCCACCACGTACGTAACCACGTCGTTGACAATTCGAGCAGCTCTGCGTTGAATGCGGTCAAATGGAAGGAGTTGGTATTGGGTGCTCCAGCCCAAAGGCGGGAGCAGTATTCCATATGCGGCCTTACCTGTGCTTTATACAGTTGTAAGCGGTGGGCCGGCGTGAAATACTGACCCGCTCTATTAAGCACATCCAGCATTTTCGAAGATAATTTAGCTTTACCTTCCAAATGATCGCATAACTGAATGTCACTCAAAATATCGACGCCAAGAATTCCAATAGTCGGATTGGTATCAAGGAAAGCTCCCTCAAAGTTTAGAGGTACGACGAAGGGATGTTTTTTTGCGGTAAATGCGCAAACTTGTGTTTTAGAGGGGTTAAAGTGAACTAGGTTATGTCGGCCCCAATTCGAGATATGACTTAACATGTTCTCGGTGTCAGTCCCAAGTTTATTCCGGCTCTCGATGACGCTTTCCAGAGAAATATTAGCTCGTGCGGTGTAGAGCGTATCCCCAGTACTGTCGTCCGCATAGCAATGAATGCTGTTGTTATGCAACATGTCATTGATATGCAGAAGAAACAGAGTAGGAGATAACACACATCCCTGCGGAACTCCAGCATTCACAGGCTTCATATTAGAGCACGAACCGTCGACTACGACTCTGATGCTACGCCCGATAAGAAAGCTGGCAACCCACGAACACTATTTCTCAGGAAGCCCGTATGAATTATGATGGAAGTTTAGAGAGAAGAGCCCTGTGCCATACCCTGTCAAAGGCTTTCGCTACGTCCAAACTAACTGCCAGTGCCTCCCCTTTACTCTCGACTGCCTCCGCCCATCGGTGAGTAAGGTACACTAAAAGATCACCAGCCGAACGACCGCGACGAAAACCATACTGGCGATCACTTAGTCGCTGGTTCTCTTCTAGGTAGATACCTATCTTATCTATGATATCTTAAGAGCTGGCGGTTTGTAATGGACTCCATTACTTTGGAGAGCAAAGAGGTGATGGCTATTGGCCTGTAGTTGGACGGATCTGAGCGATTGCCTTTTTTGGGAATCGAGTGGACAAGGGCTGTCTTCCAAGAACTCAGGACAACGCCAGTAGTGTAAGAGAGCCGGAAAATTCGCGTCAGAACTGGTGCCAACTCAGGAGCACACGTCCGAAGCACAATGGGAGGAACTGCATCAGGCCCACTCGACTTATGGATATCAACGGAAAAAAGAGCAGAAAATACAACTGACCTTTGTAGGAACCGAACGTTTGTCATTGAAAAAGCGCAATGCGGTATGGTTGTTGGAGAGTTTTCCCCATTGTCCAAGGTCGAGTTTGACGCAAAAAGAGTGCTAAGAGAACGGCTTTCTCTTTTGCAGTATGGGCCAGGCAGTCATTGGTTTTAAAAAAATGTAAAAAAAAGAGAATTTTTTCAGTAGATTTTATATGGAGCTTTTGTAGTTCCGTTGGTTAGGTTAGGTTAGACTTGTGACAAATAACTTTGTAATTTAAAAAAAATACTGTGTGCTTGCATTCATGTTGAATGCATGTTGCATGTTTTTTGGAATACTACATGCTTCTATGCATGCCTGGATGAATGCTGCATGTTTGCTTGCATACTGCATACTTGCTGCATGCTTGCTTGCATGCTTGTTTGCACGCTGCATGCTTGCTTGCATGCTGCATGTTTGCTTGCATGCTGCAAGCTCCATGTTTGCTTGCATTGCAGCGGGCCTGAGGCCCCCGCTATAAAGAAAAAATTAGGTATGCAAAACTATAGGTCTGTCGGTTAGGTTAGGTTAGACTTTTGACAAATAAAGGAGGGGGGCCGCAGGCCCCCCGACCCCCCCTATTTCTTAAACATAAGTGTAGATATTAAAAACAATATTATGAGCTTAAATATTTTCTTAGTAATGACATTATTAAAAATAAAATTATGCTAATTGACTGTTATGAAGGAAACAATTATGCAAAAAAAAAATTATGAGTTCAAGCTTGTTCTTAGTAATGAAAGTATTAATAAAAAATATATGATAACAGTCTGTTATGAGTTCCGATAGTAGTAATAAAAATTATGAACAAAAAAAGTATGAGTATAAAAATTAGGAAGAGTGATTATTATGAACACAAATCGTTAGTAAAACAAAAAATAGGAATAATAGTTTTATGTAAGCCAATGTGGTCCCCCCCCAAAAAACGGATATTTCAGCGCTCTCAAGGGAATTAAAATTCATAGGGTATTTGCCGTTGACCAAGTACTATGAAATTTGGCAAGTATTACCGTGTTATACTACAAGTATAGGGAAAAACCTGAAAACTATACATTTGTAATTAAATCATTAAAAAACAAGGTCTTTATGCCAAAGAACGGCAGTCCAAATTTTGAATTGCGTTAACCGTATCATATGGGGTATCATATGAAAGGGCTTTATTGGCACAAGCTTAAACAAATTTTTAATTATTTTTATGATGTATAGTTTTTGATTTATGACGAAGAATGGAAAAAAAATTAAAATATGCACCTACAAATTTGTACGGAACCCTTGGTCCGACTCGCTCTTGTCCGATTTTTTTTTCAATTATATTTTTAGACTTAATTCATTTATTCTTAGAATATTTTAATAGTAATTAGTTTGTCAGTTATCAAACTCGGCCCATAGGAAATAAATTATGAGTATTAAATTAAGCTTACTAGTTTTAAAAAAGTATTTAGTAAGTAAAAAATATTGTAGAATATTTCCTGAGGTTTATTTATTTTCTTTTCAGTTTGTGGTCTTGGATAAAGGCTTCAGCAGTACCACTAACAATGTCATTTTCTATTCTGGGTTTCTTCCATTGGATGATAAAGAAAATGGAAATTTAAGGAACCTTCCATCATTTGAAAGTCAAGATCACCCACATTGTTAAAGGGTTTCAGGAAGATTTGTGATGAATGGGTCTTACGAACAAAAATGATAAACAAATACAAATAAATGTTTTATGAATTAACTTTATTTTTTATTAATTTAGTACTTACTTAACATAATGTAAATATCCTATCTATGTACACTAAAACTATAGCTATCTGTTTTTTTATTGTTATTATTAAAATATTGGAAGACTTAGTCACTGGTTACTTCTTGATTGTTTAATTGTTAGTGTTTTACTTTAAAAACAGAAAAAAGGGTAGCACAATGTATAATTTTATGATACTTAAATTTTTGTCTATTAGACTTTCAGTAGAGTTATTGTTCAAATTTATTTTAAATACAATTTGTTTTTTAGTTAGAAGAATAATAATTATGTAGCTGCGCTCTGGGCGAGAAATAGATGAACGGTGTCCATTAAAAGGTTATAGATCTCGTTATAGACCTCCCGACTATGACAAAACTCCTCGACTTCATAGGTCTCGATGGATTGTGCTGTGGGCTATCTAGCCATCAACAACATAAGTGCGAGCAGCACCGCCGAGGGGAGCGAGACGGCTGCAGCAGAGGGGTATCCGGGCGCGGGTGCGGCGGGCAGTTGCGCGCTGGGCGATCCGCAGGCGCGCGCGCACGCCGCCCACGCACGGCACACGTCGCACGCTGTGCTCGCCGGCGGCTGGAAGAACACGCGTCCGCGGTGACCTAAGGACAGGGAGTGAATAGCATCAGGAGCTCGCTTGCACTGTCGGCTTTGGAGTTTTTGACACGGCGCGCGGTGGTAGAATTCGTCTTAGAATCCAACTAGATTGCAATCTACACTTAGGGGCCGTCCATTAATCACGTGATGTTTTTTAGCGTTTTTTAACTCCCTCCTCCCCCTTGGTGATACGTGGTGAGGTTTAAGACTAACCCTCCCCCCACCCAAAATCACGTGTAATTTTAGTACCTACCTACCTACAGGTAAAATGTTTGAAAGGTTGCAGGTTGTTTTTTTTTCAACGGCGAGTCAAGGTCACACTACACCGCTTTCGGTTTAGAAATCGCGCGTTTGACGAAAAATAAATACACGTGATATCTTACTACACCCCCCCTTGTAATATTTCGTTATTTTTTCCGAACCCCATCCCCCCTTTTCGAGCCTCACGTGATTAATGGACGGCCCCTTAGGTATAAACTTTTGCGTTTCATTAGGTACTTACATGAAACTTCGAACGGGGTTTAACGCAAAAAGGCATCTTTATGCATATGTCAAGGCACAGTATTAGAAGCACGTGACGTTTCGACTGAGTTGCGATCACCCTGATACCGGTTTCTGCTCCCAAACACGTCGTCGTTTTACATTGCTGAATTTACGTTTCGCTTTGGAGGGTACTAAATCCAGTGAATTTGCAAGGTACCTAATACATATAAGCACTGTTTTGCTTCACGTTCAGCATCGCGCGCGTGTTGCCGACCGTCCATTGGACGCTGTCGCACTGTGTCACTAGCTGTTTTCGATCAAGCGGCGGGGGCCGTATGATCTATCTATAAAGTGCCTCTATTTGACATTTTTACTGAAGACATATCCACCATTTGATTGGAATGTTACCTACTCTTCAAGCTGCCGGTATAGTAAGTGTAGGTCCTAACTCGAGTCGTAGAGGTCTTCCAGCGTGGCCCATCCAGCCAGGGCGCTGTCGGGCGGCGGGCAGCGTGCGCGGACCCGTTAGCGTGGCTCGACAGTCGCGGAGCAAAACGTTCTTTCTTATTAGAATGTTGTTTTAATCAAGCTGCCACTGCCGGTATAGTGTAGGTATACTAACTCGAGTCGTAGAGGTCCTCCAGCCTGGCCCAGCCGGTGTGCTGGAGGGCAACGGGCGTGAACAAAGCGAGCACCTGAGCGCCCGCGCCGCCATGCTTTCTTACTAGAATGTGGTTCTACTAAAGCTACCGGTATAGTGGGTATACTAACTCGAGTCGTAGAGGTCCTCCAGCGTGGCCCATCCAGGCCGCTGCCGGGCGGCAGGCAGCGCGCGCGGCGCCGCTAACGTGGCGCAGCGCTCGGCGCGGCGGGCGCGGATCCAAGCGACTACTCTAGCGCCTCCGCTCTGTAAGCGCGCTGAAGTCACCATGCGAGCCGCCTGACGAGACGGGTAGGTTAGTGACACGAAACAATAGACTATCTTCTGTATATAGACTAGGTATATTCTACGAAATAATAATGTTTACCGTTAATTCAGTGATCGTGTTGATGTCGGCCAAGTATCCGGTCGGCAGCTGCACCGTCAGCAGAGTCAACCCACTTTCCGTTTCGTTGCCTTGTGGGACGAACCTGTAAAGAACGTTTGAAATTAAGATTACGATTAATAATACGCCTTACATGGCAAGTTGGCAAGTAGGTACGGTGTAGGCTTCTCAGTCCTCAATTAATGAAAGCACGTTTAACGATTGGAATTTACACTCAATGGATATGACTATATTTTTAATAGTTGCATACCTAACTAGCTCCTTTTATTAAATCTCTGTATTTTAGACAACAGTCTAATTTTGTCCGTTACTAAGAATTTACTTATAAATTTTGAACTTTTTAGGCCGTCGTCATCGTGTGCGTCACACGGTACAGTTCTTTAAGTAAATGATCTAAATTGTGACAGACAGAAACAAATTTGTTTTCCGGGGGTCTCGGCAGTCTTCGATCTTCGTTGGCCCGTAATTCGTCGTACTTACAATATGCGTGCGCATCGCTGTTTTTAGGGTACCGTAGCCAAATGGCAAAAAACAGAACCCTTATGGATTCGTCATGTCTGTCTTTCCGTCCGTATGTCACTTTTTTCCGAAACTATATGAACTATACTGTTGAAACTTGGTACCTAAGTAGATGTATTCTGTGAACCGCATTAAGATTTTCTCACAAAAATAGAAAAAAATCAATAAATTTTGGGGGTTCCCCATACTTAGAACTGAAACTCAATTTTTTTTTTATCAAACCCATACGTGTGGGTTATCACAAGCGATTGGCACAGCACACACATCAGTGTAGGTCGGCCGAATTACGGGCTAAAGAAGTCTCGGATGCGCTTAGAGCAGCCGGGTTTTTGGTCTGCGCAAGCCTTCAGTAGTATTTCGAGGAATAAAAAAAACCTGATGACTGAAGATATGAAAGAGATTGCATGCGGTAGCTGGTGGAGGATTCCATAATTCCCACTTGAGGTAAGTAGGTAAGAAGTAATTTATTTACGTTTCACTATCTTTAAGAATCCATAAGCAATTTTTGCAATTCCGTTTCACTAGATGGCTGACCAAGTTAAAAATTCACAGATTTAGTGCCTCGCAAGACTATCGAGCACATTGAAAATGAATCTACTTACGGAATTCGAAACAATATTGACGCTGAGCGACGAGATAGTCGGGATAAGGAAAAGGTTACAAAATAAAACTACAACGTTGAATGATAATTATTTTATTCTTAGATTAACATAAATAAGTATTTCACAACAAATACCGTTATCGAACTCTACGAAACATGAAGTCATAAGTAAATGTCATGTGAAAAATGTTGTTTTGATTTTGACTTTTTCAAAAAGATTAGGCTTCAGGGCAAACCCTTAACCGGATCGTCTTTGTTTTAGTCTCAAATTGTATCTGACTAAATTGTCCAGAGGAGTTTTTCAGGATTTTTTGATATCATTCTTCGTTTCCAAAATATCGATCACCAAAATCAAAAAATTGGTAAATATTGATTCTTTTTCACTATTTCGGTCATAACTTTTTTCGTTTTTGACTTTCTCGTATATTTCTTTTTGCACCTTACAGCTCTCGTAAATACGCGTCTTTCGAACTTTTTTTAAATATCATATCTTCACAACTCTGAGATATAAGAGGATCGCACTTTTTCGTGAAGGAGCCTACACTGGAGCGAACGAAAAGACATTTCCAATGTCAAAACATCTCTACCTCCTCCGTGCTTCGGAAGGTACCTACCTACGTAAAGATAGCAGTCGTTAAAAACCCTTTGTATGACCCTATCTCGCTATGTGCAGTTTTCCATGTGGGTAGCCTGTGCCCAGCAGTAGGACGTTTATATAGGCTGATGATGCTAATGCTGAAGTAAACAAAAGGTTTAGCTATAGTCCGGCAACTTCGTGCGCGACCGTCTCGCGGGGTGACAGACGGTGGCGGGGACGAGTAGGGTTGCCACCCGTACCTACTCTAAAATAGAGTATTGTCCTCTTTTTCATCTAAATATAGAATTCTAAAAAAAGAAAAAGATTTATATATATAAATAAAGTACGATAAAATACTCTATTTACGTAAAACTATTTATGTAAAAGACAAATATTTGTTAAATTTGTCTTGTATTTTGTATTTGTTAAATGTCGCAGAAAGCAAAATAAATGCACTTTTTTAACTATGTAGGTACTTTATTTTTTTTCTAACAAAATGATAAAATAAGTACCTACTTTATTTAATTTTGTACAAAAAAAAGTGGCAACCCTTACGGGACGAGGTACCCAAGATGTCATTCTAGCGAGTAGTGTAGCGGGGAAGGGCAACGCGTGCAACTGTGTATGTTCGTGTTCTAGAATGACGTGCTACCTCGTCCCCGCCAACGTCTGTACCCCGCGGGACGGACGCGTACGAAGTTGCCGGAATAGGTAGTTACCCGATGCATATGGAGAGCTGCATGCGGTGCGTGGTGGACACCTGGTCGACGCGCGGGTCCAGCGTGTACCGCGGCCACGCGCCCGTCACGTTGGTAGATCCGCGCGCGCTCAAACCCACCACGGCCACGCCGCGGCCCTCCGTCACCGCGCTCGCCCAACGGCTGTTGCCTATCTGTTGAGGAAATCGGCACGTCAATGACCTCTCGTCTGTGAGGAAACCTACTAAATATGAATTACTTTGATTAATTATAACTTAATTAATGGATTCGCGTTTAGCATTAAGCCAATTTCAAGTGGTAGGTATTTGTAGTACATTTACCATTGTAAGGTAGATTGAATTAAAATGGAGTCCCACAACACGCGTTGTTGTTAAAAGAACACGGGAGAAAACTTCTGAATTACTAAGTATTGTGGCTGGCTTTACAGCAGTTGACAGCTTAGATAAATAAATAATAATTTGCACTGTGACTTCAACATAAATAGTTCAGAAGTAAGTATGTAATCATTGTTCTTGCTTGTGTTCGGTAGTGATTTTTTTTGTATAAAAATGAATTTTCATATTCGAGTATCTGTCCGAGAATATTGTCTTTCCGAAATTGTCCGCTTCCCTGTTGTAGAATAAAATATCATAGAGAACAAATGCTAGGTAACAATTAAAACAAGAAAATAACGCCTGTAAGTACCGAGTTAGTACCTAGGTATTTTATTTTAAACTAAGAACCGATGTCATAGAATGCACATGCAGAATCTCCAAACTGGGTTTAAAGGAATTATTCACCTGTTGTCGTTGAATGATGAGCGGGTTGTTATCTCCAATCTGGATCTGTCGCAGTTCCTGGGAACCAGTCACGTTGATGGATATTCTCAGCTTAGTTGGCGATTTGATTAACTCCGCGTAATGGGCCAAGGCATCCAGCTGAAACAACAAATTACAGACTCATGTGTAATTTTAATGATTTAATGTAAGTGTGGCGGGAGCGAAAAAGAGCCAGATAGAATATGATGTAGGATGATAGGAATCAGTTAACAATATCTGCAATAATACCTGAGTTTAGTTCCGGAAATACAGTTCTACCAAGACCATCTAATGGGCGGTCCTCACCCAATTTTAATAAAGGTATGCTTTTGTATTTTGTACTGGCTTCTTCTTAGTCGCTACACTCTTGGCAGAGTGGTCGTGTTCGTCACTTCAGCAGTAGTAACCCGCCTTACAACGCGACGCCATTCATCTCTTGCATTTGTGCTGGCACCCAGTACCAAAAGTCAATCGAGAATCGAGATATGCCACATACCCGTTAACAAACAAACTAACCTTTGCAGGGTACCAACTCTGACAAACACGACCAGAACTGACTTTAGTTCATTCCTTGATTAGGGCTGGTTAGATCAGTGCAACAAATAATCACCCTTAATTAAGTAGAATATAGTTCTATTTACCACGTCTGGGTCTGGCTGGTTAGTCCTGTACGCTTGCAGCAGGAACCTGGCGACGGGCTCGGCTCTCTCCTGCAGGCGCGCGGCCAGCATAGTCTGCAGCCCAAACGCTGCTGTGTTGGCTTCCAAGCTGTTGCCCTTCAACCAGGGGTTACGCCACTCGGAGCCCTTCATCTTGCGTGACCAGAACAAAGTTGAGCCTGTGGAAAGAAGTTCTTAGTGAGTTCTGGCCTAAAGAAAATCATATGGGTTATTAAAAGTCAAACTCCATCAAGCCGAGACCCAAATATCCCCCGACCTGCTCCAACGACGGAATAAAATAAAATTACTGAGTTTCCCATTGCTTTTGTGTGTGTTTGCAATTGTTATATAATAATAGCAGTACATACTTAGTTATCTTCCACATTAAATTGGATTTGACTTTCGTCGGACACAACTGTTCCTTTTTATACCTACTAAAAAATAACGTGTTTGGATTTATATTTTTTTACAAAGACTACCCCAGTCCCGACCCGTAACAGTTCGTTAGGAGGAGCAATTACCTGTATTATTGACGTATCTATCCATGTGCTGCAGCGCGAGAGCCGCTTCGGGATGCTTGGCGGCGGCGAGCGCGCTGCCAACCACCGCTAGCGTGTACGCGTCCAACGACGGTGACAGCTCCTTCGCCAGGAAGTCCACTGCCTTGTTGATCGGATTCTTGTAGTGTATGTCTTTGCCCTGGTGACAAGGTGTAGTCTCGTTTTAATTAAGTAGCAGTGCCAATACGTAGTCTGCAAGCTAGTCAAGAAGCTTTACATGTGTACCTTTTTCTAAGTATTTTCCTACTCCAAATATTTGCACGTGGCAGAGCTTATATCAGAAAAGACATACATAACGCTTTATCGTTACTGTTTACACATTAAATCATACCTTGGCTTGGATAAGAACTAACAGTGTATAGATATGTGCCTGTGATAGAGGCACCTGAGCATGCAGGATATTTTTTACGACGACAGGCGTGTCGCAGCCACCATTACGTGCTAAACGCGCAAAAACGCTATTGTCACATGTGATTGTTGCTGTACTGCTACTTCCCGGAGTATTACATACCTTGGCTTGGATAAGAGCCAGCAGTGCATGTGCCGCCAGGGGGACAGGCGCTTGAGCATGTGGATCATTTTTCACAGCGGGAGATGGCCCCCAGCTGCCGTCAGGTTGCTGGGCCTGCGCCAGCCACTCGGTGGCGCTCGACGCTGCCACTGGACCCACTTCCAGGAAACGGGCGCAGCGGGACACCCAGCGGGCCGCAACTGCTGTCATCCTGGATATAGGAAACATTTAGTAAAAGAGAACGGAGAGCAAGGTTTTTTCACAATTCAAACGAGTAATAAAAATTTTGGGAACAAAGCAGCGCCATCTAGTGAAAAGTTGGTTTCATAATGACTTTTAAGGCGTATCCTAACACATCTTAGTTTTCAAGGACGATATATCGAAGACTACCATTACTACACCCTTTGGACTTTTTGAGTTTCCATTTATGATTTCTGGTTTAAGGAACGCACCTCAAACATTCCAACGTTTATGTTCTTTGTTAATTTTTTTTTTCTTCGTGTAGCCCTGACTACGACAAGGGGGCTCTCGCTTGTCTATTCGTAATTAATCGTACAATGCAGTGCTGCTCTATTTTTCACTAGCAATTAGCACAGTACACAGCAGTGTACAACGAATTACGAATAAAAAAACGTTCATTTTCATTGTGGGAGTTAGAGTACTCTCCTAACGCAAAATGGTAACTAATATACGAAAATAATTATCATACTTGCTAATATAAATAGTTAAACTATTTCCCTGCATCAATCTTGAAAATTAAGAATTATCTAAATCTCAATGCTACATACCAAACGTCCCCTTTAGCATCGCGGTCGGTCTCAGGGGCGAAGGAGCCGTCGGGACGGCGATACGCCATCAGCCGTTGGAAGCCGAGCGATGCTAAAGCACGGGCATCTTTGACTATGGACACTGTCTCATGGTTCATGTTCTGTGGAAAAATTAACATTATAAACATCTTTCTATGAATAAACGTCACATTTGTAAATTCTTGACATCAGTTCTGTCTATTAACTCTGTCTGTAGCTGTAGTTATCAAATATTGGTCCTTCGATCCGGATTACTAAGAAGCTATAAGAAGCCTTCAAGTCTCTTAAAATATTATTTTATTTTCCAGGGTTTTCGGTTTTTACAGTGGATATCAGATATTTACTGACCTGCAAATATTCCAGCAGCACACAAGCTACAGCCAATGGGCGCACAGCATGCGGTGGGTCTCCAGAAGCAGATGGAGGATTCTTTAAAGCTTGCAGCGCTGAGGCGAGAAGGTCGCCGGTTTCCAGCAGGTAGATGGGACCTAAGCGCGTGCCTGCAACTGGCTCTAAAGTCATATTAGCTCGGGCGACGCCGTTCTTCGCGTTGAGTAAGCTCCACGTCCAGACTTCTTCTTCGTATCCATCCTGCAACGGAATAGGTACACTTTCTATAGATACTGTCATCCACTTTTTTGCTCAACGTTTTCTCCTCCAATTTTTTCACTTTACATTAACAGTTAATGATTTTATGTAACATAATAATATGTATTCCTGGCAAAATAATTGTGTCCTGTGAATCGGTAAGCAAATAGGTAGGTAAGCCTATTTCTGCCGCCCCGCCGCATTGTTAGGCTTTGCTATGTTCCAGCTTTAAGCGTACATAGTTTAGAGAGAGATACAGTAGTAGAGAGGCATATATACTGAGTCCGTTGACTGACGGTAGCTGTATTCCAATAATTTAGATGTATTCCTCCTTGTCGGCTTTTTTCAGTAACATATAAACAAACTCACATTGACGTCGATGGTGGTGGAGTAGGTGGCCGAGATACCGGATGGTTTGGCTTTCAGGTAGCTGCTTTCCATCAGGCGAATCGTATATGATCCGTTACCGGCTTTTGCCAATAAAAGACAAACTCACATTGACGTCGATGGTGGTAGAGTAGGTGGCCGAGACGCCGGTTGCCTTGGCATCCAGGAGTACCTCGGCGCGTCCGCTCTTCACCACCGACACCAGGAACGCGGTGCTGGCAGAGCCCAGCGCGGGCACGGACACGCGCTGGCGACTGAACGTCTCGATTTCTGGAGGAAATTAGGAGGTTTGGTGCCTTATTTTATACCTACCCATCTTTTGTGGGTAAGTGCTTTTACGCATGGCAGTTTGCCGACATATCGATGGCTCACGACCGACAGGTGAGCAACGGCAATTAAAATTACGGCGGTAGGTACGTGCCGCTCGTGTGTCCGAGAGCCCTTGTCTGAACATCGACAAGAGATTCATTTGACAGAAAAATATGATTTAATGATGGACACTATTGGATAGCAAGGTTGGTACCTATTTTTTCTATTTATCATTGATAAAACACCGTTTTCAAAATATTTAATGCATTTATAATCTTTTTCTGCAGCATTAAAATACTTAAAATCCAAGCACATTATGCAGTTTGATACTCTACTTACAAAAAAGAAACTTAACAAACTCACTCTTAGTCGCGTTAATATCGTTCTCCAACGGTTCGAACTCGAAGAATTGCGCGGCGTTATACATGGTGACCTCCAAAGTGATGTCTACAGTGAGGGTGCTCTTTAACACCACGACTGCTGCAGCCGTCTCACCCCGCTGCATGTTGGCGGGTAGCTGGCAGCTGATGGCCAACGGAACGGCGGTGGCGAAGCTCTGGGGCGCCGCTAGACCCAGGCCTAGTTGAGAGTCTACTGCGAACGCTCCCACTTTCAAGTTGACGGGCACTTGTGGTGGCGGCGTAAAGCGGCCGGTTGACCCCTTGCCGTCGGTGCTGGACAGAAAATTTAATAGCCGTTGAATGGAAAAACGCCGTTTTAGGTGAACCCGGGCGATAATTTTTCCAGTTCTTATAGACTATGACCAAAACTGGTCTTTTTTAATTCCTGTTTTTTCCGTAACCGTGTCGCGTAGAGGTGAAAGAATACTACCACCCCCTCTCTTCCCTTGGGTGTCGTAAAAGGCGACTAACGGACTAAAGACGATGGGCTCACCACCTGTCACGCTGAGCACATGTGCAGTCGCTATTTGGTGAAAAGTAGACTATGGCAGAGGACTGTTTTTGTGGGCCTCATTGCCTAGTCTCTGACTAACCCTTCGGGATAATAGTCGTGATTATATGTATGCAAGTACCTATGTATTTTTTCCGTTCCAATAAAAATCTATATTTTCTGCTACAAATGGCAAATCCGTTACGTTATGTTTGGAACTTTATATTCAGGGTTATAAATTAATAAATTGTGTATACATAAAGTCATCGTTACTCACTCTAAGGTAAAATTGGCAAATGCCCACGTGGGCAGCGGCGAGGTGGTGAGGTAGTACCGCGGCGACGGCGGCGGCGGCAGGCGGCTGAACGCGTACGGGCCGGCCAGCGGCGCGCGGGTGCCCGACTCGGGCTCCTCGTGCTTGGGGTCCACTGGGAATCGGGGATGAAAGCGGTCAGAAATCATTGTACTTCCTAACTCCTTAATATCATCAGCCAAATTTCTCCAATGAATATTAATCCGTTACACCAAACAATAAAGTTCAAAATTGATTGTTTTCTGAGTGGTAGAGCCACGCTGCGTTGCAGCACGCATTGGGCCGGCTCGCCCGGCGTAACACCACCCTCTCACGAATATTCGGCGTGAAATAATGGAACTTGGTGCTGTTGTGTTTCGTCCGACCAGTGAGGGTTCCGGAGGCCCCTCCCCCACCCCCCTCTTCCCAATTCCTATTCCTTCCCTAAACCTATTCCTCCCTTAAAGGCCGGCAACGCGTCTGCGATTCCTTTGGTTTTGCGGGTGTCCATGGGCGGCGGTGATTACTCCCATCAGGTGACCCGCCTGCTCGTTTGCCTCGCTCTTTTATTAAAAAAAAAAAAAAAATTGTAGAAATTTGACAGTTTTGGGTAGGTTGATCTGACGCTGTGTGTACATGTAACTTGCTTTCATGCATGTGAACCTAGCAAAAAGCATTTTGAAAGCGTTTGCTTACATATTTAGTAAATTATTTTTAATTTTTTAACCGGTAAAAAAATCTCCCGAGTTTTCAGATTCGTCTTAAAAATTTGAGAGATTAGACAGTTCAGTCCCTCAGTGGTTGAGGTTTCCGGGTGAAGCGCGCTTCCATCTTTGGTCTTATCGTCATCAAGTCCAAATGCTTACTAGAGGGATTAAAAAAGGCCTTTGAAATTACAAATAATTAAAATATGATACACAAAGTGTTCAGGTAATGTTCCGGGAATAAAACTATAAATAGGTACATATTTTAAAGACAATTACCTCCGTTTTGGATAATCACTCCATCAGTCAAAATCACTACGCCAGCATTCTGAAAAAATGTAAAACATACTGTAGCAACAAATCCAAATCTTCACTAATTAATTAATTATTATAGGTATATCATTAATATCCTTCGAGTGTTTAGATGATCGAAGTAAGTATCTAACGTTAAATCTAATACTAAACATACTTGGAAAACATCTCTAGGAGTGTAGCCACCTAAGTCCAATCCTAGGCCAGGCAACTGCTCCTCGTTCTTGAACACTGAATGTTTCAGGCCCGTGAAACTTTCCACTTCGCGTTGGATCTGCAAAAATAAAATCAATTATAAGCCTGTGTGTGGATTAGTGTATGTAATATCTACATCAAAGATATTACGAACGAAGGTAAGAGTAAATGTGTCTTTATAAAAAAAAACACTGCTCAACATTTCTTTCAAGCAAGTAAGAGATCAAATCAAAACAATTTAAGTAGATGATTGAATAAAACACTAGCATAGATACGAGTAGCTATATGTCTGAAAAAGATTTTTGATAAAAAACACTAGCATTTACCGTGTGCATATCAAGACCGCTGCCCAAGCCATTCTCGCCGGTGAGTCCCGCAGCCATCGCGCCAGAGTCAGCTCCGAGCACCACCGCGCGCGAGCCCGGCTCCCCTGACACCTGCAGCTCCGTCAAAGTGTTGGGCTGGAAGTTCGACGCCGACACGGGCTTTAGAGAAACCTGGAACAAGGAAAATTTATTGAATGACCCATAACAACAATAAGGCTGGCTACATTAGAGCCAGAAAAAAGTCCAAATATAGGCATGGCTGACTAACCTAAGAAGAAGAAGTGGGTAAACCTCGACAATGCGCTATTAATAAAGTTATGTCAGATGAAGCAATTTTGTGCACATCCACACCATGAGATCTTCAAAATGACACCTCAACCACATTTTCCCTTCGGCCAAGCTCTCAATCTTGAGCTCACAATAATCCCTTACAAGAATATTATAAAGAATGACCTTAGCCATAGAGAGTAATAAAAAAAGATATGTTAGATTCTTAATTAGTGCAAGAATTCAGCTTCGCCTTCTTTCTAGTAGTCCTGATTGACAATTGTCTTTTTTTGCATATTTGTTTTTTATTTATATTTCTTTTATGTTTGTCAATAAATGTTTATCTCTCCCTCTCTATCTCTCTCTCTCTCTCTCTCTCTCTCTCTCTCTCTCTCGTCTCCTGAGTTTCTTGCCAGCTCTTCTCAGCTGAAGGCTCTCCCAAAATCCGAACTGATTAACTATTATTTTATAAGGGCCTATTAGGGTTAATAAACTATTTGACTTTGACTTTTGTACTAGGCTAACATACGAGTAACATTGCCTGGGGTATAAATTGTGTCATCTCACCTTGTGTCGAAGGAGGTCAGGCTGTGGTGCGTAAACAGCTGCGGCGAGCAATGCGTTGGTGGAGGCGAGGCGCGGGTACCAGGCTAGCAGCACGCAGCCGGGACTCATGTGCTTCGTCACCTCCACGGATATGTCCACGCTGCGGCGGGGAGGATTCAACTGGTGGGTGTGAAAAAAGATAATGCTGTCTATTAAAGCTGAATTCCTTTTTTAACTCTGTATAATTTTTTTTTTTTAATTATTTACGTGAAAAATGCGTTGTCAACCTTGTGGAAGGAGTTGGAATTGTGAGGGGGGATGGAGAGATGGACTACAGTACCGTTTTATATTTTTACATTGGCTAATGTGAATGTGTTTAATTCAATATTTAAAAAAAAATTGGCACTTGTGCAAGCAGGTACAGTAGTTTATTATTAGGGTCTGGTCCTGCATTTCACTCTACCACAAAATGTTAAAATTCTTCAATACATTTTGTACTTTATCAGTAGGATCCATATCTATTGGCGAGACAGTTTTGGAGAGCTAGGTTGTTCTGCATGCGTGTGTACATCATTTAACATTATTTATAAACTGACAATATAAATAGCATGGGCCGGCAGAGTGAGGGTGACTGACTGATGCTGACTTCACTTTTTCTGGAGTGGGGTAATTTACCGGGTTAATTATAAAAAAATATATATCAGATTTTCGTGATGATTCAGCTAAACATTCGTCCGTTTCTTACCTCCACAGTTTTGGCGACAACGATGTCCCCGCGCGCAATGGCAACATAGTGCACCAGGTCCATGGGCTCGGTAGCTGTGATGCGCGCGCGCATCTCGTCGCCCACACCCGTGTCGCGCGTCAACATCTCCACGGTCAGGAACTGGCCGCCGGTGTAGCTGTTCCTTTGCACGTTCACCACCCTCTCGGTTACTTCTTTGTACTTTATCTGGAAATGAGTTAGACATTAATCACGATTGCTGAATGAAAATGAACTTCGCTTAGCCTCTTTCCCCTTTTGAAAAATCCTTGCTTAGTGGATGCCTACTTACGTCATATAAGGAATACGTGTGTGAAATTTCAATTTTCTAGCCTTAAGGGTTTCGCCTGGGCGTTGGTACATCAGTCAATCACTTTTGCCTTTTATATAAATAATATATTATATAGATTAGCAAGTAAAAATGTAAATTATAACCTATAGTTTTTGCAGCCCCTACGGAGCTCATGTTTGGTTTCATGCGCATGTATAACTTTAAGACTATCTATCATTCTAAGCCTTATTATACGATATCGAACTACCTTACCTTCCGTATACCTACTGTTGTATAAGTTGTGCTCTTGCCGCAATGACTGTAGATAAGGAGGTTGGGCCACAACCCCTTCTAGCTTCCCCATGCGGGTTGGTGGGTAACATTAATCAGGGTTGCGGAATAAATATGAAAGTCGCTTTGCCTCTGTATGTTCATCTCTTGCTGCTATACTGTAGATCAGCTTATTTTTGTTTAAATGCTTGCCTAGACAGACTTTAACAAGGCACTTGATTTAATTCGATTTGAACATTTCAATTTAAAACAACATGCACTCATTGTATAATAATAATGATCGGTTTAAAATTAACTTACCACCAAGAAGATAACGAAAGGTTAAAAAAAAACCCACCGCCACCCACCTGAGGTAGACATTTTTTTCAACGTCTCGTTAAGAGTTTTCTATCGATAGTCCACTATCGCTAAACTATCGATAGACTATCGATAGTTGTCGTCATAACAATAGTATTGATAGCCTATCGATAGTATCGATACAATCGATAGTGCTATGCAGGGCAATAGTATTGTTATATAAAAAGTATCGATTTTATCAATAGTATTAGCTCTAGCTATTAACAGTTTGATTATTGGAAGAAAATACTATTGCAGTTTATTAAACTACCGATAGCGTAAGCGATAGATACTATCGATATTATTCTTAGTATTGTGTTGCAATAGTATCGATACTATCAATAGTATTGCTTCTTATCAATATTGGTTAATTTGTGATATCGATAGTATCGATAGCACTATCGATATTGTTACTAGTTTTCGACGTCAACTATCGATAGCCAGACTATCGATAGTTCTGCAACTCCGTTATCTTCGACTTTATTTGGGTGTTCTTAAGAGGGTTTACGCATTTCGGTTTCCCATACAATTTTTCAAGTCGAAATTTTCAAAGACCAATAAGCCAATTTTAATGAATCTTTGCATGCTAAAGTCAAATATAGGGATCTTAATAGTTTGTTGAAAACATTTTAAAAAAAGGTTTATTTGGCTGAGTAATGCGATTTAAAGTCCACCATATAATGTTTAAAATCGCAATAACTCAGTTAAATAAATGTTTTTTGGAAATGTTTTCAACAAACTATTTAGATCTCTATATTTTACCTCAGCATGCCGAGTTTCATCAAAATTGGCCTAATGGTTTTTTAAAATTTCGACTTGGAAATTTGAATGGGAAACCGAAATGCGTAAGCCCTCCTAACGCAAATACTTAATCAAATATTACGAACTCACCACTAAGTTTAAGGTAGAGTTGACATGCGCCGCGTCCGGTACCAGTGTGTATGCGGTGATGCCATTCTTCAGCGTGAGTGTGGTCACGTTGGCAGGCGCGCCGTCGTCCCACTGACGCTCAACTGTGACTTGTTCGTTGACGTCCAGGATCTGCCCCGACGAGTCTACCACTTCAATCTGAAGACAAGTAAAAGCCATAAAATGGGCTGGGCTTCCGCTTGACCGTATATCTTGGGAAACCTTGATTTTCTTTTCAAGATAAGAAAACTAGAAGACAAGAAGAAAAAAGAAACAGACAGCAAAACGTAATACGTATTATGTTCAACGATTTTTAATAGCTTTATATTATGATTTTTTTTTAAACTCTTGTAAGTATGAATATTTTTTGTGACTAATACACTGTGACTAATAGTTAAGGAACATATTTTTTTTATATGGGCCTGTAGTATGAGCCATGAACCCACAAATAGGTACCCCATATTTTCAGGTCATATTAACTGAAAAAGTAAACAAACTAGATTTTTCAAAAACTCATAGTTTGTAAACTATTGCAAAATGGCGGAACATACATAAGGGTGATTTGGGTGCCCCTACCCAAGTAACACACATAGGCTGAATACTAGATGAATAATGGATTATTGTGTACTTAGAGCTGAATAAAATTACTGAATAAAAGCAGAGTAGCATGCTATTCAGCCACTACACTGCTTAAATGGGCACAAATTATTCAGCTTTAGTTCGCAATTGCTGAGTAATATCATTACACGGACCTGAAAAAAAGACGGACGGAATGTCACACTATAAAGATGTGAAGCGTGCAAGGTCCTACAATTTCGTTTGTTGTACATGACACTACACTCACACAAATACAGCAGGTCCGACAACCCGCCACCATTTTACCCCGCGTGACAGCGACAGTGATACGTCTTTTTGTATCGACGAAAATTTGAAAAAAATGCCGTCTTGTGTGGTGAAATCATCAAAGAACTACATGAGTAAACTTAAAAAATCACAAGGAATCACCTACCACGCGTAAGTTTTGACGATTCGTGATATTTTTTTGTTATTTATGTTTTATTGAATGTGATGAAAATTGTAAACAAAAGTACAACAATGTGGCCACTTTTTTACGGGAAAATTACCCTTAAAGTGGGGAAAATTGTATTTGTTGCATGTGATTCGGTACGATCAGATTTCGTAACTTTTTAGGGTTCCGTATATATATCGCAAAAGAAAATAATAGAACCTATATTATATTTTTTTATGAAATAACTCTTGCATCCTTTTTAATTGGTTTTCTAGAAATAAAAATCGTAGAGATGACTGGGTCTTAATTATTTTAAACTGCAGAGGAGAAAACAATTGGAACCCATCATCTGCTAGTACCGTGTGCAGTGCACATTTTGATGACGTAGATTTTGTAACTACGGCTAAGGGGCTACGGTGTTTGGTTCTGTATGCCGTTCCAAAAAGGGTTAATATTATTGTGTTTGTAATATTTGTTATTAATTTATTATTTCTTTCGCTGCTTCTTAATTATTTTATTACTTGCAGTTACTTTCGAACTCTCCAGAAACACAAATACAAAGCACTTCGTTACCTATACTGCAGGTAGTTATTGTTTTTTTGCACAAGGATTAATTTAATGTTTGATGCTATGTAACATTTAATTTTGTAAAACGCTTTTTAAGATGTCATCAAATGTCAGAGGAATAGCAAACGATCAACAGGCGACGTCATCATCACGCACGATATCGTCTTCGTTGCAGGTATTGTGCCTTTTTAAAAATCTACGTAATAAAGTGGTAACAAACCTACTAATTTTAGTAGACTATAGAATAGTAGAATAATATGATATTAAGAATGTGAATGTTTGTATGTTTGTTTGTTTTTTTTACATCTGCCAACAACCATTTGCTCTGTTTGTGTCAAGTCATTGTATACGGCTTATGATTTCGTTGTTGGTATAGACCTAGACCTGATGACTTAATAAAATATCGATGCAGAAATATCAGATGCCAGTAAAGAATCCCTACAACAATATAGATTTGTCGAATACATCTTTACAGCAGGTATATGACCAAACACAAAGATATCTAAAATTATCAGTCTTTGTTGAATAATTTATCATAATGGTGTTTTTTTCTTTAAGACAAACAACGGATCAGAAGCATGTGATTTAGATCAGCCTTGGTTACATGTATCAAGCGAAACTACTTCTTTACAACAAGTATGAACTTTTTTTTATATAATGCTTTGTTTTTTGTTTTGGGTCTTTAAAATTTTGACATTATTTTTCTCTTTCAGCTATCACCGAAAATTGAAGCAGCACCACGACCAACATATTTTTTTCATTTATAGACGCTTAAAAAAAGAGTTGACAAAAGTTTGTATGGGAGTTCGCTAATATCCTTTTATGCCTAACATGATTACTATAGATTCAAATGATTTGAATAAAAATTTAACAGAACTACTATAAAATAAGCTTTTGAAACTAAATTGTGTTAACGGAAATAAAGTACAAATTATTTTAGTTATCTAAGTAATATATAATTTATATGTCAGTATTTCACTTACAAACATCTCTATTTAAATAGGTACACCCCGTTTTTTTGTTATAGTACATTATGTTTGTGATGGTAAGTTCCTTGCTATGATGGAGAAGGCAAAGTTGTGTATGATTTAGGCGATATCAAAATTCCCAATTTGCTCTAATGGCACTGATTATTTCATCATTATAAATGATTATTTTATTATTATTCATTACTTTATACATAATCATCAGACATTAAGTAAATAATACATTTATTTATACGTACAAGTAACATGTGTTTTCTTTTCTATCACTGTGGTCTTAAAAATGATGTTTGTTAAGTCATCAACATTAAGATTCTAAAGTGCAACCGTTTAAATTGCTGAAATATCGGACGCTCACAACGAATAAAAACATGGTTTATGCAATGTCACGTTTTAATAATATGTATATGATTACATAATGTTAACAATGTTTTAGTTTGCGAGATTGAAAAATTAGGGAAATTGAAGGTTTATGATGGTAACCCTCAAATTACGCACACACCATAAACGGGCGGCCATTAGCATGCTTCACTCATGATAAGACGAGGTTACGTCCGTCTTTTTTTCAGGTCCGTGTATCATTATAGTAACTTTATAATCGCAGTATATGGTGTAACAGGTGGTAACAAGGCAAAATACTAGCAAATTAAAGAAATACTAGTTACCCTTTATTTAGACAATTGTCGTCTATGTACGCTTTTATATTCATAGTTATTAAGTTAAAGGTTCACGATTTGTTCTGTAAGAACGTTTATTAATACTTTTTGTGACAGATGTGTTATATTTATGACAGTGAGAGAAGATAAGTTTTTAAAATTATTGTATGATATCGGTCTAGGTTCCTTTTGTTAATAACTTCATTGTTTTACGTGAAAGCTAGTGGGAATTCAAAATTACTCTTAGAGTATACATATATTTCTAAGAAAATTTTCAAGCGCCAGTGCATAAATAACTTTTTACTATAAATTATACTAAAATAAACACATTTAATCGAAAACATTTCGGGTAAAAATTGATTGATTGTGTCATTATTCTAGTCTGTCACCAATAATCATATAAAAAATATTTATTTGTAATTCCTTACTTTACTAAGTTCGTTTTAAATAAATAAAATTATATATACCAGTGTAGATATTAAAGGTTAATATACGGAATAAAAAATGGTGGTGAAATTAAAGAGCGATGTGAACCGTTATACTTCAACATTACTGTCGTAGCCCGCGTAATGGGGCACATATGTCTGCTTATTCAAACTTAGCCGTAATAAAGTCTTACATGTGAATCCATATACGGCAATACACTGATTACTGGCTGAATATTCGTTCGAACTAGCATCGATAAAATGTGTGATAAAATACACTTTTAAGGATCCGCATAATATAGACTGATCCATTTTGGAGACTTGTTTCGTAAATTAATTGATCCGTGACAAGATTCACGAGGATATACTTATTCAGTCATCACCAGATTAAATCAACTGATGTGAACCTCTATTAAGCAATATACGTTATAAAATACTCGAAGTGCTCTTCAAGAGTAATAAGAACTTTCAGATGGACTTGTAAACAGCCACTATTCAGTCGTAAATAATAGCAGTATAGATACGGATAAACGGGGAAATTCTACACCATTTACTGAATAACACACGAAATGTACTCCTTTATATATCATATATCTGTGTAACAGTACACATGTACTCCCTTTAGAAGGCAGCGTTTAGAGGTACACATTTACTCTATTATACAGCATATGACATATTTGCCACTACTTCATTGCCCTTATTCAGTAAGTAGGCTTGAAAATTTTAAACGGCTGAATAAAAGCGTAGGTTATATACCAAATAAACGCATCTTGCTGTTTAAGGGTGAAGCACATCTACCATTATTTAGTTCTTATTCAGAATATAGCTCCTTGTGTACTAATATTCAGCTTAAAGATCACCAGTGAATTATAATAACGGTTTTAATACTCTGTAAGCAACATTTATGACCACAAGTGATTAAATATACAGCTTTCTGTGTTACTTGGGTAGAGCTGCTCTACCTCTGAGTTTTCGCTTGACTATTATTCTAAAATTCTCTATTATGTACGAGTTACTCAAAATAAAACAAAAAAATATTAAATTAACTAACCTGTACATTGTAAGGCAACATTGGCTTCACATAATCAGGCGCAGTCACTCTCAGCCTATAAGGTGTCCTCATGAGCAATATCCTTGACGTGACGTTTTGTCTTATGAGCGTATCTTTTTCCTCAAGCACCGCTTCGACGACCACTGGCCTCGCTGCGTCGACGGCAAGGTCGAGATCTGTCTTGAAGTCGTACACAACTTGCGCGTTCCCGTTGAAGTCTATGACTTTGCGAGCTGGTGGTGAGAACACCGGCTGCAGCAGTTGGGAGAAGAAGACAGCGTACACCGATATTGTTAATTCACCGGTGACGGGCAAAAGGTTGAAGTGCCTGGAAAAGAGGACACAATGAAAAAGTGTTTAGGAATGCAAGCAATGTTAAATTAAAAGTAAAAACCTTTTTAAAAACCAAGCATTTATTTAAATGCCCTAAAAAGAAAAAAATAAACTGTTACTTTTAAAACTTTTACTATCAACTTTTAACGTCATTAGGTACACAATTTATATGGTATAAAAGGTTGTCGCAAGATTTAAGTATGTTACTCGTATTTTAAAACTTTAATACTTACTTAGTTAAAATCAATCACATCAAGTTATTTAATTTACTTACTTGTTTTTTTACACATATTAGTATATTATTATAGTAAATCTCGCGACAACCTTTTATACCATATAAATTGTCGTTAAAAGTTGATAGTAAAAGTTTTAAAGTAAAAGTTTATGTTTTTCTTTTTAGCGCATTTAAATTAATACTTGGTTTTTAAAAAGGTTTTTACTTTTAATTTATTTTTTACTTTTTAGTTATCCCTGGACAACCTTTTCATCTGTTCATCTCACTGAACACAAATATTTATCTACACAAAATTTATTCATGTCCACCAAACCACCACGCCTCACCACCAATAATCAAAAACGGTCCACCCATTAAGGCGAATCAAACTCGACGCGGTTGTGTCGCTTAATTACCTACTGAGTTCCTATGGCCACCTTCAAGCTCCATCAGCAGACCCTGGTTACCGTCTAGCACCAAAGTACTCGTCAAGACGAATCAAACGAGCCTATACTCGATGGGGTTATGTTGTTTAATTACTGAGTTCCTATGGCCATCTTCCAACTCAATCATCAGACCCTGATTACCATCTAGCACCAAATTAATCGTCAGACGAATCAAACGAGCCCATACTCGATGGGGTTATGTTGTTTAATTACTGAGTTCCTATGGTCATCTTTCAACTCCATCATCAGACCCTGGTTACCATGGAAAGACAAACTACTCGTCAAGACGAATCAAACGAACCGAGATTTGATGGGGTTGCGTCGTTTCTTTACTGAGTTCCTAGGACCACCTTCCAGCTCCATCATCAGATCAAACCCTTGTAACCATCTAAAGACAAAGTACTCGTCAAGACGAATGAAACGAACCGAAACTCGATGGGGTTGCGTCGTTTCATTACAGAGTTCCTATGGCCACCTTCCAGCTCCATCATCAGACCCTGGTTACCATTGAAAGACAAACTACTCGTCAAGACAATTCAAACGAACCCAAACTCGATAAGGTTGTGTTGTTTCATTGCGAAGTTACTATGGTCACCTTCCAGCTCCATCATCAGATCAGCAGCATGTCATCATAATATTGCATTGTCACGCGATTTACACATTTATGCATAATTTTAGCTCAATCGAATCCGGGAAGTGGGTCAAAATTGAGTTGCAAAATTCCACCCGTACAAGACAATACATACATACATACATTGCAAGTTAAATAAAAGCTTGTAAAAAAAGAGTTCCGGACGCTCAAAAACATGTAAGTAATGCGTGAAAATTGTCAGATGTGTGTAATTACATGTCTACCTCAGAAGGAGCTTTATTTAACGCTTTAGTACCATGCCACACCAACTCGCTCGGAACGACGATGAATAATTCAATCAACCTCATGTATCTGTAGAATTCAGAAAAATATTACAGAAACAAATAATAAAGCCGGCTGGCTGGCTTGCCGTTTGATGTTTCGAGATGAATAAGCACCAAGGTGTTTCACAATCCACCGCCTTCGGTTTTTATGTTGCTCTCAATCATATTTGATAATTTTACTATGATGCGAATTGATGAGTTTTTCTTTTGTGAATTTGTGAAAATGGACTTTGTGAAGTTATTATTGCGTTCTATTTTTATTACTTCCTTCCTTTCCTTTGGTCCTTTGGTTGATGATGATGTAAATGAGAGCGTCGTTAAACCCCATTGCTCCCCTTGGATAGATATCTATCTATCCAAGGGGAGCATATCTATCTAGATAGACAATACTTTTATTGTAACAGTTTACATTAAAAACAAAACCTAAAAAACAAGTACAATACAGTTACAATTTGGCGGACTTATCGCTATAAAGCGATTTCTTCCAGACAACCAGTCGGATGGAGAGAACTTAAACACTGATGGGGAATTGAACCACGCTAGATCACTGACGAAAACCCCCCATACAAAACACAAACTTTAGCTTGTCGGATGGGTTAACAGGAATGTTAAAAGCGCATTAGTAGGTGTTTTATAATTTTCATTTCTTTATTTTAGATGCACGGGTTGAACGCTAGAAATCGTGGTTCAATCCCCATAGCTCCGTTAAACTACTGAACCCACTTCGACACAGTCATTTAGATTAACAGGATGGGTTAACAGGGGCCCAAGTCTGCTAATTTACGAATGGCATAATTGAATCGCAATTGTATCGCAATTGTATCGCATTGTAATTGTTTGACACATTTGGTATTCTTAAATGAGTAAGAGAATACCAAATGTGTCAAACAATTACAATGCGATCCAATTGCGGTTCAATTATGCCATTCGTAAATTAGCAGACTTGGGCCCCTGGACTATTTACGACCTCCTTGGTCGAGTGGTTTGTACACCGGTTTTCATGGTGTCGCCATCTCTGAGGTCCCGAGTTAGATCCCCGGTCGGATCAATTTAGAAATTATTGTTTTTCTAAATTGTTTCGGTGTTTTCTATGTACTTATATTAAGTATGTGTTTAAATATTTTAAGTATGTTTATCCGTTGTCTAGTAACCATTTAACGAGTTTCATTACGAAGCTTCTCTTGGGCTAGATAATTGGTGTAAGTGTAGGGAAGTTTATTTTTTTATTATTTATTATTAATGTGTTAAATGCACATTAATAATAATCTTTAAAAAAACGTGTTTAATTATCAGCCTATAAGCCACTGCTGGACAAGGCCTTCCCACATGGTACATATGACCCATAAGGAGAACGGGCAATAACCCACAACTTTGTTCCAATGCATTCGTCATAATAAAATAATCATATTGAAAAGTAAAACTTACTTAGCGGTGACGTTGACTGTGAAGCGACCGTCAGTGAAGAGGGCCTCTTTGGGCAGGTCTATGTCCATCTGGAACTTGGGCATCACATAATCAGCCACCAGTATTCGGCGAGAGTATGTTTGCTCGCGAGCTTCCACCTGTTGAAGAATACAAACTTACTTTAAAATTATGTTTTCAATTCGCTATAGTACCTACCTACCTACCTACCAATCAATAAGTAGTCGATTTGTTGCGAACATTGAGAAATTAAAGATAAAGAAAAAGTTGAGCCTTCATAGAATTATATCAAAAGGGGCTAAAAAGTTAAAATTTTACATATTGAAGCTGTGTTGAAATAGTTGACCAATAATACCAATGTGATAGATATTAATTGGTTCACTATATACTGACGGACGACGCGACGATGACGGTCACATAGTGGCCTTTCGGAAAATGTAAAATAAACCCAAGTAAGTACATCCGTATAGGTACTCTACCTACTTTATAGAGTTAAGTATTCCTACTTCATTTCAATTGTTTATTGTTCTGTTAAGAAATCAAAACCGTGACAAGCTGGTTACGGCCAACGTAAATACTACCTATGTGTTACGAGATACATTTGTTTAATACAGAATATCTAATATTATGTGAGTTAAGTTTACATTAAACACATTTTCAATTACAATACATTATTAAGATTTCTAACACGCTGAACATCATTTATTAGCGACTGGCTAGAACGAGTACTTAGATATACTTACTCGTAAGTATACCAAGAGGCGTAGAACATATTGCAAAAAGTGCGTTAGATGCTTCTTAATTTTAATGAGATTGCTCTCTCAGATTAATGTTACTTTTTGTGCCTTATTATTACAATAGACAATCATGACTTGTAAATAGTCTGCAGGCACAGCTCTAAAAAAACATCCAGAGTTCTTTTGCAGATAGGTACTTCAAAATAAAAATTGTCGCGGACTGAGATAGTGACCAGCGTCATTACGCTAGAAATCAAATAAGTAAGTATAACGTATTTTATGAATTCTATTTGTACTTAGTTAACTTCTTTAGAGATGGTTATATAATGTTAAAAAATTAAAATTATAACCTTTTTAAAAAACAAGCTTTTATTTAAATGCGCTTAAAAGAAAAAAAACTTTTACTATCAACTTATAACGTCATCACATAATTTATATGATTTATAAGGTTGTCGCGAGATTTAGGTAACTACTCGTATTTTCTTAGATCGAAAATTTTATTAGTTAAAAGCAATCACATCAAGTTACCTACTTATTTCAATTACTTACTTGTTTATTTACACGTTTAAAGTATAAGTATAGTAAATATAATATCATATAAATTGTGTAATGACGTTATAAGTTGATAGTAAAAGTTTTAAAGTAACATTTTTTTCTTCTTTTTAACGCATTTAAATAAAAGATTCTTTTTAATTTTTTTTTTATTTTTAATTTTTTTTTCACTTTTTCGCTATCCCTGGATACGATTTTCATCTGTTCAAGTCACTGAATACAAATATTTATGTATACAAATTTATTCACGTCCACCAAACCACCACCACTCACCACAAATGAAAATACCATGTTTCTTTTTATTTTCAATATAATCGGTGCGGCTTTCCGAGCAAAATGTCCGGCGGAGGTCACGCAGCCGTTCGGTATGCGGTAGACGTGGGTTCAAGTCCCACCTAAGGTATTGTTTCTTTCAACGTTTTACTTCTCCAAATTAAGCAAATTAGTATATTTTACTATTTTAAAACGAAAATCATCAAACATTACGATTTTAAACTGTTTTTTTTATAAAGTTAATAATTATTATCTTTATTTTTTTATAATAGGTAAACAAAAAGAACTCACCTGTATAGTCCATTCCCCGAGCGCCGGCTCATCGGCCAAAGTGAACTGATCGGTAAACACCCCCTTGTCCAAAGGCACCGCCAGCTTCTGCCAAACAGGCGCTCCGCCTGCGTCCAGAACGCTCACGTCTACCGCCGCGCTCAGCGGGAGCAGATACCTGAGACAGTGCCATTTCAAGTCAGTAGGTACAGCCGAGGAAAGTCCCGGTCGATCACTTTTCCGCGATATTCGCTTGCACTAGATCTACGCACAGTATTACGTACGTTTTTGAGTGGTAGAGCCAAGCTGCGTTGCAGCACGCATTGGGTCAGCTCGCGCGGCGTAATACCACCCTCTCATGAATATTTGGCGTAAAACAATAGTTTCGTCCGGCGAGTGAGAGTTCCGAAGGCCCCCCCCCTCAATTCCTATTCCTTCCTTAAACCTATTCCTCCCTTAAAGGCCGGCAACGCGTCTGTGATTCCTCTGGTTTTGCGGTGTCCATGGCGGTGGTGATTACTCTCCATCAGGTGAACCGCCTGCTCGTTTGCCTCCTTCTTTTATAAAAAAAACCTTATCGACTGTTACAAAACAATCATCAGCGTACAAACATCTATTGTGGATTTCAGGGGGAGCAGTTAGGCACCTGAGAAAATTACATCGTTGGATTGTAAAACATTGTACGGCTACTAAGTCATTTTATTTATCATCTCCAGCCTAAAAATGTGCCCCTGCTGACCTCGTAAGGATATCCGTATAATTAGAGGAGTGAAAAACATTGGTTACCTCTAGGAAGGTCATAGCTTGTAGATGGCTCAACATACAAAAGTAACTTTAAACAGGTCGGAGTCAACGACCTCCCACAATCACACGTAACCGCGCTCTCACGCTAACTAACCACTCGCGCCGGTGATGGCGTAGAAAACGAAAGTGTCTTCGGCGGCGGCTAATGGAGCGCGCTGTTAATGAATTTATTACGAATCGGATCACCTAATATTTACGGCGTGTTATTACAACTATTGAGTAACTTCAATCGGTATTATGATTGTTATGTCGCTACATCACATCACACTTTTGGACTTTGTATCCAAAAGGAGGATTAAAATGTTAGGTTAGGGATATCACTACCGTAAGGGGAAACACTTGTCCTACATTTTATCTGATGGTAAGTGACGATAATTCTGAACACTTTAGAACGTACGTTATTCAGGGGCCTTAGAGAAGAGTATTACTTTAAACTTACTATACAAATTCCCATACAAATTTTGCATAGTAAGATTAAAGTAATAAGATTAAAATAATGGTCTGCTCTAAGACGTCCTTGAATCCTAAACTAGTGACAACTGGCTCTTACCTTTAACTGTCGGAACAACATTGTTATCGCAACAGATGCTAGCCCGGCGGACTTACGGCCTAAATTAAAAATCAATCAATCTGTTTGCCTAATAGAGATTTAGTCAACTTTAAAACTCTAGTACCTATGCAAAGCAACAGATTAATTTCGGCCGTTAGAGTAACACTTACCACCAACTTAACTAAGCATAATTATGTATTCCCACTGGGATTCGAACTTGTTCTGAGGTCGGTAGAGTCATACTTATACTATACTTTAGAGGCTATAGGCTTAAGCGGCTTATGGGATGCCCAAAATTGTTCACAAAGAGATTGCTCAATCTTTGTCCAAAATATGCAAAATCCGACCTAGATGCTTCTAAAGTAAGTAGAGAAACAAGAACTCTATCTTGTAAGCAATGTAGCTAGCAAAATCGTTACGTACGACTTATGAGTTACGCAAAAACAATTTATTGTTCACACGATATGTAAGTGTGACAATAGAAAATAATTGAATCACTCATAGCTACTATATTGTAACTTCCGTAAGTATTTGAGAACAAAACCAAAAATTCTCACGTAAACTAAACAAGTTGTTTTGAGGTCTCCTCACCGTGCTTGTTTTTACGGTGAGGAGCGCTCTCGTTATTTTGGACTGCATCGGCTGCTTACCATCAGGCAGGGTGTAGTCACTATGACTAGTCACATTAAAAAAAATATATAATGAGCTAAAAGTCTATAGAACCAAGTACCGCTATGGAGTGATGTCGTGTAGGCGGACCTTTGCGCTTATAGGACGAAATGAAACTTTATCGCAGCATGGAAACAAAACTGCTTTGTCAAAATAAAAGCCCCAGCTCACTATTCTAGATAGTCAGCAAGTCAAGTCAACACCACTTGTTATTGGGTATTGTGCCGGTTCATGGGCGTCAGCGAAATGGATCGACAACATCATGGATGTACCTACTTACATAAATTTGTACATTTTAAATTGTTGTTTGTTGAAGGATATTTTTTTTATTTTTCTAGGTTAGCGTGTTTAGGATTATATTTAATTTATGCCATTGTTATT
The DNA here is from genome assembly GCA_963921215.1 of Scoparia ambigualis. Taxonomy (NCBI): domain Eukaryota; kingdom Metazoa; phylum Arthropoda; class Insecta; order Lepidoptera; family Crambidae; genus Scoparia; species Scoparia ambigualis. Next base: position 18,800,671 of record OY992505.1, read on the forward strand.
AATTATCATGAAATTTAATTAGGTATGCTTATTATTTGTAGAATTTTATTTATTTAATCAAATATTGTTTGATAATTGATATCTTATTTATGTAACAACAAAGCCGCCGCACTGCGCATCTGTTTTGTTATGCTTTAAACCTCTGGTTTAAGAGTTTTAGAGCAGCTGCTGCGGTACAGATGCGCGGTGCAGGAAGGGCATCCGCTGAAAATCGGCCGGCCTGAGTATCAGGCAGGCCATAACATATGTTGAGCGGGCGCCTTTTTGGCACACAACCATCGTCGTTTTATAGTTTTCTCTTTTATTTTAAATTACAGTTGTTTTTATTATATGTACTCTTATTCTTTTTTATAATGTAATTTATTATGTGTCAAATAAATAACTTCTTATTCTTATTTATTCTTACAAGACAATGATTATTAATTTATTACGCTACTGACTATCAAAGTGATAGGTACCTACGTCAGGATGTGTAGGGACATATGCCTACACACTTAAAATATAGGTTAAGTTATATCGTAGCATTGAGTAGTCGTAGCATCGTAGCATTGATTGTCGTAGCTTTAGCTATACCTAAGTAAGGAAGCATTTCGTTTTGTAATTATTAGTCATGAGTATACAGAGTTAGGTGGTAAAAGTGTGTTTTATTTGTCCTTCTGATCTCTTATGCTAAGGGATCGGTTAACCTTATTACATTGGTGACCCCGACGTGATTTGAACACGTAACCTTCTGAACTGTCAAAAAAGTATAGGGCTCAATTTAGTAGTGGACAGGTCTTGAGGCTCCCTGTTCTCCAGTGTTTAATGGGTAAACTTCCCTCCCTCTTATCCCTGATTTGCTACTAGGGTTCCAGAGTGGAAAGGGGGACGGATAGGCATTCACACAAATCTACCTCCCTTCTGGAAGTGGTGTATCCATAATGCAGATTCACTGAAGGAAAAAATTAATCAAGAAACATACTTTGTCACTTACTTGTCCAGCGCTACAACAGCAAAGTTGATGGTATCTCCGGGCTGGTAGACTCTCTTGTCCGTCTGCACAAACACGCAGAAGCTGCGTGGCTGGTACACGAGGGGCGCGGCTGAGGAAAACAGCGGCCCTGACGTGGAACGAGCCACCAGAGAGTATTCGCCGGGCCCAGGGTCGCCGATCTAAGGGTTAAAGAAAACAAAGGTTATTGACTTCGTCCTTGGAACAGTAACGAAACATTTGATGTTCTAAAGAAGTCAAATGTCATCATCATTATCAGCCTATAATCGTCCTACTGCTAGTAGACAATAGGACATGGGAATGTTGAGCCCACCACGCTGGCCCAATACGAGTTGGTGAGTCAAATGTGATTTTGTTTAATTAAGTAAGAAACTATTCTTAAAAAAAATTTATTAACTCGTGGTAAGATTCTGCACATGATCCTACTGGGTACGACGAATTACGAATAGACAGGGGTGAGCGTTTGCCACTTGTCCAGCGAGGCTGGTGAGCCATTTGGTTATGTAGGCATTGTATATATCCGTTTAAGCAGAGGTTTATGCATGGCATCGTTCTACAAAACTCTATCTTAGTGCACTCACGTCAAAGTCCATCTGTCTCGACATCGCGGCCGGCAGCTGCACCTTCCGGCCCTGCGTGAACTGCTCTCTCCTCCACAGCTACATAGTGTACATTTGCACACTTTTATAAATCCGTCTAAGCAGAGGTATAAATATGGCAACGGTCTACAAAAGTCGACTAATGTGCACTCACATCAAAGTCCACCTGTCTCGAGGTCGCGGACGGCACCTACACCTGCTGGCCCTGTGAGAACTGCTCTCCCCTGCACAGCTACAGTGTGCATATTTGCACACTTTAATAAATCAGTTTAAGTAGAGGTTTATGCATGGCATCGTTCTACAAAAGTCGACCTTAGTGCACTCACTTCAAAGTCCATCTGTCTTGAGATCGCGGACGGCACCTACACCTGCTGGCCCTGTGAGAACTGCTCTCCCCTCCACAGATACAGTGTGCACATTTGCACACTTTAATAAATCATTTTAAGCAGAGGATTATGCATGGTATCGTTCTACAAAAGTCGACCTTAGTGCACTCACATCAAAGTCCATCTGTCTCGAGGTCGCGGACGGCACCAACACCTGCTGGCCCTGTGAGAACTGCTCTCCCCTGCACAGCTACAGTGTGCACATTTGCACACTTTAATAAATCAGTTTAAGTAGAGGTTTATGCATGGCATCGTTCTACAAAAGTCGACCTTAGTGCACTCACGTCAAAGTCCACCTGTCTCGAGGTCGCGGCCGGCACCTGCACCTGCCGGCCCTGTGAGAACTGCTCCCCGTTGGCGCGGCGGCCCTCTACGGCCACATACAAGGTGTATGCGCGGGAACCTCCAGCAATGGCCACGCTGTAAGAGCTGAACGGGCGCAGCACCCGCGGGCCTACCACCGAGATGCTGAAAACAAAAAGATATTGAGAGAACCTTCTAGACTAATTATGGCGCTAGCGCCGGAAGTTAAGCGAGGATATTGTGGTAATAAAATAATAACTGTCTCAAACGATAACATATCCGTGATTTTGGTTTGAGAATCTTTTTTAAAGTTATTTTAGATATATAGTTGTCCCAGAAAATAATGATATATCAGTTGTTCAGAGTTAGAGTTGACTAGAATTGCTATGGGAATTGCGATACCGGCCACATGTTCGTAACAATAGCTAGGACAGTATACAATTTTTAGTTAAGAAAACTCGAATGTAGTACCTGATGGTTGTGTCTAATAAAATCGTATTAGGTTCTCACAGGCAAAGATCTCTATGATTAAGATAGTTTTCGCTAAAAGGAATTGAACCCAGGACCTTAAGTTTTTGGGTCATGCACTTTGCCACTCAGCTATCGAGGCATTCCAAATAATATTATATAAATATTGATAGATAAACTTTTCGAAATTGTATCGGTTTGTAGTGTAGAGTTTGCGATACTTTTTAAAAACACACGTATCTAAAAAACTACTACTCACGTGCGTAAATTATACAGGTACTGTATTTGAATAGATCATAATAAGTTATGTATCTTACCATTGTACAAGAGCCGGGACAATCAAAACTATAATAAAGTTACGAAGTGCCGCTTGACTCGTCATTCTGAAATAAAAAACAAATAGTTCATGCAACGATGATAAATTGTAAGTATTTATAGATACCTAATTGATCTGGGGGGTTACTCTTGAACGCAAACTCAATCTCAATACAATTCCAATGCGATTATTATGTATCGATATTGGGATAAGTAAAGATAATTCCGGAACGCCATCTCGATAATAATTTGTTTATTCAATTTTCACGCAATTTAATTTCAATATGGTTTATTGTCGCTTATATAAAAGTGCCATTTGACACTTTTAGATTTGTGATTGGAAATTGATTAATGCAATTGTGTTTCAAAAGTAAGCCTACTGATGTAGGTACTCTTTTACAACCTAACTTTATTATTAACTCTTTGTAACAAGCACTTATTATTTTACGTAATTTTAAGGCTAAATCACAATTTATAGTAATCTTGCCCACATAGTATAGATTATTTATTTAAGTACTTATTACAACTTTTGCATCGTTATATTACTTACATGGTAAACATAATGCCTGAGGAATTTTCTACCAGTCGAGTAGCAGCGACCCTATATGCGGAGAGGACAGTCTACCAAGAATTTATACTAAAAACGTGTGTTCCGCGAAAAAACATTGTTACATGCATCTATTGTACCTAGCATACATAACTTACCTACACACGCAAAAATGACAGTGCAGTATCGTAATTTTTGATTTTTTTTGTTAGTAGCGCTCTCTTTGAAATGGGACTGTTTGCTAGTAGTTTTGTCGGGAATCTCTCTCAAAAAGTAAGAATCCGAACGATACTACATATTTGCACAAATGTTACTTAATTGAATTGAAGACCGTGAAACATTTCGCAAATAATATGAATAATTTTGTGAAAAACAAACATCATTCACCGAATTTGACTCTAGTTTTCTAGTTAATTTGACTCTGTCTTACGTATAAAGAATTGATGAAAAAAAAAGAGAAATGCCACTTACATGAGATTCAACGTAACATTCAATCTTAGGAATGATCAACCTACGTAAAAACATTGGAGAATTTATTAATTTTCTACCATCTTCTTGATCTGAAGTATTAATGAAATCAATTATTCGATTTCGTAGCAAGAGATTTTACTGTTAGTACCTAGGTACTTAGTACCTAACTGGTTGTCTAGAAGCAATCATCACTTCTTTGATGAAATCTATACTAATAAATAAAAATCAACATTTGTATGATTGTCATCTAGATTATGCATTTCGAAACCATTGATCAGATTGTGATGTAACTTTGGTAGGGTGTTCTGGGGACGCCCGCGAGGGTTCCTGACCCAAAACAACGTGGCATTGCAACGCATTTTCAACGGTTCAGCCTTGGTTCAGCTAGTGTTTTATAAATTCTACATCACTTATGTCAAACTTGCATGCGGCTCACTCCCATGGAAAGAAGTCTCCGCACTATAAGGAAGCTGTATGCCTGCGGTCAACTCTTATGCCGTACTCAGAGACGTCAATTAAGTTTTAATGACAATTAAATGTCTTTCCTTCTCTATTTAGCACTACTTATACATAAGAGAGGGTAACCTATCATAAATTCGAAACTTTCCTGTACGAATTTAAATTGTTCGAAAACGCTATGACGAAGTTTTAAATACCAGATTAAATTCGTACAGGAAAATTTCGAATTTATGATACGTAACCATAAAAGAGTGACCACAAGAGACTTAATTGTCATTAAAACCTCATTGACGTCTCTATGAGTACGGCAGTTAGAGCAGCATTACTTAAATTGTACTATGCAATTTCCCATACGAATTTAGCCCTCAGGACGACTTCTAGCATAGTAAGATTTAAGTAATACTTAGGTACTACTCTCAAAGGACGACAGTAGGCCCTCAAGACATAGCCAGGGTTATAACTTGGGATCTTGTTATACCTATTTGATGTTTTTTTGAGTTTTTAACGCTTAAATATAGTTAAAGACGTGATACGTTGCAAATGACTAGGTACCTCAGTTGGGAATCGATTTCCGTTTCACTATCATGTAGATATTGTCTAGAATTCTTCCTAAAACCTTTTATGGGACTCGTCCCCGTCCCTTTGGAAACCTTTGGAGGGTTGCAGGAAGCTAGCCTCCACTACTTCCAAAACATAATATTGTAAATTACTCTATCTTCATCATTTGTTTATTCAGTTTTAAAATATGTATTTCGAGATTAGGTAGATACTTTTTTCTAATGTTAACATGTCGCAGAGTCGTGGGTGAGCTATTTATTACATATGTATTGAATTGGCATGTTTGTCATAGCGATTGAGCTCACCGGCCTTGCGTCCTGCGCCTGACTCACTGTGACAACACCTTGCGTTGGCGGAACAGCCTTTTTGGTCAAGTGTGGAAAACAAACTCAACAACGTATCTATGTGTACATAAGATATACTATGTATTGTATAATCATGCAAAGTTACATTACCTGCAAACTATTAACATTATCTTCTTGTAGTAGTTACTTACATTGAATATGAATTAGTTTTAAAACTTATAAACTTAACATTTATTTAAAGCGATAGTGCGTTGTAGGATAGTACGGCAAGAAGAAACTTTCTCTAGACAGTACGCACAGTCGTACCCGTTGTGGTGTTTGCCACAAACAAAACAATCGCTGCATCGGAGAACGTGATTTCGAACAATGATTAAGTATTTCTTACATCTACATACTCATGTTGGAACAGGCTATTCACACGATTTTACCATTCTGTAGGACCTAAACAGATATTTTCGTAGTAATGCATTTCAGTAACATACAAATAAATATATCTGCGTAACGTAAGTGTGAAGGTAGAGCTAAGTTATTTAAATATGTGAACTAGATTCTGTAAATGAGGCATTTTGATCCATTCGTATGACCTCACCTGTCGGACACTTCACTTGTTTCTAGCACTTAATTATAATGTAACTTAACACTATATCACAGATGGTTTCGTTCGGGCGCGCGTTGCGTGTCGGCGCGCGGTAAGGCTGCGCGGTGCAGTGGTACTGAACTGAGGCGCGGCGCCTGCGCAGCCGGGCGGGCCGCCGCGAAGCCTTGCGAAAATCCGCCGCCGCTGACCGTGCTGCACCCACGTCCGTCCATAAAACCTACTTTAAATAAACGAAGTTTCAACCTACACCGTACATTGCTGCCGCAGCATGTATCGCTACTAATTGTAGCGGGAACACGCTCAACTATGTATGACGAAGCGTAGTCATAGTTCGACGTCTTGTTTGGAGTTGTGTCTCTGCGCCCAGTGCGGAAACTACCTACATGCGGACCCAAGTTCATTAAATAGCTTCACTGTTAAAACAGTAAGTAATTAATGATAATTTATTTTTACTTTTCGCATTTTAAGCAATGAAAGTAGGGCCATATAACATGTAATTGTACTTTACTATTATGGCTACGCTGTGCTATTCGGTGACCGTCGATGTAGCGTAAGCGTGGTGCATTCATGAGAACAAGTTTTAGCGCATTACAGTGCAATGGCCGCGATGCGCATCTACCATAGAATGCCGAGATTATCGTATGAAAGTACTTACGGAACTTCAATCTAGTTTGTTTTAAACGACATGGTCAGAAAGTTATATCATGCTTAGGTTGTTATGATTTCCTTACTTTAAGAAAGGTCACAGAGTCCTCTGAGCGATAGCAGCTCACTGTTTAAAATAAGTTGTTTGTCTCGTCTGCTAAACCAGTTTGGGGTATTATAAAACGTGGACAGGTTTACCCAGATCTTTTATTTTATAAAGCTTCTCTGTTGTATAAAATAGATTGGATAAGAAAAATAATAACTGTTATGTAAATATGTTTATTGAGTAACGCATACAATCTAAGATCATTAATTTCCTGACTTACTTGAATTGTAGTTTGTAATTACCTCTATACTTACCTGTTTACTATTATTATTAGTCAAACAATGAAGGACTTACTTGTGACGATGTAACTTGATGAATCACGTTTCTAAATAATACATAAGTTAAATGTTGATTTGTACAGTTGTTACTTCAACAACTACTCATTCAAAATATTCCGGAAAACAACAATATCTACTCATACCGTAGATGAACATCTACGGGATGAGTACTGCTGCTTTAAATAAGTAAACGTATTACGTATTATTATTAACATACTTAGTAGATACTTATCTTTTATGGAAAAAAAATAGTCTTTGACGGTTACTCTTTAGTTTTATTTTAACATCAATAGGTACACAATGAGGTCGTAGAATAATGTTAAAATACATTTCTCGGGGTTTCATTATTCTGCCAGAAAAGAGTCTATAGCGCCTATGTTAGTAGGTGCAGCTTCCGGAGTCTGTTGCTGGCTCGAAGCAGCATTATCAGCGACGTGAAGGCTTGTGGCAAGAGCAGCATTATCAGACAACGCAGCGGCTAAAGCATGTTCCAGTCTAGCGGAGCCAGCTCGCTCTGCCTCTAGACAAGCACGGAGTTCTGCGAAGCTCTCCGAGTCAGGATCTTCCTTTACTTTTGAGACAGAAGGTCGGGTTACGCGCAGCCGTAGCTCTGCTACGAGTGCTCCCAGTCTTGCGATTTCGGCTACGGGAATAAACTTTGCATTAAGCTTAACTTAATAAAATAAACTTTGCATTACAGCTACAGCGCCAGGATAGACAATCGCCTCTGTAGTCTGATGGATAAGCTACCGGTTTCAGACCAATGGTCCCGGGTACATCTTTGTGTACTTGGTTTGGTTGGTGTTAGCTGTTAAGTCCGCCTCGCTACCACTATCTTATCTAAGTCTGTCACTATAACAATGATGTTTATAGCATTGTTGTGTTCCGGCGGTTTGTGAAAAGATAGCCAGTTCCTCATCGCTTGAAGATTCCAGATGAAACGCATTTCCACCTTCGGCTTTATCGTCGTTTCCCATCAGGTGAGATGAAGGCAAAGCGCTTACACGTTGTAGAATAGAATAGTAAGTTATTATACGCCTATTACATCTCAAATGTGATTTTTGCGTCAAATGCCCATATTTGCACTTTGTAGTAGTTTTGCAGTTGTATTTATAGTTTTTATCGAAATAGGATAATAAATTCATGCATAGTATTACAAATCTCCACTCTGCGAGAATAAGCTGAGTTCGGACGGCCGGCCGGCGTGTCGCATTTTGTAGTACTTTTGCAGTTGTATTTATAATTTTTATCGAAATAGGATAATAAATTTATTATTAAATCTTTATTCCTCATGAAGTAACAATTATTCTGGTATAAATTTTGCTCAATAATATTATTGTAGATAGGAGAACTTCACAGTTAACTTTATGCAATTTTCGAAATTTAATGATTTAGAATACGATTTTTTGATGATATCTAAAATGATATCTAAAAATTACGCACTATAAGAGATAACATTCAATTTTTTTAATTCATTGGTTTAGAACAGTAGTTCAATCGAGGAACTCAAAAAGTGCCAGCGCGCATTTTAAGAAATCTCTCTCTGCAATTTTGGGTTTATTTAAAAAGTAAGGCAAAATTTACAAAAAGCGAGGCCGCTACGCACTATGCCAATAGCTATTTTACACTATTCAATAAGTCAAAACAGTTAATGTATTTTTGTTTCTGAGATCAAGAACGCCAAAATTGGCTATTTTTAACAAAAATCATAGTCAAGATGTAATAGGCCTCTTTGACAAATTATTTAAGACGTACGTAGCAGTGATGGAAGGGGAGGTTCTCTCGGACTTTCTACGTTGAAAAAATCATATATTAAGAGTAATTAGTGACAATTTACCGTTAAAATGTGGTCGTAATGTATAATCGTGAAGCAGCGACCACAATAACTTTTGCATTTGTCTGATAATTCTTATTGTGACTTGCTGCGCAGTTACATTATTGAATCAACGGGACTTTCATTTCCTTGCCCGTAAACTCTTAAAACACATTACTGAAGTATCTGTGACGTGTTCAGATTAGACAGTTCGGTAACACCTAGACGTACATGATTTCTCTACAATAAAATCTGTGAGCTCTCTTTCCTAAATAGGTATCTATGTATGTATAGCATGATTCTAGAGATTTGAAGCAAATTTGCGTAACACACGCTATTTTTTTTCAAAAATCTTTTAAGATCACATTTTAGTACAGATTGTTAAAAAATATCAATTCTTTTAAACTTTTCTATTTATTAATGGTAAAATGCAAATATAGGTGTCTCTTTTGTAGTGTGTTGCAGCTCGGCATGCGGTGAGTTACCTAATTGCGTTTTTTAGCCAAAGCCGCTAGCTGTGCCCGTTTACACAGCTATAACAGCCACAAGCGAGCGCGCATATTCTTAAAAGTATCCAAAATTGCTACCTCGCAGTTGGCAGTTGGTTCGAGCAGTTCCTTCGTGGCGTGTTGCAGGTCAGCAACGGTAGGTACTCTCCGCGCCCGCTTACGAAGCTGGAAGCCACTGCTCGCGTATCTTCCCTATAGTCTCCATAATGTTGCTCATGTAACTTACACTTGGCGGCAGCGGCGAACTTCCTCACGAAGGCATAAGCTGCAGCTGCCAGCCGTGCCTGCTCACGCAGATGAGAGCCACCTCTCTCTCCACAATATTGCCTGTAATTAACTGCCGGCAACGAGCAGTTCCTTGGGCTGCAGCCGCTAGCTAAGCCCACTCTCTCGCTTCAGTCTTTGTTAAATGTTACTCGTGAGTATCTCACAGTTGGCAGCGAGCAGTTCCTTCGTAGCGTGCTGCAGATCTGCAGCGGCAAGCTTCCTCTCACGAGCGTGGGCCGCAGCCGCCAGCCGAGCCCGCTCCCGCAATTGGGAGCCACTACTCGCGCACCTCTCCACTCGACGGAGCTCGGCCTCCAGACGGGAAGACTCACTGCCGGTTTGATAAGGTTGAGTGCTGGTTTTTATATGAAGTGAAATGAATATATGAGCGCTTCTGGTTGGACCATCTTAGAAATCCCGCGGTTCAATTCACAGTATTGCAATGCAAGAAGAAATTGGTGTTATCTACACTCAGCGGCACGGAAAGTGGCCCAAACGTAAACAATGCGATATGAAGTAAATAACTCGTCGTATCTTATAACTTTGTGTGACCATTCATCAGTACGATCATTTTTGTCATTTTAAGAGAGTAGTTACAAAAACATGTTCGTTACTTAGCCTTTGTGTGAAACTTAAAACTCATTTTTAAGTTAAGAGGCCTATTACATTTCGAATGTGATTTTTGCGTAAAATGCCCATTTTCGCATTTTGTAGTAATTTTGCAGTTGTATTTATCGTTTTTATCGAAATAGGATAATAAATTTGTGCATAATATTATAAATCTCCATTCTGTGAGCATAAGTTGAATTGGGACGGCCGGCGCATCGCATTTTGTAGTAATTTTACAGTTGTATTTATCGTTTTAATCGAAATAGGATAATAAATTAATTATAAAATCTTTATTCCTCATGAAGTAACAATTACATATGAAAAACACGTAGATCATGTCGCCAAAAAAGCCAGCAGGAATCTTGGTTTTGTCATTCGATCATGTTCTCAGTTCTCAGGTGTAAAAGTTATTAAAATTTTGTATTGCTCATATGTGCGTAGCATCCTCGAGTATTGTTCGCCGATTTGGAATACTCAGTATGGTATTTACATTGATAGGTTAAGAATCCATTCAACGTAAGTTCACAAGGCTCTTACAATTTAAGTGTTCGACCTACGAGAATGGTTATGATGCGAGGTGTCGAAGGCACCATTTATTGCCTCTTCAAGAAAGACGCAAAATAGCAGACATAGTCCTCTTATTAAAAATAGCCCAGTCATTAATAGACTCCCCTCATCTTCTTTCTATGGTAAAACTACGAGTTCCTAACAGAAAGCTGAGACGACCGATCACTCTTTCTGTACCCTCTAGTGCCACCAACTATAGACAAAATTCTTTTTTTATTCGATCAGCAAATTCTTTTAATAATCTAGCAGAAGCTTCTGATTTAGATCTCTTCTTTAGCAAACCTAATAGTGTTAAACAAATTCTTTCAAAACATTGGTTCAATGTGATTCCTTGACTGTCGACTGTCGATGTCGATGTCGAATTGTATTGTGGACCTCAATAGTGATTGTAGTAGTGTCAAATATTTACATTTAATATTTCTAGTTTTCTATTTTTATTTTTTTTGTTTACATATAATTTTCAAACGAGCTAAGTAAGTTTCTATATGTGAAAACATTGTAATTGTGTACTCTGTTATGTTTTTTTTAGGTCTATCTGTGTTTTTCGTTACTGTATTGTTTTCCAAATAAAAAAAAAAAAATAAGTAAAAAAAATATAAACAAAATAAATTTTGCTCAATAATATTATCGTAGATAGGAGAAATTCACAGTTAACTTATAGCGATTTTCGAAGTTTTTTGGTTTAGAATATGTTTTTTTTCCTATATAAAATCAAAGATATCTAAAAATTCCGAGGCCGCTACGCATTAATCGACTATACAGGGTATGAAAAGAAGCTTAACGAAGCCGAGAGCCACGTAATCTGTCCATTATTACGAAGTTTTTTCTGTACTGGGCCATACCTGGGAACCTTCTAATTACGGAGATATTAAGTGTTAAAGTCACAATATTGTGACTTTGGTTTTGACAAAAATAAATGTAAAACGTGATTACTAAACTTTATTCTAAAGAAGCATTACCAAAATTATTTAAATTTCTTAGTCAAATAGGCTTATGAAATTTCAAAACGCAATGAATATCGAGCGCAGGCAGCGCAGCGACTGCCGCACACGCACACAAATGCACGCGTATATCAGCTCAAATCAGCTGTACCGGCAGCACGCGAAGATACACGACTCAGCACGACTCGCCGCCGCGGGCAATGACCTCACCATAATTTAGATAAATAAGTACCTACATCTCAGTAACTGTTAACTTATTTATCACTTTATTTGTATCGATCGGTTTTTTATTTTTGACCGAACCTACTACTCCATCTTCATCATCAGCCTATAAACGTCCCACTGCTGGGCACAGGCCTCCCACGTGAACAATAGCACGTGGGGATATTGGGCCATAACCCACCACGCTGGCCCAATGCGGGTTGGTGGGTTTTAACGACTGCCATCTTACGACAACAACCGGGACCATCAGCTTAACGTGCCTTCCGAAGCACAGAGGAAGCTCGAGATATTTTTAATTGGTCACCCATCAGGCGTCCCGGCATTGCAAAAGTTGCTTAGCGGGCAAGATCGCAAGCCAAACGAGCTAGCCACTGCGCCATCGAGCTCCTAACCTACTACTTACGCAAACTTAACAATTACGAGTTGCTAGCAGGTCTTCTGCATGTTAAAAAGTAAGATTACCGTCCTAAATTAAGTTTCATTAACTGAACTAGCAAGAACTAGGAGCTCGATGGCTCGGTAGGTATGTGGGTTGCATGCAAGTTCAGCAAACACGGAATACAAATAATAAGACGCGAACGGACAAGCTACTAACAGTTAAAAATGTAGTCTAGGAATACAAATTACTTTTACTAAAATTAATGAAATAGATCGACAATATTGTTAACTAGTAGGGTAATAATAGGTAATCGAATCGCTCTTTTCTTTCAAATGATCAAAGGGAAATTGCTACACATTTCACTAAGGCGCTCTGATTGCTTTCAATTGTATGGAAAAATAAAGTTACGTTTATTAGAAATTCTGCGTGAAAGTATGTAAGTGGTATTATGTAATTTATTATGATTTGATGTAAAGGGTTATTTTGTACTTTGATAGCGAGATAGATATTTCCAAATGCCTTTCATAGATAGAACACATTCCTGTTTAAACGACAGTGAGCATTGCTATTTTTTCTCTCTAGGAGTTTAATGCTACGTTTAGGCTTTGTACTAGGAGTATGAAAAATAAAGATGTTTATTTAAAATCATGCATAAATTGACAATCATGGAGTCCGCCAATTGTATTGCATTTAGTGTTCGCGAATACGTTAATATGGTGCTGTGTTACGGCATGGCCCATGGAAATGCCTCCGAGGCACTTACTAAGACTTTACGGGATTGAACACCCAACCGCAGTTCAGCCTCGCGACCCGCGAGTTTTTACTCGGGCTGTACAGCGCCTGCTGGACAATCAGCCGATAATGCCGGTTTCAGAGGGAGGTGGCAGGCCAATACGTTTAGCGACAGAACAAGCGATTTTGGACGTGGTGCGCGAAAACCCACGCCTTGGAATGCGAACGGCAGCAAAAGTTTTAAGGAGACGCCATGGCCATCGCGCACGACATGTAGTGTCGTATAACACGGTGCACAAAGTGCTCACGAGAGACAAGCAACGACCCTATAAAATTCACAGGGTTCATGCGATTGTGCCAGGAGACAGGCAACGTCGAATGGCTTATTGTGCGTGGGTCCTAGGCCAGAGCCGTCGGTTTGTGGAAAATATTATTTTTACCGACGAGTGCACGTTCACCAATAACGGAATGTGGAACCGTCGAAATGACCATTATTGGTGCTCGCAAAACCCACACCAGATGCAAGAGACTGGATTTCAGACACGCTGGAAACACAATGTTTGCGCAGGTATAGTCCGTAACCAGATTCTGGGACCCGTCTTCTTACCACCTAGAATGAACGGTTCTGCGTATCTAGAATTGATAAACAATTATTTAGCGGATACTCTCGACGATATGCCACTGGCACAGCTGCAAGTAACTTGGTTCCAGCATGATGGCGCACCCCCACATATCGTGAGCTATTCAGCGACCATTGGATTGGGCGGTATGGGCCTCATGAATGGCCTCCACGATCGCCGGATTTAACCCCCCTGGATTTTTTTTGTGGGGCCACGTCAAAGACAGGGTTTTTGACCGCCCTTGCCAAACAGCTGATGAGATGCATCAAAAAATTGTCGCCGTTTTCGAAGAGCTTAAGCAGCGGTCTCTACGAGAAGGAATCATGGAGTTGGTCCACCAGGAAAATCTGGAACGGGCGCGCTTATGCCTACACGTGGGAGGTCGGCAGTTTGAGCCGCAGCTCGTCAGTGTCGAAAGGTCCCTTGATGATATCGATGGAGAGTAGGTAAGTAGGTAGACTAGCCTAGACTCAAACAAAAATTTTCTACAAACAATCATGAAGCGAAAACAATGAGTTCATGAATAAAACCGCGCATCGTGCGTGGTACGGTACAGACATGGCGCGCGCTTTTTTATCCCACTCATACGCCTATTGACTTCTCTCTCGTCCCGTAACACACACACATGCACACTTTGTTGCACGCGTTTCATTGCGTGTCTTAGAAAACACCCGTTTTTTAATACCTAAAAATTTAAGTAGTTTCCCAGCAATTATTTTTACTGAATGTTTCTTAGTTTGATGTACACTATGTGTAGATATATTACGGCTTCGTTAAGCTTCTTTTCATACCTTGTATAAGAGATAACATTATAATTTTTTTATTTCACTTGTTTAGAACAGTAGCTCAATCGGTGAGCTCTAAAAAGTGCCTTCGTGCATTTTATGAAAATCTTTCTCTGCAATTTTGGGTTTAATTAAAAAGTTAAGCAAATTTTACAAAAAGCGAGGCCGCCACGCACTATTCCAATAGCTATTCTACACTATTCAATTAGTCATAATTGTTAATGTATTTTTCTTTCTGAGATCCATAACGCCAAAATTGGCCATTTTACGTAAAAATCACAGTTGAGATGTAATAGGCCTCTTAAGATTAAAAAAAAAAGGTGAGTTTTAATTAAATTAAAAAAATGTGTTTGCAGTTAATATTGTTTCTTTTGTTTTTAAATTAACCTGTAGTTATGCTCCTTTGCAGAATCATACCACAATGCCCATTATTCCAGCTCTTGAGCAGCGACTTAGTCGCTTCAGCTGTATTGCTTAGGAATCAAGGGAAACTCAACGGGAAATGGCGGATATTTTAAATGTACCGCGTACAAATCTGAGATAAGCATTGACAAGGTACGATCAGACCGGGCTCTATACCAGAAGGCCAGGAATTGGTGGAATAAGGTACACTTCGACGGGTGACGATCGATTCATTGCCCTCGCAATTTTGCTAATTCGGTTTCTTAACGCGGTCGAGATCCGACAACACTTGGAAATTGCAAGAGGGGTTAATGTGAGTGAGCGTACAATTAGACGAAGAATGTAGGAACGAAATCTACGTGCCCGAAGATTTGCTCGAGGTCCAGAACTCCTCCAACAGCATCGTGTAGCTCTATTTCGTTTTGCCAGAGAACACGCAAATTGGACGCATGGGCAGTGGAGCAAAGTTTTGTGGACTGATGAAAGCAGAGTGACCTAAAGAGCCCCTGATGGTCATCAGCGTGTGTGGAGAAGGCATGGAGAACGGTTTCTGCCTATCACTACTACTCAAACTGTCAGCTTTCATGGAGGGTCCGTTATGGTTTAGGGCGGGATCAGTTCCGAGACACGTACAGAGTTAGTGGTGGTGGATAGTCGTCTAAATTCAATGCGATACATCGAAGACATCCTTCAAGAACATGTTTTGCCATACGTAAGGTTCATTGGTCACGAAGAATTTCTTCTAATGCAGGATAATGCTCGACCTCACACAGCTCGTTGCGTGAACAATTATCTTTTAGGTGTCGGAATTCAAAAAATTCAGTGGCCAGCAAGAAGCCTAGACATGAACCCTATGATCGTGTCTGGGATATGCTAAAAAGAAAAGTTAAAGGTCATCCTAACCCTCTACAAACGCTTCATAACTTGAAAACCGCGCTGGTGGCCGCCTGGGAAGAAATCCCTCAAGTAGACATAAAAAACATCATCCAAAGCATGCCTGATCGCATGCAGGCGGTTATCTGGGCCAGGGGTGGTATTCTTCGTTATTAATATTAAGTGTAATGTTTTAAATTTTTAAACGCATAAGTGTGAAATTTAACATTGTTTGCAGCGAAAATTGCGGTAACCTATCATAAATTCGAAACTTTCCTGTACGAATTTCAATTGTTCGAAAACGGTATGACGATGTTTTAAATACCAGATCGTTGCTTTTACATAATTTTGTTAATCCATAAACTTATCATACATACGTTTCATTTTCCAGAAAAACTATTAGCCGATTATCAAAACTACTTTTTTTCTTTTGGAAGATGTTTTGTTTACAATAAATTTAATATCTAGAAGTATTAAAATTCGAAGTAACTTTTCCTCTAAAATATCATACTCATACCCAGTTTTCTTTTTGTTTTTCATATATTCATATTATTAGGTGAATAATCTTAAAATGTCTTAAAAATTAATACTTTATCTTTTCGGTAAGATTGTGTTTCAAAAGTCAGTGACGCTGGAGCCGTGACAGAAACCATGCCTGCTGCATGCTTGGTTGCATGCTGCATGCTTGCTGCATACTTGTTGCATGCTTGGTTGCTGGCTGCTTGCTTGTTTGCATGCTGCATGCTTGCTTGCATGCTGCATGCTTGCACGCTGCATGCTTGCTTGCATGCTGCATGCTTGCATGCTGCATGCTTGCATGCATGCCGCATGCTTGCATGCATGCCGCAGCTTGCTTGCAAGCTCCAAGCTTGCTTGCTTACATGCTGCATGCTTGTTTGCAGGCTGCATGCTTGCTTGCGTGGTGCATGTTTGCTTCCATGCTGCATGTTTTTTTTGCATGCCTAAACGTTACTACGATTACAAGTTGTTCGATGATATTATGGATTTCAATTATTTGAAATGTTGTATTTTAATAATATTGGAAACGTGTTTCTGGAAAATGAATCGTCTAGCATTAATAGCTTCGGCCAAACGTTGAGTGGGATTTCAAAATATAGAGATTTTGAAAAAAATAACAATCGATAATCGGCATTTCATAACTTTGTAAATTGTGTTTTCGGTAAAAAGAAAATTATGGAAAACAAAAAATTACAAAACGTTTTCGGGCAAATAAAATTCGTACAGGCAAATTTCGAATTTATGATAGGTAACCAAAATTGCCCTTTCTTGTAAATTGATTAAAAATTATCAAAAATCACATTTTTCTGTTAATTTTTTGGCAAAAAGTATGTAAAGATAACAATTACATTAATTCAAACAAAAAAATTAAGCATTTCAATAAAAAAAAAAATTATAAGCGCCAAAATAGGTTTGGGCCACTTTCCGTGCCGCCGGCGCCGGTGCCGCTCAGTGTATTTGTACTACTAAATTACGGTAACATTCGTGCAATAGTTGCAGAGCTATCTTCTACCACAACTTTATTTAAGTTTACCACCATGATAGCAATGTATAAAACATTGCTGTTCAGCTTTGTTACGTTCAGATAGAGATAGGAAGATAGCCAGTTACGCATGCATTAGCTATCACGTATCTGAATAAAATAATTTAATATTTTGTATTTTCACTTACCGTTTAGGTATACACCAAATCAATATGTTTTGGATATGTGTGATATTTTTGTCCATATGTGGAAGTTTGTTAGATGCTACTTACTTGTACTACTAATACTTACTGTAAACCTTCCAAAGAATAAAATAAAATAAAATTCGTCACCGTTGTATAAAATAAAAGTTAATCAAGTATAAAATATGTAGAGTCAAAGTCGATGAACTTATGATTATTGGAAGTAGAGATCCTGGCATCATATCCATTAAAATAGCTTTTACACTACACTACTGTTAAAAATCTACATGGAGCTAATGCCCCGAAGTCTTCTACTAAGAAGAAGAATCACACTTTCCGTACTTGCGTGCGTGGTCAGTTGCTACACGGATTTGTCCCTGCAGCTCTGCGTACTGGCGTTGCAGGGTTGCCTGAGCTGGCTGCAGAGGACGCAGCTGTTGTATTTCTCTTTCCAGTGAGCTCGTACGGTGGCTCATGTCTACACAACGCTCTTCGAGAAGAGACCTTTGACGCTCCTACCGAGACAAAGGAAATGAGAGCATTCTAATATTGGTCACACCCACACCCCTCGCGTGAAATGCAATACTATAAGAAAATTAACTGCTTAGGCCGGCTAATTAGGCTTGCGTAAATTGGCAAATAGAGTACTTACGTTTCGTTTTACATATGGTATTGCATTGTACTCGTATGTAAACTTTACAATTATTAGAAGATTCACCTTTTTGTACTCCTCGTTAAATAAATCAACAATTTAACCGACAAAGGATTTCGATGGCCTAACGGTGGGCCCTTGCAAGTTATGCAAATTTGCAATAGATCACCAGATGCGTGATCTCTATAATTGGTTGTGTCGATCTTATTTATCTGATGCACAGACACCGCGTTAACCTGCTGGTTCCGAGTATTACAGTAAGATACCAGTCATTAAAAGCCACCAGCCCGCATTGGGTAAGTAGCGTGGTTTTATTTTTATTTTTTTATCAACTAAGGGTAAGCTTTTGGCCTATAATCTCACCTGATGGTAAGTGACCACCGAGTGGAAGCTTCACCCGGAATCTTCAACCACTAAGGAACTGGGTATCTTATCTCTAAACTGTCGGAACATAACAATGCTATTAAAATTGTTGTTATGGCGCCAGACTTAAGATAAGATGGTGGTAGCTACCCAGGCGGACATGACAAGCCCTACCACCAATTAAACTAAGGACACAAAGATATACTCCCTACTAAGAATCGAATCCGGGACCTCTGGCTCTAAGATCCGTGGCTTGGCCACTAGACCACGCAGGCAGTTAAAATGGGTTATGACCCCTCCTACCTCCTCATGTGCATTCATGTCTCATTCTTCTTGTGGGAAGGTATACCTATCTCAGCTGTGGGATGTTTTAATAGAGTTATAATGTCAAACCAGATAATGAATTTTAGATCTGGTAGCTTTTAACATCCATGTCGTTGATACATAAATCTTAACACATCCACGTCGTTGCTACATAATTCAATAGGTACCAAGCACTTGTCTGACTCATACCACCAAATCCACCTGCATCTTGAGGCCAGTAAGCTCTTCTTGTGCTAGCGAGAGGGCCGTAGCAGCTTGGGCCGCGCTGGCAGCCGCAGCCGCAGCCGTGTTCCTGGCCTCTGAGGCCGTGCGCTCAGCGGCCTCGCGGGCGGCTTCTGCGGCCTCGGCGCGGGTCGACTCAGCGCGAAGGGCCTCGCGTAGTCGACCCTCAGAGGTCTTAAGAAATATGTATCTTATTTAAAATGAAATAAGTTATTTAGTAAATGTTTTTTATTCAATTTTAACGCAAATTTTGCTGCGAACATTACAAATTGGAAAAAACGTAGAATAAATTTCAACTAGCAGGATTCGAACCTACACCCTTTTGACATTCCGGGTCAGGTGCTCTTCCAATTAAGCTACATGTAAGGCATTTAATCCAGCGATGTATACGTTTTTAATCGGACAAACGCGGACAAACGAGCGAGGCGTCGACGTTCGATGTATTGAAACATCTACTTACCAAATTAGTCATCGCAGTAACCATTTTATTATGCCATAGATATCCCATTATAAAGGCATCGCTCTAAAGACATTGATGAAAAAATCGCAGAATAGTTTTTTGAACAGTGTAGTAAATATAGATACTTAGTGAATCCGTTTAAATTAGGTAGACATTTTTCCAACTTACACTTAATGACTGAAACTCTCCAACAATGTCTAAACATAATTGTTCTAATGCATCAAATTCTTTCATTGTAGTTTATGAAATACTTGCTTATTAAAACTTTAGCCTCTAACTATCTTAAATTACAATAACTCTTTGTATTATTTGCAGATTGCAATTTCACTAAACTAAGTACCTACAGGGCAAGCCTTACCTAAAATTGCGGGAAATGTTTCGTATTCTTTTTTATTCATGGTAACGTGGTACGATATGTTTGACATATATGGATAATTGGCTATTTGACAGGTGTAACAATAAAATATGAAATATGTCGGAAATGGTAGTTTATGATTTAACGATAATTATCCAATAGTTTATTTTTATTAAATTAATTTGTAAATATTTTATTTTAACAAAATTAATTTTCGATTTTTTTATCTGTGGTTTACATGACCCGAAACACGGGCGGCACTTTAGAGCATTAAACCAACGCTCTAAGGGGCTGCAAGGGGCGGCCATGTTGAGCTTCATGTGACGTCACATTTCACAAAATTATCAAAAACTGTCTGTCAGGTTTCGATTTATGTTTCTATATTTATTGAAATGTGACGTCACAGAGCAAAATGTCACGTGACCAACCGTTTTCGCACGAAATATGAAATCAATAAAGAAAGTATATTTTCTTCTGTTAAATAAAGGATTTTTCAAGAAAGAAAATATTGTACGGGTATAAAATAAGCGTTAGTAATTTTTTAAATACTTTTTCGAAAACTGTCAAGTAGTTAATTGATTATAAATTAAAAACATCCTCAATTCAGTAAAGAGGATGTGTGGTTATATCTAACATAGACATATTACATAATAGGTTATAGCCCCTCAGGACGACTTCGTCATTTTCTTAAACTCGACACTTTCCTAACTTGTCTCTTTTTTAACTCGGCGCTTTCTTAGTTGGTCTCTTTTGCAAAGTTGACACTTTTATAACTCGTCTCATTTTTAACTCGGCTCTTTCTTAGTTGGTCTCTTTTGCAAAGTTGACACTTTCATAACTCGTCCCATTTTTAACTCGGCTCTTTCTTAGTTGGTCTCTTTTGCAAAGTTGACACTTTCATAATTCGTCTCATTTTTACTCGGCTCTCTTCTCTCTCTTTTTTTACTACTTTTGCTGCAGGCCCTTACGGCGGAACGCTTTAAAATGTATGTAAACTCATTTATTATTGTAGGTACAGTCGAGTTCATGAATATGTATGAATACACTTTAGTACCTTGGCTTGTCTATTTAATGTCTGTTTAAACTGCCATACATAAATTGTCAAAGCGATTAAAGTGACAAGGTACTAAAGTGTACACATATTTATGAACTCAACTGTACGCATCCAGTTCAGTTAATCTTAAAAAAAATATGAATACAGGTGTCCCGTAACCACTTTCTTAGAGTTTATGAAAAAATTAAGATTTAGAACAGTGTCAAGTTAAGAAAGAGACCAACTAAGAAAAAGCCTATTTAAAAATGAGTCCAGTTAGGAAAGTGTTAAGTTTAAGAAAATGACGAAGTCGTCCGGAGGGGAGACGAGTTGGGAAAGTGTCAACTTTGCAAAAGAGACCAACTAAGAAAGAGCCGGGTTAAAAATGAGACAAGTTAGGAAAGTGTCAAGTTTAAGAAAATGACGAAGTCGTCCTGAGGGGTTATAGCACAGGGTTAAGTACCAAAAAGGTAGAAAAAGCTTTATGTCTTTTTCACTTGGCCAAAATTTTGAAACAAAAAAGAATCAAGTACAAACTCCTAAAAATCCTCTTTTTCAAAATTAAAATTTTTAAGTCGTAGTAATTTTTTTTTTATATTTGAGCAATTCTTGCCCTTTTTTGTATTCGTCTCTCCTTTGAACATATTATTATTGCGCTTTTCCGTGTAGATTATTTTTCAGGTAGTCATCACGCTTTTTGGAAATATTTACTTGGGGAAAAAAATATACCTACATCCATCCTACATCTGACTACTTCACCTCGAGCACCATCACCACCCATTTTCTATCATGTGGTAGGTAACCATATCCTGTATAAGGGAAAAAAAGACCGTGGTTGGAGGAAAAGTATGTACCCCTAATATTGATGATGGCAAATTTTTTTGAACGGAAACATTCCTTTATTTTCAAAAATAATTAAAATTTGCATTTAAAGATTTTTGAAATATTACCAGTTTGAGCCGGGAATCGAACCGGTGAAATGTGAAAAAAAACACATGTATTTTATGATACCAACCGAAAGGGTCATTCATAAGGATAAATTTCTTTTAAAAACATAGCATCTAATATTAAAGAAAGACCAAGAAAAATATTTTTTTTATTGTAAAGGTTAAGTTACTTACTATTTAAAGAAAATAGTTCACTTAACTTATGAATTTGCCCCAAAATGTTTCATCTTTAATTTAAGATACTATGTTGTTTAAAAGAAATTTTATGAATGACTCTTTCGGTTGGTATCATAAAATACTGGTGTTTTTTTTTTTCACATTTCACCGGTTCGATTTCCGGCTCAAGCAGGTGATTTTTCAAGAATCTTTAAATTCAGTTTTAATTATTTTCAAATATTTGTAAAAATATTTCTTTCGGATCTCAGAGGTGAAAACTTCTAAGATTTGATGAAGCAATGTTGACTAAAAACATAAGCATCAAGCACTGACAAATTTCGACGGTAGAAAGCCAGACCTCGGTAGCCAAGTGGTTAAGGCAGCCGCCCGGAATGCGGAAGGTGAGTAGTTCGATTCCCGCCAGAGGTTGTAGTCTTTTTTCAGTGTTTAAAAAAAAATTTACTTATTGGAAACACTTCTATTGCGAATTCTCCTACGTAGTGTAAATAGATTATTGAAAAACACTGAAGAATCGCTTTATTATATTTATTTTAATTCATTTTTGAAAATACAAACTTCGTTTTTCTATGAAGTTATTTGAATTGACACTGACGTCTAGAAAAAATACTTACTTATGGTTAGGTAAACTAAATGGCCAGTAACGGAACCCTAACATCTTCCCCGCCTTGCAACGCAACCCTAAAATCTTAACAAAACAGCTATGCCTTATAAAATATGTCTAAAACCCTAACCTATCAGGTATGCGGACGGGGCGACCAAAACGAGTGACCTTTACCTCTTCTGGTGTAGAACCGACCCCCATTTCTAAACGGTAAATGCGTTGCAAAGCTCTTATGCGCTCTCCTGCTGCAGTCCGTAGTCGTGCTACCCTATGTTGGCCGTCGGCTCCTGGCATCAGTTCCAACACAAGGCCTAACGGCCAATTGACGCGCTTAGTATTGTCGTCGCCGATTAGCACTACATCACCAACACGTATGTCGCTCTTTACTTCAGCACGATTTTGTGTCAACAGCGAGAGATATTCTTTCCTGAACCGTTCTTTTAAGTGGCTGTTCACTGTATTTAAATACTTCCAACGAGATGTTAAGATATGTCCGTCCACATGATCCATATTATTAGTACTATCATCATTACAATTTGCGTTTAAAAACATCAACGGTGTTAGTGGTCTCAGGTTCTCCGTATTTTCTTCAATGTATGTTAACGGTCTCGAGTTGATAACCCTTTCTGTCTCGCATAAAACGGTATGAAGTTCGATTCCAGAAAGTGCTGCTTTACCTAAATTGCGACGAAGTATTTCCTTTACAGTCCGCACCATTCTCTCCCAGAACCCCCCCCACCATGGCGCTGAAGGAGGTATGAAGCGCCATGAAATCTTTGGGTCCAAATTGCTAAGATCCAATTTCTGAAATACAATGTTGGTGCCATGAAAATTTGTACCGTTGTCGCTATAAATTATACGAACTTTGCCTCTTCTTGCCAGAAACCTACGTAATGCTAGCATGAAGTCTTCCGTCGACAATGAAGTTGTAAGCTCCAAATGAACTGCCCGATAAGTGGCGCATGTAAACAATACAATCCAACATTTTTTACGAGACTTTAGTAGAAGAGGTCCTGCTAAATCAACGCCCGTGACTTTAAAAGCTGAGCCGCAACTCACTCTATCAAATGGCAGTGGCCCTGGAGAAGTTGTACATGGTTTTGCGCTGTACCGTCTGCAAATTGCACAGTTTTTGACAATTTTCTTAGCAAGCTTGCGAATTCCTATAATCCAATAAGTCTCCCGAAGTTCATTAATTAAAGTTCGTGTTCCTGCATGAAGAAGTTTAACGTGCTCCTGTAACACTAGTCTTTCTACGATGATACTTTTTGCTGATAATGCAATAGGATTGACAAAATTATCTGTATCATCGCTTAATGTCAGACGTGTTTTTACTCGGAGAATACCATCTCCATCTTTGAAGGTGTGAACTTTTGAAGTTATATTGGGCTCATCCCCTCTTTGCAGTAACCTGAGCAAACTCTTCTCTGCAGTGATATACTCTTCTGCAGTTAAATCTATGGATTTGCGTGTGGATCCTTTTTTACAATTATTGCTAAATCTGTAACACCAACTAACTACTCTCGTGATTTTAGAGTACTTTCCAAAATATGATAAACACGTTGAAAAAGCCTCAAAATTTATATTGTTTAGAGTAGTGCAACTCTTCTTCACTTCTTTCAATACTTCACGCTCATCTGGCTGCTCCATCAACACCGGCCACTCTTGTGGTGGTCTTCTGAGCCACTCTGGACCTTCCCACCACTGGGTTTTTAACAGTTTGTCGGCATTGCATCCACGCGATGGTAGATCTGCTGGATTCATGTCACCTGGCACATGGCGCCAATCATCTATGTTGGTGCGCTGTAATATCTCCTTAACTCGATTGTACGTAAAAACATTCAAATCGTCTTTACGTTTGAGCCAGGCTATAACTATACTCGAGTCAGACCAGTAGAATTCTTTGCAGTTTAACTCCAGACCTTCCCTGACTTGACTTATTACTCTAGTAGCCATCAAAGCTGCCATAAGTTCCAATCTTGGCATTGTTACACGCTTTGTAGGTGCTACTCTTGACTTTGCTAAGACTAGTTGGACATCGACTGCACCATTAGATTCCGAACGCATAAATATACAACAAGCATACGCTACCAGACTAGCATCACAGAAGACATGCAAACCGTTTTCGCTCTGGTCCAAATCGAACTTGCTCATACGTCGCGGAATCTTACATGCCTCTAAATTCTTTAGTTGTTGCAGCCATACAGACATTTTGTTGGAAAGCTCCTGTGGTAATGGTTGGTCCCAGTCTTTATTTAAAATCCAACTCTTCTGTAAAACAAGTTTAGGTACTAGTGTTACTGGAGCTGCAAAACCCAATACATCAAACACGCTTTGCGCTAGTAAAAGAGCATTTCTTTTTGTAAATCGCCTTTGAGTTAATTTAAAGCATGGTAATTTACAATACATTACATCTTCACATGGATTCCACATCAGACCAAGCACAGATATTGAAATGACTTCTTTATCCGTCAACGTAGGCCCGGTAACCCAACATCGTAAATCGAACTGACCCTCTATTAAAATGTTTTTGGCTTCTGTCATGAAACGATACATTTCTTCTTCGCTTTTCGCACTCACGACACAATTATCAACATAAAAGCTTTTCCTCAATATTGCCGCGGTATCTGTACTATATTTGTTTAAATGAAAAAGAATTGTCGCTGACAAAATAAATGGGCTAGTGGTGACACCGAAAACTACTCTTTGATGTCTAAAAACCTTAAAAACCATTTGATCATCGTTCACATTTTGCCACCAGAGAAATTTCAGATAATTTCGATCCTCAGGATGTAATAATATTTGTAAAAAAGCCCTTTTTAATATCTGCTGTGACACTTATAGCGTTTCTCCTAAAATTTATTAATAGCTTAGGTATCATTTCAATCAGGTTAATACCTTTATCCAGACATGAATTCAGAAATAATCCGTTCTTATCCTTGACGGACGCATCGAAAACGGGCCTAATTTTAGTTGTTAAACTGGACTCCTTTACGACAGCATGATGTGGGAGGTAGTGGCCAACTTTACTGTTATCATGTTCTACTACTTCAATTATATCATCTTTCAACCACTCTTCAAAAATTTTATCATAGGCCTTTAAAATTCCTAATTTTATCAGACGCGCTGTCGTTGCATTAAGCCTCTTTAAAGCCATATCAAAATTCGGTAGCAACGTTTTTGATGTGTCTTTCCAAGGTAGCCTTACCTCATATCTGTTGTCTTCACTAACTTGGATGGTGTCCTCAAAGTATCTCATAACTTCCATCTCAGCTATCTTCCTATTTTTAATCTCACACTCGTCTTTGATCCCCATTGTCTCGAGATCCCAGAAATCTTCAATGCTGCAATGAATTGTGCTTGCGCTATTTACCGCAGAGCAATAAACGCCAGCTGCTGGACCTTGGATTGTCCATCCCAGTTTTGACTCCATTGCCAGAAGGTTTTGGTCAACTTGTACTGTTCGTCCCGTCAACAAAGACCCTAGAACATCACAACCAAATAACAAGCTTATTTCAGAAACATCATTAGTACAATCAGTCAAAAAAATGTTTAAACCTTCTAATTGAGACAACAATTTACCAGGTTTTAGCTGCGGCAGGTAACCACAGATTACATCTTGTCCTAGTACACTTAAATTATGAGTATAACTGCTATCAAGGCTACTTATTTTAACATTGTATAAATCATGTTTTTGTTTCCTAAGTACCGCACCCCCAAACAAATTATGACTCAACTCTTGCTGCCCTATTGGCCTTAAGTTCAACTTCTTTGCTAAATCGGTTTTAATAAATGAGCGTTGAGCACCAGAATCCAGCAAAACTCTAACGACGACTGAACCTGTATCCTCGTAATTTTGCTTTTAGTGTTTATAATAAAACAGTTTTATTTGTCGTTGACTGATTGATGGATACTGGTTTGGAGCCATCGTCAATTACCCTACCTTCCTCAACATTACCTGCTTTATAGTTACACATAATAGGATAGTGTCTCTTGGTGCATATGACACACTTAGGACATAGCTTACAATTTTTCCAATAGTGTCCTACTCTAAGACAAATCCCGCAAGCCTTTTTACGTTTGACAATTTCCCTACGCTCTTCTAAAGTCTTATTGACAGCTGCCACACATTCTGAACTTGTGTGCGTCGTCTTTTCACAAAATAGACACGCTTTAGGTGTAGCTTCTACATTCTTTATGCCTTGTCGGTCAGCGCTCGTGAAACATGACGTAGATGGTAATGCTGCCGAATCTGTAGTAAACGCTCTTGCTAAGCGCACCCTTTCGTCTGACGACACTTCTTGTTTGACAAACTGTAGTAAGGTGGTAAGCGTATTCATTTTCTTAATATTGATGTCAGCGTACAAGTGGGATTTGTGCCAAGCTCTCAGAAGTTCTTCCGGTAATGCCGACTCCACTAGAGGATACAAAAATGCCGCATATTTATCTTGAGTTACTCCCATACTTTCTAAAGCGAACACTTGTGTGGTTATCTTGTCATATAATGACGTAATCGATACCTTCATTGTGCCTTTAGCTTGAGCTAGTACTAACTGCAAGAACTCTCTTACATAGTGTTCAATTATAAGCTCATCTTTTGCAAACCTATATTTGAGTTGTTCAATAACTTTTGTATAATTACTGCCGCACGGTGGAAAGCTTCCAACCAACTCCCGAGCATTAGATCCGACCTCCATACATTGTAACAGATACTGAAACTTGTCGTTGTCAATTGTCTCATCTTGGTGTATTTTTTTAAATTGTGTCCAAAATGATAGCCAGCTTCTTATTTCACCATTAAATGTTGACAATTCTAGTTTAGGGAGTCTATAATGCCGATCGTTAGGCGTTAACGTTTGTGGTCTACGACTGTACTAACTCTTGAGGTAGAACTTACGGCGGTGTGGGCAACTGCATTGTTGGAAATGTTGTTGACGTTAGCTCTTAAATTAAAATATCTTGATGTGTACTCACAAGCCATGTCATTGTCTTTTTCCAACTCTGCTTCATTTCTCGCCTCATCATCCAGAAAAAAGTTCACTATTTTGTTTTGTGCTATGGATAGCTCGTCATAATATTTGCTGAGCGTATCAAATTCGGCTGTTATTGCATCAGCATTGGTCTCAGCATTTTTTAAGAGCTCACATAGTTTGTTGGCAGAAAATGTAAAGTTACGTCTGCACAACTTTCGTTCCAACTTGGCTCTTTCCATGGTGCCGTGCCAGATAATCTTGGTCGTCAAATATTCCTGAGTGGACAACCAGATAGTAGGCTTGGCTCTTACCCCACGGTCGCCAGATATTGCGAATTCTCCTACGTAGTGTAAATAGATTATTGAAAAACACTGAAGAATCGCTTTATTATATTTATTTTAATTTATTTTTGAAAATTACAAACTTCGTTTTTCTATGAAGTTATTTGAATTGACACTGACGTATAGAAAAAATACTTACTTATGGTTAGGTAAACTAAATGGCCAGTAACGGAACCCTAACAACTTCTATTCTCAGATCAAGTAATTTTACCTCGACAGCTAATATTCGCAGAACAATAGGTAAACCCTTAGTACCGAGAAAAATAATTTTCCGCCACTAACGAGATCAATCTAGGGGGTTTAAAATAATTGAAATGTGTCAATTCCCGCTCGTACTTTTAGAACAAGCGTTGCGCGAGGGGAATATTAAAAAAGGGGGAGAGATGTTTTTCAGCGGGCCGATTGCTGTATATAAACCGAAGTCATTGTCTCCTCCCTCCATTCTTCTGTGTGGTTTTCATTCATCGAGGTAAGTGTGAACGTCATTATAAAGTTATCTCTTATGCATTAATTAAGTTATTATAACGTAAACTAGGTATAACGTTTCTATTAACATTTCATAATTGTTTTTTGCCTTTTAAGTTAGATATATACTTACCTACGCTTTTGGTAGATATTTTACTTATTAAATAGTAATAGATAATAATATAATACACTTACAACTCTACCTACCAAAAGCTTTTCCAAAAAATTAGGATGCAGTCTCTCCAGTTTTGCTATTTTTCACAGTAAACATCGCGCACAGCTATATTCTACAATGTTTGCAATAAGTAAGATGTTCGTAAAGATTAATTAATTAAATTTACACATTACCCTTTGATATTATTGATATTCCATAAGTAGTAATAGATTCAGTAGCTGTTTTTATTGTAATAAAAATCTGTGACTATAAACAGTATGCGGTTTACTTTCAATGAGAAAACCTAAGTGAAACGTGTGCCTACAGCAGTATCTGTACGTAGTACGTCATACTCTTAAATCATCTGTGCAACTTCTTATCAAAAAAAATAAAAGCATTTTTCCATTCCAGTTGTGCAAACAAACCAGAATGCGTGTTGCCACAGTCCTAGCACTAGCGGTCGCGGTGACGCTGTCCCTATTCTTGCGGTACTGCGACGGCGCTGGTCTTCGGGCGCTGAGCCTGCCCGAAGACGACGAAGATTTTCGTCCTCGTCGTCTTTACCGCGACTACAACCTCATGCAGCGGGTGGCTCGCGGCGACGACGCTTTTGACGACTACGGACACCTGCGCTTCGGCCGATCCGACGAATGACGCCAGCGTGCTCACAAACGACCCAGCAAACGCAGAAGCAAACTTCGCCGCACTACAGCATAAAGCAGTGGAAGGTTAGGAATAGTTAGAAGACACGTGAAATATCTATCGGCTGGATGGATGTTTCTATATTAGACAAAATAAATATGAAATTTGAGTTTAGACAAACGTTTTTTGGTTTTTTGTATGACATTTTAACACATTATTAGATTAAAACTACTCGGCATTTTCGTTTTTAATTTGTTAGTTGTAATATGAAGGTAGAAAGAGCTAAATCAAAGTGTTATTTCAGTTAACGTGTAGGTACGTAGTATGTAGACTTTAGGAAACATAATGTAAGGGTGGCACAAATAAAACAATTTCAAATGATTTCATGAATGTAATATATAACCAATAAATACATTTAAAACAGTTATTTATTACAATAGACACGTTATATTAATTTCATTACGAACTGGATGTCGTCGTAGAGATTAAAATATAATTATATTTAATAACAAAGATCACTGTTAAGGCATTTCCCCTATGGCTCTAGTTGTACCCTAATAAATATTAAATAGTATATTCACATAGACCGTAATCCTATAAGCACATCCATTTATAAATATATAATTATTCTCGCTCGATGTATTAGAGCGGGGGTTATTGAAATAGAATAGCAATGTTCAAAACAGTGTAACACAAACTAGGTTTTTCTTGAATAAACAAGACTATGGTCTGACTGGCTGTCTGATTCGATTTATTTCATTATGTTGTAACGGCTACCTTACTCAGCAAAAAACTGTAGTTTAAGATACAATAATGTACTGTTCTTTTTATTTCTTATTTAAAAATTCTCAATTCGTTGTACTTTTTTGGGACATATTATTAAGAGCAGTGCAGTGATTTTATTTCATTACATTGTGTGACTCTGCCAATGCTTAAATGCTGTCCTCTCATCATGCGCCTGTAAATAGCCCACTGCTGGGCACAGGCCTCCCACATGAACAACAGCACGTGGAGAGGGATGGGGATAGACCATACCCACCAAGCTGGCCCAATACGGGTTGGTGGGCAGTCCCCTACAACGATCAATTGACATTGTTAGTTTTAAACACAATTACGATGCGCTGTTATTATATGTACTTTAATTACAACATATTTTAGGCACGCATAATATCACTACGCTATAATATTATTAAATTAATATGAGACTAGTTAGTTTCTCTTCTATTCTATATTATTGTAGGTAATATTTTATTTAATCGACTTTTTATATACTATCTTATAAATGGTTAATTGTACTTGGTGAAAATGAAGCGTATTGGAAAGAAATTACAATGAAAATAATGTTTCATTACAAATATAATAATGTTCTTACACGAAAGAATTCAATGAATGTTCACGATCTTTGTTTTCCAATTATTTATAATCGCTCATTAGAAAATTAGGCGTGTTTCACACTTTTACCACGAGTATTATATTATGGTGATCGCAATATTTTCGTATTCCTTTTGAAGTAAGTGATCTCATTCATTTGTTTATAATATGTCCCTTTTTTGTGAATTTCCGAGCAGGGCCTGTAAAAAAGAAAGAAAAAAGTTAATCTAAATAAAAGACATAATAATTACTTGTTATATTTATGAGACACTCCTCGGGCGAGACATGACGTGCACTGTGCATTGACGATCACAAAATAAAATAAGATGTGAAAGCAAACGATGAACATCGTTGTTGTAGGCAATGATGTTACAATAAAAAGAGGTAATATAATATCATTGGTTGTAGGTACTTGTATTGCGATCTCGTCTTAAGTATGACGCCTGAGAGTTTAGGACCTAAATTTATTCTAAACTAAACTTTAGGTACGGGGGCTCCTACTATCACCTCTTAGATAGTCTGGTTTAGTTTCGTTTCGGCACCTTCCCATTTCGGCACCCATGAATTTATAAACACGTGAGGTACAGTCACCGACAAAAAAGAACGAGTGCTGTTTGAATAAAAATGCTAAGTTTACTGGTTAAATACACTGAAATATTAAAATGATTGCCAGTGGGAACTGCAGTATATACTACTTTTATACTAATTAAGGTACAATGAAAAATTCGTGTGGGAATTTGTGCATAGTAAAATTAAAGTAATAAGTACTGCTCTAATAAAGTTGCTGGTAAGGCTCACATTACGGTATTGATCATAGTGATAAACTGATAAGTATAATAACTGTGTCAATGTTGATAAGGGTTCTTTTATCATTAACGGTTAGCCAGATGGAGATAGAGCACAGTCAGATAACATTTCAATTCCTAACCTAACTACGAGTAATAACAAAATTATGGCTTTATATTTTACAAGTAAGTAGTTATGTATTGTGATTTAAAGTCCACTACAGAAAATTTTAAATCAAAATTACCTTTATTATCAACTTAAAAAAAGAATATTTTCTTAAGTGTTTAGATCTCTCTATTTTACTTTAGTATGTAAAGTTTCATTCAAAAAGGCTCATTAGTTTTTAAAATTTTTAACTTGGAAGTTTGTATGGGTAACCAAAACGCGCCTCTTCAAGCAAAAAATATTACGTACCTTGTTGACGAAGTTGACGATGGCGGTGGCGGGCTGTTCGGGCTCGAGCTCGGCGAACACGTGGCACTGGTTGTCCGCGCCGGAGGACGCGCGCGCCACGAACGCGAATATTCGCCTGCGAACAAGCGAACGAGCACATTGTAACACCAGCGAATATTTACAGGTTCGGTTAGGTACCCAGTTCTCGCCTAATAAACATACTATGATGTTGCAAAGGCTATTTGAAAAAAGTCCAAATAAGTACCTACAATCAGGCAGTTTTGAATACGAAGTGTTTTCCACAAAAATTACTGCTCGGTATATATAAATCTATTCCCAGGCTCATTATTAAAATAATACTACCAAGTACCAACTCCTCTTTTCCATTGGGTGTCGTAAAAGGCGACTAACGGACTGAAGACTGCTCAACCAACAGCTTAAAGCAGTGACGGGATCACCACCTATCACGCTGAGCTCTCATGCAGATGTTATTTGGGCAAAAGTAGAATGTGGCAGGGCACTTCTTTTGCTTTCCTTATAGTCTCTGATGTCTCTGACTAACCATTTGGGGATACTAATCGTGAGTATGTGTGCGGTTGAGAAAGTTCCCGGTCGATCACTTTTCGGCGATATTCGCTTGCACACACAGATCTTTATAGATATAAGTACTTAGATAACACAAGTGTCACAGTTTGTATTGAAACCAAGCGTGGAGACTTTTTAACACCTACAGTGACGTCACAGCCGACGCCGACGTTACTTCCCTGCCTTTGGGTGCTTGAAATTTTTGGGCTATTGCAGTTAATTATCACGCAACGATCGAGGCATTTTTTTAGTTTAGGTTTTCTTTTTATTTTAGTTTAACAGACGCGCGCGGACTGAAGTTAGCGTCGAAAAACCCCGACGCTTGGTCGGGGTTTTCGGACCTGCGAAATACATGCATTTGCGTTATTTATGTAAATCTATATCTGTGCTTGCACATGATACTGTACGTACGCGCGGTCGGAATGGAGCTCAAGCGAATATGACCGAAAAGTGGTCGACCGGAAACTTCCTGGATTGTACAATCCAGGAAGTTCCCGCTTGTAGGTATGACTTACTTGTCAGTCTGCGTGCCTTTGTCGGTGTGCGTGTACCGGCGGTCGTCGGGGTCCAGCCCGGCGTAGGACACCCCGACGGCGGGGTAGTGCCGCCTGAAGAACAGCTTGCGCGCGGCGTCAGTGAGGGTGATGCCACCGCCGAACACCTTGAAGTGGACTACGTGCGCGGGCGCCTGAACAAAAACAAAGTTAAATAGTTTATTCAATATACCTAAGCCTTCTTAGGCACATATAATGACGTCACAACTTTGTTAAATCTATAAGCTACTAAATTTACCACCAGTCCTTATTTTAGGAAAACCATCAACGGAGAAGAGCTGGCAAGGAGCTGGTGTGGCTGGCATTTTAGTTTTCTCCATCTTATTAGTACGACGACACTTAGGGAATCCACGCGCGCTGCCGAACCTAAACCTTTCAGTTCTGATAACTATGTGCCCTGTAACCTTCCATGGTCTACATGGAAGTCCTTAAATTACTACGGACACAAATGGGCCGTTGTGGACTAAATCGATTTAGATGGTGTTAAGCCGACGAATCGCAGGTTCCGTGTAAGTGCGGTGTCGTCGATTAGACTAACTTGCTGTCTTGCTCACTGGCCGCACAAGCGTGCAGTTATGGATGAACTCATGGCGGCCACAGACGCGGGGATAGATTTCGCTACTTACTGGGCCAATCATATTTAATTGTATTTTTGTTGTCGTACGAACCAACAACGCTACGAAAACAAGCCTGGCGCACTCCGCGCTTTATGCCGGCACTTCACTTGGCGTATCGTGTTTGTGTGGCGATATCGTTGTGTTTGCCCAAATAATCTGGCACATCACTTGGCGTCAAACAAGCCATCCACACATGGCCTATACAGGCAAACAACGCAAATATTCACAATATTTGCTTGTTCACGAACAAATTGAATGCAACAGTGATGGACGTGTCAGTGGCAGCAGCTTATTATATTTATCTGAATACGGCTTGCCAACACCTGTTTTTTTTGAGAAGGGTTCTCCTAAGTTATTTTGAATATCGATCAATGCAACGTGTTCGGTTTTTGTTTTTATGAGAGGCATTTTTGGGGTCCCAAATACTAGGATGCATTTGGGATAATTCCAAAAATCGCAATACGGTTTCGTTTGTCCAATCCATTTTACTATGTTTACGTATAAAAAACTGAACACGTCTGAACAGGAGAGCTGCACACGCGCTTCTGAACAGAACCAAGTGTGGACGGCCGACGCAAATATTTGCCGTATTTGATTCCTTTGATGTGTGATCAAAAACCGACAAGTGGACGGAAACGCATATTCGCTATTTGCGTTGTTTGCCTTATTCGTGCAAATAAAGCAAATATATTCAAATAGGCCGTCTACACATTGCCGTGATCGGACAAATAATGCAAATACGCGAACACGACACGCCATGTGAAGTGCCGGCATTAGGTATGAAGCTACAAGTAGCCGATCGGACGGACGCTTGCGAACACCCTGCAGTCGTTAGAAGAGAAAAGAGCTACGCGATAGTACCGTTAGAAAGAGAGGCAACTTCTAGGTGAATTTAACTGTAGGTAGGGGACCGGTGTGCGACCTGAATTGCACTTTATTGTGTCTCAGCAAGAGTCGCTATTTATTTAAATGACTTAGCGGAGTCAATCTTCTGTACTTGTACTATTATGTATTCTCTATCGAAAGAGGATTAAGAGGGTTTACGCATTTCGGTTTCGCATACAAACTTCCAAGTCGAAGGTTTTAAAAACCACTAAGCCAATTGTAATGAAACTTTGCATGCTGAAGTAAAACATAGGGATCTAAATAGTTTGTTGAAAACATTTAAAAAAAAATGTTTATTTAACTGAGTTATTGCAATTTTTAACTTTCCATAGTAGACTTTAAATAGCAATAACTCAGCTAAAAAAAGGTTTTTTTAAAAATGTTTTCAACAAATTATTTAGATACCTGTGTTTTACTTTAGTATGCAAGGTTTCATCAAAATTGGCTTATTGGTTTTTAAAAATTTCGATTTGGAAGTTTGTATGGAAAACCGAAATGCGTAATAGTACATTATGATATAAGTGCGGTAAGATGAAAATTACAGCCGAGGCGATATTGCTAGCCCGAGCCGTAGGCGAGGGCTACAAGAAAGCAGAGGCTGTAATTATCAAAGCGCACGTATGCCATACGACGTTTTATAACATATTTGCGAGGAAAACACATTTTTCGAAAATGACTGCGTTTTTTGTTGTTTTACTAGTGCATGAATCTTTGGTAAGCCAACATATATTTTTCTTAGTCCAACAGCATAGAGCGTAGATGGGCTCATCAAAATAATACCACCAATCCCTCTCTTCCCTTGGGTGTCGTAAAAGGCGACTAACGGACTAAAGACTGCACATACATCCAACAGCATAGAGCGGCGATGGGCTCATCAAAATAATACTACCAACCCCTCTCTTCCCTTGGGTGTCGTAAAAGCTACTAACGGGCTAAAGGTCTATGTTGTCCATAGATTCAAATGATTACTAATTTTGAAATTAAATTACCGCACTAGTGCGAAACTTATTACATTACGATACTGAAATCGGTGTAATAAGAGCTTCTTTACGAGCAAATGTGTTATAAACCCTCTTACGTGCCCACCTTTTTGGTGAGCAGGTTGTGCACGGCCCGCTTGACGGCGGCGGGCCCGGTGAGCGCCTCGGTGTTGTCGCAGCCGAGCAGCAGCACGTGGCACGCCGCGCCCGTCGCCAGCAGCGCGCGCGCCGCCGCGTTGGCGCTGCCGCCCGTCCACGGGTCTCTAGGGAGAGGCATCATAATTCATCGTATATTATCATCATCAGTTGCGCTTGGTGGTGTTTCACCATGTAGACATGTACGGAAGAGCAGGCAGCGTCGCGGTGTCAATGTAACACTTGCGCATACTCGTAGTAGTGTTTTATCACGTAAGTTTTGGGGGTTCGCGTCCGTAGGTTTACCCTTGAGACCTACACGTGACCCCTGGGTGGTGCTAAATGAGTGACACTGACTGAGTGGTGGAGCCACGCTGCGTTGCAGCGCGCATTGGGTCGGCTCGGCTGGGGAATACCACCTTCTCTGAATATTCGACGTGAAATAATGGCACTTGGTGCTGTTGTGTTTCGTCCGGCCAATTCCGGAGCCCCCCCCCCCCCTCCACAATTCCTATTCCTTCCTTAAACCTATTCCTTTAAAGGCCGGCAACGCGTCTGTGATTCTTCTGGTTTTGCATAAGCGGCGGTGACTACTCTCCATCAGGTGACCCGCCTGCTCGTTTGCCTCCGTCTTTTGTAAAAAAAAGCATGTACAGAAGACATGGGTCGCCGTGTCATTATGACACTAAGGCACATCCTTTTCAGTACCACAGGATTGTTTCTGTTTTAGTTGTCCTAATTGTTGTTCTTAATAAATTGTCTTTTAATCTTTAGTCGGTGGTAGGGCTTGTTAAGTCCTTCTGGCTAGCTACAACCATCCTATCTAAAGTCTGGCGCCTTAACAACAATGTTAATAGTTAATAGCATTGTTGTTAATAGCATTGTTGTGTTACGACAGTTTAAGAGATAGCCAATTCCTCAGTGGTTGAGGATTCCGGGTAAAGCAAGCGCGCCACCTTCGGCCCTATCGTCACCTACCATCAAGTGAGATGTAGGCCTAACGCTTTACTGTAATGGAAAAAAGAAGATAAAATATAAATTAAGAAAGATGCCGTGCTAGCCAACGGCAATGAAAAAACTCAGGAACTGCACTAACCTTTCGGGCAGTCTAAGTGGCACAGGCAGCGCCAATGGTGTTACGGTGTGCTGGTAGACGAGTGCCGAGAGCGAACTGAACACAGGCTCGTCGGGGCATCCTCTTAGGCGCACACCACGCGCCGTGGGCTCCACGAGGAAGTGACGCACCCCGCCGGCGGGGCCAGCGCGCACCGCTAGCCCGAAACCGCCAGGGAACGAGTTTGAGTCGCGCACTATGAAAGCGCCATCCTCTAGCGGCTGCAGCGCTGTGACCGCTGGTGAACAAAAAGCGATCAGATTAAGAAATATAATCACGACTATTATCCAAGAAGGGTTAGTCAGAGACGCAAAAGCAGTCCTCTACATAGTCCACTTTTCAACAAACAGCGACTGCACATGTGCTCAGCATGACAGGTGGTGAACCCATCGCCGCTCTATGCTGTTGGATGTATGTGCAGTCTTTAGTCTGCAATCGCCTTGTACGACATACAAATGAAGAGAGGGGTGGTAGTATTCTTTCACCGCTGCGCGACACGGTTAGGACCAACCAGATTAGAACCAATTATTTGGTTACATCGATGATGTAGCAGTATTCTCGACAAAGGCTATTTTAATAATCCAATAGTCCCGGTTGTTGTCTTAAGATGGCAGTTGACTAAACAAACCAATTCGGATTTAGCTAGCGTGGTGTGCATGTTGGCTCGATCTCCACTGGACCAAGGTAGCAGGTCTGAGCCGTGACATGTGATAAGCTGTTACGATGGCGCAACGTTGAAAAAAATGTCTACTCCAGGAGGGAAACGAACCCGCGTCCTCCGCAATCCGTGCGGCTGCGTTGACCACTCTGTCATCGAGGTATTGGTTAGACCTGACGAAATTTTTCAACGCTTTTGAATGTTTTTATAGCAACAGTGTCTTATCAGCAGTCTTTAGCTGTAGCTTCAGAGAGTTACTCTTGCTGTGTGGCTCTCAGTTTATGTTAATATCAAGTACGTAGCTGTTTTTCTTAGTACTAGTAAAGTTGAGATCTTATGTGGGATATTTACCGTCGTCAAGCGAGATGTTGGGCTTGTACCAGTAGTGGCTGGTGTCCCGTGCGAAGCGCACGCATTCAGATGCCACGTGCTATAGCTTCACCAAGAGTTACGCTTGTGTGGCTCTCAGCTGTTCTAGCTGAGCTGATACTACTGAAGTTGAGATAAGTGTGAAATATTTACCGTCATCGCGCGAGATGTTGGGCTTGTACCAGTAGTGGCTGGTGTCTCGTGCGAAGCGCACGCGATCTGGCGCCACGTGCTGCGGCTCCG
Source organism: Scoparia ambigualis (assembly GCA_963921215.1). NCBI lineage: Eukaryota > Metazoa > Arthropoda > Insecta > Lepidoptera > Crambidae > Scoparia > Scoparia ambigualis. The sequence goes on from OY992505.1 coordinate 18,838,501, forward strand.
CGCTGCCGCCGAGGCTCGAGCGCCGCGACCCGCAGCTGCCGTTGTACGTGCGGTACTCCGACTCAGGGCTGCCTTCGCGCTCTTTCCTGGAAATTCAGAAAGATGATAATAAAAGTGACTAGATGAGGTAATATTTTATTCTAAAACAAACGAAGGTCTTGTTATGCAGCGTTTTTGCTATAGATTTCAAATAGTTTTTAAAGATCTTGGGATAAAATTGATACAATATTCCACTTTAGTTACGTTACGGCTACTGTGATCAATGCGTTGTCAGCAAAAAAGAGAGCTGAGTGAGTGTACTTATACTTAACGAAAACATGAGAGTGCTAACTTCCGACTTTGACGTGCTGCTGCCTGATCAGCTAAAACCGGGCAGAACGGTCACAGTGGCGACCGCGCATCGCAAGGACACAGTGTAGGACAGTACGATCTGGTAAAGGTCGCGGGTAGCCGCTGGATTCAAGCAGCACAAGGCCGGACGTGGTGGAGATCCTTAGGGGAGGCCATTTGTTTTCTATGTCAACAGTCGACGTCTTTCAGTTGATGATGAGTGTGTTCGCTCCTGGTGACTGCGAGCGACGGTGTGACTGTGGGCGAATAGACAGGTACCTATTACGATCATAAGAGTACCATCTCCCGTGAGCTTGACGTGCTGTTCAGAATACATTGTCTAGAGTGTTTAACTAAAAGTAGTTACATAAATTTAGTGTGTTGTTACCTGGTGACTGGCGGCGAGCGCGGCGGGCGGGCGCTGAGCGAGGGCGTGGGCGTGGGCGGGTAGGGCGTGCGCGGGTGCGTGGGGAACGCGGGCGTGCCCGCTCGCGACTCGGACCGCGACCAACTCTCGGACCGCTCACGCACCTGATAATACATACATGTCACGTCTCTTATCCCCAAAGGTTAGTCAGACTAGACAACGAGGATCTTAAAGTAGTACAAGCCAAACTTCACGTTTCATCAAATAACAGTTGTCAGCGTTTGTAGGTGGTAAACCCATCACCGCTTTTTGCTGTTGGATGTTTGTGTAGGATTTAGTCCGCTAGTCGCCATTTATGACACCCGAGGGACGAGATGGGTCCACCACACCGGTCTACAACGGCACCTGTTATGAGAGGGCGTTAAATGGGTCTATGGATATCATCACTGAATGTTTATGGAAGGACGAAATTGGTCGGTTCATTATCAAGTATAGATGGTTTGTACTAGATTCGCGGTGTGACGAGGTAGCTACGCCCATTCGCTGCATTCACTAGGTTGTTTTAACCAATAAATCGGCTCAGACAAGGGCCAGTGGCTCCGAGTCCATCAAGCTCGATACGGAATTGCCAGAATCATTGACTCTACAGTAGGTGCAATGGTAAAAAATGCCTTAGAACTGAACCAGTCTGCATCAATTACCAGCAATTTACCTACTTTTACAAAATATTAGGGTTTAAAACTATAACTTACAATACTATCTCCATTGGTGATAGGTTCTGCGAGTGACAGTAAGCCAGGCGCTTGAGTACTGGTCGGTGTAGAGCTGGTACTCCATTCGCGCATCGTCATCTTTTCGAACATGAATTTTCTAGATGAGGTTCTGCAAAGGTTACAAAGATATTCAATGAACAAAATTAACAAATTGTCACAAGATGTTTATTTATAATGATGAAATATACCTGTCTGGTGCTTGTGGACTGATGCTATCATTCCTCAGTGCAGTTCGCGTGGTGTTAACGTGTAAAGGAACGCTAAAGTCGTCGTCATCGTCAGCAAATGCTGTTGTATCACTGGTGTAACCGTCCACCCTGAAAAGTAAATTAGTTCGTTTAAATTAAATCCATACATAAAACAAATCCATCGTTGTGGTCATCGAACGTTGCATTTGAGCTGAAATAACGATCCAAAAAAAACTTACGGTCTAGTGCCAGAATTTTGAACGTCGGCTGTTGTAGTGAAAAATACACAGAAATATACTGTAGTAAAATATAACCAGTAAGTAGGTCATATTTTGAAAACCATTATTATAGTAGTGGTAAACGCAGCTCATTGTTGGCTGTCACCTTTGGTAACGTGCACAGGACATTTACGACTAAGCTCTCGGAATTTGTTATAAGCTACTTTTTTACTTTCATAATAGATCCCCAAAGCAATAAAGGTAACAATAATTGATTGTCCTAAAGTACTTTTAAAAAAAATTGGCTTTTCTATTCACCTATGACTCGCTGACCGACGAACATGCCGGGAAGGTGCAGTATCCCACTCGAGAGGCAGCCTCGCGACTCTTTCCCTCGCTTCTTTTCTTTCTCTAAGCTTCTGCTGCTGACGCTGCAGCCAGGTGAGCCCCGAGCTACCTTCCAAAGCGCTTTCGGAACGTCTCGGTTCCCTCGCTCGCGCACTTTCGTGCCATCCTAAGGTGCTAGCTGATCGCCAGTTTCCGTTCTCAGGCGTTTTTCTCGCACTGCTCGGTGGTCGCTCCGCCCACTCCGTTTCGCCATTTAGCCATCTAACAACAAAAACATACAACCTTCTTAATAAGGACATCATTAAAACATCATCTATAGCTAAGTTTAAATTGACATCATGCTTAAAGTTTATGTTTTATAGAGCACCGAGTACATTAACGTTAACTTTTTGTCACGTGTTTTTGTATCTTCCGTTCTATTTTAGGTCACATTTATCGCGCGTAGGACTGTAAGGTTTGAATGCGTTTATGGTATCGGTAAACTATACTTGAGATATTAACAGTGGGTGTCGAGCAGCGTTGAGGATAACCCACATTATATAAAATGTTAATGAGAATATTAAAGACTTCCGTAAATCTCGTGGAATGGAATGTAATACCTACATTATGGTTCATTTGCATTCAAGATTAGTGGTACTTCGCTAAGGCTATACTTATTATAAAGATGTCTGGAGTTATGGTGACATGTTAAATAATAGTTAGAGTAGTATTTATTAAGCAACATTATGATTGTGGATCCCGGTCGGCAGTCCCCGTTTATGGCGGCGTTTATCTCGAAATAGCAACTTGTTTGGGTCATGGCGGCGACGCCATCACACGCCACCGGCATCGCTCCAAATCAATCCCAGAATCGCTACGAGTTCACTTTTCAACGTAAGCTTTCAAGTCAGCCGGACATGTATGGAAAGGCGGCTTGCTCGATTAGATGTTGGTTGAGTAACGATTGAAGTGTGCAACTAGTAATGCCATATCTATCGTATAATTTATTATAACCTGCGGTACCTAAGTACAAAGTTTGCGGTCAAATATGGTTTCAATTTATTTTATTATTTTAAAACTTAATGCTCTTGAACTCAATCTAAATCGAAAGGTCAAGATGAAGTCGACAATAGACGCAGAAAGTGCTTAACACATTTTTAAAAGAGATTTAGTTGTATGCGCGTGGTATCACACATGTGGGCGATGCATTCCATTCTTGGCTAAGAGTGTTAAGAAGGATGTAGTGATCTACTTGATTCAAAAACAAAACGGCGCTATCAAAGTCTCAGCTCACTATATCCAACTGCTATCGGTGGATTTACGAGTAGTTGCCTACAAAACGGAACGACAACATTATTTATTGTTTCGTGCAGTGTGAGGCTTAAGCAATTAGTCGAACAGTAAAGACGGCGGGACCAGCTCTTGAAGCTCATGATTCAGATAACAAGTAAGCTAAGCTAGTTAGGAACGATTATGTACCTATTTAGGCTTATTGTTAGGCACTGTACTCCCAAGTATAGTCATAGTGAATAGAAGCCTTTAAGAGCCATTGATTGGCCAGGCGCCGCATAAATAATCGCAATAGTTAGCTGTTAGCTGCGCATGCGCAGTGTTGCGGAACACCGGTTGAGCGCGGCTCGATCTCAGCCCACGCCTTCGATTACTGACATCAACGCTCCCGTTTTGTCTCTTGCGAATTGCGATTGGTCTCTTTTGTCGTACTCGCGCATGAATCGATAGATGGTCTTTATTACCACTTAAGTGAGTAACGAACGGTAAGACTCAAGGAATGGTTACCGTAGACATTTGTGCTTGGTAAACTTCTTAAACGCCTCCGTGGCCAAGCGCTCGGCTCGTAATCCGGAGGTCACTTTTTATATTTAGATAAATACAAAATAAGATTATTTTGTAACCCTAATATCTTTTTTTACCCTTGTTTAAGCGAAATTCCGACATAACTTGATTACAAAATTGTACTGCTATCAAAAATAAATCACTAGAAGTTAGAACATTAAAAAAATCTGATTAAAATAAACAACAGTCAGCTATTGGCCAAAATTTTTTTAAAGTATAAAAAATATTAGCTGACCCCAGGAATTCTGGGTCTGAAAGACTAGACGTAGTCTAATCACTAAACCACTGAGGTTATCTATTATAATCGTTAATTTAGCCACTGCCTACATGTCGAGAGGTGGCACTTAAAAGATCCCAACACAATCGCGTCCATGAGTGTGATTGACAGGGTTGATATCCGCCATTTATCTTCCGTCGATCAATTACGACATGTGATAGACCAGATATGGGCAGTACCTCTATAGCTAGCTAAGGCGGTGCGCAAACATGTTGCTGACACCGCGCAAACGTGTTGACGACACTGGATACTATCACAGGAAACCGTAGTTGCTGTATCCAGAAGCGGCGGCGACCGGAAACAGTGACTGGTCGCTTGTTACCGACACCGCACACCAATGTTACTAATGTTGCTTCAGTTGGCAACTGACGACTTTTAGATGCCAGTCGCCACATCAAACACTTTTTTATTCGCGATCGCGATGTGACTTCTGGCAGCGACTGTATTTAAAAACTGTCTACGTTTGCGCCGTTAGTGTTTAATTTCATTTTGATTTTAAGAAAAAAAATATTCACTGGTAGCCAGTATCCGACACCAGCCTTCAAAAGTATCCTCGTTTGCGTAGCGCCTTACATTACATGACAAGACAATGTTTTGTTTACTTAAGTGCAAGTGCTAATTCTAACATTTATATACGCATCTCATATAACGTTCCTACGTGCAACGGGTGTGAACAATCACAATATGAAGTACAATTTGATGACACATCTGATGTAAATGCGTCCACTGCAAACTATCACTGAGCAAACATTTGTTCTATCTAGGCAGAGGCCTGATCTTTATTTTACTAAGATGTGCTAGCTAGATTATACCTTTCAATGTGTCTGAATACAAAAGGATTAAGGAGGAATCCTTATCCGAGATGTTTTACTTATCATATCACCCATAATGTCCTCTTATCCTCTCAGCGAACAGCCTTCATGGTAGAGGAACGTCATGCTCTTTAACTTTGTTCCAACGAGATTGACAAGAATGGATTTGTGTAGTGCTCTATTTTATCATAAATTGTAACTTGCATTTTCTTTTGTGTAAAAGATATTGTTTGTAAATTGTTTTAAACCCTAGTGGTCTAGTGGCTAAGCCACCGGGTTAGACCCAGAGGATTGTTGTGTTTCGACAGTTTTGAGATAAGATAGCCAGTTCCTCAGTGGTTGAGCATTCCGGGTTAAGCGCGCTTCCACCTACGGCCTTCTCATCACGTACCATCAGGTGAAATAAAGGCCAAGAGCTTACCCGTAGTAAATAAAAAAATGTAAACTACGTAAGTATTAAAAGCTGTTAACACTTGTAGCATAGACAAATTTATTTTTAAGTCGTCCTAGCTCGTAGTAATGATGATACGTTTAAGTAATAAGAACGAACTTGTTACCTAAACAGTACCTCCTTCATAATGAAATAATTTAATGTCTACATTGGTATTCAAATTGCATAACAACGAAAAATAAGTACATAAGTGAGTGACTTACACTATCTTTGGTACCAAGATATATTTTGTCATTATAATTCTAGCACCAAACCGCGGTCTACAGGGTGACTGGTACATGACCTGCCAAAGCAAATTACGACATCGAGGAAGTCATTTGGTAGGTAACTATTAAGAGGAAACACTACGTAGAAGTGGCATGCAAAATTCTCATACGAAACACAGAAAAACAACGTTTAGCAGTCCCCTGTTTCCTGCTTCAGAACTGGACCAATTTTTATGTTTTTTCAGCATCGGTTAAAGAGAGAGATTTTCTACGTCTGTATGTTTAATTCTTTTGCATTAAGAGGAAACACTACGTCGACGTGGCATGCAAAATTCTCATACAAAACACAGAAAAACGACGTTTCGTAGTCCCTTGTTTCCTCCTTCAGAACTGGACCAATTTTTATTACTTTTTCAGCATCGGTTAAAGAAAGAGATTTTCTATGTCTGTATTTTTGATTTTTTTTTTGCATTATGTCATTTATTTAATAACAAGGAGCCTTCAAAGTTTTGCAAAATCACTCCGTTTTTAGGCGTCTTCAGAAACATTAAGTTTCTGGTTTAAGAAAAATCAAACATAGAGACATAGAAAATCTCTTTCTTTCTCTTCTGAAAAAGTAATAAAAATTGGTCAAGGAGGAAACAGGGGACTACGAAACGTCGTTTTTCTGTGTTTCGTATGAGAATTTTGCATGACACTTCCACGAAGTGTTTACTCTTAAAGGTTTTTTTCCCTGACTAAAGTTTAATATTTTTAGAAAATTACTCGCCTAAAGCGAAGTAGGTTTTAGTGATAAGATTCCGACAGTTATTGCCCCTTAGTAGTTAAGGGGTGTTATTTCATCATCAGCTTGTATTACATACATATACTTATTTTGTAACATAGTTTATGGTGTGTTGATGTAAGAGAAACATTGTGTTATATCACTGCCACACGCTCTATTAGGAATAATAACAGTCATTTGCGCCTTGTTAGTGACAACGTGCTTGATTGAACACAAACCACGTTATATATATTATAGCATGCTATGTAGCATTTAATCGCTGCCTTATTTCAATAACCTTCCGAGCCTGTCATTATAGTGTAGTTTAAGAATCATTATAGAGCTCATTTAAATATAATTGAGCTTAATATGACCACGTTTTAGATAGCCCCGGGTCTTAAAAGTGTCTTCCACGAACATTTCCCATCATTATAAACAGCTTTTGCTCTAAATGTTGGTAGGTACCTACGTCTCTTTTGATGGCAAGTGTTTCAAACTCTTTCGTTTTTTTTTGTGTTGCGTTGTTGTAAGAGGTACCTGAGCCTAAGTAAAGTTAACTTTTTTGATAGTTTATGCTACATCATATAGCAGCTAACAACAAATTGCCGTTTATAGTACGACACAAGTGCGAGCTTGTACAAACTTTTACTAGGAAACATGCTCCAACGTTTCGTATTTCAGATCGTTTTTAAAATGTTTAATTGTCATTCATTTCTTGACTTAAAAACTTTTGTTAATTCCATAAAAAAAGATTCTATATAAATATTTGAACCGGTTATTTCGCAAACATACTCGTAATTTCAAGGAAATATTGTTAGAACCAGATCATTATTTCATTTTATAGCTCTAATTAAATAAATCAAACGACATTTTTTAAGAAGAGCCAAACCCGTTTTGTCTATGAATTCCTGATAGAACTTTATAATGATTACTTAAACTTTGTGTTGGTTCAATTAACGTGCGTAAAGTATACGATTCGATGTTAATAAATTACAACAGCATATAAAAATGTATTGTTTTTACTCATGTTGTTTATTCAATTAACGCCTACAGGTCGCGTTGTGTTCACATCCCACATCTGGATTTCATTAAGGTAAGTATATACATCGATAGATCAAAATACCAAAAATGATGTTAAAACTTTTTGTTTCCATGAAACAGTCGGTAGGTATCTAAGGTTGGTTGGTTTGGTATGTTGTCATTGAAACGCCACGGGCATCTGGCAATGTTTTAATATAAAAAATGCAACTATTATTATAACAACTGAAATGTTTATCTGTATTATATTTAGAAACTTGGTAAGGTAGCATGTTTGTTTATAATACAATGTTCGTAGTTCATCTGGTTTTCGTAGTTCGTGGAACAAGTGTTTGTAAAAGCAATGTTTTCTTGTATGAAAGTAAAATTAATAAAAATTTAAAATCGTACATACTGTATACTGTTTTGTTTACGTATAATTTTGTTTTCAAAAACAGCCTGAAGCTATATAGCAGTAGATGCCTTACTTACAATTACAAAACTTTAGTCTCTTCTTATAACTCCTAAGTACAAGTAACATTCACTTTCCTTAAAGCCTGATAGTAACATAAATCTTTAATGAGTCGCCACTACAGTGAAGTGATTTACAAAATTGGATTGTATAGCCATAAAGTTGATAAAGAACGTCTGTGGCGAACGTTTGAGATCGGCTGCGAGATACTTTAATGCCCTTATTCATTGACAGGGAAGTGGGTCGGGCGGAACGCGACTAAATAAATTAAAAGATCGCCCACAAGCCATTGAGGTATAATAGCTAGAGCAGCTATCATATTAAAAATTCACAGATTTCGTAGTCCGCGCAGGAATCAGAGCATTGAAAATGAATACAAAAATTTACGAAAAAAAAATTTATTTGAATAACACATTACAAGTTCTATAATAAGAAATTTTTATTCAGATATACTTCCCTAAAATTATACAACTACATTACATTCAAGTCGAATTATAACAAACACAGAGAATAACATTTTCTTTTCTTTTACATCCTAAGAGATTTTCGAAATTCCAATTCCAATGCACTTCTTGCTGCATCCGCATCTTTTAACACCATTACCGTGATGATCGGTCTATAATCATAGAAGCTACATCACTTTTGTACACAGAGATCCCCGTTTTTCTACAATTCCAAATCTAGAGGGACCACCTACATCTCACAATTATTCAACGATTTTCAAAATTTTTTCGCCATTTTGTAGCTAACCTAATACGTACTTATAGAACTATTTTTTTTCATTTTGTCTTAAGTCTGTTTTTTTTTCGAAATATTTACAATTTGGTAAACAAACACGCCCCAAAAAATTTTTTTTAACATTTTTCAAAATTCCATAAAAGTTTCCAGCTGATTTTCAAGATTTAAAACGCTTACACGTGTCTCGATAAATTCCTTAACTCTTGGTACTATTCCCATCTCGGTCCAACTAAAATCCTCGGAGCTATGACTAGTAAGACTATGGCTAGATGACAGCGAGCAACGAGGAGGGGGAAGCGGGCGGGGCTTTGTTATCATGGGCTGCAACTAGCGCAAAGGCTTGCTTCGCTGTATCGTCTTCAGTTTTAATACCTCAATACCCACTGCCACAGCCCGCAACGCCTCGCGCTTTGTTTGTTGTCAACCAATTTGTTACTGGCCACTTAGATGATATAGAGTGGCTAGTTTTTTTACCATTCAATTACGTCAAGTAGGTACTTCCTGGTGACCACAGGTTACCTACCAATGTCATACATGTCATACTCGTGAACGGGTGCCGCCTGTGGAGGCTGGTCTGCTCTTGTAATCTTATTTTTATTTGTAGTAAAAATTTTAATAGTCTTTCTTTTTCTTGTTTCAAAGATACTGTATGACATTGTTCATTTTATTTTAAATTGAGCAATACCTGTTCTTATTGAATACTCTTTTGTTTGTGTTGTCTTGTAATCGTATTAAATGTTTTTTTAAGTTTGTAATGGAAAATGTCCTTGTATTTCCGAATTGTATTGACGCTGTAAAAGAAAGGGAGAAAAGAAATGCCCTTGCTGAGTTTCTTGCCGGTTCTTCTCAGTACAAGGCTCCCGCTCCATAGTTAGGACTTACGAACCGATAGCATAGCGACATTCATAGGTGCTCAATCATTGCCTAGATTGAATAAATAATATTGAAATTTGAAATTGAAATGTAGTTGTCTACACATTCTCTGACAGGCCTTAAACTAAGCTCCCTGAGTACCTTTATGTGCTATATATTAACATTGGATCACGGTAACGAAAACTAAAACATGTATGGCAAAATAAGTAATCTAACTTCGTCTTTTACCAGGGGACGTTTTTTCAATGCCATTTATAAATTCCCGATTTGCTAAGCGTTATCGTATGTTGAATAAACCTCGCTCTTTGTCACCCTAATAATTACAGATTAAGTAATTAATAGTTTCTTACTGTGCTAATTAATGACAAATAAGATTGGTTGTAATTTTGTCATACATACCTACAGCGTCTTGTTATCAAGATCGATAACAGATCCTTTTCGTCGTAGCAATGTAATAGTTTAAGTTAAGAAGTGAAGTCAAATGTGCTACGTCGATTAAAAGGTTTCAGTTTAACAAATGGAAAGCTGGGGCACGGTAATTTTACCGTGGCTGGGGTCTCTGCCTACCCGTCCGGGAACTACGTATTTATGTATGTAATATCTCATTTCTTTTCATGATCGGATGGTAAATAAAACTCGTCAGTAACACTCTTGCCACGCTTTATAAACAAAGGACGATCGGCTTTTGATGTTTCGACCATCGAAACTATTTGGCGAGTATTCGATGTCTGAGTTGCGGTTCAAGCGTACAATGATTAGGTAAAAGCATTGGTATTCGCTAAAAATGCAAGTGTAAATATTGAGGTTGTGAGTGTAAACAAATGTATTGCGCGCGTGGGCACTCGCGGCCTCCACGCCTACGGCACGGGAACACATGTTTACATCTGCTACCGGAATCCATTGTCTTGTTTCACTAGTTTGTCTTGTTTCACTTGTTTCACTTGTTACACAAAAAATACATCTTGTAGTCTTTTAGTCTAAAATTTAAAAATTTTAGAACTCTCTTCTAAACACTTGAAAGTCCTTTTTTTGTTTGGGACCTCTGTGTCTTCCTTTATTTTCTAAAAACTTTCCGCGAATGTTTTCAATGAAACGACATTGCCTTTGGACATCATAGAAAAAGGGTTCGAAAAGATTGTCTACAAATGTATTAAATGTATTAAATTAGTAGTTATTGTTTTCTAAGGATTATGCGAACTACATATGAAACATTTTTTTTAACGGATGAAACTCGCGTTTATTTAGTTCATTTTTGAGTTTTGTTTAGTCCTGAAGTTTCGAACACAGGAAGACTGTGACCACGTAAAAAAGTATGTTTCATTTCAATGATTAGTAGTTCTTTATAAAGCGTTTTATTTCGAAATTCCATCTGATTTACACAATTCATAATGTCATAGAACGTCCTCTAAGAAATGGAAACAACTTAATTTACGCTCAGTTCTCCCCAAGAACAGGTCCAGTCGAGCTTTCTGTTATTTATGCTAAGCGCCCCCATTAATCTAAAATTCCAGATCGGCTTTCCTGTTTCTGGTTGATAATACAGGCATTTCAAAATATAGCAAAGTTTATTTTTAGTTAACTATAGTGTTTATTTGCATGACTAATTGCCAAATCTATTCCGCTTCAGTTAAGTTATCGCAATTTTTAAGAACAAAACTGACGTAAAATATTTTTATAGGATTTTTTGTTTAAGTATATGTAGGTAAGTAATGTTCTTTTTTTATTTTACAACGATTAGTTATTTTTAAGCTGGCTATGTTCAAATATATAAATTGTGTCCTTTTATAATATGTATGTTACTTCTCCTATACCTTTGTTAATAATCAACACAGCTTTGTAATACAATAAAAAATAAATTTGGCCACTCACCTTCCATTGCGTAAAGTGGAGAATTGTGGCACCGCCTTAGTCGTGGTGGTGACATCTTCGTGGGTCAGTTTCCTCGTGGTTCGCGGTGAGACAGGCGTCCTTGGCGAGGGCGGCTCCGGGGTGGCTGTGCGGTCATCGTCATCCTCTATGGGGCGGTAGGAGCGGTCGCCGAGCGCGCGGCGGACCAGCTCGGGGCTCGCGAGGCGGTTGGGCGCGCGCAGCATGCCGGGGCGGAGGCCTGGCGCTCCGTACGTGAACGGCGCGGAGTCGGTGCGCGCGTGGTACGGTATGTCGGCGACGGCGTCGGCGCGCGACTGCGGCTGCGAGTGTGCGTGCGTGTGCGCGGGTGGGTCGGGCAGCGCGCTCACTGTCCGCAACATGTCGCCGAGCAGCGCGTCGAGCTCGTCGGGCGGGCTGGGCGCGGCGCGGCGCCCCGCCGAGGATATGCCCGAGTCCATGGACGCGCTCAGCGGCGAGCCCGGCCCTCCAGCTCGCACCACCGTCGCGTAGATCGAACCGTCCAAAGGGCCGAACGTGTGAGCTGCCTCGGCGCCTTCTCCCGCCTCGCCCCCAGATCCTGACCCTTCGGCACTCCCGTTGATTTCACCTAGGCGACAAGAGAAATACATCATAAAATAGCAGCACTTTAAACCTTATCATGACACCTTAGCAAGGCTTTACAAATGCAGCTGTCTATCGCACCCGACGAATTTAGCGACGCCGTAATTACGGATAGCTTAAATTGAATCCGATTCGCTCTAATAAACTAACTGGGAGTCGTCGTAACGAGATGCTATCCGAGCGAACACGTGTAATTTTCTACCACACTCCGGGGCAAGGATCAATTAGCATCAGGATCGACTAATTGCTATTTATTAATGGAAATAAACTTGTGCTGGTGAGGAGCTTAACTATTTTAATTAACAGTTTATTTGCGAGATCCTGGAGGCGCGCAGTGAGGGCAGTGGTTGGACAAGATCCCTACAAGGACTAAGCGGCTCCCGTTATCCCGGCAGTGGCAACAGGTGACCGTTGTCTGTGGAATGGGGACCGACCTCTGGATTATACTGTTATTTTTAAAGTTTACAACAAATCGTAGTTTTGATTTCAATCTAACCATACTTAACTGGTTCCATAAAAATGCTAATCGCTTTACTCTCTTCGAAAAAAGTAAGATCAACATTTTGTTAATTTTTTAATAACACTATATTATTTCCGTAGTACTTTACTTAATCTGTGATCTTATTTCCATTTCTCTATTGTGGTCGCGTTTAATTTTGAAGAGTTGATGGTTAAGCCCCTGGACTACGCATTGTCACATCGCTTGATGGTGATACTTTGTTGTCGTTGTAAGATGGCTTTCGTTGAAACCTTAGAGCATTAAATGGTTTAATGCTGTAAGGTTAAAACCCACCATCCCGCTAGGGCTGTGTATAAATAAAGGCCCTATCTACTTAAATCACTGACACTATGCGGGTTGACGGGTTTGAATGAATGCCATCTTACAACGACATATATACATACATATAATCACGACTATTATCCCCGAAGGGATAGTTAGAGACTAGGCAATGAAGACAGCAAAAGCAGTCATCTACCATAGTCCACTTTTCACCAAATAGCGACTGCTCATGTACTCAGCGTGACAGGTGGTGAGCCCATCGCCGCTCTATGTTGAAAGTATTTTCAGTTTTTAGTCCATTAGTCACCTTTTACGACACCCAAGGGAAGAGAAAGGGTGGTAGTATTCTTTCACCGCTACGCGACGTACTTATCGCCTCTGATCCCAACATGCAACAGTGGGTCGTTTGTAAGCTAATAATGAGGACAATGTGCCTTTGTAGAGCCAAGATAATTAAGGAACATCTCAATAACATTTTTTTGCATAATTAGAGCGTAGCGTACTATCTGTATAAAGCAGATAACCTCGATATAATTAAAGTATACGCAAGCACTTCGACGCAGGTTGTCGGTTCAAGGCGACGCGAAATGCTTGAGGAAGTGACCTTATGAGTACTATAAGGAGTAGAAACATTTCTAAACATGATACGGAACGTTAACGTAATATGTACCTACGTACGCTTATAAGATTAAGCTTCTTTTTCTAAATGAGACACCGTAACAATTTCATTAAGACATGATTACATAGTATCATAGTAGGTATAGATACGAATAAGAATTCGCCGTTTTGGCAGAAAAATAAGTTTGCTTTACCTAGATTAAACACTTAAAATATTTTAGTTGTAAAAACAAGAAGTAAAGATTTTAGGTACACGTAACTGTGAGTTAGAAATGAAAATGGTCATAAATACACACAGTATTACTAAGAAGACAAAGAGATACTAAGACAGTCTAAAGAACTAAAGAAAGTGTACAGAAAGAAATTACATAAAAAGTTAAACAATTACCTGCTTCTGACGGTTTCTTGTTACCAACGCATGACATGTTTGCTCACCCGCGTGAACACCATTTAACAGCATTTATTTTAACACATTATGGCATGACAGTCGCTTAAACGACGTTTGATTCATTGAAGCGAGTAAATACTGATTGCTAATAAGCGGGAGTCACACTACCTCACGTTCATTTGCATACTAAAACCGCTTATTCGGCGACGACGACGACAAGCGGCGAAATAAAATATTTAAAGTTTCTGCTACTTCTGTGGCGAAAGAACGTAGGTATGTATCTAATCGGCGCCTGTCGCGCACGTTACGAAACCCGAACTAGAAGTAAGCTTGTCAATAACGCAATTAGTGTAAAGATATCAACGTCAGCGTCTGGTGACCGCCGCGCCGGCCGCTGTTAAGGCAGACGCGGTTATTTCTGTGATGTCAACGAAAATAACGCGGCTGGGCCGTGGGAGCCCGTTGCGACACGCAGGAAGAGGATGCGCCCTACGCCCTGCGCCGGCACACCGGTTACGTCTCACGTCTGTTTGCGCGACTATTTAATTTCGTCGCCTTCACGCCTAACAGAACGATTAATTTAAGACAACTCAATAGATTCGCTCAGTTTGTTTGTGCCACTAAAATAATAATAACTATCCTTCCCTTTGGTGTCGTAAAAGGCGACTAACTTAATAAAGATTGCACATTCATCTAACAGCATAGAGCAGCGATGGCTTCATCACTTATCACGCTGCACATGTGTGCAGTTGTAATTTATTGAAACGTGGACTATGGCAGTGAACTGCTTCTGCGGTCTTCATTGACTATTCTTTGACTGGGTTAGTCATCACTAGGGATCTTCTTCTTCTCAGAGTACCTCTCCATTACTGAGGTCAGCAGGTAGTTATCTAAATTTTTCCCCATCCAGAGCTAGTCTGAATAATTGTTCCACGGTTTTGATACCGGTCCATTCCCTGATAATACGAAGCCATGCCAATTTCCTTCTTCAAACTTTCCTCTTTCCAGCAAATGCGAAGCTTACAACGATTTTGAACGCTTCGATCATTTTCCAGATGTCTTCTTTTAGGGTCCATGCCTTGCATCCATAAGAATGACCGGCCAGACATAGCACTACAAGAGACAAGTGGTACGAGGATTGTTGCGAATATGTAGAATCACTTATGAGGAAACACGATCCCTTTAATCTTCACAAGGAAATAAAGGACATGGCCGGCTTGCAAAAGAAACGCCACAACAAACAATTTTGGAGGATGACGCTAGTAAAATTATTCTAGAGAGTTTAAAGAAAAAAGATCAATGGTCACACTACATCCAGGAGCTTTTCAACGACAACACTCGCCGCGTTATAGAGAACCAGCGAATCATTATTTATTTATTAAAACTTTTGCAACAATATATTACATGGCGGACTTAATGCCTAAGGCATTCTCTATCAGTCAACCATAAGGTGGTGCAGAGATGACATGGTAGGTGCAATTAGCTGCGGTGACAAAAGATGTAAAAAAAACAATAAAAATATATTTAAGCATATAATATATATATATATATATATATATATATATATATATATATATATATAAACATACACATAGGTGTAGGAATATAGATAAATACTTTTACAAACATATAAATATACTTACACACACTAAATAATATATAAAAAGGGCGTTATCGAGATGATTTTGCCATGGTTCTATCAAAAAGTAGCATCTGGACTTTCTTTTTAAAAGCGTCACGAGT
The DNA here is from genome assembly GCA_963921215.1 of Scoparia ambigualis. Lineage (NCBI taxonomy): Eukaryota > Metazoa > Arthropoda > Insecta > Lepidoptera > Crambidae > Scoparia > Scoparia ambigualis. The sequence continues at coordinate 18,854,187 of OY992505.1, forward strand.
CGTAGCCATTCTGACTTCCTGAGGTAGCGCGTTCCAGAGCAGTATGGACTGAATATAAAAGGAAGAATGAACAAAGCCAGCTAAGAGTGGCAAGGAGAGAGAAGGAGAAGATTATTTGAAGATCTGAGATTCCTGTCATGAGAGGTGCAAAGATATTGAAAATGGGGAGTAAGATAGGAAGGAGCATTAGGAGAATTTAGGAAGGAGAAAAGTGTGGTAACACCTCCGCTGGCGAATGGGCAACCATTTTAGCTCAGACCTATGCTGTGAGATGTGGTCGTACTTCTTCAGGTTGCAAATGAATCTGATACTGTCATTGAGCAATCTGTCAAGCTTATCCAGCAAGACTGAATTAAGATCGTAATAACATACGTCACCATAGTCAATCATAGGAAAAATTAAAGTCTGCGCAAGCATTACTTTTGTCTTGAACGGTAAAAAGTTCCTCAGACGATTTAAGGAGCGCAAAGTCCAAGTAACTTTTTTACAGACACTAGCAACCTGAGAATGCCAGCTGAGTGTATTATCGAGAAGGCCAAAAATACTAAAGTCAGAGGTGCTTTCATTCTTTGCCTTCTGTAAGGCACTTGCCTTACAGAAGGCAAAGAATGGAAAAGCCCCGGGCCTGGATCACAATGTTGAGATTTTAAAACTACTGGAATCTGAAAATGTTGACGTCCTTGCAGACCTTTTCAACGATATCTATGACATTGGCGAGATACCTAACGACTGGTTGAGGTCTGCTTTGTCCCTCTTCCCAAGAATAAAAACGCCAAGAAATGCAAGGATATTCCGCACCATCAGTCTCATGAGCCATATCTTGAAAATTTTCTTGGCCATAATACATAACCGCATAAGAGCGAAATACGAGGGTCGGCTAGGAGAAAGTCAGTTTGGCTTCCGTGCTGGAATAGGTACGAGAGGCACAATTTGCTCCAAACGTAGGTACGTCTTGTTCAAAAGTGCAGAGAAATACAACAAGATGTGTTCCTTTGCTTTATAGACTATGAGAAAGCTTTCGACCGTGTTCAACACGATAGGTACTTCTTCGACATCTCTTAGATGCAGCTCTGGACAGCAAGGACATACGCCTCATTAGAAAGTTGTATTGGACACAAACAGCTACAGTAAAGGTAGATGGCAAAGAAACTGATTCCATCGAATTTCAGCGTGGTGTTCGGTGATGTGTTTTGTCCCCACTTCTGTATAACTTGTACTCGGATGCCATTACGCAAGAAACGCTTGAAAACGTGGAGGCAGGAGTGATCGTCAATGGCAGACTGGTCAACAACCTGCGGTACGCTGACGATACTGTCCTGATAGCTTCCACAGCAGAGGGTCTTCAAGACATTGTTAACCGGGTGTACGAAAGCAGCAGAAAGGTTGGACTTAACATGAATGTGTCCAAGACAAAGCAAATGACTGTCACATGTGGACTCAGGCCCAAACCTCAATCAAGCATACTGGTATATAGGTAGGAATATTTTGGAGAGAGTCGATAAAAATCAATGTGATAGGGGTGGTACTTATAACCTGTTAAGGCTAAGTTGGTACTACATCTAATTTCATCGACAAAAAAAATAATATGCACATAAAAAAAGTGATTTTAAATCACAAAATAATTAAGTAATGATTTTTTTTCTCACCAAATCTACAATCACCAAATCTCAAACATACAAAACAAAGTAATTTATTAGTTAGCCAGTGTTATTAGCTACCGTTTGCCATTTTTTCATGTTTCTCCGACTTAAGAAACCTTTGATATCGCTTAAAGTAAAAATGGTCATAAATTATAGGGGGAGGGGGTTGGACCCCCCATATTATTTTTTTTGTCGATGAAATTAGATGTAGTACTTAGCCTTAACGGGTTAGAAGTACCACCCCTATCACATTGTAGATATCTTGGATCATGGTTGACAGACTCTTGGGAGAGTGATAGACGTCCGTGTGCGTGTAGAGGTTGCCTATGAGAAAAGTTTTATGCAGTCGGCAGATGTCTATTAAACTCCGCACTGCTCTAGGGATAATAATCGTTAATCTATATATGTATGCGAAAAATTCGTTACGGTTATAAGCGTAAGTGTCCGTAACTATATTGGAGTGTCAATGGGAGCGGCGGCGACGGACGGCGGCGGCGGCGGCGGCGGCGCGGCGGGACTAAGTTAGTTAACTAATTAAAATGAGCGTGACCGTGATATGACGCCGCGGGTCGGACGCGCGTATGACATTACACGCTCACACGCCCCGTCCGCTCGTCGCGGCGAACAAGAGCAAGCGGATAAATAAAGATAAAATAAATATTTTCGCTGATACATCGCGTTCGGTGAGGTGAGGTCGCTCCTCGCGTATCCTCGCGTTTGTCGTTTCGAGATACGAACGAAGCAAGGTGAACGCGTGGCGTGCGGCCCGCCATGATGTCATCGGAGCGCGCCACCTTGTGTTTCTACGAAACTAAGCTCTCCATATTATTATTCCACCCGCTTCGCTATCTCCGTTTTATGTTCCTCGGGTGATTTGCAACCAGTTTTAAATATTTTACCTGTTTTGGTGGCGTTCTAAAATGTTTATTTCCTTTTAAAAACTACACGATAGAACGTTATTAGGTATACTTGACTCAAGTGGTGTTCGTTAAATGTTGGTTTACCTACTTCTTATTACAAAAATGTATTATGTTCTAAATGTATGTTTTGCCTATTAACAAACTGTAAAGCTTGGTGATATTATTATAGTTTACCTACCCATTTAAAAATTGAACGTAAAACCCGACCGTGTAATCAATTGATTTAATTAATTGAATTCACCACAAGTAATTGGACAGTACGCAGTCGTAAGAGCCGTTGATTCACACAGTAATAAAACTGAACACAACACGTCCACAATACATCCACTTGTGATACAGACTGTCCATAAAGCCTGAAAGCTCGGCCGATAAATTAATGCTGATCCGATAGCGCAGCCTGGCTGCTAAGTATATTATCTTTATGCTGAGCCAGTTAAGTGGGATTATTACTATGGAGTTCGTTAAAAATAACTATAACTATAAAACGTGCTAGCTTTGTTGATTTAGAAACACAAGAGCAAGTCCAATATCAGAAATAAATATAACATAATAAGAAAGTTGGAGTGCGATGTAGATATAAGCAGCATGATCAAAATCGAATACACTAAAAAAAAAACGCATCTGCCGCAATTTTAATGAAACTTCGCATCTTCGATCAACAATACTGTTGATCGAAGCTTTGCATGCTAAAGTAAAATACAGGGATCTAAATAGTTTGTTGAAAACATTTTTAAAAAACGTTTATTTAACTGAGTTATTTTGCGTTTTTAAACTTTCTATAGTGGTCTTTAAATCGCAACAACTCAGCTATATGAACGTTTTTTAAAAAGCATGCAAAATTTTGTTAAAATTGCCTTATTGGTTTTTAAAAATTTCGACTTTGAAGTTTGTATGGTATACTGAAATTCGTAAACCCTCTTAAGCTAAGCTATCCACTTCCAACGTTGTCCACTTTTCTATATCATCTACATGCTCAAGTTTATTTTATTTTAAGTGTCAACTTTCAATTTAAAGAAGCAGTTCCGATTTAAAGAACCAACTAATTATACGAAAACTGAATTAGTTAAGTACCTACTTAAATTAAGTGTTTTTCGACAAATCTGTTATATCTCCAAAATTGCATGCAATCCATCAAACGCATCACTTAATTGAGTTAAATTAAACTTCAGCTGCGTTCGATCGCCTATACAGAGCCGATAATGTAATTCGTACGGCCACTTATGTATGACGTCAATGGATATGTGAAGTATGTAGTTTTTATGCGACAAACAGTTCTTTATAGCCTATGTAGGCGAAACTGCTTAGCGTGAGAACCTAAACTAAGCGGACGCGACTATGTACGCACGCCAGCATGTCAACCTACGAAAAACTGACAATTTTCTCTAACCGATAAGGATTGTTATACCCCAAAGCATAAAGTTCAAAATTTATTGACAGCATTTGGCATTTTGTGGTAGGTTGGCCTGGCTGTAATCTGCACGTACGGACAACAGCACGTTAAACTACCACAAAATGTCAAAATTCTCCAGTTGATTTCGAACTGCTAAACTTGAAAATGGAATATGGAATTTTGACAGTTTTGTAACCGTGTCGCGTTACGGGTTGAAAGAATACTACCACCCCCTCTCTTCCCTTGGGTGTTGTAAAAGGCGACTAACGGACTAAAGACTGCACATATATCCAACAGCATAGAGCGGCGATGGGCTCACCACCTGCCACGCTGAGCACATGTGCAGTCGCTATCTGGTGAAATGTGGACTGATGGTAGAGGACTGCTTTTGCTGTTCTCATTGTCTAGTCTTTGACTAACCCTTCGAGGATAATAGTCGCGACTATAAGTATGTATGTTTGTACAGTTTTGTTGTGTACGTTGAGTTATGTATCGATCACTATATGTGTACACTCAGTAATCTTATTAGTGAGAGGATACTGTAGTCTAGCGCACAGTTAGAGTGGAGAGACCAAGCGATTGGTACGTTTTATTTTTTTGCTTCTATTTTCATTCTTTCTTCTTTCTTATCGAGTGGCTTACAAGGTCAATCGACCTCGCACAACCTAGTGTCAGAGTTTCTAAGTAAACCGCCTCACGGCCTCTGACGTGGTTTATATAACGGCCACCAGATGGCGACCGGGACTCACAGTTTTACGTGCCTTCCGAAGCACGGAATCATCTTTCTTTTCGGATAATCAGGTGATTCAAGCCTGCAATATCCTGACCAAACTGAAACAACTAAACAAAGTATGCTTCCCGCGGGATTCGAACCCGCGACCTCCGGGTCATAACACAAACTCCTTAACCACTGGACCACGGAGGCAGTTAGTCTATTTTCATTGATTTTAATCAATACAAGGCATGACATGAAAGTTTTAATGACTATATCTAGTATATCTATTGCAAAGGGCTAAAATGTTCAGTTTTCAGTGTTGCGTTGATTTCCGAAGAAACTACACACATCAAAAGTGTCTAGGGATCAACATATATTTTTGCAATAACTTTTCTCCTGATTGATATTAATTAAAATTTTCTTTAAGGATTCATCAAATAAAGTGTTTTCGTTTGTCTACAGTAACGATAAACCAAGTCACCTTTGCATTAATAAAGAAATTTGACATTTTCCTAATAAAGGGATTTTTGACATTTGAACCACTAACATTAAAGTTCGAAAAAAAGACTGAAATAACAGTTTTCTTTAAAATTTTATTGGGTAACTTAAACAATTAATAATCCGTGTTTCTACCGCGAACACTAACAACACAAGAACATCGGTTTGGCATACTCAAAATGAGTTCATCCAAATCACGCTGTGGAATGGCCGCCCATGTTCGTTGCAACAACAAAAAAAGGTCTTCTTGCGACTGGATACCCTCCATATTCGGCAGAGCTCTTCTCTGTAGCATATCCCATGCATGCTCAATCGGGTTCAAGTCTGGCGACTGAGCAGGCCAGGGCATGACATTGATGTTAGCTGCGGCGAGAGCTGTCTTACAACTCTTGCGGTGTGCGGTCGTGCATTATCATGCATTAACTGGAATAAGGGACCGATTTGCACTTGTAGAGGAACGATGACGTCTGATACAATCGTCTCAGCATAAATTTGAGCGTTGAGGTTGCCTCTGATCCAAATCAACTCAGTTCTTCCGCCGATCCAAATACCCGCCCATACCATGATGGTTCCACCACTATAAGGATGGACTTCCTGGCAGGATTTTAATCGCTGTTGGCGTCCAGGGGTTCTCCAGTGTCGTATACGTCTTGTATCCGGTCTCATACCAAAACGAGACTCATCAGAAAAGCACACGAAACGCCATTGTTCTTCTGCCCAATTTCTGTGTTCAAGAGCCCATTGATATCGAATCCTACGATTGTGCATTGCTATAGGTGGTACCCTTAGCGGTCTTCGGGAATGAAGGTTCACTTCATGCAAGCGGTTTCTGACTGTTTGGTCGCTAATTAAGTTCCCTGAAGAGTGATGAAGCCTCACGGCTAACATCATGGCGGTTATTGTTGGAGCTCTTCGAGTTGTGATTTGAATGTATCGGTCTTGTCTCCGTGTGGTGCAGCGATACCGTCCTCCATGGCGCTCAGCCACGGTACCAGTGCTTCGGTAACGTGTCCAAAGTCGACTGATAACACTCTGACTTGTATTCAGAGCTAAAGCCACAGTACGTTGCCGGGAACCAGCTTCTATCATTCCCACGGCTCTGAGTCAGCGTTTCTTCCCTGCTTAAATGACGTCGCCGCTCCATAATAACGTTGGTTTTAATCAGTAGTAGGGAAACAGTAGCACTAATAATGTCTTCAATGCGTTGTATGTTTTTATAGGGAAAATATTGACAGCTGATTTTCATCTTTTACTAGAAATTGATTGAAAGTTCCTGTTTCAAATTATGAAATGCACCAAAAAGGATCCATATAAATTTATAAAATCATAAATTTATTACAAAGCCACATCTCAATCTCAAGAAATCCGCATAAAAATGCTTGATCCCTAGACACTTTTGATGTGTGTATATAAAATCGAAAGGTACATAACACTAACACCATAATCCACACTCGTAATGCGAGTCGTCAACATTACGAGACTAATCAAGTTGAAGTGTGTCTAAAGGGCCCACAGGGCGGATCGCGGCCGGCGGCCGGCGCGGCGGCTAGCACACAATACATCACCGATTCACCACACCGGTCAATTAGTGCGCAGGCGCCGGCGCACCGGAACCAATCCCTACTCATTTGTCCGCAAATGACAATACATTGTTCACTCATAAGCGCTATTGTTGAATTAGATCGTACACAATGCGTGTCAGACACGCCTATCACAACACAAACATCGCATCATTAATCCTGATTGAAACATTTTTATTATGCAACAAACATGCGTGGGCAGGTGGTAAAATGTAATTAACCGTAAAACTCACCTCAACCGACCGATTTCGAACTGTGTAACATCAATTAAAACGGAAAGAGTTTACAATTATTTTTGATTAAAAAAAAATTACCTTTACTTACATATAAGAAAGTGTTTATATTTCAAAGGGTTTATAGTAACGTTTTAGTGAATGAAGGCACATGTTACGAGCGCCGGCGCGCTGGGCGGCTGTTCGCGCGCGACTGGGCGGGCGGCCGCGACCGGGCGGGCGCCGCTACTGCCCTGAAATAGACCGCGATGGCACCTGCACCCACCGCGGACGCCCAATAGCCACATTGTCAACTTACTGTGACACACTTGTGCACTATTCTCACGTAATTTAACGAAACTCGCAATAGAATGTTGCGCTAGCTCTTTGAGGTCCTCCTTTGAATTTTGCTCGTGACGATGGATTCGTGCGAAGTTCAACTTTCGTGCTGTATTTTAAAGATTTATAAAGATTGCTGTCAAGTTCTCTAAATTAAAATTTTATGTTTTAAGAACAAACGATGAATGTGACAAAATAAATATAAAAAGTGTGAGCTGCGAGAGTCTTGTATCATGAAATTGTTAACAGCCAACTGAATCGGAACTAAAATATCAAAGCGACCGTACAACAAAACAAACGTAAGGTGTCAAAACATTAAATAAATTTAGTATGTTTGCTGCCGCCGCCGCTAGATCACCGAGAAAATGGTCACTTTGAGGTGTGGTTATTTATGTGCGGATGCGGTCAACTAACGACTTTCCGCCGTTATCTCGCCTAACTGACGTGTAAAGTTCACAATTTTGAATACCCAGTATTAGAAGATCTAGCGGCCGCCCGCGGTTTCGCCAGCGCCTGTAATTTTTCTTGTGATATAATGTAACAATTTCCTGTGATATACACAGGCATTGCAAGCTCTGGGTAAGAACGTACATCCTAATATAAAGAGGTTGCTATAAGTGCAAATATTCAAGAACATAAATTTTAAGCTCTTCAACGTAGGTAATTGGTTTAGAATAAGGGTAATTAATTTTCTGAATTAACTGATGAACTGGACATTGAACCTCAAGTACAATATAAGTATAAGTGGCAGTCGAACCTAAGACTCTGTTAGAAGAAACCTTTGATCATTTTGATTATACTTAGTTAAATATTGATATGTTGCTTTTACACGAATTAAAAGAAGGTCAAACAGAATCTTGACAACCTCTCCAGTGAATGAAACGTGGAATAAAATTAACAGTCGTTATGCCAAAGACTCGTGTTAACAAGAAAAGTAATGCAAACAAGAGAGCGAGGTTTTACCGGTGACAATTTTTTTCACACTACGAGTATGAATTTATCAATTAATTGATTATATTAAGTATCCTACTATCCTACTAATATTATAAACGCGAAAGTTTGTACTTACAAACGTTTGTACGTAAAAACTGCCAAATGGATTTGGATGAAATTCGGCACACAGATAGTTTATAACCTGGATTACCAAATAGGATACTTTTTATCCCGTTATTCCCACGGGAACTGGAACCACGCGGGTGAAACCGCGAGCGGCCGCTAGTATTAAGTATATTTTTATGACCTTTTTATTTCTCGGTTAGATTTAACATACTTAAGATTTCGATGCCTAATGAAGGAGTTATTTATTAGTAATGAGGCGTCGGTAGCCGAGCGGATAGATGCTCGGGTTGAACGCGAGAAATCGTGGTTCAACCCCCGTAGCTCCGTTAGACTACTGACGTGAACCCACTCCTACACAGTCATTTTAGATTAACTGGATGGGTTAACAGGACTATTATCAATGTGTTAATAGCACATTAAAAATAAAATAAGCAGTGATCGGAATAGGCAGGGCTGCGGATGTGTATTAGGGCAATTTTACGAAGTTGGCGGCAATACACGACAAAGAGTGGTTAAAAGTCACCAACTAAAGGATGATTTTCTAAAGTCTACGCGAACACACTGTCGAAACGAAACAAATTATAATCGGATCGATTCCCGTTTTCTTATCCTGACTTTATTAACCCTCGCGAGGCCTGTGTGACAGGGTGTCAATCTGTACATATATACAAACAAACAAACATCATGTCCTTTTCCAAAGAGGCGGGCGGTATATGGAGAACAAAGCTTTTTAATTAATAAATGTTTCTTTCTTTCTTTCGTTCTTTCTTTATTTCTCTCGTTCTACGATCATAAGTCTTGAGACATGACACACTTGTTTTGCTTCAATAGCTTTACAATACAATGTGTACAAAGTGTTTCAAATGTGAAGGATGTCGATACAAAGTGTCCGGTTATGCGTTACGGATGTGAGGATAAGCGTGGACCAGCAACTCCCTCTCTCGACAGAGCTAGGAATAGAACGCAACCGCGGATGTGCGGCCGTAAAGCGTTTGTCGACTTGTTAACCAAACGGTTATGTGCACATACCAGTAGGTCATACTACCCAAAACTGTCAAATCTCTCTAATCTTTATTGACCCATAAAACATATAGTTTAAAATTTATTCACGATATTTGACATTTTCTGGTAGGTTCGACCTGCTATAGCGTCTGTACGCGCCGTACCCGAGAGTAAGATTAAAATAAGTAATTAAAATAAATATAAATAATAAATTATTAATTAAATTAAAATTTGTTTACGCTTACACCAATTATCTAGCTCAAGATAAGTATTATTTTGAAACTCCTTAACACGTTAAACGCCATGGGGGTCAAGGTAGGCCTTACTCAGTTAGTACACAGCTAGGGCCAGCCAAAAACTAAAGATATGTCATTTTTCATGCAACCATACTTTTGTTTAATATGACAGGAAATGTTTTTTACATTTTACAACGTAAAACCAACTGTCGCCGCTCAATTGCTGTCACCCGCGGCCTCCTAGAACAGAAATTCGAATTCGCTAGCGGGGGCCGCGCGGGTCGCAGTGTTGATCACCCCCGCCACACTCCCGCGCCGCACAGTTACTGTTCCTGACTTATACTGATAACTGGTAGGTACACGAAAGTTGATTTAGCCAGAGAACTCGTAAAGAACGAGACACATCTTGTTGGGACTCTACGGGAAAAAACCGAAGAAATCTTCCTTAAGAAGTTGTAAATGCGAAATTAAAACGAGGGAACCATATATAGGTCCTGAGCCGTTAATGGCACTAGCACGGAGTGCTATCAAAAAAGCCTTCAAAGCCTACCCGAAACCAGAAGATTTTAGGATCTTCGCCCTCAAAGATATTGCCAAGCTTATATATGGCAATTATCTTCACTGAGAAGGCAGAACGATAAGACGGGGTTGCACAAAAGATCCCAATGGGTAGACGTGCTGCTGCGAGAGGAAGACCTCTGCAGGCCCCACTAGATAAGATAAAATAAATAAAAACTTAATTTTCAATATTCTTCACTATATAGTTTATTGAAGGTCAGTAAAATAAACCAAAATTCATTTATTATTTCTTTAAAAGCATATTTGAAGTAAAAAAAAACATATTAGATATGTAGCAAAATTCACTGATTATAACACTATCAATAACATACTTATTATTTAGTTAAATAAATATTTTTTAAGTATCCCAACATTTTTTGTGTGGGCTGTGTACTCAAAAACTAGTTAGGTCATAATAACTTGTCATATTTTTTTAAGTGTAGTCCTTGATTAAAAACCAACTAAACATGGCTTTTCTCCGGGGCCATGGGGGACTTGTTTAACAAAGATTTGTTCAATAAATGTATCCTTCAACCCAATACAGACGTTTGCAATTACTTCTAACTCGCCATATTATGCTGTCACATCATCAAACATCCATATGTCAGACAAACCTTGACCCCCATAGTCTAAAAGGAAAAACGTTAAAAACCTTATGGCGTTTAACGTGTTAATATGGTAAGATAACGGATAAATATTCATAAAATTAATTCATAAAAGTAGAAAAACAGTTTTACTCTAAATTGACCCGTCCGGGAATTGAATCCGGGACCTCAGAGATGGCGCGAGACGCCAGACCCGGCCTGCTAACCACTCGACCACGGAGGTCATCAAAGATGTTGGTAGACACAGCTATAGAGTAAGGGAACACTAATCGTTAATATTTGCAGTTGAATAATACTCATGTGAGTATATTTTTTTATAGAGATGGGTTGTTTTAGATGTGTGGGCGATTATAATGCTGAATATAAAAAAAAGTAAATCAATGCCGCATCTTATTATTAAGCAACTTATACCGTAATCAAAATAGCTCCTCCATTCTATGGAAAGCATATTAGTTCTAGTTGTTTTCGCAAGATGGCAGTTTTTTTTAAACTAGCGGCCGCTCGCGGTTTCACCCGCGTGATTCCCGTTCCCGTTTGAAAATCGGGATAAAAAGTATCCTATGTGTTAATCCAGGTTATAAACTCTCTGTATGCCGAATTTCTTCTAAATCCATTCAGTAGTTTTTACGTGAAAGAGTAACAAACATACACACTCACAAACTTTCGCCTTTATAATAAGAGGGGCACTCAATAGTTACTTAGCCTCGTCGCCCGATGGCGCTGTTGTATCAAAAGAGTTTTACTATCGTGCAGTAAATACTTTTTGAAGTCCACTAAGTAGTTTTCAATCTTTTCCCTTCATTTGTTTTGTTTTGACAGCCTTTAGAAGCGAGCGTGTCGGTCGGTTTTACAAAAATGGAAAAAGAACAATATCGTTCAGTGATAAGATTCTTGTTTTTGGAAGGGAAAACGCGCAGCGAAATCAAAGAGCGCTTGGATGCTGTGTACGGTGACTCTTCTCCTTCGATGGCGACCGTCAAAAATTGGTACAACGAGTTTACTCGTGGCCGCACGTCGGTTTTTGATGAGCCACGCTCACGTGCACCGAAAACGTCTACTACGGAGGAAAACGTAAAAAAAATCTATGATCTTGTTTTGGCAAACCGACGATTGAAGATTCGCGAGATAGCTGAGACTGTAGGCAACGCAGAAGGGACAGTGCATCATATTCTGCACGAAGAACTGGGTATGAAAAAGTGATCGGCGCGATGGGTGCCGCGTTTGCTCACACCAGACAACAAGCGCAACCGTGAAACCACATCGGCGACATGTTTGGCGCTGTTTCAATGCAATCCGGCGGAGTTCTTGCGTCGTCGTGACCGCCGACGAAACATGGGTTCCCCGGTACACACCAGAGACCAGCCCCGGCGAACGTGCTCCAAAGAAGGCGAAGACTGTTCAATCGGCCGGAAAGGTGATGGCCAGTGTTTTTTGGAACTCACAAGGTGTGATCTACATCGATTACCTCGAGAAGGGTAAAACAATCACGGGGCTCTACTATTCCGACTTATTGGGCCGATTTGACGCCGAATTGAAAAAAAAAACGGCCCCATTTGGCAAAGAAAAAGTGCTGTTCCACCACGACAACGCGCCGGCGCACACCGCCGTCGTCATGGCCAAATTGGTCGAATTGCGCTACGAATTGCTACCCTATCCACCGTATTCTCCAGATTTGGCTCCCTGCGACTTCTTCTTGTTCCAAAATGTGAAAAAGTCACTCGCCGGCAAAAGATTTGGGTCGAATGATGAGGTCATCGCCGCCACAGACACCTATTTTGAAGACCTCGGGAAATCGTATTTTTTGGACGGGTTAAAAATGTTGGTGCAGCGCTGGGCCAAGTGTATTGAATTGGAAGGAGACTATGTTGAAAAATAAATCTCTACTTTCTCAAAATTTTTGTTTTTCTTTTGTAGGCTTAATATTTATTGAATGGCCCTCGTATTAGTGTGATTACCAATCCGCGTTATGACAGCGTGGTGCGCTACGGCGCGATCTCCCCATCCATTTGCCATAATTATGGTTCAAATGGGAAGGATGGAGCTTAGCCTTAGAGCATTTTATGCCATAAGAGCTTAGCAGATAAGTTTATAGCAATGCATGCAAACATATTAGACTCGTTAATAGTTGCAGAAGTAAAAGAAAAGTCTTAGCATTATTGCCCACCTCCTGTTCGTACTTATATTATTTAAAGATTTACAAGATTCTTGTTTATTAAAAAAAGTGGTATTGCTAAGGTAAGTTTTCATACCAAGAGATTTCAAATTAATGGGTTCCTTGCTGTTCAGAAAACAGTTCATAAAGTAAATTATTTACTCACACCTACCTACTCATATTCTGCTGAATGAATTTAAAAAGCAACATTTATTTTGTTGGGAGTCTAAAAAATTATCTACCTACTACTGCACCAAAGTATAATCTGTTACTCGAAACTAAATTATTAAGTGAACTTTTCTTTCATTATAAAACCATAAAAATGTAATATCATCAAAACATAAAAGCAATTTTCAATTGGATTTAAATTGTCATTTAACAATGAAATATTGTTTAAGAAATAAATAAATTAATGATAGCCATATACTTTACTATGCTATAAAGAACTCAACTTATAAACGCACACAAATATATCTCTTATTAGCACATCAAAAAACCTTCTAAAATTTAATTAATATCTGCAATTCTGCATAAAATATCTACTAGACTAAACACACACACTTTGCAAATATTTAACAACGTCGTTTGAATGTAAGAGTTTATTTTATGTGTGGAGTTTTGCGAGCGAGCCAAAGTACTCGTATTTGTTTCACAAACCGAGGCGAGATAACCTCTATAGCAAATCTGTTTTATCATTTTAGTTTTAACAATTTTATCTTGTTGACTAAAAAGCAAAAGCATACCTATTCATGAATAAAACGTTTAAAATTACTTCCACCGAACTTACCAACTACACACAGGTGAAGGCGGTGGGTGGGTATAGATAATTTGTAAAGTATCTAGCTGTTACAAACGAAGAAAAAACTCTATTTTATATTATGCCACGAAAGTTCGTTATTTCAAATTGTATTTTTAACATTCAGAACTTTATCGTGTTAAACTAACTTTTATACCTAGATTTCTATACGAAATTTTACGGTCCGTTGTCTATTTATAGGCAGGGTCTGTTTACACTGACTTTTAATGTTTAAACATATTTTTATATTGTGAGCGTCTATAACCAAAACATAACATGCCGTATCGTGTGATATTATCAGCAATTAATCCTTGACTTTAGTAAGAAGGTCTATTATTAGCAAGCCGTTTGTTATCCAGATATGGAATCTAGTTGAATTATACTATAACCTGGCTTGACTCGCAAGGAGTTAGCTAATTCATATTATTGTGACCCCGAAGATTTATTTCTTATTTGATCGAGCGTAAGCAATGAAATATAGTATCCTGTCCACATACTGCATGACACTTAGCTACTTAAGAGGAAACACTACGTCGACGTGGCATGCTAAATTCTCATACAAAACACAGAAAAACAACGTTTCGTAATCCCCTGTTTCCTCCTTCAGAACTAGACCAATTTCTATTACTTTTTCAGCATCGGTTAAGGAAAGAGATTTTCTATGTCTGTATGTTGATTTATTTGCATTAAGTCATTTATATAATAACCAGGAGCCTTCAAAATTTAGCAAAATCACTCCGTATTAAAGGCGTCTTCAGAAACATTAAGTGGCTGGTTTAAAACAAAAATCAAACATACAGACACAGAAAATCTCTTTCTTTAACCGATGCTGAAAAAGAAATAAAAATTGGTCCAGTTCTGAAGGAGGAAACAGGGGACTACGAAACATCGTTTTTCTGTGTTTTGTATGAGAATTTTGCATGCCACTTCGACGTGGTGTTTCCTCTTAACAAAATAAATGGATAGTGTGTGAGGCAGTTTAAATTAAACAATACAATAACTTATATTTTTGCCAAATTCTCATTCATACTGTTATCAAAATGAGGCCCTTGTGGTATCCCCTCCAGAATTCTCCCCTAACGCAGACTATTTTCATAGCAGCCCTCTAGACGGGGTATGTGCAGTTTTTAGGACAACTTCCTAGCGTTCTAGCATTGACAGGCTAATGATCATAATAGTAAGATTAGCCGATGATTTCGTTAGGACAAGCAAAATAACGGGTCAAGTGAATGGAGCACCTTTCCTTAAATGGGCGCACATAGGGTAAAAGAAGAAGAAGATCATAAGCACTTACCCGGGTCGTCGTCAGTGAGGGTGGAGAGTGGCCTGAGGTGTTCTAAGGAGTCTGCTCTAGCTAACGCATCTGGTGCTGCGCGGAGGGGGGCGGCAGGGGTGGGTGCAGGCGCCGCCCCCCCAGACCCATCCCCCCGCGCGAATACCAACTCCACTGCGCCGTCGGTCGGGAACGACGGGTCTGTTGGATAAACAAATGAGGTTATAATTATGACTTGTGAATGATTATTATTTTAGCACCGGTATCTAGTACCCTTCAAATCGGAATACCGCAATTCTGCTTGGCGGGAGAAATAAGTAATACTATCGCTATCGCCATTCATTCGGATTCACGGCAAAATTCTACCGTCAGACTGAATGTTTGCGGCGTAGCGCACAATTCCTCTTTAAGTTGCGTTCTTTCTACTGACAAAGACTTTCGTAGTTGGCGTAAGCTTCAAGAATTTTTAGTCACAACGGCTTAAGAACACCTCGGTGGTTTAGTGGCTAAGCGCTTGGCTTAGAGAGCTAGAAAAGGAGAGACTGAGATACAGAGAAAAAAAACAAAATACAACAGCCTTACTCTTTTTATTCACGACATATCCAGCTGTATACTTTACGGCTTAGATTACTGGCCGCCCACTAGAAGACCATGAGTAGGTAGTCAACAGAAATCTTTTCTCACCGTGTGCGGCGTGATCCAGCTGCTGCTTCGTGAACGACAGCGTATGGTCGGCCACCGCGCAAGTGTGGAACTGGCACGCGAATACAAGATGGCGATTCGCTGCATGCGCGTGCGCCGGCCGCCGGTACGCACGCACTAGCACGTCTCCGCGCAATGCTAGCCGGCCTACGCCCACCGTCCAGCCGCCACCGTTCACCATGTATAGGCCTGTGGGTGAAATATAAATAAATAATAAATAAATCTTTCCTACAATCACACCAATTATCTGGCCCAAGAGAAGCTTCGAAGACACTCGTTAAATGGTTACTAGACAATGGATAAACATACTTAAAATACTTAAATACATACTTATTATACATAGAAAACACCCAGACCCGAGACAATTTAGAAAAACAATAATTTCTAAATTGACCCGACCGGGGATCGAACCCGGAACCTCAGAGATGGCGACACCATGAAAACCGGTGTACAAACCACTCGACCAAGGAGGTCGTCAGAGTCAATATATCGGCATTAAGTCGATGGACATCACAAAGAGCATGTATTTAAAGTTAAAATTGGTAGAGAATAATTGATTAATAGTAGGTATTATTTTAACTATGATCGAGAAGCTCGATGGTGCATCGGCTAAGGTGTTCGGTTTGCGATCTTGCCCGCTAAGCAAATTAGCTCTGGCTGACCAAATAAAAAAAAAGTGCTCCTCCGTGCTTCGAAATGCATGAACGCCGTTAGTCCTGGTTGTTGTCATAAGTTGACGGTTGTTGAAACCTACCAACAAGCACTGGGCCGCGTGTTGGGCTATGGCACAATTTCTTCATGTGCCGTTGTCCATGGAAGAAGCCGTGAACCCAGCCGTGAATGAGGCTGATGAGGATGACAGTTCTGGAGTGTGATTCTCTAACGCTCGATCATATAATCTCTGCGGCAAGCTGACATCACGCATGTCTTCATCAAATCCGCATTCTTTAAAATCAACTCTGCGCTTATGTCACAAAGGTCACTTTTGCTTGGAACGTGAGGGGGTCGAAGTGAGCGCAAACTTAAGAGCTCAGCAGCTGTCGTAATATCAGACACCTCTAGGAGCCTCTAGGAATCTACGTCATCACATAACCTTGCCTCCTTTTTGGGGGTGGGGTATCCTTAAGGAGGATTCACTAGGAAAAAAAAGAGTCTTCCTGACAGACAAGGGGATCAGTACCTGAGGTGTAAACGCAGACGAAATTCTCATAGATCTTGAGGAATGCGATAGTGGGTGCCGCCGCCGCCGCCAGCGAGCCGGCGACGCTCACGTGCGTCAAGTGCAAGGGGGATGCGTTCACGCGGATCTGGCCTGCCAGGAGGCCCGCGAACGTGTCTATGTACCTGGAAATAAAGATAAGAACTGTTAAATTTAAAATAAAATAGCAGTACAGAATTATAGTCCAACATTTTTGACCAATAAAAATTACTTAAGCCTTTTTACTATGCTGCTAACGATATGGGTTTTATTTCTTTGAGTAATAAAATACAAGTTTTATTTACACTTCAGCATCATTTTCATGTCCAATTAATAAGTTTACTTTTGCTAGTAAGTTGAGTGTAAAGGTACTTCCAAAACATCTGTGGCAGTTTATTATAAATCGTTTTACATTTAGGTACCCACTGCCCAGGAACGAACCACCAGTTTTTTAATACCTGAAACTTGGGAAGGCATAAAATCTCTTGTTAATTCACTATTTGTAGTGGTAGCAATCTACCAACCCACGGACCATTCATGCTAAACGTTCCTGCGCTAGTTTAAAAATTCACACAGGGGATCATTTACGTTAGGTCATAACGCCGGATTAGGATCTGCTAGTGTCTCAGAAGAGTGGAGCCATGGACACTGCCTATTTTCTAGATAAGCCACCGGAGCTTAACAAGCTCGCTCACTTATCGTTGTACGAATAGTACCTACAACTCGCAGTTACTGCTCTGCTCGGGTCAACTCCGAGAGTCGACATGCGGTAAACCAACCAACATGATAAATGAATCCTCACCGTTTATTGGAAGGCAGCTGGAAGACCGGCACCCGATCGTCAAGGTACCGTCGCATAGCGTACCGGTCGAGGGCATGCTCTGGCGCGCCACAGATCGCAGAGTAATGCATGTATGCGGCCACTAGGACTCCTAGCCTTTCTCTGCTGCCCCTGTGGAAGAATTATTGAAATATCTTATAAATTGTAGCAGACACCATATTTTCTCGTGCTGGGGAAAGACCTCCATCATTTCAATCAAGAGTCAACACCTCAGTTTAAAGGTATTGGCTCACCACGCTTAGTCTATGTGGGTTGGTGATTCAAACCCTGGCTATGCATCGCGAAATCTAAAACACACTTTGCCTGGCATGGGGATTGAACCCAGTTACTCTGGATATAATAGAGTTAGTACACACACATGAGCACATAGTGCTCGACTATGTCACTAGGCCACCGAGGCGTCAAAGTCGTAATAGTATTAATAAGAAGAAGTGGCAAAACATCCCCCCTCCTTGTATTACTTACATCTATGCATCAAATAAAAGTACTTGAAAAGTGAAGCATTTTATTGTATGACAGCAAATCTGTCAGGTATGGCAAAAAAAAGTTAATGAGAAGAAGAAAATTAAAATAATAAATGATAATATAAAATTAAAGTCAAGATTTATTCTTGAATTTAAACTCCTCCCTCGCAGATTGCTTTGATTTATATGAGTCGTATAAAATTAACAAAAAAATTAAAAACGAGGCCTATCATTTTTTATATTTTTTCCATTGATTCATTCGCTCTTACATATTTGCTGTCCTTACAACAAAATACACTATTTATTTCGAAACTTACCATGTGGGAACTTACAAGGGGTGGGACGGGTTTCATACAAAAACGCCCATTCTTCTTTATACCGTTAAAGTGGCAGTCAGGTATACGGCCCTCCTGATTGTCAGCGGCTATGGACGTTTGTATGAAAAATAAAACAGTCTCACTGCTGGACAAAGGCCTCCAAAGTCATCTCTATATTCGTAGCTAAATTGTTTTTTATTATGGATACTTATCACTTGAAAGGTATCCATACTTAAAATGAAGTTAATGCTTACCATGCTAGTAGTATAGCGACATTCTTTGGATGGGCTCCTAACCAGCTCTCTATGTGCTTGCAGGCGGCACAGAGCCGCTCCAGGGGCGGCGCCAGGGCCCCCGCCCAGCCGAGGGAGCGCGAGCGCCCGAACACGCTCCGCGCCGCGCGCCCGTCGCCGCTGCCGTTGCCGCTGCTCACCTCGAACACCTGAAACGACACCAATGGTAAGATGGTTGAAGGTTTTTTTTTAAATTTCGTGTCCGATATGGTCGATAATTTGATCTTCCTTTATATTTTAAGACCATCCTTATGGAGGTAGGTACACATTGTTGTGAGTTATTATGGGTTATGATAGGTCATACGTTTCGAAAATCGATAACCCTGGCAGACCAATTTACGATTCAAAATTCATAATTAAATATTTGGTTTCCATTACTGTGCACTTTTTTTCCTAGCTTACACTGACTGTCCGACTGCTGGGAAAAAGCTTCCCCAAGTCCTTCTATCCATCTCTATCCTAAATCACCTCATGCTAGACGTTCTGGTCAGATCGTATTGCCACCTCATTTAAGACCGATCTCAGCGACATCGTCCATCTCCAGGAATTGTGTAAGTAGTTCAAATATCGAAATCAGGTTTAACACTCACCATGAAATGTTCTCCATGCTTGTTGGACAGCATATGCGCGGCCTGCGCCTCGGCATGCGCGTCCCTATCGGGCAGATGCAGCGCCAGCATGCGCTCAGCGACATAGCACAGGTCCAGTCGGGAGCCGCCGCCGGGGTAGCTCACGGAGCGAGGGCCCTGAAGACAAAATTAGATTTAATTGTTAGATTTACTAATTAGATTTAAAGTCGAGATTCCGCATATGCGAAGCGCTTTGCGTCCACTTTCATCATTCGTATCGCAAAGCTGGAACTCCCTGCCAGAGTTTGTGTTTTTATCAGATACACTATTGGGTCTTCAATCACGAGTGAACAGGTTCCTTCTAGGCAAGCATGTTCCTCCTTAGGCCAAATCATCACTTACCATAAGGTGTGATACTGGCCAAATGCAAGCCTATCATACTACCTATATTAAAAAAAAACAACATCAAGTAGTCAGTCATTTTCACTGAGGAGGCAGAGTGATAGGACGGGGTTGCACAAAAGATATCAATGGGTCGACGTGAGAGGGAGACTTCTGCAGGCCACTAAGATAAGATAAGATAACATCAACGTAAGAAGTACGGTACCTATCTTTTTATAAGACAATATAAAAATGGAGATACGTTCACTAGTCATCTCAAAAGAAAATACAGCAGTAAGAGATTTTGCGAAACAGTTTATGAAAACAAATGACTGCATCGGACTATAGAGCAAAGGAACAATAAAGTTATACCGTGATCGGATATTCTCACTAATTTTTGTGTCAATGACAAATTGTACGAGTACTATGTAAAGCTATATTTATTCTGGTACTATCATAGTGTGTGTTTTTTAACTTGACAATAGATCGCAATGGGTCGAAGTGTTACTCCTAGAGGGAAACCCCGGCAGGCCCCAATAAGATAAGATTGACCATTTTGTCTGCTGAAATTCGAAGCTGTAATTTATTTCATCTAAACTGAGGATTGATTTCATTCAGTAATAAATCAGGTAGGTACCTACCTTCAAATACACAATCGATCGTCATAAAACATTCCTCACCATCTTCAGGTATTTGACACCTACTCGAATGGCGTAACTATTTTGTGTTAAGTCAATTCTGCCCTCCGTTACATGCAAAAGGTGACGGGCAACAACGTCTCAAACGACGATACGACTGTCGCCATAGAAATGCCGACTAATAAAGCTTATGATTGATCTGAGCCTCCAAAAGCCGTGCGCATATTTGTGCCGTTAATGCCACAGCATTCTTGAAAATTATGCAGATGCGGCGCTATCGTCACCTCGATCGACTTGATGTCATACTTTGCTCGTTGTACGGCATGTTAAAAAGCGGATAAAATTATTTAGTTACGAAATTTTTATGTGTTTTTGTTATCAAACCACGGTAATCTCTCTTTGTACCTATCTGTTGAGTCAGTGATTAACGTTTAATACTTCCTAAAAATTCTAAGAGAGCAAGCAGTTCAGGAGATCAGGTCAGAGCTACCTGATGACTCAGTGATTAATTTTTTAATACTTCGTAAAAGTTCTAAGAGATCAGTGAGTCCGTTCAAAAGCTCATGTCATTAAAATAAACAAAAATGGAAAAAGTGTCGCAGTAAATAGTGAAAAGGCCCTGATTTGTCGAGCTTAGTAAGTGTCAGATCAAACATGAGGTCGTAGGCGCGGACGAACGCCGAGAAAGTGACAAGCTGCGTAGGCGCACCCCGGCACTGCGACGCACTTAATCCGATTTGTCTAGTCTACTTAAAGCGACTGAAGTGTTAGCGGATTAAATCCCCTCAGGTGTAATTCAATACATTAATAAAGTCATACAACGTTGCAAGAATAAATTCCTAAAGTAAACGTTCTGTCGTAGAGTAGTTATCTGATGGAGGAATTAAACTATGGCATGTTATAATAAGTACCAGTAGTAAGTCTGCAAATATAGTTTAAGACCGGAGGCTATTTAAATGTGTGTTTTAGATTTTTATTTATATTTAGCGTACCTATGTATAATTTTAGGAACTGCGTTTTTCAAAAGTAAAAACGAAGAAAGTATCAACAGAAGTATCGAGCTGTTATATTACCTGTTCCCTGCCGAAAGCTGGTGTCGCAGGCGTGGCCGGGGCGCTCGTTGCTCGTGTCTGTAACAAAACACAAAGGCTCGTTATTTATCAATCAACATTCTTAAATTAAAATTAAATTTGGATTTTAATTCAAGCAGTGGTCACTTGACCAGAAAGGTTAGCATATCGCTCGTGGGTAAATAACTCAACACTTTTCGTGTTTCGCATTTGCCTGATGGTAGAATTCTGTGCAGAATCTGAGTGGAAAGCAACCCACCCTTCTAAATTAAAATTAAAATTTAAATAATATCTAACTTTGCCGCCGAGTAAAATTGTTTTGAATCTTAGTTTGGCATTGCTGTGTTTCAGTACAAGATTCAGTGAAATATGTGCATTATTGCATAGGAACTCGAGCTTTGGAGTCGGCAACTACCTAAAAATATGCCCTTGCAAGCGTCTAAGGGCTGATGTGGTCGCTTACCATCAGGAGGTTTGTATTTCCCGGCTAGTAACATAAAAGTCTATTAAAAATTACTTAGTGGTTGAGGATTCCGGGTGAACCTTCGGGCTTATCCTCACATTACCATCAGGTGAGATAAAGGCCAATGTGCTCACCGGAAGTAGATAAAAAAAGAACTTAATCTAAATCTAGTCGACCTCTCCATTGTAATTTGTGCTGCAGCGCATTGTACGGCATGCTAAATAAATCAAGAAAGTTCGCGCTCAAGGCCAGCCCCTGTCATTAAAACGAAATCAAAAGTAGTAATTTAATTCTCCTCATTTTTTTCTACAGACCCTCGCCGCGGTCTGACACGAGATGTGTTTCTTTTTATAGAGATAATGACATTGGGAAATGAATTTATTATACAGCTTATTACAGTTCAAGCAATTGTTATTGGTTATTAAATTCGAATAGTAAACTAATTAATATTCACTTCGAAATCAATAAAGAGTTAAAGTGTAAATAATATTGTTCCTATTAGTTCAGAGATTAGAATTTGATTTTGATGTCGTAAGATTATCTCGCAGATGATTTCTTTTATTCGACAGCGTGAAGCCTTTGGCTAGCATCTGATAATCTGAATTAG
Source organism: Scoparia ambigualis (assembly GCA_963921215.1). NCBI lineage: Eukaryota > Metazoa > Arthropoda > Insecta > Lepidoptera > Crambidae > Scoparia > Scoparia ambigualis. The sequence goes on from OY992505.1 coordinate 18,876,705, forward strand.
GAATAGTAACAACACAACACGACAATAAAGCTTTTAAGGTGGCAGCGCACTTCATCTAAACTCAATCATTAAGGAAATATCTATCTATCTATAAGATAGAGATGGCAACAAGTCATGCGGAACTAAATCTGACAATTCGAGGTCTGAAACTGGTGTAAGTAACGCGTATTTTTCAAAACATAATTTAACTTTTTCTATTGCAGTAAACCTGTAAATCATAATTTAATAGTGGATATGAAACACTAACGGCTCGCTCTGCAACTCTTCAACAATACACAAACTCTGTAAGAACTTTGTTTTTCAGAGGGTTCTAATGTTTATAAGGCGCATTCTTTATTTCAAAGCAGATTTTGTATTGTTTAAAATAAAAATAATGTGATAAGTGCCTAAACGGCGGCTTTTACAGCAATTATCAGAGCAGAGCCTATCGGGCGGACGGCGATCGGCCCAATAAGGCTGATATACGGCAGGGCGCGGCTTAAGTGATTACTGCAGCCGCTGCGCTTGTTGCTAGCTATTAGTCGCATTATGGATATTAACGTGACTCACACGATAGGAAGGAAACAATTTTATATAACAGGAAAGATGTGGAAATTTTGTAGAAAATATTTTGTACTTTTTCAATGTGATAAGTCCGTGTAATCAACCGTGTCGCGTAGCGGTGAAAGAATACTACCACCCCCTCTCTTCCCTTGGGTATCGTAAAAGGCGACTAACGGACTAAATACTGCAAATACATCCAACAGCATAGAGCGGCGAGATGGGCTCACCAGTTCACCACCTGTCACGCTGAGCAAATGTGCAGTCGCTATTTTGTGAAAAGTGGACTATGGTAGAGGACTGCTTTTGCTGTCCTCATTGCCTATAGTCAAACGCAAACGCCAGCTGATGCAAAATACTTGTGTAATATTATGCGAATAGCATCAATTAGGATCGCACTAAAAAAGGTTAGAATTCATTGGAAAACAAAACACACTGATGCGTCCCTTCCCTCCCAGAGCTCCTAGCGTAGCTTCGAGAGCGCGCCCGTAGATCTGCAGGCGCGCACGGCTTAGAACACAGCGCGCCACAGCGCAAACGCCAGCTGATTCAAAATATTTTGCAGTATGCGAATAGGAGGTATCAAGTAGTATGACTGAAAAAAAGGTTGGAATTCATTGGAAAACAAAACACACCGACGCGTTCTTCCTAGTGCTCCTAGCGTAGCTTCGTGAGCGCACCCGCAGATCTGCCGGCGCGCGCTGCAGATAGAACACAGCGCGCCACAGCGCAAACGCCAGCCGGTGGAGCGCGCGCGCCGCCTCCGCACCGCTGCTGCGCCCGCGCATCTCACTCCGCGCACTCCATAACTCGACGTAACCACACTTGCGTTTAAACTAACTTTTGAGTGACGCCGAAATTGACTGTTTTGTGTTCAATGGTTTTCAAATAAGTTTTCATTGTCGTATATTCAATAGATATTTTACAGACTGACATTTCTTACACACTTCTAATTTAGTTCTACATCATATCCTTTATTAAACCCTTGAGCACCGTAAAACCAGACACAATTGAAAATCAATTGTTTCGCGACCGCCGGCGGTCTTATGATCCTTGACCTATTACGTACCTACATTACTTTTCATTACGAAACAGCTTATAGCTGTAATTCAGGAAATTTCTGCCTTACCTTGACAATTTCGAGACTTTACTGTGCAGTATTTGTTAGACAACAATATTAAAACATTATGAATGTGTGATGTCTACCTACGTAAACTTTTGTATATTCATGAAAGTGGATACAATAAAAGTTTTGGTTAAATTATAGGAAAAAAGTTTTATTTTAAATCAGTACAAAACAAAACCCAATTATTCTTGTCATACGAACTCCCCGCTACATAGACATGTCGTCACAACAATAACATTTAACAACTCAATTACGGTTCCGTTCCATTTGAATTCATCCGGCGACTTCTATTTTTCCATACAAATTACTACGTGACGTGACCATACAATAACATCATAAATTTTTTATTCGGCTGTCGGTAGACTTGGTACTGTACGCGCTGAATAAAATATTCAGCTACACACTAATATAAAGTGACGTACCTACATATGTTTTTACGCACCAGAACACGCGTTAAGCCCGCGTTTAACATTGCTTTGAACTGTATAAATTCTCCCTTACATAGAAAGAGCGTTTAAGGCCTATTCAAACCTGAGCGGTATTCGCTGCCGCTGTGGGTAGAGCGGCAGCGAATAACGCTCAGGTCAATCTAGCCGCGGAACTTGATACTAAATACCTGAGCGAAACCCGCGCGGCAACCGCGCGGTATATACCTTTACCCACAGCGGCAGCAAATACCGCTCATGTTTGAATAGGCCTTTAGCGTGACACTAGAAACGGGAGAGATTGAAAAAGTAGTCGATGCCCTGCGCTGTTTGATGTAGACTGCGAGGTTGATGTAAAGTGCTCATTAGTTTCATAAATCTTAATAGGGGAAGCCGCGGGACGGAACAGCTGAACACAATTGCATGTGTCAACATATACAAAGGACGCACTCATGACGAGACGGGACCGCGGTGGTGACACTACATAAAAAGAGACACAGTGCAAATAGGATACACGATACCGTAAGATACATTCGTAAAAGACAATTATGTCATTTTTCGAACGCAATAAAATATGTAACTAATAACTATTGTTAATTTTAAATCCAATTTGATCATTAATTTGTACTAGTATGAGAAATATAATTCTATAGATTGCTCATTAACAATAATAATCAGTGTCACTCTAATTTTTACTGTTTTGTGAAATAAAGAGTGGTTTTAATGGTTATTTCGTAAATCTCTCTCAAGAAACAGTATGTATCCGAGTAAGGCTAGATATTTGCACAAACAATTGTGAGAAATTAGTTTATATAACATACACTCTACTTCGAATTTGGCCCTAAGTAGGTGAGTAAATTCGTCACTTGCAGGTTCACTTGGGGTACCTAACTGACAAAATACTTAAAATGAGTTAAGTATACAGTTTTTCTTAGATTTTTCTGCTCTTTCGAATGATTTATTTAAAAAAGCTCTAGCCCCTAAAAAAAAGCAGATACACTACTTATTTTAGGTATGTACTTTTCACAATTCCAATCATATTTTTAGGTAACAGACATTTAATTCGTTTATGCAAGTTAAATTAGTGTATTTGTATAATGGTAGAAAATAAAGTTGGGGTACCTATGTGACCGAAAAAGCATTGCTTTTACATTATTTAGTTTAGGTGAAAAAAGAAAATAACCACCGATACACCAAAATATTATTATTATATGAGGGGAATAAAAAGAGGCATATTTTTTTGCGATTAAATAATTGTTTGGAGCCCTACACAATGGTCAAGTTACATAGAATCGGCTCGGAAAAATCCTCGTCCTTACAATGCAAACGTTCTTGAATTTAAAGATTTTATCGACTAGGACCCTTTGACCCAGGAATGCATTCCTTTGTGTTCAAAGTTCAAAATTAAATACATCAAAAATCAGAATTGCTACTATGAAGAAAAAGATGAAAAAACTATTATAACTTAACATTCCATGTAACCTGATGCGATCACGTATGAAATAAACTTAAGTGAAAATGATTCTCAACAAAAGGAATTTAAAAGGTGTAATTAAAGGAAAGGGTAACGGAAAAGGGAAAGAAAAAAGAAAGGAAAAGGGAAAGGAAAAGGGAAAGAGAAAGGGAAAGGAAAATGGAAAGGAAAAGGGAAAGGAAAAGGGAAAGAGAAAGGAAAAGCGAAAGGGTAAGGAAAAGGAAAAGGAAAAGGGAAATGGAAAGGAAAATTGAAAAGAAAAGGGAAAGGAAAAGGAAAAGGACAAGGAAAAGGAAAAGGGAAAGAGAAAGAAAAAGCGAAAGGGTAAGGAAAAGGAAAAGGAAAAGGACAAGGAAAAGGAAAAGGGAAAGGGAAAGGAAAAGAGAAAGGAAACGGTAAATGAAAAGGAAACGGTAAATGAAAAGGAAAAGGGAAAGAGAAAGGAAATTTAATGAACCATCAACTGCGAGTGACACGTTAGAAATAAGACTAAGACAGGTTTTTCAAGGATTGAAATCCCTCTATAAAAAATATTGACCATATCAGAAGATCAAAGATTTAATTAAATTGTGCAATGACAGCGTGATTACTAGCAGGTACCATGGCGTTTTCACTAATCTACCCTATGCTAAGAAAGTACAGGACACGTTCAACCAAACGGACGAAGAAGACTCCTCTCTTGACTCTGCCTAGCAAGTTTGGTTAGGTACTTACCTACTATTTTTTTTAAATTAGGTGATTACTTTTTGTTAATGTTCCGCAATAGATATGAAACTTCATAATAATATAAAATGTTGCATTTTATCTTAATTTTTATAAAACAAACATCTAAACCATCACATTTTTAGGATCTAAGTAAAATTAGTGTAAAAGGCAAAAGGTTTATATTTAATTCTTCTTTACATTTTTACATAATTTAACTAAAATGTGCAGTACATACTTAATTATTTCAGTATACACCGACCCTTACATCAAATTGATAAATTATTTTATTTAGAACTTTTGACCTGGATTGTTTTAAAAAAATATACTTGTGCTGAATGTGGTGTAACTGCCAATAGTACCTATCAAAAAATGTTGGTGTAATTGAAATTTATTTTCCAAAATAGGGCAAAGGACATAATTTTTTTTGGTATTAAAATAAAAGAAAATTAACTGCAACAGTTCATATACTTCCTTGTCCAAGAGACTAAATGCTATCATTCTGTATATTTTTTAGAATTTTAATTACCTCCGTTAAAGAATACTATATTTTGATAAGTTTTGTACGTTTCTGAACGAAAGTTCTGGTTTTTTTAATGTTAACGAACGCAGGTTTATTAAGTAAGTATTTCTATGAGGTTTATGGTAATGTAGAAACGATATCGTTATCACAGTTATCTTTTTCGCACTTACAGTATTTAGCAACTATACACACAACTAACACAACGAAAGCGCGGCCGAGAATCGTATGGCGGCTGACAGTCTGACATCTGTCTACGATGCGTATTGACATATAAAACGTCAGACAAGCGTCACTTTTTCATTTTTAATAACATAAAATGTCACAATCCTACTATAATGTTGCCATTTTCGAGTAAAAATCAATGTTGGTTTTTAATTAATATTAAAAAAACGGAGGTGTTTAAATTAATAATACGGTCATAAATATGTTGATAATAATGTATTCTTCAAGTATTGTAGTATTATCATATTGTATATATAAGTATTGTGTAATGTAGGCGTCAAGTTAAAAGACTTTGGAATTTAGTACCAAGCCCCATAGTAAAAAAATTATGTCCTTTGGATAATATTTTCATTTTAGCCTAAAATCCACTGTCTTTTAAGTTTTCCATAAAAGCAAATTAAAACAACTTTAAATAAAAAAAAGTTATGTTCGATCAAAGACGAAAAAAAACTTTAAATGCTTCTCTTGCAACATCGTGTTTTGTCAGTTACCCCAAGTGAACCTGCAAGTGACGATAATTATGTAAAATAAACGCGAGTTGAACTCTAATATCTATAATAAAGTTGTAGAGTGTGTAAAATTTAGCAAACAATTTTAACAAGTCAATTATTTTTTATTAAAGTTCTTTATTTTAGCGTTTTTATTAACACTTAAATATACTTAACCACTTAAGCGTCCCAGCCCGTATACACAACATGACGCCCAGCGTCCAGCTGTTTCCAGAGCTGCTAGAAGAGTGTACAGAAGTCTACGAACCCTGACTGAGCTGACAAAAAAGCTTAGAACTAAACAACTACTCAGGCTATATCAAAACTTAATATACGTACGGAATGCTTAGAAAACGCAGTATTTTAATAAATTAACAGTTAATTACGAAAATCTATTACAAAAATTACAAAAATAAACACTCCAAGACAAAAAAAAATACAATCAATTGATATCCATACAGCCACCTCAAATTTTCTTGCGGAACTACGAACTAGGTGCAGTGGGCAACAAACTTATCAAAGAACGTACTTGCCGTGTTTATGGCGCTTGGTTAGAAAAAAAATTTAGTTGCAATGTCACTGTCTACGAATGTAAACAAACTTAACCAATCTTTAACGATAATTAGTTTGCGATTGTTTTGATGTGCACTTATTTAGGAAATATGATGAGTAGAAAAGTATTTCGACATTTTTAAAGACGCTTACGCTGCAAAATTCCGTTTTGGCAAACTGTCCATTTCGTCAATTTCATTATTTTTTTCTGTGAAATTTTCTGTGGCAATATATAGATTTCTTTTACTTGTATGATGAATTAGTAACCACAGAACCACCTCAAATTTTTTCACGGACCCACTTACTACGTGCTTTGACCTATTATACGGGTGACTAAACCTACCATGGACGGTTGGAGGTTTAAATGCTCGGTGAGTAAAACTACCGTGGACGTTTCGCACTTATTTTTTCTCGGTGACTAAACCTACCGTGGACGTTTGAACTGAAAAAAGACGACAGCCTCAGGCGGGAATCGAACCACGCACCTTCCGCATTCCGGGCGGCTGCCTTAACCACTTGGCTACCGAGGTCTGGCTTTCAACCGTCGAAATTTGTCAGTGCTTGATGCTTATGTTTTTAGTCAACATTGCTTCATCAAATCTTAGAAGTTTTCACCTCTGAGATCAATTATTTTTGTTACTTTTATTGTCATCTTGTGCCGAGTAAAAAAAACACCTAGCGGTGCAGAATATTTTTTTTTCTGAAACACTAGGTGAGCTGCAATTTTCTAACGATAACAAATTATTTTACCAAAACCAGTACCAACACAGACCAGTAGCGTACGTATTTAATCAGTGAGCGTTTAAGATATCCATCTGTCTCCGTATGTGTACTATGCTGGCGAAGTGTGAGACGCCCGGAGCACCCCTGCACTGCGGCATCTCACAAAAAACTAGTAATCACTTTTACGGCAGAGTCGCTCGTTTCTCCTGAATTACTTTACGACGCGGTAGAGTTTGAGCTGTTCTGAATAAAACTAACTTGTATATTTGGATACAACTGTTTGAATTGTTCCTAGTGTTGACTTTCCCAAAATTTCTAAAAGGGTAATATTTAAAGACAGTACTTAAAGTTTAAATAACCTTCGTAAATAATTTGGAAAAAAGTACTATACAGCTTTTTAATTGAACTCGAAATTAGTAACTAAACACAATATCACGGCATAATACTGTACAGAAAAGCTTTTGAAATCAAATTCGTAAGAATAAGTCCGCGTGGTCTCGTAAAAGTTCCTAAGCATTTGTGTTACGTCACAAGTCGAATCGAATGGCACTAATGCGCATTGTGAGGGCGGCGTGACAGTGACAGGCCTAACCCTGACCTTCCGCACGCGTAAAGCACGCGCGGGGTCGTCGACCCCGGGGGTGGCTCTAAATAAAAGGCGTCTTGACACCGCACCACCGGCACCGGCCCGAAGCTCTTTCATCCTGATTCAGCTGTTTTTTGTTTGCGCAGCTTTCAGAGGTAACGTGGACGGCTATACGGAGCCAAGATTGAAGTGGACATTGCAATGCAGACCATTCAAGTGAAGCTTTGTATTTCAAATCGTCATAGAAAGAAAACTAGAGATGGCTGCCATTTTACTACCTTCTATAGAGTAAAGTTAGCAAGATGTGTCAGTATTTGCGTATTTTAGTTGAGTACACATTTTGATAATAGTGCCATGATAATTATCATTCGTTTATCTTTTTATCACAATGTACTGCGCGTCTGTGTTTAATGAGAACAATTATGTTACCTACTTTTACTAACTACATCGAGTTTTAATAAACTTATTATTTTGTTGATAAAAACCTCATATGTTGTTGTTCTTGTTAGAGACAACTAATAAATTAATAAAAAATAAAATAAAATAAATTTATCCTACACATTACATTCTAGCGTTTATTGTACGCAATAAGTATACGCTCTAGATAATTCTGTAGTGCAACAGCATCATTATAATTACGATTTTGTTTGTTTCTTTCTTAAGTTTTCACAAGTCTTATTTCAGACGTTTACACTATCACTGTCACCACACCACTGCAGTTTTTCTCACGCAACCCGTTTTTGACGCGACTTTGTTTCGAGTTACAGCCGCTGCACTTCAGACGGTGCGCGCAGCACGCGACGGGGCGGGCACTGGCGCCGCCGCCGCCGCAGCGTCCCGGCGCTCTCGCCTCTCTGGCGACGCGCGTTGCTAGGCAACCGACGCACTATTGTGTAGGGACACCAGAGCTTTTGGGGAATCTCCCATCTGGTAGCAAGACATGCTACGGAAATCGATGTGACGTCTGTTGGGGCAAGACAACTTGTTGGGGCAAGACAGCCAGAAAAATCAAAATTAGGCTGACTTGGTTTTCAGCTATAAAAATTACTAATTCCTAATAAAAATAAAAATAAACTAGTAAAAATATTAATTTTCATTCTATGCACCTAAAAGAAATAACGCCTATGTCGAATCTTCAATCGTCACTAACCCGGAATCTATAAATTTATATAATAAGTACCCTAATAAAAGTTAACAATAAAACAAAGAAAGATAGAAAGATATTAAAATAGAAACTTGCTATTGCGGCATGACAAATCTGTATCAATTTAAAAATCGGTTTCGATTAATCTCACAAAAACGGAAGCGTTGCTTGCACATTGCACCGTTCGCGTTCTGTTGCGCGCTGCACCAAACGTTCGGCTTTATTTTTACGCCAACTAATCGCCGCGCGACTGATTTACGCGTCGAATTACGATACCTAAGCCGGAATGACTTTATTCACGGCCCGATTAGTGAATAAACACCATTCCCAATAGGGTACCGTTGCGCAACTAAGTTTCTTTTAGTCTTGTTTACGTGTTCCAGATTGTAGGCGAGATTTTTGTAGGCGTGTGTGAAACATTTTATATTTCTTATTCTTACCTATCAATATGTATACATACGTAGGTATGTATATTGAATATTCCTCAATCTCATCTTTATCAGAGACGAGATCGAGGAGCTTTTTGACGGAACGGTAAACGTTGCTATCGTGAAAGTTAACCGGCACAGTACGGGATGGGTGACCGGTTTTAAAATATGTCGAGCACTTCCGTGCTTTAGAAGGCTCATTAATTAGGTGATCCTGATTGTTGTTTTCTGGTAGCAGCCGTTAATTTGCATGAGGCCAGCTTATATTCGACGTTGGAAATGTAAAGTATCCTTATCTTCAAACAGTTTGAAGTCAATTATAATATTTAGCTGTAATTACAGTAAACAATTTCATAACATTAAAAAAAACGTAAATTTTAATAATGTGTATTACGTAGACTTATTAGGCATGTCATTACTCCACAACTTGGACAAGCAAATCGTATCATAATTACTATAACTGTAGCACACAAATTGCTGTTGTCAAACGTAAAGATTTGAATACTAATTGAAGGTTGTTATTTCATTTTCGTACTCAAATGTACATGCATATCTTTAGAAAATATAATTGCGTACGTTTTTATGGCAATTAAGTTTTCATCGCGTTTTTTAACGGTGTTATCTTTGATCGATAAAGAACGGAAATGTATTAGCATAAAGTACGTAACTGAAGAATCAAAATGATTACGTCTTTTGTGTTTGTGTTAAGTTCACAGCTCATTCTACCTCAATAAATATTGTTTCACAAGAATAGCAAATATGACGTTGTTCCAATATTTATTTGTTATCGTAGGGCGGCGCGCAACAACGTCGTTGGGCGGGCGGTGCGCCGTTAATAAAAATATGGAACTAAATTGTCTCTTTTTAAGATGCAGTAATAAAAAAAACTTCCTGTTACTAATACTAACATATTTTTAGGTTTTTGTTTACAAACATCTGTTAAGATAGCTATCAGAGTTAATGAAGGAAAAGTATGTCAGAATCGTAGCAAATGTAACGGGCGTGATGATGTACGTAAAAGTATTATATTCGGTGATAGATATATCGAGAGTATTGTTGTTGGGCGGCACACGTCCGCACCGTAGGGCGGGCGGCGCAATCCTGCCGCTAATTAATAATACGAACAGGAGCGTACGCTACCGGACATAATGCGCCTCGGCAAACAAACAAACGCGTGCGGCTAAAACCACCAACCCGCATTGGGCCAGCGTGGTGGGTTATGGCCCAATATTCCCATGTACTGCTATCCATGTAGAAAGGCTAGTGCCAAGCAGTGGGACGCTTATATGCTGATAATGATGTGCAACCGGTACATCTATGAATATATAATAAACCATGAGACATACAGCCAGCCGTGGTTATTTTTAGGTCAAAACATTTTGCATGTTATTTTACATGCCATTACTTCTGACATTTGATACTAAACTACACAACGGCGGGCTCTAAACGCTAGCTATCAATATCACTTAATGAGCAATCAATCAATTGCATTAGCCGTAATGCAGATAACGAGATGTGTTCAGAGGGCCCAAAGTTCTCACGACACCTGTCGGTCGCGGTTAAGGGCCGGCTCGTGCCCACCAATCACGCACAGCGCTAGCCTGAGGCTGTACGGCTGGGGGACTACTACCAAACCGTTTACATCGAACCGTCATCAACACTATTTACATCGAACCGTCATCAAAATTATATCGACTCGTGTTCACCAATCACGCACAGCGCGCTTGCCCGAGGCTGTACGGCTGTGGAGGTCTACTACGAAACTATTATCATCAAATCGATTCTTTTTCCATACGCCTGCTACGCCCCTACTATCATACTACAGCATACTATATTACTTATTTATTTATTTATTCAAGTAATAACGCAACATTACAGTATGACACCAATACGCTATGCTATACATAAAACAGAAAATAAAATTATAACAGGAACTACTAATATAAAACAACAGCAAAAAATAAAAAGATAAACATAAAAAGAAAAAAAAATCTGAACATAGTAATATAAAATATTACAAAAAATAAATAATTACAGCTGGGTGATATTGCGACTCCCTAAAATAACACACCAACCCCTCTCTTCTCTTGGGTGTCGTAAAGGTACCTTCACGCTGGGCATAGTGCAGTTGTAATTTGGCGAAACATGGACTATGGCAGTGGACTGATTTTGCGGTCCTCATTGCCTAGACTCTGACTGACCCTTTGGGGATAATAGTCGGGAATCTATGTATGTAATATATGTACAGAATCATATAGTCAATCGAGCCATACTGTCTTCTTAACCTTATGCGTCCGCTTTGAAGGCCAAGTACGAATATTGTTCATTATCCGATCACGTAAACGAAAACGACAATTTGTAGAGGTAATTCAAAGAGAATGCCTCTACACAATTTTGCCATACAAATTTTTGTTTATGTTAACGTAGTGTTCGCTCGTGACCCATGAACGAACATTACAGTCGATAAAGTCGTGCTGGAGTTCGACTCTTTATGTTTCGTTAGTAGACCCCAACGTAAGGGCAATGAGGTGAGAAAACACTTTCACGAAAATCACCTGTTCTTTTAAGGAGTCACCACACGTGGCGTGTTCGGGGAAAATAAGGTGAAATACCGTAATAACAAAAATGTGCAAATTGTAAGACTAGTAAGTGCAGTTTTTGAACTTGCGAACGTTTGGGAATTTCACGAGAAGTAGTTACCGTTTCGACATCTTTCCTTTAAGCATAATCAATTATACAACTGAAAGCTATGAATTAGCTACTTCAAACTTTGCGACAAGTCTTATTTTGACCCTCGTCTTACTCGCTGCAAGTTTTTCTTAATAGAAAAAAGGAATAAGGAAAATGTAGCGTTTTTTTTTCTTTTAACAATTGAAAATGAATTATAGATAGGTACTTATTGTCGAAAAACCTAGACCGTTGTAATATAGAGTGAAGAAATATTTAATATAGTGCGACACTAAAGGTCACATAGCGTATACATACATTTATGTCTCTGCCATAATTATACTAAAAATGAAGACATAAAACTCTTAATGCATTGCTACAAAACAGTAGGTACCTATTAAAAGTAAACTTATGTTTTAAATTTTGTGTCTCTACCTAAAAGTATTGGAGAGAAAATGCGAACATCTGATTTAGACCTTGTCCAACTTTAGACATAATATTTTTGTAGTAAGACTGAAGTAATTTGAAATCCAAAACATACTGAGAAGTGGTGAGACCTCAGGCACTACCCATTTTGCAAATGGAACTCATTTGTCCACTTTCCACTTGTAGTGAAAATAGGTTAACGTTATCTTAACTCGATCGTACATGCCAGTAGTATTATGACAATGACAAAAAACCTCATTAAAGAAGATCAACATACGATGCTGCTTTAAGACTACAAGCTGATTTGAAGTGTGTGCAGAGTAAATACTCCTTAAAAGCCAGCAAAGCAAGCGTAACGCGCAGTACCATCATCGACTCGTAATGTAAATATTTAGCCACCGACTCCATATTTACACAAGATTACTATCAAATAAACATTCTGTGTATACCATGTGTGTCTGTCTGCTATAAACTTTTATAAAATTAAAACAATAAATTTCGAGCTTTCGTTAAATTATTTAGCAAATATTTTAATAATGCTCACTTAATTGATAAAAATTGTTGTTGTGATTGAAACACTTTTTTATGATAACTACTCGCGCATTATTTACAAATCCATAAGTAATTAATTCGTTATTAGCAAAAACTAAAATGACTAATATACCTACCTACCTTAGTATTTTAGTAGGTTATATTTGTTATTTCTATAGAAAAACTGGAACGTCCCAACTCGATCTCGATCATACTATGCGAAAAAATTGATTGTTTGTCCTTTCTTTACGTCGAAAGGGACAAAACGCATCGACTAACGTAACTGCATAGCATAGAGTGTCATAGGCTTCTTCTCTTCCCGGTCAAACACAATCTCTTAGGCACGCAATAACAACTTGTGACAGTCCGAACTTTACGATTGCGAAGCCGCCGCTGCGCTGGCAGTTTTCTATAGCTAGCTATAGTTTTCTTCTAATAACATTTAGTAGTACAGCTAGCTAGTGACCATTAAATCGATAGATCGCTTCGAGATTTATGTGCTTATCTCCATAGTCGCAAGAAGCCAGGATCATAATTCTCGGCATCCTTAAAGCCAACATGACGCCGCGGGCCCGCCGCGGTATCGCGACGGGCATCGTGAGAAACTTTCGCGATCGCCGTGTTTCTAACACGAATCGCTATCGAGTTGGAATACTTCCTTCCTTTATGTATGACAGAACTGCATTTCTAAGGTCATTTGCGAAAGAAAAGAAAAGATAGAAATTTAAAAATGAGTCACTTATTCATCTTGATAAATGACTTTGGTTCAATAATACTCATTTTCTCTTTCCATCTACAGTTTTATAAAGCCTTACGACCCTCTTTATGCGTTAGGAAAAACATGGTCATGTAGCAGAATCTTCTGAATGCATACTATCATTATTTTACCAGTGTCTGCCGCTAATCAGCAGTGCCTTGCGTTGTTGTAGGTAAGTGTATAAGATACATAGTAAAAACCACTGGAACACAGTTGGAAACTGTAAGTTTGAAGCTGCAATAAGCTGCGGTGACCACTTACCACCAGGCAAACCATATTGTTGATTGCAGACCTGGTTTAATAAAAAAAGGGCAAAGTCGTTCAAGTAAGTCAAAAATAGGGAATAGAGGATCTTTACTATTTAATTTCATCACCAATCCGAAGAACACGCACAGCGAAGTTGCTTATCTTATACTATTGTAACCGGAACGCGCTAGCCGCTGCGCTACCAAGTTTGTCAATTTATTATTAATGATTATTACAACCAGGCCAACTTACTGGTTGTTCCCATATTGAAGAAATAGCTATAAACCTAAGAGGCTATGCACAAGGCGCAGTTATTTAGCTGCGATTTCAACTTTCCATTACTTTAACTTCGCGGTCTCTTTGACTAACTAATTTGATCATGCGTTTACCTTTGGTGGGATTCAATTAGAAAGGGCTGTTAGTGAAATCGAACACGCTTGACACATGCCGGTGTACTATAAACATTACAACATCGCTGGTCATTGCGATTGCCAATCATCAATGATTCAAAATCAAGTACAAACCGCAATGTAGGTATTCAGAATGACAATATAACTAGTTTTCAGTTCTTTTTTTTAACATTCTTATACTTTTTATTATGGTAGGTATGTTAATTACTCTCTTCAATTATGATATGCATTGTACATAACCTGATATTCTACATAGAAACTATAATAGAGAAATTATAAACGTTTCCGTAGTAAAAAATGTAGTAAGGTAAAATCTCGGCTTTGACAATATTAAAATAAAATCACATAAAACAAATAAAGTTTTATGGTAAGATCGAGAAATGAAAGTTAATTAAAAATTATGAATGGTCATTTATGCATATGCGAAGTCACGTTCCGTGTAAATTTTGTTTACATTACGATTAAAAATTCCTATATTTTTATGACTCGTTTTTCTTTGTTCATCAGACGAGAATCAATATTTGAATCATTATCGCATAAAGCTAATACGATTGTAGGTTCATCATCATCATCCTCATTTTAGCCCGCAATCACCCACTGTTGGGTATATAGGCATCCATTATTTTGTACCAGTCCCTCTGTCCTGTGCCGATCTTAAATTATTTAACCTACTCGTACAATCAAAAAATATGAAAGTTAATGTGAAAATATTATTTTTTTAATGGAACATTCTTAAATGCAAATTAGATGGTAAAATGCGAAGTCACGAACAGTGCAAATTGTGTTTACATTGCATTTCGAAGTTCGTCGTTTTCATGGCGCTTTTGTGTTTGTTAGGTAATCAGAGAAGTTATGATGCATGTACTTTGTATTTTAATTTTGAATGTAGACATACGCTACTTTAAACAAAGTTAACAGAAACGGGTCAGTCAAGTCTGTCAGCCGGTGACTTTACGACCGTTGCAATTCGGTCAAAACGTCGAGTGGTAAAAGATAAGCCTAGGATACCTATACTAAGTAGATTGAAGTTTTAGTTGTACGCGACTTACTAAAATATAGCAAAAAATATTTTAATGTAATGTTTAATGACGACCTCCTTGGTCGAGTGGTTTGTACACCGGTTTTCATGGTGTCGCCATCTCTGAGGTCCCGGGTTTGATCCCCGGTCGGGTCAATTTAGAAATTATCGTTTATCTAAAATTGTCTCGGGTCTGGGTGTTTTCTATGTATAATAAGTATGTATTTAAGTATTTTAAGTATGTTTATCCGTTGTCTAGTAACCTTCTCTTGGGCTAGATAATTGGTGTGAGTGTAAGAAAGTTTTATTATTTTATTTTATTATTAATGTAAGGTAGGTAGGTAAATAATTTAGGTGCTTATGATAAATGTAGGTAGATTCATCTTCTTGGTTTTAAAGCAGTGGAGCGATATCAGGTTACATGTAGAGAATGGATCGCTGATTTGAATATTAATATTTTTTGACAAAGGCTATCGTACAATCTCTTTTGGTAGATTTCATTGTTTTTCTTATCGTAACATGGCTATAACCGTAGTTTATGTATCACGCATGTGTTACTCTGGTTGTTCTTTCATTTGGTAACACAATACTTTTAGTTTGTTTTATGTAAACGTAATAATATGTACGAATATGCAGGAATGCTTTGTACGCAGCTGTGGAGGTAGAGTAAAGATAAAGATTAAAAAATAGACTGAAAATATGAATTATGAAAAAAACTTTCGGCAGGCATTCAGTCAGCTACTCAGCAGCAACCCAGTTAACTATCACGTATTAGTAGAGGATCCGAGTATACAACGACCTTCACCGAGCGGTTAATGGATGAAAAGTATATTATATCAAATTTAATGTGTTAAAAAATATATTGCGAGTGGGTTGGCTGAAAAATTTCAGTCCAGTATATGATTAAATAAATATTTAAAAATATATTTTTTTAAATATTGCACTTATTTCGATAATAGATAAATTACATAGGTACCAATCGAAAGTATGAAGCCTATAGAATATGCAAACGTTAGGTTGACTATTTTTTTCCTGTCATAACATTGGGTAGGCAGGTGTAAACAGGCAACTCAATATTAGTAATTTGCAACCGTCTGGTTAAATAAATAAAATTTATGTTTATATAAAGATAAGCTCAATACAAACACACACACACCAAACCAGTGCAATGTAAAAAATAAAATATATATTAAATTAATCATTAATGGTACTGGACTGAAATTTTTCAGCCAACCCACTCGCGGTATATTATTTAACATATTAAATTTGATATAAAATACTTTTCATCCATTAACCTTCTCGGTGGAGGTCGTTCTATACTCGGATCTTAGACTATATGTTATTGCCCGACTTAATATAGGCAAAGACCACGGTTTTTCATTCGCAACAATCCTCTTATACACATATAATTCAAAAAGAAAAGCATAAATATAGAATTGGGACATGAGGTAATCTATGAGACTTATGTTTTATTAACTTGACGTTTTGTTATGTTTATAACAACTATGGATGGTTATCTCGTGATCTGCTTGTTGCGAGTGGTCCACCAGTACCGTAGCCGTAGCGTAGCGTTAGTTCTGGAACGATAAGCTAACCGCAACCTCTTTGTCGGAGTGATACTATTACATAGATGAATGTAAAAAATAAATAAACACTTACAATATTTAACAGACCCACGTGGAGACTTTTTTGAGGAAGTTTTGTACATACATATAATCATGACTATTATCCCCGAAGGGTTAGTCAGAGACCAGGCAACGAGTACAGCAAAAGCAGTCCGCCATAGTCAACTTTTCACCAAATAGCGACTGCATGTGCGCGACAGGTGGTTCAGCGCATCGAGTTTTATACTTGTGGCCAAAAAAATAAAATCGTTCAAGGCGAAGGTTTTACAAATTGTAATTTTTTTATTGCACAATTGCAAAGAGCTTGGTCTTCATTTTACCTGATGGTAAAAAGCAGTATAGCGGGCTAAAAGAGCACTTCACCTGGAATCCTCAAATACTGAGAAACTTTATTAAAGCTATGAAGTTTCTTACGCTCATTCTCCGTGGTTATTTTATGTGTAAGAAAAAACACTGGTGGTTTTTATTATTATGCTTGTGCCGTGCCGCCACATAAATATAAGCAAACATATTCCTATGCGTTCTCGTGCAATGACATCATAGTTTCGCAAATAAAATTGTTCTAAGCGCTGAGATAATGACGTGATGCTTCTTAAGTTTAGCCTGTTTTGTATAGTTCTAATGTTAATCGCGAAACAGTTCAAGGATGACAATAAAAAATACGCATCAGATTCTGTAATTAGGAATAATAAAAAACGTTCCAAAAACATTAGTTACTTGTTTGTTATCTTTAACAAGCGCTAAATTTAAGAAAAAAATATTTGAATTAGTACTTACTTAGTTTTTTAACTCTCATTGAGATATTGTTTAATGTCAGTTAATTTTTCGTCGAATGAAGCGCTGAATAAATGAAAAAATAATACTTATTTAGTGGTTTTATTACTATGACACACTTCTTTTGCTTCCTTTACTTTCATAGCATTCTATCTTGCAAAGCTAACTGTGATGTTTAAAAAAAAGTAACACATTTTTGTGGACATAATCAAGGAACTAGGCACTGTAGTGTAACATAGGCTAATTAGTTGAAAACTAGGTAACTTGTTATTGTGCGGCAGCTGATATGATCACAGCATTTGCAATGCTAAATTGCGTGGAGGCAAACAGAGAGGCATTAAAATTCCATAAGCTTACCGCGCGGTCAACACACAAACAGCTCTTGTTGAATTGGTAAATATATTGCCTCACGTAGTGCCGCCTACTGTCGCAGAAATGGGATGTGATGAATAGGATATACGAATAATTTAATAATACTGCGCCACATTGTTTTCTAGACTTCATGCTAATGTTATTTTGTTGTTTACGTAACCTGTAAACATGCGTGTGACAGCTGTCGCGGAATATGTGCCTGCGATTGTTAAAGAGTGCGTTGCAAACTTCCGGGAGTTTCTCTTGTTTCCTTTGTTCATAACTCTTCTATTATTATTAAAACATTCTGTACCTACGTCTAGGGAGTCCGTGGTTACAGGTGTAACCACAAACCCTGCAAGTGGTTCGAAATGTTTTGTTAAAAGAAAGACTGTAAATAATACAGATAAAAGAAAGAGAAAACGTGTTTCTTATAAAGCAAACAATTTTCGTTTTTAGTTATTTATTAGTTTTATAGTTTTTTAATGCCCGAAAACATGGAATGTTGAATTTTGAATGAACATAAAAAATAAAAAAACAACAAAATTAGAAAAATTGCAAGCTTTTTTTCAGTTAACAACTACATTTAAAATGTACCTTGAGATTGCTTACTTTTTAGATGTTCCTTGTTGTTTGGACTCAAAACCACGACGTTCAGCAATCTGGGCGTCATCTTCATTAATTGCAACTTAACAGTGTCATTATCAGATTCTATACACGAAAATATTTAATATTACTCCGGAACTCCATATTCAGTCTTCAGTCCTCACCACTGCTCATTACCAAGGGTGCCATTGCGATTGAACGAACGCCGTCCGCAGACGATTCCCAGAAACTAACTTCGTGTCAAAAGGATAAAAAAAGGTCTGGGCTATATCGCACTATCCGCAACACGGTCTCTTGGCATTCTAAATTATTCATCCTCAACTCCAGAGGTCTCATCGGTGCGGTCTCATCTGCGTATTCTTTTCTTTAAACGTATGAATTATTCATGATGTTCCCCGTGTGCTTTATTTCGCGTGCCAATGGTGTGCTCTTTTCGGACGCTAACACAGACATTTTGTAATTTATAACCCGAGGTGTGGAAAGCCAATGGTTTATCTTTTTCGAACAATGTTCGTAAGTTTACGTTGTTGATTTTCTATTTTGTTTATTAAGTGATAGAATAATATTTAAATAATAAATTTTTTTTATCGAGAGCTTGTTGTACGCCGCTGATGGTCTCTACAAAGCGTAACCGTACTAAGTACAATACCATACTGTTGACATAACACCGTTAAAGTAATTTTAATATTCATGAGCCGGTGAATGACGTAGTACCTGTATAAACAAAATAGTGTCAATAGTTAACATACCTAGTAGCTTTATCTTCAAATCAATAAGCTCTCAAAAATATTGTCATCTTCAAGTTGCTGCCTTTGCATTGTATTTTCGAAATACTTTTGTGTTAATTATATCTTAAATATTTACTAAGCTTTAAATATCAAATAGAGAAACACATCATTCTACTCGTACATTTATAGAGTCAAAATAGACTGTCACATCTTTGTTTGTCTCTCGATATCTCGCCAAGGACGATCATGAAGTAACTGAGTTTGTGGATATCCAAAGTTCTGATGGCTTCAGAAAATTGAATCTGACCCTCGTAACATTCGCAAGTAGGTCAAAGACAAACTATATCTTGAAGAAAAACCAATATAAAGCTAACACTCTGATTTCAAACGGAATGAATTCCGCGGATAAAACGATCATTTGCATACTACGATAAAATGTTTTACTCGGGTAAGGTGCTGCTTCCGTTTGACAGTTTTTATTTCCTTTCGTTTCAACATTTCTCAACATATTTTTGTGATCTCACGTACCGCACTGGGTCGACGTGGTAGTTATGGCTAAGGTTACGGTCCAATGTCCTCGTGTGCTATCATACGCCATAATTTTCTGCTATTCTTCCTTCTCAAATAGAAAAGTGCTAGAGCTGTGTGGCTGGCTGCTCATCAAGAGGGTTTACGCGTTTCGGTTTCCCATACAAAACCAATAAGCCAATTTTAATGAAACATTGTATTGCGATTTGAAATCCACTACAGAAAGTTTAAAATCGCAATAACTCAGTTAAGTAAATAAACGTTTTTTAAAAATGTTTCCAACAAACTATTTAGATCCCCCTGTAATTTACTTTAGCGTGCATGCAATGAAACATTTCATTAAAATTGGCTTTTTGGTTTTTAAAAATTACGACTTGGTAGTTTGTACGGGAAACCGAAAAGCGTAAATCCTCATAACAGAATACTACTAACCCATCTCTTCCCTTGAATGTCATAAAAGGCGACTAACGGACTTAAGACTGCATATACAAACAAAAGCATAATGCCGCGATGGGCTCACCAACTGTCATGCTAAGCACATATGCAGATGGATATTCGTGAATGGACTACGGCAGTGGACTGCTTTTGCGGTCCTATTACCTAGTCTCTACTAACCCTTTAGCGATAATAGTCTTGAATATACTATATATAATGTTTGTGTTTTTGTGATCTCACGTATCGCACACGGTCAGCGTGGTGGTTTATAGGCAATGGTCCAAACTCTTAAGGCCTTTTTCTCAATTGTCAGATAAAATTTATTCGTTTGTTATTTATAGTACTAGCAGCCGTTCGCGGTTTCACCCGCGTGGTTCCCGTTCCCGTGGAAATATCGGGATAAAAAGTATCCTATGTGTTAATCCTGGTCATAAACTTCGTACGCCGAATTTCATCCAAATCCATTCAGTAGTTTTTACGAGAAAGAGTATCAAATATCCATCCACACTTACAAACTTTCGCGTTTATAAAATTAATATATATAATATATAGTAGCATTACACAACCAATTTGCAATGTATTGTCGAATCACATCTTTTCTTATTTACAAGTGACATTTTAAAATGATCGCGTCGTATTTTATCAGACGGATAGTTTTATCCGAGGATTGCAAAATTAGACCTTAATGTACTATCATACGCCATAATTTTCTCCTATTCTTCGTTGTCATATCATAGAAATTTCACAAGGCGATGAGCAGGCGCATTAACGTCGGAAGGAGGATGGATCAGTCCATCAATTACTCGGCCCACAATTACCCCATTAGCATCGAACCCGCACCTCGCCGCCGCTTTTCCGTCGCGGAAACTATTACGACGACCATCGACTTTTCCACTAATGCCCCGTAATGTACAAGCTATTATAAACTATTATACATGCAAGTTACACTGCACTACTACAATACTCGCTATTATAAATGCAAGAAACAAACTGAAATGCAAGTAAAATTATCGATAATCAGTAACTTAGCATATACACTTATAAGTAATTTGATATATATATATTTTGTGTATGTTTATTTATTTATATAATTATGTTTAGTTTATGTATGTTTTGTACAGCGCAATTAGTCCCGCAGATTTAATTTTATCACCACAGCTAGGGTTGGCTGGAAGTGATCTCTTCTAGAGATAAGCTCACCTTTGTATATGTCCTGTGTAACTTGTGTATTAATGTAATTTCTTTGTGCAATAAAGTATTAATTAATTAAAATAACTACAAAGTACTTAATATGAAGTAAAAATTCATTTTATCGTTGTGTTTAATACTGCGTCTGAAACTTTGCATCTAGTAAAATCCGGTTATTAGAATATCAGCCTGTATAAGCACGTCCTTTACCTGGACCCTAGAAATTCACCCGTAAACTTATACCACATAGAGAAATCAATACAAAACCCACCACACTACGCTGGCCTGATACAAATTGATGTTTTTAAAGGTGGACATTCACGGTAGCGCCATTTGGTGTGACTTCAAACGAGTTAAGTCAAATGGATGGACGCCAAACATATATTTCACGATATCATTCACGATCACTCCAATTTTCTTTCATTTACGTGTTAGACAGGGCCGAAAGAAGTTTGATATGAGTTCAAAATAGATGTGGGTTCGGGCATTCACGAGCAACCGCGGCGCGACGCCACGGCCCACATCGGTTGATTTTGGCGCGAATGGAAATCCAGAGTTTTTCATCAGTCCAACGGGTTTCACACTCATGATCAAACTTCGGCTGTATATCACGCCATTTGACGCAATGGCGCGACCGTGAACTGCTTCTTACGTTCGAAGGCGAACCACGCAACGGGCACACTCAATTGTCTCGCATTTAAAGAATTGGATAACAAATAAGAAGAAGTAGTTTAATTGCTAAACTTTTTCAAGGTTTAATTAAGTCATAAACTCAGTTATCCCATCCTATGCAATAAACCTTGGCCGGTTTGCACGACTGCGTCACATACGACACTTAGTAATACAAATGCAGACATCACAAGTCAGTCATTAGACGAATGACATCATTGATCCATCGGCTATTCGAGTGGTCGTAAAATTAACAATGTCAAGCGGTAAATCTAGTAAAGTGAACGAGGAGAATAGTATTATCGACTATTTTAACGACTATTATCCCCTAAGGGTTAGTCAGAGACTAGGCAATGAGGACCGCAAAAGCAGTCCTTTGCCATAATCCACTTTTCACAAAATAGCGAATGCACATGTGCTCAACGTGACAGGTGGTGATCCCATCGCCGCTTTATGCTGTTGGATGTATGTACAGTCTTTAGTCCGTTAGTCGCCTATTACGACACCCAATGGAATAGAGGGGTAGTAGTATTCTTTCACCGCTACGCGACATGGTTAATACAAAAATATATTATAGAGAAACTCAAATGAGTAGCAGTAGCATTTGCAAAGCTTCATGAACATGGTGATTCTGATTCTTCCTTATTTGTGGTTAGTATTTATTCGGTATATGTTTCTTAACCTTCTTTAGCAAGTACTTCTTGTACATTCATTAGAAAAATGAATGTAAGTCGTTTCCTAACTCAATCTTATCTTAGTAGAGCCTTCTAAGATTTCCCTCTCTCAGTAGCATTTTGACCTATCCTGATGTGAGCTCTATTAGCGGATCTAGCTCAATAATTTACTAAGCTAGAACTGCCTTTGTATATTTATTTATTGTTGTTTTGCTTTCATTAGCGAAGCTTAAAATACCACTTAAAAATTACAATTTGCATTACAACTTGATTGCCTCGGGTAGTTACTTGAACACACGACATTAGAAATTCCGAAGACATCTCTTAAAATAAAACAAACAAAAGTAAATATTGTTAAAGTTTAAAATTTCTGTGTAATTAGAAAAACATGTAAAGTAGTTCCTGTTCCACATTCCTTTTTTTCTCTATGCGGTTGAATAATGGCCGCACTTAGGCCCGTAATGTACTCCAACCACGCTAATGTTTTCAGCTAAAGTTCTACATAACTTTGCCCATTCACTAAACTTCAGTAACGATGGCGGCGATTCGATCGCTTTTAACACTGGACGTAATTTATTCTAAGACTTCCCTCGCATAATTGAATTTTCTCAGTGTCATTTCAAAGGCGAGATTGCTATCTACAAACTGTTTGCTGATAGCGTGTTCCAATAGAAAGTGTCTCCGGAAACTGTCACAGCGAATATAAAACATTGAAGTAGTCTAGTTGTAGCACTACTACATGTATTAGAAAGTAATTTGCGCATTCGATAAAGAAATCAAGATGTAGACCTAGATCAGAATTAAGATCGATTCTCGTAAGTCATAAAGTGGATAATGATCGTGTATTAACTGTTAATGATTATTAATAACATGACATTGCGGCGTCATCTGTTACATTTGCTATTGGATAAATTACCTTTGATCATTATGCATCATTATGCACACTCTCGTATATCGACCATTCCATTTATTAGTATGTTTTACTTTGAAAGTATAGTGTAAGTTTACTTTATGGCTTAACTAGCGGACGGATGGCGACTTCGTCCGCGTGAACATCCTGTGACAAATTTCCAAAAAAATCCTTTTACCTTGTCCATACAATTACGAATACAACAAAATCAATCAAAAAAGAATCAGCCAAATCGGTTGAGCCGTTCTGAAGTGATGCGCGTTCAGTAGTCGTCGAGTTCGCATGGGTCAACTCCTCAAGGCCCATATCGGATTTGACGGCAATGAGGCTGCTGACATGACACTGCTGCGAAAGAGGCCATTCGGCTGCACAAAACAACCGACTTCCTAGCAACGCCTATGTTAGTCATGTAAAACTAACCAATCGCCAGAACTGCCACATGGCAGCAAAATCTCTCTACTTTGATCATAAACTCCACTCTCAACTGCTAAATATAGATCCCTTTAATATCTTAGATGTTATCAATAAAGAAGCAACAATGAATTCTCTACACACATTAATAACAGATATTGTCTCACAATTAAAAGTTTACAATAAATAAAGCAACGTGACCTAACAAACCAATGTTACACAATAAAAAACTTATGTGACCTTGGAGTAGACTGTTAGCTCCGAGGAAACATATAATTCCTATTGTAAGTTCATCAGAAAAAAAAACATTTCGGCAATTGATTTTTAGAAAGAGGTAAGTAAATGCTATATTTGATCGATATGACCTAATCAATGTTAATTATTATTTACAAAGTGATATTTACTATTATATTGTTTAAACTAAAACATTGTGCGTGAACAAAGTAAGTACCTATGTTTAAAAAAACATAATTTTTAACTTCCGCCATTTAACTGCGTAGGTAGGTGTACTCGGGAGCACAGTTTGCAGTGCAAATAGGAGTGAGCGCCAAAGCGTGGGTGCTAACTTGCAGGACAAATGGCCACGAGGCTCCCCAGAGCCACCAGGTATAAATAGCCAGCGTTTCCGCCTTCTTTCCTTTGACATATCCTACGATTCTCGTTAAGGCGTCCAGACCATCTGTACAGTGTTATTATATTGTGTAATGCAAACAGTATGGATGCCACACAAGGATATCTTCTCTCGTTCTCATTCATCATACTTAGACATTTAAGATGCTAGATATAAATTCTAATCCATTCCAAATACCTAGTACGAGTATTAATTCCAAAAAATAACATTAAATTATTATACATCTTTTTGTTTTTGTTTTGGTGTAAGTAAGTACCTAAATTTTAGATTAATGTTTTTTTTGTATATTTAGCGTTTTATTAACGCTCAAATACTTAAGTAAAATTTTAAACACTGAAATAAGATTCCCGCCTGAGGTTGTCGTCTTTTTTCAGTGTTTCAAAATTTTACCTACCTTAATTCATTTTGTTGTAGTTTTAATAATTTAAATAAATGTATTTCTCCTTACAAACATTACAATTTATAATAGTTAAAATACAAGTGAATTTTTGTGTTTAAATGATCCACTTAACTACCTAAGTACTACATCTTTGGTACTATATAACCTGAAATTTATGTGTTCTCAATATTATTATAAAAAGTACAAACAATTAAAATGTGAAAGGTTCGTAATTTCGTTTTTATTTTTGGACATGCTTATTTTTTGACATTCTTATTTTAGACGTTTTTAGTTTATGGACAATGTTAATTTTTGGACATTATTATGATTTGACTATTAGTTAGTATTGCAAACCTTGTGATTTAATGCGAAGTCTAATGTTAAATTTAGTTGGTATTCTGAATATTTGCATGCTATGTTATATGGCTAAATAAGTTTAAGTCCCATTTTATTTTTAGAACATCAAAATGTAATTACACTATTTAAAGCAAATAAAGCATTTGTATTTGTAAAATTACGTAAGTACCTAATACCCTGCACAATTGCCAACGCTGTAATTGTCATAAAAGTGCTGGTAACCATTCGAGACAGGTCGAAGTCAGGATTCCCCTTCATGCTACTGACCAGCGAATTTGTTGGTTAACAGCGCCAACTAAGTTAAATCCAGTTTTTGTAACCTTAAAACGTTATACTTAAATCAGTTAACTGATAAACTTATTACTAATCACAAGCGAAAAACATGGAAGAGGTGTCAAAACAAAAGCCGCTATAGTATGTAGAAAGAAATATCTACTTTACTCCATTATGACTAATTATGAGACACATCACACAGCCAATCTTTAAAATAATCTCGGCTAAAGGATAGCTAGTATATATATAACAAGGATATACGTGTTCGTAAGTTGACCTACGCATACAGATGTACGAGTATTACATAAACTTGCCTTTTACTGCGCAATCACAACAAACTTTCTTCCTAGAAATTTAATGCGACTTCATTTGTCAAGTTATATAAATTGCTACTTTGTTGCTTTTGATTTGACTTTACCAACAACTTCAATTGTTTCGCATTAATATTCAAAAGGATGTTTAAGTGTAGTTGAGTTCGCAACTCATTTTCTGTAAGGCGTGACTTAGGGCAAAGGAAAATAATTATAGCTCGCTAAGGGAACTTCAGTTCTACCAGTAATGAAGAACGGAGGTTCAGCGAAGGCCACCAGTAGGCCCGTTCACTCACCCTGGCTTTACGAGCATATCACAAAGGTGCATTAGTGGAACAACGGAACAGCGAGCCGGCCGGACCAGCTACATTATGATTTACGACCAGTTAATGCAAATCTAAACTTCGAAAGCTTAGCTCTATGCGTTTGTGAGACACAGTGCACTTTCATTTGGAGTGAAATAGTTTTAGTTTTGCTATCTGTTACTGTGGATAAGCGTCTAAGGATCTCACTTCATGGTCGAATTGAATATTTTCGATTATGCAGTAAGAAACTAACCTATTTCTACACCTCGAAAGAATACTTAGTTTTATAAATATTGGAAACAAAAGCCTAAGGCGAGTCAGCCCCCACGGACAAGTGACTAACGCTTAATCTCTACACGTTAACGTTTGTCAATAGTTAATTGTTAGACAAGTTTACAGATACTTGGCGATGCTAACATTAGTCGAACACTACCATCGAATAGTATTACTTCCAAATTCACAATTTTGACCGATTACAATAACGTTTCTCTACAACGTAACCATTCTATATTCATAGTCTTTAGAAAGATAACAGATTTATGCATACCTAGTGTGCGTATAAATCTGTTCTATGAATAGTTTAGCTCAGCCCTTGGACATGGTCTACCATTTGTTATTTGCTAGCCCTTTCTTCCTAGACTGGTTGTCGCATGCGCGGCGGGCACGTGTTCCGAGGCGCGTCTGACGAGTTAATACCAAGAACCGCCAACCACCTTCTAATTTTATTCAATTTTCTAGACTTACATCAGCTGTCACCCATCATGCCACAATGGGCCATTACGGTGGGTTATGGCCCAATCGTCCCATGTGTGTGTTGCCCATATAGGAAGGCAAGGATCCTGACGGAGAAGATTCTCCGTCAGGATCGAGTAGGTTGCCTAGAGCAGAAAACCTGAGGTTGCCTCTAAAGGCTCAAATTGACTGAAAAGAACCACTACGACTTTACCGCCTTCTTATTTCATAAAATTTTCTGGACTGCTCATAAATCGCGCACACAAGTCTCGCACTCGCATCAGCCGTGTGCTATAACTGCTTTAGAACATGAAGTTTAAACAAACATCGAAAGGTGATTTTCTGATTTATAATGCTTGTGTATTTGTAAATTTCGTGATGCATTCGCAGATTGCAAAAGATTAGCTCATAGGTCCGCTATAATAGCACATATTCGTACCTCTTGAGGAACGTAGATGACGCTAAAGATACGTTATTGAATTATTAATGTTGATTGCATATCATTATTGATTAGATTTACATGACCATAATTAGTAGGTATGAGATAACTGGTTTATTTTATTGCTTCAACATATTTCCTATTACTTCGCTGATTGTTTCACACCATAATAAGGCATTTATTATAGTAACAAATTAAGCACAAACGGAAAATTGGAAACCATTTTAAATCAAGTGACTAAACGCGCGCACTTCCTGATTCTTCTTTTTGAGACCATAAATCAAAGGTTATCTGGAAGATATTGCTTTTAGCGATAAGACCGCATTTGCTCATTTATATTATATTTATAGATTAAAGTCTTATCTAATGTAAAAAAAATATCTACCTATCTATCTAAAATAATAATGATGGAGTTCAAAAAGTTCAAGTAACAAAATACTACTCACTTTTAATTAATATGACTTAATACCCATATTCGATAAGAAGCTTTTGATTTCAATGCATCTTTTATTGATGACGATTTGCCTTGACGATATATTCATTTGCGGATGATAATTTCTGGCTAGTTACTTCAGTTTAGTTCAACAGATCATATTGTATAGAGGACTAATTAATGTTATTTTGCGGCGAAACCTGATATTTTTTTGTGATTACCTTTATCCAACCGTGTAACCGTGCTGCGTAGCGGTGAAAGAATACCTACTACCACCCCTTCTCTTCCCTTGGGTGTCGTAAAAGGCGACTAACGAACTAAAGACTGCACTTACATCCAACGGCAAAGAGCGGCGATGGGCTCACCACCTGTCACGCTGAGCACATGTGTAGTCGCTATTCGGTGAAAAGTAAACTATGGTAGAGGACTGCTTTTGCGGTCCTCATTGCCTAGTCTCTGACTAACCCTTCGGGGATAATAGTCGTGATTAGGTATATGTATTACTAGCGACCGCTCGCGGTTTCACCCGCGTGGTTCCCGTTCCCGTGGGAATATCGAGATAAAAAGTATCCTATGTGTTAATCCAGGTTATAAACTATCTGTATGCCGAATTTCATCCAAATCCATTTAGTAGTTTTTACGTGAAAGAGTAACCAATATCCATACATTCTTACAAACTTTCGCGTTTATAATATTAGAAAGATAGGATATGTAAAGTTTTATCCAATTAAATGCAGTATACGGGATTTTTCACTTTAGACCAACATTTTATTAACTTTCATCACAGTTACGAAGCTGATTATTTTATCCATTAAAGTACCACTCATGAAGATATAGTTGCAATAAAAAAGTTTTGACAAAGTCCTCTACCTTTTTAATTTTTTTTTAAAGTTGGACATGTCGAAATATCTCAAAAATTTAGAAAAGAAATCATAACTTGAAAACTATGAAAAATCGCGGAACACATACATGGAGGTGATTCGGATACCCCACGACACGAGGGACCTAATTTTTTCTTTTGGACGTCAACTTTTTGGCCATCCTGTATTATACTTACGAATAGGACGTCCACCTCTACCTCACAACATTTTATTATAGGACCTACGCACGCATCGTTAGTGCAATGCACTGCAGCCAGGAAATAAGTTCTTTATCACAACCTGATAGGCTGTAGCCATTGCCAGGCTATCGAGAATATTAATACTGGCAATGACATTATCACGAGAAATATCAGTTTCCATTTATCAATAGATTATATATGCATTTAGAAACATGAACCTAGTTCAAGACACTCAATGAAAATCTTTAAAAAATAGTAAAAAAGAAAGAAGTAAGATTACTCTCGGTAGCGTTGTAATTAATCGTGATTCTAGCACCTAAGAAAGAAAGAAAAACATTTATTAGAAATAAATAAGACTGTACTGTATGTCAAATTATATCACCTTTGCTTTTTCTGAGTATTGCCAATGCCAAGGCTCCGATGATATATCAAACGTAATCCGAACTCGAATTCAATTAAGTGACAGAACTCGCTTCGAAAGCGAACCCGCTTGACCTAGAAATTGTTTACGATTCGGAGCTATCGAGTTATACACAAAATGAAATTAGAATTTTACTGCGGATTACGTTTTTCGTCATTACAAATGTGTTTACAGTATAGCATTACAGCAAGTTTTTTCTAATTGCGCATCTGCGTTTAACAAATCGGTAAACATAGTAGTCAAGGAATAGATAATTAGATTTCTGCAATATTGGTTTACACTTAGCATTAGATTAGTACATATTTAAGATGAGCCTGATATTTTTCCCGATAGTGAGAACCTATGTGCACATAAAACATTTCACTTGTTTTCAAATTGAAAATAAAGCTTCAAACTTGTTTCGTCTTTTTATGTAGTCTGTATTTTATGCTGAATTTATTTATTTCTAAACTTTTCTAAGACTCGCGAACTCGAGCTTTGAAAGTTCAGTAGCTTCGACAGGGGGTTCGAGTTCCCGACTCGAAGATCATTTTTCACAACACTGTGACTTGCTGGAGGAGACAGAGACAGGATCGCCGTTGCGAGCAGTGCATTTCACTTTAAACTCACCGTAATAGTGTCGTAGATGCTGTTTTGGTCTGAGCGCAGTTGTGCCAGGGAGGTGACGGCCACAGGCAGAGGCGCGGGCGTGGCGCGGCCCGGCGCAGGCGACAGCGGGAGCGTTTCGCCGTTCCGGGCCCATGTGCGGTGGATCTGCCAGCTGGTATCCGAGAACCGAGCTCGGTCCTGTGAACAATTAAGAGGAACATATTATAGCAATCAGCATTAGCCTATAAACGTCCCACTGCTGGGCATGGGTCCCACTATGGACAATAGCGCATGGGTTGAGGGTTGAGGTGGAAGTGGTGGATTGGTATAGTTAATAGCAATTCGAAAAGAATCACATAACTTCAAATAACTGTTATTATTATTAGACTATTTATTTTGCATTCATATTTACTTATTTAGTAATCGACACCAATGTCAAAGCTTCGAAGTGCATTGGCACGGTCATTTATCGTATGTATAATAATGTCTTAAGAGACGTAGACATAGCAAAAACGCAAATTCACTTTATTTGTCAAAACTTTACTTCGAATTTCATCCTCTTTGCCCTAGAATTGGCATACTAATATTATACACATAACTGTTATTTTTTATTTATAATGCTACATTAATACAAAAAAGAAATCAAACTTAAGGCTCCCATTTGAGACAATCGCTCATGTCAAGGGTTGTTTTCGATTTCAAGCTAGCACTACTTATTTTATCTATCAATCTACTACCTACCTATAGTATAGAATAGTAGTATTGACTATAATGTAATAGTATAGAACCTAGTACATTATAGTCAATTTAGTATTCAGTCCTTTTCTAGATTGATGAGCAACTAATGTCGTACGACTAACATTAGCATTCACGTCACGCAGAT
Source organism: Scoparia ambigualis (assembly GCA_963921215.1). Classification (NCBI taxonomy): domain Eukaryota; kingdom Metazoa; phylum Arthropoda; class Insecta; order Lepidoptera; family Crambidae; genus Scoparia; species Scoparia ambigualis. The sequence goes on from OY992505.1 coordinate 18,907,404, forward strand.
GGCTCTCAGTCGGACCTTTTTGTAACACAAACTGCGCCCGCGCAGGATATTGGCTGTTGCTAATGTAAAGGCACCGGGCACGTCGAAACTAGGTAACCTAATGCAACACTGTTATCAATCAGATCCCTAACTACTAACCATACACAAACATAACTAACCATTAAAAGTCCTTTAGCTGGCAATTGTTTTTAGGGTTTCGAACCTCAAAAAGAAAAAAACGGAACCCTTAATTAAAGGATCACTTAGTTGTCCGTCCGTTTGTCTGTCTGTCAAGACCCTTCATCTCGGGAACGCGTGGAGGTATCGAGTTGAAATTAAAACGATATATTTTATTATTTATTTAATTATTACGTACATATAATAACAAAAAAATAAAACAATATGTCCCGCAAAACCGCCTAGACGATTTGACTGCCTATAAATAGGCGGTTGTATACAGTCTCTTGAAGCTATGAAATAATCATACTCCTTAAGTTAACGTAAAAAAGGATACGGCCGTTTATGCCGCAAAAAATGTATATAATTCAATACTATCAAGGGAATCAAAATTTATAGGGTATTTTCGTCTTATACTAAAAGTATAGGGAAAAATCTGAAAACTATATGTATAGTTTTCAGATTTTTCCATTACATTTGTAATCAAATCATTAAAAAAACAGGGTCTTTATGCCAGGAATCAGTGTCATGTGGGGTATCGTATAAAAGGGCTTCATTGGCACAAGCTTAACAGTTTTAAATTATTTTTATGATATACTTATAGATTTCCTTTTTATGATATGTAAGTATCTTAATTTTTTTTATAATATACACCTACAAATTTGTACGGAACCCTCGGTGGGCGAGTCCAGTTTTTTTTTATTTATTTGCAACAGTAATATTTCATTGTATTGTTTATTTTACATAAGTTATATTTTATTCACAATTAGACTAACCAAAATGTATGTACAATTGTGAATTCATATGTAGGTATAATATCCCCTTTCTGAGAATCGAAAAAGTTTCGTGTCGATATCAATCAACTAATTACAAAAAATTACTTGTCTTTTTTTGAAGACAGTAACACTTGTAAATCTTATGCTTTTAATCAATATCAAGTTGTTATTTTACGGTATCGAAGTGTAATGAGATCTATTTGAGCCGACAAAAACATAGTGTACTCATAATTAAATCACTCGTTCGGACAATATTTCATGAGCAAGATTACACTTACTTAACATCGTTAAATCAATTTGATCGCACGGGTCGATGAAAAAACGTCGACACTTAGAATTTATGTGGCAAACATGCCGAGATCCCGGCCAGATAATTCGAGTGAAATTGAATAATGATCGGTTGGATAGCATGTAGGCCGAGGGCGAGAGAATTTCTGGTAAACGATTAATTCCTTCAGAATGTTAACCCACGTCCACAGTACTTATATCAGCTGAATTTATTATTAACTTAGCGGTTAGGCCAGTTGGCATTGCAGGAAGTAACGGCTTTCCAGTTACCTGTACACTGTTGAACAATAATAAATAAAGCTCACGTTTTTGCCAGAAGGTGTTACACTTACGGCTCGTTACAAAATCTCCGGCCGGCAATGTGTGAAAATAGCACAGCAGGTAGATAAGATAATAAACATCCCACGTGGGCTAGCGAGATTACAATTACAAAACCGTTAGCTCTTATTACGTAGGCGTGAAGGGCGGGATAAGTTTAACTTTGACCGTGGTTAGTGGGACGGTTGTACGCGGCCGCATAGCTGCGTGCGTGGGCGCGTGCACCATTCAGTTACACGAGTATGCACCGCGTGCTAAAGCGGATATGTCGAACGAACTCTTTGGGTATTGTACTTACCTGTTTTATTATGGATCACTTTGTGTTTTATAAAATAAATACAATATTTCTTTAAAAAATAAGAAGGATTAAAATACTATGTCTAATTCCTCTACTTATTCAACTTTACAACTTGGGACATTTTGCTTTTCCAATTTTTTTCCTTTTATATTTTTACAATTTACTAATGAAACCCTGCACCATCTTAACGTCTAAGTATTTTTACATGCAACAAGATCGCGTTGTGATATTATACCGATGTATGCCTTTTTTAAACAATAATTTTCACACTATTTTATCAGTCACGAAGCTCCGACCCCGCTCGTATACTGAAAACTCTCAAAAATATGTAAGTATTATATATTCAATACTTTGTTTTTAGTCATTTTTTAAATATATAGTTAACATCAATAATATTTCTATAACGGGGCCCAGTTATTCTGCGCACAATGTCAACGGCACTCCTAACATATAGTATATATTTAGCATTTGCAGACTCGTACCGGAAAACCTTTCAGTTAAGTAGTTACCGGCTCCAGTGCTTCTCAACTCAACGGCATGCACTCAACATTTCGTTACAAGTTTTCAACACGCTTTCGACGCGATAAGAAGCGAGAAATAATAAAGTTATCCACACTTAGCTGTGGTCGCACCTTGGCTCCTTAATATGGTCAAATTTAATGGGTTAAGTTACAACCTGGGAATCTATTTACATAGGCTCATTTACTATTTTTATTAACGAGTTGGCAGACGGTATAGGTTTTAATGTTTTATATTTTAGCGTTTTATTAACGCTTAAATATACTTAAGTAAAATTTTAAACACTGAAAAAAGACGACAACCTCAGGCGGGAATCGAACCACGCACCTTCCGCATTCCGGGCGGCTGCCTTAACCACTTGGCTACCGAGGTCTGGCTTAGACATGGGCGCCGCCGTGGCTCGCCGCCGCCGTTTAGGTATGGCGCGCCGCCGCCGCCGCCGACTGCTCAAAATTTCGCGCCGACTAGACTGTTCCAATGTGTAGGCTCTTGTAACATAATCTCAGTTTATTCTTTACTCATGTGGGCCGTGCGGGCGCCGCGCGGGGCGTCCGCTCAGGTGCTCGATGAGGACGAAGACGACCCTTCGCGAACGTGCCTAGCGTTAAGATCCACACCAACGCGTTGGCATAGTATCTTAGAAATGTTGGGGAGTATGGCACACTGCTGTAACTGTCCCCGGAACCCCGTCAGCTTTCTTGGCCTGGGCTGATGCTGGAGCGCCCAAATTACGTAGGGCACGATTCAATCACATTCCATCTAAATTTCCTATAGCCGACCTCTCCATGGGAGAACCTCACATCCGCAGCAAAGAGGTACTCAAAGCCCTCCGTACTCTAACGTGAATAAGGCTAGTGGTCCTGATAGAATACCGGCCATTATCCTACGTAACTATGCACCTAACTTGTCTACTGTTCTAACACGCCTGTATCGCCTCTCACTTGAGACTGGTCTAGTTCCTCAGTCGTGGAAGCTGGCTAATGTGCAGCCTGTGCCCAAAAAAGGTAGCCGTGCCGATCCATCTTACTGTAAGACGATTTCAGTCAAGTCCATACTCTGCAAGATTATGGAACGTGCACTGAACTCTCGACTGCTGGCATACCTTGAGATCTCCTCATTGACTGCCAGTTCGGATTTCACCTATTATAGATCTGGGAACTTGGAACTCAATGGCGCATTGGACCTAGAAATATTGGACAACTTTATATACCTGGGTTCCAACATCAGTAACGATGGTTTGTGCGAGAAGGATGTGTGCAGGAGAATTGGCATGGCTAAGAGCGCCATGTCTCAGCTTGCAAAAATCTGGAGAGATCGCAATATTTCCGTAAAAACCAAAACCATACTGGTACGGACTCTTGTCTTCTCGATCTTTTATACGGCGCTGAGACCTGGCCACTAAAAACTGCAGACCGCAAACGCATTGACGCTTTTGAGATGTGGTGCTGGAGAAAGATGCTCTGTATTCCTTGGACAGCATTTCGGACTAACGTCTCTATGTTGCGAGAACTCAAAATCTCCTCGCGGCTGTCATGCTCGGATGTCTAAGCAGAATACTAAGCTAATTCTAAGCTCGAATACTTCGGTCACATTGCAAGGAAAGACGGTGACAACCTCGGAAAGCTCATCGTGACCGGAAAAGTAGACGGGAAACGGCCTCGACGACGCAGCCCAATACGTTGGTCTGACCAGATCCGCACCACTCTAAACCCTTCAGTTCACAATGCCCTCCACACCGCCAGAGACAGAAACAGATGGAGGAAAACCATAAGAGTGAAAGTGATGCAGAAGGGAGGTCACGACCCTCAGCATTGAGGAACACGACGCAAGGAGGAACTTCATTATCAATTTTACCTACTTAGTGACTACGTCCAGCGAAAGTACGATGACGATATAATGTTTTGTTGTTGAAATCTTTATAAAGTGTTGGTTTTATTTATCACTCTTATTTCTACCTTTAACTACATAACCAAAAACGACTTCAAAAATCCCACGCCGCCGGCTTCACGCCGCCGCCGAGCATATTTTTAAGGCGCGCCGCCGCTGGTTTTTTTTTACTCGGCGCCCATGTCTAGTCTGGCTTTCAACCGTCGAAATTTGTCAGTGCTTGATGCTTATGTTTTTAGTCAACATTGCTTCATCAAATCTTAGAAGTTTTCACCTCTGAGATCCGAAAGAAATATTTTTACAAATATTTAAACATTCGGTTAAGATGAAGCTACGTTTATAAATTAATGTTTTATATTTTAGCGTTTTATTAACGCTTAAATATACTTAAGTAAAATTTTAAACACTGAAAAAAGACGACAACCTCAGGCGGGAATCGAACCACGCACCTTCCGCATTCCGGGCGGCTGCCTTAACCACTTGGCTACCGAGGTCTGGCTTTCAACCGTCGAAATTTGTCAGTGCTTGATGCTTATGTTTTTAGTCAACATTGCTTCATCAAATCTTAGAAGTTTTCACCTCTGAGATCCGAAAGAAATATTTTTACAAATATTTAAACATTCGGTTAAGATGAAGCTACGTTTATAAATTAATGTTTTATATTTTAGCGTTTTATTAACGCTTAAATATACTTAAGTAAAATTTTAAACACTGAAAAAAGACGACAACCTCAGGCGGGAATCGAACCACGCACCTTCCGCATTCCGGGCGGCTGCCTTAACCACTTGGCTACCGAGGTCTGGCTTTCAACCGTCGAAATTTGTCAGTGCTTGATGCTTATGTTTTTAGTCAACATTGCTTCATCAAATCTTAGAAGTTTTCACCTCTGAGATCCGAAAGAAATATTTTTACAAATATTTAAACATTCGGTTAAGATGAAGCTACGTTTATAAATTAATGTTTTTTATTTTAGCGTTTTATTAACGCTTAAATATACTTAAGTAAAATTTTAAACACTGAAAAAAGACGACAACCTCAGGCGGGAATCGAACCACGCACCTTCCGCATTCCGGGCGGCTGCCTTAACCACTTGGCTACCGAGGTCTGGCTTTCAACCGTCGAAATTTGTCAGTGCTTGATGCTTATGTTTTTAGTCAACATTGCTTCATCAAATCTTAGAAGTTTTCACCTCTGAGATCCGAAAGAAATATTTTTACAAATATTTAAACATTCGGTTAAGATGAAGCTACGTTTATAAATTAATGTTTTATATTTTAGCGTTTTATTAACGCTTAAATATACTTAAGTAAAATTTTAAACACTGAAAAAAGACGACAACCTCAGGCGGGAATCGAACCACGCACCTTCCGCATTCCGGGCGGCTGCCTTAACCACTTGGCTACCGAGGTCTGGCTTTCAACCGTCGAAATTTGTCAGTGCTTGATGCTTATGTTTTTAGTCAACATTGCTTCATCAAATCTTAGAAGTTTTCACCTCTGAGATCCGAAAGAAATATTTTTACAAATATTTAAACATTCGGTTAAGATGAAGCTACGTTTATAAATTAATGTTTTATATTTTAGCGTTTTATTAACGCTTAAATATACTTAAGTAAAATTTTAAACACTGAAAAAAGACGACAACCTCAGGCGGGAATCGAACCACGCACCTTCCGCATTCCGGGCGGCTGCCTTAACCACTTGGCTACCGAGGTCTGGCTTTCAACCGTCGAAATTTGTCAGTGCTTGATGCTTATGTTTTTAGTCAACATTGCTTCATCAAATCTTAGAAGTTTTCACCTCTGAGATCCGAAAGAAATATTTTTACAAATATTTAAACATTCGGTTAAGATGAAGCTACGTTTATAAATTAATGTTTTATATTTTAGCGTTTTATTAACGCTTAAATATACTTAAGTAAAATTTTAAACACTGAAAAAAGACGACAACCTCAGGCGGGAATCGAACCACGCACCTTCCGCATTCCGGGCGGCTGCCTTAACCACTTGGCTACCGAGGTCTGGCTTTCAACCGTCGAAATTTGTCAGTGCTTGATGCTTATGTTTTTAGTCAACATTGCTTCATCAAATCTTAGAAGTTTTCACCTCTGAGATCCGAAAGAAATATTTTTACAAATTTTTACAAAAAAAAAATTTTACTTAGGTATAGGTTTTATTATATTAACTAGTCGATGTAAGCAATAAATAGAACAATCGTCTAGTGTCGTCGAGTAACAACTGTGTAAAGTATTGTGTTAAAAAATAAATTAGGTTCTGTTGAAATATGAACTATCGGTTACATAGTTTTAATGGTTATAATAAGACGCATAGAACACAATAAAATGATTGTATTGAAATGGAATAGTTTATACGGATCGACACTGGAGAGTTCAGCTTTCCCGGTGACCATGAACTCCGCAAAGGATACATTTTACAAATTTTATATTCTCCACGAATAACAACATTATGTAAGTATAATGAAATACAGTTTCATAATCATTAATCAATCATTCCAGTGAACGTTCGAGCAAAATCATAACGGCCAAAAACAAATAAAAGTAAACGCAGTTACACACAACCACTTAATTCCAATAAAAGTGCCTCACAATCACAAATGTTTGCTTAGGAATTCCTCAAAAACCGGTTTTATCTATTACCATTTAATGGAACGGCTGATCGCTTATTGCTAACATCATTAGTGTTTAGTAATGGTACAATTACACGCTTCATTACTTTGCGATATGGACCCATAAAGTATCCAATGAAATTGTTGATCAATAACGTGGGAATCACCAATTAATATGCGAACATAACATTTTATCGTGTGACGCTTCAAAATCAATCAAGGATAATATTGTTTTTTAAATCGCTGAGATTTGATTTTTTAAGGAAAGAATTGGCTGTCGGCTGCCTGTGACCTTTACACGTAACGGAATTTATGAGTGGCGTAAAACTTATAAACCTTTATAGCGATTAAACAATATATATAGGTTTTCAAGGGACTGACATGACCTGTCCCCGTAGGTCTATATTAGATTCTTCGGAATGTTCAAGCGGGATGGCGGAAAACCAACCCGAGGGACCTCTAAAGGAACTCGGCTTTATCGTGTCTTGGAGGACCCTTCTGGTAACGAAATCTTGCAACTGAGTCCTCATAAGTAGTCCTTATAAGCATTAATTTCTTAGTTTTTTTTAGGTCCTCTCGTAAATCCTAAAAAACGGAACACAGCAATGCAGGACACTGCTGCTTGGTAGCAGAAATATTGTTAATAGGTGCGAGGAGTGGCTGAAATACATCTTTAGATTTGGGCCAATTGGGTGATTTAGAAATTCAATACCTATCCAATTATTATTAAAATTTAGTGTTTGAGGATTCCGCGCGAGAAGTGTGCATTTATCTTCGATGAAGACCTAACGGTTCTCTTAAGTAAAAGTACCTATATCTAAAATAGTGTCCGCGTGTCTGTTTGTAATTCTCTCTCTGTATCTACGCATTAGCATCATGTGGACTCCACATTGTGGAGACCCAGAGGCCTGAGCACGAACACAAGGACAATACTGCGAACATTACTGGCGCTATCGCTGCACGAGATTGCGGCGGACCTATGCGCGGACCACTCGAAAGTTATCAAGTTTATCCTTTTAACATTAGCCCATTAAGGGCCCACTGCTGGGCACACGACATCTCACATAGACAACAGCACATGGAGATATAGGGCCATAACCTACCACGCTGGCCCAATTTAAGTTGCTGGGTTACTCATTAATATCGTACTAAATAACTTTTTGGTTCAATGTCAACTGAAAAATAAAACAGCAGTACAAACTTTTTTTAACATTACTATGATATAATTAAACTATTAAAGTATATAGGCCCAATAAAACAATATGCACTGTATACCTACACGTAATAAGAAATATTGAAACTGCCAATTTCATTCAATTGTTCATTCATGAACTTATTTGAAGTACTATATGTAGAAATAAATTAATGTAAGTATAAATATTAAACATCAAAAATGCTGATTAGATAAATACTGAAAAAGTGTATAATTCTTGTAGGGAAAAATACTGTCACCAAATAATAAAGGTGACCTAGTAAACATTACCCAACACACAAAAAATAACCAAAATTATAACCAATTTGTTTACTTACCAAATTATGTGTAATCAGTAGTAATCACAAAACCATTAAAGAGCACCGTGAGAACAAGACCGTATTTAAAACACTATTTACAACATCCAAGTAATTTGCTCAAAAGTTTTCTTCTCATGACTGATAAATAGTGAAATTATCGAGCGACTTCTTATATGGCACGTTGCGGTCGTGTCGCGCTACTCTCCGGCTTCTTTTATCCTTTTATGTCATCTTTAGTCGCCTCACTCTGCAAATAGTCGTAAGCCTTCTCATTTGCACAAGCCAGCCGAGGCAAGAGAAATTGTTTGCTCATTGAACACTACCGGGTAATATGTATGTACAACAATTTGCATTTCCGATCGAAGCGGACAAGCGTTGTTGCCATCATTACATCGATTTTGTTTTTCTCTTGATGTCCTTATAATGCTTGGTTGGTAGAGAATGCGTCAGCTCATTAAGCCCGCCGTTTACTTACTGTATTTTTAATAAAATTGCAAGCTAATAGAAAGTGGTTTTTATAACAATAGCACTTTGGGGTTCGACTCTGCTATTTTAAAAAGTCTTTATTCTTGTCTTGTCTTGTCTTGAAAATCATATCTCACTGATAAAATCAGAAATGTTAAAATCAGATACCTGAGACACGGTTGAAAATTGAAATGTGTGTTGATAATTTAATTAAAGTGTAAAAATATCTCGAACACATTAAATCTCAAAACATTCGAAAAAACATTATGTTGGCAGAGCATTCAACCGAAATATTCTCCACTTCGCCGTAAAATGGGTAAATACCTAAAAGTTGCAGATACATGTTTGTGATTACTATATTACATAAGTACATATCTAACCATACCATAACTGTGTCGCGTAGCGGTGAAAGAATACTACCACCCCCTCTCTTCCCTTGGGTGTCGTAAAAGGTGACTAACGGACTAAAGACTGCACATACATCCATCAGCTTAGAGCGGCGATGGGCTCACCGCCTGTTACGTTAAGCAAATGTGCAGTCGCTATTTGGTGAAAAGTGGACTATGGCAGAAGACTGCTTTTGCGGTCCTCATTGTCTAGTCTCTGACTAACCCTTCGGGGATAATAGTCATGATTATATGGTATATGTATGTATGTATACATACCTACGTTATAAAGATTGTTATGTGAAGCTCAAGCTTTATTTCAAAATAGTACAAGATTTGTACCTATTGATAGGCACGGAGGGATAGTAATCAGTAATCCCTGGACCCAGTAAAGGTTTAAGAGCGGCCCTGAGAACATAAATATCATCGGGCCAACGTGATATTGCAATATAGGTACTTACTTACACCTTTTTTTGAAGTGAGAAAAGTAAAGTACAGCTTGCATACTGTCCCACAGCTGGGCAAAGCCTTCCATCATTAAAATCAAATCATCGCTATTGTTAATTGGTATTGGCTTTAACTATTTTTTATTATTTAAAAAATATTAAATCAAAATGTATTATTTTTGTGACTCTACATCGATTCTACTGTTGGAGCAATTCTCTCAATTACGTCTCAACGAGATCTAGCTAAAGCTATAAGTAGTAAACGCCATTAGGCATTAGCTTGCCGTACTAATTTGTGTTGTATAATCCTTCCCCCGGCACGTTGTGTACGACTTCATCGCCCTTACCACGAACATGCATGACACTCAGTTCGAAGATAACGAAACGTAAAAAATGTTTAACACACTGCACGACACTTTGTATTGTTTTGAGATTTTTTTACAGACATTTGTTTGATAAAAAAATTTTCATCGGAGCTGTTCAAAGTTACCGTTATGTTGCCAAATGTAGAGTTTCGCTAATGGAGTTAACCAAACTTTACCATTTTAGATGAACATCGAAACCTGTTTAACGCGTAGCAGCAGAGCTGTCTCGTATGTAGGTAGAGTTCGTTAATGGGAATAAATAAGTTTTTATTTAATTTTAATCGTAATATTTACTGTTATCAATTTTTTAATAAAATTGCTGCAGCTGTATAATTGATATACTCGTATTGTAGGTATGTGAAAGAATACAAAGCAGTATCTTAAAAAATACATTAGAATAGGACTAAATGTACCTAAGTACCTTAAAGAATAAGAGTAAATTATTCATAATAGTACTATTATATATTTTCCGTTAATCATCATCAAAGTTCAGAATTATATTAGAAGGTAACCTTGTATCAAATCCACTTCGTATCAAACTAAAATTACACTTATGGTAGGGGCAATGATTATTAACTTGACATTGAACTACTGAATTAACTTCTGAGTCAATAGTACTTGTTACATTTATATAAATATGACCATACATTATGGCCATGTGTCGCTTCTTTCGATCGCAAAAACTTACTACCTACCTATATATTAGACTCTTTCTATTGACTAAGGACAAATGAGCCAAGCAGTCCTTTGGCTCACTTGTCCTTTAGAATGGCCTTCTCCTTTATATCCTTGCCTTTTGTATACAAATCAAGTCTGAAAAGGCAGTCCCTTTTACTATGTAAGGCTACAGAAGTCAGCCCATACCTAGATCCCGAGCGCATAACAATAACCTTATAAAATATGTATAAGTTGTTTTTCAATTGATTATTATGTAACTGGCGAATATCTCCAACAAATCGAATACGATATTAACACCTCTATGTTCCTACGTGTGTATAGTGATTCGTGTCTGTTTATATTGTATATGATGTTTTTATGATCTTCAGCCTATCAACGTTCCAATGCTGGACTCACGCTTGCCCACAAGAAAATAAAGCTCATGGCCCTGAAACTAGCTGAAAGACAACGCAGGCCCTTCCTTAGTTGTGGGTTTTTTTAACGAGCTGAATTGATGGGTTTTAATGAGTGGCATCTTGCAACAACAACCGGAACAAACAGCTTAATGTGCCTACGTAGGTATTTGAGAAATTTTAATTTGGACACCCATCAGGTAACCCCTGCTTTGCAAAAGTTGCTTAGCTGTCGAGATTGCAACATAAACGCGCATACCGCTGCGCCATCGATTTCCTCGTGTCTTGATTGTAAGTACCTGTATACAAATGAACCTGTCATTTCGAAAAAGGCATAGTCATAATGAAAACTTTTCACAAAGAACAAAAATATTTTTCTTGTAAGAAAATGAGTAAAATGGCGCTAAAAAATGTCTCGTCTCGTGCCGTTTTCGACATGACGGGTTCAAGTTTTTGTTTGTTATTTGTTTTCATAATATGTGATCGAAAGTTATTTGTCAAGTTATGGCTAAGTTAGTCAGAACATTATATAAGCTCATGCCTACCGTAAAACGGAGTTAATGAAATTAAAAAAATATTAAAATTAAATTGGTTTACGCTCACAAAATTATCTCTAGACCAAGATGAGTATTCTTTTGAAACTCGTTACCTAATATGGTAAGATAACGGTTAAATACATAAACATATTAAAAACACCCAGACCCGAAATAAATTTAGAAAAACAGTTTTTCTCTTATTTGAGCCGATCGGGAATTGAACCCGGGACCTCAGAGGTGCGACGCCAGACCCGGCGTGCTAACTACTCGACCACAGAGGTCGTCATCAAATCCACTAAGTTAGTTTAGTATTTATTGGTAACATTGAAATGAGTATTACTTAGTAAATGCAAGTTTACGTATATAGAAGTCAACGTCGGACGTCTAAGAGCTGTTATCAATCAACACTTAATTCAAAAGTAACCTAACATTATCCTAAGTACTAATCATAAGTATATTATGTATCGGCGGCTTTGATATAACAGATGATATCTAATAATAGCAAGGTGATATTTGTATCTATTTTGTACAGGACAACTTCTACACACCTTTTCGAGCGAATAACGTTCAAGGATCTAACATTCACAATCTAACAGCGACGCTAGTATTGTTAAAATCTAACGTAGTCAGCTACCAAACATATTGTTACATAAGAGCATTGTATATATGTACAGCCAGCAGCTAAATTGTTGCAGCTCCTTTTCATCGCTTCCATAGAAAACACATCGGTAGCATCACATTATAAGTTGATTGTATAAACATCTGCCAATACTAAGAAGGCAGATCGCGAAAATGTATATTTTCACTTCGCAGAATTGAATCGTAAGTGGCTAAACGCTCCAGAGCGCGGCCTCTGCTGATAAGATAACCTTGCCTTTCAATTTACTTTGCTAAACGTGCGCGCGCGCTCGCCGGCGAAACCGTTGCCAACAGAACGCTTATCAATCACATTTTAATGAAACACTACACGACGGTTACCGATGTTGTAGTCACAATAAAAAAAACCAAAACTAAAATGTCTGAACTAAACAACAACAATAACAAACAACCATAAATCTCACAGAGAAAGTGATACGCTAGAGCAATAAGCTATGTAGTGAAGCCATTATTGTTGGAAGGTGTGGGCTGAACCTACCTCGTGCTCAAAGGGGTCGTCTGTGTGGGAAACTCGTTTCTGTTTATCTCCGCTGAACGACAGCCTCCTCTTGAACAACTTCATCTTTGAGCCGTGGTCGCCAGCGGCGCTGCGCAAATGTCACCCCGACACTAAGCGCGCCTACTCATTTTGCACTTAGCCACTATTTTTTGAAAGGGAATTTTAGATGTGGTACACGAGACTGTATATCTTTGGTGTGACAAAGGGATAAGTCATGTTACATGGTAATAGTGTCGCCTACTTGGACGCGGTTTTCGGGAAAACCGCGCGAAGTGGCAGCGCTCGCGTCGCGTGTAATGCTGCGTGTACACGATCACACGAGCCGCCGACCGCGCGCATGCCGTGGCGAGTAGCGGTGTGCGGTCCGATCGCGGGCGCGGCGCACACTGCCCGGTGCCGCGCGACCGCCTCGCGTCACCTCCGCACGGCAAACAGGTTACGCGCAAAGTGTCTATTCTTTACGCCGTACGGTCCATTATCGTGGACAAAAGGAACTGCGCCTTTTCTGATGGCAACCGTACGTCCGCCGGTGCGGTGCTCAACCCACCCCGATGTTTTTTTGTCATCAATCATAATCAACAGTCAGCGATGAGCTTTTTCGTTCACCTTGAGATTTGATGAATTGCAATTTTGGGGAACGCAATTTTCTAATAAAGAAGACATTAACTTGATGATAAATCTAAACTTTGCGAATGAAGAACACAAGGCGGATACTAAAAAACTCAATTAGGTATCTGTATCAACTTCCAGGAGATAAGGCAATTTAAAAACTAACAATATTATACGGGGAATGAATTATTTTGACTATGACCAGCTGACTTTATTATGACGATTATAGACGAATTATAATTTTGTTTAATATAAAGCAAAGAAAAGCATGCTTAGGTACTTATCATCATTTTAGACCAAATTTTATGTTTATAGATGCTCAACAATCATGAAATCCTTGAACGTGGAAGTCAAAAGGTGAAAAAATTGCCTTTCATCTCATCCCTAATGGGTTTATGAGGATTCACCGGGTGCCATTGCCGTTCGCAAAAGTAGAGCAACTACGTAACGTACTACGTAACATTTGTTTGTACAGATAACTTTGGCAAGGTTTCGAATAACACGGTGAAATCGATAGAGAATTTTTAGTACTTAGAAACTAGACAAGAAAAAACAAGAGAATTTAACTTTTGGACAAGGAACCATGTTTGATATTAATTACCCATTTTTTTTTCGAATTACTTTCTTACTTCAAGTTCAAAGCGACTTCAAGTCTTTACTGGATTTCAAGTCTTACCTCAAGGAGTTGGGGGGTAAAATCATTAACCATTAAACGTTTGGTCACTCACCCTTATATCATGTAAACTAAGCGTACAGTGCTAAGGGTCTGTTTCACAATATTTAGGAGATACTGTCTTGTCAGTTAAAACGATAGTTTTGTTTGAACTATCTGTCAAGTAAAGACTAATGGGAACTTAGGTAATTGGAGATCGTGCAACGGGCCCTAAGAAAATATTTCCAATTCATGAAACTGGCTAATTATGCAAAAGCTGATAAACAACCTTTTCTATGGTCTAAGTGGCTAAGCCACCAGTATTAGATCCAGAGGTCCCGGGATCGATTCCCAGCGGGGGATACTCTTTGTGTACCTGGTTTAGTTGGTGGTAGGGCTTGTAAAGTCCGCCTGGCTAGTTACCACCATCTTTTCTATAGTCTGGCGCCATAACAGCAATGTTAATAGCATTGTTGTGTTCCGGCAGTTTAGAGATAAGATAGTCAGTTCCTCAGTGTTTAAGGAGTCAGGGTGAACCATGCTACCACCTTCGGCCTTATCTACACTTACAATCAGATAAGATAAAGGCCTACCGCTTACCTGTACATACATAATACATATAATCACGACTTATCCCCGAAAGGTAGTCAGAGACTTGGCAATGAGAACCGCAAATACAATCCTATGCCATAGTCCTTCTTTCACCAAATAGCGACTGCACATGCGCTTAGCGTGACAGGTGGTGAGCCCATCGCCGGTCTATGCCGTTGGATGTATGTGCAGTTAGTCGCCTTTTACAACACTCAAGGGAAGAGAGGGGGTGGTAGTATTATTTCACCGTTACCCGTAGTGAATAAAAAAGCGACATAGAAGAAGTAAAAACTAATCTAACTGCACCAACGATGAACTCCACAGCGATCCATTACAAATTCAACAGAAATGTTTGTATTGTGTAACTCGTGTTGATCAGTGTGGGGCAAATAGAGCATCCGCCGCTGCCGTAAACAATGATCCCAAACGGGACGGGCTAATTGTCTAACTTCATCAACTATCGCAATCCCTTTCAAGTACATTAAGGACATTATCCGTGTCGCGTAGCGGTGAAAGGATACTACCACACCCTCTCTTCCCTTGGGTCTTGTAAAAGTTTTCCGGACGGCTAACGGACTAAAGACTGCACATACATCTAACAGCATAGAGTGGCGATGGGCTCACCACCTGCCACGCATAGCACATGTGCAGTCGCTATTTAGTGAAAAGTGGACTATGGTAGAGGACTGCTTTTGCTGTCCTCATTGCCTAGTCTCTGACTAACCCTTGGGGGATAATAGTCGTGATTATAAATGTAAGTATAAATACATTGCTTTGCTAGTTTGCTCATTTAAAACTAATTTTAAAATAATCGAACTCGCCGAAGCAATGTACTTAAACTTGAAAGGTATTGCGATAGATGTTGAAGTTAGACAATTAGCCCCCGCGACGGGCCAGCCGCTCCTGATAGATGTCAATTCCACGGAATGCCACTAGCTATAAACTCCCCGTTTAAATTCATTGAAAAGCAAACAGTTTATCGTTGCATCAAAAATAATATTGTTTTGACAAGCAACATTCGTTCACACATTACATTATAATGTAATATTATTATTTATGATAGGAAGTGACGGTAAGGCAAAAGGTGGAAGCTCCCCGGACTCGTCAGTTGCTGAACCATTGGATATCTTATCCCTAGCTGTCAGAACACAACAATGCTACTAACATTGTTGTTATAGCGACAGACTTAGATAAGATAAATAAATAGTAATAGGTAGTAGACATTCAGACTTGAAACAATCCCTATCACTATGTAAACTGAGCACAAATAATAATATGTACTCGCGGCCGGGAATCGAACCCAGTCCCTGGACTGGTCTAACATCGGAGGGTTTATCACAGACTACAAAGGCGGTTTAAATGCCATTTTTTTCCTATACTATTAATAAAAACATAACAACAAACTAGTGCAAGTGGAAAAGTTAATCAGAGAATTAAGATATTAATATTATGAGAATTGTATAGAAACAGGACTGATTTTGAACCTCCCGTTATAAGTACGCGAAGAGAAGATTAAATTCGCTCGAACGCCTGACAAAAGGGGAGAAATATAATACACGACGTTGTATTAAATACATTGTAGGGTTGTCTCACTTTTGTTGAAAAAAGGATAAAAAGCCAAAAGCAGGTTTTCTTGTAGCCTCACAACCGTGATACTTGGTATTATGTCTTGGGGGAATGCGATAGACGTAAAGTGTAGCCTGCGCTAGGTTTAGAGTGCTAGTGTTATCCATCATTCGATCGTGTTAATTAAAATGAGCATTAGTACGGCTTTGAAGCAGTTTAATAACTTCAGCTCTCTCTTTTATAATACTCTGTGTTATGCAGCATTCGATCGCTTTAACAAAAACTTGATTTTGTATGGCATAAATTAATTGCAATCCACCTAATTTGTCAGACCTGAAAACCTGCAATGTATCCGAAGAGGAATATGGTAAGAAATTGACTTGGAATGTAGACACTACAATTACTCCACCGGACGACGTAGTGTAGGCAGGCTTCCAACAAGGTGGACCGACGATCTGGTAAAAGGCGCGGGTAGCTGCTGGATGCGATGAGCACAAGACCGGACGTGGTGGAGATTCTTTTAGGAGGCTTTTATTCAGCAGTGGCGTCTTTCGGCTGATGACGATGATGATTAAATGCTGAGGAGAGTGAGTATAAACGAGTTCGAATCGTGAATACAACTCACTTGATTCTTCGAGTTTGGACTTCAGGGATATAGCCCATAACTGGTTAAATATGATGGTATCTTACTACTTGCCACAATAACAGATAGGTACCTACCAATGGCTTGGTCACACATCCAGGGCGGTTTATTAGTTTCGACGATCGTAAGTCGAACACAAAGCGCTGCGCCAGCGATAAAAGAGCTCCCCGAGCTAAATAAATTTTATGTTAAGTATTAACACGCTCCTTGCTTGCCACAGTTCCTTGGGGAACCATATTCCACATACCTTACGGACAAAGTGGTAGAACGTAATCCTCAAAATAAAATACTCGTGTGTTATGTGTGCCGCTTATCTATTCCTTTGTAATACCAAAAACTAATAACAATGGTATATTTGTAATCGTAATTAATTTTCTATTCCGGACGAATACCACTCATAAACGAATCCCAGAATACGTTAAATGTAATGCGATATAGTAAGTAATAAAAAGGCTTATTAATATGATTTTAAGTAGTGTTTATTTATACAGAATCACGTAATCACGTAAAATCCTATTTTCGCATTTTGTAGTAATTTTTCAGTCGCATTTATCGTTTTTTTTTTATCGAAATAGGATAATAAATTCATTATAAAATCTTTATTATTTATGAAGTAACAATTATTCTGGTATAAATTTTGCTCAATAATATTATTGTAACTTAAACCTATTTTCGAAGTTTGGGGGTCAAAGTTGCTCGCGTCCGTAGGTTTACCCTTGAGACCCTACACGTGATCCCTGGGTGGTGCTAAATGAGTGACACTGACAGTAGAGCCACGCTGCGTTGCAGCACGCATTGGGCCGGCTCGCCCGGCGTAATACCACCCTCTCACGAATATTCGGCGTGAAATAATGGCACTTGGTGCTGTTGTGTTTCGTCCGACCAGTGAGCGTACCGGAGGCCCCCCCCCCCCTCCCAATTCCTATTCCTTCCTTAAACCTATTCCACCCGTAAAGGTCGGCAACGCGTCTGCGATTCCTCTGGTTTTGCGGGTGTCCATGGGCGGCGGTGATTACTCTCCATCAGACCCGCCTGCTCGTTTGCCTCACTCTTTTATATAAAAAAAAGAAGTTTTTTGGGTTAGAATGAGATAAAAATATTTTTTTCTATATAAAATCAATGATATCTAAAAATTCCGAGGCTGCTACGAACTATACGACTACATAAGAGATATCATTCTAATTTTTTATTTCATTTGTTTAGAACAGTAGTTAAATCTAGGAGCTCAAAAAAGTGAAAAAAATGAAAATCTTTCTCTGCAATTTTGGTTTTAATTAAAAAGTTAAGCAACATTTACAAAAATCGAGCCGCTACAAACTATGCCAATAGCTATTCTTCAATAAGTCAAAATTGTTAATGTATTTTTGTTTCTGAGATCAAGAACGCCAAAATTGGCCATTTTACGCAAAAATCACGTCGAGATGTAATAGGGCTCTTAAGTTTGCTCGTAAGTAAAAATGCCGGAATGAAGGGAATTTGTTGAGATTTAGGATTGCATTACGATCATATTCCTTATAAGCAAATTAACCCCTGTGACTGTACCAAAAGTTATGTTTTGGTATTCGTTGGAAATAGATTAAGTACCTACTTCATTGAAATATTTAAAATTTGGTATTCGTTTGGAATAGAAAATTAATAACGATATTAAACAAATACCATTGGTATTAGTTTTTGGTATTACAAAGGAATAGATATAAACTACACTAATATTATAAAAAGGAAAAGTTTATAATAATATAATATAAGTTTGGATGTAGTAGTCAAATAACTGAAACTAACCATCATAATCACTGGATACCCTGCGACTTCGATCACGGGCTAGTATAATATAAAGTGCGAAAATCTTCATTTTATGTTATTCAATGATTATGATGAGTATTAATAAAAAATGTAAACACTTACGTTAAACACGATAACTTGTTTAAGTGTTACACTCGGTTATCTTTGGCGATGTTTACGCTGAGATAAGAGAGAAAAGTTACAATGTCATTATAGCTAATTACTATTACTATTGTGTGAAAATTGCCATGTTTATGGCTAGTCTGATTTTTGCAATTGATACCTACAGAAAAATGTTGTTTGGCTGGGACTCGTATTCGCAACTGCTGTCAATCCGGACCACGTGCCCTAAGACATCAATAGGTCATTGTGGTTGTATTCGACTTTACAGTCCATTTATTTTGATTGCCAACGTGAGGTTTATAATAAGACTCTTATTTAATAACTTACAACGACTGTGTTTATCGCCATTCAATACTAACATTTATACCAAATATCAGGAAAACTATTTTGATTGCCAACGTGAGGTTTATAATAAGACTCTTATTGAATAACTGACAACGACTGTGGTTATCGCTATTTAATACTAACATTTATACCAAATATCAGGAAAACTCTACCTCGGGCGTATGGTAGGAATTAGTCGTTGTAGGGATTAAGTATTGTAAGTCTTCTATATTTAATTTTATTACAATTTTGTATTTTCCTTTCATGATTTTTTTTTAGTTGTTTGGTTTTTGGTTTGTCTCTCATTTTAATGCATGTGGTTTAAAGATTGTTGCACTAGGTTATAAGAATGCTAGCTGTAAATATAAAATGTAATAGTGTAACAAACACTCGTGAATAAAAAAAAATATATAAATAAAAATCAATTATCACGGATGTTTGTTCTAGCATACTTCAGAACGGCTGCACCTATTTGGTAAATAATATTTTTTGTGTTAAAAAGATTTTTTTTTGGATATCTTCACGGGCTACACGCGGACGAAGTCGCAGACGGGCCACTAAATCATTACATATTATAAAGTAAAGTCGCCGTTTTCCTCAGTCTGTCGCACCGCACTATTCTCCTAAACCACGCAATGGATTCTTATGCGGTTTTCACTAAAAGACAGAGCGTTAACTGAGTAAGGTTTTTGTTAATACTTTGTAGATATTTTTTTTTATTGGCTGAACTATGACGGTCTTTCTAAGTTAGCGTGGACGAAGGCGCGGGCGAGCCGCTAGTATTGAATAAACAGAAAAACACATAGGTTAATTATTTATTACTTTTTCAGTTTCTTCATATTCTTTTTTTCTGCAAATACAAATAAAACCAGCCACCCCTCCGCCGTAACCCCTGACAAGGAGTACTGGCAAATCATGACATTCGCGAGACCTTCGCGAATATTTCATTGTGAGCAATAAACTGTAATTGATAGCTTGAGACGCGCGCCCGGGCGGGCGGCCCGTTTGTTTCACTTACGTACAAATAACGTGAACCGTTGGTACCGGCTCATTGACGTTTTCATATTAATTGATAGATATTCTTCGGTCGTGACTCTTGTTTCGTTCGTGTTGTTTATTACATATTAACAGAGATACTTGTTTATGTTTCAAAATGGGACAGTGAATTACCTTTATCTCATTGGCCGAGACGGGATGGAAAGGTTTTTTGTCTTAATTTGTCGCCATAACAATGTTAGTATTTTAAAAGTTATATAGCGAATTTGTTAGTAGTTGGTGATTCCATGCATACCGCGATTTTATCTTCATAGGGCTGAATAATGGAAGATCAGATGGATTTAAAACACGCCTTACAATATTGTAATTCTGAAAATTATTTTCATGTTAACGTTACATCCATAAAGAAAGGTCTCAATTCGTTTTCGTACAGTAAAGAGCACAGCATAACAAGTAGAAAAAAGGTTTTCGAATGAGTTATTTATTACCGTCAGATCCAACATTTGGATCTCGAAGTAATAAATTCACGGGCGGTTCATGAAAATATTAATTTGGTACTTCCATTGGATACCGTTTTTATCTGTTGGTATAAAATGTAAGGATAAGTAAAATAATAATATCTGTAAAGAAAAAAATATATTTTTAGTCGTTAACAGAAAGCGTTAATGTTGTGTGTGGCGGTAGTTGGATAAATAATGTAAAGGTGGATGATGACGAAACTATAGACAAACTATGAAGACGGACTATGCCTCGAAAACGGAAACGTAAAAGTTCAGTCACCACAACCCCTTAGTTAGTAGATGAAGGAAAAAAAGCCTTCTGAGTTTTATGACAGATCTTCTCAGTTCTTCTTCTTCTTCCAAAATCTGAACTGGTGGTAGATTCAGTTGTTAAGATTTAATAAAATTTTTGTTATCTGTTATTTCATTAATTTTGACGTTATTATGTACCTACCTGTAAAGGTTTATACTTATTGCATAAACTATTTGAAAATAACGAAGATGACCATTTGACTTTGACCTAAAACTTGATCGAAATGTCAGGTCATCATATAACGGTAAATCCCGAAAAAAAATTTATTGATCATAACATAATATTTTAAAGTTAGTTTTGTTAATAAATACTGATAGAGAGAGACAGCGTCACGTCATTTTAAACCCAGGCGTAACTTTATTTCAAATGGGGCTATATACTAACAGAGCTTCTTTTCTCTCTTCATTTTTAATAAGGGTTTGTAGTTTTATAGAGGTAAACGTGAGTTTATCATGTCACCCTCGAAGAAGAAAAGAGTTGATCTGGAATATCAAATACACACAGGTACGCTGGTGCCTTTTTAAATGGCTATTAGTGTTTGAACAAATATTAACAGGAAATGGAATGTGGAGTCGGAATGTGGCGAGTGCGGCCAGTGTTTGCATTGTGGTTAACACTTTCTAAATCCTGCGCCGGGCTGGCTCAAGGGTCCGCAGGAAAGCTTTATAACTCCCAACGTATAACCTGAAGTATGTGGTAAATGTATTTTTAACCTTTAACCTTTCCTAATTCTGTTGTAAATTTGGATGCATCTAATCGTCTTTTACGACAGTCAAGGAAAGAGATGAGTTGGTAAATTATTTTTAATAAGTTGCCAGCATACAGCTCTAAAAAAATTTTTTTTCTTTGAATATATATTTTTACATTTTCTTTACTATGGAGAACGTAGACGACATTTAACACGTAGAGTGCTACACACAACAAACAATATAAATTTAATTATTTGTCGGTCACTGGTGACCACCATGGCCCTTAAAGTGTTAAAAGCACAATCTGCGGACAGTTTCAGGTGTCAGTCAACAAATCACAGCCGCTATATATTATAGCCGGCGACCAATCTAGCTAGCGCAATAAATCTAAGGAATGTCAAACGTACCGCGAGAAAACGATTTTGTACAACGTCTATGTTCCAGTCGATAAATTAACGTGGAGATATGCATCAAAGTCTATTCACTTTTACCAGTTATACTGGCTAAAGGGATCAGGTTATAACACTATGAAGAGATTAGCAAGCGTATCCATATGTCAGGAAAGAAGTAAGAGGGGATTTGTCATTGCTGCCCATCCCTCTGCTGGAAACAGGTTGAAAGCATAATATTTCAACCACCACCGCTGGGGTCTAGTGGCCACCAATTTATCTAAGACCCAGAGGTCCCGAGTTCGATTCCCAGCTGGGAGTACATTTTTGTGTACTCGATTTGGGTGGCAGTGGGACTTGTTAAGTCCGCCTGGCTAGCTACCACTATCTTATCTAAAGTCTGGCGCTTAAACAACAATGTTAATAGCATGTTTTATTCTGACAGTTAAGAGATATGATATATAACAGCCAGTTCTTTAGGGTTTTCTAATACAAAAGACGCGGTTCAATAAAAATCTTTCATTCCTACACTGCAGAATATTGAAACTTATAACTCACGTACCCACCATGATACATAACAAGAAATAAAATGGGCAATTTGTCGAAAATTCAACATGGACCAACGAGTAGCGCACTGCACTAAACGGGTCGAAATTCCAGCAAATGGTGTGAAAATGAAGTCGGTAGAGCCGTGATCCACGCTCTGACCCGTCGCCGCTTTCTTGTTCACGACCCGTAATCGTAATGGGAGGTAATATCAGCAATTTTCAGCCCCAAAGAGGCTTTTATAACAGCCATATCTCGCGCCGAACCATCAGGCACTCCCAGCAAGCGGAGTTAATGACCAAACTCTTTGAAAGCGCCTACCGAAAATTGTTATTGTA
This sequence comes from Scoparia ambigualis, assembly GCA_963921215.1. Classification (NCBI taxonomy): domain Eukaryota; kingdom Metazoa; phylum Arthropoda; class Insecta; order Lepidoptera; family Crambidae; genus Scoparia; species Scoparia ambigualis. The sequence goes on from OY992505.1 coordinate 18,930,264, forward strand.
AATACATTTATGCTGCAAATTTTCACCAATTATCGGTTAAACTGTACACGGGTGCATATAAGTTTCATTAAGCTTTTATAAGTAACGATCTTTTAAGTTAAAAGTGTCGATAAAATTTCATTAGGGCCCATTTTGCATCACCAAAATACTTTGCACGATATATGGCATTGACGTTGGATTTGTCTGTCACATTATTAAATGTCAAGCAATCAAGAAAGAAAAAAAATGATTGCATACAAAATAATTGATCGAAACGGAAGTAGCCTAATAAATATGATAGAAATATTCTAGGTCGATTGGGTGTTGGGTGCGTGGGTGTGTGTTAATTGGAATGTAATAGTTATTTTTAATATTAATTAAGCTAACTAGAAAGCAACTTTATTGTAAGTGTATAATGTTTAATGAATTTATTGAAAAATTTATACAAAATCTTAATAAAGTCTTATATAAAACTGACGACTGCCTTTGCGGTACAATTGTGTACTAGCAAGCATTATTCTAGCTACGCGTGGCTACGTGGTTTCTACGGAAACACAGCATGCATCCAACCCAGCGGGATGCGATACTGCTTGCTATAAAGTTGGGAAAAAGTGCTTATTTTATTTTAACGTATAAGCATTGTACGATTTTCAAAAAGCATGCTTTTAAAAATGATTTTTGCTTTTTTGCTTTTTACTTACAAAAAGCTGGCTATACGTTGTGTTTAAACGAAAAACGTAAAGTTGTCTGTCTGCTTTTCGTTTTTCGTTTAAACACAACGTTGCCAGCTTTTTGTAAGTAAAAAGCTAAAAAGCAAACAGCACTTATGTTTTGAACTTTTTATATTTTTCTTTCATTATTACATTCGGCAGTTTATCATCGTGGATTTCCTAAAAAAATCTGAAATACGGGAAGTATTGATGTAGTTTTATAGAGACCTCATAGATGGCGGGACGTACACTTTTATAAGTGAAAAGCATAATAAGTGTAAACCTAAAAGCACGCTTATTACTTTTGTCTAAAAGTATACTTTTTTAAGTGCTTTTGCTTTTAACGCCCACCTCTACTGCTTGCATGCTTGATACACGGACGAGTCAAAAAAGAAGGACTCCGCGTCACGTTCTTAAAAAGTGACGCTTATAAAGTAAACCAGATTATTGTATACAGCACATCCTTACACAAAGATAAGCCGATCGGCCGTCATTGTGATGTCAACCGTCTCTGTGATAGCATACACACCAGCATAGGTTGCTTCACTTGTTAGCGCGGAGCTTTTTGTTACTCGTAAGTGGCTTTATACTGTTCTGTGCTTGATCCGCAGCGAGATAAGCTTGACTGTGACCTGTTACACGTGAGTAGACTTTAGGGAAAATAACACTAAGCTAAAGGATCAGCAGAAGTCCAAGATTTCTTGTTTGGACCATTATATTGTAACTACATAAGGTAACCTATAAGGATTGAGCAGAACAAATGTAGGAGTACTTACAGAGCTCTGCAAATGCGCAAGTAACTTTTCGGCGTTGGCTGGGTCTGCAAGCTCCACCGCCCCGGATACCTGTAACAACGAGTTAATACATTATATTAATTAAACTGCAATAATGTTCAGTAATAAACTAATAAGATAGTTCTTACATTTATTTACTTCAGTTAACACTTATTAAACAATTCTTGATTATTCTATAATAAAAACAATAAAAAAATTAAGAGCTTAATACTATTATTAAATAAATTTATTATTATTTAAATAATAATATTATGTCAGTCTTAATTTAATTTAAATGATATTATGTATGTACTAACATAGCTCGTTACTAACCCGTTACTAACTCGTTACTAACTCGTTATTATTATTATTAATACACAGACCACTACCTACAAGTCTTAAAGAAGAAAAGTTTCTTCTTTAAGACTTGTAGGATAGAACCATGGTTCTATCTTTATTACTCAAGAGCTGTACAGCAATACTTAAGCGATAATACGGTGGATGACTAGACTAGTTTGCAATAAACAAAGCATTATAAAAGAATACGAGGCAATATAATATTTATTAGCAATAGTTTTCCAATTCTCATATAATGTGCTGTATGAATGACATTATTGTCTTTGCCATAATTCCGCACAGCAATGGAATGAACACGGAGTTCATAAAATCGGGTGAAAGTGATAAATAGTAGCGATACGCTTGTAAGGAGCGTTATCGCTTACGGCTGGCCAGAGTGTACAGTCGTACTGAGAAAATAATGGTAAGTAAGTACACACGGCGTCAGATCAACCTACCCTAAACTGTGAAATTGATCCTTAGAAAAAAACAATAAAGTTCAAGATTGGTTGTAGAAATTTGACAGTTTTGAGTAGGTTGATCTGACGCCGTGTGTACATACAAAACGTTCCTTTTCGAGAACGCGTTAGAATGAACGTTTGGAGACTTGTTGACATAAACTAAAGTTTTTAGAACTGAAATGTGACTATGTTAAACAGTAATTTTATATATGTGCCGTCAACATATTATTATCAACAAAAAAAGATCACGATCGAAGAACAAAAATAAAAACCAAAGACGACTGCCTGCGGCTTCGCACGCGAAACTTTTCAAGTATAAAATTAGCTCATGGCACTCTCTGATACTCGTATTACAACTATTTCTCTTTATAAAAAATCACGATCATCTGTTGCTCCCTTTCGACAGAAACAAATAACTCTTAGGCATTTATAAGAAATAACAAGTACGCTGTAATTGTTATAAAAGTATCTCATCATCACACATTTAAAAAAAAATTGCAGCTAGTTAATTGCGGTCCTTCGATAGCAGGCTGTAAATTCAGCATTTTCTGGCCGCGACTGTACAGCTCGAATTCGAACAGCCGAAGGGCACCAATTTGCTGTTATTGTGTACCGATATCTCCCCGCATTTGTCACGAGACAATACTGACAATACTATGCCATCGTAAAAGTTTACAAGCTATGGCTGTCTTTTTTATATTATTGTTGTTAATGAGATAACTTTTTACAACATCCATAGTTATTTAGTTGAAGCTGAATGAAATAAAAAACCGGTACGCTACATAGTTTACACTCTAGGGTACTGCAACATTCAAAAATAGCAACTTTTAAATGTTGCCGATAATGTTATAAATTTTAAATGATAAAATATAAAATTTTTGTGAAAACAAGATTTTCTTCTACTGAATCAGATACTGAACTCTATAGCTTTCAAGTCCTTTCTTTTTTTTGTCTTTTTCTATTTTTTCTTTAGTCGCGTAGCGGTGAAAGAATACTACCACCCTCTCTCTTCCGTTGGGTGTCGTAAAAGGCGACTAACGGACTAAATACTGCACATACTTCCAACAGCATAAAACGCCGATGGACTCACTCACCACCTGTCACGCTAGCACATGTGCAGTCGCTATTTTGGTGAAAAGTGGCCTAAGGCGAAGGACTTCTTTTGCTGTCCTCCTTGCCTAGTCTCTGGCTAACCTTTCGGGGATAATAGTCGAGATTATAAGTATGTTTATTTCTTTTTCATTCTTACACAAATAATATATTTACTTAATGATCATTATTTAATCGCACACTGTATACTTATCAATTCGATTGGTCCAGCAAGTTGGGTAATGGTATGTAGGTACGAGGAGCTCGATGGCGCAGTGGCTAGCGCGTTCGGCTTGCGATCTTGCCCGCTAAGCAACTTTCGCAATGCCGGGTCGCCTGATGGGTGACCAAGTAACAACATCTCGAGCTTCTTTCGTGCTTCGGAAGGCACGTTAAGCCGTTGGCCTTGGTTGTTGTCGTAAGATGGCAGTCGTTAAAACCCACCAACCCGCATTGGGCCAGCGTGGTGGCGTTATGGCCCAATATAACCACGTGTTATTGTTCACGTGGAAGGCCTGTGCCCAGTAGTGGGATGTTTATAGGCTGAGGATGATGATGATGATGTATGATGAGCCATACGTGAAAATATTGTAAAAAATATAATTATACGTTGCAACATTTAATTACATACATTTAAGCTTGTCACTCTTGCCGTATTTAAGGTTATTTGAACCACAATTTCTCGCATAAAACTAAGAGCATCAGCTACGACGCCATAACGCTTCAAATTCAATAATTAAAGATATTCCTGCACTCTCTGCCCGGCAGTTTATTATTAATTTGTAACAGCAGGAGCCTTTAATGCCAGTAAATTTCTCCAGGCGAATTGGGAATAAATTATAGTCGTCTCAAGTGGCTGAGACGTGAGGACTATTATGAAAACAGAAGTATCGAATGCTGTAGCTGAACGCGGTGCGAGTTGCGCGTAATGTTGCAAGTAAGCTATACACATAGCCGGCTAAGAATATATAAAGCTTACGTTTTATGAATAAATAAAATAACACTAAAACACGACAAAACACAAGGTTATGTAAAAGTAAGCTTATTTATATGTTTAAGGGCTGATTTTTCCATCCTCGAATAAAACTTATCCGTCTGATAAAGTATTACGCGACCAACCTAAAATGTAACCTGCAAAGAAATAAAGGATTTGACATTATATTACATTTGAAAATGGTCGTGTAATACTTTAACACACAAATAAGTTTTATCTGACAATTGAAAAATCGGCCCTAAGAGTTTTCTTCTGCCATCTTTTGTTACGGTATTGAAAAAAAGTCTGCGAAGCTAATTTTATGTGACTAATTAAAACTTATATGCGTATTAACTTACTTTCTCTGTGACTAATATACAGGGTGGAAAAAAAGACCGTGGTTGGAGGAAAAGTACCCTTAATATCGATGATGGCAAATTTTTACGAAAAGGAAACATTCCTTTATTTTCAAAAATAATTAAAACAGCATTTAAAGATTTTTGAAAAATCAACGGAGAAATAATGAGTTCCGAAAAGTCATCTTAAAAATCCGAAATAGTCATTCATAAGGATCAATTTGTTTAAACAACAAAGTATCTTAAATATGAGAAATACCAAAAATACGTCTGTGCATACGGGAAAATGGGTCTCATTTTGAGCAATTCATAAGTTAAGTGAACTATTTTCTTTAGAAAGTAGTTCACTTAGCTTTATAATAAAAACATTATTTTCTTGATCTTTCTTTAATTCAAGATACTATGTTTTTTAAAAGAAATTGATCCTCAGGAATTACCCTTTTGGTTGGTATCATAAAATACAGGATGTTTTTTTTCACATTTCACCGGTTCGAATTCCAGCTCAAGCAGGTGACTTTTAAAAATCTTTTAAAGCAGTTTTAATTTATTTTGAAAATAAAGAAATGTTTGCTTTTAGTAAAATTTGCTATCATTAATATTAAGGGTACTTTTCCTCCAACCACGGTCTTATTTTTTCACCCCGTATACACACTTTAAGACTTTAAGCGCCATGGCGGTCACTGGTGACCGACAAACAATTCAATTTAAATTGTGTCTGGTTTTTTGGCAGTCAACGTGTAAACTATCAAAATTAGTAAATTATGTTGTACAGAGATAGGTAGGTACACGTATGTATACACTTAGATCCTACTAATATTATAAACGCGAAAGTTTGTAAGTGTGTATGGACGACCTCCTTGGTCGAGTGGTTTGTACACCGGTTTTCATGGTGTCGCCATCTCTGAGGTCCCGGGTTCGATCCCCGGTCGGGTCAATTTAGAGAAAAACTGTTTTTCTAAATTGATTTCGGGTCTGGGTGTTTTTTCTATGTTTATGTATATTTATCCGTTATCTTACCATATAAACGAGTTTCACAAGAATACTCATCTTGGTCTAGATAGTTGGTGTGAGCGTAAACAAAATTTATTTTATTTATTTATATTTGTTACTCTTTCGCGTAAAAACTACTGAATGAATTTGGATAAAATTCGACATTCAGATAGTTTATAACCTGGATTAACACATAGGATACTTTTTATCCCGATATTCCCACGGGAACGTATGGATAGATGTTTGTTACTCTTTCACGTAAAAACTACTGAATAGATTTGGATGAAATTCGGCATACAGATAGTTTATAACCTGAGTTAACTCATAGGATACTTTTTATCTCGATATTCTCACGGGAACGGAAACCACGCGGGTGAAACCGCGAGCGGCCGCTTGTACATAATATTATAATAAACAATTAAAAAATACTTAACGAATTATTTGTTTACATAACGTTACTGATTGCCGATTAAGTTGGACAGGTAATGCGTTATATGTAGTACCGAAGCATATATTTAATGACGGAACACCCTCTTTGCGGAGCCCCATCAATCAGGGCTGTTGCCTTATGTCTTGATTGATTGAATTGATACGCCAATTTGTAAGCCTCTCATTTAAAACGATTAAGTATTTTATTTAGGTTGCATGTGTTACTGGTAACTTTAGTTCTCTTTTCGTATGAGAAAAAGAGCATTCAACTTATAAACGTCAACCACTGGGCTCAGGGGCAGGTGCTGTCACTTTTTATAGCAGTATTACTTTAATTATAATATAGATAGATAGATAAAAACTTTATTTACTGCTAAAAGACACACACATGTAGGTACACAAAATCACAATAACAAAACATGATAAGGACAAAAAAAAAGAAAATAATATTTGTGTGTGTGCCGCAGCAGCAAAAGGGGCAGCTCAGCGTCATATTCGATCGCCTTGCGAGCGAATCGCTGGTTTTCAGCTACAACCGTGAGTAATATGCAATTTTTTTTTAATAAAATTAAAGTTATACTTCTCTAAGAGATGACGATAAGACCCAAGGCCTTCCCATTTTGATAATAGCATTGAAGCGATTAAAGCGTCTGCACAGTCGAACGGATGTAAGCACGACTGATTCTGCGTTTCTCTAACGCTGTACCAGTGGTCCTCGCGCCTGGACCCCACTTCTTGAGATCAGGTGCAGTGGAAAGTAGTGGAGACATTGCCGTGCTTATAATAAAATAAAAAATGTTTGCTCAGATTAAAAGTGCGAAAAAGCGTAGTACAATCCCCTTACACCTCCGTTAGATTATTGTCGTGAGCCCATACGTAACGTCAGTATATTAGTATTCCGGATGGATTAACAGGAATGTTAAAACGAGTGTAATAACTAGTGTCAAACCTACCAAAAAATGACAAAAATTCGTGAATTTGTAGTATAGTAGGGCTATCAATAACGTGTAGGAAAATTTGACAGTTTTGGATAGGTTGACCTGCTGGCGTGTGTACCTACATTGTTTTGTATGCAATTTGTATGAAGCATCGTCCTAATACAACGCGAATGAGCGATCATCGCGCGATTAAACGATGCGACCATCGCGTGATTGCGCGATAGCAAAAACTAGGTGTCCTAGAACGCGAATACGCGATCACGATTTATGACCGCTCGACACACAAACTGCCCCTCTCCCTGATCCCTATCGACGCGACGCGATCATCACACAAACTTCAGTTAGTTAGGACACCTATAATTATTCATCATTAAAGATTTGATCGCGCGTTTGCACGAACTAAGTTCGCGCGAATAGATTTTTAAACATTTTAGTCGCGCGAATGCATCGCGCGATCGCCTATTAGGACTCCTATTCTGATTAATATTTTTGATCGTCGACTCGTAGGTACGTTGGTCGCATCGCTTACTCGCGCGATGATCGCGCATTCGCGCTGTATTCGCACTATGCCTGAGACAGCAAGACGCCCGCGCCATATCCGCGTCAGTCATGTCTGTGGGGCCTTATGCATATTTCGCAGTAAAAAAAGGCCCTAACCCGGGCCAGAAGGACGTTATGTATATTCCTACCATATTTTGAATTTTATACAATTGAGATAAGGTTGGTTTTCGACCTTTCGATGAAAAATTTGAACATGCTGTGCCCGTTAAAGGGTTTAACGACAGTCATTTTACGGCAACAGCCGTTCATTGTTTCTGTTTTTGTAATATTCTCCCTCTAATGTGTGGCGCAGTAAGTATGCCTTAGAGCTTACGAAACTCGCCTCGGTCACTTTGTGCAATAACCACAATGTTTTCCTCGCTAGTATGAGTAAAATTCGAAATTTCTGTACATGCTTAGACTTATAGGACCTAAGCAAAGCGTTGGCTAAGCCTTAAATATGCGTAAGTATACAAAATCCTTCAAAACATTAAAATTTATCCAGTTCAAGGCAAGGCTCCGCGGTTCAATAAAATGATAAAGGTATACGTACTTCCCAAGGGGTCACCACCTGTCACGCTGAGCACATGTGCAGTTGTAACTTAGTGAAAGGTGGACTATGGCAGTGACTGCTTTTGTGGGCCCCATTGCCTAGTCTCTGACTAACCCTTTATAAGGAAATTAATCATTTTTCAAATAGCTAGAAATTCCGTCACAATTCATGTACCTATCCAGCTACGAATAATCGCCTAATACGAGTAAGTATATAAGTATGAGTGCGTGTAACTGTAATCAATACATTACGTGTGCAATAAATACGATAATATGTAACATTTTTTTATTTAATAATAATTTATTTTTTGCTAGCGTATGTTGCCAGTATTCTTGGGACCAATCTGTAGTTTTCTTTTGTTTTATGTTGAAGTAACAGTGGTTCTGTCCTTTTTCGTCAATAAATTTAATTACATTTAATAATAATTTTAGTGAGATATTTATTGGAACAAAATTTGGAGTTATTCGCTCAACATCCACCTGCACAAATTAATTGCACTGACACCGTGTATAGGTACGCAAGCAAAACCAATACTTAGCTTACACAGGAACGGGCTTGAATAATTCATAATAATTTCTGTAATTGTTTTCCGTGAAAGTAAGTTCGATGTTCAAGACTCACCGTTAATAATGTAATGACTTAACGTCGCGGAGAAATTACAGCCACACGTAACATTTCATAAGTTGGCCCTACTGACCAACGGGCTAATTGCAGGGCTACCAAACTGACAACACAATCACACACGTTGCTGGAATACAGATACTATAACTGTGAGGTTCCGTATGAACGTGGACACCCTGGCTGTCTGATGTTTAATGTTGCCAATTATGAAATCCTCCTCGCTTTTACGGTAATTATTAAGTACGTATACAAACAACAATCGAAAAAAACCGGCTCCTTTTCTTAAATTTGGTCAAACGTTGTATTTTTATTGTTTGCGTAATTATGATTTTTTACATTATTGGTACCTACAGGTTGACCTCAGAAGTAAGTAGCTAACACTTTAGTAAGATGTCATACAGGTTGACCTCAGAAGTAAGTAGCTAACACTTTAGTAAGATGTCATACCACCTACTGCGTTTATTGACGACCTCCGTGGTCAAGTGGCTAGCACGCCGGTTCTGGCGTAGTTACGCCAGTACCGTAGCGTAGCGCCTTTTCTAAGGTCGTGGGTTCAATTTCCGGTTGAGTCAATTTAAAAAAAATATTTTTTTAAATTGATTTCTGGTCTGGGAGTTTTGTGTGTATAATAAGTATTTAATTGATAATAACAAAGTGTCAAAAGGAACTCAACTTGGTCTAGATAATTGGTGTTAAATCAGAAAAGTAATGGGAGAAAATGTTTACTAGAACAAAATTAACCAGTCTCAGGAAGCTCGAATGGGATTCGAACCCATGACCTTTGGATTGCCGGTCCACTGCTCTAACCGCTAAGCTACCGAGACCCCAGAAGACTCGCTGAATTTTTTCTAGTAGTTGATGATTTACGCTGCATGCCAGCGGTATTACGTCACTGCGAAGGTTTACCCTACCCTGACGAAAACTACAAAAACTCGGAGAATTTACATGGGGTTCAATAGTAAGGTATGGTAGTTCCCTATCACCAGACATGGGCTTGACACCTTACAAGAAACACCCTGTATAGATATACCTATAATATTTTAATGTTTTTAATGATGGTCTTTTTTCCTGCTAAGGAACGATTTAAATTTTTCCCTCGTGGATGAATTTTGCTCCGAGTGTACGCAGACTGAACCGAAAACTTATAAACTTTTTCCTCTGAGGAAAAGGGGATGAACCTATTCTGCCTCAATATTCATTTCAGTCAGAGGTATTATGTTAATTTGATTTTTGTAAAGAGGAAAAGTAAGATTCGTTTACTGAAGCTGGTAGCAGGTTATCTTAAAGTACCTTCGGAGATCTACGCCAAAAGGCTTAGAGTTGGCAACGCTGCTTGTAATTTCTAATAATGTTAATACTTAAACGCAATTAGTGTCAACATACTATTTACCAAGAACTAGCTCAGAGTCGAGCCAAGTATCATATTCGTGCAACTTAACGAGGGAGGTAATACAATCAGAGACATCCATGTTTGCTTCGTACTCTGCAATTCTACACGCTCATAATAGGAACTAATATTTAAAGATAAGTGTTATTACCGTGTGTGTTTCCTAAGTGCTATTCCATTCTCAAAATATAATTTTCATATTTTATAATTTCCTATTATCTTAGCAAATTTTTATCTATCAGAAGATTAATTATTCCTTTACGTTTTAGAAGACCTCAGTTGATAATAATAAATAACATACATTTCATACCTACTACTATCATCAAAATTACCATTATTAATGAGAGGGCCAAAATAAAACTCAAAATGTTTAAAACACAAAAACAATAATTTGGAATCATAAACAAATCATCCGTTCCCGAAACTTTTTTGACAGAATGTACCCTGAATAGGTGATACGAAGTTCACCGGGTCATCTAGTATACTATAAATATGGCATGTACAGGGTGAAGCCTATGCAGCGGTAGGTTAAGAAAGTCTGAAAATGATGATAAATATCAAAAAATCTTCGTTTCAATGACTTTTATCCTTTATATTTAGCTTAACCGTGTCGCAGTGAAAGAATTCTACCACCCCCTCTCTTTGTTAGGTGTCGTAAAAGGCGACTAACGGACTATAGACTACAAAACATCCAATTGTACAGAGCGGCGATGGGCTCACCACCTGTCACGCTGAGCACATATGCAATCGCTATTTGGTTAAAAGTGGACTATGGTAGAGGGTGGCCTTTGCTGTCCTCATTGTCTAAGCCTCTGACTAACCCTTCGGGGATAAATCGTCATGATTATTTCTATGTACGAAACAATAACATTGAAAAACCGTCACTTCTTCCACTACATGTCTTTCCGGACATCAACTTATCGCGAGTTGTCCCAATTAACAAAAACACGACCTTTGAACGGGGAAGCGCAAGAATGCACTTAAAATATCTGATAAAACGTTTCACATCAACCTATATAGCTATCGACTATTGATATCCTAGTGGGTAATTTAAACCATTAAATCGCAATTAAATTTATTTATTGTCTCGGTTAGTTCAGTAGCAAAGCGCTCATCTTGATCTTCAGAAGTCCTGGGTCCATTTTTCAGGTCGGGCATAGTGTGTTTCTGTATTTTGATGTAAGTATAGCCAGGCTTTTGATCACTAACGCGCGTTTGGCAAGCGTATATAGTGGGTGATTATAACGACCTTACTTATGTTACTTCAGTAATGTTAAATTTAAGTCACGTTTATAAGTATGGTGGTATAAGTCAACAAGCATCAATATATTTATTTAGATGCAATAAGACAAAGTGACGACTTTTATTAGAGTCTAAAAAACTGACAGACAAGTATCACCCATCCTGGGACGCCATTAAGAAAGCTGCTTATCTTTCACGATCATAATCTTAGCGCCTTAGACGCTGTATCAAAAACCTTTCAGTCATCGGTATCTAATCTAACAATAAACAGCATATTAAAAAATACCTTTAACCCGAAATGAGGGGGTAATCAAGTAAAGCCACCTGTTCTGTAATTATACTGCCGTGCCGAGTCCTTGGAATCGCGAAATCATTTCTGCATGCGGCACGGCCACAAAATACCTAGGTAATTCATAGCATAGCATGCATGTACTAATGAAATGGAAAATACGGGGAAATTATAGATTTTTTTATTTTCCAATGGAGAAAACACTTGTTTTTTTATTTAATTTAATAAAAGCACTCATCAGCAGTAAACTTCAAATAGGTATCTGAGTAAATGTCTTAATTATACATATATCCCTCTGTAGTGGTCAGTGCTGGTTCAATTCAACTAGTTTCTATTTATTTTCATTTCATTTCAATTCTTAACCCTTAATTTGGCAGCACAACATTGACTGGTATTTCTCGGTAAAATCTATATAGACCTAATTGTTATGGTAGCCAGATGTTAAAAAAAATAATGAAAAAAAGTTTTTTTCATTACTTTCATGAAAAACGTTTGTTGCTTTTTTACAACATGGCCAAACACTGAGAAATGGACAACCTTTTAACAACGTTTCTTTTTTACAACATTGCCAAATTGGGGTATGGATATAAAACCTTGAGGTATAATAAAGTAATTTATTTTTCACATGAAAATCGTAAAAACAATTTCGAGCTTTCGTCAAACACAAACATTACATTTGATAATCAAAATCTCCACCCTTGCATAGCCGACAACGCCCCTTTTCTCCAACATTTGGTAGATGACTCATGCCATCGTACTTTACGTCATCAATAGGCCGAGCCACGATGGGTTTCTTGATTTTTTCTTCAGTTACTGATGTTTGGCACTTTAGCACATCGGTTTCATCAGATCGTGCGTTTGCAATGGGAATTAAAGCTAATATGCGATTCGACCTATGAACAAAATTAAAAAAAAATGCAACCAAAAACTAAACTCAAGCTAAAAAAAAAGGGTTACACTATCAACATTTTTTATTTTGTTCCATACACCGTAAAATGATGGTATCTTACGGTCAAGTGCAGGCAAGGCTATACATTTGTCATTCAATTTTGAACCTAATTACAGTACAGTAGTAACAAAGTTCAATGTGCGTAAACCACACACAAAATAACTACTTTTTTGGATCGTTGGCGATGTTGCTTTATGGAATCAAAGCAAAACTAGGGCAGTTCTTTGGATATTTGGCACGGATGCTTTTTAGCAACATTGAGGTTAGAAAGCATGTTACGTTTTAGTTACAATATTTCTTCGCGTAATATTATCTGATTTGATTAGTTTGCTATAATATAAATAATATTTAGACAAATCACAAACAATTTAACTGCACAAAATAGTGGAAATTCATAAAACTTACGGATCGGTTGTTTCTTTTCCGCTGCATCGTGTTTGATTGACAGAATAGGGATGTGTAATGACACAAAACTCAATCGTTAACCGATTTTGTAGTAATGTGTTGAACCTAACTTTATAACCAAATCGAATGATTTCAAAAATAATAATAATTTGCCGATGTAGAAATGTTTAAAGTAATTGTTGCTAAAAGTTATCAAAACCAAATTAAGGGTTAAAGACGGACATGTTAAATGTTTGACCGCTATTATATTTGTGGTGGGGCTTATATTAAGTCGACCTGTCTAGCTACGACCAGCTTACTTGAATGAATAACAACATGTTATAACAATACCTTGACAGTTCCGACAGCTAGGCATCCATTTAAAACAAAAATATCTTTATTATTTACTAAAGGTAAGAAGTGGGCCTCTTCAGTTAATAAAAAGGACCCTATATTTGAGAGCTCTCTTTGCAATAGGTACAATTTTGTAAAGTAAATCCATAGCATATAATAACATGAGCAATCAGAAAAAGGTCAGAACCAATATCCTCTTACCAGCTTTTATTTAAATATATACTAATTTATAGGCATTATTATCGTGTATTGTGCAACGAATTGAGGTTATATCCGTCACACGCCGTCTTTCCGCCCATTTGGTTGACACCCGCCCCAATTAACGGACGCGACCTCGGGAGGGGGGAGGGCCTAAAGTGCACTTTGGAATGATCTACGAACTTTGAAGGTGAAACTTGTTTCGCTCCCTCTAAATTGGCACCTATCGGCGAACGAAACTCACTATTACAGTACAGATACAATACAATTTTATTTTACTTTACATAAGTAAAGTTAAGTAAATAATTAACATACGACCACTGATTGGTAAAGTACTTCATTATTGAAATCAAGTAATCGCTACTTTTCCTGAGTATTGATATAAGCAACACGATTGCTTCCTCTCTCCTTGATTTTTTTTTATTATTATTTATTTAGTAACAGAAACATAATTAAACATTTATTATTTACAGAGAAGTACTACTTAAACCTCGAATTTTTATTTATTATCTTTTATTAGTTTGACATTTTTGATTGTAGTTTTTGATTCTTTGAATGGAATTTAACATAACATATGTATGAGTTGGTTATTTACCTAGACTAAACTACGCAATCGCCTTGTCAGTATACTGACATATTTGGATTGTCCCACCCTACATAGCTAAAGCTAGGTCCGGTACCAGGTATTCAGAATATTCAAGGGAATACAAGCAGAACTCCGCTTCAAAGGGTTTTCACTTGAAACCCAATTTCGGTGCCTATTAAAGCCACTTTAAACTGCTCTACATACCCTTTCATTGCCCGTAATTTAATGAACTTGCTCTAAACGTAAATAACAATGATACCACCACAATAATGGCTTTCTAGATATAGGTCCCTTAACTCAATTAGCAGTAAACAAACCAACCAATTTAATGGACAGAACAATGAATGCTCGTATATTATATTGTCTGTTTTCTGATTAGGTACACTTCATTCACAGCTCGAGTATTTCAATCAAACTGCTTGGTCGGTAGGCAGCCATTTAAAACGGACATTTAAATGTTTGTTTGTAATGGTCTTTGAATATTTTAGAATCAATAATATAGAATAAAATGTTTACTAGAAAAAAACTTCTTTCGACTGTGAGGGTAGACTTCACAGTGACGTAATACTTCTGGCTTGCAACGTAAATCAAACTACTAGGAAAAATACAACGAGTCTTCTGGGGTCTCGGTAGCTCAGCGGTTAGAGCAGTGGACCGGCAATCCAAAGGTCGTGGGTTCGAATCCCACTCGAGCTTCCTGAGACTGGTTGATTTTTTTCTAGTAAACATTTTATCCTTTATCTATATAGCATTGTGAATGCAAAATTTCAATAATAAAGATATCAATAATCTAATATTCCAGTCCATGTGGGAAAGCATGTGCCCAGGTGTGGGACGTTTATAGGCTGATAAAGTATGATGATCATACTTGGTAACGGACCTATGCTATATTTTTTTATGTAGAGTTTAGTTATGTAGGGTGGAACACGACAGTCTGAAATTAAAGGCGACTAAACTACGCAGTTTAGTCATGGTATGGAATGTCATGGATTTTTATGTTATGTTCCCAAACGTTGAATTGCCGCTTAGAAACACTCAATTTCTAATATCATACTAATACTCATAGTTCGATATCAAATCATAGTCTGATAGCAAACTATTTTATTGAGCACAGTTTATTACGTTGATAAGCTATTTCTATTATGATAGGCATTATCGTGATAAACACTATAGCGCAATAGATAAACCATATGCTAAGTTTGATTGGCTACGGTTACTGGTATCTTTCGTTCAGACAATGTCGTTAAGATTTAGAATACGGTTTATGGGTCGTTCCGTACGCTCTGGATCTACTTCAGACGGTCCTGGAAACCATTTGGGCTCGGGTCAAGGCCTCGAGATAAGCCTAACTACCTTCGCACGGCTGCGAATCCTTTTTGTTATAGAAACATTTAGGCTTTGTATAGCACATGTAGGAGCTGTGTGGCGCGTCATTGTTAAAGGAATACTAACCCCTCTCTTCCTTTGAGCTAAGGGCGACTAACGGACTGAAGACTGCACATAAATCCAACAGCGTAAAGCTGCGATGGGTCACCATCACCTATCAGAGAACTGAGTGTAAGTTTGTAAATGTGCAAATGTTACTATAGCGTTTGAGTTAAGTTTTGACTGATAGATCGTAATGTTAAGTAAATAACATCGAGAATCAAAACTCTTAACACAAACGCGATAACGTTTGCACATTTACAAACTTAAACTCAGCTCTCAGTTATTATTTGGTGAAACGTGAATAACCCTTCGGGAATAGTAGTCGTGATCGTATGTATGAAGGTAAGTAATGTGGTAATGTAGTCATCTCGCGATATACACTTCTGGACACATCTATTGGCCCACCTTAGAGTTTAGGTTTCTATGGCCCCTACTTAAATATGATTGCTAGATTGAACAAAAACTATTGATGCAGTTTTAAACCTGATACATTTTACCATCTTTTTCGATCGTATTGTTTTAAATTTGAATTCAGAATACCACACGACATGGAGCTAAGCCTAACAAGTCGGGTATGCGCCTTGATGAAGGCAGTTGATTTTTGAATAAAAAACATGTTTTATCTTATTAAAGGTTTAATTTAATAACGCGTGTTGCCTCCATGGGCATCTACGACAGCTCTCATACGAATAGGCATAGAGTTTATCAACCGCTCTATGAAATTTTGAGGGATCATCTCCCATTCCTCTTCTATGGCAGTTTCCAACTCCTGCATCGTCTGGGCAATTAGCTGACGAGCCCTAACACGTCTTTTTAGCTCGTCCCACATGTGCTCAATCGGGTTCATGTCTGGGCTTCTGGCTGGCCAGTCCATAACTGTGATGTTCACATCCCGAAGATATTCCCTGACGATGCCGGCCGTATGAGCTCTTGCATTATCATGCATAAAAAGGAAATTTGGCTCACATGGTCCACGTATGGCATCACGTGAGGTTCTAAGCACTCACGAATGTACCTTTCAGCATTTAATGTTGGCAGCCGTGGTCCCGTAATAACCTCAAGTTGAGTTTTGCCGCTCGTGGATATACCGCCCCAGACAGTCCATGAGCCACCGCCATAAGCAACCCTCTCTTCAAAGCAGCATTGTGCAAAACGCTCTCCCTTACGTCGGTAGACCTTCTTCCTTCCATCAATGCCATGTAACGCAATTTTAGACTCATCAGAAAAGAGTACACGGCTCCAATGCTGCTGAGTCCAAATTAAATGAGTGCGCTCGAAATGAAGACGCGCTGTTCGGTGGGCTCGCGTTAGTTTGGGGTCATTAGCTGGCTTGTGTGGTACCATATCGCGTTCTTTTAACCTTCTCCGAACAGTTCGAGCGCTCGCACATACTCCGTGGAAGTCGCGAAGTTGGTTTTGTATCTCAATGGAGGTAAGGTGACGATTTCTCAAGCTGGTCGTCACGATGAATCGATCCTGCCTTTCAGTTGTGACCCGAGATCGTGGCCTTCCTTGGCGACGAACAAAGCCGCCAGTCTCTAGGTACCTCCGATAAACATTTCGGACCGCAGATCGACTTAAATTAAGTTGAGCACTCACATTTCTTTGGCTGTGTCCGGCCTGGATAAGTGCCACAGCTTAAGCGGCGACTTCAGGCGAAGTATCCATAGATTATTGATAGAACGTCACCTTAATGTTATGAATAAGTAATGTTTGTTGCAAAACCAAAGAGAAAAATCACACTTTCAAGAATTAAATCAAAGTAAACTAATAAAATCAAGTTTTCTTAGTATTATATTGTTTGATATCAACGAACAGGCTCCAAATTGTCTTTTGTTTCTTTAAATTCTGTGTTCGAAATTTAAAAAAAGACTATTGAATAAAATTATGAATGTGCCTTGTTCAAAACTGTATAAAAACTTTTTGCTCGACCTAATATAAATTTTTAGCTAGGACTAAACGAAACTGAAAATGCAAAGTGGGCCAATAGATGTGTCCAGAAGTGTATATATATAGCGGCCCATCCGTTAGCGTCGTCGCAGCGCATTTTTCACCTGCAGACCTAATCAGACTCAGTGTTAGTGGCACCCATTTGTGTTCGTTGCGTTATTTGTGCGTCGATGTGTGAACAAAAGTAATATGGGAGCTAACTAGCTCATTGTTAACGGAGAGGGCCATTTCTCTTGGGCCCTTTCCAAAACGCCCTCTATGGGTGCTCGTTGGTAACTAATGTGAAGTTCGAGGCGAGATCAACGGAGATAGGGTAATAATAACGAAGTAAGTTCTTGCGCAAGTAAGGTAAGCGCATGAGTCGTATCGTGAGCAAGCGATACGAGCACAGACATACTGTGGATACGAGGCTATGATACGGATCACTAATATTGCTGTTATCATTGGAAAATGTGAAAACTGAAGTTAGGAGTTAGGCTGATTTCACAGTCACGCGTTTGATCAGCGCCGGCCACACGCGCGCGCTACACTACATAGTAGTTGCGCGTTTGAACTGCGTGATGACTATGAAACGCAACTACTATCTAGTGTAATTGTAACCGCGCGCGTGTGGCCGGCGCAGATCAAACGCGTGACTGTGAAATCAGCCTCATATCTGAGGCCATCGCTGTTTAGTTTGATGTCATTGTATTGCTGGAATATTTTGAACAGCTTTTTGTTTTATCTTAAAAGGTATTTTACCCAATAATTTAAGGAACAAAGCTGTCTTCTAGCGAAATCAAGCAGTCACATTTTTAATTGTTCCACCCTTTTCCATAAATTCGCTAGGTAGGTACTGTCTTTTCAGGTTTTGTAAAATGTAAGTGGTTTTACCAAGTGTTAATTCAAAAAAAAAAAAATTTTGTTATTAGCGCTTTTTCCCATTCTTTTAAGTACAACTTTAAAAATTAGTGAAATACAAAATTTACCACACGCATTTGGAAAGCAATAATTAAGCCATAATACCTATAAGTTTTAGCAAAAACTTGATTTAAATGACGGAGGATTATGCTAATGCCCAGCGTTAATTATTTATAGTAGGTTGAAAACATGCTGTCCTAGCCTACTATACTTTCCTTCATTTTTTATGAATGACAGTTGTTTGCAACCTACTATAAATAAGTTATACAATTTGTTCAGATCGCTAAATGTTTTCGAACAATGAAACGTTGTTCTAAAATTATTAATACCAGCTGCCATTTAACAGTTTGAAATTGAAACACGAAACCATTTCATTCGCATACTAAGATTTTGTCACGTTGCTATTATATTTTTCTCGGTACAAGCAGTACAAGATACCATTTCGGTGAACTAGTCCAATCTGTGAGCTCAGTCAACGTGAGATTATGCGCTAAAGTCATAAGCAAAGTTATTAAGTTTCGTCTTGGCAAATTTTACAAAAGTTAATCATGAACATGAAACTATAAAGTAAGTATTTAAGATTTTAATTAAATAACTGACTATTACATACCTTGTCGAAAACATCACATGAAAACAAAAGAGCATAGAATTCATTTGTTCTATGCCGCCTACGTAGTAACCTAGTTTTTCTGTGCTCAATATTCATAATTGACTGGTTCTTTTATAATGTATGAGTAATATTGAATAATAATAGGCATTGATACGGCGTGCGTGCCACATGGCGCATTGCCGTATAAATAAACCGCATTAAATCGGCCAGGGGAATCCGAGCCTCTTGCCTGGTTTAGTGTTGTAAAAAATACGAAGACGCATTTGAAACCCAATTGATTACATTCGGCTAAGTAGATTTATCGTAAAAATGGAAATAGGATTGACTGCCGATGGAAAGTGTAATGAGACGAGTATATCGACACTGTAAGGAAAAAAAAAAGGAAAGCTGATGTTCAATACTTTAAAGACCACTAACTAATAGTGATTTAGCGCACTTTAATAAAAAAAAAAGTTGTTTGAAATAAAGTAGAAACCACCTCTTTTGTGTCGATTTGGTTGGTGATAGGATTTATTTTTCCGGTAACTATTAATGTATTTTGTTGTTGTAATATATAATTATAGGTACTATCATTGTGTTTTATATTAAACTAGCGGCCGCTCGCGGTTTCACCCGCGTAGTTCCCGTTCCCGTGGGATTATCGGGATAAAAAGTATCTTATGTGTTAATCCAGGTTATAAACTATCTGTATGCCGAATTTCATCCAAATCCATTCAGTAGTTTTTACGTGAAAGAGTAACAAACATCCATTCATACTTACAAACTTTCGCGTTTATAATATTAGTAGGATTAGGCTAAACAAATAATTATCTTATCTAGTTTATCGCTATCATAGCAATGTTAGTAGCATTTTTGTATTCCAACACTTCACTAAATGAGATAGTCAGTTACTCAGTAGTTGAGGATTTTGGGTTAAATGTACATCTACTGGTTTGTCACCAGAAGGCACTGCTTTTATGTCATACCTACAAACTTTCGTTTTCGCTAACCTGGTTCCCTACTGTGAAGTGTATACGTAGACTTCCCTTCAACTGTCATTGTTGCGAGTTAGGACCCTTGTGCCGACTTTCCCTGTTTGTCGCGACTTTAATGAAATATCATACAACGATTACGATTATGCCGAATTTTCAAGTTTCTTTGAGTTTGGTTACTTTATGCCGACTTCATAATTATTTCATAAATTTCTTATCGTTTTGACAAGTTTTAAAAATTTAGGTATCATTGTTTTAGTTTGCCTATTTTTATACAGTCACGAACGTAATGTTTAAGTGTTTTTAAACTTATACATAATATTATTATAATTAAATGCCACGACTAATAGAGGTCAAACATATACATTCTGCAGTATTACTTTCAGCTTACTATGCAAAAATTGTATGGGATTTTGCATAGTAAAATTAATGTTATACTGCTCTAAGAGATGATAGAAGGCCCCTCATCGAATCGTAAATAAAAATCAAACCACTCAGGGAAAATAAATAACAAGCACTTCCCGAAATGGAAAAAACACACTATTATAGCCAATGATATTAGAATAAAAGAGGTAGATAGGTTATGTCAGTACTAATGTGATGTCAATAATGGACCAAAGCGTAACGATGTTAACATCCCATGAATTTTATTAGTCTAAGGGTGGATTCGACCAAACTGGAATAAGACTTACTCCGAGATTAGTCTATACAAATTCGGCGTTTAATCTAGGTATAAGATCTTATTCCAGTTTGGTCGAATCCACCCTTAATTGTGTTGTTTCTACAGTGTCGTATTATACAGGACGGCATTTTTAAACTAATTTACGGAAACGAATATACGCAAACTGACACTGTCAACCACAGACCGCTGTCAACGCTTTCCTGAGACTTCGCTAAGGTAAGCCAATTAGCATAGTTTTCTGATGCCAGTTTTTGGCACATGTAACGCATCTACCTCTTTTTATTGTAATATTATTGTAACATCATTGATTATAGCTTGTCAAATGTTCAAGGATGCCGATGGACACCACTAGTCACTATAGTCACTACCATACACACGACTACGGAGTTCGGCAAAGACAGCTATCAAATCAAAGTTCTATTTCGATGTCTGTAACAGGCCATCTGGCCCATTTTGAGGCCAATCCGGTATCGCGAACGCATTATGCCACGTTTATTTCCATTCGGCCCTTGTAACTGGCCGGTTACGAGTATGTGGTGAGTCAATTCAGAAACGTGCGTCTCGTAATGCATTCGTTACGGTTTTTAATTAGATTTGTCCCAAGATAAGCGAGAATAAAATAATTAAAATAATATTTTGGGATGAAGGAAGAATAAAATTGTTTGGGACGAACCAGGATTTTTTAATGAGGGACGAATCTCAGTGGGATGAACAAAGCATAAATCAGAATTAAATATTAACGTACCTAGTTTTTTTTAAAAACAAATTTTAAGATTTTTATCATTTCAAGATTAGTCATCCTTGCATGATTTAGTTTACCATGTGTGTCGCCTAGATGGGGAAAGAGCGACAGTGCTACGCCAGATATGTCGAGGATGACCACATTTTCTTTTCCCTCAAAGTCAAAGGCATTTATTGCATTTATGTGGTTACATTAGGTGTACATTTTGACTCCCATACCAAATATTCAAATTCAAGACATAATAGGGAAATGATCGTAAGTAACTCGTCAGGAGTGTGTCCATTTCCATTTGCGGCGCTTGATCTGCTGGTCGAACGGATTTGTTAGATCATTTTCACAAAAGTATATTTTTATAGAAGCAAATTTTCATATCGATTTTTTTCATAATAGTATTTTTTTTTATTCTCGAATTTTAATGTAGTAATTATTCATATCGCATTTTTTCATAATCGTATTTTTTTTATTCGCGAAATTTAATGTAGCGATTTTTCATAAAGTAATATTTCATAGTCGCGTTTATTTTAATCTTATAGTTTGATTATTTAATAATTCATATAAATTAAGAAAAGTTGCGAAACAATGTACTCGCAGCTTGAATAAAGTACTCGCTTATACTGAACAAGGCTTAACAGCTGCACCCCGTTAGATTTTCTCGGGGTAGTAAGTAGCTAGAATAAGGCAAAGTGTTGACGAAAACCTGTCGAGATATCCTTAGTTACCTTCCACGCTTTACACCCATAAGTTGCACCGATTTAATATTGGACCCGAAGATACATTATTATGGCGTGTTTATTTCCATTCGGCATTTTTACTCGCCGGTAAGTAATGTGGTGAGTGAATTCAGGCACGTGTGCCTCATACTCGTAATGCATTAGGGACGCTTCGTAATTCGATTTATATCCAGATTTAAACATTAGTAAGTACTCGTTTTTAAAATCATATAAAAAATATTTAGGGTTTATTTATTCATGACAGATACTCATTTTGGAAAAAAACTACTTTAATTAGAGTATCAACACTATTTGATTTTAAATCTGTCAGTTTTGCTTGAGACCTCAACACATTTTCATAATAACATAATATAAATATTTTAGCTATTTTAATAATGAAAATCTCAAATCTGTTAGAATATATCAATAGAAACACAGAACTGACGATAATTTCTGGAAGCAACCAGACATTAAAATCCTAATACTTCGTATTCGTGAAAAAATAATTAACTCTATAAGTGGATCGCTACGCTGACACATTTGGGTCATTATAATATGACGGTCATTAAAAGGCTATCTATCTCTTAATTTTCAGAAACTCTTAGGTTTATGATTTGTTATTTCTAATATTTTATGTTACATATAATATTATTATTAATAAACAAAAATACACACCGAGGCAAAAGCTACTCACGACACGAAGTAGGTCTTAATGGCAGTTTTTTCGCTACAATTTCCATAACAAAAGTTGTTTTAAGCTATGTTAAGAACTGGCTGGCACCAAAACAATGAAAAAAAACGTTAACTTTAAGCGGGTGGTCTCCCTCCGCGCGCTCGTTCGTTCCTTTTGCACTGACAGGCCAATTTCGGAACACTACAGCATCGTCAATAGGTATTAAAACTAAAACCGTTTTATTTTGATATGAAAACGGGATATATGGTTAACTGTACTTATGCTTACTGGTTTATATAGTATATTTAGTATAATTAGTTTTAGTGTATCTTTTAGAACAGCGTGTATGAAAAGTCTGCTAGATGGAAGCGAATGTATCTGTATCGCAGTAAGATACATAGTTATAGCCGTAATATAGTTATATCTAGGGATATGATTATGTCCCGTAATATAGTTATACGAAAGCGATTCATTACTATCTTACTAGAAATATAATAATAATATAGTTCAAGTTTAGTGATATAATTATATTACTGGATTAAGTTAAGTGAAATAATTGTAGGTCACGTGATAGGTTAGAAATAAATGCACATGCTGTATGCACCCCCTCCGACAAAAAGGGAGGTAAATAATGTCTTTAAAAATATTAAATAATTTAAATAATAAATATTTTCAGAAAAAATCCTACGATAGAGGTTTTGTACCGGGAAGAAGCCACACGAATTTCAGCGAGGACTATACTTATACCGCACAAAACTTATGTTAGTAATTATTACTCTATGAGCTTCACAGGCTCACAGCTATTTAGCTGTGAAGCTATATGAGTGCGATTTCGCAGTAAAGTTATTGCATCGAGTTTCACTTTTCCTCGTCTGCAATAAATTCGGAAAGTTAAAAGAAAGAAGAAAAAAACACAATTACACCCGCCCGCTCCAAATAAGCGCTTTTAGTGTGAAATCACAAACACGCTATCAGAAAGAGGCAATCGGAAACAACACAATTTACAGCTTAATTTCGAATGAAACGTGTGAGATTAAATAAGTGAGTGTGTGCCTTTACGTTTACCGACAACCGACAACGTCTTAATTCGCGGAGACATTGGCCGTCCGTCGGCGTAATTAAGAGGGCTTACACATTACGGTGCGTGAGACAGTGACCCATGCGAACTGCCTACGCGCCGGAAGGTATGGTAAGTGGTAACTTTCTACAGCTTTTGTAAAATTCGGTATAGCAAACATCAATGTTTTATAAGGACATTATTTATATCATGTTTTTATTTGTCATCAACTTGTATTACAAATTAATACCATGTTTCTTAATAAAAATATTTACAAACTATTAATATGAAAAAAAAATTACTTAAAAGCTATAAATAAAGAATGTCTAATTTAAAACTAAAAACTATTAATAAAAAATGTCCTCCAACTGCGGGCACGCAGGTACGGTACCAAGAATGCTGGCAACATTACCTCTTTGAATTGCCAGGCTAATACGCTGGCAGAGGTAACTGCCAGCCTTCTTGTCACCAGAGGCCTCAATAAGACGTGCACTTAAATCTTTTACAAGATGCCTAGCCTCCGGCCCCCACGTACCCATTGTCTCTACTGCAAACGGCACAAATATAAAATTAGGTCAATTATATTATTTTTCAAATCTGTGAGCCTATACTATTGAAGCTTTCTATGTTTAAGAAGAACACATAAGAACTTTCTTAAAGAGTCAAATCACGGAAACAAAGCAAAATAACCTCGTTTTAAACTTTTTTTGTGTATTTACTGTGTAGGTACGTATTTAACTTAGGCTTAGAAAGTTTTATTAGTATAATCATACATCGATGGATTCAAATTACACCATGGAAAGTTTTAAATCACATGAATAACGTTAAATAAAGTTTTATTTTTATATTGTCTTTAACTCACTAGATCTCTTTATTATCGTCAAGTACTTATACAAATCGTCATATGAAAAATATTTAATTTTTAATTCTGGACACCGTAATGTGTAAACCGTCATGCAATTCACAAAGAGTCCAGCACTCCAGCAGTGGGACGGAGACGTCACCCGGTCGCCTGAGTCCTCGTCTGACGCTCGTCTGATACCCGCGTCACAATAAATTCAGAGAGAACCGACCAAATATTTGGGTGAAACAAAAATACGCCGCACCGCCCGCCGCCATGCCACCGCCTCGGGAGTAAAGGATGTCACGACTTGGACATCTGATATTGCTAAATTTTTAACGCAATAGCTTTTATCTTATTAAGAGTTCCGTCGGCGAAATAAGGAATCCTTTTAGTGGAGTTTTATCTTTACATTTATCAAACGTTAAGCGGTTTTGTATCAATTTAAACAATGGCAAGCGCTATGAACCATCTTAAATTAAATTTGTGATTTTAACATTAAGAGGCCTATTACATTTCGATTGTGATTTTTGCGTAAAATGGCCAATTTTGGCGTCATGGATCTCAGAAACAAAAATACATTAACAATTCTGACTTTTTGAATAATGTAAATTTTTTAAACGCTTTTTGTAAATTTTGCTTAACTTTTTAATTAAACCCAAAATTGCAGAGAACGATTTTCATAAAAGGCACTTTTTTGAGCTCCTAGATTGAACTACTTTTCAAAACAAATAAAATAAAAAAATAGAATGTTATCTCTCGTATAGTGCTTCCAGCGTCGGAATTTTTAGATATGATTGATTTTATATAGAAAAAAATCTTATTCTAAACCAAAAAACTTCGAAAATCGCTTAAGTTAACTGTGAATTTCTTCTATCTACTATAATATTATTGAGCAAAATTTATACCAGAATAATCGTGATGATGAATAAAGATTTTATAATGAATTTATTATCCTATTTCGATAAAAACGATAAATACAACTGCAAAATTACTTCAAAATGCGATGCGCCGGCCGTCCGAACTCAGCTTATCCTCGTAGAGTGGACATTTGTTATGTTAATCATGAATTTATTATCCTATTTCGATAAAAACCACAAATACAATTGCAAATTACAACAAAATGCGAAATTGGGCATTTTACGCAAAAATCACAATCGAGATGTAAATAGGCCTCTTAAAAATAAAACATTTTCCAAAAAAATTACAAGATAACATTTTACTGCAAGTGAACTTGTTTTCCTCTACTTTCCTATTATTAAATTACATAACTTTACTACTTACTTCTCTTACCTACAAAAACGAATGTCATTTGTCTTTCGTAGGTAATAAAAAATGGTGAAAGTCATAAAACATTATCCGTGAGAATGTATTCTCGTATTAGTTACAACAAGCAATTCTTTTGTTGCGAGCCTTCTATTAACTGGTATTAGTTCTACCCTAACGCTTCGCTAGATCACTCCGAGTTCATTAACTATCTACTAATACTTAACATTGAGGTATACAATCACAAACTTATATGTTACGTAAAGGTCTAAAATCTTATTAAGTATGTCCACTTTTTTACGAGATAATGCACAGTAAATTGCTATTACATATTTTTTTACAAATCGTCATTGCGTGTTGTCTATTTATATCTTCATCAGCCTATAAACATCTTACCACTGAGTTTAGGCCTTTTATGGTTAAATGCTCTAAGGCCTTTTCACATAAACAGAAGCACATCGGAGATCGGACCTAACCCACCAACCTGGCCTAATAAGGGTAAGCGGGTTTTAACAGAGACGAAGAAGGTACCAACGGTTATCCTAATCTAGGAATTGTGATAGTTCGCCATACGATAACAGGTAGCTGGTAACCTATCATAAATTCGAAACTTTCCTGAACGAATTTAAATTCTTCGAAAACGGTATGACGAATTTTTAATACCAGATCGTTGTTTTTACATAATTTAGTTAATCCATAAACTTATCATACATACGTTTTATTTAGAATCCAGAAAAACTATTAGCCGATTATCAGAACTACTTTTTTTCTTTTGGAAGATGTTTTGCTTGCATTAAAATTCGAAGTAACTTTTTCTATAAAATATCATACCCAGATCTTCGTTTTTTTTGTTTTTCATATATTCATATTATTAGGTAAATCAAACAAAAATGTCTTAAAAAGTTAATACTACAAAGTATTTCTCTATGCTACTAAAGCTACCTGCTGTAACTGGTTTTGAGTGTTTTTAATTAAGTCAAGCCTAAATCCTACTATTGCTATCTCAATCAATCGAAACACGTACTGCCAAAACAGTGAATAAAAGTTTTTGAATGATCTATTTGGACTAAACACTTATTTGGTTCCGTACATCATAAATACTGAAGAGAATAGTAACATTGAAATCTAAGGTAAAAAATGCAATGTATGATTATTATTTGATTTTTTGATTTTTTTTTCATATTTATTTTATCTCGTGTTGCGCATGCTATTTTCATTTTATTAAGAACAGCTGTTTTTTTTCGCGATGTCATTTTTGCTCTCATACAAGTATCTAGACATAGACATTTATTTATTCACTACATATGTGTATGTAGTTGTTGTTTGCTTAGTATTTTGCAGTAGAAAAACATTTTTTTTTTATTTAACATCGTAGTAATAAAACGTTCAGGAACGCCAAATCCAAATGCTAACAAGAGATCGATTATCGACTTTTTCAATCTGAATGTATCACGTCGAAATCGTGATGTTGGGGCACAAAAAATCCGCTGGTCATAAGGCGATTAGCAGTTGGCACAAGTGCACAATAAAACGGGCACATGGCTTAGCAACTTTTTTATTTACTCTCTGGGAGCGCGCTTAAATCAACTGTATTAAAAAGCGATCGGAGTGAATAGTTTTACTTCCAAAAAACAATTAGACTGGTTTACTGAATTTTAGTTTTTAGTTTGCACAGTAAAAAGGCGCTGCTTAGAATTGGAAATCGGAGCTGCATACAATTTTGCGGGTATCGTTTATCACCACTGCTGACGCTGCTGTAAGCATAATTTACCTTTTATTTTATATCTACAAATACCAACATAACTTTAAAAAAGAAAAAAAAATACATTTAAAAGACGCAAGTAAGTACCATGCTTAAGTAAATATTTTTTTTAATCTATTATTTTCGGTTTCAATCAACCGCTAAAATTTCATACGGTTTATACAAGTAAGCAAGCCTTCTTTCCTTTACTTTTTGCAGCTGGCAGATGCCTACCAGTTCCGGGTCATTCGGAGCGTATTGACGTTTTTGTCGGCGTTGTTATAATTAAAGCACGATTTCCGACATGTACACTGGCGTACGTCATAAAGAAAAAGTGTTGTAAGCAAGAATGAGCATAGAACTTAAAGTCGTAAGATTTTTAAAGTATCAACGCAAAAGCTAATCAAATCAAATCAAATCAAATCAAAATATCTTTATTCCTTAGACTTCATAAAGCACTTAGAATAGTCATATAAATAAAATATAAGTACATACTCAAATGAAAATTATTAAAATGCTAAATTCGTAGTATATTTTGCGGTAAATGACGCTCAAATAAACTTGAATACAACGAATCGTTTAAAAAATGACTACCATAGTTGGGAATCGAACCCACGTCAGCAACGCAGCCGCTCGGATTGCCTAGCAAAAGGTTAAGTTGTTATACTTGGTTTCTTTAGTTGCTAAAGAAACCTACAAGTTTAGTAGTTGACTTATTCCACCAACCCGCATTGTACAGTGTGATGGGTTACCTACGGCCCAACCCTTCTACGTATTTTATCCGTAGACCTGAGCCAAGCATTGGGACGTTTAAAGGCGGTTCACTACGATAATAATAAAATGTAAGGTAACAAACAATTTAATAAGACGCAAAAAGGAAACATAAATCCTGAAAGTTGCCACGACTTTATTTTGTGAAAGAAGTTCCTGTTGGCCGCCAATGGCCTTTACAGAGCGCAATCGAAGAAACGCTTAGAATATTGATAGACTAGCGGCCGCTCGCGGTTTCATCCGCGTGGTTCCCGTTCCCGTGGGAATATCGGAATAAAAAGTATTCTATGTGTTAATCCAGGTAATAAACTATCTGTATGCTAAATTTCATCTAAATCCATTCAGTAGTTTTTACGTGAAATAGTAACAAACATCCATCCATACTTACAAACTTGCGCGTTTACAATATTAGTAGGAAGGATTTTTAAGCCGTCAGAAAATCCCGGTATATACACCCTCAATTTTATTTGTTTCAATAAAATTAAGGGTGTATAGTTTTTAAATGCCATAGCTCCGTATTTTCCACCCCTTATCCGTCACGAAGACTCCTAGAGGCTACTAACAATTGAATTTCAATTGTGTCTGATATTACAGCAGCTGATCTCTGAAGCCGTAAGTAATAGATACTCCGGGGCAAACAGGTCAGGTAACAAGAGCGTATCCGTGGGCCCCGTGGTACCCGTGGGCGCCTCTAGAGGTTAGGACCTCGGTACGAGTTAACCGTGTCGTGTCGAGGAGTTAAGTCTTACTACTTAGCATACAAACAACCGTGTACATTAAAGTTAGCTTTCTAATGTTCGACATGTGGATATTGATCGTTTTGAAAAATCTTGCTGCTTCATGAGCTTCACTTCACTAAAAACTGCATATTGTCCAACAGCATAGAGCGGTGATGGACTCAACTCGGAAAGACATTTTTTTTCCAGACCGATGGTCTTTCTCTCTTCAGTTCACTTCCGACAGTGGCTTACACAGAGGCGGTTAAAAGTAAAGATGCGAGTAAGGAGACTTGTAACCCTGAAGTTGAAATCGTCTATAAGCTACTATGAACTTTTTCCATTAGGCGCGGTCACTAAAATACCGTGTTTGTGTGCCACCTAAACTTTAAAAAGCTTCCTTAGAAATAGCACATTACATGAAGCTAAATTGTTCTCTTTTGCATTGCGAGTCGTTTATAACACCTTAAAAGGTAAATGCGAACACGTGGGCACAAAAGACATTAATAAACGACACGGCTCACATCACACACAAAGGCTCATTACCTCAATCCGACTAAGTGGTCACTTTTAGAAGACAATCCCATTTATTATTAAACCCTTTAAGGCAGTTGTGTGGTGAGGCTAACCCGGGTTTACGGTTATTGCCGTTAATTCGGGGGCCGTAACGAGAGGTAAGATAATGAGCCGAAGTGAAAGCGTTGCCTACTCACACTAATTAATACCAGTTCACACTACACCATACGTCAGCTGTTGTCTTCAAGAAAAAAAATATTATATTAGTTATTTCCTTTATTTAACTTGATTTAAGTACTACAATAACCGTGTCGCGTAACGGTGAAAGAATACTACCACCCCCTCTCTTCCCTTAGGTGTCGTAAAAGGCGACTCACGGACTAAAGACTGCACATACATCCAACAGCATAGAGCGGCGATGGGTTCACCACCTGTCACGCTGAGCACATGTGCTATCTATCTAGTCGCTATGTATTTGGTGAAAAGTGGACTATGGTAGAGGACTGCTTTTGCTGTCCTAATTGCCTAGTCTCTGACTAACCCTTCGGAGATAATAGTCTTGATTATATGTTTACTTGATTTGTGAAAATTACAATACAATACTTATTTGGAGTTAAGAAAAGAGTCATAAATGTTTAAAATGCAATGACTCTTGCAGATTGATTGATCTGGCAGATAGATTGCAATTGAGTCTCATGGAACCCAGAAACCAGAAGATTTAGATTGTTCGCCATCAAAGACATCGCCAAACTTATAGTAGTCATTTGTTTTGAGAAAGTACTCGTAAAGGAAAGGATCCTCCCCATCCTGCACAAAAGATACAGAGCCAGGAAAACAGGCCATAACCATCTAGGCTGGCCCAATGCGGGTTGTTGGGTTTTTAAAGTCGCTATCATACAAAAACCGGGGTTAACGGCTTAAAGTGCATTCCAATTCAGAGACGATGGAGAAATTTTTATTTTGGTACCCATTCGGTGACATCAGATTTGTAACCTACGGCATTTCTAAAAGGGAGCTTGAAAACAATTTTGCTAAACTCCAAAATCCCTACGCCCTAAGCACGGCTAGAGTCAAGGAACTTACAAATATGATATCAAATACTTATCTTGCGCCATTCAATTCCCGCTCATCACCAACTGGAATAGGGCACACATTCGCTAAGGGATCAGCGAATTCAACTATTTGTGCGGTTAACCGTACGCAAGCACGCAAACAGACTAACACAATCGGCGCATACCACAGACGGCCGTGAATTATAGTGTCCTCCGTCCGATATAAATAAATTGCCGTGTCTCGGTGATCCTGCGAAATTATCTCCCCACCTCAACGAACTTTCATCTTCACGCATTGTGATACTGAATAAAATATGTGCCGACTTGAGAATTTCTCGGGAACAGATAGCGATCCTCACAGGCCAGACCTACCCTCCCGTTGACCAAATTCCGCAGGCGGCGGGACGACCTTGCATTGTGAGCGCCAGACATTTTGGGTATGAATAAGAAATCTCGGTAGTCGGTCCGTAGCAAAATTGGATAGGTATTGTTTTCATTTATCTTTGGAATGGGTATACCTACTATATTTAAAAGGACGTCGCTCTTAATATATTTTAATAAAAATCCCCAGCCATTGCATGTTATAAAAACATTGTAAAAATATCCTAATGTAAGTAAGTAAGTAAGCTTTTCGAGCTCATACCACCATCGCCCTTTTACCACCGAACCTCCAGACGTACTGAAGGATATCATCCCCACCTAGTAGAAGTTCCACTATGTCGCACTAAACGCTTCATGTCATCATTTTTGTTGCGCACTGGCAAGGAGTGGAATTCTCTGCCATCGTCTGTGTTCCCAAAAACTTATAACCTGAATGCCTACAAGGCGACAGTTAATAGGCATCTTCTGGGGCAGCTCGCTCTATCGTAGACCTCATCTACGCTCACCATCAGGCGGGATCGAGGTCAAGAGCTGTCTTATTAAGCAAAAAAAAGTAAGTAAGTACCTAAGTAGAAAAACTATGTAAAAAAATTTCAGTAACAAATCGAAAAACAAAGACGATTCTGTTTCCAGCACATTCGAAGAAATAATTAAGTACTACAGTCGTAAGTAAAAAGTCCATTATCAATAGCTTTGAGATTTTTTGCGTGGAATGCTGCGCCCGGGTTTGTGATCGCAATCCGCATTTGGCAAGATACTTATCAATTGTAACATACATACTATCGCGGACTCCGTCGCTTTACCAGTCTAAAGGGCAAAATCCCTTGCACACCGCGTCGTCTATTTGGTACGGGCACGCACCCGGGAGGGCGGCGCGCTTCATACGAAAATTTCTGCAAAGTGGTAAAGCGACGGTGACCCCCACCGTACATACATATAATCACGACTAAGTATTATCCTCGAAGGGTAAGTCGCTCTGACTAGGCAATGAGGACAGCAAAAGCAGTAATCTGCCATAGTCCACTTTTCACCAAATAGCGACTGCACACATCCACATGTGTCACACAAATTGGCTACTTGACAGTTTTCGAAAAAGTATTTAAAAAGTTACAAACGCTTATTTTATACCCCGTAAACTATATTTCCTTCATCATCTTATTGATTACATCTTATTGATTTCAAATTTCGTTCGAAAACGGTGGGTCACGTGACATTTTGCTCTGTGACGTCACATTTCAATAAATATAGAAACTTAACTTGAAACCTGACATACAGTTTTTGATAATTTAGTGAAATGTGACGTCACATGAAGCTCAATCACGGCCGCCCCTTGCCGCCCGTGTTTCGGGTCTTGTAATCCACAGATAAAAAATCGCGAATTTATTTTGTAAAAATAAAATATTTACAAATTATCTTAATAAAATAAACTATTGGATAATTAACGTTAAATCATAAACTACCATTTCCGACGTATTTCATATTTTATTGTTACAACTGTCAAATATTTTATTGTAACGATGACTTGATGTTAAAGATGGTGGCCTTTACCCTCCAGTGGGACAGTAGATAGGCCCTATACTCTTTTTGTAAGCGCAAAAGCTATCTTTTTGTACTAAATCCTTCTTTTTACAATAAATCTGAATTGTAAAATACGGGTTCCGGCTCTGCTACTGCGAATTCAATCGTATTTGTAGAAGTATCTGCAGTTGTGGTTGCCGTAACAGCTCCAAGTATCCCGTACAGTGATTTAGTCTACAATAAATTCGTTCGTAGAGTCAACAAAGTAAACGCAATCTTGCACTACTCGGGACGGTACAATTTTATGTTAAATTGAATCCTTTTTAGTATCACACATCCTTACATCCTCAGCACTACTATCATTTATTATAGATACTGCTTTTTTAGTTTAATGTTTATTCGATCACTAATGAGACGAACGTAAAATATGTTATTAATGAGTTAGACAAATTGAATGCTCAATTTATTCTAACCATATTAATATGATTAGAATTAACCGTAAAAAAATACTCGTATTTTTTCTTGTTTCTAACTATTAACATCGTTTTCTATGAGAATAAGAGGTTTTTTTCGATGTTCGTTAGGATCCTACAAGATGGGTTACCAAATAAAAATATCTCGAGCTGCTCTGTTGTTCTCTTTATTGCACACAAAGCTATTGACCCGGTTGTTGTTGTAAAATGGCAGTCGTTAAAATCCAACACGCATGGCTATCTTGTCTTGTAGGTTATAGTCCGATTTCTCTATGTTTAGTATTGTTCATATCGACGGGTGCCGGGCTAAGCGTATTAAGCGACACTCTGGGCGATGTAGACTTTTATACATATTTGGAATCAGCGAATTTTTCTGCGTCGTTTGAGCTGGGTTTGGTGACGATCGGAGCACTTTTTTGTCGCTTAATACAACCGCATTTTGGGCCCATTTTGGCCTGCAATGTATGAAGCGACACAAAATATTGACAAATTTAGGAACTGTGTACTTAAACTCACTACCAAATACCAGACAGTCGTTTAAACCTTTTTTCCTGGAGCAACAATTTACAGGCAACGTACGTTAAAGCATTTAGCCTGACCTTATAAATATATAGAAATATCGTTTTATACAATTAGCTTAATTAATTTTGGTTGGTGGTAGGGCTGTTAAGTCCGCCTGGCTAGATACCACCGTCTTATCTAAGTGTGTCGCCATAACAACGATGTTTATAGCATTGTTGTGTTCCGACAGTTAGAGATAAGATAGCCATTTCCTCAGTGGTTGAGGATTCCGGGTAAAGCGCGCTTCCACCTTCGGCCTTATCGTCACTTACCAGCAGGTGAGATGAAGGCCAAGCGCTTACCCGTTGCCGAATAAATAATTAGCCTCTTTGTTAAATTCTTATCCACTGTCGCTTAATACAATGAGCTTTACCTTATAAATATACAAGAATGTCGTTTAATACATTTAGAAATTTTTTTTCTTCGAACAATTTATAATGTGTGTTTTATTTCTCATTTCATAATTGTTAACAAGATAGGTAGGTACGCCCTATGTATGTACCTTTTAATTTATCAATATTTTAACCGCCAATTTCTGCAAACTTCAACTTCAAATTCAACGTATTCAAATATTATAATTTGCATACGTTAAACATACATTAATAAGTTTAAGATATGGTATTTAAATCCTAACCTAATTGCTTAGCCTGAGCTAATTGCTTAGGTTTGAAATATGACCAACTCTTTGATTAAAGCACTTAGCTTAGAGCCATTATTTGCATGCCTAGGCGGTTAAGTCATTTAGCTTGGAACAAGAAACAATAAACCGCGGCGGTTTAGTAATTTAGCTTGGAATAAGAAAAAATAATCATAGGCGGTTAAGTCATTTAGCCTGGAACAAAAAAGTAAAAAATGGGTCATTTTGTATTAAGCGACATTTATCTTCGTTAAAAATAGGAATAATAGAAAAAAAATTAATCCGATTATGGGGAATATGTTATAGAAACAGAAATATTTTTTTTCTTAAAAAAATTATGCGATTTGCTAAAGTTATATTTTTTTTCTAAAAATCGAAACTTCAAACTGCTCTGGTGTAAAGTTTCAAAAATGTCGGTTAATACAATTAGCCCGGAACCCATATGTAAAGTCCTGAGCTCGACAGTGGGACGTTTTTAAGCTTATCTTACTCTAAAATTACACTTCACAAATGCTGTGACTTTCACTACCACACGTGAACTTGACACTTTTTTCAGACGAGAAGATGAACAATAGCTGCATCTACGTACCTACGTATATGCTTACATAGATACACGGACGTAATCTCGGCGTATCGCAAGAAACATCGCCAGAGGTAAACGAGCTCCGCTATTCTGTGATCTCCTTGGTGCAGCTATAAAACCGGAACTTAGTGCATGCCACCGCGTAGGTTACGGCTTGTACCGGTTGACAGCCAGTTAATGCGCCCGGGAGGCATCGCACCAGGAAACTGGGTGACATTTGAAGTATCGACCGACCTACCGGAAGGTGGATTGAGCCTACCACACCCCCTCGCGCTCGGTGACATAATGCTAGCAAGATTTGCGCTCCACTAAATACGTAATTGACTGTCGCATTGTGCGATTGTGTCGGCGCACGAGCCGCGTTATTGTAATCTGAGTGCTTTTATAGTTGTTCATGATATTATGATAAATACATCAGCAAGGATGAAAGAAAAGTGGTATGCGATAGCGCCTATTGTAATTAATATCAGTTGGATATTTACTGACAAAATAATTGTGTTAAGTTGTAAGTACCTAAGATACAAATATAACTAACGAATGCAAAATAACAATTTTAAAAGTTACTTCTCTATGGTATCATGACTAATCCACACAGCCATGTGTGAACACTCGCAGTAGGAGTTAATTAAATTTTATTGCAACAAAGCCATCAAAGACACGATAACGAATTTCCATGAGTCATTCATCTCTGAGTATTTCGCGGATAATATCAAAAGCCACGCTTCCATCAGCTTTATTATAATTTATACGTATTGCTATCAGAGTCAGTGCAGATGCTTGGTATATACCATTAACATTTATAAGTGCAGTAAATTCAGTTCTGAGGAAGAGCGCGGTATCAATATAAACAGTCACCGAGCCAGTGCAATTCACTTCTCAAGTATTTACATTGGCCCCATTCGTTCACAATTCGAGAGTGCTATATAACTTGTTTGTTTTGACATCTCTCTTATTTTCAGATTTATTAGATACAAAATATAATTTGAAGATATCATATGCCATTTCAAATGTAACAGTTGTTGGAGGTAATTAATTCGAGTTTAAATGTGTGTTTTCATCAAAGACAGGCCGCTTGTTAATTATGATTATGGACGGTGTCTCCTATATTTCTTTGGGAGTATTAGGTAATCCTGCCGTAACGACCTGCTTCAAAGCTAGTAATGGACTAACTAAATGGTTAACTGTCAACTTAATTACTCAAAGTTAAAGACTGGTCCCTATACTTACCCTATTAAGACTTTAGCGTACAACGCAAAGTTAGGAAGCTCTTAAATTTTAGTAAGTAGAATATTCTTGTAGTTAGACCACTAGTCTCAAACTTTTTTTGGGTTTGATTTTCAGAGGTAGCGTAGCACATGGTGTAGTAATTTTCATAGTGCTTAGGTTTTTCCTTTGACTTTTTGGGTTAGTTGCTGGTATTGCTACCATCATTCCTTAATGATTGAGGATTCCCGGATATGTGCATCCCTCCATTCGGCCTTGTCGTCACTTACTAAGTTGGTAGGAGGTGAGGATATATGCCTACCAATTTCCCATTGTCTATTAAAAAATATGAGATAAGGTATTAATCTCACAGCACTTTATCGTTAATTAGTAGGTAGGTATTTAATGTCTTTGCATTTTATCGTAAATTATTGAAAACTTAATGGCGCAATTAGTATCAGTAACAGGTGACGAATGCATTTTGACAGATCGCTATCATATGTCTTTTTTATGAGACAGTGAAAGGGATCACAGCAAAATGCATTAAAAAACACTACACTTTCACATTGCCGTTTTACGAAATTTACTTAACGAAAGTACACAAACAACAAATTCTGATAAGTGGCATATCATCATCATCAGCCTATAGGCATTTATTAATTTTACAATACAATTTTCTACAACTCCCAAAATATTGTCACGCATTTTTAAAGATTTAGGGGAATTTTCGCTCACAGGGTAAGTAAAGACAAACTCAAAAGTTAAAAGTTGGACGGAACATTGCGACCGGTCGTCAACAAAACATAGAAATCGTTTTTAAAAATTCCGTGTTAGAGACGATTAGCGACTGTTCAAATTTAACCAAAACAAGTTGTGATTGCTGGCCAAATTGATACTCAACGGAGCACCGGTTTAAGCGGAGCCGTGATTGGATAAACTGACGCGTCCATTGGCTCAATGATTGAGGGGCGCATAACTTTTCCGCTTCAATTTAAAAAAGCAATTTATAAGCGGCCAATTAATTATAAAAGCTGATTACTCACTGAAATCATGCTGCCCATTATGTCCGTAATACCATATTTTAGTTGGCGCAAATAATATTATTATTCTGTTATTATTATATCTACCCACGTCAGGGGAAGCGCTGTGCCTTCATTTCACCTGGAAGTGACGATAAAACTGAACCTTACTATCAAGTAAATCAAGTACTCCCCAAATATCCCCCAACCGAATCAAGTAACACATAGCCCCAGCAGGAAATGTACCTTGTGACCACTGGGTTTGAGGCCCTCTGTCTATCCACAGAGACGGTTTAAGTTAACAAAGCCTCTAATATCGAGAACACTAGAAAATGTCTGAAGTCCGAAACATTAGTTTCCGACATTTTCTGAACTTGAATAGCAGTTACACCGAGCTTTGGGTTCAGAAAGGTCCCATTGAGCAATTCTAATAAAAACTTATTTATTAATTTAATTTCCTTCCTTTCTCTGAATTTCGTAAAATGTTCGTTCATTATTGTGGATCGTGTTCCATTCAATTGTAAATTTTGCGTCGATATTGCCACACAGACGATAATTTAAATCATAAATATTTTGGAAGGTCCAAAGAGTCCTCTACAGCTCTGATGAGATAGTCGCTATTTTCGAGTGTTAAATCATTTTCAATATAACAATGGCATTGTGAACGTGAATTACAATTTGAAATATCGTTGAAGTTACTGAGGAATCGCACGGAATTAAAGGCATACGTCCTTGTTGAAAGAAATTCCTTATATCTGCTTACGAAAAGGAGTAACAATTTATACAACGTTACCATCATTATACGCAGTACTAATTTCACCGAATATCGAATGAGCTTCTACCGACCGCAGCTTTAGCATAATCTAACACGCCCTGTAACAAATCCTGATTTATTGAGTTATTTGGTCACTTGGAAAGTCCGTAATTATTCATTCAGATCGTTAGCTAAGCCTATTATTAGCAGGAGTAAATATCGGCGTAATGTGCGTTTTAGCGTCGTCGGCCGCCCGCGCCTTAGGCCGCTGTGCGCACGCGCATTCTCCGACCATACTTGCATATTGAATCACTTGCAAATTCTAATTTCGTCCATTCATTCGATACATTCGATGTTTTCTTCATGGAGAAGTGCTTGACTTTGCTCTCATCAAGTATCTTTTTTAGTGTAGAATGCAGAGGTGTAGTCCAAAATTCGACCTATAGAATATTTTGTCCAACCCTCATCCTTTCACACTACTTTTTCAATGAAAATGCTTGCCAAAGTACATTGTCAACGTAAGTAACGATAAGTTCTAAGGTAGGCACACTTCTCCTGGATTACTCAAATCAGGAACTTGCTAGCTATCTTGTCTGATTCGAATATTACCCTGTATGCGATCTATGATATAGACCGAGGAACACACCAAACCAACCAGCTTTGTGCCAGCATGGTG
Organism: Scoparia ambigualis; assembly: GCA_963921215.1. Classification (NCBI taxonomy): domain Eukaryota; kingdom Metazoa; phylum Arthropoda; class Insecta; order Lepidoptera; family Crambidae; genus Scoparia; species Scoparia ambigualis. Next base: position 18,968,832 of record OY992505.1, read on the forward strand.
GATTATGGCACTTTCGTCCCATGTGCTAGTGCTATTATGAATGTGTGAAGACCTTTTCTTAGCAGTGGTATGTTTATACGTTGAAGATGATGCCAATAACCGGTCAAAAGTTTCCCATTGTGTATCCTAAGCGAGACCATCGTTTCTTATACCAATAAAGAAAAAATCTTTGCACAAGAACATTGTCAGTATCAAATAACTTAGCTTGCAAGTACATATGAAGTAGACAGCTCCGACATGTCTGAATGTTCATTAAAGCCGTGGAGTAACCCCGGCGATGCCAGTGTCATGTGACCCGCGTATTTCAAAGCCGACTCGTGCGCTTGCCATTGCCATTTTATTTGTTCAACGGGCTAAGTTTGCTTTCGTTCGGTTTATTGAACTGTATGAGCTATAGCGCGCGGTCAAGAGAGCCTGCCTTCACGAGTGAGAAGGGTCTCTGTGTTTACTGTACCCCACCGCATAAGGGTATTTTAATACAACACTGGCCTTTTGTTGGCGGCGATTGGGGAACTTTATTGATATTGAAAACTAAATGCTCTGCTATAGATACCTTTTAGAAACTTTTAACTGCCACTTTGGAAGACTAATTTGAATGGTATTGGAGAAGGTATATTTTTATGTTTTTAGAAAAGTTAAAATTAAACTTTTTTTTGCATTTTGTTTTAGTATAGCTTATCAGTGTTAGGTTAACAGAAGTATTTTTTCGTATGACTAAATTTTTTATTTCATTAGATTAGTAGGTATGTCTTTCTTTAAAACTTTTTATAAATTACTCTTGATCAACCTTTAGTATTTTGACCTTTAATCGGACGAATTGCGACTTAGGGAATCCGCGAATCTAAAGAGCTTAGTTACGATCCTCTTTAAAAGGTACTTAATTAAATCTTTTTAACTTTTATACTGTTTAATAACAATATGTACAAACTTACAAAACATCAACATACACAAAGTTCATTGACTCTGAACAGGCTCTCAATCAATGCCAGCTTGTAAGTTATATAATAACTTTTACTAAACGAAGCTTTAAAATTTTTTTAAATTAAAAATTTGAAAATATTTTTTTCGGAACAAACGTTATAATTATCATCAACAGGTCCCAATGCTGGCCTAAACTATACAGGACAAGCAAGCTAACACACAACCGATAAATTTATCGGTTGTGTGTTAGCCCGCTTTTGTTTTTTTTTGTTGCTTTACATTTTTGCTTCACCCTTCTGGAGAAGCTAGATATTTTTTACCGTGTCGCGAAGCGGTAAAAGAATACTTCCACCCATCACTTCCTTTGGTTGTCGTAAAAGGCGACTAACGGACTTAAAACTGTACATACATCCAACAGCATAGAGCGGCGATGGGCTCACCATCTGTCACGCTGAGCACATGTGCAGTCGCTATTGGTGAAAAGTGGACTAAGGTAGAGGACTGCGTTTGCTGTCCTCATTGCCTAGTCTCTGACTCACCCTTCGGGGATAATAATCGTGATTATAAGTATGTAGGGTAAGGTGGTGTAAGAGTGCGCGGTCGATAAGAGTGCGAATCAAACGTCACGCTGGCTCTGTGCGAGGTCTGCGGCTAACTTCAGTGTGTTTTAGTTCATTAGTGATAAAGGTTGCGCTGCCGAAAAAAAATCGAAATTGGTTTAAAAAAGGAGATACTACGTAAGTCAATAGATTTTTACTCATTTTGATCTAATTTTCTTGCGTTTTGCAAAGATATCTGTTCCGAAACTGTTGGTTTTACAAGAATATGCATTGATTATTCAAATAACGTATTTACTTGGCTAACCGATTCGTTCGAAAATCTTTGCTCATATTTCAATAGATGGCGCCAATGGCTGAATATGTTTGTGAAGGGTGAGGTGTACAAGAGTGCGCACGGTATGCGCGTATAAGATTGCGCGCGCACTCTTAAACTACATTTATTTTTCCCTAATGTAGTGTTTAAGACAAAGTCTAATTTTACAAACTAAGTTTTTTTTTTGTGTACTTACATTATATCTCTCGAAGAAAATGAACTACGCAGCGACAAAATTGTTCGCTTGGGGTTCTTGATGAAGCTCGAAAGCTAATCGAAAAAGGACAGTCGAAGTGTTCTGTAGCTGAATCTTTTGGAATCGCGGAGTCTACTTTGAGGAAGCGGTTGAAAAATTCTACCCCTTCCACTAAATTAGGCCGTTTAGAAACTACATTTTCCCGTGAAGTTGAACAAGTAATCAGAAACCATTTCACACCATATGGAGGTGTGGTAGGTGTCAAGAAATTTATAAGCATATTACTGAAGACTGGATCGAATGTTCGGTGTGTCAACAATGGTGGCATGAAAACTGCATTGCCTATTTAGGTCAAGGACTATATAAATGCCACTTGTGCACTAAGAATTAATGCGCGCACTCTTGTACAACTCGCCGCGCACTCTTGTACACCCGGGCGTATAAAAGTGCGCAATTTTTGTTTTTTATATTTCTTCAGTTCATACTTTAATTAATGACATTAGTGTAATTCGTTGTTCCATAATTTGTTATCAAATATATAGAGACTATAAATAAATAATGTTGATTTTTCTAAATATGATACTTTATTTTTTATGGGGCCTCAAAATTAAAATGCGCACACTTACACCACCTTACCCTATATATGTAGATATTTTTTATTTAGTCACCCATTCAAGTATTAAAATATAAAAATTGAAAAGCAAAAGAAACTATACACACAACTCCATACACAGGACATCAACTTGCTAAAGGATAATATGCCAGAATTGTAAGCAGATTTGAACCGACAGCAAAAACTTACTGTAAATATTATATCTAAAGGCTCTCCTAAAAATATGCAGAAAACCTTTTCATATTTTTGGAGTTGTAGGAGATCGATGTCCAATTTAAACATAAGTCAAAATGTCAAATACGAATGAATCGGAAATTAACAATTTCAACTTTTTGTTCCTCATTTGCCCTACTTACCTCAATACAATGGCTCGAGCTATGTCAAAAGCACATGAATTCATGTGTCAAAAGTCAACCTGGCTTCCTCATTAGAGCTACCTATAAGGAAACGTCATAAAATGTGTTCCGTGAATCAGCTTAAACAAAATAAAATATTATTTTATAAGACTTCTTGGCGGGAAAGTGTAGAGTCATGATTGTGGTTTTGTTTCACTTTCGATAGGTAACTATATTTTTTACATGCTTTTATTTAACTTGTTTTCTAAATGGTTGATTATTAATCGTCAAGTGCTCGTGAACGTGCGGAGTGTTCGCAAATATAATAAAACATGTTGTTACAGGTACAAAGTCAAGCACTATTTTTTGGTTTTTTGTTACTTTTAATTTTTGTAAAAGTATTTTAAATATAAGATATTTTAATTGATATGATTGTCTATTCGTTATTTTTCATAAATAAAGACTGAAGCGACATAGTGAAGTGATATTTTAAAACAAAAGAAATGTATTTACCCGTAACTCCGAAGATCCCGAGGACGTAGAGGTGCTGCTGGAACTGGTCAACGGTCCGTTCCGATACATTTTGTACGTCAACACACGTGTAATATCCAATCAGTCAGTTGTTTCGCGGACACTGTTCACTAAACTGCCACTTCCAGCACGCGAGCAAAGCTTTCTTCAGTTAGCGGTCATTAGCTTAGCCGTGTAAAACACATTGTTTCTACTGCAATGCAGACCTGATGTCTTGTCTTTCTTTTTTGTGAACGACACTCTTTCTGGGACTCTAAACTTTTCTAAAAAACCTCTTTTAACGATTCCCTCTTGTCATGTCTTTCTTTTTGTAGACGATACTCTTCCTTTAAGTACTCTTTCATAGACACTAAACTTTTTCACTAAAACTCTGTTAACGTGAGTAATTAAGCGCTAATGAGCACTTTAGTTATATAACTTCGCGTTTATTTACTAATAACAAAAGTGAAACAGTGTTAGACGAAGCCCACCTGAGCATTGAGCAATGGTATACGTGACTCAAGGAGACTTGTTATCGATAAGTTGTGTCACACATAACACTCTTTATCAAATACAGTCGACATTCGCATGTGCCGAAATCTATTTTTGTGTGATAAAATATCCTTTTTCACCTTGAATTTTTTTAACGGATAACCGATTTATTGCAGAATTTACGTTATCTAGATTATCTGTGTTCCGTGTTAAATACGATATGGATTGATAGGTACCTACCTTATTTACATTTATGATTAAAAATACACGCTCGAAAAATTAGTGTCAATACCAGATTTGAATATGAAATGAGAAACATTATGTTATAGTGAACACTGAAAATGGTAGCAGTGTTGTCTCAACGCTTCCAGATAATACAGACATGATTGCATTTGCATATCATTGATGATAACAAAATATAAGTTTTAGTTATTTAATTGGAAAATATGTAACTCAAAAGAAATCTCAATTTAAAAGAAAAGGTACTGAATACAAAAATACAATTAAAGTTACTTGTTCGCATCAAAACCATTATATTATTTTAATATGATTACAGAAACCCCTGACCCATATAATGCGAAGTTTTTAATAATTCAACATAAAATGTGTAAGACTACAATTTCGCAAGAGACCGAAAACCATTTAACCATAAACAAGAGTAACCATTAAGAATAATCACCGGGCGTTCAGCTAGCGTGCTCCTTATTCGGTTCAGAGTTCTTAATAGTCCATTATGTCGCAATTTATAACATAATAACAACATTGCATTTGCACAGATTTCGCGAAAACGCACCAAGTTCGTTTCACCGTTATTTATAGAGTATTGTGCTGGGGTTCTGTCAAGACGGGAGGCGTTCGGAGCTTTAGCGCGTCGCGTTTCGGCGTGCGAATAGTTTTCGCATTCGCAATGCGCGCAGCTTTAGCGGCGCGCGCGGCGGCACTGGCGCGCCGAGCGGTGCACCTGAGCGCGCCCCGCGGCGTCGCTCGCCTCCTCCCAGGTACCGAGATGCTATCCCGACTCCCAACCGCCGCCTGCGCCTGCGCACCCCGGCACCCCGACATACCGGCACGCTTAGTTCGCGTTACTTCTCAGTAGCTCCTCACTGCCGCGTATTTGTCGCATGCCGGCTGATACAACCGTACCGGTAATTGCGTTTATGTATGAATTGAATTTGTTGCATTCAGTTAGAACGCTTCCGCGGATTTTTAGTCTAACGCTCGGCTCGATATCTGGAGGTCCCGGATTCAAAACCTGGGTCTAGGTGTTTCGGATTTTTAAAAGCCCGGGTTTGTGGTCACCAACCGACATTAGGCAAGCGTGGTGATTCAGCCAAACCCATCCATTGTTACTATGACTTGATTTCAATGATAAAGGCCTTTGCCCTGCAGTAGGACAGTATACAGGCTGTCCTTTACTTTACGTTTTTCACCATCATCATCGTCATCAGCCTATAAACTGCTGGGCATAGGCCTCACACGTGGACAGCACGTGGGGATGTTGGGCCATAACCCACCACGCTGGCCCAATGCGTGGTGGGTTTTAACGACTGTCATCTTACGACAACAACCCTTAAGGCGCACTTACGTGCCTTTTTTTTAAATTTATTTATCTTTTTTACAAAAAATGCACATAGTTAGCATAGATTAATAGCAACAAAAAACCACTAAGGTTTAACCTTGTGCTATCATGAGTCTACGTATAAACCAAAAACATAGGAAGGTCACAAAAGTAGTTATTTTTACATTCTCTTAAGAAGCATGGAGGAGCTCGAGATGTTCTTAATTTGGTCACCCATCCAGCGATCCGGCATTGCGAAAGATGCTTAGCGAGCAAGATCGCAAGCCGAAAGCGCTAGCCGCTGCGCCATCGAGCTCTTTACAGTTAGATAATCTGATGCAGACTGGATACAATGAAAACCTGACTTGGTTGGTACTTGCACACGTGGTGGTTCATATGGTGCGGAGTGTGTTGGTGTATTTTTTAACAGATATAGATTATTAATTGTAGAATCAAGTTTTTACCTATTTTCTTTCCGTTTAAATATGATAAGGATTATAATTTAAAATGAACGTTCAAAGTTCAAACATCCAGACTTGAATCTGTCATGGAAATAAACCTTAAAGGTACTTATAATTAGAATAAAATATGATTAAATGAAAAATGAAATGAAATTACTAACTTACTATTCTTTAAACGTGCATTTCAATAACTATCGGAAGTAAGTACCAGCGTATTAAGCTGGTTTTGTGTAAAATGAAACTGCCTTGCCGTCGGAGTAGGTGAGAATTTGCATTTAGACGCTACGCTAGGGCATCATGGGTTTCACTCGCAATACACTTAGTTAGTTACCCAGTTAGGTAATTGCGATAACAATGATATTATTTGTTATAACAAATAAGTAAGAATAAAAGAAAAGGGAAATAGCTAAAACGATTTCAGGAAATGTTAGAAACAAACTAGGATTTACGATAACGTTTAAAACTTTGATTAGAAAGTAAAAAGATAAGGTAAACTTAATACAATAATATTTTAATTCTAATAACGTCACTGTATCTTTTAGTGTACTAATCATAAATAATTAATTAGTTACGTTTTTACATTATTTATTGCATGTAGATAACTACATTGTTTTAGTATTGATTTTTACTTTTCGTTACAAAATAAAACGTTAGCTATTACCATGTGTATTTTTAAGGGATATCCCACAACTGTATTTTAAGACTACTCCAATTATTCACAAAACAATCTTCAACTATGATTGACTAGCGGCCACTCGCGATTTCACCCGCGTAGTTCCTGTTCCCGTGACAAAATCTGGATAAAAAGTATCCTATGTGTTAATCCAGGTTATAAACTATCTGTATGCCGAATTTCATCCAAATCCATTTAGTAGTTTTTACGTGAAAGAGTAACAAACATCCATCCATATACTTACTAAACTTTCGAGTTTATAATAATAATAGGTTGTTAAACATTTTTGACAATGTAGAGCGAACTTCAAAACACTATCTACGAAATATTATCTCGTGAAAACCAACGAAAGGTACAGAAATATTAACGAGTTTTATTACATACTGTAATAAACAGTCACATACATGTAGAGTTCCGAAATTAGTTTTTTTAAATAATAACTTTCATTCAAATAACCATCGTCATAAGTAATTAAAAATATTCATCACCATGCCCATCGAAACGCAAACGAATCTATTTTCATCTAAAAACTGCTGGAGGCCTAATAACAAGCCTCATTCGTATTCATTGATAACTAAGCCAATATCGGAGGCATACATCTTAATCAAAGAGACCATTCTTATCAGGGGAATACGGTTAGAAAAGGCGGCAGCACGGGTGTCGAGCATAAAATATTAGGTATCCGTGTAACAAGTTGTTTGTACGAGTGTTTAATGGTGACTGACGTCATCCAACCCGACGAACGGTACAACGGCGACACTCTTCATTTATTTGTTCCTTTTGTGTATCGCTTTTGAAATATTTACAACCGTTTGGCGCGATACCGTACGACATTGTTATTTGCGAGCTCATCGCGAAAAATGCGCTGAAAGGAGTCAACGTTTCAGCGATAAATCTCGATTGTAATACTTTTTATAGTTGTGTTGTGTTTGATAGTAAATTCGATGCATTTCTATTGAAGATTAATGTGTTTCGATGTCTTTGTTTCTGTTTTCACCTTTAGTAATCGCGTAGAAAACGTTTTCTCTTTTGTTAATTCATCTCGGATAATTGGTACAGTAATATCAATATAAAATCCTTATAAATTATAGATTTACGGGTTATAAAAACAATTAGAACGACTTGAAGTATTGTAATCAAAAGGTTTTTTTAATTGATCTTTTTGCGTTTTTTTTACATTTTTCGCTTCAAGTATTTTCTAAACATCTTGTCGAAGCATAAATTACGACCAACACCTCAGTCTACCCGAGACCACAAAACGTGATGTCAGGATAAAAATAATATTTTGTAAAAAAAGCGAAGTGGATCGCTAGAGATTTTAAAAATCGTTTCTCTTCAAACAATTTCATTTTCTACCTTTTGTGCACAAATGATATTGCTGTACGAGTTCCGATAAATTTTCTCTTTACCAACTTTAAATTAACGAGACAATACCTAGGGGAATCCACTAAGAAGTTGCACCAAGGTAAATTTAATTAGAACAGAACACGAGACGTCTTCGGAGCCACAGGAAATGTAACGACGTACTTTTATACCTAGTGGAGACAGGCGAAATTACTTATCTACTGAGAAGTTTAGAATTCACTTGCGAAGTTTTCCCCTCCACGTCGGAAAAAAACTAAAAGTTATGACACAGATAACTTTTAGGTAACGAATTTCTATGAGAGTCACGGAGGAGCGATTTACGGCACACAAAACTTTACTTTTTACTTACAATAACATCGTATTTCTAAGTTGTATCTAGGACAGTACAGTGATCTGATCTGTATTACCACCTATCTGGTATTCTGGCTACACCACCGGTCTACGGTCCCTCGTTATTTATTTTTATTTTATTTGTTTATTTTAACAAAGACAATACAATTTTACAATTACTTCGTGTCCAAAAACCAGTTAGGATTTGACTAGACACTGCGTTAAATTCCAGCTTCAGTTTTATTTGCACTCGCTAATTGATTAATGCTTAATGACAATACAGCCGATGAAGGTATAAACGCTCTTTATACGGAATCCTCAACTACTAGGAACTAACTATCTCATCTCAAACTGCAAGAATTTTATTGTTCTTTCCTATCAAGTAGGTACCTATATGCAAAGTACAAAACACTTAACTAATAACAATGTAATGTATATTCGCTCCTGTAATAAAAGCATTAACTTAAATGGACTTTACAATATCGGCAGTATAGTGATTCTGCTGGACAAACGCGTTTTTGTCACGAGACATCCATCAATGTCAGACTGCCCAAAATTGAGGGACCGCAAATGATTTGTCACGAACACCTCATCCCTTCCAAATGTTATTACGAGCGAGCCAGGCAGAAGGGCAGCTAACCACATCAAATCAGAAACCCGCCGAGGGGGTTCTGTACCGTATCGTGAAAATTCTCTTCGTCCGGACCGCAACAAACTTCGTTGGCATTCCGACGAGCGCCACACGAGCGGTACCAAATTGGTTGGTAGCAGAACATTTTAATTCTACATCTGCTACAGGAAATTCTACGTTTCCCGCAAAATAAATTATTTAATTAATTTGGTTTTATCTTATAGATATTCATACTTATAATCAGTCGATAACTATCGTCTATTAAAATGTCTATATAATATCTTAATAATACTTTTTATGTGTATTACTTATCATTATCTGCAATGAAGGATTTAAGCGCTTCCCTGGTAGTGAATACATAAAATAGATACTTATGTAAATATGTAGAGCAGCTCCCATTATTTCCATGAGGCAAGAAAACATTTCACGCATCAACGGAAGCATCGCATTAGGAATACTGTCAATTACGTCTACAGCCTACAGATACAGGGGCCTTACCATCAACTCATAAAACAGTATTACTTTGATCTTACTATGAAATTTCCCAAACGAATTTTTTATTGTAAGATTTAAGTTATATTGCTCAAGAGGTAATAGTAGAGCCCCAGACACGCAACACAACGCTCTCCACAACTTAACCAGATTCAGTGAGTAAGGTGATGCCAGTGTCAGTTTGAAGTGCTCTATCATCTTCGGCCGCATCGTCACTTACTCATCATCTCTTATTATCGGGTAAGGTGAAGGCTAAGCGCTTCCAGTAATTATGCAATACAGCTAATAATACAACTTGTGCTAGAAAAATCCTTCTTTAAAAATCACAAAGAAAAGAAAGGAAGAAAAGTCCCTGCTGACCTTCTTGCTGGTTCTTTCTTGTTAGTACAAGTTCTCCGTAGCAAGATCATACAAAAACTGATTAATTTTAATATATTTAAACGAATCTACTAGTACTTGTATGATCAAATAAACCTCCTTATTTTCATTTTTATTCCAAACATATTCTTACAAATTAAGATGGAAAACAAACAGTATCTGATAAAACGTGTTGTTTCTTTCGAATACATGACGATGGCCATCGATACTAAACAGTTGAACGTTTAAGATAAAGTGGTGGCTGAAAATAAAAATACAAAATTTTATTTAGACAATCAGCCTCAAGAATCTAAATCAAACCTGAATCAACCAACCAGCCCTCGCCCCAGTCGCCCCCATAGCTACCAGCAAACTGCCTTGGAACATGACATGACACGATGTTTTTCAATGAAAATTAATGTTAATTTCTATGTTTCAAACAGGTAAACAAGTAGAACCTTTTTTAACAACCATAACGGTACTGTATAATAAGCGCACTATTACAGTTCTACCTGTTTACCTAACAAACATAAACATACCTAATTACTGAACTAACAACAAAAATTCAATAAACTTTAAAAAACTACTAAAAGTTTAATGGGCCGATGTGTTTAACATAACTCAAAGTTTCAATACAGAATTCAAAGACACAATATTTATGTAGCACGTTTTCACTTTAACTGAAGGTTTCACTGAAATCATTGAAAATCAAACCACATAAACCCAGGGCCGCGGTCTAATGGCTAACGCTCCATATAAGATAGTGATATAAGAACGTGACACGAAATTAAATATGATGCCAATAATATCCACGGGTTGGAAATACAAAATGACATCGTTAAAAGGAATCGTCTAGTAGGAGGCGTTTTATTAACTCCACTCAGACTGTCCAGTGCCATTCAATAAAATACTGCTGCCGTCCCGGGAATGTTGAGAGAGTTGTGAAATTTTAACTAAAAAGCTACAGGCACATAAACGAAAATGGGTCAGAACCTTGCAATGGAGTTATTAAATTTCGCAACGTTTTTTGTATTGAAAGGTACTTAAATTAGTTTCTTTTTAACACTATACTCTTTGTATAATAAGGCAATATTAAAAGTAAACACTTTTGTTGCCGACTCGGGACATTATTACAAGAAATCAAGGTTGCTGTATACAGCAGCGGCAACTGAGTCGCTAGTTGCTACAATTGAAAGCAGAAACAAAAACAACTACTAACAGAAACTTCTTAAAAAAATAAATTCGTATGGCAATGCAATTGTGTTGCTTAAGTTCTTAGTTGCTTACATCGAATACTTCGAAATATCATGAGGGAGTAACTGGAAACCAATTATTGTTGTTATTTATTTTAATACACATTATCTGCTGATAAAGTGGTAGATTTTATTTTGATTATGTACCTAATGAAAATAATAATTTCTCGACGCCCATTTATCTACACCTCCGGAAAATGACCTTGATGTTTGCAAGTATGTGTGTAAAAATTTCTCTGCAACTTACCCTATGTTGCACTCCGTCTCAATATCTAAAGTATCTGCCTTATTTATTATGGACAACATTTCCCAAATATTTATTATAAAGAATGGTGTACTGTTAAATGTATTGCCTTTTTAAGGTATCTTTAGTGAAATCAACGCAACGGCAGAGACCGCTCACACGAACAGACAAGGTATAAAAAGAAAACATAATATTGATATTGCCGATCGCGTCCGATAAAGGGCGCGTTGTGTCGGCTCGCGGCTTGCAGCATCGCTGCATATACGTTTACATGGCGTTTGGTATCAACTTTTGATCGCGAAATTTGTTGGGCTTACATGGACATGAAAAAAATATTGCAGATTGCATTTGTTTTGATTGTCTTTTCTTATAATATTTTCTTTTATTTTCCGCTCTACATTTAACCGTCAATGAGGCGAGAATCCAAACTATGCTTCCATTGCTTATTTTATACGTCTATACTTGGATCAACAATAGTCTTTTACATAGATGAACGATTGGTCTCGCTGCGCTAGACGAGCGCAGCGAGATACCGCGCTACCTATAAACCACAGCTCCGTAAATGCGGCAACTCATTATTGTAGTGTGTTTATGACAATATGCAAGGATGCTAGTGTGCGTGAAAAATTTGTTGCCAGCTGCTCAACTGTTACCCGAGTTAATGGGAAAAATATTTTTGCTGTGATGTTAAGTTGCTGGTTATAAATGTAGCTCAGTAAATATTTATAAATTAACAATTAAAAGCGAATATGTATCAATATAATTGTATATTTATTATGTAGGTTAGACGTAGGTTTCTTCTGTAGAAAAATGGTAGGTATGTAAGTATAGCAATGATTAGACCTCATTTTTTTGTAGTTTTTTTTTATTACTACCAACCCCTTTCTTCCATTGAGTATCGTAAAAGGCGACTAACGGACTAAAGACTGCACATACATCCAACAGCATAGAGCGGCGATGGGCTCATCAAAATAATACTACCAACCCCTCTTTTCCCTTCGGTGTCGTAAGAGGCGACTAACAGACTAAAGACTGCACATACATCCAACAGCATAGAGCAACTATGGGCTCATCAAAATAATACTACCAACCCCTCACTTTTCTTCGATGTCGTAAAAGGGGACTAACGAACTAAAGACTGCACATACATCCAACAGCATAGAGCGACGATGGGCTCATTATAATAATACTACCAACCCCTCTTTTCCCTTCAGTGTCGTAAAAGGCGACTAATGGGCTAAAGACTGCACATACATCCAACAGCATAGCGGCGATAGGCTCATTAAAATAATACTACCAACCCCTCCCTTCCATTGGGTCTCGTAAAAGGCGAGTAATGAACTAAAGACTGCACATATATACAACAGCATAGAGCGGCGATGGGCTCATCAAAATAATACTACCAACCCCTTTCTTCCCTTTGGTGTCGTAAAAGCGACTAACGGGCTAAAGGCTCACCACCTAAGCACATGTGCAGACTGTGCAGTTGTTTCTTGCTGAAGCGTAGACTGTGTGGGCGTGGTTTGTGTTGTCCATAGATTCAAATGATTACTAATTTACCATAAACTTTAATAATAACTATCTCAAAAAAGTTGTTGATCCAAGTAAACAGTAATAAGTAGAGTCTTTATTCATGATTATTCTACATAATGACTAAATACTTTTTCGTTTTTGTAGGCTCATTGTCATGTAAAAGACAAAATTTTAAAAAAAAACCATTTCCCCTTGGGGAAGAAAAGCTATTTTAGCCTCGCTAACAACGCTACAATGATGGTCTTTTTGAGCAAGAGGAGTGAAAATATTATTTCAAACATTGTCTATGATTTTTTTCAAAACGAATACGTCCGTGATTTGCCTGTGGCGGCACTGACACTGAGAGCATTATCACTGACAAGTGGGGATGCGTTCATAGAGAATGTATGAAAAACACTGTGTCGGAACTGTGGCTTCACTGATATGTGTGAAGCAACCTTTAACCTATAATATTACCCGAATCATAAGCTATGCACCTGTTCTCAGTTTCATTAAAATTCGTCCAGCGGTTTTTGTGTGATGCGCGTCAAACAAACAGACAGACAAAAATTCCAAAAATGATTCTAATGTTCACGTATCCTTTATTCCCTAGATTATGTTTTTCGCAAATATTTTCAATGTAAGTACAGACACGGAAAGTTTACATTTCAGGAACATAGGTCAAAATGAAAAAAAATAACTTTTTCATACTTGAGTCAATCAGCTGATTGCGCATTTTGGGAAAAGGGAAGGGAAAAATAATTAATTTTCGACCCATGTTTCTTATGGAAAGTTGTTCAGTTTCATCGGTAGAATCCCCTTGATATAGTGTCAGCTGACATTTTTACACCTTATTATCACAAATATAAGTAAACATGAAATAACATAGAACTAGGTTAGGTACATAGTAACTTTGTAAGACAAATGACAAGACAATGACATATGACATATAATGGCAGACAAAAATAGGTTACCTTTAAAATAAAAGACAATAACAATAAATTCACATAATAAAAATCTCAACCACGGGGACTTTATTCTTGTATAAGCGGTAACACTGAATGGCGTTTATTGTTCATATTATTTTATGATGAAATTTCGAAATTATACGATACTTACTGATGGTATGTGATCCCAGTGTCCTTCTTATTTTTAGAAGTATTATTTTTACACAGTTTTACTACGCAAACTGGCATTTTAGTTTGAATTAAGCCCAAAATTTAATAAAACATTCGGGACGTACACATCACCCACAGCTGTCAGTGTGACTGGCTCGGGTACGCCGATATCGGCGTAGTATTTGTTGCCGCATTTGACAAGTACGACGGAGGTATGTAGTCGAGCGCAGCGAGACCAATCATTAATCTAAGAGTCTATATTATATTTTAGGCTTTAGTAATCATTAGTAGTTTTTAGTAGTATATTTTAACCCATTTCTTATTTTTCATAGGTGACCCAAGGTCAGCGATATATACGTTACACTAGATAGGCCCTTCTGAACACGCACTATGTTCCAATCATCTGCGGAGTCGACTCGGCACCTTGGTTTAGTGTGGCTTTGACATTCGCGCGAGCGGAGCGGCGAAAATAATTCTTTATTTCTTTTCAAAGTGTACACCTAGACGTTTACTACAATTCAGTTGTCAAGTAACTGAAATTAATTGTTATACAAGTCATTATTATGTATTTATATCTTAATAATAGAATAGAAAAGATATTTTTTCAATTATTGTTATTGACAATCTATTTGGGACGCCATCTTGATACTCACTACGTTGTCTTTGACCGATCTGGCGCTGCGGCGCTGCGATGTCTGTCTGTTGATTAAACGACGTTTAATGTTTAAACGCTGCAGCGGCTGCAGTAAACTTTAGTGTCTCATTTCAGAATTTGAACAAATGGTTTGTATGAACGTTCTTGTCTATACTTCTAGGTCAATGCCCAAGGTGGCCTGACTCCGTACGTAATGCGTGTCTTCTTATTTCTCTAAAATATACAAAATGTTGTTTTTGTACGTATTACAAATGCTGAGCACGCTTTCAAGTAACATAAGTGTTCATTTGCCGAACAGTTAAACTTATAAGTGTTGTGTGCAACTAATAAATTATAAAAAAAACACCGTACTTTAAACATTGACCATCGTGTTGCTTCGCGTGTGCCGCGCACACCTACGCAATGCACTAAAATTTATGAGAGTTTTACGATTCAATTTACATTTAAAAAGCAAGTAACGGTGTTTGCCTGCGCTCCGACTTTGGGGAATAACAGCACCCACACGAGATTCATTCATTCACCACGACCGTCTTCTGTCTCAGCGGGCACTCATTGTCCCATTAAAAACTTTTTCTAACAGCTGATAGTGAACTGCCGATAGCCTTTTGTTTTTTATTAGTGTCGAGTTTTATTCATCACTAGCTTGGGTCCGCGGCTTTGTTCGCGTTAATTTATCGCGAGTTCGCGTTAATTTAGGGCCCCACCTATGTCTCAGTATCCAAAGGGTTAGTCAGAGACCAGACAATGAGGACCACAAAAGCAGTCATCTGCCATAGTCCACTTTTCACCTATTATAGCGACTGCACATGTGCTCAACGTGACAGGTGGTGAGCCCATCGCCGCTCTATGCTGTTGTCAGCTGTTGGATTGCAGTATTTAGTCCGTTAGTCGCCTTTTACGACACCCAAGGGAAAAGAGGGGGTGGTAGTATTCTTTCACCGCTACGCGACACGGTTTACCAAACAAACCAAAATTCAACAACATCGATTTTCCGATTAAAGCTTGAAAGCGTAACAAACTAACAAACTCACTTTCGCATCTACATAAATAAAAATCTACTACAGAACGGCTGCACCTATTTGAATTTTTACTTTCTTGTTGTTTGTAAATGTCAGGAAAAGGTTTGTATAACAGGAACTTTTTGGAAATTCTCACGGGTTGCTGGGTTTTCAGCTACGAATACTCAGCACTCTGGGCGCGACTACGAGCGGACACCGAGAGGCGCGGTAAAACTGATATGGTGTCTGCAATAGTGTGGACGATAAGGCGGTATGTCATCGCATCGAAGTACAGTCGAGTACACTTTTCGACGACATTCGCTTGCGCTCCATTCCGACCGCGCTTACGAATCGTAGCGTACGCGTAGATGTGCAAGCGAATCTCGCCGAAAAGTGGTCAACCGGTAACTTCGGGTGAAAGATTATGTAAATGACAAAGTGTGTCTGTACTGTAATAGTGTGGACGATAAAGCGGTACGTCATCGCATCAAAGTACAGTCGAGGAAGTTCCCGGTCGACCACTTTCCGGCGACATTCGCTTGCGCTCCATTCCTACCGCGCTTTCGAACCGTAGCGTGCGCGTAGATAGCGTGCAAGCGAATCTCGCCGAAAAGCAGTGTTGCGTTAGCGTACATTTTACACATTATATTTTTTAAAGTTCATATAGACTACCTAGGGGAGACCTTTGCCCAGCAGTGGGACACTATAGGATAATTTAAATAAAATATAGGCTACCCACCTGGCAAAGAGGTATTTGAGTAAAAACATGCTTATGTACCTTTTTACCCCGAAATGTACCTTTTCAGAGCTGGATATGTATCTTTTGGAAACTCAGTTACGGCAACACTGCCGAAAAGTGGTCGACCGGGAACTTCGGGTGGAAGATTACGTAAATGACAAACATGTAGGGACATAGTGCATGGACGAGTATAACTTATTAGTTAGGCATCGCATTCGTATATTTCTTTTCAAAATCATGTTTTGTACCATTCAAAGAGCTTATGCTTACCTGTGACTTAGAGGGCGAAAAAAGAGCCTCCTGAGTTTCTTGCCAGGTTCCGAACTGGTGGTAGATTAGTTAGGTAGGTAGATTAGATAGGTAGGTGGATAAGTTATTAAGATTAGCTTTTAGGATTTAACTACACGATAGTTAACTGTTATCTTTGTTTTTGACGTCAATAAGTGCCTGTAAAGGTTTATGTTGAACAAACGATTTTGATTTGACTTCGTCCACTGTAGGTGAATAATGATAAATTACTATGGAGCCGGCGAGAGGCGCGACCTGAATTTCAAGCTCTTCACCCGATAAATAACATTTTATGAGACGTTACATTATGGTAATCATAATTTTATGTTTTAAATGACTACATGAGATACGTACGTATTCTTCGAGCAAATTACATTGCGGTCGTTATATTACATGTAGAGATCTATACGCATAGACTAAATTTGTTTTAATAACATAGACTTAGGTAATAATAACAAGACCCATGTGAATACCCGGGACCTATCATCCTGAGGTATTATTAGTAAAGTCCTTTCTTAGCTGATGCCTATGGAACCGATCTGTCAAGTTTAAAAGGCTTTAAAGTTTTTGCGATTTCTTTATTTGTCAGGTAAGTTAAGTTGTAAAATCACATTGTTTTCATAACACAAAAATACATAGATTGTAGGAATAAGTGTATGGACCTATCAGATATATATTTATGTTAAACATGGCAGCCTCTATTCCTTTAGATGCAGGGTATGATATTGTTCAAAATATTGAGAACGTTTTTTTTATACTGTCTTCACAAATCTCTTTAAATAAGTAACAGCTGCGACATGAACGTCGCAGCTTGATGGGCAAACCCGTGATGAAGCCGATCCCCAAACGACAGGATTCGAAGTGCCATGTGCTATGTGTTTACATGCTATTAATATCCATAATTCTCGGTGTCACCGGCAGACGGCTCCGTTACATTTGCAATGCAAATCTGCGGTGCGCCGGAAAGCGTTTAAAATTCTGACACAGTGGTATAAGTCACTTTACACCCAAATAAATGTTGTTTCAGCGCCCAATTCACTTTTAATTTGTGTTGAAAGTTTAACGGCCATAACGGATAATGTCTGTTCGTAAAATTGAGTTGTTATTTTTCATTATAGTCCTTGATATTACATCTCACATAACACTTGTATACTTATGTGTACTTAAGCAAAACCTTGGCGTCAAACCATTCCACCCAATTTATTCAATCACTGCTGAATAAGCTAAGCTAGGACTTGGCACGTTGAATAAAACATAAGCGATAAGATCACATTGTAAAGTAGCCTGTTTCACCTACGAATAACGCATACGCTTAGAAAAACATGTGGCATGCCTCATGCTGTATAAGGCTGTGCACTTGTGCAGTACCAGGCGGACTAAGTACGGCCAGCTGACATCACGGGGACTCGACGACGGACATTAATCAATGCTAAGGAACTCTTATGTGACAAAAACAAACGCTACCATTAGCGAGAAACGTCTTAAACAGGATTAACGTGAGCTTTCCCTTTGAATAACCGTAAACATAGTCCGGGGCATAGTTGGAATTTTATGTATCATGTATATTATGGATTGCATTTTTCAACGTATATGTAATGTATGCTAGGTTCCTACGCGTACCTACTTATAATTTTATGTACTTAATATTTAACTTATAATTTTTATTTTTAAAGAAAATATTATCCTTCACATGTAGAGTTAAATGTCCAACTTAAACTACGAACAAGGCGTGGACGAAACTATTATTATTTAAATCAACGCAATATGTTTTGTATTCTACATACTCCCTAAACGCACAAAGCACCCTTCGCCAGCTCCCTTAAGTGTCCAAGTAAGTTGACAATGACAAATTTGAAGTGCAAGCCGCCAATTTGTTATAAAATATACACTTATCGGGTGTGTATTGTTTGTCTAAAGTCCAATTTTGGCGCGACGGGGAACAATGGAAGCGTGACCCGCGACCGGCGATAGCCATCAAACCAGCTCCTACAAGCACAGGGCCTATTATCTATTTTATGAATAAATTTAAATACGCCGGATAAGCGCTCACAGAATGCCAAACGCCCGGTCTGTGTCACGAAATTCACTATTACCGCTAGTAATGGTCACATTGTACGAGAATTAAACGGTATTGGTTATTAAGAAAATATAGATATACCGTGTGATCACACAAAAAAAAATCTGTTAACAAATTATGTTTGGTAGGGATCTACTCGTCATAGAATAGATCGTTATAATAGTTAGGTACTTATCGACTTTTGGATGGTCATACAAAATAATAAATTACTCCGTAAATACTAAATTAAAATACTGTTTTTATTAATGTTCAGTCTTATTTATAGTAACTTTTAGGAAAAATCGGTATTATTACCATGTTTTTGTTGTTATTTTTGAGTCTAAAAATATGGTAAAAATCCCATTCTTTCCTAAAAGTTATTGTAGTGACTATGAAAGTTAAAAAGGTAGGGATAAAGTTTCTTCGCAATTTTTTAAGAAAATTCAAAACATTTTTTAATATAGTTTATTTACATTTAACTAAAGTATGTAGGTGCCATTTTGTTTGATAACTTTTTGCTATCTTGTAGGCAGGGACATGATCCTATTGCTATTTTTGGGACTTCTGCATGATCAAAATATCGCGACAAGTGGTTTTGGCAGATCTCTCGTGATGTTAACTCGGCACTGCCTAAAAAATTTCTGAAGAGACCGATACAGGTGGAAATCTGAAGGTGCAAGGACTATACGGCCAATGCATTAACACCTCCCAGCCAAACTCTCTTAATTTTTGCTGAGTGGTGTAAGATGTGTGAGGTCTAGCGTTATCATGATGAAAAACCATACCCCTTCTGTTGATTAATTCCGGCCGCTTTCTCTCAACTTCTTGCTTTAATCTCATCAGTCGTTCTCAGTAGAGTTCAGAAACAATGGTCCTACCCTTAGAGCATTCAATGCTCTAAGGT
The DNA here is from genome assembly GCA_963921215.1 of Scoparia ambigualis. Taxonomy (NCBI): domain Eukaryota; kingdom Metazoa; phylum Arthropoda; class Insecta; order Lepidoptera; family Crambidae; genus Scoparia; species Scoparia ambigualis. Next base: position 18,988,406 of record OY992505.1, read on the forward strand.
CCTACCTGATGGTAACAGCTCATAATGAATATGCCCTTCCAATCCCACCACACACATAGCATCACCTTTACGAGATTACAAGAGTTTCGCCACAGCCTTTGACCACGACCTTTTTCGCACGTTCTTGTCGTACGTGATCCACTTTTCATCACCAGTTATCAGCTTCTACAAAAAGGGTTCGGTTTCATTACGTCGTAATAAAGAATCATAAATGAGTAGGTACACGGTTTATTAGGTTTCTTTCAGTGAGCTCGCGAGGTTCCCAAATATCGAGCTTTTTTGTGTATCCAGTTTTTTCCAAATGCGCTAAAACTGTTTTATGGTCAATTCCCAGTTCTTTAGCTACGTCGTAACTACTGATCTGTAGATCTGGCTCCACTTTTTCAAAAATGGCATCTATTTTATCCGTATTCGGGCGACCAGAGCGACGTGCATCTTTTATATCAAAATATCCGGATTGAAAACGTTTAAACCAAATTTGTGCTACCTACTCTCACAGACACTGCACTAGGTCCATAAACATCGCAATTTTTTTTCGCGGCTTGCGTTGCCTTTTTACCTTTTTTGTAGTAGAATTTTAAAATGTATCGGATTTCTTCATTAGATTCACTCATCTTGACAGTAATAAAAACAAATGAAAAACACACCTTTTCCTAATTTGAATCTGGAATTATCTTCTTTAAAATTTATACTTTTAATGATACCAAAACCAGCCAGATACAAATAGTATAGCCAAAAAGATTTTATTACAAGTTCATAATTACATAATAATACTATAAGTATGCGAAAAGACTTTTTCCCCAACCAAATATTTACAGTATTTTACAACCTAAAATGTGTAATTTATGATCACGTTTACTAGTCTGAGTATAATTCTGCGTGCGATCGGAAAGCAACGCAGCGCAATTCCACCGATTTTATAAGGCGCAGGCGCAGCGCAACTCAAACCGGGGTGAGTCTAAATCATCGTACTATTAACGCCATCTTGCGTTGACAGTCGTAACTGACGGCTTTGAGTTGCTCTACTGCGCTTGCGTAGCAGTGGCGCTCTTACTACTCTGACGCATTGATAACCATAGATGGCGCAACCGTCAAGTTTGCGCTACAATTTTATTAGTTGTTAAATAATTGTAAGTAATTAATTACATTTTAATTAAAGTAGAGGATTGCTGGTCTTTGTTCGTTTTTATCGTCATAGGAATTTGTTGTAGGTAAATATATTTTTATAGTTTTTATTTCCGAAAATTGCTGAATAAATATGTAGGAAGGTAGGTAAGTAAGTAGGTACCTACCTAAAAAGTAAAAAACAAAATTATTTAAATACCAAGCTACAGTTACTACTACAGAGCTTTTGATGAGAATATTATTCTCAATATTAATAATTTGTCAGTCATTATTTATTTACATTGTTTCCGAGTGTAGAGAATACGTACCTCACTCTCGCAGCCCGTGTGACAGACATATTTGCACACTGAAACAAACAAAACACTATGTTAATGAGTATTGTCTCATAAAAGAAGAAGCATTTTAAATAAAATAACAACGCAAAATGTTTTGTGTTTATTGTCAAAGACACAATTCCGATTGTAGTACTTCACCGACTAGGTACATTGAAAGTATGATCTATTGACTGTACCCATATTATGCAAATACATAAATTAATTTATACCTACAGACAGTTAAACGTGAAATGTGTTAAGTACTATTATAATAGATTGATCAATACAATGGCAAAAGATGAATACTAAATTGTTGATGCCCTTAATTGTTTAAATATTTGAGAGAGGAGAAGTTTGTCAGAAGAGAAAGAATCATTATGCATCTTTAGACTTTATGAAGAAACCATTGAAGAAACAAAAGTTAATTTCGTATATTTGATAGCAAAAACTCAATGTAGTAAGTATTAGCAGCCTTCCGCCACGGTAATAAATTACCATGCTTTCGCTACCTTACAGTAAAGTTGTCAAGAAAACCCGAGAATTACAAAACTACAGTTCATTAATTTATTACTGTTTCGTAAAGCGAATATTTAGTGATACAATACACCTATTCTTTATTCAATTTTCATTTATTGAAAAACCAACTGTGCAAGCATAAAATGTAAGTGTGTTACTTGAACGACACTCATGAATTACAAGTAGGAGTGTGTTAGTGAAAACGTGGTAATTAAAAAATCATCCAGAGTAGGTAAGTAAGCGTTAGGATCGCGTTTTATTAAGCAAAAGATCACGTCAACGAAAACGCGAATTTGTATGTCAAAGATGATTGTGTTCATGCTCGTTTCGCTTGACCCCAGGAAGCGCTGCTTCAACGCCATACAAATTCGCTTGCCATATCATACTCACATTCAACTCAAGTATAGATTTTCAGGATTTCTATCATGAAAACTACGAAGCTTCGTATCCGAGGCGACGTGCAAAAGTTATACCAAGCTTTTTCAAAAGCTTTCGAAATATTTTTCAGTGCATGTGACAGTGACAGATGAACGAAATTAAAAGCTTTTTACTAGGAATGTGTTTTACAACGACAGCCGAGAGGCAGGCAGGTCCGGTCCGGCTTAAAATTTTGCTCATAGCATTGTTATGACTGGTCAATAACAGCTGGATGCCAGAGAACTAATTGAATGTAGAGCTAAGAGACTTACTTAAACCTATATAGTATACACGCTACACACCTATACTACTGTATTACTGTACCACTGTACCACCTTTACACAATTTAAAAGTCACAAAAAGTAGTTAAAAAGAACAAAAAGATATAAAGCCTCAGTATTATGAACTTAGCGAATGATTGTAAGAGTTAATACAACATTATACTGACAAATCTTTTCGTATGTAGGAGTACATGGATATATAATCATATTCATGTCAAGTCACTTCAATTATCTCCCAAAGTCAGCCGTGAAAGTAAACAACCAATTTTTGAGCTTGACATTTAATAACATTTCGCCTAGAACACTTGTACCTTCTATAACAGTATAAGTTTTTATTACCGCGACCTTTGAATGCCAGACGGCAAACAAATCTTTTTCACAGACCAAACATGTCTGTGCACACTCATGTCGAACGCTTTTCAAGCCAATCTTTAATTCATATTACATTGATATAAATATTGAAACTCCTGAGGAGTTGGCTGCTTCCGCAACTGCCCGGCTCACTCGATATCAAGGAAAGAGACAAACTTTTCCCTTTCAACTTGAAATTGGCTTTCTTTTTAAGTAGATTCTCGAATTATCATATTTACTTTGGGTGATTTTTTTTTTATAACGCCATAAAGTCTAGAGAGCTACTTACTTATTTTTTAGTAAAATATTTTTATTTTTACTCTTTTGCCTTTTACACTTACCAACTGGAATATTTAATAGGTACTACATATTGAAAAGAATATTAGTGGCAAGGAAACGTGAATTTAACTTGCAAAAAAATTTTGCAAAAACAAATTAGTACTTAGGTAATTTTATTTGGATATACTTACTAAAGTAAATTCAAAAGTATTAATTTACCAATTTTTTTTAAATTTTTGTTTATTAAAGCATTGTTTCTTTTTGAGGAAACTACTATCGAGGAATTACCCGGTTTTCGATAGATGATTGCGCTCAGACCGGTGTGGCGGTGTTAGATTCATGACTGTTTGAAAGTGCTTCGAAAAGTGAGAGCACTTATCAGTAAAAATACATTTTTTACTGTATCTTACTTACTGTGCTGAGATGACGATGATGACGTAAATTAACTATTTTCATTAATGTTTTATATTTTAGCGTTTTATTAACGCTTAAATATACTTAAGTAAAATTTTAAACACTGAAAAAAAAATTTAACTATTTTCAGTTTACATAATTTAAAGTCCGATAAATGACGTAAGGTATCGTTGACATTACATCAATCCCAAATCCTCATCATCATCATAAATTTATTGTTTCTCATGTAGTTTAACAGGGTGTTACAAATATTAAAATAGAGTATCATACCTGACCCAATTTGGGCATAACAATATTGAATTGAATTTAAAATACAGTATATAATTATAATTCTATTCTATATGCGTTCATGCCACTTGTCTACGCTCTCACTGAACTGACCTCTGCAGCATGAGCCCTGCACGTCGATGGGCTGGTGGCACCACTGACAGGGGCGCGCCTTGCGGAACCCCTTGCTGCGGAACACGTGCGCCTGGGGAACGCCCTCCTTCTGCAAACAAACAAACATACATAGGTTTTAGTACCTTAATAACAACTTACATTAGAACTACCTTAGAACACTGCTGGGCAAACGCCTCCGTCATTGAAATCATACATACATTTCTCACGACTATTTACCTTTAAAACTTTAGCGTCCCATACGCAAACATTTAGACGCTAACTACTTATTAAAGGCATCCTAAGAGCGTCGCTAACTCGCTAGCCGATGGAACAGGGGAGGGAGGGAGGGAGGGAACAACTGCACATGTGCTCAGATGGTAGTATGTCTTTAGTCAGTAAGTCGCCTTTTACGACACCGAGAGGAAAAGAAGAAGATTCTATTAATGAGCTGCCAAAACACAGCTTATTCAATTGAAATCAAATCGCTGCAATTGATAGGCATTAAGCCAAGCATTTGCTTAATCACTCGCTTGCTCAATGCGGGTTGATCCAGGTATGTGATTAGTGATCAGTTGATCATCAATAACCCCCTCTCTTCCCTTGGGTGTACCCCATCTCTTCCCTTGGGTGTACCGCCTCTCTTCCCTTGGGTGTGCCCCCTCTCTTCCTATGGGTGTCGTAAACCGTGTCGCGTAGCGATGAAATAATACTAACACCCCCCTCTCTTCCCTTAGCTGTCGTAAAGGCGACTAACGGACCAAAGACTGCACATACATCCAACAGTTTAGAGCGGCGATGGGCCCACAACCTGTCACGCTGACCACATGTGCTGTCGCTATTTGGTGAAAAGTGGACTATGGTAGAGGAATGCTTTTGCGGTCCTCATTGCCTAATCTCTGACTAACCCTTCGGGGATAATAATCGTGATTATATGCATGATCACTAATCACATACTGGGTCATGCATCAAAAAATCCTAAACTCACTCTGACTGCCAGACCTGGGAATAGAATCCAAGGCCTCGGGTATCGGGCTGAGCGGCTTTCCACTCGCCAACCAAACCTAGTAGCTTAAACCTCAAATGCATTCGCTTGTAATAACAATTCAAGATACGATTTTGAAAATTAAGTTATAAATTGTATCATTTCTTAACGGGTTGCTGTAACTTTCGGTTCTCCTCACTCACTGATGTAATACTCGAATTTGAACTGTTTGCAATTACATTTTAGTGAAGGAGCGCCTTAAAAATCCGAAGGATGCGCAAACCGAACCGTTACATAGGTGAAGTAAATGAATTTGTCATTTATCGTGTCGATTTGACCTCATAGGCCCATATTAAGAAGTATGAATTCCAATATTTCAATTCTCCTAGTTCTCTAGTGAAATAATATTGTATCGTTAGGTATACGTTGAAGGGCTATGCGATATTAATATCCAGCGATTCGTCCCAGTCGGAGAAGGCCAAGTTTGGTAAACACTTTATCCTACAGACAAGAGCGAACAAATAGCTGGAGGGCTGACTGGAGAACGTTTAAGGCGATCACAACAGCTAAATGCGATACATTATAACACTCTTTATTTAAAAAGTATGCAACTTATTACCGCTAAGAAAAATAACGATTGCTATAATCAACACAATCCATAATGTTCGCGTATACAAAATTTTATTTTACCTAATCGTCTTTAATTCTAATGCTTTTGTGTCATAATATCGAGTGCTATAATAATTAGATATCCTAATTTTTCTTGCTATAAAGTCACATGCTTTAAGTAGGCCACTCAGAAGGATTTGCGAAAAAAAGTTTTTATCTTTAAGGCACTGGCCACTTGTAATTATTTTGAAAAATTTGATTATTTAAAAGTAAACATACCATTGTTTGAATTTCGAATTTCCCTCCACATTTTTTCGAGAGCCAAATTAAATTATCGTGTCTCATTTAAAAATGGATCTGCATCTAGAACATTTTCGTGTGATGATTTTCTATAGACGAATTTAAATGTGGCCTAAAACCTGATGAGTCATTTGATCGACTTCAAATTGCTTTTATGGATGAAGGACCTTCAAAAGCAACCATCTACCGTTGGCATAGCGAGTTCAAGCGCGGTCGCCATACTTTGGGGGATGAACAAGGGTAGTCCTACGACGGCTGTCACGGAAGAAAGTGTGCTGGCCTGGCAGTAAAAAAATTAATTCAAGTAAACAGGCGAATTACATACGAAGAGATTTAGCATACACTGCAGATTAGATTTGGAAGCATTCACAAGATTCTACACGAGCACCTTCGCGTGAGGAGGATAGTTTCGCGCACAACCTCACCGAAGCTCTAAGCAGGCCCAAGTTAAGTGGTGCCGTGATATGATTAAAAAATTTGAAGCAGGCTCGTCTACGACATTGTGACAGGTGACGAATCCTGGATTTATTAATACGATTCAGAAACAAAGCGTCAGTCGACAGTATAGCTGTTTCAAAACGAACCAACGCTTACGAAAGTGAAGCGATCGAGAAGCGCAGGGAAAATTTTGATCGCTAGTTTCTTCACTTTGACGGGGTATCTAGGGTTTTAATTCCATTACGAGACCAAAGCAGCATCAACGCCAAATGGTATACCACAAAATGCCTGCCAGAAGTTATGTCTGCAATGAGCAACAAGCGACCGAACACCGGGGTCCGTGGGGTACTGCTTCACCACGACAACGCGCCCGTGCACTCAGCGCTCAAAGGGACTTCCTGGACACTACACCGGTCAGAGTCTTTGGTCACCCTCCATACTTTTTTTATAACTTTTTTTTATTTCCTAAAATAAAAGTCAGCTGAAAGAGATACAGCTTTCATCGCCGGAAGACGCGCTAGCAGCGTTCGAGAAGGCCGTGGAAGAGGTGTATGCGGCGGACTGGATTTTTTTTTATATTTGGTTCAGTCGCATGAAACTTTGTAGAGGCTGGTGGAGAGTTCTTCGAAAAGATTTAATTAAAATATTTATCCATAGAAGTTAGTTTTTTAGGTTCTCAAAACTATCTGAGTGTCACGTATGTGTCACGTAAGCGCAGCGCGATTGTCTTGAATTTCGAGGTTATTATTTTTTATTAGACAACAGAAAAACTAACTGCCCTACTCATGTAGGTCACGTGATAGATTAGAAAATTAAGACAATCGATCAAGCTTTCAGTTTCTAAACGTATGCACAGATTTTGGTTTAGGATAAGTACACGCTTTTCTTTAATAGTTATAAGTAACTATTATAGAAAAGCGTTTTATGTCTTTTAAATATTATGGATTGTAATATTTATGACAAACAAATTTAGAGCATACTGTATTTAGGGATTTCAATTTTATGGCATGTGATATTATGTAACATTAAATTCGAGCAAGATATCATTCGGACACATGATGATTATGTCACAAAACATCATGACACGTTATATTATGGATAAACGATTTATGAGAAAAAATAGAGAACCATTCGAACACATAAATTATTATTATTTTACACAAAGCAAAAACATTATTATCCTTCATTGCATTTTAGCAGTCCAGCCAAAATCATTATATCTCAAGGTCATCAGCTATTAGCAGCGCCTTAACATGAGCGCGTGAAATGACAGCGCTTTGTTGAGGGTCTAGGAAGCGGCCGCTGGGAATTTATGGAGGCACGACCACCTTTGGGTACAGACGACAGCAAGTCAACTTAACCAAAACTATCAAATTTCTGTAATCGTAGTGATCCTTATTTCCATAGCATAAAGTTCAAAATTTATTATAGAACTTTCGTGTGTACCTGGCAATGCAGTTTGATACAATGGCCGCACGCGGGCGGCCCATACTGCACGAGCGCGCTAGCAATTATACATACTTTTTTTTAAGTAATAGCGCATTCATGCTCCTTTCTTCCTAAACAATGTTTTTGTGTTAAGGTGTCAAGTAAAACATTTTTTTATATGTAGTAGGATAGTGTAGAGCTATTCAGAGATATTCAGTCACTTTTCTTGTACTTAGTTATGTTATTTATGTTAAAGGTGGCTTAGTCGTATTTTCTAATACAAATGAATACAATTGAACTAACTACAATTAGGTTTGCGTAAACAACATCATGATTCAATTGTATTTAGGTATTATATGTATATCTTTAAATACAAAATGGGATACCTACTTACTTACATTTATTGGCTAACAAGACATGTATAAGTACATTTATTTTCTTGTATATTGCATTACAGAAAACTATCATCCATAGTGATTTCTAAAACTGATATTATTTTCTGAGGTCCTTACCTAACAATGACTATTTAAACAAATCACATCTGTGCAAATAAAAAATAAAAATAACTGCCTCTGTAAGGTACTTAGTAGAACCAGAGTAGTCGTAGTTAGTAGTCTCAGACTCAGCGGTGCCGGGTTTAAATTTCAGCGGGCAAGGTTTTGTCAAAGACTTAGGTATTATGGACAGCAAAAGCAGTTCTCTACCATAGTCCACTTTTTAGGTACACGTTATTGTATTCGGTTTTGTTTAATTAAAATCTGACTTCTGTCTGGAAGATACACCATCACACCATCTTTCTTTTCTTAGTTGGTCGCCATAACATCAATGTTTATAGCATTGTTGTTTTTCGTCAGTTAAACATTCCTCAGAAGCTGAGGATCTCGAGTAAGTGCGTACCTTCGGCCTTATCGTCTTACCATCAGTTGGGATGTAGACTCTGGCCGTTGTGAAACAAATAGTAAATGTGCTACTTTTCAATGTGATGCTCGTCCTTTATTCTAAACCGACCTGCCTAGCCTATGTTGACAACATGACAGCACAATGCGTGAGCAAATAATTAGTTTCCATTCAATCTAACTTAGCTTGCACTGTACGAGCCGAGCGTTCCTAGTTGCAATTTGCATTCAATAACACACCGGCAGGCCATGATCTTTATCGGCTAAAGCCCTGACATGTTTTGCACTCGTTAGCAAATTGTAACTGACAGCTACAAATCAGATCTCGTTACGACGGGTACGCGGGGAAAGGAAATAGGTTATCTCTCCCCGGTATTGTAATTGGTATGGGCAGGGTTCGTTGGGAGCACGCTTGCAATCTACGAGGAAAGTACAGGCATTTGAGAGCGAGCGCTACCGACTAATATGTGGTCGACTTGAAGAGGCCACACCGGCCGGCGCCCGTCTGCTTCCATTTCTCTGTTGAAAACCATTGGATTTTAAGCATTATTGCTTTGGAATTAAGAGTAATATTGATAGAATTACTGCTCTGTGTTTTGTGTGATTTGTCTGTATCCGATGTCATAAATATCCTGCAGTAACTTCAGTAGATACGTGATCATGACGCTTGCAAATATTGGATACTTGAAGAAAACATGAAATATATAGTACTCATCCGGCGCTAGTTTAAAAAGATTATCTTGCTATGATATTTTAGTTAACGTCAATCTGTAATATTACGTCGAAGTCAAATGTCCCACGACAAATATTCTTAACGTTCAAAGCGAGTTACATAAAAGTTGTCTCCCTTTCATAATAACAAAGCATTACAGTTCAATCATTTACAAAACGTTTAACAACACAGCTCCTTCGAAGCCATAAAACACATACAAACTCAGTTATAGTCCAGCAGATATTTTAAATTTGCGTCGGTCGGTTGCGCAGGCGCAGGCAGCCGGCGCCACATTTGCCGCGCACATGACCGGCGGGCTTACGCACCGCGAGCTTCAAATAAATCATTCCGCGTCTTATCTGCTCAACCAGAGCTCGAGTGGCTGTCTGTTCGCTTATGTTCTGTTACTGCGGTTAGTAATAATTAATTTGTAAACCACTTTATTGTTCTATTTTAGTGTTTCAACTACCTACTACTGTTGTAATGAAACTGTATTGGTGGTAGTAATTCTGTACGAGTAGTAAGCTTTTTGAATTCTTGATGTACCACTTCCTTACTGTCCTGATTACCTGTATAGGTACATAATGTGCACAATGTTGTGTATACGGTGCATTTTGTGTATAGGTAGATAATAAGAGACTGTTGTAATTTTATAAAATAACTTACAGATGATGCTGTAATAGTTATCATGATATTACAAAAAATTAACAACATCTGATAACATAACGCTTAATTTTTATAAGTTGTACTTACATATACTGTGTCGTTCGTCATTACTACATGGGTAGCGAATGCATGTTTAAATCAAAATATCAACTGAACAACTACTTCGATCAAGAGAACGTATACCTGACTCTACCCATCGTATCAACAGTCTACGTAATAATAAGTAACAACACGTGGCAGGCTCCCATGAATGGATAGAAAGCAGTTCCTATCACCTGCTCGGCAGACAAGAGCTGCACCCGCCCGCGCCCGTGCCAAACGCATCGTAACAAAAAACTACACACTCCATAGAAGGCAACACTGACATCCACACAATGAAACCATCGCACACGCACCATTAGCTATCTGAATCAAATTTCATTGAACAGCTGTTTCTCTCCTCAAATACAATGAGCCGCAACTGGTCTGACAAATATATCTATTCTCTTTTAATTAAAGTGGTTGAGGGTGGCGACCATTGTGGCTTACGCAAATCGCTATTGTTGGAAAGTAACATTAGGAACAAAAGAATGTCCACAATGGCAACAGAGCCGTAATAAGTACTGAAGTCTATCAAAATTACAATTACATCTGTTGAAGCGTCCCTAATGCGTACCAATGTATAGTGATACCCACAGGATTAATTCGTAAACCGATTGCAGCAATAGTAATTTTGTGAGTTAACTCGGAACTCTCCAAGGAATTTATCGGTTAGCAAGAGAAATCGATGAATTACCTTTTAGCCTACCACCGCGCTACGCCATTCCGATGGAAGCTGTAAAGTGCTTTTTGATTAAGTCATTAAGTGTTATGACTGAAATTGCTAGTTACTTTTATCGCTTTGTTCTTAAGTAAAGTTAACGCTAAACTAAAGTAAGGCAGACACACTGACACACTGATATCATTTATTATAATAACAAGCTAAGCCGGAAAAGTCGACGCCTTAAAAATGTCCTTACCGAGGGGCTGTAACAATAACTTACGTCGCAAGAGAGTTTTTTTAATGCTTGTAACAACAACGGAGTTTTTACGGAGGTGTCTCTTAGGATTGAGTTATTTCTTCCGACGACTCCACGCAGTACTCACGACTTTGTACATAAATAAACAAAAAAAAAAGGGTTATACTTCTAATCCTAGTCCCGCCGGTGTGGCCCTTGCGATCCTTAACAATAAGAGTTGACACAAAAATAGCTTTATCACCGATTGTAGCTATTAGTAAAATTACTTATTTTGGTTTTATAAATAAAAGGGTTTATTTCCGATGTTTCCTGCAACTATCTATTTGTGTTTTGTGTGCTGGATTTTTGTGTCCATTCTATTTTATAGCTTTATTTGTTAAAAGCTCTTACAAGGTAGTTATGTATTAATTCAGACAGAATACCTTTTTTCATAATTTGAATCTTCGGTAACCGACCAGGATGCTCGGCCTTTCCCTACTTCATTCATGCCAGACAAGTGACGAGGGAATTTATTCCGGGTCAAGTTCATAAATATTTCAATAACTTTTGCGAATGTTTTACATATCTTTTATGAAAACAGCTTCAAGAACTGAAGATTACATTTGTGTGTTTCAATTATCTACATTCGTTGCACAACCTTGATGTCAATGTCGATAAACTGTTCTAAATTATTGATATCAAGTATTAGTTTAATCGTCTATGAGATCTTTACGCACTCCTCTTCTATCACGTCTCATTAAGACAAAAATGAAATTAATATGCGTCTAGCCACGGAGCTTTTGATCGTCTGACGCATGATCGCGTCAGCCGTGCGGCAACAAAAGGCCGAAAGTCACTGACGATAAATCAACGGAAGCGGCCCTTTTGATGTGTACCACCATTGTTTTGTAATCATGCACCGCGGCGTAGTTGAAGAACTTCCCCAAGTCACTGGTTATATAAAGATTACCGTTCGCGACAGTGTATCCACGTAGTATACGGGTGACAAATGACAATCGGAGTCGGAGAAGAAAACAATTTCTAAACATGTGGAGATTACGATTTACCATGACACGAGATATATTTATTTGAAAAATTAGTTACCTTGGGTGCGACATTTAAATATTCTAATTCATTTCATTAATATCACCAAACTATATAGAGACTAACTAACCAACTAACTTACCTACTCTATTAGATATCTTATTCATATCGTGTGTTCTCTATCGTCGAGTAGAGAATTCTGTCTGTCTATTATATCTCCAATATTTGTTTATTAAATACAATATAATTTATCACAATTGCAAAGACTGAGATAGAATAGATTATTAACACTATCAATACTAAATCTACATGCATGAATTGAATGATGTTGCCGGAACAACGCAACGTTTTACTAACACACGCACGCAATAATATTATTATCATTACAAATAACTCTACTAACTCAATCGAATTCCGTGGGCGTAGTATTATAGTGAATTAACAATCGTAAATTATTGCCATAATTGGTTTGACGTATTTATGACTACGCAAATATAGTAACAAAACATTAAATTAAACGCGAACGCGAAGTAATTAAACGCAAAGCAGCAATCCAATTTATTGTAAGCCTATTCAGATCCTATAGTTCAGTTGGAAGTAACAGGACTTGCGAAACCAGATATCTGGAGCTTTGTAAAGTCTGGTTTTATTCATGGAAGTAAGTAGAGAATAGTGCCTCACAATAAAATTACTCGCCTTTAAAATATCAATAAAAAATATACTTAAATGTAGGTACATATATAAATGTATATTTTGATTACTTAATATTCATTTATAGTATGTAATCTTAAAACATAAAATCTAGGTTATTTTATTACAGTCCAAGTTGTATTTTGTTTTTTTAAATTTTATTAAGTTAAATTTGCTCCGTCGAAAAAATACTTTAAATTTGAAATTAGTATGTATGATTACAAACATAATCAAAGGATTGAATATTTACTCATATTAACTCCTATACAATATTTGAAGATGAGAAAGCAAAGCTGTTACTTGGATTATTTCGTTGGCATTGAGGATAATTTTTTGCGAGGGAGTTTGTTCACCGGAATTTTAATCACTTTGTTAGCGCTAACATCATAGAAAAAACCAGCGAGACGCTCACTCGTGCATAACTGCGACGATTACGTCGGCTACATTACATCACGTCGAGATAATTTTGGACAGTAAAGTTACAGCAACCGCGCTAAGGGACAGATGAGTGAGGGATGCCAAAAGTCTTTTCTTTTATCTGCGCGAGAACACAAGCAGTGACGCTTTTCAGGCAGATTAGTCTTAGCGCTGAGCTTTTTATTAGTTTGATGTATTTGTATATTAGATACGGCTCAGTTTGTTATTTATTTATTTATTTCAAACTTTATTGCACATAGTAAAAAAAGTAGTACAAAAGGCGGACTTAATGCCAAAAGGCATTCTCTGCCAGTCAACCTTAAGGCTAGGCAGAAAGAGTTGATGGCGGTGCAATACAAAACATTAGTAAACAATACAACTAAACAACACAATTAATCAAATTAACTTACGTATGTACCAAACTATACATTAAATATTAATTATATACTACTATACATTAAATAAAATTATATACTACTATTACTATACATTAAATATTATATCATAAAGAACTTAATATATACCACGTAAACATACTTAGATTTAATAGACGATAAGATGATGAGGAACTCTTACGTGGATGAAGACTCCTGAAGAAGCATATGACATATCTTTTTCTTGAAAGCAAATTTGCTTGGGGCCCGTCTAACCTCTTCGGGAAGAGCATTCCATAGGCGAATGGCTTGGACTGTAAAGGAATCAGCCACGAAACCAGTGTGGTGGGGGGTGGCAAGAAGGTGGTTATTTGATGAGCGAAGCTGGCGGTCATGAGAGGAACTAAGAAGAGGGAAACGAGTTTTTAAGTAGGTAGGAGAATTTGGATCATTTAAAATGGAAAATAGAGTTAAAGGAATCCTGGACATACGAGTTTGGTTTACAAAGTAAGTGGATATAGTGTTGACTAATTTTCACGGGCCTATACAACCATGATAGCTTCATTGGTATGACCTGGCTCGAATTGCCAGAACGAGCTGGTTACAAATAACGCTTATAAGGATTTATTAATTACTTTTCTGAATTGAGCATTTGTTCGTATTTACTTAATTTACTAAAAACGTATACAATATTTATAGGTATGTTGATTCCACCTTCTCTTCTTGTTCGGAAGAAGTTTTTATTATTATAACGTCATGGTTCTTTCAAACTCTATTAATTAAAAAAAATAGTAAAAATATAGGTAACTAATTACTTAGTAAAAATTTTTAATTATTAAAAACAATTACTTTATCCAAGAGATTGTTGCAAAGCTGTTATTGTGCCGCTATACAAAGGGAAAGGTTCACAGCTTTACTGAAAAAACTACAGGGGCATTAGTCTTCTCGGCATTGTCGAGAAATTGTATGCGAAAGTTTTGATCAAAAAGGTTGTGAAAGAAACCGATGAGAAAATATGGGATGCACAAGCTGGATTTCGAAAAGGAATGAGATATACGGATCACGACTTTTCCTTGCGAAGCATAGCCGAGATACAACAAACAGCCAAATGTCGAAAGGTCTACTGCTCTTTCGTGGATCTGGAAAAGGCTTGTGATAAAGTGGTGAGGAATGAAGTATGGTCGGTACTGTCAATGTATAGAGTAAGCGGCTACCTCATTCGAGCACTGAAATTTCTCTACGAGGATTCCAGTGCTTGTGTGAGAATAAACGGGTCGTACACTGAGTGGTTTAGCATCGAAAAGGCTGTTAGACAGGGACGTGTAGCGTCATCGTGGCTGTTTAATCTATACATAGACAGTTGTATGCAAAATATAAAAGATGGTAAATGTGGATTAAGAATGAATGAGTTATTCGTCAAATGTCTTCTCAGCGATGAAGTTACAGGATATGGTAACTAGTATGCAAAGGTCGGTAGAAGCAAAAGAAATGAAAATTAATGTAAAGAAAGTTATTAGTAAATTATAGTTAAAGAGACGAGTGTATGACATGGTGTGATATTATGATTAAAGGAGAAAAAGTAGAGCAAGTGAAAGAGTCTGTGTACCAGGGCACGATGTTTACTAGGGACGTAAAGCATGATAAAGATATTGAAAGGAGAGTGAATGCTAGGAATAGAGTGAATACACGATAATACACTTCCCGCCTTTATGAGCAGCCGGAAACTGTCACAAAAGGCACGACTGGATGTGCATAGAGGAGTCTTAGTGTCGGGCGACACTATGTATAGAAGTGAAAGTTGGGTGTGGCAGAAGAAACATGAAAGCCGAGTGAATGCAGTAGAAATGAGATCGCTAAGAAGTATATGTGGTGTGACTTTGAAAGTTCGGATAAGAAATAGTGTGATAAGAGAGAAGTGTGGAATGAATGAAGATGTAGTGACAAAAATTGAGAAAGGCATGCTAAGGTGGTTTGGTCATGTAGAGAGGATGGATGAAAATAGAATTACAAAGAAGGTACACGAGGCGAGAGTGAATGGGATAGTTGGAAGAAGACCTCGTCGAACGTACTTAGATCAGATCGGTGACCTTCTCGTTAAAGGTCAGGTCAAAAGTACCTAAGCCGACGAGCACATACACGAGAGTAATGAATCCGGGTCACATATAGAAACCTATAAATCTCGGAAACTAAGAATGCTAGCTTAATGAAATAAATTGTGTTTAATAGATAAATAAATACTCCATAAATGAAAGTAATAAAATTTATGAGTCACCACATTTAATTTACAAAAAATTACGTAAAGACAAAAAACTGCTGATCTTGCCAACTAAAATAGGAAACATGACATTTTTGAACAACATTAAGATTTTCTTGAATTTTAATACTTCGTTGGTATTGCCCTCTCGTGCTTCCATTACTGCGTTTACGCGGTTTAGCATGCTTACGCTAAGTTCCATAGTCTCCCTTTTACAAATTTGATTTTTTATGACATAACTAAAAAGTTTTAATACCTTCATTTAAGGAGTATTTAATTGTCTAATTAACACAATTTAAGGAAGCTAACGTGATGTATGTATTGCTTTATTAATATTGGTCTGAATAAATGTTATGTACTTATGTTTATATATTGGTTAGAATTGGCATTTAGAAAAAAAACTTTTAGAGCAATAAAATACTTTCAAAAAATTTAAAATAAATAATTATATTTTAAAGACGATTCAAATTGTTTACGATTACCTACATAAAATGTTTTAAACAAGGCTATTTCAAATTACACAGATATCATTTTAAGACACGTAAATCTCCGTAAACGACGAAGTTTTTTAGCTCGACGACTTTGTTACGGCAGCCCTGATCGTGGCGAGTGATGTCCCATTTACACGTTATCTACATGTAAACAGCGAGCGTGGCCATCCAAGCACGTGGCAAGATTTCAAATTAGATCGCCAGACGTGTGTGTGTGAATACAAACCATACAATCGTAAAATCATCATCCACTTTGTTTGATTAAAGTAACAGTGTCGGTAATAGCAGAAAAGTAGGAAGGAACACCAGAGAGGCACTCTGCATTCGGCATTCACTATTTAATCATTTTAATCAACAGATTCTCTAAACAAGCAGCTAAAACGCTCACCCCCCTGTCTATTCGTAATTTGTCGTACACTGCTGTGTACACCGGCCAAGTGCGAGTCGGACTCGCCCATAAAGGGTTTCGTAGCAGCAAGTAACATCATTATAAAAGTTCTTGTAGTTCGTTGTAACTTTGATCGATGTTTTAATAATAGTGTATTCATATATTTTTTTTAGTTTTATCATTCATTCTCTTATTTTAGAAGTTACAGGGGGGGGGGGGGGGACACATTTTACCACTTTGGAAGTGACTCTCGCGCAAACTATTCAGTTTAGAAAAAAAATTACATTAGAAAACTCAATATAATTTTTGAAGACCTATCCATATATACGCCCCCACCCCACACGTATGGCTGTAATGAAAAAAAATTTTTGAGTTTCAGCTTTAAGAACCCCCAAAATTTATGGTTTTTTTTTCTATTTTTGAGTGAAAATCTTAATGCGGTTCGGTTAATACATCTACTTACCAAGTTTCAACAGTACCTATAGTTCTTATAGTTTCGGAAAAAAGTGGCTGTGACATACGGTCGGACAGACAGACAGACATGACGAATCCATAAGGGTTCCGTTTTTTGCCATTTGGCTACGGAACCCTAAAAACAGCAACGCGCGCGCATTGTACGACGAATTACGAATGGACAGTGGGTGAGCAGACAGACAGACATGACGAATCCATAAGGGTTCCGTTTTTTGCCATTTGGCTACGGAACCCTAAAAACAGCAACGCGCGCGCATTGTACGACGAATTACGAATGGACAGTGGGTGAGCATTTGCCACTTGTCTACGTTAACATGAATAGAAAAAAAATTGCTCTAACTCTTATATTATATTGTTCTAGCCTGCCGTAGTCGTCCATGTAAAACGCTGTATTCGTGATCCGAGGATACTTTCGTAGCGGATACTATCTAAGGAACATTCTTTTTTAGTTTGGAAGCCTTAGTTTTTGAGATTTTGTTATTATTATTCAATCAGTACGTAGGAAGTGGTATTTCGCTTTTATATATCTACCTTTTTTACAAGTAGAAAACCTATTTGCGGATACACGGCGGGTCTGGGGAAGCCCGCTGGTTATGTTATAAGACGACTCACTCCCCAGCGCGCGCTTCCCTGTCCAGGTCCGAAGGCCTCGGCAGGGACGCGGAACTCGAACGCTTTTATATGTATATATAAGTAGTATGTACCTAGCTAAGCTTATGTTCTGAGCTGCGACTCTGACCGTGTAACACCCGTATCCCGAGATAGCACAACCACTTACCACATTGCAATTGGACAAACGGTTATGGTACCTAACGCATACGGGACAAACAATGAATCTATTTTTTATTGTTTTATTTTACATTCACAATGCCTACATTGCCTACCTACCTATATAAATCGAAAACAACTGAAGGAGTTGTCTTTTACTTTCAAGTGCTTATTTCAATGATACTTTTATTTATTAATTTAATTACCATTTGGACAGTCAAAAACAACATTAAAAGTTTTGTATAAAAATATAGATAAGGTATGAGAGTAAAGGGCCAAAGATTGCCACCTGTGAGTGGCGGCACTTTCTCGGTAGCTCATGGAACGTGACATCCGTCCAATATCGGCCCGATAAGGTCCCAATACAAACTTGTCTCAGACTTGTCGAAGAAAATCTCAAGTGCGGCAATCGTAGGTACAATTGAGTCACTTTTTCTTTATTTTTTTTTAGTCAAGAAAATATCCCTATTAGCTGGCCTGTATCATTAAGGACTCCTTAAGGATACCGGCCAGCAAAGAAGCAGCTGAAAAGACAGCATGAAAATAGGGCGGTTCTAATGTTTCGACACTCGAAAATTATACTAACAACATAAATCATCAACTACTAGAAAAAATTCAACGAGTCTTCTGTGGTCTCGGTAGCTCAGCGGTTAGAGCAGTGGACCGGCAATCCAAAGGTCGTGGGTTCGTATGCCATTCGAGCTTCCTGAGACTGGTTGATTTTTTTCTAGTAAACATTTTATCCAAAGGTGTACAATTATTTTATAAGGGTTAAAAATATTTTTACGAGCGATATTTGATTCCACCTGTGCATCCTTTCTGAATTCTAATTTATTCGCGTTGATGTCAACATAATAGTACTTAATATATTATGTTTATACCTTTATGCTGTCAATTGCACCGTAAATCCAGACACAATAGTAATTCAATTGTTAGTAATTTTTCTTAGAGACGAGAGGATAATAACGCATTTTGTGGGGAACGCCATGAAGACGGAGTGACCCTCGTAATACTCACTAGTATTAAGTGTATTAAGCCTAATGGACTCACTCTCACGCCGAACACAAATATATGATATTATGGCTTTCCTGAGAAGGACGAATTCGCGAAAAGTTTTGCTTTTTGCACCCGCAACAACAACACTTGCGGCATATAAATACCAAAGTTCCCAGAACTTGCGTCCATTGATCCTTAGTCCGTGAACAACATATTTTATGACAGCGACGACCGGCTAACGTGAGATCTTTGATTAGTGTTTGATAGCTGAAGTTATGCGATGTGAACAAAAAGACGTACGCTCTTTGGTCGTGTATGAGAGAACGTATCCGACTATAATAGTGAGGATATTTTCCAATATTCCGACGCTGTAAGAAAGGAAGAAAATAAAGGCCGTTCCCGTTGCTGCAGTAGATACAGATAGTTGCGTTTAGATGCAGTTGCAATGCGCCCTTAATTTTTACTTAGAATAAGTATTATAAAGTTTACAAACAGAAACGGAAGTTATTTTTTTAAGAACTCAAATGTTGACCTATAACGCAAATATATAATCATTATCCACAGCCTATAAGCATAGGTATATTAACATCTCAGGTCATTACCAGATCTCTTCAATTGTTGAAATGGGAAGGCCAGATTTATGCTTCGTTCGTCCCGAAGTTTCCACATTCCAAAAAATTCTTGGTTAGTCCCATATCACTATTAAAGTTGTGCTTCGTCCCAAATTACAAGAAGATAGTTAAAAGTAAAGTAAAAAAAAAATTGCTGATTGTAGGTACATAATACAATAAGATTAAAGTAAGTTTGGCATTTAAAAAAAATATGGGCCATAAAAGGAATATAAAATAGGACCAAGCGAGAATGAAATAATATTTTGGGACGAAGGAAGTATATTGCTTGGGTTGGGATTAGGACGAACCAAGATTTTTTAATGTGGGACGAATCTCAGTGGACGAAAGAAGCATGAACCGAAAGCCATTTGAACAATTGAAGAGATCCTGGCTAACCCATCACATTGACTCCATTCGGGTTATGGGTTGTCACGACTGCCATCTTACTTATCTACTTACGGGGCCATCTAAAGCACTGAGGACCTTCAGTTTTTTTTTATAATCGGTCCGGCATATTACTTCAATGGAAATGGAATGGAGTCCAAGCGCAACGACAACTGGTACAGCGTTAAAAAGACGTAACATCAGTCGCCTACACCTTGCCGGCCAACAAGTTGCCTCCTTCACGCGCCTCGTTTGAAGGACCCTAAGAATATTTTAAATTGGGAACACATCCCTTAACCCGGGATTTTGAAAGCCGTGGAGGCGCTTCGAGGTGCGTCATCAAGCTTCTGTAGATCATTATTTTTATTACAACTATAAAGTAAAGTCGCCGTTTTCCTATGTCTGTGACTCCACTTTATGCAGATTTTTATGCGGTTTACATTAACAGAAAGAGCGATAACTGAGGATGGTTTTTGTTTATAATTTATAGATATTTTGACTATGGCAGAGGACTGCTTCTGTTGTTTTCATTGCCTAGTCCCTGACTAACCCTTCAACCTTTCGGGGATAATAGGTAGTCGTCATTTTAAGTATTGCCTTACAAAACCTAAGTGAGTAACTTATTCTATAGGTACGAGTGATGTGTTTACATTAACCCGACACGTCATCGGTCGAGGGGTATGTAGGTATGTATATCTAGGCGAGGCTTTCATGTATGTATATTTTGTACAAAAATAGATGAAGTACCTAAGTATGAGGGTGTTCCTAAGTTAGCATGGACGAAGGCGCGGGCGAGCTGCTAGTATAATATTGTTCTATGAAACATTAATAAAACTAAAATTATAAAGTTGCGCACACACATGTTACCGATAGTCATTGTGTCGTGACGTGAAGTGAGTTGAATCGCCTCCAAACCGGATTATGTGCCACATAATTAATTAAGGAGCAGGCGACGAGTAATTAGCAATTTAAAGTACCTAATCGCTTGTGGGTAACAACAGAAATGTACTTTACACAACATTTTCAATGTAAATTTTATATTTTTTTTATAGAATGACGTAATGTAGATCCACTTATTAATGAAAAGTTACTTGCTCTTAATTATTTAAGCTGCTAAAACGTCCTTCTTATATAGCTGTTTGCCTATAGATCTCAGATCACGGGGTTTATAATATTAGGTAGTAGACTACTACTATACCACTTAAGTATTATAAACTTATAAATACTTATACTTGTACATAAATATCGACGTCGATTTCTTACTAAAAAAAAACTAAAAAACTAACGTCGTCGATACAAAAATAAAGTAAATACCTCTTCAAGTAATAATGCGAAACAATGGATTCGTTATTCTTTGTCTATTTGTTTTATAATCATGTTAAACTACTGAACGGATATTTATAAAATTTGGTATTACAATAATACATATATAATAGCAAGGACGATATATAATAGATAGACTATGTTAAAGAATGACAAATATAGAATGCCTTTATCTAGGGAAAAAATCTTATTCTCTCGTGAACTCTCACAGAACTTCTGACAGCTAGTAAATATCTAAATGAATCCTTGAATACATAAATGGTGTCTTTAGCTGTTATGTCTGCAGGTATATAGTAACTACGTAAAACATCAAAACAAAGTCATCCTAACTAATATTATAAATCTATAAGTGAGTTTGTTAGTTACGCTATCACGCTTTTACTGCTAAACCGATTTTAATGAATTTTGGTAAGGGTGGATTCGACAAAACTGGAATAAGGCCTTATACATAGATTAAGCGCCGAATTTGTATAGACTAATCTCGGAGTAAGTCTTATTTCAGTTTGGTCGAATCCACCCTAAGTATAATATGTAGAGGTAGGGCGCTTAAAACTGTTATGGGCTACTAACTTTTTAGTGAGTTATAAAATAGGTATCTTTTCGAAAAGTAAAATATTACGAATAATGGTCGTCATTAAATAACATATCAAAAAACCCTCCCCCTCATTTCCCGGACATTTTATAAAACTAAAGGGTCTCTGTAGTTTTATAAAATGTTTAGATTTTTTAAAATCTCACTACTTGTAAATGAATAAGCTTTAAATTATTACTTTTAATACAATAAGATTTGATACATCTGCATTTTTAGAACTATTTGGTAGTCAGCCGTTAACAATTACCTACCCATTCATAAAATGTCTAAGGACAGTCTAGCTGGTTAACAAAACCGTTCGAAGTATTTCCTCCATTAGTTACCTACTTAGGCAGTAAGATCAATGGCATTGGTGAAATTAATTGCTGTGTCCAATTACAGAAGGCTTCTGTGGCGTCACGTCACGGTCCCGTCGCGTCCCGGCCGCGTCACGGTCGATATCTGGGACCGTAGCATACGAGTAGTGTAGCGTAGCATTAATGTTGAGCGAGTACAATATGGAAACAAAACTGCGTTGACAAAATCGTAGCAGCTCAAACTAATTGCCCGCTTAAAATAATAATAAAAAAAAAGGGTTTCTTGTTTAAAATACAGAGTACCTACTCAGGAGACATATAAACCCAGATATGGTAAAAATTACATACATATAACCACGACCATTTCCAGACGTGTTAGTCAGAGACTAAGCAATGAGGACCGCAAAAGCAGTCCTCTACATGTTAAAAATTAAATTAAGAAAATAACTATCTCTGACTCAGGTACCGCCAACCAAGGAACTAAAGTACTTGGATACCGCAGATAGTACCTAAAGCTTCTGCTACTCTGTTACAGCCTTTTTCTCCTAAAAAATTGAACACCATAAAGACATGGTAAAAACTTTAAATGGCATAAATTCAGTTGAATGAACGTTTTATGTTTTCTAATATTGTTTTGTTTTCTGATAACTATTCAGATTTCTGGATTTTCCTTTTGCATGAAGTGTTAATAAAATTGATTCAAAAGTAGTTTTGAAACATTTTGAACATGGATAACGATATGTGTAGTGTAGACTTGTATACCCTCTAAAATTTCAATGGATTAGCTAGTTACTTAAAACAAGTTGAAGTGACAATATATTTTTGCAATGCCCATTCGGTCACATTAACGAAAACGAGAATTGATATAGCATTAAAGCCGTTCCTGTGACAAATGAGGGTAGTTACAATTTTGCCATATAAATTGTCATTATAGAATGGAGAATTAAACTCTCACTCGGCACTCTGTTAGCTGTTACTGAACGACAACAAGATGGATCGCCAACATGATTATTCCGCTCAGCGTGTGAGGGAGGCTACGTCCCCTGAGTTCACTCGGGATTTTGTACAAAACGGGCACAAATTACATTGCTCGGAAGAATGCTATGTATTTCCCTGCTTGTTTTTTTTCGTTATACCCTATCAGTTACTCGAGCATTTTTATTAAAAATGTCCGTCGACCGACCGACCGACCTTATTAATTTTATGCCACACATTTAACGTAGTCCGTTGAACCTAACATCTGTTAGAATGTACTCGACTGTAATGGTGAAGAATATTTTTAATCTACTTACTTTAAAAGAGGGATAAGGACTTTCAATAATTTTACTTCAATGTTTTAATAACGTAAATATACTTATTAACAACGAACGGCATATACTGAGAAAGATATTATAATTGGCTGTTAATTTAATTTCTAAACCTTAATTTTAACTTTAAAATTGTTTTTTGTATGTACGTTTTACTTGGCATTCCTCGTTTTAGGAGACGACGATAATATAATTATTATCTTCAATACTAGATTACAGTTATCTTTCATATTTACCTAACCTACCTACCTACCTACCTACTGTAAAATGTTTACTATTAAAAGTAGAAAAAAATATCTACTAAAATTATTATTACATAAGTAGTCAAAATAATGCTATAACTAATTAATAAATGAGTAATTTTTAAACTAGTTATTTACATTATCATCATTTATCAGTCATCACATCACTGTTACTGTTATATTATCTTATTAGTCTATGCTGTTATTAAGTGTTAGTGAGCAAGACAGACCTATATTATTTGTTGCATGACGTATTACACTATTTCGCCACCCTGACCAATAAGCAGAGTGGCGCAGTGGAAGCGTGCTGGGCCCATAACCCAGAGGTCCGTGGATCGAAACCACGCTCTGCTATATCACTTTTTGCTCTTTTTATGTTATAAATATTTTCTTTTTCAATTTTTTTTCAATGTTTAGAGTAATTCTTCAAAAGCGCTTTTCTTTAAAACCATGCTCAGCTTGAAAGATTTTTTTTATTGTTCTATACATACCTACACACTAACTTACCTAAATACCATAAATAAAAAGGGTTTTAGGCTTATTTCCCCAGGAAAAATTTACGAGAGCATAGCCGCGGGCAATAGCTAGTACAACACAATATTATTATTGTTACAGATTTTAAAAACATCTACCTGTGTGTGGCGGCTCATTATTAAAAGGATACTACCAACCCATCTCTTCCCTTGGGTGGCGTAAAAGGCGACTATCGGACTATACGAAAGAATGCACATGCATCCAACAGCATAGAGCGACGATGGGCTCACCATTTATCACGCTGAGCACATGTGCAGTTGATATTTGGTGAAAGGTTAACATTACCCAGTCTCAAACTAATCATTCCGGATAATAATCGTGCTTGTATTATGTTTATGAAGAAATAAAAATAAAAGTCGGACCTCTTTCGTCGCGTGACCAAAATAATGGCAGTTAATATTTATAGTTTAGGGAAATGGTAGGGTTTAAAATTAACATTGCCCTCATCGCCCTAGTGGTTGAGTGATAGTGATGGGGTATTGGGCACTCCCTTCACGATAAGGGTCCGTCCCTTAGGCAGGGGTGGCCAACTAAGTAATACACAAGGCGCAAGGTGAGCAGTGTTACGCAACATTTTTCATTGAAAGCCCAAAGATCACGAACGATGATCTATTGAACTTTATTATCGGCACGATTGCATTACCGACAAACCAATACAACGATACTTGGTGCAATATAAACAATACTGAAATGGTCGATGATAAGGCATCGATAGTTTGAATTAAGATGTGTATTGGCAGCCGATTTACGTTCTTCAATTTATTATACATACTTAAAATTATAATCACGACTTTTATCCCCGTAGGGTTAGTCAGAGACAAGACAATGAGAACAGCAAAAGCAGTCCTCTAGCATAGTCCACTTTTCACCAAATAGCGACTGCACATGTGCTTAGCATACAGGTGGTGAGCCCTTCGCCCCTCTATGTTGCTGGATGTATGTACAGTCTTTAGTCCGTTAGTCGCCTTTTACGGAACCCAAGGGAAGAGAGGGGGTGATAGTATTCTTTCAACGCTACGCGACGCGGTTCTTCAAATTAAATTACCATAAAGTTCTGCTTCACCGAAATCTTTAACGTTTACGATGGGAGACTTGTATCTAATCGGGATAATACTTAGCTTATTATATTTAGAAATATTGTTGCCTTCTATGAATAAAAAAATATATTAAAAACTTCAACAATCCCAAAATAAGGGCGTAATTTTCCTACTTACAAAAAATACGACATAAGGTAAAAATATTAAGTTTTTACCTCTCTATAATATTAGTATTTTACCTCAACTAAAATTTTGTTTGAAGTTATTTTTTTTACAAAATAATCACTAATAAAGTGTAAAAACAATTTACGTAAGTTACAAAGTAATCTTGTATTTTATTACAAAAAAAACAAAGAATCATCAACATAACCACCGATAACGTAGCATACCAACAGAATAACATAATGCATTCATTACGACTGGGTGGCATCACGATTCACGGGTGCACGCACGCCACCCCATACAAACACAACGCAAATTATCAAATTACCATGTTTTTATTTTGATTATAAATAATGATTACACGCATTATATTATTGCTTCATTTGTTACGCATCATGATTATTCAGGTGAATTGTTTTTTTTTGTTTCTAGCTTCGTCTCATCTTGGGGACTGAGTTGCAAAGCGCTAAAGGTCCTTAATTTAATTTTCAAGTCAGGCAGATTAAGTTTGTGATTTTTTCGATGCATTACTCGAGTTTGTTATCGATAAAAATAATACTATTACCAATAATGCCTTAGTACCCATAATGGTAGCGATGACTGGTTTCGAAGGAAAAAATCTAGATTTTCCTTTGCCCAGTAGCAGCGGGACAGTTTAGTATACACAATGAAAATATAAAAAATCCATGAACAAGGGGAAAACGAGCAAGATGGATGCGATGAACAAATGTATTTGCGAATAATTGCTTGAAATCCATAGATATATGTATAAATATATAGGTCTATAGTATCGTGTAAGCCACAATCAGTAACCGCACGTTTGCGTCATAAGGATTTTCCTTTTAGGATTTTGGGACTTTAACATTTTAATCTAAATATATAAAAAAAATAAACCGACTCCAAAAAACAGAGAAACTAAAAAGAACAAAATTGTGTTGTGTTGTCTTGAATAACTAAATTTAACCCCCCAGTTGAAATTATACTTACATACTTTTGAAGTCGATGCCAAGCCTTAAAATATTTCCTGCTTTTGCCTACATACAATTTAATTAGGCGATTTTCTTAGAATTATGTAAAACACGTAGACTTACAGGTAGATTTAAAGATAAGTTGGAAATTGTCTAGAAGAACACACTAAGGTACCTATTATTTATGTTTTTGGAATATTTTCTTATTCATTTAATTTGGCTTGGCACCGTCTTCAAAAGTATGTAAGTATAATTTCAACTGTTGGGATAAAATTTAGTTATTCAAGACAACACAACTATTTTGTTCTTTTTAGTTTCTCTGTTTTTTTGGAGTCGGATTATTTTTTTTTGATTTTTTTTTTTTTTTAGAAGATAGAAGATAAATAGATAGATAGATTTAAAAAATAGAAGTAGTAGTAAGTAATAGTACAATATTATTTATTTGTTACTTTTATTGGCTTGGTTAGTATTTTTTCAATTTACAACATCTTAATGTCAACTGCTTATCATTTCGTACAAAATTTTGTTTTCTCCGATGCAGGGACGTTAATTCTAGAGGAATTCTCTTGGTGGTTTACCGTTAGCTCCACTTGACTGTGCCGCATTTTGGCGAGCATAAATTGCTTAGCAACCACATTAAAGTTTGCATAGCAAACACCAAAAATATTTAGTATTGAGTAGTTTCGGTGGCCGTCTGTGGTCTTCATCAACAGTTTCACTTCACCAAATGGTGCTTCCCGAGGACAAGTGCCCAGGTTCTTGCAAATAATACCTAAATCGCTGTAGATGTGCCTATAATATTTGAAGAGTTCCCTCGATTTCTCCAGGAACCCATCATCAGATATTGACCTGATGACTATGGGACCACCTGGAAGGTATACCCGTTCAGACAAAAAAAAATTCCAAATCGGTCCGAGCGTTTTTAAGTAATCGGGGAACATACATAAAACATATTTATTTCGATTTTCGACGAATTGAGAACCTCCTCCTTTTTGTGAAGTCGGTTAAAAAAGGAAAACTGACTGAATGACTGTCTAACAGTCGACGCACAGCCCAAACTCCTAGGATTAGAAACTTGAAATTTTGCACCATGCTAGGTACCTACCTACCTATTATAGTGTTGGTGAGCATTAAAAAAGGTTTACTGGAAATTCACTCTTTAATAGGTTAAAAAAGAGGGGGTAAGTTTGTATGAAACTCCGTCATTTTAAAAGTTAAATCGATAAATTTTGGTATTTAGCTATTTGGTTAGACGCAATGCTAATATACGTAAAGAATGACAAAGTCCATGATTTTTTAAAAATCAATCTCTAATCTCAAAAGGGAAACAAAGTTTGTATGGTTTATTTTTGTTTGACGTTAGACTGACTTGAAACTTTGCCGCGATATTTTTTTATTAAGTACCTAATAAATATGAATGCGGGTGAAACCGCGGGGCACAGCCAGTTATTTATACCATAACTTTAACAATTATTAAAAAAGTAATTTGACTTATGCGTCTGTATCAAACATTAAGCAATCAACTTATTTATTTTTTACGTGGACTAAAGTTACACCTGGGATAAACTAGTTTTTATCAAAAAACAAAACTGTTCCCTAATCTGCGGTACCTACTGTTACCTAAATGTCACAAAAAATAATATCAAGGTGGTATTACTCCGCTCACGACTATAAAGAAGGAGAAATTATGAGTATTGCTTTCATAAAAGTGGAAAGGAATTTCCATTTACCTCGTAATATTCCGAACACGTGCGTGGCCATACTAATATCACACATATCTTTGCCTGAAGCATCTTGCACACTTCTTTCTGTAAGTACCTCCGCTAACGAAGTCTAGGCGTTCACCTAAGCTCTTTGCACGTATTACCAATATTTGTCTATGATATTACACAACATTATGGATGCTAACCTCAGATCATACAAGGATGCTAACTAAACTTTGAATGGGTGCTTAAATTTTGTTTGTAATATTAAAATGTTACATGAAGCGTCCACATACAAGTTCATGTCAAAACTCATATCAAAATGATTGATTAGCATGCAATTTTTCGTTCAATAAAATTATTATCTGTTGGTAAAAATCTTAGTAGTAAAATATTATGTTACATATTTTTATTCTTTCTTGTTGATGGCACCATCTAATATTAGCATATACGTTGTTAAAACGGGTATAACAATGCCGAAAGGAGATGAAAAAGTTTATGTACTAACTGACAATTTTTTTTGTAATTTCGTGTTAACTTCATTTGTTTTTTTTCTATACCTATAGTATAGTACCCGTCTGCCTTATTATGATATTTTGTTTTTATCATCATTTAAGTGTGTGTTTGATAATAAAATAAATGTTTTTCTATTGTATTATTTTAATTTGTTGCCTTTAATTTATAAGTACCATTGAGAACTTATACTTACCATTTTTCAAACAACCTGTTTAAGAATGCATATATTATTATAACGTATATATCGCTGATTATATAGTAAAGTGTACTATTTATTTGTATTTAACTACTTACTTGATTCCTAACAATTTATTAAACTCCCGTAAAATTTCATATCACTAAAATGTTACATTCAAAGGGTTTTCGCTCATTGCGCGCGGGCTTACGTTGGCTCTGCTCAGTTTTATGTATGAACCAATGACAATCATGTCAGTCGTTATGTCCATGTAGGGTGCAGAATGAGAAAGTAGAGTCACGCGCATGCGCACAATGCATACCAACAAGTCCCATACATTCCTCTACATACTTGTAATACTGTTTTTCCAGTTAAAACCTTGCCCATCATAAAGTAACATCGTAAAGTCGGTTAAGGACGCAACTTTAATGTCTTGGGTGTCATATTTGTATTGATTTGAAATATACAATTTTGCGGTTGAGTTATTCACGCCTTAGTTCATTGAGTTTATTTGTTTGTGTGGTTTCTTATCCAGCAAAAAACCAACCAACGTAATGATAAAACAATTTATATTAACTCATAATTAATTTAATTACCAGCGATGTAATATTGGAAAAGCTTAATAATAGCTGATAATACTTGACAAGGTCAGAGGAAATTAATTACTCGATGCTATATCCATTAATTACGAAACTGGATGTGTGATCCCGCGGGCGCTTTATAGACAAGAGTTTAGACTTCGGCTGCATTTAATTTGATGATGCTATTTATTTACCGAGACATTAAATAATTGCTCAATTTTACATCGATGAAGAACGTGTGCTTGACTTGGTACTCGACTTTGTTTCGTAATGCGCAAGATAGATTTTGTCTTACAAAGGAAAGTAAAAGATAGTAGGTATAGCTGGTACTTTTTCCAGTCATAACAAATTCTATTAGTTAGCTAGCTGGTTTTCCCGTGATATTTTGTCTCTGTGAAAAGAGGTTCATTCGATAGTTAAATAGTACATAAACCTGTAACCGAAGATGAGATAATAAATAATACAATGAATAGCTATTTTAGATGAGACACACAAGATGGACAGACAGCATTAAATCCTCTACAAAGTGTTC
Organism: Scoparia ambigualis; assembly: GCA_963921215.1. NCBI lineage: Eukaryota > Metazoa > Arthropoda > Insecta > Lepidoptera > Crambidae > Scoparia > Scoparia ambigualis. The sequence goes on from OY992505.1 coordinate 19,018,351, forward strand.
CCTTACTGAATGTTGCCGCAGTGCCACAAGTAGAGAGAGATGGAGAAGTATCGCAAAAGCCGGAACGAATATTTAAGACAACCCATGACCACGACCACTCCGCCAGGAGTGTACGACTAAGGGTGGATTCGACCAAACTGGAATCAGGTCTTATACCTAGATTAAACGCCGAATTTGTATGGACTAATCTCGGAGTAAGTCTTATTCCAGTTTGGTCGAATCCGCCCTAAGAAGAAGCTATTTTAGCAGATATTGTATATAAAGTAATTTATTAAAGTTACTAAGGATGGATTCGACCAAACTGGAATAAGGTCTTATACCTAGATTAAACGCCGAATTTGTATAGACTAATCTCGGAGTAAGTCTTATTCCATTTTGGTCCTCTGAGACCTTTTATCTCATTATACTGAGACAAGTGCACAGAGGAGAAATTATATCAGCATCCCGACTGGTATCAATTGGACGGGATTGAATAAGAGGTCGAGTGCAGAATATGATACCATAGTTGCAAAGCTACCTACATACTTTGTGTGTTCGCGTACTTATACGAGTAGATAAGGTTATCGTAAATTATCGTGCTTTCTGCACTGCTTGTTTCTAGTTTTAAAAAGAACATTAATTATATCGTGACACTAACATTATTTGTAGTTTTCTTTTGTAAGTAAGTATTCAATGTATTATGTAACGTATGTAGACGAGTTATTGTTAAATAAACTATTAATTCATTTAATTATTTATGCATAGTAATTACTTACTCCTGATTGGCGGCCAAAAATTCGTATAAGGGTCGGTAGTCACCCAGATGGGTCCTATCCAAGTTTTCAGCTAACTGCCCGGTTCTCATTATTATAGAATTACTTTCAGAAGCCGTACCTACCAAAGGCAACCTAATCATTATACCTAGCCATAATGTTCTAGGCCACCTTAGGATGGAGAGTCCTTTCTAATGTTGTTTATTGAAATTATTATATTAGAAACGCTCTATAATGTTAACATTGAAATGTGTTACATATTTTGGTGTAGTTTAAACATACATTTAAAAGAGATTTAAAGTAAAAGTACATTACTAAGGCATTTTACGAATTTTATGGGTGCGCCAATGTTCCCCTAAATTTTCAACTCCGATAATTGGAACTCCGAATATGTTCTTCCTAACATTTTTCATCCTAACAATCACAATTCCTAACTACTCTGTTTCTAATGTTCATAATTCCGAATCATTCAACTTTATAATGTCAGTAGCAATAAACATCTATTATTTATTTTCCTATATTTTCTCAACATAACCGTCTTTTACACTATTATTCAAATTATTGAGGATACTAACTGCCCACTGCTGTAGATCGCCGTTGTATTTCTTTTAATATGAGTAAAAATATTATGGAAATTATGTTTAAGGATAAAAGCGTTATGAAAAACAACAGTAGGAATTACAATTTTCGGAAACATGAGTGTTATAAACATCGTCGGTAGTACTACAAATTGTATGAATGAAAACTTTAGGAAGAAAAATTTTTGTGAGAGTAATCATTCGGATTACAAATCGGTAGGAAGAACAATTTTGGGTAAAGAACTTTAGGTGAGAAAATATTAACCCTAATTTTATATTAGTGTATGTATATAGTATCTCAAAATTTAAATTTTGTATAAAGTTTTTGGTGTAATAAACCAATATGTTGTAAAAACATTTTGTCGTGGGTAGTTGAACACTGAAAATGTTGTAAAAACTTTTCAGTGTAAGTACGAGTATATAGTTTCTTTCGATGTTGATTTTGTTGGTTGATTGGTGGCAATGTTGCATTTGGCTTTGCAATGAAGAATTGAGATGTGATGATTTCAACTCCGCATCGTACCTACACGATCGCTGGTGTCATCGTGAGTGTTTTTTAATTTCATAATTGTCGCTTTCTCCGGGCCCGTTCCTGGACCACCCGCGCTGTGGAGAATGGATTTAGCATCACACACCGTATTTGTACAGGCCACGTACGGCGCACATCGATAATAAACAGCGGGCATGATCGAGAAATCCACTATTGTATGGAACGACAGTGGCGAAGTAGGTACCTACTCTAAAAATATTCAAGATTTAGCTTTTGCAATTTTGTTTTTGTGTTTTTAAATAAGAATATACCTACTTATTGTCAATACTATGTTAGAATTTGCAAGTGTTCGATCAAATAAGTTTGCAGCATGTTTTTTTTCAAATACAAAATAAATATTAATATTGTATGTGTTTAAGTGTGAACAAGCCACTGCAATTTCATAATTATTAAATTATGGCTAAATTTAAACACCGTTATGTAGTACAGCCATAGCCCTCAATTACTAGTTAATTAAAAATAACATAAGCGCCACTACAATTTTCTAATGATACATCTATCACACGAAACTGCAAGCATTTTTAAAATATTCCTGTCCCGAGTCTCGATTAAGAAATAACAAAATTTGACAAGTAGATAGTTTAGAACTTGGGTTAACATGTTAACCACCACAGCCACATGTTTCAATTTATGACCACTTCTTTTACATTAATGTAAAAATGTTCAATTTTCAGACGATAGCCTGGAGGCGTAATTAACAAATTAAAGTTGGTATTATCGAGAGAAATTGTACGACAGCTAACTAGCAATGTGTAAACTAAGCTTCCATGTCACATCTTCATAATTATTTTATCAGCGTACGCCACTTAAGTTATTAAAACTCAATAGACATGAAAACTGTCGAATTAATCCATCAAAACTCTATTTATCTTCGTTAAAAAGTGCTTATCACGATGTTTCCAATTAAATTAAATCAGTCCTATATACGGGCCTGCATCGAGAAGCGAGTGGTTGACAGTCACTAATAAAGGGTTTCGGAATTTATAGAATTATAATGAATTAAATTAATCATGCAGCTGTGTGGTGGTGGCTGATAAAAGGAATGCTGCCGACCCATCTCTTCCCTTGGTCGTAAAAGGCGACTAACGGACTAAAGACTGCACATACATACATCCAATAGCGAATAGCGCGGCAATGGACTCACTACCTGTCACGCTGAGCGCATATGCAGAAAGTTGTTTTTTGGTAAAACGTGGACTATGGCAGAGGACTGATTTAGTAGTCCTCGTTAGTTCGCCTAGTCTCTGACTAACCCTAAGGGGATAATAGTAGTGATTGTATTTATGTTTTAAATTGACGACCTCATTGGTCGCGTGGTTTGTACATCGGTTTTCATGGTGTCGCCATCTCTGATGTCCCGGGTTCAATCCCCGGTAGTTGCAATTTAGAAATTATTGTTTTTCTAAATTGTCTCGGGTCTGGGTGTTTTCTATGTATAATAAGTATGTATTTAAGTATTTTAAGTATGTTTATCCGTTGTCTAGTAACCATTTAACAAGTTTCTTCGAAGCTTCTCTTGGGCTAGATATAATTGGTGTGATTGTAGGAAAGTTTTTTTTTTAAATTAATCGTGTGTTCGGCCGTTACGCTTCGTCTGTGCGTGATGAGGACACAATGCGAGTGTGCCCAGCTTATGATGTGGTGTGGCTTTGTTTGTCGTGTGTTGAAATTGTTTTTGACGTCACAGACACAGCTCATACTCACACAGCCCTTCCGAACCTTAACACCGAAGCACCTTACGCAACCTCACTTTCAGACGCTGTTTTACAGCCTCATCGAGATTACTTTTATGTTCATTACTTCTAAAGACTATAATTGTTAAGTAGATGCGTGAATATGCTAATGCACACCTTAAATAGACAGCAAACGTGCCGAGACGTCGAATCTTGTTTAAAATGACGACGTGAAAAGGTTTTGGCGAAACTTCATTATATTGTGCTGCTTCTAAATTTGACTCTGTGGCGTAATGATCATAAGAGTCATGACCATGTAAGTAAGTTGTTAAAAGGACACTATTACCATTTCAGGTGTTTTATACATGTAAGTATTAAACATATACGTTAGTAAGGGCAATAAAAAGTAAGTAGGTTATTACAAACGAATGTGAAGGTTTCTTAGACATTAATCTATATATATATCATTAATTATCAATTTTCTATGTAGAGTATTTGATTATATAATGTGTATAGAGTCTAAGTTGAAGTACTTACGTTGTTGTTTCTTTCCATAATGTCATATCAAATCAAATGATCTTACTATAAACGTCCTACGGCTGGGCAAATATGATTAGTTTAGCTAATTATACAAATCTAATTTTCATCTACATTTCCTGTACCAGAGTACACCCCTGGGCCTGTACGCTGCCTGCCTGCTAGAGCCTGTGCGTGACCAGCTGCATGGCGTACACGACGCTGCTTTCGTCCCTGCGCGCAGACTGATCCCGCCGGTTCCAGGTTCCGAGTAGTTGCAGTCTACGAAGAAGATTAGCCTAAAGCTAAGTCTTTTAAGTCCTACTTATGCGGGCAGAGTGAGCGATCCGTATACTCTCCCTGAGTTTTGTAAATTCTCTGCAAAAAGAATAGGAATAAACTTTGTTTACCTATTCGCTGTTTCATTCCTATTCTGAAGCAGGGACAAAACCGCTACATACTAATTGTAGGAGGTTTAGCCCTCTAACCCGCTTCAGCACGTACCCGGGCGGGCGGGTGCGCGTCATACAAAAATTTCTGCAAACTGGTAAAGCGACGGTGACCCCGATAGTACCTACCTATTACATTATTACACCTACTCTAACTTTTACATCGTCTTTAAACTCCCAAAGTATTTAAGTATAACAATTCCAAGCGTAGCACTTTCCGTCGTGCCGTGCGTCGTGCCAGTGCGACCAACTTAAAAGTTCCTACGTCATTAATTTTAACACAAAACAAATGAATGTTGACTCTCGCCACGCTCCCAATATCGGCGCGCAGTGACAAGTTAATAGCCGGGATGACAGCGCTGGCGGCCGAGTGACGCGCCGGGGGCGGCGGGCGGCCTGGCGGGTGACGTCACGGGACGGCTGCGCCTACGCTGCGCTGGTGCGGCCACTAGGGACCGGCCGGCCTTAGTTTCAGCCTTAGTTTGCGTTTCTACCAAAATTGTTATTAAACTAAGATACCTATCTAAACTTTAATAGACTAAACATAATGAGAACATAAAAAGACTAAAATATCATATGATATCTAAACTATAACTAACATAATTAGAACATAAAAAGACTAAAATATTATATGATATCTAAACTTTAACTAAACATAATTAGAACATAAAAATACTAAAATATCATATGATATCTAAACTTTAACTAAACATAATTAAAACATAAAAAGACTAAAATTATCTCTTAAATATGGTTACCCTATTTTACACCGCCTGTGCAGAGCGATACAATTTAAATAATCAAATCTTAATTTATTAGTGAATTTTTGTTCAGCGAACCTATTTAATGTTGGTGGTTTAAGTCCTCAGCCACTCAGCCTAACCTAGGCCTAGCTTTGGTACTACATTGGTATTACGAGTAGGTATACGTAAACTCGTTATATCCATATATGCTGGTTGTCGTGTGAATTGCTAGATGGCAACAAAATAGATCAACAACATCATTGTTATTGTTGTTGTTATATACATTTATGCAGCATGAGGCTACGCCCCCAGAATTGAAGCTGCATACTAACGCCTCTATAGATAAACATAGTGGTAATTTATGATAATCTCGGTACGAAAACCTGGAGAAAACTTCTACGTTGAAGATTTCTCATGAAATGTATTTTTATATTTATTTATTTTTAAGTAGTTTTTAAAAAATACTTATCATACATTTTAATACCGACTAGCTAGAAATCGGTTAAAAACAGTACGTCGAGTATTACAAAATCAAAGTACCTACTTAACAAACAGAAAAGCCACTTCCTAGAATGATATACCTTCAATACAAAAACGATATAAGTACCTACCTAGTACATAACCTAAAATCTTTGACTTCATCAGAACTTATTACAATTTAAAGAGAACTATAAAACACCCGTTTAAAAACGTATATCTCTTGAATCTGCGCAAAAGTCGAAACAACCTGACGCCGTAGTCATAAAAAAATAGAACAACAATAATGGCAGGGCTCTCCACAGCTAGGAATAAAAACAATTGCCAGTTCTGAGAAGGTCACCGGCGACCTTACGCAAACGGCGCAGCCTCTCCAAAACAGTGTCAATGAGCCACCGTATATCACCCGTATTGTGTGGCGTCACGAATAAGCATGCATTTCTAGAGCAAAGTAAATAGAATTGACTTGAATAGATTCTTATAGTGTACACAGAGAAATTAACTTGATCAATTGTTTCTCTCTTATTATGTAAGAAGGAGGCAAACGAGCAGACGACAGATAGACACCCGCGAAACCCTTACCCTTATGTTCAGTGACCTTAAGGCCGAACCATTGGGGATATACCTGTTAACATTGTGGTAATAGCGAGGCCTTATATAAAATGGTGAAAGCTAGTCAGACGAGCTTAAAACAAGCTGCAACTAAATCGCAAAATGTACCCCCGCTAGGAATCGAACCTGGAATTAAGACCACTATGATCTTTAGGAGGCTATATATTTATCACTGACAATATATTACCGTTAATCGTCATTCTAGTGCCTTCATATATGTCCATTTATGTAATGAGACCTCCCACGCGGCCACGGTCGACTCGTCTTCCACTACATGCCTTCCACTCCGAACTTGGACATTCGGGATAATTGGCTTCCATTCAACCGTGAATAACTTAGACGCTGAATAATTAACTACTCGAATATCAGGCGTGTAACTACAATGGAGTTTCTCGTAGCGATACCATACCACATAACTTTCACAACCAAACAAACTACAAATAAATATACAGTCCTCTATTTTAACCGGTTGGAATGCGAGTTTTGAATAGGTAGGGTACGCAAGGATAAAATCGTAAGACGGCACCAAAAAACTAAACCCCTCGGGGCTGGCAGCGACGCGCTATTCCACAGAAGGCACGAATAACACTTACGTTCCGGCTTTGTTACAATGATAAACGCATTTATTGCCGCCGTGTGCCGCCGCGCACGGCATTCTGAACCAAAGTCCCTTAGCGAAGTAATATGTTCAACTCAACCACTCGAAATAGCGAAATGGGTTAGTCGGGGACGAATTTGTTCACTAGAAAAAACATACCTAGTCAAGGGTTACTTTTGCGGTGGCATTGTGTTGAACGTTCAGTGCCATAAATCACGCACTAGTCCAAGTGCGGCACAGGAGTGCACCAGGTGGCCAGACTTATTTTAGTGCGCTGTTTATGCACCAATAAAAGCATAAAATTTATTTTATGATCCCCATTCAAATGGTTTGATTCATGGGTAAGAAGCTGACTTTGAACACTTTAATGTAGAAAAGTTAATGAATATACATGATAAAGAGGAGGTTAAAGCCGACCAAGTGCTTGTGCCGCCTGGCCGGCAGCTGCGGGGCATGGCCCGCGAAGCGTGATATTTTTTGCGAGGGCTCCTGTTTTGCACTCTACTTAAATTTCAGCTGTGAAATTCTATCCCAGTAGCAGAACTTTCATGTTAAAAAGGTGTCGAAGTAAGCAGTGTAATACTTAAAATATTTAGCAACGTCGTCGCGTATTTAGTTTTTGTCAAATTCATTGTCATCTGTATTGGCCCGAAACTCTATGCTTGTTTTATACTATTCATTATGAGAAAGCTATTGGAAACAACTGTCTCGGTAAATTTCACGGTACATTACATGAGCGTTGTCACATAATTATGTGACAAAGTGGTGCGCGTGCGCATATTGTGATGAGGCGGGCCGCTCCCGCGCTCATTAGGCTCCGCGGGTACCTGCGCCGCCCGGGACCGCGCTTCCGGTCAACAAAACGCTTTGGCAGTTCCGCCATTGCCCAACATCCGTTCGCAATCACGAATACACGTATAAAATAAATTAGTAATTAACTCCACAAATTTCTTGGAACGTTCCTGTTATATCACCAAATTGGTAGTTTTAATAAAGGTATATTTATAATTTTTAATGAAGTCGTAAATCTTTATAATTAGAACGTTGATTTTAATTTGTCTTTCACTGTGACGCTGCTCATGAAACTCAGATTTGAAGAACGGTAAACTATTTTTATGATCTTGCACGCAAACATTATGTGCTTCACGCGCATAATGTTTTTACAGATGAGATTAAATTACGATGGAATGGTAAAAAAGATAAGAAAGAAACAATTCAGTAATACTGTAATTTGTTAACCCGTTTCATAAGCCAACGCATTCGATGACTAATCCGCCTAAATCGATTCCGTCGCACTCAAAACGCCCAAACAATGCTGACAAGCGCTTTGTCTGTCAACGAATGGAAAGAATGGGAAGTAATCTCGTTCCCAGGCGTGCGCGTACGCACCATACTGGCGGAGGCCTCGGAATGTGCTGTAAATCATCCCGTGAATGAGTCCCGCCGACCGCCCCGTAACACGTCCATATTTCACTGCCCATATTCTCGATCGAAAGTTAAGAAAAATAGGACATACTCATTACGTCATATCTCACCTTCGACAGTCGTAAGTACTGAGCGTTACTGTTTAATTACAGAGCAGCAGATTATGGGAAATTCAAGGTATCGCTCGAAGCTTTTGTACGTATGCAAGTATCGGCTCCATTAATCTACAAAGGAGACCGTCAAATACATGAGAAATGAATTGACAACTATTCTTGAGGGTCGCGTCGGGTTTGAGTCCCGCTTAATGTAAATTTCGATTCATTTGTGGTTAGAGTACCGCCCGTCATCTGTCGATCTTCATGAAGATAGAAAGAGGGTGTTTGCTGCCCGAAAGGTCCAAGTTCACGAGTCACCGTTCTAACGTGTAAAATTGTGTTAAAGTTCCTCCGTCTTTCTCTCTCTATTGTCTACAACTTCTGCAAGGTATTTGTTGCTTTGTAGCCAGATTTAAAATTATAAATTTATTATAAAAGAAACAATAATTCAACACTTGTAGTACCGTGGGGTAACCTCTACGTGCCTACTACCTGTGCGGCGCGGAACGGCGTATCATATTTATGACATGAAGGCCAGTTTTAACAATGACAGTTTTTTGTTTCCTTTCTCTAAGGTATCGCTTACAGACACTTGTTTTGCCGACAACCAATCGCTGGAGCTCGGCAACCAGTCGCGCGCGACGGCCCGCAGCCATGGCGCCCGCGCCCGGATCTACGATCGTGCCGAAAACCGATGCAATGCGACACCGAAACGATTTTGCGTTATCGGAGTTACGATCTTTTTTATTAGTAAGCTGCAATGGTTTCGCCATTACTGCGTGTTTTGTACACCAAAATTTGACGTGAATTTATTAATACACTGATTTTACACGGATGCTCACAATAATGTATAATTATGATCTAAATGTAACAAACATTTTCTGCTTAATACCTCATGCAAAAAAACAAAATCATAATTTATTTATTTTTAACTTCCCTTATATTATGAATTATTAAGAACATCCGCGAATATCAAGACGTTTTTTTTATGAGTTAAGCCACAACACCAATAAAACTAAATATTCTTTACCATTACTAACTTACGTCAGTGCAAAACAATACCAAAACAAAAACCTACAATACAAACGCGTGATCGTAACTCCATCATATTATTCAAATCATATACAGCACTCGAGACGAGAGCTGGTTTATTTTAAAAGCACTTTAATAATATGATATAACTTTTTAATAGTTTTCATTTAGGTAAGTAGAACATGCCCCATTTGCTATTTTGAGTGAGAATACCACTACCTACTTATTACAAAACATTCTGAAGCCCCGTCTAGAATACAAAGTACTTGTTTACACAAGAATCCATTAGGAAAGAAACTATATGGGCCGGCACCCTGAACGATTGGTTTCGATGATGGAGTGACATTTCCACCACCCCTTGCCAGGAGCTCGATGGCGCAGCAGCTAAGACTCGGTTAACGATCTTGTCAGTTATGCTACTTTCGCAATGCCAGGTCAAATGTATGGGTGAACACATTTATAAGCATCTTGACTTCCTCCGTGCTTGAGATGGCTGTGAAGCCGTTGGTCCCGGTTTTTGTCGCAAGATGGCAGTCGTTAACCCATCAATTGTTGCTTCTGTGCGCTGTGGTTTCTAGCGCCCGTTCTTTGCAACACTTAAAAAATTATGTCCTGAATGGGTGGTAGGTTAAAAAAGATTTGGACGATTCAAAGTACCTACTTATTAATTGAGTTTATTGAATAAATACATTTTGACTTTGACTTTGAACCCGCATTGTGCCAGCGTGATGCGTTATAGCCCAATCGTCCATGTGCTGAGGGAAATCTTGTGCTCGGCAGTGGGACATTACAGGTTGAATAAGATGAGGAATTGGAACATGTTCCGCTTGTTATTTTTACTGAGAATTTTATTATTAACTACAACATTTTTTGAAGTTGTGTTTAGAATACAAAGTATGCAAGAATCCATTAGAGAAGCAACTATACGGGCCGGTCGGCGCCTTGACGATTGGTTACGGTGATAAAGTGAAATTTCGTTTACCACACTTCGCCTATTGTTTTATGCAATAGAGGACGAACAGGCGGATACAAGCATTGATGATTACGACTACCACACTACCGCTGCTAATGGGCACGTGCATTTGAGGTTCAACGTAAGTACATTATTGTAATGGTATGGGAGACAACGTGGAGACAATATTAAGCGTGACAAACCATTGTACATTACCGCTAATGAAAAGTTTCTTCACGCAAACCGGATGTTTATTATAAAAGTAGTTACTTGGAATAACGAAAAACTGTGTGTGTTTTTAATGTATCTTTAGGAATCCACGACCTGACCTTGACATCTTGGATATCCGTCACCAGACTTGAGCTCTTCTCCGTCAAACAACCACGCAAGCCACCGCACAAAAGATCCCAAACCCATAAAAAACAAATTTATTGTATGTTTTATACATCTGGTTTAACAGAAATCTAACAACTTATGTCAATTACGTATTCTGTGATACTGATTCTTAGAGCATTCAGTTGGTTAAATGCTCTAAGATACTGATTAGTTATATATACTTAAAGTTATTTATTATTCAAAATTACATCATGACATCCTTAAAAACTTAAGGGGATCCTGCACGAAATTGTGAAAATTTACGTATTTTCATGTTACTTGTACTATACGCTGAATTAGTTAAATACTTACATTAAGAACTTACGTAAGTAAGCCTGATCATTGCACAAGGTCGTGGCCTTGTTGAAATTTGAAACAAAATTTTTAAACTATAGGGGAAGTACGCCTAAAACGGGTATACCGCCTAAATCGGGTAAGCCTTTGAATCTGTGCACCTGTAATGTTATACAGCAACGTTTGAATGAGCTAGAACGCCCAACAGCCGACCAATCAGAGGCAGTCATCGCGTTCCCGTGGAACGCGCAATTTCAAAGTAAGACATAATTAAAGTTTTTTGGTATTTTCACTAAAAATTATGGCTGTTGATTTGTTCTAACTACTCGATAACATTCTTATATGTCCTCATTGTGACTGTATGTTAATATTGTGAAATGGATGTTGCATATAACCAAGTGGCACTTTTCATATTTCGTGTTTGTTTTTATAGGTTACATGGGATTAAATCAAAAGTGTGCTTCTGGGCAAATCGGGTAGTGGTAAAGCGGGTACCCGTTTACCATTACCCGATTTGCCCAGAAGGCTGGATTAAGTGCGATGATTGTAACATGTGGGCACACGAGTCATGTACCTCGTATTTAGGTAGAGGCCCATATTATTGCGACCTGTGCCAAGAATGAAACGGTATTTTATTTCTCATATGCCACTTTTTCAAAATTGCCATGTTACTTTCATAATTATTGAAATGTATGGTTGTGATTGCCTTAAGAAATCAAAAATTATATTTAGAAGTACAATGATAACTAATTATCGCCATAATGTAAACTGATCTCGTTAATTTAGTCATTACCCGTTTTGCCCAAACACCATACCTGTTTTAGGCCCCCCCTAAGGGTAAAGCGGGTATTTTTAGATGTTTTGTTTTTATTCAATATTGATTACTTTAAAAGCGAATTATTAAAAATCAATGTTATTAATAAAGTATTTAAAGTACAAGGAATTATATGTGAAAAAATATAACTTTGTTGATCAATACTTTTGATTTTTTTTAATCACCAACCTTAACTTACCCGCTTTGGGCTAACTTCCCCTAACAAACAATACATAAATGTAATGACTCCTAAAAACATTTAATTTTACGCATGTAACAATAATTCTTCCATGAAAATATTTGTATTAGTATTCCGCAGGTCATCCCCATCCCCATCCCCATCTTAAAAAAGTAAATTTTAATTTTTAACACAAGCGCGTGATGGTTTTGTACTTTCGCAGAATAAAAACATTGCTCTAATCAAATTACAAGGTCTGAAACTTCAAAGCAGAATTGTTCTAATTTTAAATATCAATATCATTGATTTTGCTTTGAAGTTCATTAAGAGATGTCAGTTTTTGCGATTGCGCGGCACCCCCTTAAAAGGACAGATTTTTTTTTTTTTATATGAAAGAGGGAGGCAAACGAGCAGGCGGGTCACCTGATGGAGAGTAATCACCGCCGCCCATGGACACCCGCAAAACCAGAGGAATCGCAGACGCGTTGCCGGCCTTTAAGGGAGGAATAGGTTTAAGGAAGGAATAGGAATTGGGAGGAGGGGGGGGGGGGGAGGGGCCTCCGGAACCCTCACTGGTCGGACGAAACACAACAGCACCAAGTGCCATTATTTCACGCCGAATATTAGTGAGAGGGTGGTATTACGCCGGGCGAGCCGGCCCAATGTGTGCTGCAACGTAGCGTGGCTCTACCACTCAGTTGGTGTCACTCATTTAGCACCACCCAGGGATCACGTGTAGGGTCTCAAGGGTAAACCTACGGACGCGAGCAACTTTGACCCCCAAAAATTTTTATAATAAGTACACACTTAAGCTTCGATAAATCAATTAAGAGCAGTGAATGAATGACCGTCTATTCAACAATGATTATGTTGAACAATATAAACCGACATAAGGTTATTTTGATTATGTGAGGACGTCAAAGGGACCGCCTGCTGAATGATTATATTGTGCTCCGAGCTGCGCACACGCCGCTTACCCTCGCGCTCGGCCTGCCTCGGCTAATTACAAATGCGGGATAGATAAGACGCGAGTGAGCGCATGCACACAACGGTTGCCTTCACTCCACAGATAAAGCCTCTGAAAGATTTATTGAGCTCACCAATAGGGGCAGAAAATGGGAAATCTTTCCGCACGATCTGACTCATTAAATAAACTAAGTGTGTTATCTATTAGGACTGGAAAAAACAGGGTATTTAGCTCTTGCTACAACTTTCTTAGGTGCTATGCTATGCACTTTATTAACGTTAAAAAGTGTAACTTAAATATAGCACACTGTTAGTGGAAAATTGCTTTTAAGTTATATTATCTGCACTGGGAGTTATTTTTCTAATTTGGTCCACAGTAGGAATACTTTTTAGGCACTTATCTCCAATGTCTATGAGATGATTAATTAATTCAAGTAAGCAGAAAGAAAACAAACTAAGTTATAAACCAGCGGTAGAGTCCTACTGAACCTGCTTAAATAGCTGCCTTTTAACCTGTTGACAGGAATAGGCAAGTAGGCTTAGACAGTGTCGTGCATTGATGTATTCTAGACATACCTATTGTAAAAACCGAACCCTGTACTCGTAGATGTATGCTTGCCACTTTGGACAATTCGTGTGTTTTTTTCGATGATTATAACAAATTTTAATGAGGTGAGTTGAATCTTATATAATACTTAACAATAATAAAGTACATTTTGAATTTTTTCAAGAAATTCAAAAAGCTAGACTTGCTTAGTTTAGCAAGAACGTTGTATTGGAACTACATAAGACATGAGGCTTTAGGATCGCCAACTCGCAAGAAATGAGAACATGTAAGTATACAAGCGTCCATACGTTGCGGTTATCGCTTTCCATTAAGCGGATCGTATGCTTGTTTGCTAGAGCAGTAGTTGAAAGAAAATGTTTTCTGTGTACCTTCTCGGAGAATGCATTCAATTATTGAATTAGGTGACAATGAACTTGAATGTGGACTTGTGTTTGCTAGCGCAGAGGCGGGGCGTGGGCGGCGCACCTACCGCGACTAATACAGAAGTTCAGAAGCTCGGCTTCACACAAACCGGATCCGGCGCGAGATTCTTAGGTGATTTCCCCGATAATTTGTTTAAAATTTAAAAAAAATATTTTTTTAACAAATTACAAGATTGAATTGAAGGATCAGAGAAAGAACAAATGGCCAGTTTTTTAGCGTCTCCAAAAAGAATAATTAAAGGTGTATCGGAAATAAATTAACAAACTTAAGGCACGTTTTGCCGAATGTCATTCAACCGTAGTTTATTTTCGAGTACTATCGAGTATTCAGGTGACGCTTTTGTGTAGAGCAATGGTTGGCTTAAACACTATTTATACATGTATTTTCCTTAAAATTTTACTTTGTATTATTGACCCTGGCACTAGGCTGAAAACATTAGGCAGGAGAAGAAGATTATTAAAATGATTCCCTACCTACATCTTGTAAAGATTATGAAATAACATACAAAAAAACATGTGGCCGAAGGTTTCCACCACATTCAATTATCTAAGCCTAAACTTCACATGCCTGTCGTGAAATAGCTGACCAAAACATACTGAAGGAATGCTAGTTACCACACAACATGCTATAAAATACAAGTTCGAAAGCTGTAAACGGGTGACCTAACGCACACGCAAATTATACTGACGTTATGTCACTATAAAGATTACGTTTTATGAAATAGTTAAATAAATGTTGCGGTCATAATACGGTCTATTGTAATACTTAACCAAGTTTAGACTTTGTCACTAATAATAATATTAACGACATTATATTACTTTTAAAATTATTTTTTACTTACGAAATATTAAGTCTCATGCAGTATTTTATATCTAGTATACTTAACTTTTGTTTAGATAGATAGATAGACAATACTTTTATTGTAACTTAACACCACACACATTTACATAACACATAACAATGAGCACAAATACAAAGTTACAATTTGGCGGTCTTATCGCTTTAAAGCGATTTCTGCCAGACAACCATTCGGATGGAGAGAACTTATACACTATCGGAGGTTTAAGCAAGTTTAAAGCTTTGTCTATGCTTATTTTACTTATTGCATTTAATACTGACACCACGTTGCCACCAAAAACATAACTTATTACGAAATAGGAAAGCACATGCAGTCATAAATTATTGTTGTGACATTATTTGTGTTAGCATTATTTAACTTACATTTTTACTTTGTTGTAAGTTTATTTACTGAGACTGAGACAACTTATGTCTTTTGTCTATTTAATATGAAGATACTGCTTCGCTATCGGTGTTCAAATACAGTGTTGCGCAATTCGGGAAGCTCGGGCGAGCGTGCAGCGACAATGCTGCCACTTGGCTCGCATTAGCATTCTACCGTTACCTCAGTGCCACAGCCTTACACCATGGCTCACATACCAAGTAGGGACACACCAGATATGAGCCAAACAAATTATGGCATTGCAATAGTTAGCCGCCCGTCTTAATTTGTAATCTACCCTCGTCCAAGCCCTTCGAACAAATGATGGTTAAGTAGGATCGTAGTAGGATACCTACACGCGTGTTTTTAATTAGCTTTGTTGTTACTCGTGCCTCATTGACAGTAATAAAATGTAGCGACTAGAGAATTTTATTATTAAAGTATTTTAAAAAAGTTTTTGCTAGCTAGAAATGTCATCTATCATAAGTAGAGGTTAGTACTTACTTTTTAACATGTTTGGACGATAGCAGGTAAATTATTAAGCCTCTATTAGTTAGAGTATTTAGTGAAAAGTATTAGTGCTTAAACATGTTAAATTTCGTTAACAATCATGTCCTAAGCTTATAGTTAATAAGGGGACAGCCTACTTGCGGATAAAATCAGGCGTCCGCGCCTGCGCCTGCGCCGCACTTATTCTGTGGCCGCACTCGACTTCAGTTTTCTCACTGTACGTTACGACTGACGTGACACTCCTATTATTACGTATATTCTTCCTATTAAACTTCTTAAGATCACAATTACCTACACATAAAAAACAACATTTTTTTTAAATCTTTTAAGTACTTATCTACCCATATTTTTTTAACTTGTCGCTAAATTGTGGAGTTTCTTCTATTAGACTTTCTTATTCTAAAAGAAACACATTATCTTCAAATAATGTTACAAAAATAAAGATAAACATTTTATGTAACTCAAAGTCATTAACGAAAGGTAAGTAAACTTATTTTTTTATTTAATTTAGGACAGCCAAAAAGACCGTACTTACTACACTAACTAATTTTACATTTATCTAGTTCGATGCTAAGGGCTTTTATTACGGGCTGCCACAACATGCAATGTGGATGTTATTAATAATAATTAGTTAACTAATAAAACAAACTTTATAATTCATCGACTCTAAAACAGACATTTCTGATCCTTTTGACAACGTATTGTATCACCGTTCATAAAACTGTTTGCGTATAATCATAATCGTAGTTCATTTGCTACAGAGAAAATGGAAGTATTCAAATAAGATTTCCTAACAGATCGACAAGGTCTGTCTGTTTACCTAATACTTACCTACAAGACCTCAACGTAACGTAGGCAGGTACTTTAAATTTCGTTAGTTCCAAGGTTAGGTACTACTTATTTTTAAAACAGAATTGTTATGTTTTAAAATGAAGGTAATATTACATTTATTTTTTTTATTTATATAATTGGCACACCTACAGAATACAATTCAATACATTCACAACAGGTAATACAAACTAATTCTCACATTAGAACTGAATTCCGGTGATTGTTGCGCACCGCGTTTACGTAGAATAAGTAGTTTAACAAACGAGAATAACAAATAAGTACTAGAACTTTTAACAAACAAAATCTAAAAAGAGCGTTAAAGAACATATAGGTACATTAGGTAATAGTGTTTAAATCACAAAAAAAAACATCAAATGTACTGCACAAGTATAAGTACTTCTATCCATAAGTATAAGTAAGTATATTTAAAAGTATGAACAGTGACCAACAAGTATTCTACACCACTTACACCGAATTATGGTAAAATTAATAACCTGCAGAACTCACCAATGAGCGTTCAATTATAATATGTAAAGTCTCCATTCCCGGTAAACCATCTCGTCATCGCGATTAATACAAGTATCGACAGCTCGAGCAACTCGTAAAATGAACAGAAAAAAGTGACGTAGATACCATCCGCGGCCTGCCCATCGCTTACTTTTATTTACAACATGATACTTGTCACCGTGGCATAAGATTGTTATACGAGTGGAGTAATAGATGAGCTACGGCCACAGACCACAATTCCCATCAGACATCGCAAGGGAGAAAAACGTCATTCGCCCTACCGCCGGTAGTACTGTTACCAGCAACTATGTGAATTTCACGCCCCAAATACCCGAGTGTTGGTTGACCCAAGTTTGAACTTATTAAGTTATTAATATTATTTTGTCGTGTGTTCGCAATGTTAAACTACCGATATCAATATCGATATCGAATCCCACCCCATCACTAAAAAGATCAAAATAACTTAAAATTTATAAAATAAAACAAAACAGCGAAGATAACGCTATACATTCCTCCCATGAAGTCCTTTTGTCGATTGCATTTTCAACTAGAGCCGTGTCGCACTACCACCTCCTCTCTTCCCTTGGGTGTCGTAAAAGGCGACTAACGAACTAAAGACTACACTTACATTTGACGACCTCCTTGGTAGAGTGGTTTGTACACCGGTTTTCATGGTGTCGCCATCTCTGAGGTCCCGGGTTCTAACCCTTCGGGGATAATAATAGTCGTCATGTTTTTATGTATGTATTTTTAATTAAAACTAACTTGATGCGGTGTCTATTAGCTATGTGGTCTGTGGCCGCGGCTGTCCTATCGACGGACGGCTGGCGTAAGAAATGCCGCAATGAATGAAAGCGTAATGTCCGCCGGGTGGTCGGCATCGTTGCACCAATTATGACTTATTGTGCTCATTAGACTTTGATCTCGTGGGAAAAATGTTGTCCTTTCATTTTTCAGTGTATTTTCGTTGTAAAACAACTAACTGTATAGGAGAAGGAGTAGGTGCGGGGTTATTAAAAAGCGCGTGAAAAGACTTTTGACAGGGTCGGCAATGCGTGAGCTATGCCTTTGTTAAATGCCCATAGGCTGTGGTAACTTTAGGGCTGTTTGTCAGATTCACCTTAGTGCAATATAAAAAAATATGTTTAACAATTTGTTGACACGAACCTACCTATAGTACCTAGTACAGCAATTACGATTAACTTTTACACAATGTGTTTGTGATTTTTTTATTTAAATTAACATCAGACCGCTGTTTCAGGATAAAAATAGAAAATGTCTATTCGAACTGCTAAGTCTAAGATACGATTATTGATAAGCTACGATGAATGTCTGAAAATTTAGATCGGTCACCGACATTTTTTGAATTTTCTAAAAGGCCGATTCATCGACATTACCTACATTTAGCTACCACACATTTCATTGCCGTGCAACAACCCCAAGTTACACCGAAAATGATATAAAGTAAGATATTAAACGCACATGTAGTCATGTTGCTAAAGAAATAGGAACAAAACTATATAAATGCGCGTTGAAATCGATGCTACAAATGCTACAATACAAACTTTTCTGCTCCGCTCCGCCCTAAAAACAAAACACGGCATAATATAACAGAAACAAAGCAAGAACAAGGAGGTCGTTTCCGTGAATCTGAAAACCGTTTGAATTCATTTCAATGTTTCAAAGTTAGCACGCTTCAATTTAGGTGAATTCTGAAGTTTTATTGTTTTTGAACTAAGTAAAAAGGAGTTTAATATGAGAAGATAACAAAAAATCCTAATTAACTTGTACTTTTTCAATTAGAAAACTGATATTTCATATCATATTTTAAAGTTTTTTGATTCATTGAGATTAATAAGACTATATACCTAATAGCAATGTAATATTTCACATGCTTCTTATTGTAATGAATAAAAATTTTATAAACACATTTTGTATACTATTCTAAAACATTCTCTGTACTTACTAGATTTTTTTATAAGTACATTAACTTATCCGCACGCAGCTACACATGCGTGAAAATTGGTATGTCGTAAATTCCCGAAAGAATGAGATACTTTTCCTGGATAAAAAGTGGTTAATCCAGTATATAACTATGTTCAACTTGTATACTAACTTTTATCCAAATTCGTTCCTCAGATTCTTGCCAATAAAAAAAAGGTTCTTGATGAACAAACAAACAAACAGCCAATCGTTCTGGCCTGACGTTTCGCACCTTCGCATTATCAATAGGTACGTAGAGTTCGGGACTTCGCTACACTGGAGATACACACGATAACGTGAATGTATTTACAAATAAATTAGAGGTAATGCTACGCAAAAAGAGGGCACCGTCATTTTGATTCGTTCAACATCTGACACCCTACTTTCAGGAGAAGTCACTGAAATAATTCAATTGAACGAGCAGTTTTGAATTCTAATCCTGAATATTTTTTTCGAGTAATCAACTCGTCAAATACAAAAACAGTTCCAGTTGGGCAAGCGAGTTTTTAGCGCACATTTTGGTTCTGATTTACATTGTCTTCTTTCGATAAGTCAACGAATTCAGTTAATTACCACCATTCAAAAATATTATTACTTCAACCAAGTTAATTTTCCTCGAACAGCGAGTATGCTGCACGGATTCCGTGCGGTGCACATCGGCAATTAATGCATAATAACATAGTGGTTATCCGTATTAACAGCAGATTAACATCTAGCAACTTCTTGGATCTTATCATTTACGAATCATGAGACTACCAAGGGCATTTCTAGGCTTTGTCGAACAAACTAATGATTACGAACAGTAACTAAAATGAAGTAAAAAATATATAATCAACGCAAAAAAACCAAAGACATTGGGCCCAGGTCCAATAGTAGGACGGTTGGGCCTGGGCCTATGTAGTAAGTATGTAGGATACCTGGGTATCCCGAATAGAAAAAGCACCCTTGGGAGATTAGGCTACAATTGTAGACGTAGAATATTAGATGTAGCGAAGAAATTAAATTGAAGCTGATTAATTACCTTCAACAGTAATTGCAGCGGCTTGCTTACATGGCACGAAGGTGCAGGGGGCTCGTAACCCCAGAAACAATTCCAGGGCATCCTTGGTGCGTTACATTATTCAACTCTTAATTGAACTTAACAACTTTACGCTAGTTTATTTCATCATAATTTTGAAGCACAATATTTCTCTTCAATTTACGCGCCTTTATTGTTGTAACGTGTTATCAGAGCGCGGTATGTGACTCAATGTTAAAGCCAGGCGGGCGGCGCGAGGCGCGGGCAAGTTCCGACTGAGTGAGGCAGCGAGCCGAGGCCGCCAGCTGATCCGGGCGGTGCCGCGGGATCACACGGGATCACTGAGCTTACAGCGGCTAATCTGTATAGCGAATAGGGAACCATGTTTATATTATTATGTCTATTGAAACTTTTTGTTAGATAGAAACATGAACGAAAGCGTTTAGTATTATAGACTTGGCGGATCTCTAATCAGAGGTAAGTATATATGTTTCGAAGAACATTACATTAGGCATTGAGTCATTATTAGTCCACCACCATTATTAGCCGTTATGATTTTTTTTTTTTAAATTTAATACATATAATGTCATTGTTTTAAACCGCCAACTAATTTTATTTAAGTAAGTAGGTACTTAATGTTTTTTAAAAAGATTTAGTAAATAAAGTTTTTCCTCTGTGGTTTAGTGATAAAACCGGAGTTCCCGAGGTTCTCGATTTTGTTAAGTTATTCTAAGTCCGCGTTATATAAATAAAGCTAGGCTACAGCGCCAGCTAAGGATTCCGGGTGAAGCAAGCTTCCATTTTTTAAATTGCTACCTCGGTCTGAACTGAAATTTTAGTAAAGATTTAAGATTTTTTGGAAAATATAATAAAAATCACAACTTCTGTTGTCGTGTGTCGTCTATCGTTTCGAGTGTGAGCTTTAGAATAATTACGTCTAAGCCTAAGCAAACCTCTATCACAGTTTTTATCTGCAACAATAATGTGTAACCCGAAAAGCTGTCGAATATGAAAGCCAGTACCTAGGTAATTTATTGCCCACTATGAGCTGAAAAAGTAATTATTTTCTGGTTAGTTCAGTGGTCTCATTGTAAGCAGACTATTATTAACCGAAGTTGTCCATTTCAGTACTTCCGTAATGCGTCAATACCTATAACGAAAATAGCGTTCTAGGTAACACCAGTAACACACGTCTTTGTTCATATTAGAAAGACTATTATTTGAATTCAAGTTTCTAATACGAATGTTAACTGTTTGTCTACCAATAAAATAATCATTCATTAATAAAATAATAAATAAATAGGTTAGAACGCGAATGAAAATCTATTTTAGGGATTAAATTGTTTTTTAATTGACAAAGTGATAGACCTAAACCATAACAATGGATCAACGGAACAAATCAATAAGAAATAACAAAAATAAACAATTACATAACTTGGCGGGAAAGTGAGGAGTCCCTATCGAATTGTTTGCGATATTGTTTTATTTCCTAATTTGTGGTTTAAAGTAATGGAGGATTGTGTGCATTAAAAGTTTTTCGTAAGTAATTCAAAGCGCATGTGGACGTGTATGAGTGTTATTTTTTTCATAGAAGTCTGCGTGTGGTCTCAGGAAAGTTCCACATCTTCACTGAAACTTAAAGGGTAGAAATGATTAGCATGCTGTGTATCCTAATTTTGAATTACCTATTGTCTAGTCTTATATGTTTGTACACTCTTGTAATGACTGTAATCTGTGTATGTACTTTTCACAAATAAATAAATAAAACAACTATTTTACGAGTCCCGAATAAGCTGACAAGGTATCTTTACAGCTTCTTAAACGGAAAGTGTATCGGTTGATAGAACTATAAACTCCACGAAACCTCACTCAAGTTGACCGCTGTTATGCTTTCATATCAGGAGGTTTATGGGCATGACATTAACATGCATACAACACTTTAAATCCATTAATACAAATCTGTGGGATTATGTCGGACTATCTGGCGAGTGCACGGTATTACTTTCAAATTGATCGGGCCCTTCTCGTGGTATGTTGTATCTATAGTATTTTTGTTATGGGTTCATTGACTATCGATATCATTGAATTGTCCTATTAAAACGAGTCCAGCTACTCCAACTATATGTTGTGTGCTTACATAGGTATAAAGAATGCATGTACCAACCTATCAACAGTAGAGAACTAGAGAGTAGAGAGACTATCTTCCTTTTTTATGGTTTTGCTAATAGAGTTATGAATGACTTCGTATGAGAGGAGAGCAGTTCATGCAATACCAACTCCTTTCTTTAAATTTCTACAATATTAATAATTTGTTAATGAATTAGGTAACTAAAAAAAAATGAAAATTTTCCGCATCTTTTTCAATTTGAATAGAATCGCAAACATAACAATCAATAACTTTGATATCGAACATAGTAACGTTTCTTAGAATTTCGTACAACGTTACGTTACTCGCCTTATTTCCGTCGTTAACTAGCACAATGTTGTTTCAGACTTCGATTAGTCAACAGAAGCGACAGGGAAACGAACCTGCATCACCACTCGCAGAGCCGGGCTGGTCGCGGCGGGCTCTTGCCGGTCGCGCGACCACGGACACTTCCACGGCATGCTGATATTTCAATGTTTACGATAGCATTTGACCTCTCACATAACTTTAACACTTAAAGAACATTACATTTTTTCACATCGGTATTAACTAGAAAAAAATTTACAAGGAATTCGTTTTGGTACATCTGCACGTCCAATTAAGTGTGTTTATAGCGCGCGTTGTTGCGTTGTGCGTGTATTGTGAATGCAACAGGGCGCGTTTTGTAGTGACGCACGCACGTGCTATCGGCGCGCCGCTCGGCTCCCGACTGGTCCCGACTAGGCCTGCCTGGGAGAAGGGCTCGCAGTCCTGCCGGTCCCGAATACTACCGACTTGGGTCTCCCGGTCGCCAGGTCGCCGCCGCCGGTCGCCAGTATCACCCCCCGCTATGCCATCGCCATAAAAAGTGTTTCGAACAGATAAATACCATAACGAATACCAAAGTGGTGTAAATCGAAAAATGACAGTCGGACCGAGATGTCTACTTATCCCTTTCTTACATAGGAGACGTGATTCCTGTTAAAAATGTGTCAAGATTTCTTTAGAATGTTTTACTTCACGCGATCACACGAACATCTAAATAAATACTTTATACGGTATCTTCTTTTGTTTATACTCATAATTTTTGATAGCCTACTAGGATTGAAATCTAAGCCTATTTGGGATCAAAGCTGCGTGACATAGTGGCATGTCTCTGCAGCATCTAAAAAGTGTAGTTTATGTATATAATTAAACTCCATGAACTTGTATTGCCAATAGATAGGTATATAATATGTATTCTTTATTTATTACACAAAAAAGCCTACAGAAAAAGCTCACACACATAGGTAATGGTAAGCAAAGGTAGACTTATATCTAAAAGAGATCTCTTCCAGACAACCTGAGGTGGAATAGGAGCTTGATGTATAAGTAAGAGACCAACAAAAGTGCAAACTGTTTATAATTTAATATTTATTATTCAATTAGAACATGATTGTAAAACCAATTTCTCGCTAGGTGGCGCTACATTATTCCCATTCAGTTAAAGTTAACTTTATTTTACTCGATCGACTAGTGAAAATACTGGTAGGTATCTGACCACTTAAAAACAAAAGGCGTCTTAGCCAGCCAATTTCAAATCTAATTTTGAAACTTTGTCGAACAATTTTACACTTAACTTCTTTATTTTTACTTTTGCTCTTTTCTAGAAAAAGTAGATATTTATTCAAATTTTATTAAGAGTCTAAGGGTGGATTCGACCAAACTGGAATAAGGTCTTATACCTAGATTAAACGCCGAATTTGTATAGACTAATCTCGGAGTAAGTCCTATTCCAGTTTGGTCGAATCCCCCCTAAGTGCCTTACAAATAAACAGAGAATAAGGTCGGAATAGTTATTCTGTGTTTTGTCTCTTTTACTCTAATTTGAAATTACGTTTACATGACAGAAACAAAACACGGAATAACTACTCGTAGCTTATTCTTTGTTTATTTGTAAGGCACTAACTGTATAATAAATAATACTTATGCAGCATAAAAAAGACTTAGCTTCTAAAAAGGTAAACAGGATAACTTCTCTAGTAAAATTAACAAAAAAAGTTTTAAATATTCTTGTTGTTTCTATCTATTTAAAATATTAACCGTGTCGCATGGCGGTGAAAGAATACTACCACCCCCTCTCTTCCCTTGGGTGTCGTAAAAGGCGACCAACGGCCTAAGGACTGCACATACATCCAACAGCTTAGTGCGGTGGTTTGATCACCACCTGTCACGCTGAGCACATGTGCTGTTGCTATATGGTGAAAAGTGGACCATGCCTGCTTTGGCTGTCCTTATTGCCTAGTCTCTGCACGGAAAGAAATTATTAGTTGGGTTTACCATATTTCAACAAAATTTTAGGGTTATTATAGCACCTACTCTTGAGTTTTGTTGAATGAACAAAAACTGTATTGTTGATCAGTTACGGTAATTTGAACTTATTACATATATCTTTTGTTGTTTTAACGTATTTATTTTGTAAATTTAACTTTAAAAATGGTTATCACAACAACTTGAACAGTAAAATCAACAATTACCTATTGAATTATGCATAAATTGTTACGCCAACATGTACAAATAGGTAAAAACAACTGTTTTCATATCAACAAAAACTTTTCTGTGAAAACAACAATTTGTTCATGTTGCTTTAACCCATCACTTTGTTAATTCAACTAATGTGTCGCCAACCCGTGCAAAATCAACCTTTTTGTTCTTTCAGTGTGACTAACCCTTCAGGGATAATAGTCTTGATTATATGTATGTATGTATTTAATTTATCACACTATGTACTATAAAACACCGCTTTTACGCATGTGTCATGCATATAATAATTTATGTTCTCAAAAAGACATTTTTAATTGTTGCTTAAGTTCATTTAAAGTATCACTGTTACGTGATATTTAAAGTTCTCATTTTTCTGTTTGAATTTGTTCGTAGCACTCACATAATGCTATGGTTCTTGTTCTTTTATTTTCCAAATTGTTCGAAAGATGTTAACTTTTTTTTAATAAGTTTAAATTATGCAATTAATTAAATATTTTGTTAACTGTTGTTTTGGGTCAACGCTGTGTACATTTTTTATTGGGATACAAATTCAAAAAGTGTTGGTTTGATGTAAATTGCGTTTGCACGTTTGCCGCATGTCAAACGAAAGATGGGCGAAAAGAACAACCTAATGGGTCCCATTTAATGCCAGACGACATCGCGGCAGACCAAGGCGAAGATGGCGTGACGAGCTTGACTCCTACAAAAAAGATTGGCCCGTAGTAGCAGGAGACAGAGTTGTGTGGAGAGGGAGGCCTTTGCCCTGCAATAGAATGTGTCCCACATTGGGCTAAATAATATAATAATATATTGATGTAAATTGCAATGAAACAATTTGTGTTCTGTTATTGTACCTTTAAAAATAAATAAATAAATGTTCTTTAATTGGGAGTAAGTGTAGTAAAGGATGTGTGTCAGATTCGTAGCATTCGTAGCAGATGGAGAGCCGGTGCGGTCTCTGCCTACCCCTCCCGGAAGCGGGCGTGATTTATGAATGTATGAGTATGTATGTATGTTCTATATTTAAGAGGCCTATTACATCTCGAATGTGATTTTTGCGTAAAATGCCCAATTTTAGCATTTTGTAGTAATTTTGCAGTTGTATTTATAGTTTTTATCGAAATCCTACTAATATTATAAACGCGAAAGTTTGTATGTATGGATATTTGTAACTCTTTCACGTAAAAGCTACTGAATGGATTCGGATGAAATTCGGCATACAGATAGTTTATAACCTGGAATAACACATAGGATACTTTTTATCCCGATATTCCCACGGGAACTGGAACCACGCGGCTGAAACCGCGAGCGGCCGCTTGTAGGATAATAAAGTTGTGCATAATATTACAAATCTCCATTCTGTACGCATATGTTGAATTCGGACGGCGGGCGCATCGCAATTTGTGGTAATGTTGCAGTTGTATTTGTCGTTTCTATCAAAATAGGATAAAAAAAAATATTATAAAATCTTTATTCCTCATGAAGTAACAATTACTTTGGTATAAATTTTGATCAATAATATTTTCGTAGATAGGAGATATTCACAGTAAACTTATAGCGATTTTAGAAGTTTTTTGGTTGAGAATAAGATTTTTTTTTATTCTCAACCAAATAAGAAATTTTCGAGGCCGCTACGCACTATTTGACCATAAGTTTATGAGATAACATTATAATTTTTTAATTTTATTTGTTTAGAACAGTAGTTCAATCGATGAGCTCAAAAAAGTGCCTTCGCGCTAACTGTTAATGTATTTTTGTTTCTGAGATCCATAACGCCAAAATTGGCCATTTTACACAAAAATCACAGTCGAGATGTAATAGACTGCTTCAGTTTTTTTATTACTAATTAAGAGGCCTATTACATCTCGACTGTGATTTTTGCTAAAAATGACCAATTTTGGCGTTCTTGATCTCAGAAACAAAAATACATTAACAGTTTTGACTTATTGAATAGTGTAGACTAGCTATTGGCATAGTGCGTAGTGGCCTCGCTTTTTGTAAACTTTGCTTAACTTTTTATTAAAACCCAAAATTGCAGAGAAAGACTTTTATAAAATGCGCGAAGGCACTTTTATGACCTCCTAGATTGAACTACTATTCTAAGCAAATGAAATAAAAAATATGGAATGTTTTCTCTTTTATAGTCGTATAGTGCGTAGCGGTTTTTTTAGATATCATTGATTTTATATAGAAAAAAATCTTATTCTAAACCAATAATCTTCGAAAATCGTAAAGTTAACTGTGACTTTCTGCTATCTACGATAATATTATTAAGCAAAATTTATACCAGAATAATTTTTACTTCGTGAGGAATAAAGATTTTATAATGAATTTATTGTCCTATTTCGATAAAAACGATAAATACAACTGCAAAATTACTACAAAATGCGATGCGTCGGCCGTTCGAACTCAGCTTATGCTCGCAAAGTGGAGATTTGTAAATATTAAGCATGAATTTATTATCCTATTTCGATAAAAACGATAAATTCAACTACAAAATTATTACCATAAAATGCAGAAATGGGCATTTTAAGCAAAAATCACATTTGAGATGTAATAGGCCTATAAACTTATTTAAGTGAACCTGAAATTCACTGGCATCTACGTTGTGTTAATTACATAGATACCTACATGGTAAATAATTAAGTATTTCATCTTTTTTTCGTAGCGTAGAACTTATAAAACCAACTTCTTATTAGTTGCCTTAGTTTCGTTTCGGCACCTTCCTATTTCGGCTCCCATGAATTTATGAACTCGATAAATTTCAATCACGGAGGTACAGAAACCAACAAAGAAAACAGGTGCTGTTTGCATACATACAAAATTAAATAAAAATGCTAAGTTTACTGGTAAAATACACTAAAATATTAAAAATAAAATATTTCAGTAATTAACCTTTATATTACTTATTATTATTAATTTTTTTTCATTTATTTAAAAGCAAACAGATATTATGTCAATTTTATTTATTTATTTAAACTTTTGCAACATAACATTACATGGCGGACTTAATGCCTGAGGCATTCTCTACCAGTCAACCATAGGGTGGTGCAGAGATGACATGGTAGGTGCATTTTACGAACGGGACTGTACTTTAGAAATAAGGAATTCTTAGTAAATTATGACTGAGTGCCGTAATAGGAATTTATCGCACTTAAATTTCCCATTTCAGCACCTTCCCAATCCGGCATCCTAAGGGTGCCGAAATGAGAAGGTGCCCAAACGAAACTAAACCTATTTAGTTGGCTGGCAAACTGCTTCGGTCGCAAACAAAAACAAAACTGGAAGAAAACTGACTTAGCAATGCTGTGCGCATTTGCTACCTAATCTTACTGACAAGGACAAATAAACAAGCGGCCGCTCGCGGTTTCACCTGCGTGGTTCCCGTTCCCGTAGAAATATCTGGATAAAAAGTATCCTATGTGTTAATCCAGGTTATAAACTATCTGTATGCCGAATTTCATCCAAATCCATTCAGTAGTTTTTACGTGAAAGAGTAACAAACATCCATCCAAACTTACAAACTTTCGCGTTTATAATATTAGTAGGATTATTTTTACATTGTAGGTATACAGCATGTCATGCCTGTTTCCCGGAGGGGTAGGCAAAGACCACAGCTTTCCATCACACACATCCTTTGCTTTATTGTACGACGTATGTTTATCTCACGCCGTACGAGACTACACTATAGAAGTAACTGAAATAAACTAATCTAGCTGTATCAACGTCAGTTAACTAACGGATCTTCATTAAGTACTACATAAGCTGCAGAGCTAAGTCTATTCGACAATTTAGCTTTCAGTGAGCCCCACTGAAGCTTGGCATCTAACGCCTGAAACAAAGTGTGTCCACAGGATTCACATTCTTATCTTTAATTTGTACACTAGTTGTTACATTAGTTTGGGGCTTTTGTCTACATGGATATGCTAGCCATTGTATCTTCCCAATTACACTCTTATAATAGAATGAAATAAGTAAGTACTTACATGATTAATTGTTACAGAAATCACTGTTCAGCTCGAGTTGATCCGTTAAGTTTTGATTAATCTTATAGCTGTAATCTACGACTTAAACAAAGTTTATATCCACTACCTTTAGATAGCTTTGCATAATTTTTGGCACACTAAAAGACCGTGCAACACGCGTATATTATTGCGAATTACAGTAGCCAAAATTAGTCTCTAATAAAAAGATTCCCTATTTTTGTGCATAAAATTTTATGTCATTATTTAACATGGCATACTTTTACATAACCTAATAATAGTTACGCACAATATTAATTAGGCATAACTTTTTAGGCACATTTTTTTAAAGCATAACTACTACGAGTATAAGCACAACAATTGTTAAACATACTATTTAAAGCCTAAATTTGCTTAGGCATAATGATATTTAAGCATAATTTTTATATGCATAATAGTTATTTAGGGAAAAAGTAAGTTATGATAACTTTGTGTTTGCGTTTAATAAAATACTTTTCGTATATAAAATAAACATGTTAACGGCTTAGCTGCCGCACCCTAACCTACTATTACACTACGGTATAAAATATAATTTGATATACCTAATACCTTCTTTTGGTTTTTCAAATTCAAATAAGTATCAATAAAATAAAAAATATTGCAAAGACAAATCCTGATAAAAAAGCAATCCAAATTATAGCGGATTTTGTAACTATAACCTCACCTTCTGTCTTGTCTAATCTAACAGACTATCTTTATGCCTAATAACTATAAAGACGAACAAACAATATGCCTTACAACTTTATGCAAATCAAAATACGGGCAAAAACCATTGTTAAGGTATAGGCTAATGAGCCTAAACCATATTTATGCTTACTGAAATAGTATGCCAAAAATCAACAAAAAATGTTAAAATATTATTATGATAAAAAATATGCCTAACTCGTTATGGCAAATTAAATTAGGACGAAAAAAAATAGTCGAAAAAAGGGATCCCTAATAAAAATACAGTAGATGCTTGAAAAGTAAAATTTTACCACAGCTTTGAAAAGAATCTTTACTTACTTACAGCTATCTATTAATAGTTTGGGGAAAAAGTCTTTTCGCTTAAAGTATGTATGAACTTGTAATAAAATCTCTTTGGCTATACTATTTGTATCTGGCTGGTTTTGGTATCATTAAAAGTTTAAATTTTAAAGAAGATAATTCCAAATTCAAATTAGGAAAATGTGTGATTTTCATTTGTTTTTATTACTGTCAAGATGAGTGAATCTAATGAAGAAATTCGATACATTTTAAAAGTTTACCACAAAAAAGTTAAAACGGCAACGCAAGCCGCGAAAAAAAATTGCGATGTCTATGGACCTAGTGCAGTGTCTGTGAGAGTAGCACATTTGTTTCTCAGTGCGAACCTTTGGTGCGAACATTTTATCTTGACGTGTCACCGGTGACCACTTTGGCGCTTTTGAAGTATTAACACTTGTCGAAAATGCGTGAGATACAATACATGGTTCAAGCGTTTTCAATTCGGAAATTTTGATGTCAAAGATGCACGTCGCTATGGTCGCTGTATTACGGATAAAATGGATGCCATTTTTTAATAAGTGGATTAAAATCGGCATATCAGTAGTTACAACGTAGCTGAAGAACTGGGAATTGACCACTAAACAGTTTTGGCGCATTTGAACAAAACTGGGTACACAAAAAAGCTCAATATTTGGGTACCTCACGAGCTCACTGAAAGAAACCTAATGAACCGTGTACTCATTTGTGACTCTTTATTACGACGTAATGAAACCGAACCATTTTTGAAGAAGCTGATAACTGGTGATGAAAAGTGGATCACGTACGACAAGAACGTGCGAAAAAGGTCGTGGTGAAAGGCAAGTCAGGCTTCACAGACTGTGGCGAAACTGTTGTAAATTAGGTCTTTCGGTAATTAAAAAAAAATTACGTGTTGAGCTTGAAGATAATATATTTGAAGTAAAGTGTCAATATCAAAAAACATTAAAAATAGAACACAATGGTATATAGATTACAGCCAGTAGCAACACTCCCCCTTAATTGAAAAACCCGAATAAAAAGAGAAGACATAGGTAACAAAATAAATATTTTATAAAAAATAAAATTATTTTGCTAATCCTATACTAGCTATACATCTATTATGTGCGACAGGCCCAAGCGGTTTAGTTAAAACATCAGCAGGCATGTCACAGGTCTTCAAGTATTCTAACAAGATTATGTTATTTGACACTTTTTCTCTAATAAAATGAAAACGTGTATCTATGTGTTTCGTCCTGCTATGGTGGACGGGATTATGCACTAAATTTAGGGCACTCTGACTATCTGACAATATCGTAACAGAATGTAATTTACCTGTGATTTCCGAGACAAATCGACGCAGATAACATGCTTCCTTTGAAGCAGCTGTCAGTGCCATATATTCAGCTTCAGTGGACGAGAGTGCTACAGTCGGTTGCTTCTTCGCCTCCCATGCCACTGGTCCACCAGCTAACTTGAACACGTAGCCCGTGTACGACTTCCTGTCAATGGGACAATTTGCCCAGTCAGCATCAGAATATCCCACTAAGGATTCACCAGTTTTTCTATAAGTTATAGAATTATCTACTGTTCCTTTGAGATATTGTAGTATTCTTTTTTAGCAGCTTGCCAATGTTCCTTTGTAAAACATATGTATTAAATTGGCTTATGTAACCAATGATATTTTATGTTAGGTCATTGTAAGTAACTCACCGCATATGCAATATCAGGACGTGAGTTTACTGCTAGATACATAAGGCACCCTATTAGGTTCGGATAAGGCAATGAGGATGACTCACCATCAGGCTTCTTTTCTAGCTTTTTCTGAGCTAAAGGAGTACTCGCCGACTTACAGTCACGCATGTTAAATTTATCCAAAATGGACAAAATATAATTTGACTGACTGACATTGATAGAATCTTTACTGCATTTTATTTGTATTCCCAAGTAAGATTTTAAAACACCAAGATCTTTTAAGGTAAAATATTTCTGCAGTTCTTTCTTGACAAAGTCAAACGTCAAATCTAATTAATAAAAATTAAATTTGTCATCAACATAAACACCAAGAATAACGAGTTCATGACCAAAAAGTTTGGTGTATTCACACACAAGGTTCTGAAGCAGTTCCTTTAAAACCTATTTTTAAAAGGGTTTCATCCAACTTTTCGTTCCATTCTCGTGGAGCTTGTTTCAGACAGTAGAGGGATTTATGCAATAGACATACTTTTTCTTCATGTCCTTTTGTGGCAAAGCCATGAGGTTGTTCCATGAAGACTTCCTCATGTAAATCTCCATTTAGGAACGCAGTATCCACATCCATATGTCTCATTTTCAATCCCATTTCTGCAGCTAATGCAAATAAGGTACGTAAGGAGGAATGACCAATGACCGGTGCAAAGGTTTCATAGTAATCCACACCATGTGTTTGCTTAAAACCTTTAACCACAAGTCTAGCCTTGTATTTCGTAATGCATCCGTAAGCATCCTTCTTCACTTTGTATACCCATTTGCATGGTATTACCTTCTTATTCGGCCGATCAACCAGTTCCAACGTTTTGAGTTTCATGAGTGAGTGATATTCATCATTCATAGTCATTTTCCACTTATCAGAATCATCAGCTTTACATGCGTCTGAATAAGTATTTGGCTCACTTGATCCATCACCAAACACCTGGTATGTGAAATAGTCAGGAGGTTTCCTATTTCGTACAGGATATCTACGCTGTTCTTCACCAGCTATTGGATCTATTATTTCCTCAGTAGCGTCTTCCCAGTGTTCCGCATCAGTACTCAGATGTACTTGCTCCTCGCTCTCAACTACAGCAATAGGAATATCAACACTAGCCTTTTCAATCGGAACATTATCTTGAACAATTATTGATTGAGGATTATCTTTATAGTCCGACAGAAGCAATCCAGGTCCTTGAGAATCGATCAAGGCTCTACTCTCACCTTTCCTGTTTTTTAAATCAGAGAAACAGTTCTCAAAGAACGTTACATCTTTGGAATTTTGTAGACGTCTAGTATTAGATGCATAAATAACTTTTAGGATCTTCAGTATAGCCAATAAAAATAGCTTCTTCTGATTTCAAATCTAATTTCTTTCTATGACATTGAGGAATCTGAATAAGAGCTCTGCAACCAAAAACACGAAGATGATTTAGGTTTGGCTTGTGACCATTCCACATCTCAAAAGGAGTTTTCCTATCTAAGGCACGATGTGGGCACCTATTCTTTAGATATACAGCAGTATGAAAAGCATCCTCCCAAAAAACTTTAGGTAAGCTACTTTCAGCCAGCATAGAGCGCGCTTTTTCCACGATAGAACGATTTGTACGTTCAGCAACGCCGTTCTGCTGCGGACTGTAAGGCACAATTGTTTGATGTTGTATACCTTTCGAATGAAAATAATCAGACAATTCTTTGTTGACGAATTCGGTTTCATTATCAGTCCTTATGGTATTAGTTTTAGCTCCAGTTTGTCGCTCCACTAATGACTGGAAGTGACAAAATTTTTCTTTTACCTCAGTCTTTGAAGAAATAAAATACGCAGAAATAAACCTCGAAAAATCATCTATAAACAGTAAAATATATTTATTACCTTAAAATGAATTAACGGACATTGGTCCACAAATATCAGAGTGAATTAACTCTAGTATATCATTCGCTTTCTCGTAGACAATTTTCGTAAACGGTTTACGCGCTTGTTTTCCTTGTACACAAGCAAGACACGGATCTTTGTCAATAACTTTATAATCTATACCTACTTCATAGTCCTTTAATTGGCTCATACCAATACGGCATAGATGACCCAGACGCTTATGCCAAAGCTGATATTTAGTCAGAGAATCAGAGTGCATGTCGCAGGCCATTGCCTGAGGAATATTGACCTTACAGTCAAGTTTGTATAACCCACCACAGGACGAAGCATGTAGAACCGGATCACCCGTAAATGTAAATGTTGCTGAATCAAAAAAGTTACACCCGTTTTTATTAAACAATACAGAGAAACCTTTATCTATAGCATTCTTTACAGATATTAGGTTAGTTTTTAAGTTAGGGACATAAAAAAACATCCGTTATTTTATTTACTAAACTGTTAGTATCATTTAAAGATATTTTTCCGATACCATTTGCACCTATTTTCTCACTATTTGCCACAGTTACTTGAACATCATTGTCAAGTGGTTGTATGGTCTGAAACCACTCTCGCCTTGACGTCATATGTCTAGATGCACCAGAGTCAACATACCAATTATCCAAACTTGATTCCGTGGTTGTTCCTAAAGCAGACAGACCTTTACAAGGAAATTTCTTCTTATTTTTAGGCTTCTTTGTACGACGGGGACAATCTGGTCTCTTGTGACCAGGTTCATTACATTCGTAACAAATAGGCTGTGCAGGTTCTGAAGAGTTAGTACGTAAGGCCACTGCCTTCTCACCACTGTCACTCTTTTTCGACAATTCATTTAACAACTTTTTCTTAACAAGGTCAGTAGTAACTTGTATATTGCTGTTTTCAATCGTCATTATTAGAGGTTCATACTTCAAAGTAAGTCCTCCCAAAAGGATAGCTGCAACTGACTCATCTTCGATTATTTTGCCTATGTCGACAAGGTCTTGAGCAGTACAAAAAACAGCATTAATATAAGCTTCTAAATCACCGTAATCATCTAAGCACATTCTATACAGTCTCCTCTCTAAGGATAGCCTCCTTCCCAAGCTATTATCTTCGTAGGCATTCCGTAGAGCAGTCCACGCTCCTAAAGCAATGTCAGTGCTACGGACGTGGGTAATAGCTTGTCCTTCCAGACTTAGACAAATTTTTGATAGCGCTCGTCTATCGAGTCTTATTTTTTCTGTCGTTGGAGTTGTATCTCCATTATTGTATCCTTCTATTGATTCCCATAATTCTTCGTGTACAAGAAAATTCCGCATTTTGAATTTCCATGAAGAATAGCCATCTCTATTAAAAAGAGTGAACGAAGGTAAAGAGGTACCTGATCTCCTATGTATGGAAGCACCATCTCCATTTGTTGACATGTCACAGACTTCGAGAAAAAAGAAAAAGTGTTCGTACGCCACACTATTTTACGTAGAAACTTTAATATCTTACGCCACACTACTTTTACGTAAAATTTTTACCTACTCGTTGAGTTTTCGTGCTGATAACGTGTTGTAAATTAGGTCTTTCGTTCAGAATCGATGGTCCTGCCTGGTGGTAACAGCTCATAATAAATAATGCCCTTCCAATGCCACCACACAACACATAGCATCACCTTGTTGCGAGTTATGCCGGCGGGTTTCGCCACAGTCTGTGAAGCCTGACTGGCCTTTGACCACGACCTTTTTCACACGTTCTTGTCGTACGTGATCCAGTTTTCAGCTTCTTCAAAATGGTTCGGTTTCATTACGTCGTAATAAAGAGTCACAAATGAGTACACGGTTCATTAGGTTTCTTTCAGTGAGCTCGTGAGGTACCCAAATATTGAGCTTTTTTGTGTACCCAGTTTTGTTCAAAATAAACAGTTTAGTGGTCAATTCCCAGTTCTTCAGCTGCGTTGTAACTACTGATATGCCGATTTTAATCCACTTTTTAAAAAATGGCATCCATTTAACCGTAATAGAGCGACCAGAGCGACGTGCATCTTTGACATCAAAATTTCCGAATTAAAAAAGCCTTGAACCAAAGGACATCGGCAAAATCCCATACTAGCTGGACCTGATATTCAATGACTATGGGCATTATAATTTTGTGTTGATTAGATACCTAACATAATTAGAATTATAAAATTTTTGGGCTTTTGAGGTTAGAAAAATATTTTAATGATCTAATAGATTAAATTCTTAACTTAAATTGACCTTAAATATCTGATAACTACGTAAATAGTGATAAGAGAAATGTAATTGACATGAAACAAAGAGGATGCTTATAAATAAAACACTTATGAATGAATGATACCTACTTAAAGAAAGACCAATCGTTCGACGACCTACCAAACAACTGCAACAATATTCTGTTATTCCTTCCTTTCCAGGCACATTATTTTCTATTAATATAATATATACATAGTTTTGTTTTCTTGAAATGTGTATGGATTTAATTTTCCCTCTTATCAACGTATTATCTCCACTAAGAACCTCTCAAGCGATACTCTGAAACATCTATATGGAAACGCACATGTTCTCCATAGTAGGACAGAGCCTGTCGGATTTGGTATGTTCATTACTAGCCGGGGAAATGTTAATGAATTGTAGCATGTACGTATCGGAGCAAACGCAAAGATCGACTGCCGACTGCAAAAAAAATCAATGAATAACATCTGTCATTCGATTTTAACAGTGACGTTCCTTTACACGCAAGTCAAAGAATCAAGCCCTTA
The DNA here is from genome assembly GCA_963921215.1 of Scoparia ambigualis. Taxonomy (NCBI): domain Eukaryota; kingdom Metazoa; phylum Arthropoda; class Insecta; order Lepidoptera; family Crambidae; genus Scoparia; species Scoparia ambigualis. Next base: position 19,054,523 of record OY992505.1, read on the forward strand.
ACGCTTATTTGGTTTTTATTTCTTTAATTCTATTGTATCATTTTCATCATATTAATACTGTTCTAAAAATACTTAAATGTATTTTTGTCTAAGTAGAATACTATAATCTTTTTTCCGACGAGTGTAAGGTGGGAGTGTTACATGCAAGCACGTGAAATTGTAGACCTACGCGTGAAATGGAATTTGACATCGTCGTCAAGATCTATTGTCTATGGCCAAAACCGTTTAAAAGCAATGATTAAGTTTTTCCATTCATATTAATTATTTTTACGCATTAATTAATTTCTCTAGAACTAGAAGTTCTTAAGGTATATTATTTGTAATTTCAAAGTTAACTAATAACAGCATATTTTTTAGAATATAATTGATTTGTGCCCATAGTCAGGTCCATTTTCGCCATTGTCCTTTGTGCTACTTTCACAGACACTGCACTAGGTCCATAGACATCGCAATTTTTTTTCGCGGGCATTTTTACCTTTTTTGTCTTGTCTTAAATTTCTAACCTATCACGTGACCTACAGGAGTAGGGCAGCTAGTATTTCTGTTGTCTAATAAAAAAACATAACCTTGAAATTAGGTCTTATTAAATTCGGTATTTTGAATTTTCGGGATTTTGCACTTTCGGTATTTTGGGTATTTTGAACTTTCGGTTAGTTGAAAATCGACATATTGAGCATAATCATCATAATCATATAATAATATTTATTTGCTTTTAAATAGGGTATCATTACAGATGGTAAAAACAATTTTAAAGCATCTTAATATGCCTGTTTAACTATAGTAGGTATAACTATAGCATACAGCAGAGCTTCGGTATATCGGGCATAGGTATTTAAAATATTCGGTATTTTGATTTTCGATGTCAGCCGGTCGGCCATTGACCCGTCATCGTAGGTACTGTAGCGGACGGGTCCACCCACAGACCACATGGTCTGTGGTGGTCTGTGGGTCCACCCCTTGCCCGCGCGTTGTAAATAATAGTTATTTTTAACTGTTTTCATTTCAGTTTTCTTAGATATTGCTATTGAATATGATATCATATTGATAGAAAACACTAATTCCTTTTTGTAATTTTTGTCATGTTTAAAACACTTGACCTGACCAGTCCCTGAAGTTTCTTGCGGTTTCTAGCAGTCACCTTATATAGCCCACCCGCCCGGCTTAGATTTCCCAGTCAGAGTCCTGGACTAATCTAGGTAAATTACTGTAACTCAAGGTCAGCCACGCGCAAACGAGACGCAGTGTTACAATTAAGTAGGTAAGTAGTAGGTACCAATAATGGATAACATACAATGTTCCCTAATCATCAGTAAAAACATACCTACCTGTTTATTGATTTAGTAAAAAACAATAGACTAAAACAAAAAAGATAGAATGCTTTATTGCTTATCTCGAGCGGTACCTAACAAGTAACATCCATCCATGTTAGCGCATCCGCCTTTACAAATTTAGGCCAATTTGCTGTAAATTCAGCTGACCTCATCAATTAATTTACCTTATCGGTACTATAACGTTAATAAGAGCAAATTAGCAAGAACGCCGATATTCAATGACTGTAGGTACATTTGGTAACATTGGGTTGGTTGTTGTTAGTAGTCAAAGAATAATTTAAAAAATTACATACATAAATAGGCTTAAATTAGGTACAATATACAGGCTGGCCCAAACGGTGACACTAAAAAAATATTTTTGGTTTCCTGACATCTAGGGGTAGGTACCCGGAAATACTCTATGTATGTATGTTTCGCGATTTTTTTTTGTAGTTTTCGAGCTACGATTTTTGTTAATTTTGAGAATTTTTGACATTACCGACAAAATTTTTTTTTTCTGATGTTATGCATCTTTTTTTCGAAAATTATGCATCTCTTTTTGAAAAGATGCATTATTTCCAAAAATAATATATTTAGGTCGATCAAGTCAAAAAATCGCGGATCATACGGGTTGTATTTCCGTGTAGGTACACCAGGATGTCAGGATCCAAAAAAAAATTTTTAATATCAACGTTGGGCTACCTGTAAAATCACGACTATCATTAGTAATATTATTCTGTGCTATTATCCCCGAAGGGTTAGTCAGAGACTAGGCAATGAGGACTGCGCTCTAGGACTGCGCTCTACCATTGTACACTTTTCACCAAATAGCAACTGCACATGTGCTCAGCGTGACAGGTGGAGAGCCCATCGCCGCTCTATGCTGTTGGTATGCGCAGTCCATTAGTCGCCTTTTACGACACCCAAGGGAAGAGAGGTGGTGGTAGTACCTATTCTTCACCGGTACGCTCACAGAAATGGTACACTACACTGTTACCTACAGCCAGTAGGTCAACCTCCCACAAAATGTCAAATTTCATCAATTGATATTGAACTTAACTAATTTGAATATTACCTCTTGTCTGTGAGAAAACGTACTAACAATTGAGTATGGTACTATTGTGTATGGCTTTACAGCACAAGCATAACAGACCGTAAGAAGTTGAAAGAGGGGAGAGAGGCCTTTGCCCAGCAGTGGGAAAATATAGGAAATAGAAGAAGTATTGACTAAAGACTTGTAGAAGAAGTAATATATATAAGGAAATAGGAGAAGAAAGAACAGAATATAGAAAATATAGGAATATAGAAAATATAGAACATATCTAATAGTGAAATTTGACATTTTTGGGTAGGTTGAGGCTGCTGCCCATCCTCTTTGCTGCTGTCGTGTGTTACCAACGCGACCGGCGCAGATTAAATACGCGAAACCTTTCAAAAATAGTGTTCTAAATAAAGTAAAATATACAAATATTTTATTAAAATACTTACATAAGTAGCTAGTAAACCAAATACAAGTACATTTTCTAATTTGTACTTTTTCGCCACTAAATTTGCGTTAAAGTTATATAAAAAATATTAATAATATAGGTGGTAGGGTAAGTAGTTAAATATTTAAAATTGAGTTAAATACTTACCGGCCGCTTTTCCAGAATCCATTTATTTTTTTCACTCTTAAACCACGGCAACCAACGCATGTTGACCAAAAATCTCAAAATACTGTAGACCGTGATCACTAAAACGGCTATCAGTAAAACTAATATCAAATTCGTTATATCGTTATTGTCGTCTAAAAACAAATTATCTTTGTGAAAATATTCATTGGGGCATGTCATAGTTTAACGACGCTGTTTAAATTAATATTTTGATCAACGATCTCACAACTTCACTCGTGTTTATGAACTTTTTTAATACCACTATAGCACCACCTATCCAGCTCACTGCCATCACCAAAATCGCTAAGAAGAGAGAACGAGTAGTTAACGCGTCTGATTCATGCTTCCACTTGTACTACGCTGATAATTTTAATTAACGTTGTTATGTAAAATGAATACCGCAGAGTGTGTTATTAGTTATTACTTTTTTTAGTTAACGAAGTAGCTACCATACGGCACATTTCTTCTGAAAATTACTTGATACATTACGAATATGTTCTTAAATAAGTACCTATTATTATTTTTCCCAGTAAATGTTCCTATGTCTGTTTTTAACTTTTACCCCCAAACTGTTAGCAAGGTTCTAGTTAACAGTGGCAACAGTATTATGTATCGATAAAACGAGGTTACTTTTACAGTAAAAGGGTAACTTTGACATTGTGATTCCAAAGATAATTACAAGACTGATAATGTGCCTATATTTTTGTAATAAGGATAATAAAAATTACTGATTGATCTCCAAAACGCGTTGTTTTTAATTCAGTTTCCAGTACAGTGCAAAAACAAATATTTTTTTATTAAAACTATGTTAAAATAACCCTTACACTTTAGATCTTTGACGTAAGTTGTATTTTAAAGCCTTGTTTTGACAAACCCCACTTTCGTGCTAATTTACACATTAAAACAATATCCTAGATAATATGTCATCATTTATCTTGGGCAAAGACATTAAACTAATAAATCTCTTTGATCTTGAATGTTATAAAAAAATTGCTACAAAAAACTATCGAAATATATACAAAGTAGCCCCCGTTTTTCGTACTTGCGAAATTAAATCTCTTTTACTTATAATATATACCTACCTGTGATCATTGTAACGTATATATCGCTGCCTGTGATAGAGTCTTCGTACTGATAATTATATAATTAACGAAATGGAGTAATTGTAATTAATATGTACGAGTAGTTAGTAGTATTTTGTTCAAATTTACCTACCCAATTTTTCGTAACGTACTACTAATCTACTACTACTAATCCGTACCCAAAGGGTAAAAACGGGACCCTATTATCTACTAAGACTCCTCGTCCGTCCGTCCGTCTTCTGTCACCAGGCTTTAATCTCATGAACCGTGATAGCCATAAAGTTGAAATTTTCACACATGATGTATTTCTGTTGCCGCTGTAACCGCAAATACTAAAACAGAATAAAATAAATATTTAAGGTGGGAGCCCTCCCATACAACAAACATCATTTTTTGTCGTTTTTTGCTCGATATTAATAACGGCAATAGTCTACCGTTTGAAATATTCACAGAATATTTAGTTGTGTACCTATTCACTTCAAAAATAAATAATAAAATTAAAACTAATTAAATTAAGGGGGGCTCCAATACAATGTTGTATAGATAATGGTACGGAACCCTACGTGCGCGAGTCCGACTCGGACTTGGCCGGTTTTTTATTTTACGTTCGTGAATGTGTGTTTATAAAATAAAAATAAAATACTTTTTTTTCGAGTAATTATAAAGACCCTAAAAGGAACATAATCACAATATCCTATCCTACTAATATTATAAATGTGAAAGTTTGTATGTATGGATATTTGTTACTCTTTCACGTAAAAACTACTGAATGGATTTGGATGAAATTCGCCATACAGATAGTTTATAACCTGGAATAACACATAGGATACTTTTCATCTCGATATTCCCACGGGAACGTATGGATGGATTTTTTTACTCTTTCACGTAAAACCTACTGAATGGATTTGGATGACATTCGGCATACAGATAGTTTATAACCTAAATTAACACATAGGATACTTTTTATCCCGATATTCCCACGGGAACGCGAACCACGCGGGTGAAACCGCGAGAAGCCGCTTGTTAATAATAAATAAACAAAAAGTAAAAATCCCCTTTTTAAAAACAAGCTTTTATTTAAATGTGCTAACTAAAAAGAAAAAAAATAACTTTTTCATCCCCCCATCTCGGAAAGAGTATTTTTACTCTTCGATATCTGAGTGCAAAAGCCGTTTTTACCCGCTAGAGGACAAAGTAAATTGAATTTATAACATCGTGTGCACTTAGTATGTGTATTCAAAACATCATTAAACCTATTTTCTTCTTCCTCCATGGTGCCGATTTATCATACGACCTTTTTAAATTGTTAAAAACTCAGACTCGGAACCTTTTTGGTGTACCTACTTTTTTAATTTGGTTGGTAATTTCCTCGTTGAGGTGGGATGAAAAGTTACGTGTTGCACTCGAGTGCAAAGATTTTTCACCTCGTGCTCTTTTGATTCCCTCGGTAACGCTCAGGATTCTAATTTTTGAATCACTCGCTGCGCTCGTGATTCAATTTTAGAATCCTTCGCTTGCTCGATCATCAAAATTGAGCACGCGGTTAAAAAGCAAGTTTGCACTCTTGTATAACAAATAACTATTATTACCAACTTTTAACGTTATCATTACTCATTACACAATTTGTGATATAAATGGTTGTCGCGAGATTTAAGTTATTCAGATAAAAATTTTAATAGTTAAAATCAATCACAACAAGTTATTTAATTTACTTGTTTATTTACACAAGTAAATCTCGCATTTATATCATACTAGCTGCCGCTCGCGGTTTCACCCGCGTGGTTTCTGTTCCCGTGGGAATATCGGGATAAAAAGTATCCTACGTGTTAATCCAGGTTATAAACTATCTGTATGCCGAATTCCATCCAAATCAATTCCTTAGTTTTTACGTGAAAGAGTAACAAACATACACTCTCAAAAATTTTCGCCTTTATAATATTAGTGTGTAGTGTGATAGTAGGATAAATTGTGTAATGCGTAATAAATAAGTTGTTGACTGTAAAATTTTTAAAGTAAAAGTTTATTTTTTTCTTTATAGCGCATTTAAATAAACGCTTGTTTTTTAAAAAGCTTTTTTACTTCTATTTTATTTTTTACTTTTTAGTTATCCTTGGACATGTTTCACAGTCTGTTGACGTCACTTTATTTTTAGAGTTATTCACAGCAAGCCCCTTCATTTAGATAGTTACCCATAATGTAGGATCGCGATCTTGGATTTAGAATGACGTCACACAATTAACCATGCATTGTCATCCAAACTGAAAGTGTATACAAAATTTCAGCTCGATCGGTTGAAGATATCTGCTTCAAAATTGAGTTTCAAGCTTTAGAAGTCGCCATATTGGATTTAGAGTGACGTCATCACTTTATTTTTCGAATTATTTCCAGCAAGCCCTTTTATCTAGCCTTCATCTACCCATAATGTAGGAAAACATTAAAAATAATTAATCCGCCATCTTGGTTTTAGAATGACGTCACACAATTAACTAATCATTGTTGCTTTTATTGCTTTTGTATCTGCGAAGTTGCTACATTTCTTGATAGTAAATATTGGCCTACAATGATTTACTCAGCTTGTTTTTTGGAGATAAGTGAAGGGCATATCCTTCACAATTTAGAAACATTGTCGGTGGCCATAGCCACCTACAATGTTTCGAAGATCATTGTTTGAAGTATGAGTAGCATGTGGCTATAATGAGAGGTGGTGACAATAGTGGAACGCCTTTGCGTCAAAGAGAAATTGAGACTCCAATGTCACTTTAAGAAGTAAGCAAGTTATTAAGATTTGCGTCGACAAGGAAATCTCTGTATGCGATGTAATGAAGGAGGTCCGTCTACTTCGTGACGATGGATGCTGTCGCTTCCATGAATCGAAGTTACGTAAGGCTGGACGAATGCACGAATCAGCTAACAAGGGTAAATTCAAAAATACAATCTTTGGAAGACAGTGTTGATAAAGTAATAACAGTTGCGGTACAGAATAAATTGGAAGAGACTACGAAAGTATAATGTGCATTGCAGAACTTCGACATTTTGCCACAAGCCATTCATGTAACATCAGTTTCTTGTCCAACTGTTAAACCAGTACGAGGGCAGCGATTGTCGCGGGGTGTATCTGAGACTTCTGAAATGGAAGCTGGAACATGTCGTCAAGCAAAAACTGAGGCTCAACCTCAACTCCCAAAACCAGTACCTGATCACAAAAGTGAGCCTTCTGTGGCTTCCGAGAATAAAGAAAAAAAACGAGTGGCAAGAAGGGTGCAGGAACAAAACTCGTCGTTCAATCTTATGTAGTGGTGGTCCAAGCGTAATAACTTTAAAAGCTGTTGAGCGGTGTAAGTACTCCCATCTCTGGAACATGGAGTCAGGAATTGAGGAGATTCGTGCTTTAAAGGAACCTCGACTGTACATGAGCTTGTTTCCAAATGCGACTATAAATCGTATGAGATCAGAGTTCCACTTGAATTCTACGAGGAATGTTTTTCACCTGAAATGTGGGCTAATAACGCAAGAGTTAAACCCTGGATTCATTTTCGTATCAACAACAGAAAAACGCAAAGTACCTTTCAGGCTTACCACTAACGTAAAAGCAGTTACTCCTTCTGATTCTGATGGGAGAAAAAAGAAAAGTGTTAGCCTCGAAATGATGTATCAGAATGTTCGGGGCCTGAAGACTAAAATGCGTTTCTGGCGTGATAATTTGTATACATTACACCACCACATAGTAGCAGTGACAGAAACATTTCTTGACTCTACCGTTGAAGATGCAGAGATGACTTCCGGAGGCTGGACTATCCAGCGCCGTGACCGTCCTACATAAGGCGGAGGAGTTATGCTGGCTGCGCGGCCAGGTATCGTTTAGCGACGACGCAAAGATCTAGAGACTGAATGTGGAGAAGATTTGTGGGTGTCCTTTAGCGGTTTATGTTTGCACTGTCTATATTGATCCGAGAGCGAAAGATGAAGTAGGTATATATGCACTGGTTTCATACTGTAGAGAAAAAAATCTGTAATCTGAAAGGCTTAATTCTATATATTATAGTATTCTGCGATTTAGTGTGCTTCCCTTAATGTTAATAGTTATTTTTGTTATTTCCTAAGTGTTTGTGGTCTGGAAGAGAAATAGAACATTGTTACCCCATAAAAAATAATAATAATTTTTTTTATATTTTTTTTTTATACACCCTAGGGGTGAAAGTAGCTTATTTACTCCCAAGACGGGGTTTATAGTTCGAGGGAGTAAATAAGTCTTTCACCCGAGGTAAACACTGTGCTTTTCAAGTTTTCATTACGAATATAAGGAAAGTAAAAACAAAAACATGAATGTCTTTAGTCCGTTTGTCGCCTTTTACGACACCCAAGGGAAGAAAGGAGTTGGTAGTATTATTTTGATGAGCCCATCGCTGCTCTATGCTGTAGGATGCATGTGCAGTCTTTAGTTCGTTAGTTGCCTTTTACGACACCCAGGGGAAGAGATGGGTTGTTAGTACTTATTATTTTAATAATAAGTCACAACTACACATGACATTACCTGTCAGAAAAACGATTCTCCCTAGGGCGGAAAAGTATTACTTTCCACCCGCTCCTCAGGCAACTTCAGACCTACTTTCCGTGTACGAGGAATGAAAAATAATGTTATTAACTCCCGAGTAAGCAAACTGGATGTTATTCTAGTGTAGAGCGTATTAAAGCCGCGGTGTCAGTTTCTGAATGTGGCGGGTTGGTGTCGTCTCGGGATGTTTACCATTCACCGCTTGACCTTACCCTTTTGCTAAGTAATGCATTGACTGAGACAACTAAATTTTTAACCGGTAACATCAACTCACGGCAGGATTGGATTCGCCTAAGGAAACTATGATCTCTTTTATGCGCTTATGAGTAACGCATCATGGTTGCCTGTACTCCAGGCTATAAATATTCATCGATATCAATCAATATCCCGCTCATCGTACTGGCTTCGTCTTTTTTTTATAATGGCTCGTCATAGTGACTGCATCCTGCCTGATGGTAAGCAGCCGATGCAGTCCAAAATAATGAGAGCGCTCCCCACCGTGGAATAAGCACGATAACGAGCGCACCCATTCATGACGGCCTGCATAAATGCCGTTTCACGCCCCGCTTAAAAGACCCGGGACTGTAGGAGCTGGGAAACACATGCGCCGGCAAAGAATTCAAAAACCGAATGGTCTTACAGAGGAACGACTTGCCAAATTTTTTGGTACGAGTACTGATAGTCTGTACAGTATGATGGTGGTTCCTAAGACCAGCACGTGTAGTCCGGGAGAGGAAAGGAGAGGGCGGGATAAGATCAAAAAGTTCTTCAGAACACTCTCTGTAGTAGTTCCGGTAGAAGACACTAAGAGAAGCAATGTCTCTACGCAGCTGGAGCTCCTCAAGTGAAACTGTAACCTCAGCATCTCCAATAATGCGTTCCGCTCGCCTTTGCATTCTATCAAGTGCATCGAGGAGGTATTTAGCGGAGCCGTCCCATAGATGGGAACAATACTCCATACTCGATCGCACCTGAGTTTTGTACAGCAAACAGCGCTGCTCGGGAGTGAAAAACCGCCTCACCTTATTGAGAATACCCAACTTCCGTGAGGCAGTTAAAATAGCACTCTCGATGTAGCATTTTGGATTCAGTTCCTGGCCGATGTCCATGCCAAGAATGCTGAGGTTCACCGAAATGGGTAACAGAGAGTTCTGAAGAGAGGGAGGAGTAAGGAAGGGAGTTACTTTGGACGAGAATGCACAAACCTGGGTTTTGCTAGCATAAAACTCGACCAGGTATTTGAATCCCCACTTAGAGATACGATCGAGAGTCAGGTTCACTTTGGCAACCAGTTCTTGCCTTTTCACCATGATATCGGCTTGCTTTGCCGCAGGATGTCCCAAGTACCGCTCATGCACCGTACTGTCATCCGCATAACAATGAATATTGCCCAAGGACAACATATCATTAATATGCAGAAGAAATAGAGTAGGTGAGAGCATAGAACCCTGCGGCACTCCGGCATTGACCTTGTAGAACGCGGAGGAACTACCCTCACAAAGGACATGAATCCTCCGCCGTTCTAGAAAGTCTGCAACCCAGGCGCACAAACGGGACGGCACACCGAAGGCCGGCAACATGGAAAGAAGGGAACGATGCCACACTCTATTGAAAGCTTTGGCGATATCAAGGCTAACTGCCAGGGATTCGCCATGCTTGTCCATCGCTTCACCCCACGCGTGAGATACGTACGCTAGAAGATCTCCCGTTTATCGCTTTGGTCTGAACCCATACTGGCGATCATGGAGCAGCGAGTGATACTCTAGGTAGTGAATGAGCTGGGAAATAATTATCCGCTCAAACACCTTGCACAGCACAGAAGTTACAGCGATGGGTCGATAGTTGGCCGGATCCGAGCGATCACCTTTTTTGGGGAGTTTGGGTTGTTTCAAGGGTTGGATGTTCGCCTCCTTCCAAGACACCGGCACAATACTTCTTTTTCTGAGTGGTAGAGCCACGCTGCGTTGCAGCACGCATTGGGCCGGCTCGCCCGGCGTAATTCTCACGAATATTCGGCGTGAAATAATTTATTTTTATTTTATTTATTTATTTTAGGATAGCTAACAGCTTACAATGCAAAAGATAACTACAAAAATAATAACACTAAGCTAACAAGCTACCACATTTAAAATTCTTACTAAACTTATCATAATACTCAACATTTAATCTTAAATAGTAATTTCGGCGGTAAGCGCCTTTTTTATGCAATTGATACTACCACAAAATATGTCTATATCAGCATTAGAATTATTAATGTACATACAAGCTCTTACGAGAAAACTGCTCTGTCTATAGTTGGTGTGAGTGGAGGAGATGCTAAATGGCTTAAATGAATTGTTACGGGGTGCTCTTGTAGGTATTTTAAAAGCGATTTTGCTCAGCAGATCAGGACAATCTAGTGTACTTCTGATTATCTTAACTAAAAGTACAATGTCTGCAATGTTTCGTCTTAGACAAAGTGGCAAAAGATGAAACTTAGCGCAGCGTTGTTCATAAGGCATTTTAGGAATTTTGAATTTATAATTTAAATAACGAGTAAATTTTTTCTGATTTTTTTCTATATTAACTATACGAATCATAACGAGGGTTCCAATTAGAGCTAGCTTACTCCAGGTGGCTACGGACGTATGCACAGTAAAGAATTTTAATAGTTTTCATATGTTTGAATGACTTAGACAAACGCATAACAAACCCCAAGGCACGGGATGCCTTATTGATAGAATAAGTTATATGCTTGTCGAATAAAAGTTTAGTGTCCAGAATAACTCCCAAATTTTTAGCCTCGCGCTGAATTGATAACTTTTCATTTTTTATTATGTAGCTATAACAGAAAGGATGTTTTTTACGGGTAAAACTAATGGAAAAGCACTTGGAAACATTTAGATTGAGTTTGTTTCGGCGGCAATAAGCATCTAACCTTACCAAATCTTCCTGAAGCTTGGCTGCATCATCTGTATTGTTAACAACTTTAAAAACTTTCATGTCGTCAGCAAATAGAAGATAGTTTGAATAAGAAAAACATTGCCCTATGTCGTTGATAAAGATTATAAATAAAAGAGGACCCAGAAGGGATCCTTGTGGGACTCCAGAAGGGATATCCGACCAAGAAGACGTATATCCATTGAGGACTACGGCCTGCGACCGTTTTTCAATATATGAAGAAAACCATCTAAAAAGATCCCCCCTAATGCCCACCCTCATGAGTTTTAATAGTAGCATCCGATGATCAAGACGATCAAATGCTTTCGCGTAATCCGTATAAACAGCATCAACTTGGTTACCACGATCCATCTGGTCAGTCAGATAATCCGTGAAGACAGCCAGATTCGTTACAGTGGAGCGATTCTTCAAAAATCCGTGTTGATGACAGTCAAAACCTAATTTCAAAGTACTGTAAACTTGATTGTATACAATGCGATCAAACACTTTTGCAAGTTGGCATAGCTTAGAAATCGGTCTATAGTTTTCAACACAGTCCTTGGGTCCTTTTTTATGAATCGGCGTTATAAATGCGGTTTTCCATCTCTTTGGCATAATACCTTCATTAATAGACCTTTTATAAATAATTGATATGGGAACAGACAACTCATCAGCACAATTGGTTAAAAATAAAGCAGGAATGCCGTCAGGTCCAGCAGACTTATTTAAATCTAAAGATCTTAACAGCTTTTTTACCTCATCGTTTTTTATTTCAACGGAGGAAAGATCATTTATATTGTCTGGAACAGCATTTTGGCTCAGGCCAGAAATAGAGTCGGAGGTATTACAATTCAAAAAGGTAGATTTAAAATAATTTGAGAACAACTCACTAATTCCAGGACCATCATGGCAGGTTCGACCCTGATAAGACATACAAGCCGGAAACGATGATGCAGTACGCAGGCCTTTATTGTATGACCAAAACGCTTTGGGGTTGTTTTTAATGGCAGTTTCAATATTGGCGATATATTTATCGTAACAATCCTTTTCAACCCGCTTCGCCCGGTCCCGTAGTGACCTGAAGGAAAGTTCATCGTATTTATTACCATAAATTTTAAATTTACGATGAAATTTGGATTTTTCTTTTAAAATCTTTAACAAAGCTGAGTTGTACCATGGAGGAAATTTATTCAATTTGGCGCGTTTCGTGGGTACAAATTCCTCTATTAAGCTAAACATGACATCATAAAAGGCATCAACTGCTACATCAACAGACCCATGGCATAGTAGATTCACCCAATCCGTTTGTGTCAGCCTGGAACGTATTTGATTATAGTCAGCACGGCCATACATAAAAATAGTGCGTTTAGATGGGTTGAGTGGATAAAGTTCCAAAAAAGTAGCTGTGATTTCCACCGCTTTATGATGTGGATCCTCCGGGACCAGGGGATCACGACAAGCAGAGACTGAGAGGACATCATTCGATAAGACCAAATCTAATATTCTACTAAGTTATTATGAATGTAATTGAATTGTTCAAAACAACAAAAATTTAAAGTGTTGATAAAATCTACGGTCATGTCACTAGATAAATGCGTTGCTTGCAACCCCTGGTCACTTGGTTCCCAAACAATGGAACTCATATTAAAATCGCCCACTATAACGAACTTGTCCAACGGATTATCGTCCCTAATTACAGCAAGTTTATTAATAAAGTTATAAAGCTGCATACTAAACGAGTTACCTTTATTTTCATCACATAGATAAATAGTACATATATGTAATTGCAATGGCGATTGGTGATTAGAATTTTTATTAAAATAGTCAGTTAATGTGACAGTAATCCATAATGTCCTCTGCGCTAGACTGCCACTGAGGTTTACAAGTGGCCAAAAGACCACGACGTACTGCAATCAACACTCCACCTCCCCGAGTCTGCCCAGTCCGAGAATAATGCCTATCACGACGCCAAACGATATAACGATCGTCAAATAGCTCACTGTCGAATATCCCATCTGACAACCATGTTTCCATTAATGTTATGATATCAAAGTCACATAACCTCAAGTTCCGCAAAAATACATCTGTTTTAGTCCGTAGCCCCCGTACGTTTTGATGGTAGATTTTTAAAGATCTCATGTTAGCCATTTAAACTAATAATAACAATAACTACGTAAAGTAACTGTTGCAATTTGGAGCACTTAGTAAATTTAACGCGATAATAAATAAAACTTACCACTAACAATGAACCATTATAAGGTAAACCCACAAAACACCAATTAACCTCCACTCGTGAACTAACATCTTTAAGTATAAGCATAAATACTAGACAAAATAAAACAAAATTCATTAAATAACTAAAAGTCAACAAGCAGTATTCCATATTCACTAGAATAAGGTAGTTACAAATAACCCTTCTCACACCACACAATGCAACTAACAGTTGCCAAGCAGGGGTGTTCAACCAAAGGACCGCTATTATACTGATACACTCAACTAGTATTACAAACATATTACTGCAAAGCCTTAAATATACGACATTTACTACAGATAAAATACTAAGAGAAACAACATTACACATAAAGGAGCAGTACATATTATGCAATTTATAAAGAGCAGAAAAAGAACCCGTATTCAAACAATAAAATAAACCAAGATGAAAAGTCAGGTGCTGGCTGATGACCCACTGAATCTCACTAGATCTTTTTCTTTTGTAACAGTAAACAAGGGCGACGTTGCATCTTTCCGGACAAATATTTTGGCGTGCTTGACCCAGACAAATTGAAAATTATTTTCACTTGCAAGTGATTTGGCCTTGGATAATAGTTGTTTCATACGGCCTGTCAAATGATCATTGACATAAATTTTATGAGATCCCTGCAGACCAACATCGGAAGGTGTAAGAAACTTCTTCAGACGTGCTGCCGCCACAAAATCCTCCTTTATGTATTTATTAACAAAGGATACAACAATAGACTTCGCATTTACACCTTTGTCCCGTGCCGGAATTCTCGTCACAAAGTTAATGCATGTCTTCGTAACTGGGTACATGATTGCAGTACCAACCCTATTCACAATGTCAAACAAATTCTCATTAGCCTTTTGGGGAACACCTTTTATTTCAACGTTGTTCGCACGCAGGAACTGATCCTTTGAATTTAATTCATCCTCCAATGACCCCAATCTCACATTGAGTGCTGTGATTTCCCCTTCAAGATGATCCACCCGTTTAAAAAGGTTTCTTCCAGGGTCTTGATGCGGTTACTAAAAGTTTTGGTCACTGACTTAAGCTCGCTCACATCATCCTTTATAGCTTGAATATCAGTAGCTATGTTAAGAAGGGGTGCAAATGTTGTCTGAATCTTATTCAACTCCTCCATTATATTCTCTAAGGTTAGAGAACCCTGCGGGGCCGGCGATGGTACAGATGTGCTCGCTGAACTAGAAGAAGTCTTACTCGACAATTTGCAATTGCTACACTTCCAGGTAGACTTGCGGTCACCCAGCTTACGATATCCATGTTCAGTAACAGCACCACACGCAAAATGGAAGTGCTTTAAACACGTGGAACAACGCACACCATCATCCACAGACTCTTTGCAGCGACCACATATTAACGCCATTATTGTTAAACAAGTAAGTGAGGCGGCCGACCAAATAATCTAAGTAGTAACGTTACGTTTCGTTGCGACCCGTATGATTGACGACACCTGACTTGATAAGTTGAATAGTAGGACGGTAGTTCCCTAATCCGATCGTGCGACACACCACCGATGGCAATGACACTGTTGGCAACAATGGCACTTGGTGCTGTTGTGTTTCGTCCGGCCAGTGAGAGTTCTGAAGGCCCCTTCCCCTCCCACCCCTCCTAACAATTCCTATTACTTCCCCTAACCCTATTCCTTTCTTAAAAGTCGGCAACGCATCTGCGACTCCTCTGGTTTTGCGGGTGTCCATGGGCGGCGGTGATTGCTTTCCATCAGGTGACCCGCCTGCTCGTTTGCCTCCTTCTCATATAAAAAAAAAACCAGTATCGTAAGACTCCCTAAACAATCGTGTCATTACAGGAGACAACTCAGCCGCGCATCTGAGCAGCACAATCGCCGGAACACCATCCGGCCCGCTAGCCTTCCGCACGTCGAGCGACCGCAGCACGGCACGTACGTCACACTGCCTGATACGAAAATCAGGCATGGTGGCCCCACAATGTGCTATAGTAGGTGGAGCGGCGCCACAATCGTCGACGCGCGAATTGGCCGCGAAAAGTTCAGCCAACAAGTTCGCCTCCTCAAGCGGCTGGTAAGCCAACGAGCCATCTGGATGTTTCAACGGGGGCAGCTTAACTTAGCTTAACTTTTGGTCTGAGTTCAACTTTCCTTCTGCTGAGATAGCGCAGACTTCATTAAGGCACTGTTCAATGGTAGACATCCATTTCTGTATTTCAGAAGTCGCTACGATTTCGGGAGCATTCTCGTCCATGTCTTCCCCTGGGCGAAGTGTGGGCGGGGGACTTCGTTGCGTTTTTCCACTCCGATTGAAGGGACTACTCATCTTGTTATATCTACTAACTAAGTAAATAGTCAATCACCAAACATAATGCGAGTCATTCGCTTATGCAATCACAGCGTGACACAGAAACACTACCGCCTATGCACAACTAAGTAGGTCAATATTAATTTACTTAAGATTTATATTTTAATCAACTTTAAACACGTCCGATCATCAAGAGTACTGCAAGATCTTTTTCACTTCTTCTCCTTCTCTCTTTTTCACTTTACTGCAAGGATAATAAAATCATGCTTAATATTACCTATGTCCACTCGATGCGAGGATAAGCTGAGTTCGGACGGCCGGTGCATCGCATTTTGAAGTAAGTTTGCAGTTGTATTTATCGTTTTTATCGAAATAGGGTAATTTCAATTTTTCAATTTATTTATTTATTCAGATATCAGAGATCCAGTTATGGTTAATAACAATGTGCACTTAATAACTATCTTAGTACATTTTAATTCAATAATAATATAACATATATAATTTTATTTATTTCCTTGTCAGTACATGCACCATACAACAATGGTTCACGTACTGACAATCAAATCTGCTCGCAAACATGTTTAGGATGCTGTTGGGACTACTCCGAACCCTGCGCACCAGGGATGTGCACCGTTTTCGCATGGTTGTATAGAAACAGTCCACCCGCGACTCGGCGAACATCCCCGATGCGCTACAGTGCCGAGGCAGCCCCATCAGCACCTTAAACGCATTAATGTACTTCGACGTTGCATCCTCGAGATTTATATTCACAAGGTAGTCCACTCTTCAATGTACCAGGCATCCAACACATATTAAAAGCTATCTAAAAGAAATTTTATTAAAAAAACATAAAAAGTTACCCATAGTATAGACACAGGCGCCATCTAGTGAATACCAACCGAGAGCACGAGTTTGTCACCCGCGCTGTCATCGTCATTTCGCTTTTCGTGTTCGGGCATCCGCACATCGTTACCCTAAAAGTGTTTTGTGTAGCAAAAAACTATGTGCAAAAGGAAGCATGGATAATCATTATATACGCATGTGGAAAAACTGCGTAAACGACGATCGCCAAGTAAATCAGGTCAGTCAGTGTTTTAAATATTACATTTTGTCGATGTTATGATTAAATTACAAAGACAAACGATTTTTTTAAAACTATGTGATAGCGAATATACGACTCAGAACCTCTTAGTGAGACATTCAAAGTAGAAACGTTATTGAAATATATTTCATAGTACGTTTCCTTCTTAATTTCGATTAATACTTTCGCTAGTGCCTTTGTGGTTACCCACATTTTTTGACTTTATCACTATTTATCGATTTTCAAAAATACATAAGACGTTTAACTTTTTTAAATAATCATAAAAAGTAAAAAACACATAAGTCGTACCGTGAAGTGATTACGGTCAGTGCTAGTATGAAATCTAGTATCGTGACGAGATTACGATCGATATTAGGGATACATACCCAGATACCCTATGCTGTGACGCGATTACGGTAATTCTATTCTTCGGTCATTCCTTCCAAATGACTCTTTGTTTGCGTGAGGCAGTAGTTACCTACATTCTATTTTATTTTTTTACTAATCTTTTTATTGGAGCGTTTTTTCGTATGCAAGTGTTTTCTACAAAATCCGTTTCGAGAGATTACGATCGATATTACGGGTACCTACCCTATGCTGTGACGCGATTACGGCAATTATATTCCACGGTCATTCCTTCCAAATGACGCTTCGTTTTTTTTTATGATAAGCCCGGCAAATGACCCCACTCCACCTGATGTTAAGTGGAAATGGAAATGAAGTCCAGGCGCGAGGACAACTGGTGCAGCGTAAGAGACGTAGCATCAGTCACCCTCACTCTGCCGGCCCACATAGTGCTTCTTCACGCCTCGTTTGAAGGACCCTATGTCATAGGTAGGAGGGAATACGTGTGCTGGTAGACTATTCCATCTTTTGGAAGTGCGACAAAGAAACGAGTCACCAAATTTCTTTGTGCGTGATGGAATGTTAGAGACTGTAAATTGGTGACTCCGGAGAGCAGCACGCGTACTCCTATGGAGGAAGGGAGAAGGAGGGATGAGGTCAAAGAGTTCTTCAGAGCACTCGCCATGGTATAAACGGTAAAAGACGCTGAGTGACGCAATATCTCTACGCAATTGCAAAGGCTCGAGAGTTTTAGTGACCTCCGCATTGCCGATAATGCGCACAGCGCGGCGCTGCAATCTGTCCAAGGCATCGAGAAGGTACTTTGCGGAGCCGTCCCAAAGGTGAGAGCAATACTCCACGCAAGACCGCACCTGTGTCTTGTATAATAGACACAACTGATCAGGCGTGAAGAATCGCTGCACCTTGTTCAGGACACCGAGTTTACGTGAGGCATTTTTAATCACGCTTTCGATGTAGTCCTTTTGGTTCAGATCGCAGCGGATATTCATACCGAGCATGTTAATACTGCTCTGCAGGCTTAGAGATGTACCCTGAAGAGAGGGAAGGGGAAGGAATGGCGACTTTTTCGCTGTGAACGCGCACACCTGTGTTTTCTTGGCATTGAACTCCACCAGATTATCGGAGCCCCATTTAGAAATAAGGTCCAACACCCGATCGAGCTCAATGACAAGATTTGCTCGCTTCATTTCGGTGTCTACCCGCCCAGCCGTTGGGTGACCGTTATATCCCCCATGCACTGTGCTATCATCTGCATAGCAATGAATGTTTCTAAGTGGAAGCATGTCATTGATATGCAGAAGGAACAGCGTGGGGGATAGAACGGAGCCTTGAGGAACACCAGCGTTCACTAACATGAACCGCGAAGCGCATCCATCCGAAAGAACACGGATTCTACGCTCATGCAGGAAGCTAGCAATCCAGGTACAGAACTGAGCGGGCAAACCGTATGCCGGGAGCTTGGAGAGAAGAGCTTTGTGCCAGACCCGATCAAAAGCCTTGGCTATGTCAAGGCTAACTGCCAGTGACTCGCCTCGCTTGTCAATAGCCTCACCCCAGAGATGTGTGACGTACGCTAGAAGATCACCCGTTGACCGTTTTGGCCAAAACCCATATTGACGATCGTGAATTAGAGAGTGATCTTCTAGGTATCGAATAAGCTGTTTGTTCAATATTCGATCTAGGATCTTACACAACACTGAAGTTACGGCTATAGGGTGGTAATTAGTCGGATCTGACCGATCTCCTTTTTTAGGGATCGGTTGCACATTAGCTTCTCTCCAAGATTCCGGCACACAACCCGAAGAGAGCGAGAGACGGTACAGACGCGTTAACACAGGGGACAACTCCGCTGCACACATTTTCAGGACTATTGCTGGGATGCCATCAGGACCGTTAGCTTTCCGGACATCGATTGACTGCAGCTCCGCACGGACATCACACTGCCTGATTTTAATATCAGACATTGTGTGGCCACAGTGAGGAATTGAGGGTGGCTGTGCATTACAGTCATCGATCCGGGAGTTAGCCGCAAAGAGTTTGGCCAGGAGATCGACCTTTTCCTGCGGCTTGTGAGCTAAAGTTCCGTCAGGACATCTCAGTGGTGGCAGTGAGGGTTGGCAGAAGTTGGATTGCACGGCTTTGGCCAGACGCCAGTAGCTACGGCTGCCCGTAGGATGCGTCATGCGTTTGCGCGAGGCAGTACCTACATTCTATTTTATTTTTTACTATTCTTTTTATTGCAGTGTTTTTTTGTGTGCAAGTGATTTCTACAAAATCTTACAGTTCCGCCTTACATACTGCACACTTATGTAGTACCGTGACGTGATTACGGTCAGTGCTAATATGAAATCTAGTATCGGTACGCGATTACGATCGATATTACGGGTACCTACCCTTATGTAGTACCGTGACGTGATTACGGTCAGTGCTAATATGAAATCTAGTATCGTGACGCAATTACGATCGATATTACGGGTACCTACCCTTATGTAGTAGCGTGACGTGATTACGGTCAGTGCTAATATGAAATCTAGTATCGTGACGCGATTACGATCGATATTACGGGTACCTACCCTATGCTGTGACGCGATTACGGCAATTCTATTCTTTGATCATTCCTTTCAAATGACTTCGTTTGCGCGAGGCCTCTCGCCTACCACAAGGCTTAGTGACTCCGATTTCAATAAAGAACCGTAAATAACGGACGTATATAAATCTAATATTGAAAAAGACTTACGATCAGTCATGACCGTAGCACAAGTACACAGTCCGGATCTTACCCAGACCATCCAGGACGCTAGGGATAGTCGTAATAATCCAAGCGCAGCAGAGGAGTTGCCAGTTGTAAATCCAATATCGTCGGATTTTCTTGACGTTCTTGGAGTTTCTAAAGTGAAGGAGGTACCATTGGGACCCAAAATACCAGAAGAGGTCTCTAAACACTAGGGAAATCCTCATAGATGGTATGAACAAAGATAATAAAAAAGAACTGTTGGCAACAACTTTGATACCTGTTTGAAGTTTGCCAAATTATACTGCATTTACATTATGAAAATACCATGAATAGGAAAATGCTTACACTATCTGCCTACTCTTGATAAAAAATTCTTGTCAATGACACAAGATGTTAAAAGAGACGCACACTCTTTTGGAGAAAATTTGGGAAAAAAGATAGAAGCGGCTAAGGCCGCTGAAAAATCTTTTTTGCAAATACGGAATACTAACAACATTGGACCGTCAACTTCACTAAGAACTACGTCGCCCAGCAGGGAAAGTGGCAAGACCCATCCAAGCAACAAGGTCATGGGTTGCCAGTAGGGCATGCTCCCGGAAATTCCCGGTACCGATTTTTCCCGGTATTTCGCAGTACCGGTACTGAGAATTCGTTTCCCGGGAAATTCGGTACGCCAATATTAGGCTCCGCGTTGGCGGTAGTCGTTACCGGTAACCTCGCCCTAAGCTCTTAGTTGCAAACCAGGCAAATTTCGTAGCGTTACAAAACTTTAATCTCCTGAGTTCTCTACCGTGACGTCACCGGTACTATACTGGGGAAAAACTTGTAACTAATGTACTTGTACCCTACAACGTATGGTTTCGTCGTCATCGCACTCCAATGATGTGATAATTCCATTTAAATAATTTCTTTTTTGTTTACTAATTTAGCTTTACTTTCCAAATAACCTAGAAACTGAACGTCACCCGAAATATCAACGCCAAGGATTCCAATAGTCGGATTGGTATCACGGAGAGCTCCCTCAAAGTTCAGAGTATCGACGAAGGGATGTTTTTTTGCAGTAAATGCGCAAACTTGTGTTTTGGAGGGGTTAAGTGGACTAGGTTATGTCATCCCCAATTCGAGACATGACTTAACATGTTCTCGGTGTCAGTCACAAGTTTATTCCGGCTCTTGATGACGCTTTCCAGAGAAATATTAGCTCGTCTGGTGTAGAGCGTTACTCCCGTGCTGTCGTCCGCGTAGCAATGAATGCTGTTGCTATGCAACATGTCATTGATATGCAGAAGGAACAGAGTAGGGGCTAACACACACCCCTGCTGGACTCTAGCATTCACGGGCTTTATGTCAGAGCACGAACCGTCGACTACGACTCTGATGCTACGCCCAGAAAGAAAGCTGGCAACCCACGAACACAATTTTTCGGGAAACCCGTATGATGGAAGTTTAGAGAGAAGAGCCCTGTGCTATACCCTGTCAAAAAGACTTTCGCTACGTCCAAGCTAACTGCCAGTGCCTCCCCTTTACTCTCGACTGCCTTTAAGCTCGCTCATCTGTGAGTAAAGTACACAAAAAGATCACCAGCCGAACGACCGCGACGAAAACCATACTGGCGATCGCTTAGTAGCTAGTTTTCTTCTAGATAGATTCCATTACTTTGGAGAGCAAAGAGATGATGTCTATTGGCCTGTAGTTGGACGGATCTGAGCGATCGCCTTTTTTGAGAATCTGGTGGACAAGGGCTGTCTTCCAACAGCTCTGACAACGCCAGTAGCGTAAGAGAGCCGGAAAAGGCGTTAGAACCGGAGCCAACAACAAGAGCACACGTCCGAAGCACAATGGTAGGAACTGCATCAGGCTCACCCGACTTATGGATATCAAGGAAAAAAAAGAGCCTTACGAACTGACCTTTGTAGGAACCGGACGTTTCGCATTGAACAAGCGCAATGCGGTATCATATGGTTGGTGGAGAGTTTTCCCCCATCGTCCAATGTCGAGTTTGGTGCAAAAAGAGTACCCAAGAGATCGGCTTTCTCCTTTGCAGTATGGGCCAGGCAGTCATCGGTCTTGTGCAATGGTGGTAAGGACGGCTGACAAGAAATCCCTAAGATAGCTTTAGGCGAGGGTCCATAGAACGCACGCGTTCCTGAAGGAAGACGCACTAGCCTCTCGCCAATTCCACTTATGAATGATGACTTCGCCTTGGCAATGTCCTTCATAAAGGACCTGGCGGCAAAGTTGCTTTCTGAGCGCACTGGTGTTTGGATCCTCTGATGACACCGCATTAGCCCAGGCTTGGTAATGTTGTCGCTTTTTGCGAGACGCCATTTTGCAGCAACGACCAAACCATGATTGTGACCTGCCGCCAATGGAAGCTACAGAGTATGGATTGAAAAGTTCTATTCCCTGCAGTATCACATTCACATCAACGACAAAATCAACGGCGACATCAAGATCATCCAGCGAGAAGCAAACTCGCCACCATGGGTAGGACGCAAAGAAACTTCGCATCCCATCCCAGTCCGCTGACCTATAATGCCAGACTCAACGTTTTTGAAATTTCTGTGAGAGGCACAGTGCTACGAATCAGACAGTGGTCTGATGAGCCTAGTGGTGCATCAACAGAAACTTGATAGCCGTCTGGGTGCGAGGTCAGCAGAAGGTCCGATAAGGAAGGTGTATCGTCCTCCACATCTGGAACCCGTGTAGGCTCGGTTACCAATTGGCCCAGACTGTAGGCCAAAGCGACTTCGCTTTGGCCTACAGTCTGTCCCAATTGAACTGTTCCTATGATGGCTCTACCCTACCCGCGTGGTCACTTGTGCGTGAACCAAGGCATTCGACGTGGTAGGCATTGAAGTCGCCCAATACCACAATGTCGGCCGAGGAGATCCGTTGGAGAAGGGTCAGTCGCCGTTTGAACGGTCTCGGTTTGGACGAATTTATATTATTTACTCACCTTAAAACACTAATGATAAAAATCCATTGTATATAGACCCTTTTAAATTTAATATATTCCACTCGGATGACCTTAAACCAATTCCATTCGGCGAAGTGATTCCATAGCTAGTACAACAATTGGCAAAACATTTTTTTTATTATAAATTATAAAGTTTTACACAAAAGTTAAATTTTATTTTGCTCAATGATCCATATATCAAACGTTAGTTACAAAAAGGTAAAAAAAAATCTTAGTACCGAAAATTACCGAAATTTCCCGGTTTTCCCGGTACCAGAGTTACCGCAGTACCGGGAATCCCGTTTTCTCCACAGTACCGGGACTGCAACCCCTAGTTGCCAGGCCGGGTGGGAGCAAGCAAAGATTCCCGTATCCACCTCGGAGGCGATCAGCGCAAGCACCGACATCCGCCCGCTATCACACCACGACAGCAGTGAGACCGTCATACAGACTGATGTTGCGTAAATAACAACGTATAAATTTTTTGTTGACACATGGTGTTCAATCGCAAATGACCCGGTAGTCTGACAGTACGTTACGGGTTACAAAATACCATTTAATAATACTGTAAAGCAAGCTACTGAACCTATCACTCCTAACTTTTCTTCGGCTGAAATAAGTAAGTTAATCACAGCTATATCTGACTTGTGCCAGTCAGGAGTAATATGCATATGAGAGGATGTCAAAGACCAATTTATTTCTCCCATATTCTTAACACCTAAAAGTGATGGATCGTCCAGATTTATCTTGAACCTAAAATCATAGAATAAAGCTGTCGCCTCATACCACTTTAAAATGGAGGACATACGGACAGCAAGCAAATTATTGTTCCAAGACAGTTACGAGTATATGGCCAATGTTGATATCAAAGACGCGTATTTTTTCTTTAATGAAAACTACAAAAAGTATTTAAGGTTAAAATTTTTGGGACACAAAAGTAATACGTATGAATTTTAGTGCCTACTGTTTGGACTTAGTTCAGCACCTTATTATGTCTTTACGAAACTCATGAAACCGGTCTATATACCGGATTTATTTTAGAAACAGAGGTTTTTTAATTCTAATATATTTAGATCTTGTGCCTTGGCCATTCTTATGAAGAATGTAAAAGTTTTGTTCTCGAAACTGTTTGTTTATTACAAAATCTAGGCTTTGATAAATACTTCAAAAAGAGTAACTTGGAACCACAAAAGACTAGAATTTCTCGGTTTTGAATTAAATTCAGAAAATATGTGTTTGCAATTGCCAATAGGAAAACGAAAACGCATTCTTGAACAAATAAATATCAATAGAATGGGTGGAGTACAATAAGTTCCTTTAAATAATATCACTTGTCGTCTATGGCAATGGTGCGAGAAACACAAAATATTTGTCTTTGCATCCTACATAAAATCTAAAGATAACTTCGAGGCGGATAAGGAGTCACGGCGTATGAATATCGATACAGAATGGCAAATATCGGCACCTGTGTTCGAAAAAAATGTTCAATCGTTTGGGACACCTCTTAAAGATCTCTTTGCTACTTACCAAAATTATAAATGCAATAAATACGTCTCATGGCAACGAGACCCCTACGCCTTTGACATAGATGCATTCACCTTAAATTGGAATATATTTTATTTTTATGCTTTTCCCCCTTTCTCGCTCATATTAAAATGCTTCAGGAAAATAATTAACGACGAAGCCACTGGAGTACTAGTCGTATCATATTGGCCGAGTCAACCCTGGTTTCCCCTACTTACCTCAGTAGCTTACCACCAATATACTTCGGCCCAAGTGACGATATGTTATTATCACCTTTCAGGACCCAGCACCCCCTTTGCAAGAAACTTATCCTGGTAGCATACAAATTATCAGAAAAGCATTTCAAAGACAATCGTTATGTAATGAAACCATCGAGGTGATGATTTCCTCATTGTCTACATCCTCACTAAAACAATACAATGTCGCTTTCACGAAATGGTGGAGTTATTGTAATATTTATAAAGTTGATTTCTATAACTCCCCACTTCCAATTCTATCAAAATTCCTTACGGTTAACTGTTAACAGCAAAAATTGGTTGTACATAGTTCATTAAATATGCATCGTTCTGCTCTAGCTATTTAGGGCAAACGTTTTAGTGAAGCTGATTTAGTTGTTCGATTTTTTAAAGGTACAGGACTAAACCTAGTCATCCGAAATATTTGTGAATGTAATCGATCACCTTAGTAATTTATATCCAAAAAAGGAACTTGCTCTGGAGTTTATTATTAAAAAATTAGTAACTCTGCTCGCATTGTCAACCGCACAACGAGTACAGACGTTATCTTCGAATTTCTAATTTAAAAATAAATAATAACTATGTCGAAACCATTGTGGATGATTTAATTAAAACATCTGCTCCAGGGCGACGACCGCCTTGTTTATTTATACCATTTTTTCTAAATAAGATTGAGATCTGCCCTGCAAAAACATTACTGTCCTACTTAGATATGACTAAAGTTTACAGAGATAAACCTAGAACGGAAAGGTTATTGCTCACCTGAAGCCTATTCATAATGTAACTAGTTTTACATTAAGTCGTTAGTTTAAAAACACCCTATTTAACAGCGGCATTGACACTTCTTTATTCTCAGCACACACGTGTAAGACACGCGTCCACGTCCACCTCGGCAGCAAACAGAAAAGGCCTTTCAATAACTGCAGGATGGACTGGTAATTCTCTGGTGTTTGCACTGTTTTACAATCGACCCCTTACCAATGAGAATGACGATAATGCTTTGCAGCGGCTATTTACATTGATTAATTTCTAGCTTATCATTCATTATAACATATCATACTGGTTTGTACTAATATGGTACCTAATTATATTTAATCGGTTATACTCGTAAATACTCAATTATAATAGTTGAATTAAATCATATAGGTACTTAAATTATTTCGCAAAATTTGTGTTCTAAACATCTACCTTGTGAATATAAATCTCGAGGATGCAACGTCGAAGTACAATTGATGGTTAAACAAACTTACCTGAAGTGAAGTTTGACCGTAATTGTACGAGACGTTGCATCCGAAGAGATTTATATAAAGATCCCTCCCTTCCCTTACATGCTGGCCCCATATAAATTAATTTTGAAAAAAAACTCTAAAAGAGAATGACGATGACAGCGCGGGTGACAAACTCGTGCACTCGGTTGGTATTCACTAGATGGCGCCTGTGTCTATACTATGGGTAACGTTTTATGTTTTTTTTAATAAAATTTCT
Source organism: Scoparia ambigualis (assembly GCA_963921215.1). NCBI lineage: Eukaryota > Metazoa > Arthropoda > Insecta > Lepidoptera > Crambidae > Scoparia > Scoparia ambigualis. The sequence goes on from OY992505.1 coordinate 19,080,956, forward strand.
TTTAGATAGCTCTTAATATGTGTTGGATGCCTGGTACATTGAAGAGTAGAATACCTTGTGAATATAAATCTCTTCGGATGCAACGTCTCGTACAATTACGGTCAAACTTCACTTCAGGTAAGTTTGTTTAACCATCAATTATATTGTACACGAAGGGCGCTTTACTGTTTCTGGGTATATGCCAACAGGCTGCAGGCATAGAGGGACGTACAAAATGCCCTAAATAGGGTAATTTTGACGCCCCCGGAACACCGTGCGAACCTACGGGCTATCGTATTGGCCATTACAGTCAGCGCCCTTCGTTCTCTTTCTAAGTCAGCATCGTCTTTCAGGTCAGAGGTTACCAAGTGACCGTGATATTTAAATTGTTCCACTCTTTTGAGTTCTGTATTATACAATTTAATAGCAGGTATTGTGTCTGGGCAGTTCCCTCTGGCCCGAAAGTTATAGAGCAAACCGTGACACTGTGCATACCGTTCACAAATACCCAGCAGTTTAGATATCCCACAGACAGAAGCACTCAGCAGGACCATGTCGTCCGCGTAACTGATATTATTAATACTAATTCCATTAATATGGCAGCCGACACGAGTCCTGCTGAGCTCCTCTATCAGCGCATTCACGTACAGATTGAAGAGCCGCGGGGAGGGCAGCCCCCCCTGCCTCACTCCGCACTCCAATCTGTACGGCTCCGCGGAGCCGTACAGATTGGAGATATCGCACTCGACCACCGAACAACGTTGACCTGATTTAAATACCAGTACCTAAAGATGTGAACTAGTTCCTCTGGCATAGATAGACCACTAGTTTTTGCCACAAGATGCCATAACAGACCAGGTCAAACGCCCTCGAGAGGTCGAGAAAGCACGCATAAATCGGCGTACTACGATCGGCATAATACTTGACAGTCTGCTTCAAACACAGTATAGCTGTCTCAGTAGAGGCCCGCTTTGAACCCAAATTGGTTGTCATGAATTTCCAAGTATTGATCAAGCTGTGTGTTTAGCAGGCCATCCAGCACTTTTGCAAGTATAGTTGCTAGTGATATCGTTCTGTAGTTATCACGGTCACTTATGTCACCGGTTTTACTCTTTGCAATTGGCACCACCACAGTCCTCATCATGTCTGCAGGTAAGTAAGAGTGTCCAACACATAAGGTGAAAAACATAGCAAGCACCCGCGGCAGATGGATGCCAGCATGTCTAAGATGTTCGATGCATAGGCTATCATGGCCAGGAGACTTTCCTCGTGACATCAATTGTATAGCTCGTTTGACATCCTTCGCTGTGAACCTGGTATTCATCTCCTGCCCATCTACTCCGCCCACATCAACAGACTGTGGTGGTCCCAATGGCGATTTTACGGTGAAGTGGTCCCTAAACATGTACGCAATATCCTTTGAGTCATTTAGTCCATTTACACTTACGGGTAGGCCGGGTCTACTATTCAGTTTATTGGTACTTTTCCAAAAGTTACGAAAATCATGCTTAGCATGCTGAGATGCGAGGATGTCCATCTTTATCTGTTCGCTATTGTTCTGACACCACCTCAAGCGTGATTTAAAGATTTTTCGACTCTCCTGCATCTCATCCCAAACACGGCCCTACCTTCGGTTTACCATATGAAACCCATAATTCATACTTGTGCCTAGCGACCGCATGCGACTCACGAACATGCATATTCCACCCAAAGAGATTTTAATGTCTTTGATTCCACCCCATTATTGGCTTTTTCCTTTTTGGTTTACTACCAAAGCAGCTCTCAGACGCCGCCTTACTTAAGGCCTGAACAATATCACAATACATTTTATCAATAATATTTCTGTGTTCTAATAAAGTACATTTTTTATCCCCACAAGAATTAAATTCCATTGGAAAATCTATCACCCGTAACTGTTCATGACATAAACTACCATACAATTTAATATGTTCAGGATTTCTGTCAGCCCAATAATAACAACCCCGAACAACCCCAAGTAATAAATTCAATTCAAATAAATTCTGCTGCGTCTGCAGACGTGAAATACCTACCACAGACGCGCAAATCTCACCCCTACACGTCGGCCGACGCATCAGCAGATGACGTCTGCGGAAGCGTCTGCCGAAGTGAAGAGGGGGCATAAAAATTTTTGATCCACCCGCGGCAACATGGAAAACGATACAGAAGAATTTATATCCGCATTGCAACGTCGCACTGCTATCTGGCAAAGCAAACATCCACAACACTTGAATAGAGCTGTAATAAGTAAATTATGTAATGAAATAAAAAACCTATAATGTATTTATTGACATAATTCGCAGAACTTTTTTGGGTTACTCCGTAAATCGGCGTATTATAGCACATTAAATTCTCCGAATTCTTCTCGTCCTTTGTTGATTTCATGTATTATAGCGAACTTCACATAATTAACTTCCCATTCTAAAAATGAATTTTCCCATTAATAAAATGAAATCTTCATCCATGTCTTGACGTAGGCAGCGCGAAGTTTTTATACCCACGCGTGCGTTCAGTCTCCAACCGCTCTGCCACTGTGAACATGAAGACGCCGTGTGGCTCATCTTGGCATGGCCACCATCACCAACTCTAAATCTGACTTTATAGATAGTATGTCGATAGTTTGTCGAAGTATGTCGCCAAATATCAGTTTGTCGGTCTACCGTTCCAAAGTTATAAGGGGTCATTGGTGGCCATGCCAGGATGAGGCTCATCCTGGCATGGCCACCTTGTATCTCAAAAACTACAAGTCGTAGCGAAGATCTGATTACTCCAATAGTATGTCGAGAGTATGTCGAAGTATGTCGCCAAATATCAGAGTTTGTCGGTCTACCGTTAAAAAGTTATAAGGGGTCATTGGTGGCCATGCCAGGATGAGGCTCATCCTGGCATGGCCACCTTATATCTCAAAAACTACAAGTCGTAGCGAAGATCTGATTGATTACACCAATAGTATGTCGAGAGTATGTCGAAGTATGTCGCCAAATATCAGAGTTTGTCGGTCTACCGTTCAAAAGTTATAAGGGGTCATTGGTGGCCATGCCAGGATGAGCGCTCATCCTGGCATGGCCACCTGTATCTCAAAAACTACTGGTCGTAGCGAAGATCTGATTTCACCAATAGTATGTCGAGAGTATGTCGAAGTATGTCAAAAACTCCAGAGTTTGTCGGTGCTTCTATAAAGAGAAAAATCAATTTTTAATTTTCCCATAGTAGATGTACAATCGCGTGCATAAAGTTTATTGAAAAAGTAAATGAATAATTTTAATCTGAAAGGTTCCTTGATATAAAGAGCGCAACTTTATTAATTATGTGTATATGAGTGATAGGTAGGTACTTAATCCGATGCTTGGATAATAGACAAATAGTTCATTCAATATAAACCATCACAGGTTTATATTGAATGAAATAAGTGCCTACTTATTGACGTCGAAAACTAATAAAATAACAGTTAACTATCATTTAGTTAAATCTTAACAATAGTTAGATTCAGTAGAATCTAGCACCAGTTCCAATATAATCAACCACGCATGAAATTTCGCAAAATGTACAATAGTGTCTACAATCAATCATAATAATACTGAACCTTGAGAAACCAAATTATGTACATAAGTTGATAATACATACAGATGGAAGTGCCCTTCACCCAGAATCCTCAACTGCTGAGGAACTGGCTGTTTCTTGCATCTTATCTACAACTGCCGGAATATTACAATGCTACACGAACATTGATGTTATGGCGACATATTTACATAAGATGGTGGTAGCTTATCTATCTGCTGTGAGTTGAAGCACCCTTTTTGTCGCTGTTACAACGGGTAGGATTCCGAAGCCAGCAAGTCAACATCCCCAAACTTTTAACTTTATTGGATTTGATATTTTGTAAAGGGTTAATTGACCTGCGGTCGTGTATGCCTTAGTTAGTAGTTACGTATCTGATTGATATTTTCAAATAAAGCATATTACACTTACATATTTTTTTATTAGTATCCCCTTTTTTAAATAACCTATTGTAATGTTCGTAACTCTCAGTGTTGGGCATAGTTAACTACTATTTTGTAATCTAACTACTAACTACTACTACGATTAAAAGTAGTTAACTACATGTAGTTATGATTACATGTGATCTAACTACAATAATCAAGTTACAAATAGTAGTTGTTAATCTGATTGCTGAAATCGAGTAGTTATAACTACTAATTACTTTCATTCTAATAAAATCCTAATTTATAACTAAATATGTAAAAAAGTTAAAAATTAAAATGTTAAACGAAATGGCTAACAGAAGATGTTTTATATTTTACAAAATAACCTCTAAATCGGTGGTAAACAAAAAAGCTTAAATTTATTTTAAGTTTTTTATTATCGATGAATATAAAACTTCTATTTGTAAATAGATACCGTAGGTGCTTTTACAATGTGATAATGAAATAACGCAAAACCTTTCAGGTGGTAACTCAGCCTATGAAATTGAACCACTTTTGTTCTTCCCGAAATCCAAAAAAAATAATTCAGATTATGATACAAACTGATCATGTGCCTTACTAAATGGTATGAATATCCGATTTTTATGAGATTTCGGGAAAAAGTTTGTAGATCAAAAGTTGTTCAGTTTCATGCGCTGAGTTAATACCTGAGAAGATTTGCGTAAAACTTTTATTAATATATTATTATGTAGATTCATCATCATCAGCCTATTAACGTCCCACTGCTGGGCACAGGCCTCCAACGTGGACAATAGCACGTGGGGATTTTTGATTTTAGATTGATAGATAAAAAAATCAACTTCGCACAGCAAACATCTGGGAAACAATTTAGAATAATAGATTCAAAAATAATAATTTAAATTAGCTTTTAATACAACACGTTTTTTGATAGCTTGTGCGATTTAGGGTGATTATCATTGTCGCATATGAAAATAGTCTTTCGACTGGAGCCGAAGAAGGTGGCGGCAGCGCCGCGCTGTGTCGACACCCCGCGTGTAATAGCGCGCTCTTGCTCAAGCATTAGTCGATGCTTGTGGCACAGTATAAATATAAGCTTTAGCTCATATCTATACTGTGCTTGTGGCGATCGTGAACGACTAGAGATGGGTAGTGCTAATAATCCGGTTAATATCATTTGGCTAATAATGGATTAAAAGCAGTTAATAGCCATTAATAGCCGATTTCGGATGGTAACCCTGCTATTAATGTTACAGTAATGATTAAAAATTTCCCTTCATGGTTTTCAGTCTTAGGACTGTCAGGTTAGTTTTTTTTTATTATCGTCGATCTTAGTTAGTCAATACAAATTTATTAAAGTAATTTAAAATTAACCTGGCCCATTTAGAAATTTTATAATCAGCTATGTACGATTTTCTTTTTTCTAATTGGAGTGTAATACGTAATATCGACGCACGAAATCGCGACATTATGCAAATAAATGGAAAATGCTTAGACAGTTTTTTTTATCTATTTTTACACTATACATGACTCGTAGGTACATAGAAATCTCGAGTTTTCGATCGTGAAAGTTAAGTAATGTTCTCCGAGGTCGCCAAGAGGATGGGTGACCGTAGGTTCATAAAATATCGAGGTTTTCGATCGCAAAAGTTAAGCAATGTTCGCCGAGGTTGCCAAAGTGATGGGTGACCGTAGGATCATATAATCTAAAGGTTTTCGATCGCGAAAGTTAAGCAATGTTCGCCGAGGTCGCCAAAGGGATGGGTGACCGTAGGTTCATATAATCTCGAGGTTTTCGATCGTGAAAGTTAAGTAATGTTCGCCGAGGTCGCCAAGAGGATGGGTGATCGTAGGTTCATAAAATATCAAGGTTTTCGATCGCGAAAGTAAAGCATTGTTTGCCGAGGTCGCCAAAAAGATGGGTGACCGTAGGTTCATATAATCTCGAGGTTTTCGATCGTGAAAGTTAAGTAATGTTCGCCGAGGTCGCCAAGAGGATGGGTGACCGTAGGTTCATAAAATCTTGAGGTTTTCGATCGCGAAAGTTAAGCAATGTTCGCCGAGGTCGCCAAGGGGATAGTAGGTGACCGTAAGTCCATAAAATCTCGAGGTTTTCGATTGCGAAAGTTAAGCAATGTTCGCCGAGGTCACCAAGGGGATAGGTGACCTTAAATTCATAAAATCTAGAGGTTTTCGATCGCGAAAATTAAGCAATGTACGCCGTACGAAATTGTATGAAACTACGCTAATAATCCAAACAATCCGGCTATTAACCCATCTCTATGAATGTTTTGTCTTTTTACTAGAAGTAAACGTAGGTAGTTACAAAAAGTAATCACGTAACCGTGATTGCAACTACAATTTGTAGTTAGTAATCAGTAGTTAGATTACATTTTGCCCTACACTGGTAACTCTCCACTCAACTATCACAAACAATGGTTTGTTTTTAATCTATAAAACAGATAACAAAATGTATAGTTCTAAATTGCGCCTATTCTCTAATAGCCCATATAAAGAAATGCAATGATAAAATATAAGTCGAAATTATGACACCAAAATCAAGGCTATATCAGGTACCGCTTTATTTTCGGTGAACTAATTTTTTGCATGATTATAAGCATCTGATAAGCATACATACACATCGAAGTTCCGTTCTTCGTTCAACACTTTATAGGTTCATTAAATAGCCGAATAAAAATTATTTAATGCTCGTGTACGCGATTGTACTATTTGCTGTTGTATGGAAAAAAGAAGTTGATATAACTTTTCCTAGAAGCACCGACAAACTTTGGAGTTTTTTCGACAAACTTCGACATACTATTGGTAAAATCAGATCTTCGCTACGACCAGTAGTTTTTGAGATACAGGTGGCCATACCAGGATGAGCGCTCATCCTGGCATGGCCACCAATGACCCCTTATAACTTTTGAACGGTAGACCGACAAACTCTAATATTTGGCGACATACTTTCTATAAAGTCAAATTTAGAGTTGGTGATGGTGGCCATGCCAAGATGAGCCACACGAAGACGCCAAGGCCCGCGCGCCCGTCCCCGCCCGTGCACTCTGAATAATCACAGAGATTCAGACAATCTGTTACTACTAATGCAGCTAAGTTGTCGCTAAGTTTCTAAGTATTTCTTTTGATTTGTTAAAGTTTATTAAAGTTCAGTGAGGGTTCCGTAGGCCCTTCCCCCCCCCCCTCCCCCTCACAGTTCTTATTAATTGCTTAAAGGCCAGCAACGCGTCTGCGATTCGTCTGGTTTTGCAGGTGTCCATGGGCGGCGGTGATTACTCTCCATCAGGTGACCCGCCTGCTAGTTTGCCTCCTTCTTTTATATAAACAAAAAAATACTCAAAAGTTACCGCATTATCCGGCTTATTCGTCTTAGGACAGATTCTGGTTTGGACAGATTCTGGTTACGACAGATTCTTGTTACGGCAGAATCTATGCATTGGGTGTTTGTCTGTAATCTGTTTGTGCTAAGTTTGCTGAAATAAAATATTTAAATAAAAATTTAAGGTAACAGCAATTTATATCCAGTGCAGCGCTACCTTGCTTGTGAAACTAACTTCTCAAAAGGTGCCGCTGCTTGAATCCCCTACAAATTGCAGTTTTTCTATGACTACTTGATTGTAGTACCTACCTACCTGCAGAGTAAGAAGGCCCTAATTAAATAAATATAAATAAAACACTTGTAATTTAGATATTAATATATTTTCGAATCTAAAATGTACAAAAAAATACAACTTAATGTAATGTACTCAAAACGCCTGATTTCAAAATGAATAAAACATTATAATTCAATTAAATCGGAGATAATGGTAGTTTGTCGGTTCCAATAATTGACAGATACAAGATGTGGTGGATCATACAGAAATACCTACTAGGAACAAAAAGAGCAAAAGCCACAGTCATACTAATCAATGCTGTTTATTTATAATTTCCATAATCTTTTATATACCAAAATAATAAATTCGATTTTTTAATATCAGGGCGGTTGTGTAAAAGGCTTCGACAAGATATTGATGTACTGCTGTACAGTTTAATTTGTATCTTTTCTAAAATAAACATAACGACCTATATTTAAATTTATTCTTTAATCAACCATCACTTTATAACAACTTTGGTTGTGTATTCTAGTCGTAAAAATATATGTATTTTTAGCTATTTACAGTATATAAACATACATACATACATTGCGTAGAAATGCACAGCAACACAAAAGGCCTTAACTAACATCTGACAACTAAATAACACAGATTTATCAGACACTCGCTGAAAAGACAATAGCAGTCGAAACAATTGCTAGCATCTACATAACGTGGCCAAAGCACAAAAACAATCGAACTCGTATCATTATGTAAATTCATTAGTTATACCGTAATTCTGTTTTACAGTAAAATAGGTAAAGCTCCACAAAGGTCGTAAAATTGGAAGTAATGTTTGGCAGAGGTCATTTCAAAGAATTAATGACATTACTACTTTACCCTCAAAAGTTACGATTTCGATTGCAGTTCATGCTCACTGAATTACTGAATCTGTTGGGGTCCAACTATATTCACTCAAAGTTTTCAGTTAAAGGATTTAAAGTAAACTATTATTAAGTATATGGGCCAAAATCTGAACTGCGAGTGCCTCATTTCTAAAATCACTTTGCCATGCATTGGAAAAACATAATTAGTTTGTTATCAATAACAGAATGTTTAACCTAAGAAATGTACACAATATAAAAATACCCTTGATCACAGACGACAGGCCAAGACAAGAGGCACGATTCTATACAAAAAATAAAATCACTTGTGTACGGGATATACCTCAATGTGTTAGCGACTGTCATCTCACTACAAATAAATACTTTATCACACACAATGTTACACAGATAAATTTCAGAAAAATCTTTAATTTAGTGGAAATTATTAAATATATGACTACAGTAAAAAATCAAAAACAGAATTATTCGAAACTAATTATGCTTTCTCCCTTAGAAACAAGGATTCCCGTACACACCCATGTTTCTCGTCACATAAGCCAAGTGAATGCTATTAGTCCATTGTCACAGAGCGAATTGTCATGATAAAAAAATATTTCTATTATATCGACGTATCACATTTGTTAATACAGTCCACTTTTATTTTTTTCTGTAACATTGGATGGAAAGTTTGGACCCTATTAATTGAATTATTTTAATTAGGTTAACTCACTCTGTACCAATGGTCTAACTATACCTTCTTAATTATATAAAATTAATTATTTTATCAATGCTCTTACATAGAATTCCATTTATACATAACATTTCAATATAGACCAATTTCTCCAGAATTGTTATATAATTAGTATGTAGTGTAAAATCTAAATCATGCCCTTAAAAATATTTCTCGACATTACCATTAATAACTCCGAAATGTCAATTAATCTTACATTTAATAATAAACTCGAAACCGTAAATCAATGACTCTCATTTAGGAAGGTAAGTTATATTTCGTTAGAAGTGATTGGACAAAAAACAGATTCTTTTTGTCTGATGCAACCAATGCTGATTTTGTAAACAAAAAATGAATTATGAAGATTATATTTATATATAAATCCTATAGGTATACCAAAACGAATATCTTCCTAATTTTCTATCATAATAAGACGATTTGCATACGAGTAATATCGATTTCTAAAGCCCATTTTAACGTGTAATGTTCCATTTATCAAAATATTTGTGTTATAGGAATAACATTTCGTTGGTGATTCTTATAGTCTATATAAGACTACACTCACTTTTTGGTAGATGCTCATAAATCCCTCTTTTCAGTCATTTAGATAAGTGAAGATGTGGAATTTCCTCCTTTGGATAACTATCCATCTGCCCATTTAATGGAAGACGTTTACTTTTATCAGTGTTTTAATGGTTATATATTGTCTTCGTTTGTAGAACACGTTAAACAATTAATTTCTGGCGCACTTTATTTGTATCAAGAAGTTTAAAATTATTTGTAGGTAAGTATATGAATATTAATCTTATTCATTGTGAAAAACATTACATTGCCAAAATTACTTAGCTCCAAAGATTTTAAAATCTATTGTCACACTTTTTAATTTTCGATGCAAACATTAAATACTATACTATCTGCCTTACAACTTTACACTATGTATTCAATTTTACTCAAAACTATGCGTTGCAGACTTATGTTATAACCATCACTATTTTATGTATGTATTTTATTAATTTCTTTTAATATTATTATAATTTATTATTTCTTAGTTTGATGAATTTGAAAAATATCTCATCTATAATTTCAGGCACCAATGCATCAATCATTACAGCTCGACTCACTTACTTGTAATTACTTATGTGAAACCAATGTTATCAGATGCGATGGACGTGTTTCCAAACATCATATTTATTAGTTACTGTTACATACTCTAGTCATGATCTCGTAAATTTGCAAAAAATATAACCTTTTCTATGTGTAACATTTATTTCTCGTTGAGAAGACATAACTTAAGTGACGGCATTAAATGCTGTTTCACTAGACTCCATTTAAATCTTCATATTCAATATATCACGTGGGTAGACTCAACTATATTTCATCTATTTGCTTTAATGGTGTCACGTCAAAAGGCCATCACTTGTACTTTACTTATTTGATACTATCTATCGGACAACATAGACCTGACTATAATAATAAAATAATGGAATGAAATGTAATATTGCTACTATTTGGGACGATGTAAAGCTAATTCTTCCTAGGCTTATTTACCGATTCATGTTTACCCAATACACTCGGAAATGGTGTTGGTCGGTAGCCTACGCGTTTCAACTATTTACTCTTTACTCAATGGTACAAAAATATTTTTATATTTATTACTGATCACTTTTAACTCGGTTTTATGGTACTTTATACATATTATTTGTACGTTCGTCATTAGGTAGGTCGTTAGGTAATATAACATCACATTATTATTTTAGGTGTCATTCTAATTCCATGTATGATTTTTTTAGAAGAAAGACCTGTCAAATTAGCGTTTTACAAACAAAGAAAAATCAGAACTAAAGTAGGCGATCCCCCCATATTTAAGTACTTTACGTCCGCATTAAGTTTTTCACTTGGTAAAAAGGCATAGATAAGAAAAAGAGTAATTCCAAGTTGTCTAACATTACCAAGTTTTATATAGTAATGACATTTATACCCGTGTATTACATGCATGTCACACACCTAATATTTTATATGTCGCAGTAAGTAACCACAATCGTTAGATCCTAGACAAAGTTTATTTCTAACAGGTAAAGGACTACATGCAAACATGAAAAGGGATACAAATACGAAGAACTTGTAGTAAGGACATTATAACGCTGTTATGACATTTAAGAACTTGTGGTCCCAAATATAACAGGTTCGGGATCGACATTCATCACCGGCATATTTTAAATATCCTAAACGCGGAGCTAATTTAGATTGCACATACTATAATATCTTTATTTTAGATTACGCACATCATGACACCACATTCACTTAACGGCTTTTAGTAGCATCAACAACGATTATCTTACACATAATTAGTCATTTATAATATTTGTTAAATTGTGCAATCCTATCCATTTAATAATTGTAAATGTTTAAGAGAATATCATACTTTTCGGATAGTGATAAAGTTATATACCTCTATCCGAAAGAGTAAATGGCGCTGCTAATAATTTTGATTCCTAATTCTAATTTAATGATACGTTACAAAATGACATAAAACTTACTTTTTTACATCCCGCACACTGCTCATTTAGTACGCATGTATAGGTTTTCGGTTGCCAAATAATTTGTGTGTTAGAAACTTGCTACACTATGTATAGAGGGTGACATGCATTCGAAAAAATATAAAATCGTACCACAAGAAAATTACAAAAATAACGTTAAAATTATAATTTTGTTCGTACTCAAGACGAATTCTATTCGCCACGCGAACTGATGATATACCTACGGAAAATAATGATATCCTAACGAATACTTTACAACTAGAAATCGAATAACATAATTGTTAAAAAATAACTAAATCACGATTTAACCATTCATGCCCCCTTTAAAACTGTGGGTGTCACCACTAGCGTTTCACTGAAATTACATATTTTGTTTTGTCAAAGTGACTAAAATATTTTGGTAATGTCTATAATTAAAAAAAAGGAAAAACGCGAAATAATAAAATGGGTCGACCTCTCAATACCATTCTTTATTTATAATCACAGATAATATAATTTGAGAGGACAAAAGAATAACACAAACAAGAAAATGTTGCTCCCGTGGGGAAACAAGCAAATTACGTCTTATAATTAGAATTGTAAACAAAACTCAATAAAAAAAAAACACAACATTTAAACTGATCTACTTAGATTTGTCGGTATGTTGCTGTAAAAAAGAGTTCAAACAGGCTAATGACAGCCTGCCCTAGTACATTTTGTCATAGGATTTATTAATAACTTCGTAACAAATAACGATGACTGACTTTACAATATTCAACATTAAATTAAGACAAAAAAAATACAAAAATATACATTTAAAACGGTAAATTAATATCTATGAAAACGTAGTAAAAATCGAAAATATGTCAAAAATCATAATAAATCGCTGCCTTATTTTGTCTGTGATTATAAATCTTTCATATCATCCAACTTTCAGTAAAATATAAGGATAGTTTTGTAAACTCATAAAATAAGCAATATAAATGTTAAATCAATATCAATTTAAGACTTTTAAAGTTATAAGAAAATTATACCATACATGAAACACAATGAAATATTCCAACAAAATATGTACAATAAAGCAACAGCTATAATTTAACAACATATTTACATACTTAAAAATAACATTCTCTAATGAAAAAACCTTTTCATTCCCGTTTCATCATATAATACAAATTACTTTGTCATAACAGGTAACATCTGACTTTCACACTATAATACAACGTTCACAACGCCAAACTATGTGTTTATTTCTATACAATATTGCACGCGGTATATTTCTATTGTACATCGTGTAGGTATACTAGGCGCACGAGTCAATTTTATTGTAAATCGTTTATTTTTACTCCGTCACAGGAAGCTACCGTCGTATTTCGCATCGATCGTATCTCGTAAAGATAAAAACTAATATTACAGAAATCCAAACGTCCATCTCGAGTGACATTCTTAAAGAACTCAAGGAGAGAAGTCTTCAACGAAACGATTTTTACAACTCGAAATATCACTAGCACTACTAGACTACTCCTAAGAGACGTTTTATAAATACGTGTACTATAATTATTACTCTCACGCAAATGAGATTTACAGCCGTAGAGGTACCACGTAGACCGTATCTCGGAGCGAAGCCGTGCTCGACGGAATCTAGGCATCGTCGACGGTCGTCCGCCAGAAACAGCGAGAAAATAATAAATGCAAACATGAGCAGGGCGAGGGCCGTTGGCGGCTTACTGCGAGAGCAGCTTCTGCAGCAGCGAGGCCTTAGCCGACGCCCCCCCGGCCCCCGCGCCCGCGCCCGCCGCCTCATCACCGCCCGCCGCCGCCCCCGCCTCCGCCGAGCCCGCCTCCGTAGTACTCTGCGGATATAAACACACACATTGTTCTACATAATGTTCCATTTATCACTACATACTTACAGTCCGACTCAAATAGAATGGCGTCCGTGAAGTTAGTCACAAGTCGGGTCGCAGTATCGAATTTTAGGTGTCACCCCCGCCCGCTAGCAGACCGCAACCCGCGGTGGCCCTCCCGCCGCTCGGCACCTGCGCACTGCGGCACTCGCAGCTAAATTCACAACCGCCATCCTAATTGAATCGAACTGTACTAGTTGCGAAATCTTTTTAACGCCCAGTTTCAATACCCATAATGTAATCTGTGCGACCACAGCACTAAACCAGAGCAGACTGCATCCGATATCGTTGTTAACAATATTAAATGATTTATACAAATCTTTAATTGAATTCCTAGCTGTCATGTCACTATTGGACAGCAATGACTGATTGAAAGCTGATGATAATCTAAGTATACCGTAAAGTTACAAAATATAACGAGACTAACGGGCATGAAAAATATTATTAAGTTAGTATGCTATGGCACAGTCAAGCTGATATAGGTACGCGTCACAACTTAGAAAAAAAAAATTATTACCATTTGTTCATTTAAATTAACGCTAGTCTCATTATTCTTTGAACAGAATGGTGTAAAGGCCCGGGCTATCCGACAAACCTGGAAGGTTTAATATTATCATGCAATCAATTGAAGTTATATCTCTACGTAACTCAACGAATGAAGAAACCTATTACGCTATACAACACTTTAAAAGCAGAAATAAGCATACTAACTATGGCGAAAACATAATATTGTTGTATTGTATTAACATTACAACATCACAAAACCTTCACCAGTTCATCGTCTGCGCATGCGACTTTCGCCAAATTTTGTATAGAAGCTTATAGATCCTTATATTATAAAATCCTAGAAGCAGTGATCCTTTTATAACTGTTATTACTGAATAGTATCGAAAACTGAGTATATTGATAATAAAATAGATTCACTAATTAAGAAATATTATTACACATCACATCACAAAAGCTTATAAGTTAAATGAAATGTACCAACTCCATATTTTAGTACGTGTTACTCAAGTAGGTACATCGAAGTACGCGCGTGTATAAAAAAATGATGTAAAATGTTCACTTTTCAACAGTATCAGTACATGTAAACCAAGAAGCGGATCGCTAACGTCAACCGTAAAAAGTGAACTGTATGCGAATGGGAACGTCTTGGCACATTTCTCTAAATTCAGCGGCTAAGTATCAAGATGATCGACTCGACAACACACGCAGCAGAGCAGACTCAATACGTTATAATTATAGATTGTCTACAAAAATAATGAAAAACCGATACAAAAGTAAGTGGAGTGACTAAATGGTTTGGTCTCGCTGCTCGATCCCAATCTTACCGGGGTGCTCTGTTGCGACTCCCACGTGTTTGCCGACGTCGAGGACGCGCGCGCCCCCACCACACTGCCGCCACCTACGTACGTACACACCAATACATTGGCAGTGGCCAACCCTACACTGGCAATGTTCCACCATCGGCATTGATCCCGAATGCTACCACTTCACCCTTTTTAAGGCTGTGGCAATATAAATCTAACATCAATTCAACCCTGACTTTAAAAAAGATATAAGTACTTACTTAAATAAAAAAGAACATTTTTTTATCATAATCTTCTATATTTATATAAAATTTCTAAATCTATACTCTTAAAGATACTTTGCAGCAATTAATCTTAAAAAAATTATTGTTAAAGTTGGGGAATACTGAGTGACTAACAGCTACGTCACAGTTTTACAAGCATACAGTTGGGCAACGAAGCAAGGGAGGGGAACCCGCGGAGAAGCGGGCAGTGCGGCTAGTCTCTCGCAAACAAGCGCAGTTTCTGGGGGCTACCGTGAAGGACAGTCACGTGTAGTGATGGGTAATTTTCCGAAACTTTTCAATTCATGGAAATTTTTCAATTTATTTTTGTGTGCGCGTACTGCGTGCTTTAAACGTTTTTTGAATTTACGTTCAGTGATTCCAATTTATTATAATGGTGTATACACATTGTTGTGTGTACGGTTGTAAGCCGTCGTCGAAACACAATTCAGGAATTTAAAATTTCATAGATTATCTAGCCCAAGATAAGCTTCAATTGAAACTCGTTAATAATGGTTAAACTAGATATCGTTAACTAGACCCGAAATCAAACACCCATCAGACCAGAAAAACAGTTTACTCTAAATTGACGCGACTGGGTATTGAACCCGGGACCTCAGAGATGGCGCGACGCCAGACCCGGCGCGCTAACCACTCGACCAGGTCGTCAAAATTAACTTTTTTATTTTACATTTTTTAGTTATTATTATTTAAAGTAAATGTTGCTATCCAGTCATTGCAATATGGGAGTTGATATAGTAAATTGTTATTATTAAGTACCTTGCGAAACTGAAGTGAGTACAGTCGTAATTAACTTTAAAACGTTAATTGTTAGGTAAGTACATCAACTTGGCTGGCACCACAAATCCGCTACATTTATTTTTTTAAATTTGATATACTTACTCGACACTCACGCAATAAAGACGAATTTAATAACTAATCAAAATTGATTCATTAGTTTATTAGTTAAAGTGTAAAATAACCAATAAAAATATCAATAATAAATGATTATTTTATAAAACTTAACGATTATTTGATTTCGAATTTTGTGACAACCTTTGCTAATCGGCGAACGACCGCGTGGATACCTACGCGGGCGGCGGCATCGCCCCACGTCAAAGGCGTTGCCCCACTGTATGAAATAGTAACACTGTGCCTACGTCTTTAAATATTTATCACATTCAGGTCTTATTATGTTATTAACTAGGTAATAAGGATGCCAGTTTCTTAAAAGGGTGAGGTCATAGAAATTGACATCAATCATTATTATTGATTGATAAAACTGTTACATTGGTTTACTATGTTAAGAAAACCAATGTTAGGTAGAGACAAATAGCATGGGCTATGTTAAATGTACACACTGACACTAAATGGTTTTAGGTTTCTGACCTAGAATCGTTATGTTAATAAAGTGCATAATTTAAGTGGAGTTAAATTATGTATCTTATATACTTAAACGTTCAAAGATAAGAATAGTGTACCTAAGTGTTACGATACTCGCCACCTACAATATTTAATTAAACTTATCTTTATTTAAAACGGCGTCTTGAAAGAATAATAATTTTTACACACTATGTATAAAATTAATTACTTAATATTTAACATTGTATATGAAAAGGTATATAGGAGTCTTATGGATCTAGTTAATATTTATAGAACCTTATGTACATTTAGATTGTACAGAAACTACTCTGCAAAACGAAACAAAGCTGGGATTCGTCATTCTCTTGTATGGCACAAAACATGTACTTCATTGCATTTAAAATCTTTAACAGTTAGACTGTTAACATTTTCCGACTGAGGATTTAATTGTACGGAGACAAAAGTTTTTTGTCTAACTAACCAGCTCGAAAATACGCTGACATGAGAGTTATAAAACCGGCACAAAACATTTATAGGTTTGTTTATAGCAGTGTTTTCAAAACGTGGATAAAGTCAACACTAAAGGGCAGATTTGTAAAATTTATGTCTTTCACTCTTACACCTCAAGTGTGAATAATAGTATACTAAGATACAAGTGTGCTAGGTCATTACAATCGAAGCGGGTTATGAGCCCGAGCCGAAGGCGAGGGCTTAATAGAGCCGAGGATTGTAATTACCACTGCACACGCGTTTCATACGACGTTTTTAAGTATGAAAAAATTATATATAAAAATATTCGACGTTTTAAAGTATAAAAAAATTATATAGTATATATTTTTTTTTTCAAGTATGCGGCCATTGCTGTCGCTCCCGTATTGGCCTTACAAGCCACTTAAGAAAATGCCAAACCTCGCAATTGGACGCTGTTTAAATCATCTTTTATAGATGTAAGAGGCCTATGATGTGAGGAAAACACATTTTCTGAAAATGACTTCGAGTTTTTGTTGTTTTTCTAATGTATAAATCTTTGGTAAGCCAACATATATTTTTCTTTAGACTTAGATGGTAAAAGGCTGTCCATAACATTTTGTGCTTCACTTCATATTTGCGGCGGTGTAGTCTGTAAATGTAGTTCTTCATTACGAAAACTAGACATATTTATTTTTAAACTTTCAAAGTAATGCTGCAAATATGCGAATTGTGTCACTTGTAAATGTATGTTGTGTGTTTTTTGGAATGGCAATAAATAAGTTTTTATTTTTTTATTTATTTAATATTGAACAAGAAGCCGCTGTATGAATCAACAAAATATAGGTATGTAAAAGAGACGGCAAATTTTATTGCGCACGCTTTTTCTCAAGCGCAAGTAAAAATAATAATAAGGCAAAGGACAACAGCCAAAAAGCCTAAAGATATTAAAAATATGATAAACTAAACAATAAAGTTACGAATTAAGGTTAATTGATTGACAAAATAAATAATTTAGGTGAAATTACTCCGTGTTTATTTATCTAAAACAGTTTATTTATTCATATTTCAATCAAAATAATTAATGTATCCACAAAAATGTTTGCCTTTAAAAAAAATCTAGTTATAAAAACTCTATGTTAAGATTCCATTTTTAAACTACATTACCGCACTAGTGTGTAATAAGCTACATTACGATGCTGAAATCGGTGAAATAAGTGCCACTTTACGAGCAAGTGTGTTGAAAAATAAAGAAGACCCGGCGTTTTATGCTTAAGTTGTATACTTTTTTAATTTTCAATCTGTAATTCAATAACTGACAATATCTGATGACAGTTGTACAGTAGCTAGCTGTCAAATCAAACATGACGTGACGGGATTGCTGACATTTCACTTTTTTAAAAGCAAAAGAATTATGGTTTATGCAGCCACGCACATTTTTAAGAGCAAAAAAATTATGGTTTATGCAGCCACGTTAGACATTTTTAAAGTAACATGTCTGCCTTTTGAAGACTCAGTGTTTCCATATTAAAAAATATTAATAATTAAATAACTCTTATCCGCGATTCGTTAAAAACAAGACAAAACTTGGTTTAGGTAGCAAATAATATTAGCTTTACTTTATGACCAAATTGTATTGTATTCAAGTTTAGCATTTTTTCTATGGCAAGTGCCGGTTTTCCTTTGTACATCAGTTCCGTTTCTATTTTACAGAGTAGTCTCTCAAACGACCGCATCGCAGCGATCACCAGACGGGGTGGAGGGTAGAAAAGGTCACTCACCCCCGGGGGTCATGTCGAAGGTCATCAGCTGATCGAGGTCGGGCGGCTGCAACTGCGGTTGGTGTTCGGGGCGGGCGGAGCGCGCGCCCACTACGGCGCGCAGCTCGTTGCGCACGTACTCGGACGTGCCGCCGCCGGCGCCGCCTACGCCGCCGCCCACCACGCCGCCGCCGTTGCCGGCGCCTGCGACACACGACCACGGCACACGTCAACAAACGCACACGGCGCGACATTACACCTTGTGCGATCCCGGCCGTCCCGGGTGGAGCGAGAGCCGTAATGCTTCGTGAAAACGATTCTTTGTCGTTGCACTCACACACGTCACGTTGTCACTCACTTTTTGTACGCGGCGCCTGTGTCGTTATGGAACAATTTGCAGTAAATCAAACGAGCAAGCCGTTTTATGTGCGAGTGAAAAGTTAAAGTCTCATTGTTAAGTCTTTTATTCTCTATACATTATGCCACATCTTGAAGTTTTTTTTGGTGATAAGTGAAGTGAGTCGTGCAATTCGATCTGATAGAATGGTGCAAAACCTAGTTACAAAAGTTACATACTTGATCCGCTATTTTGTAAAATAGTAAAAATCTTAAAAAGCCATTTTCATCACTCTAAAAATAAAACTGCACGTCCCACAACACCATTCGAATAACACATTAATAACGAGTTTAAACAACATCTATTTTACATCGGACAGCCATCTCACTCCACCCTTATAAAGGGTATTCCCACCCCCATCTCAGACTGATCCAAACCGATGAAGTGCAAGTGTAGCCTCTAGTCGACCGAAAGTAAGGCCGAACTAGAGCAGTCTCAAGCGAAGTTCGTCAAGCCAGAAGTGCATAGATTAATAGTCATGCATAGCAGCTGTTACTACAATAAAATAAATAAATCATTACAACTATGTAATACCTACCAGTCGTTATTAAAATCTACTCACCTTCCGAATTTTAAGGAATATCAGAGTTTGCATGAACCCTAATAAAATCCACAGGATGAGTACTTGCATATAAATATCATACACATAGATAATAAATGGGTAAAAGGCCATTATTGTCCTTTGACTCGTGAAGATCGGTCGGATGGAAAGATTATTCAAAAGGAGACCCGGCGTTTTATGCTTAAGTTGTATACTTTAAAAAAAATTTAATCTGTAATTCAATATCTATCTGGCAACATCTGTCAACAAATGACAGTTGTACAGCCGCTAGCTGTCAAATCAAACATGACGTGACGGCATTGTTGATATTTCCCTTTTTTAAAAGCAAAAGAATTATGGTTTATGCAGCCACGTTAGACATTTTCAAAGTAACATATCTGCCTTTTGAAGACTCAGTGTTTCCATATTAAAAAACATTAATAATAAACTCTTATCCGCGATTCGATTAAAATAAGACAAAACTTGGTTTAGGTAGCAAATAACATTAGCTTTACTTTATGACCAAATTCTATTGTACACAAGTTTAGCATTTTTTCTATGGAAAATGCCGGTTCTCCATTTCAAGGATATCATTATCTTGGTGGTATTATAATAAAATATATGTTAACTCGAATATGTGAAGTCTGTTACCACAGAAGCGTTTTTCCAATTATGTTAACACAGAAATACTTTTCCAACACCAATGTAAGAAAAACATAAAAATGGGTGCATAATGTATACTGTTTGGCATGTTTTACTATACTATTTGTCAAAACCAGTGTGTAGTGGAAGACTTTATCCTATAGACGTATCCTAAGTTAGTACTAATCAAAATAGTCATCAAATCTAACGCAAGCATATTATTATATGGTTCCGTAGTAAACCAGGACTCTTTATAGTCACGTCATGTCCGTCTGTGTGCGACATTTTATTTGCATACTATCACCAAGAAAGCCCAATCTCATACTTAACTGGTTTGTTAAAAAAAACGTAACATCAATGTCAATGTAATAAGATTAATATTTAAACAATCAAAAATAACAACACTGCTGTGAATTATAAAACTTAAGCATGAGTTGACTATTTTATTAGTTACACTCAAGCAACACAAGACACATGGAACGTTTTGGCATGTATGTGTAAGTATACAGTTCAAGAGTGCTTCCCACATATAGTAAATATGTAACAGTGCCATTCATAATAAATAGAAACTTCACTACCATTTTCAAAACAATCAAATTAAATTAAATACAGAAAAAATTACGAAATTTATATTCCACAAGCAAGATAACCTTTAATAAACTTTAAGACTTTAGATTCAAACCACATAATATAGATAATGTAAAAGAAAATCGTGATTCTATTGTGCCTATGCCGAAACATCATATGATGCCTTCCTAATTAGAAGCCCGCTTTGCTCTTGACATCATATGACGCCTTCCGTACAAAATAGATTAATAAACTTTAAGAATAGATTCAAACCACATAATTTAAAATAGTTGAAACAGACTTTTGTCTGTAAAATAATATAGTGTTTTAATATGAGCTGGATGGAGGCAGCTCATTGATAGAATACTACCAACCCATCTCTTGCCTTGGCTGTCGTAAAAGGGGACTAAAGACTGCACTGGTGAAACGTGGACTACTGCAGAGGACTGATCTTGCGGTCCTCGTTGTCTAGTCTTTAACTCACCCATGAGATAATAATCGCGAGTTAAATTGTAATTAGTTTGTTTAAAATGGAGACTAGAATCGATTTCACTAACGTCACATTTTATAAAAAAAAATAAGTAAGTACATTATGAGAGTGTATGTATGTTTTTTTTTATGTAAAGCATCTCATACATCTCGTCGTGAACAAAACGTTATAGATTTTATTTATATAAATAAACAATATATTTGTGCTGTAAATTATGTTAAGCAAAATCTGTGGTGTCTTAGGAGGCGCAAAGGGGCGTGTGTTGGTAGTATACTGTCAGTCGTGTACGCCAATATACGTGCTTGTAATAAGTGAAGCAAATTCTGTGGTGTCTCTTGGGGCCTTTCATTAAACCACGTGATGCTCGAAGGGGGTGTAAAAATCACGAAATATCACAAGTTGAGGACGAAAGTGTAGTAAGATATCACGTGTATTTATTTTTTCGTCAAACGCGCGATTCCTAAACCGAAAGCGGCATGTAGTGTGACCTTGACACGCCGTTGAAAAAAAAACAACCTGCAACCTTTCTGTCTAGACATTTTTATCATGGTCTTTTAATTTTCTAGAATAAAATTAGATTATACTTTATACCTGTATTTAAAGATAATATTCTAACAAATTTAAGATTCCATTCGAGCTTCCTGAGACTGGATTGATTTTTTCTAGTAAATGTTTTATCCTATTTCTATATAGCATTGTGATTGAAAAATTTCAATAATTAATAGATTTTTTGTAGGTACCAAAAAACAGTTATGGTTAGTCAGTCTTAAACCTCACGACGTATCACCAAACGGAGAGGGGGAGGGGTTGTGGGTTAAAAAATGCTAAAAAACATCACGTGATTAATGGAAGGCCCCTTGGGGGAGGAGAAGCCAATACTCACATGGCAGATGCGTGTCGTGCGGCGGGTGCGCGTGGTGCGGCGTGCGGCGCGCGTACTCGCCGCAGTAGCCGCCGTCCTCGTAGTACCCGCCCACTGCCACACACGCCACGCCGCGTTACAAACAACCCCCACCGCGGTACAATACCTACCTACCGGTTACCGGCTACCAGTTACCGGTTACTCGATACGGTAACTCGCGACTGACTGGCGACCTAACGCTACGGAATGGTACGTCGAGAAGCTAGCTGCTGTTTAATGGTTGAACTTCGTGAAGATTGAACAAAACACGCTGCTATCAAATATAGCAGGTTTAAAATAATTTAATATACAAAACAACAACATATTAGCTTTCTCGACGTCCGAGATTACTTCAAATTTAGCATACCCGATTCAGTTTTTTTTGTAGATGTCGAGTAGTAAAGCAAACGTCATGCATCAATATTAGTTTAATTTGCATACGGGACTTCGCGAGGTATGTCCCAGAATCAGATAAAATTACACTATTTCTATAAATTCTACGGGTCATGCGAAAGAGTATGTTTCAATCGAAGAATCATGCGTTTATATGAAAAATAAAATCTTTCCGGCTACTAAGTCTAATCTATGTCTACCTTAAAAGAAAATTTTAGTAATTTTTCAATAAGAAGCATACCATACAAAAGAAACCATTGGATCAGACTGAAGATATATTTCAATAGTTAATAATTTAAAGTTTGTGTTACGTATCATCCCTTATTCCTTTACCTCGCAGAGAGTGAACATTTGAACATATTAAAGATTTGATTAATTCATAATGACACTTATAACAATTGAGATAAGGTTGAATTTGTTTTGTGTATCAAAATAGGATTGTTACCTAGTTGCGGGCGCGGCGCGCGGTGGTATTGCGGCGTCATGGGCGTGTGGACGCCACTCGCCATCGCCACGCTATGGGAGTACCCACTTGAGCCAGAGCCCTAGTAATACAAAAAAAATATCATATAAAAATAATACATATAAACGTCCAGTAGTTTTTACGGGCCGTAACAAAACACGCTGTCCCATTGCAGACTAGAAGAAGGTAAAATGCTAAAAGATTTTTTGAAAAATTATAAAGATAAAACGACAAGAAATTAGTGATTAGAATACTTCAAAAATAGGAACTTACACAGCAATAAACATTTCAATAATAATAATAAATAACGAGTGTTAACTTACACTTAACTGCCGGCTCAACATGGGGTTTTGTTGCGAAGAAGTTATTTTATTTGTACCATAATTTGAACCCATTTGATCTGCGGAATAAGAGCAATATGAAATTGTAGTAGTTGTATTGAGCTTTAAAAGACTATAACGTAACGCGAAAGATACACTACATACTTGAGGGATGATATAGGTGATGATAGTCTGTCCGGGTGAGGGCCACATTGGGTGGTGTGGCTGATACCAGGGCGTTGATTGTCGAACCTAGGTCCTGCTGCGGTTGCTCGGCAGCCTGTAAAATTGTTTAGCAAATTACATTACATGTTAACAAGTATGTCAGTGGTACTCCATCTGAAACGAAACTAACAATGATTAATGTGCACACAACGGAATAATGATGGAGGGTCGTGCAGAATGCGAGGTATGTACCGCCAAACCAAAATAAACTTTATTACGAAGTACGCAATTGCTAAACATAAGAGAGCTTTATCACTCGTTCACAAAGTACACAATACCTTGGACGACACGAGCATCTGCTGCAAGCGCTGCACATAAAGCAGCCGCGTGCGGTGCTGCTCTGCTACCCTATCGGCTAAAAAATATCAATATGGACATGGGTTTCATTTGACATTTGAAGCCCATAATATGCCCATATAAGGACAAAATATGGGCTACAAATGTCAAATGAAGCCCATGTCCATATCCATATTTTTTAGCCGATAGACCCGCTGTTCTAACTCACGAGTTCTAGTACGTTGCTAAACCACAGAGAAGTTATCACACATGTTCAAAAAATACACAACACCTTTGGCAACACGAGCATCTTGCTGCGAGCGCTGGATCTAAAGCAGCCGCGTTAAATAAAAGAGAGCTTTTATAATTTTTAGAAATACACAATACCTCCGGCGCTACGAACATCTGCTGCGACTGCGAGCACTGCATCCGAAGCAGCCGCGTTAAACCAAAAAGAGCTTTATCACGCGTTCACGAAGCAAACAATACCTCCGGCGAAACGAGCATCTGCTGCGAGCGCTGCACATAAAGCAGCCACGTGCGGTGCTGTTCTGTTCTAACTCACGAGAAAACTCACTAAAGCAAAGAGAACTTTATCACACATGTTCAAAAAATACACGACACCTTCGTCAACACGAGCATCTGCTGCAAGCGCTGCATCTGAAGCAGTCGCGTGCTTTCTAAATCTGAATAATACGTGGCTAAACAAAAAAAGAGCTTTATCACATCACACTCTTCGTAAAATAAAGACCGAACTCAAAATTTAGATTTCCTGAAATATCGACTTTAGATAAACATGGTTTACAACGAAATCAATTTAAAGTTAGTTCGATATTTTATTAAGAGTGCAACATGTTCACAAAGTGCACATTACCTCCGGCGACACGAGCACCTTCTGCGAGCGCTGCATCTGCAGCAGGCGCGTGCGGTGCTGCTCTGTTTTAACTCAGAATAATACGGAGCCAAACAAAAGAAAGCTCTAACACATGTTCACAAAGTGCACATTACCTCCGGCGACACGAGCATCTGCTGCGAGCGCTGCATCTGCAGCAGGCGCGTGCGGTGCTGCTCTGTTTTAACTCAGAATAATACGTAGCCAAACAAAAGAGAGCTCTAACACATGATCACAAAGTGCACATTACCTCCGGCGACACGAGCATCTGCTGCGAGCGCTGCATCTGCAGCAGGCGCGTGCGGTGCTGCTCTGTATTAACACAGCATAATACGTAGCTAAACAAAAGAGAGCTCTAACACATGATCACAAAGTGCACATTACCTCCGGCGACACGAGCATCTGCTGCGAGCGCTGCATCTGCAGCAGGCGCGTGCGGTGCTGCTCTGTTTTAACTCAGAATAATACGTAGCCAAACAAAAGAGAGCTCTAACACATGTTCACAAAGTGCACATTACCTCCGGCGACACGAGCACCTGCTGCGAGCGCTGCATCTGCAGCAGGCGCGTGCGGTGCTGCTCTGTATTAACACAGCATAATACGTAGCTAAACAAAAGAGAGCTCTAACACATGTTCACAAAGTGCACATTACCTCCGGCGACACGAGTACCTTCTGCGAGCGCTGCATCTGCAGCAGGCGCGTGCGGTGCTGCTCTGTATTAACACAGCATAATACGTAGCTAAACAAAAGAGAGCTCTAACACATGATCACAAAGTGCACATTACCTCCGGCGACACGAGCATCTGCTGCGAGCGCTGCATCTGCAGCAGGCGCGTGCGGTGCTGCTCTGTTTTAACTCAGAATAATACGTAGCCAAACAAAAGAGAGCTCTAACACATGATCACAAAGTGCACATTACCTCCGGCGACACGAGCATCTGCTGCGAGCGCTGCATCTGCAGCAGGCGCGTGCGGTGCTGCTCTGTATTAACACAGCATAATACGTAGCTAAACAAAAGAGAGCTCTAACACATGTTCACAAAGTGCACATTACCTCCGGCGACACGAGCACCTTCTGCGAGCGCTGCATCTGCAGCAGGCGCGTGCGGTGCTGCTCTGTTTTAACTCAGAATAATACGTAGCCAAACAAAAGAGAGCTCTAACACATGATCACAAAGTGCACATTACCTCCGGCGACACGAGCATCTGCTGCGAGCGCTGCATCTGCAGCAGGCGCGTGCGGTGCTGCTCTGTATTAACACAGCATAATACGTAGCTAAACAAAAGAGAGCTCTAACACATGATCACAAAGTGCACATTACCTCCGGCGACACGAGCATCTGCTGCGAGCGCTGCATCTGCAGCAGGCGCGTGCGGTGCTGCTCTGTTTTAACTCAGAATAATACGTAGCCAAACAAAAGAGAGCTCTAACACATGATCACAAAGTGCACATTACCTCCGGCGACACGAGCATCTGCTGCGAGCGCTGCATCTGCAGCAGGCGCGTGCGGTGCTGCTCTGTATTAACACAGCATAATACGTAGCTAAACAAAAGAGAGCTCTAACACATGTTCACAAAGTGCACATTACCTCCGGCGACACGAGCACCTTCTGCGAGCGCTGCATCTGCAGCAGGCGCGTGCGGTGCTGCTCTGTTTTAACTCAGAATAATACGTAGCCAAACAAAAGAGAGCTCTAACACATGATCACAAAGTGCACATTACCTCCGGCGACACGAGCATCTGCTGCGAGCGCTGCATCTGCAGCAGGCGCGTGCGGTGCTGCTCTGTATTAACACAGCATAATACGTAGCTAAACAAAAGAGAGCTCTAACACATGATCACAAAGTGCACATTACCTCCGGCGACACGAGCATCTGCTGCGAGCGCTGCATCTGCAGCAGGCGCGTGCGGTGCTGCTCTGTTTTAACTCAGAATAATACGTAGCCAAACAAAAGAGAGCTCTAACACATGATCACAAAGTGCACATTACCTCCGGCGACACGAGCATCTGCTGCGAGCGCTGCATCTGCAGCAGGCGCGTGCGGTGCTGCTCTGTATTAACACAGCATAATACGTAGCTAAACAAAAGAGAGCTCTAACACATGATCACAAAGTGCACATTACCTCCGGCGACACGAGCATCTGCTGCGAGCGCTGCATCTGCAGCAGGCGCGTGCGGTGCTGCTCGGCTAGAGCCCGCGCGCGCGCCGCCTCTGCCGCGCCGTAGTGCGGGTTGCCCTGGCCGCCGGATCCGCCCCCGCCGCCCGAACCGCCCCCACTGCCGCCGCCCATGTTGCATGAACCCTGTAGAGGCGTACGTTGAGAATGGTGTTTTAGAGCGCCGTCAATTATCTTTTTCCATTTTTAACAATTTCGGTTGATTGTACCGCCACCAATATAAAACATACAGTTCTAAAATTCATATATAATATTGTTGAACGATAATAGACAGAAACATGATTGGTAATACTCCACTCGATAGAAAAAAAATGCAAAGATAGCTCTGTCAACATTTTAAAAGAGCTACATTAATAAATAACTTAATTTTTTTTACCATTCATTATCTAGAATCTAGTGAATGCAAAAAGCCCATATTTTTTATTTCACTTGTTTTTCCTATATAGGCAAAAAACCTATAAAACGCGCCTATTCGCTGATACACCCGTCCCGTACCTTCGTACCGTCGAGAGAGCGAGAGAGAAGCGCTCGGAATACCTCGCCTTTCGCATTTCGGTTTTCCATACAAAGTTCCAAGTCTAAATTTTTAAAAAACAATTAGCCAATTTTAATGTCTCTTTACATGCTAAAGTTAAATACAATGATCTAAACAGTTTGTTGAAAAGTTTAAAAAAAAACGTTTATTAACTTAGTTATTGCGATTTTAAACTTTCTGTAGTGGACTTTAAATCGCAATAACTCAACTAAATACTAAATATGGGAAAACGACATGCGTAAACCCTCAAAAAGTTGTTTTAGTCGCGCGACAGAAGCTGAGCCCCTTCATACATACTGCAGCACGGCTAAATTGTGCGCGTCTAATGTGCCATTCGTGCTCTAATCGTAATAATTGAATATGTATGGATGCCCGCGCGACAGTAAGCTATGTTGAAAACGATCTTACACAGAATACCATAGACGTGGTTGTGAGGGTTTACGACGCACGATGTCCTATAAAAATTTCAAACTATAATATATTTAAAGTATATAATTATATTTAACCCGTGGCGCGCCAGCCATCCTAAACCATTAAATGCTTTACGTGTCAGGCATTTTGCGATACATCACTTTTTTATTGTTTCATTAGGGAAAAATATTTATTGCGTAATAACTATACGAGATTTTCGCGTGAATGAGGTGTCATTCTTTTCTGTATAAGTTGTTGTACGTAGTTAACTACTTAGAATGAACAATAAAGACTTACTTGTAGTGGCACTGGAACGGTTTTCTTAGGTTTTCAATATTTCATAAAGGTAACCTTTGGTTTTACTGTTTGTTATAATAATTAACAAACGACACACAACACAATTGACATAATAACTTTTTAGTTAACATTACTACGCACCGGTCACATGAATCATAAACACTATGGCACTAAACTTCACTCACAAAACAATTTTTAACTTAGGAACCAAAATAAATAACCGCTGCCATAACGTGGCCGGCCCGCGTAAATAGTGACCTAAAAGTATATTATGTCTAACTGTTAATAAAAAAAGGTTACTGATGAAATAATCTACAAATTGATTAATGTTTATATCACTTTTATCAAAAAAATCAAAATATGAAGAAAATTACAGCACTTTATAACACACAATGTTAGCTGTAGTTGTTAGCAAAATCAAAATATCATAATTATACTTCTAGCTCTTCGTTTAATCTAAATTGCCACTATATCACACAACTATTGCATTGTACAAAAACTGTATTAAGTTTCCAGTAAATATAGATAAGAATCATACGAAAACTTATATTTTACGTCGAGAAAACATCATGTAAACAAATCACAACAACACAACTTTGTACTAATATGGCTGACGTCCGTCCATAACTTCAGACACTCTTTTTAATTTTTTTTTCGATAATGTTTTGTTCGGTCCGAATCCTACTAACTATGTTAATTTCTTCTATACGGACCATAGAAAATTCACAGACAGCTAAAACTTGTATACTACGACTCGGACCGGCTAAAATAAAACAACCAATCTGAGTCAAGTCTGTTGTACACCGGTAAGTACAAGAGACACGCATGCCTCTCAACTATTTTGTACACCGGTAAGTACATATGACGCTCAAGGGGTTAAAGTTTGAAATTAGCCACACCTCTAAAATTCTAGCTTTTAGAGGTGCCTTTGGGACCTAAAACCTCCGATTTTTTATTACTAGGCACTTCGGCTGGGATTAACCGCATGTAAACACCCTTACAAGCAGTCTCCTTCTAAACCAATCATCAGGTCTCTGTTTGTAGTGACTTTGTGAATTGTCTATATATTTCGATAAATACATTGTTGCCGTTGATAAAATATCATGAAGTCATCTATCCCAATATCTTTTTTGTAAAATTACTACTACGGAAACTATACTTCGGAAAGACGTGAGGTCTTGTTATGTAAGCGATAAACATCTGTTGTTTTCGATAGAGAAGACCTTGACGATGGACAGGTGCCGAAATAATGTGCCCAGATGTTTCCGGCCTAACGAGCAGCAGCTGCTGCCCCCAAGCCAATGGTATAACCATCTGAGTTTGTATATCGTAATATTAGGTAAATTATCTATGTTGTAGAAAAGTTTATTAGATGTAAACATCACCATGTTTTTTTATCTACTTTAAATGTTAAAGCTGCAACATTTTAATCATTAGCATTTTACTGTTTCGTTTTAAAGTTTTACTACTTACAAAAAAGCATTATAATCTAATCTAAAACATAATATAAACCCCCCGTTAGTTAAAGATTACGGGGATTTAAAGATTACGGGGATTTGCGCTATTTTCGGCCTTATCGTCACTTTTTTACTAAATGAGATATAGAGTGCTTTAAACCGTTTTTGATTAAAAACAAACTTACCGGACTCTGGACTGGGTACACAGGCGGTGTGCCTGGACTCGACACAGGACTCTTACTGACGGTCTCGCATTGCATTAGGCTTTGTCGAATAGCGTTTATCATAGCATTTTTCTCTTTAACGCCCTGTGAAATGAGATTAAAGTTGTAAAAGAAAATTTAAGTTGCAAACTTGTAAAACTTGTTCCAATTGGCTAA
The DNA here is from genome assembly GCA_963921215.1 of Scoparia ambigualis. Taxonomy (NCBI): domain Eukaryota; kingdom Metazoa; phylum Arthropoda; class Insecta; order Lepidoptera; family Crambidae; genus Scoparia; species Scoparia ambigualis. The sequence continues at coordinate 19,111,051 of OY992505.1, forward strand.
AACAACCAAACAAGCTTTTTAATATTGAAAATAGATATACGTAATATGCTGCGTGCTGTGACGCTGTCTTGTATGCTGTCATAACAGTAAAAACAAAATATGCACGCATGCACAATTTACGACACTATATTATTATGTTGTCCTTATCGCTCCAGTCGTCGAATCAATAAGGTTATCTTTTTCTTTGAGATGTTGTCATGGCGTCATATTTGTGACAACAACGTTCTTATCATTTTCTTTTAATTTTACTTGCTCAGAAGGTCCCAAAGGGTCGACGTGCTGCTGCGAGAGGGAGACGCATCTACCTTTACATGTACATCATTGACCAGTCTCAGGAAAGCTCGAATGGGACTCGAACCCATGACCTTTGATTTGCCGGTCCAATTTTTTTTCTAGTAAACAAATTATCTTATATCTGTATAGTATTGAGAATGCAAAATTTCAATAATAAAGATATCATTGACCAGTTTAAATTTTAACAATCATTACCTCAGGCGCACTCCGGTCCGCATCGGGCATATTGTCTATGACCTCGTCCAAGATGTCCGAAAGCGTCTGGTCGCTCGGCACCTCGCTGTCGCCGGCGCCGCCCGCCCCGCCTTGGTTGCGGGAGCTGCCGCTTCTGAAGGTTAACATATCTTCTGTAACCTTTTGAACGCCACGGTCTTCTATAGATGACAAACGTTTTCGTCACGACTTCTGGACTTCTACCAAAGTCGTGGCGCCCGGACGCTACGAAAACGTTACGGCTACGTTTGTCTTCTATATAGAAGACCGTGGCGCTCAAAAGGTTAGTACAGGGCCCTTGTAAACTCTTAATTCAAGACATTTTTTTAATAAAACTTGCTTTGAAAAGCTCAGTTTTAGTTACAAAAAAAATAACAGCACGGAGAAAAGCCTATGCTCTGTTCCAACACATGTCTGAAGAGCCTTCTCGATCAGAACAAACTGTTAGCGAAGTTGTGAAAACTCTAGAGGTGGTATGAACCGGTCATATTATTATGATACACACAGTTAATATTATTCAGACGGTGCCTAAACTTGCCGATTTATGACTCCTCTTCCCAACTGATGCCGCATGCCGTAACAAATGCTACTCGCTTCAGCCAAAATTTGAGAAGAGGAAGAAATTCCGTCGGGACTTGGTTCTAAGCAAGGCTTGGAACCGGAACCGAAAATACAGGTATTATATCGGTAAATACCGGTATTTTCCATTTCGGTTCCTGGATAACGATTCGTCCACGAGTACTGGTATAGTACCTCAAAACACCGGTATCTATCTGCGACGTTGCCAGTTTGTTTGTCACGTGAATACCGGTATGCAGTGCACTCTGTGCCCTGCGGCCGTTGCGAAATGCAGTGCAGTTAGCCAATCCAAGCGCCACTTATTTATCTACTCGGTATCTCTCGTTATCTACTCGGTATCTCTCGTTCACACTAATGAATTTGGTTACTGAGTACCGGTAAAAGTACCGGTATAAGTACCTGTATTATATCTGTATAATACCGGTACTACTACGATCCTACTTACCGGTACTCATCGGTTAACCTGTATTATGAATACTGGTACCAAATCGATACCGGTACCTTATTTAAATCAAACGTACCGGTAATTGAATATACAGATATTTCAACCCTGGTTCTAAGGTACAGAGCAAATAAACCTTTATAGTGTCTGTAATACAAGGCATACGGCAGGGCAAGGCAAGGCTAATGTATTTTTATTTATTACAGGATCACAAACTGGGAAATTACACCACAAATATCTTAAAAGTTAAAACATACAGGAAACATCCCCTCTCCTTACATCACTAATTTTTATTTGTACTGGCACCTCGAGACCAACCGTTAAGGTTATTGCAAGAAGTGCCAGACGTCCCTGCGCCAGCAAAATACTCGCGCAGGAGACCATCTGCGTTAGGTCTTGACGCCAAATCAGTGCCCGCCGAAGCGCGCTCTTCATTCGATACTCATAAGACTCGGGAGAGTTTCCGCGTGAACACGTGTAGTTCACTGCCTATTGTCCAGATAGGTAACCGGAGCTGTCAAGCTCGCTCACTTCTCGTTGCACGAAGGGCACAACTCGCAGTTGCCACTGCTCGGGTCGTCGACTCTAAAATCGACTCCCACTGTCCACCTTGATCGCGGAGTAGTAAGCACACTCACTTCTCGGAACCCATCCGGGCGCCTAGCCAGTTCCCACGTCCTACGCGGCTGGCTGGACCGGAGGCTACGGCATTTAGGGGGCCGCCTCTACTAGTTGTCCAGACTAGTACCGGAGATGTCAACACCAATGTCCAATGAGAACCACCGGACACAGCTGCCAACTATAAGGGAAACTCACGTTTCCGCAGGACTTTTCGCTGCTGGCCCCACAGAGTCCCCTACTAGGGCCCACTCGTTGTGCGCGAGGTTGGAAGTCCTGACACACAATACCAGGACAAACGAACATTCCCAAACTCTACAGCTAACTACAAGCCACTACGAGTCCAACCCACGTCCGGATCCCGCCGGAGGCGCAGGTCAAGGCACAACCAGCGGGGGGGCATGAACCGAAATCCCGTAGTACCCCTGAGAAACACAGCCGGACCCGTAATTCCAGCTGCGATACCCTATCTATAGGGGTCAGTAGATAGGGATAGATACAGTCGGTTGAATGGTAATATACTCACGGCGGGTGATTATTGTAGGCGTGGTGCGGCGCCGGCGTGGCGTAGTGCAGCGGCGCGGCGGCCGGCTGCGGGCCGTAGGCGCCGCGCGCGCCGCCCTGCAGCACCATCTGCAGGTGGCTCTGGCCGCCGTGCATGGGGGGGCAGTCGCCGCCCCCGCCCCCCGCACCGCCGTTCAGGCTGTTCGCTCGACTGGGGGAAAGATAATCATTGTTAGCCTTCGATCAACGATACAACTAGATGTCAGGTCGGCGCTAAAAATGTGTCTCGGTAAATAAACGCGCACTTGAGAAGTGAACGTCAAATAAAAAGTACTTTATTTGTTGCCCCTTAAGGTTGATCACTAAATGTTATTGACGTCTTTCTTTTTTAAGTGACAGGAGTAATTTATTGCTTTGAAAAAGTATTTATTCACGTGGACAGAATTAAGCTTTGATTTGTTATCTAGTTGGTACTGTTGATTGAAGTTGTTAGCGCTCTTTCTTTGCGGGCAAGTGAAGCATCATTTGTTTTATTTTCGAAAGTTTGTGGTTTGTGAATGTGTGTTTGTGCGTTAATGTGAAATTATGGTGGATTATAAACCGTTAAGTGTTGTTGAACGTGCACGAGTGTTGGGAAATAGAACAAAACAATGCAGCACTACTTTTCAAATTCTCTCAAGAAGTCCGTGCGAGATCTCAGTGCCCCACATCTTTAGTGAACTAAAATTCGAGGGGTATAGGAGGCATTAACCATTATACATTCATATTATCACTCACTCTCATCTACTTTATGAGAAGAAAATTACTTATTTGACACTGGCTGAATGTGCTAACCTGGTTAGGTTATTCTTTTTTACTACGTTGCAACAAGCCACTATAAAAACACAAACGGCAAACTAAAAGCGCTCTAAGCACACTAACGCCGACGACACGTAAGTGACTGCAGCCACCGTCTAATGCGGCGGCTAGCCGATGACGCGTGCCGTTACCAACTGCAGTGTCCTCTGCCGTAATCAACGTGCCGCTCGTGTGTCAAGGCCCTAATAAAACTTTCATGGGGATGTAATTCAGTGTTATCTTATACGGTCTACTTTCATTGTAGACTCCTATGATTGACAATGACAATGATTTTCGAGTCAACGACAGTTCAATTCTTGCTGACCAGAAAGCTGCCACATCAGCAGCCATCATACATGAAATTGAGCATAAAGGCACCTGTCCTTTCAGGTGAGCAGGTATTGTATCGACTGAGGAGAGGCTCCGCACTCGCGTTCATTTGTGCCAGCAAGAAACCCCCAGTTACAAAGATAATAAATAAAAAGAACAAAAAAGTTACTGCGCAGCGTCCGTCAGTATGGTAGACAGCGTCGAATGATGATGCCGCTGCGGGGGCAGGTACGGCGGTTGGGGGCAGGGCCTCGCTGTCGCATCAGACGACCTTTTAGCTCAGTAACAAACTCTAAATAAATAAAAATAACAAAAGAAAACTCACTGCGCAGCGTCCGTCAGTATGGTAGACAGCGTCGAGTGATGATGCCGCTGTGGGGGCAATTGCGGCGGCGAGGGGCGGAGCCTGACTGCCGCATCAGACAACCTACTAGTTCATTAGCATTTGGCACTTGGTGCTGTTGTGTTTCGTCCGACCAGTGAGGGTTCCGGAGGCCATTTCCCCCCCCCCCCCGCCCTCCTCCCAATTCCTATTCCTTCCTTAAACCTATTCCTCCCTTAAAGGCCGGCAACGCGTCTGCGATTCCTCTGGTTTTGCGGGTGTCCATGGGCGGCGGTGATTACTCTCCATCAGGTGACCCGCCTGCTCGTTTGCCTCCCTCTTTTATAAAACAAAAAAAAAATTAGCAAACTCTAAATGAATAATAGAAGAAAAGACTTACTGCGCAGCGTCCGTCAGTATGGTAGGGTAGACAACGTCGAGTGATGATGCCAGTGTGGGGGCAAATGCGGCGGCGAGGGGCGGAGCCTGACTGCCGCATCAGACAACTTACTAGTTCATTAGCAAATCTAACTAAATGAATAATAAAAGAAAAGACTCACTGCGCAGCGTCCATCAGTATGGTAGACAGCGTCGAGTGATGATGCCGCTGCGGGGGGCGAGACCTCACTGCCGCATCAAACGACCTACTAGTTCATTAGCAAACTCTTAATGAATAATAGAAGAAAAGACTTACTGCGCAGCGTCTGTCAGTATGGTAGACAGGGTCGAGTGATGATGCCGCTGCGGGGGCAAATGCGGCGGCGAGGGGCGGGGCCTCACTGCCGCATCAGACGACCTACTAGTGCATTAGCAAACTCTAAATGAATAATAGAAGAAAAGGCTCACTGCGCAGCGTCCGTCAGTATGGTAGACAGCGTCGAGTGATGATGCCGCTGCGGGGGCAAATGCGGCGGCGGGGGGCGGGGCCTCGCTGCCGTATTGTAAGCGCGCAAGTTGGGATTGGGCAGCGGCGGCGGCGTGGTGGGCGTGGTCTGCTGGCGGGCGAGCAACGACACTAGAATTTGGTTCTTCTGGCATAGTGGGCTCATGCTGGTCGCTTGGCAGGTCACCGTGGATGATGATGACGATGCGGCGGACACCGCCGACGACGTCACCTGTTTGAGGGCAAAACACCGTTTACGAAAAACATTTTCTCTTTTTTCAAATAACATTTAAAATAGGTTTTCCGAAGTTTAGTCACCGTCGACGACGATGATGAAGCGGCTGACACCGCCGATGATGTCAAATGGTTTATAGGCGAAACATTGTTTTTAACAATATGGGCCTCTATCTTAATGTCAGACTAGGATATACCTGTCAGTTAAAATTACAGTATTGTATGAACTATCTGTCAAGCTAAGGCTATTGGGAAACTACTTGAAGACTGTGAAATAGGCTTACTGTTAGTTGCTTCAGATTCAAACTGTATAAACGTCCAATGCTAGTAAAAGTTTAAAAAAACAACTATTACTATACCACCATACCTGTTGATTGTCAGGCGTAGCCCTCTTAGCATTATTGGCGGCGGCTTTCGCCTCCTCCAACTTGCGTTTGACGCCGGCGATCCTCTCCAGGTAATTGTCGCTTCCTTCTTGCGAGCGGCCGTTTCCCGACGGCCCGTTGGTACTTTGGAGCAACTGTGATAGCAGAGCGCTAGGCTGCGACGTGCTACGACTGCTGTCGCCAGAATTCCTCCTTTCCCCCGAATCCTCGTCGGTTTTCTCATTTAATATCTGCAACGAGCATATTACTCCGATTAATACGCTGCAATGAGTTAAACAGAAGAAACAAAAAAAAACCTATGTAGTTTTGACATTAATATTTACAGCAATTTTAAACCAAGAGGTTTTGTTTATTTAGGGCCAATTTTTCAATTGGCAGATAAAAATTATTTGTCGGTTAAAGTATAACACAACCATTTTGAAAATGTGTTGTCATATCATGTCTTTTCTTTCTTTACAGGTGACATTTTAGTTTGATCGTGTTATACTTTATCAGACGGATAAGTTTTATCCAGGGATTGAAAAATCAGCCCTTAATTTTATAGTACGTCAGTTAGTAATACTTCCAAACTACGTCTGCTTCACAAAATCGTAGTCTCAATTTAACACCCCATATACTAACGAAATTTAATAATTTAGCTAGCTAAACAAGTACAAATTTAATTTAAAAAAAGCTTGGTTCCCTTACATGTAAGGAAGCGAGACGACCACAGTACGAAAACAAAACACAAACGAAGGATTATGATTTAGAATCACCCTCAATAGTACATCGGAGTTGTGCGAGTGCTGCACGCTGTGCGCCGCGTGCTGCACGCCGTGCGCATTGTGTGCGTTATGTGCGCCGTGCGCGGGGTGCGGCGCTCGAGAATGCACCTAATAGACCAATAAATACGATACAAAATCCATTATAATAACACAAAATTATTGGGTATTATTTCTTTTTTCTTTAGAAGTAATTAATATGTGACGCACATCAAATGATACATAGATAATGTGACATTACTGCAACAAAATGGTCCTTCGAGCCGGATTTTTTGATATTGCAAGCTGATTCTTGCCGCAGGTCAACCACACTGAGCTATCTAAGTGATAGGACAGGTATTATAGTTTTTTGCTGATAGAGTGACTATCCTCATTACATAATTAATATCACTTGTAATGTCTTTTAATGTCTTTTAAAAAGATTAACAAGACAATAACTTCAAGCTATAGAAGCATGTTGGTGCAATGGCTGTATTGTTTGCAATTGTGCAAGTTAACCAACTTTTGTGTGCTAGGAATCCTGAGGAGAGGGGCGACTAAAGGCACGTTAAACTTTTTATCGAAAGATGGGCAGTCATATGGCCCAATTTCCCCAAGTGATATTTTCCAAGTGACCAGATCGCCGAGCGGCAGTTTCTTTCACGTTAACGAAAAGGAAGTTCGTATGCACAAATTGTTCTACCGTTTGTGGCCAGGAGGTGCTACTTAGTCCGCCTTCTGAGCCGACCGCTTAATATAGCAATGATGGGCCACTGCGTGGTGGAAGTTCATTACTAAAAGAATACTAACAACCTATTACTCTCATCTCTTGACTGTCGTTGGCTCAAGGGCTGACCTCTCATGCTGAGCATATGTGCAGTTGTTTTGCGGTCGTGATTGCCTAGTCTCTGACTAACAGACGTGAGTGTATGTACAGACGTCAACAGGTCAACCTACCACAAAACGTCAAATTTCTTCAATAAATTTTGACTTTATTGTATGGGTTAAATATGACAATACGTCGCCTCAGTGCTTGTTTGGCCAACAGACCATTTGGGTAATTTTACAGGAGCAATGTTTTTTTGTTTTTCTATGTTATGACTCAAACAAAGGAGTAATGTTATGGTAGTTTCCAAAAATATGGTACTTCTGGACATGTAATAATCTATAAAAATTAAAAAAAACTTTGAATTTTACATGTAAAAAAACAAAAAAACATTGCTCCTGTAAAATTACCCAAATGGTCTGTTGGCCAAACAAGCACTGAGGCGACGAATAGGTACCAATTTGGTAATTTCACTGATTTGGATACGTTGGCGTGTGTATACACGTATGTATGTTTGCATGCATGTAAGGCGTGTAACCTGCGCTGGGTTGTGCGGCGAGAGCGCGGCGGCGGGCGTGTGCGGCGTGTGCGGCGTGTGCGGCGTGAGCGGCGTGTGCGGCGCAGAGGTCTCGCTGCCTGTGGCCTCGTCGTCCTCCTGCTTCAGCAGGTCCTTCAACGAAGAACCACATTAGGCACATCTATGTCACACGGCCGTCGGGACTGACACACTACGGAGCTGTTAATATTATATTCCACCTCTGTATTACAATTAGATTGGCAAATAAATTATTTAAGTAAAATTTTAAACACTGAAAAAAGACGACAACCTCAGGCGGGAATCGAACCACGCACCTTCCGCATTCCGGGCGGCTGCCTTAACCACTTGGCTACCGAGGTCTGTATATAAATATATAAAATAAATTATTTTTGTTTGAACTAAGGAGCTCGGTGCAATCAGACCGCACCGCACGCACTAAGGCACTAATCTAGGGTTGCCATCCGTCCGGATTTCTCCTAGTTTAGAGGGCGTCCATGGAGTTTTCGGACGGGGTTTCACCTGTAGTCCGGGGTTCTAAATTTTTCAAGTCAGCATCAGAGCCCAAATCTCAAATTTTAATTATACTTACTTAATATTATCATCTATCTACACAATTGCTACCCTTCATAGAAACCTTGTCCTGAACGCAACAAAAGCAGATCTAGCCAAAAATTGCAGCTGTTCTACAGTGATGAGTGACTATTCGGAAATTTAAATTTATTTATATAGATAGATAGTTTAAAAAGGCTTTTGAGAGCTAGCGTGTGGGCAGGCAAAATATTCCTATGCGACTCCAGAATTCCGAATGCTCTATCGATCAGGACGTACATTTTAGCATAAGCACACGTCTGCTAATCCATATGACGAACTTGACATGACACACTGACTAAGAACACAAGTCCGTAAACGCCCGCCACTCTAGATGATCCAATTAAATGTGGTGTTACCTTGAGAATGCGGTTGTTGGAGTTCATCTGTTCGCCGGGCGTCGGCTTCTTGCTCAGCAAGATCCTCAACCGGTTGGGCTCCTCGCCCGAGGCGCCCGCCATGGGTCCATCTCCCGGTGTAGACGGGGCACGCGGCGTCAGCGGCGTAGACCGACCCTCTGAGCTATCCTTACGATCCTTCGAGTCGTCACTAGACATATCGCCCAATTGGAACGTCGACGCCCACGGCTCCAAGTCGAAGTCGTTGATCGAGAACGGCGGCGGCTCGGCGGGGCTCATCGACGCTCGGTATCGGGATTCGGATGACTCTCCATTCGCGACGGAGGTCATCAGCGGCCCGCCGACGGTGGGGCGGGGGTTCTCCGCCTCGAGGAGTTCCATCTCTTCGTCGCCGAGCACGGTGTGCGTGGACATTATAAAGTCGGGGTCGCCGGAGGTCGGGTTAGCCCGGAACAGTCGGGAGCGAGCGCTCACCCTGAACCAGGGCCGATCGGTCGCGATGCGGATCCGGAACGGATCACTCACTGTAGGGGGCGCGGGGTAACACTGAGCTTCCCGCAAATGCGCTATCAAGCGAAGTCTATCACCACTTTCAACTAGTTCCAAATAACGTGTTCCGACTATGGACACTGTAGAGTTTATATTGGTTTCCACGGCACTTAAATCACAAGCTGAAACAAAAGAGAAAGTATAAATACTTTAACTTACACTACTACTTACACTGTCTTATTAATAAAAATTGCCAAATGTTACACCTCGGTTTAGTGACGTTGTCTCGTTTTTGTTAAAGAAGACAGATAGAGACAGCGTCAATTTAATCCTAAGTGTAACTTTTATCAACGTTTATTAATAACAGGGACAGAGTTTAGTGAAAACTGAAAATTATAAACAGTAGGTATCTATTAATTATTAAATGTAATATAAAAAATCATGTGGGGGAAATTTAGAAGCATAAGTAGTAAAATTCGTCATAAAACAATATTACTGTTATCATTGCAGATAATCGAATGACGTTCGCATGAGTACACACAATACTGATACTGTTGTCAACTCATGATGGTGTAGTTTTTACTGTTCTGGGGCCCTAGGCCCTACTATCACAAGGACTTTCAATACCGGTATTACGGGATCCCGTAATACCGTTTAAACAGAATAAACTCACACAGAGTGGTGTAGCTGTTGCTGTCCAGCCTGAACACAATGTCGTTGGAGGGCCGCCGCCGTCAGAGACAAAAGTAAGAGCTCAAAAATAACCAGCTCTTAAATATGTAGATGAGAGATATTTAGCATCGTTAAGGGTATAGTTTGTATATAATAAACTTACACACGATGGTGTAGCTGTTGCTATGGCGGTCGGGCAGCCATTGTAGACAAAGTAATAGCTGAAAAGGGGGTAGTTTGTACAGATAAACTTACACAGGATGGTATAGCTGTTGCTGTCCAGCCTGAACACGATTTGGTCGGAGGGCTTGGCGGCGATGGCGGGCGGGCCGCCGTCGACGGGGAGCAGAGCGGCCGACGCGTCCTCGCAGCGCCGGATGACGCACATGACGGAGCCGGCCTCCTCCGAGGACGGGCCGCGCACCGGCGCCGCGTGGATCACGCTTTCCACGTAGCTGCAACGATTGCACTGTATAGTTTTAGCACTACACTCCGTTTTTGGTGTTATTGTTACAAGGTCTAACCATTGTCGCAACACTAAAGTCGGTAGTCAACTTGTCACAAAACAGGAACACATCAAACGACAAGGGCGTCGCCAAGGGAAAGGGCAGTAGGGGCAGCTGCCCCCACCCTCCCCCCGCCCCCCCTACAGATTAAAAAATAATGAACTGTATGTAAATAACTGTTAAAAATTTCAAGAAAATAATGTTGCCCTACTCTGAAACCTTAGGCACGCCTCTATGTACAGTAAAGAAGTCGGAAGTCGTGAAATTTACACATTGGGACTTTGTACAGCTCTTATTACAATCCCCTCCTTCATTTATATCCTTGCCCCCCCCCCCTCCCTCTCCTTGTTCATACCTAAGAAAGCTCTAAGCCTAGCGTTAGCAGCCCCGATGTAAAGACTTACATAACTATGACATATTTCAGCATAAGGTATGCTAGATCACTCCCCTTAGCAAACAACAAAGTGCGTAAGTCTGTAGGAGTATTGCGTAAGCAGAACTTTGACGTACATTATATGCGCGTGAACAGCTGTGACCAAATGCATTCAAATGTACCATTCGAAGAAATTAATAAAACTGTAATAAATAAGTTATGAGGTCTTTGTGCAGCCCGAAGCGCTAATAGACCTATAACCAATGGAAAGACGATCTACCAAAGGTGTATCTGATGCGTGACTGATTGAAATGTCAAAGCTGCTGTTAAATACAAAAAGATAAAAATTTTATCGATAGATAAAACTGAAAAGTGCAAATAAATATTTATAGGGGCATTATAAGAAGTACCTAGATTTAGGTGTGAATTATTGTTAATGGAACTCGTGAGAAAATTTCTTTATTTGTTTCTGTGGTAACTAACTGCCGGATTTTTGTCGATAGAAGACTGCATGGTGGAACAACGACGATATCAAAATGTTTATAAGAGAAATTAAAAACTTTTATTGCTTTACTTGTTTACAACATCCTTGACTAAGACCGCTGCCAGCCTGATTTCCATGAGTAAACCATCCTACTTGGGAACTCATTCGCCTACTCAAATGATCACCTGCTCAGTCTTGTCAAGTCTTGTGACTGATTAGTCTGATTACAGACATTTTAATATTTATACATATAATCACGACTTTTACCCCCGAAGGGTTAGTCAGAGACTAGGCAACGAGGACGGCAAAAGCAGTCCTCTACCATAGTCCACTTTTCACCAAATAGCGACTGCACATGTGCTTAGCGTGACTGGTGGTGAACCCATCGCCGCTCTAAGCTGTTGGATGTATGTGCACCTTTAGCCCGTTAGTCGCCTTTTACGGCTTTAACCCTTTAACCCAAAGGAAGAAAGGGGGTGGTAGTATTCTTTTACCGCTACGCAACACGGTTAATCTTTACCAATATTATAAAGCTGAAAAGTTTGTTTGCTTGAACGCGCTAATCTCAGGAACTACTGGGCCGATTTAAAAAATTCTTTAAGTGTTAGATTGCCCATTTATCGAAGAAGGTTATAGGCTATTATTTGTTTAGGTACGAGTACGGGTATGGGTAGTAACCCGTGCGTAGCCAGGGCGGGTCGCTAGTTTTTTTATATACATAATAAGCCGTGCTTGTAGCAGCTCACTTAAAGAGTACTACCCTACCCAACCTCTGTCTTCCCTTGGGTGTCATAAAAGACGACTTACGGAATGAAGACTGCACATGCATCCAACGGCTTAGAGCGGCGATGGGCTCACCACCTATCACGCTGAGCACATGTGCAGTTGTGATTTGGTGAAACGTTTAATGTATAATAACAAACTTTGTGAATTCGTAACGATGCATTACATAATACAATAATATTTTAATATAAAAAACATATTCTTTTGAATTGGATGCTAGATATCTTTTCCGGGCTAACTTCGCCGGCTACCTAGTTGACTATGACCACGAAATCCAGCACGCAACAAATTATAGACAAGAAAATTTGTTTATTGTGACGCCGCGTCGGATAATGACGATAGATATTTTAGACAAAATAAATAATTGTCATCATTACGCCACAAAACACATTGTGTGCCTGCACATATCTGAATTTTGATTTCGTCTCTTTTTTGTTTTGGTGAATAGTCAACAACTATTTTCGGCAAAGTATCAAGATACATCGAGATAAGTTAATTAGTATAATCCTTCTTCGTTGTTCCCTTTTGTAAATAATACATATTTCTACTCTTAAATTCATAAATCATTTTCGAGAAATGTCTGGACTAGTGAATAAGTAGATAAACCGTCAAAAAGAATCTATTTTTTAAGCGATATATTCTAGTTCATATCGCAGTAAATATCAATCTTATAAAGTTGATTTATAATATTATTTGGAATCATTTAACATGAACAAGCAGCTAGGACGCATTTTAAAAAGCGCTTTATAATATCAAGAAATATTGACGACAAATAAAGTACAAGTAATTATCTTAAACCTTAAACATCTTTATCTTTAGAATGATAATATAATTTAAATGAATATGTAAGTATCACTTAGAAGTGTAGTACTTCACAAATAGTTGCAATCATTACATATTATAATATTAAAATTATATATAAAGTAAAGTCGCCGTTTTCCTCTGACTGTGGCACCGCACTATTCTCCTAAACCACGCAATGGATTTTTATGCGGTTTTCACTAAAAGATAGAGCGTTAACTGAGGATGGTTTTTGTTTATAATTTGTAGATAGTTTGTACAAACTGACTGAGGTATGACGGAGTTTCTAAGTTAGCGTGGACGACGGCGCGGACGGGCCGCTAGTAAAAATAATTTGATTTCTATATATCATAATGATATCATGCATGGTATTCTTTGCAACTTTGCATCACTTTTCGTACATAAATAGATGGGTAAGCGGCCTCTTATCGTTCGTTCGTCACGATCGACTATCACAATGAAATGTGAAAACATGTTAACATTATGATTTAAAACAAATGACTAATCTATAATCCGTTTATCCTCAGGTCTACGAAAAAATTAATGCGTATTATAATTATGTAATTGATTCCAGAACGCAGAACGATAAAAATAACAAAACCGACCAACATTTCCCAAGCATTGCAGCACAATATTGCAATCAAGACTTACTCTTACTATTAATTAGAATATGTGAACAGCTACTGAATAAAAATTTAAGAATAATCTAATGAAAATGGTCTTACTTTGCTCCTTCAGTCCCATTAGTATTCTTGACAATCAGTCTGACTTGAATGGCGTGAAACCGGTCGACTTCACCTGCTCCCCAGGCAAAGGTCTGGATGTTTCTCAAGAGTGGCCTCAACTTAGCATGATCATTCACATGCAGGCAGGAGAAAATTGGTTTCTTGTACAATTCAGTTCTGTCCTGTAGAGTGAACTCTTTAATATTTTCTGTCACGCATTCAATTTCTCCTTTAGCATTTATTTCCAGTAACACCCATCCAAGACTGTTAGTGTAGTGTTTTAATGCCTGAAAGCAAAACATTTACGTTACACAACATTGAAATTCACAAAAAAGAGTCAAGAACATTTATCACAATCGTACAGTATTATCAGTTGTGATAATATATACGATACATGTGTAACACGCGTCTACAAGTTTAAAAATCATCCTTCTATAAAAAACTCAAAACTCATTACTCCATTGCAACAACAGACGCGTGCATAGTTTTCCCTTAGGAATCCAGTATCGACCCAAGATAGACAGAACGTGGCGTAAAATGTAACAAACAAATAACTTATTCATGAATTATATTTAAAACTTACGCTTTACACATACGTCCTTTATGATTCTAGGTAACTGACAACAGAAATCATTTTGCAATGATATAAGAGAAAGTTAGTAGGTTTAGGATGTTTTCTAAAAATGTTACGAAATTTGCGCCTACCGCGTGCCTCTTTGGCAGGCTTCAGCTGTGGTTAGTTACCGCTCACTGGACAACGACGGCGACGTGCCTACCAAAGCAAGCGACCCCTGTCGTGCTCCGAGACAATGTGTCCGGTGACGCCATAAACTTGCTACATCATCGCACGCGAGATAGCGATAATACACATACTTACATAAACACAAAACAATTCAGAAAGAATTTTGCAATATTGTAAAATACCCTTGAATTTAAAGGTACCAAGTTCAAGGTCCACCATCGTGAATGTTCGGCTACCATGTTGGAAATAGAACTGATCGCAATGGACCTTTAAGAACGAAGCGGGCGTAGGATAGACAAAGGTACCTAGCGTAGTGAGCTGCTAGTAGTGGGGCGGGGCGTTGAGTACCTACGACTGCGGCAATATTGTAAAAAAACCCTTTTATTCCAAAGGTGCCATGTTCAAGGTCCACCATCGTGGATGTTTCGGCTATCATCCATGTTGGAAAGCCGAACCGATCGCAAAGAAGGTTAAAGAATGAAGCAGGCGTATTATCGACTGAGATACCTCTATGAGCGTGGTGAGCTCCGAGTAGAGGTGCTGGGCGTTGAGCACCGGCGACTGCGGCAATATTCTAAAAAAACCCTTGTATTTCAAAGGTGCCAAGTTCAAGGTCCACCTGGATGTTTCGGCTACGATACGATAAATGTTGGAAAGGCGAATTGATCGCAATAAAGATTAAAGAATGAAGCAGGCGAATGATCGACAAAGGTACCTCTATGAGCGTGGTGAGCTCCGAGTAGTGGTGTGGGGCGTTGAGCGCCTGCGGCTGCGTGGAGGTGACCTCGCCGGCCTGCACGGGCGACAGGCAGGTCGCGGCGCGCAGCGGGCACTCGCCGGGGCACTCGCGCCGCCGCTGCAGCACGTCCTGGATCTGGCGCGTCGCCTCGCGGACGATGCCGTTCTTGTCCGGCTGTTTCACCTCAGCGAGGCACGTGCCCAGCAACTCTTCCAACTGATTTATAGTCTCGTTCTCGAGCTCCCGTCTTTTTTTCTCGTTGTGGCACTTATTTCTGTAATAATGAAAGTTAACGCTTTATATGACACACCCATGTACGACGACGATCTACGAAGGTACGCAATACGAATAGAAAATGTCGTAGCGATTTTTTTTACAACATGTGTCACAATAATCAGTTGGTAGAACATACAAGGTCGCAGGTGGCTTCGGGGACTTCCGGCCCTAAAGTACTTAACGCAAATACGTTTTAGAAAACTTTAAAAAACTTTAATTTTAAATTCGTTAACAGCCTATAAATAATTATAAATCTAAAACCGTTTATAACGTAAGTTTATGCGTAATAAAACTAATAAAGTGTAAGCATACGTGATTTGATTATGTTTTATTTAAAATTAGGGATAAATAGACAGCATATAGACTGTTTTTATTTAAAGATCCAATATTTACTCCATTATACTCTCTATTAACTCTATACTCTAGTACTTAGTTTAAAGAGAAATAAGGATTTTTTACGAGTAAGTAAGTTCTTAGTTTACTATTTCATATCTATCACTCAAATAAATATCATAATAAAATGTCATTAGGTATGTTTAAACAGATATTTATATAAGTTCTCAGTTTCTCACACACGAAGCCAGCCGTGAAACTGGAATCGAAATTATTGGTGTAGCATGACGTAATATTTCTTATTAGGTACATCTTGATAATGATTTAACGTGCTCCACTTATATATTATCTTACTTATATTTACACAGAAGTTTGTTTTCAACTTATCGTTACTATTGTAGTTAATATTAAAGTTAATATCATTAATGTTGTGATTCATACATAATATTATACTTGGGAGTCCAGAAAGTAGTCGACCGACCTGTGTAGCATAACAATTAATATGAATGTGAAAAAATGTGTTAAATAGTTTAGGTAGCAATACGGTAGACTAGGTAATTAATTATTGATAGGTTTAAAGCGGAATATTATAATAATTGAATGTTTACAACTAAACTAAATGAGCTGACTAATATAAAAAGTAACAAAATATTACATTGTTCTTTTCTATACTTACTTACTAACAATTTTGTGTTGCATTATATTTATTAGGAAAAAAATTCTAGATCACACTATCCTACAAGTAATTACGCTAATATAACTAATACTATTGTAAAGAACGCAAATCATAAAAAGTATAAGTTAAACACGACTTCTACAGTAAAAAATGAATCTTATAGAAAAGTTTTAAAAAATCCTATGCGCACTATACGTACATTTGCGATTGTGGCTTATTTTCTGACTTTTTTCTTTGCTTCTTAACCGGCGCTGCCACGCTCATCTTGCTTTGCATCCCCCTCCATGTGTCTCCCAGTTGGAGGTCACAGGATTCAATTCTACAGAAGCAGCAAACAAATAAACTATTATTAAAGAAATAAAAGTCTATAAAATTGAAAAGATAAGCTAGTCAAAATCTAATTACATCTATTATGTACCTAAATGAAATGAATGACAGATGGATTATGGTGATTGATTTCGTAATATTTTGTGATTCTAATTGATACAGTTTTGTAAGTTAAGCCAATCAATATGTTAAATATAAAGTACTTCCATGCATACCTACTTATCTCATTTCAAACAAAGCAGGAATTGTTGTGTTTTCATATCGTATGTCAGTATCGATAAATCTCATTAAAATAAAATGGCCAAAGTTCTTTTTATCTAAGCGATTCCCCATTCACTTTAATATTTTTTGTTGTGCAAACGTATGACTCATGAATTTTAGCTATTAAGCAACTTAGGTAGTTCGTTATTGTGTTTACAACGTTGATACCTACTGCGCCTGGGATGCCCGAGTCACTCTTTATCGATATAACGTGGTTACACTATCAAAAGTCGATGTATACCTACTAACACGATGATAAAGGAAGGAATACCTAGTTATATTCACATTGACGCGACTCATACATATCAAATGCCAAGTACAGAGCAAGCTGAGTGAAGCTTAATGCGAAACAGAGACAGAGATACCAGTCGAACGCCTACCGAGGAGCCCCACTACGCAACCTCACTGCGCCGGCCGCGCAACCTTGAAATAATAATGTTCGGAATAACAACAACGCGCCATAAGCGTGACCAGAAATAGTATAATAAATAATTCTCGAAATTTTTTAAACCTCCAGTTCCTAGTGCCTACATCCTGTCTGCATTTGGGATGTTCTTTTGTTCTAACGAAGCAGTGATTGCATTTGTACATGGAACAAAGAATAAAAGGAAAACACCGAAAACCGGAAATGGGTTTTGGCAAGCCGTTTTATCCAGATAGCTCCTTGGGGCTTTACTACAGACGACTCTGATGTAATGTAAAGTTTTATTCAGTTGACACTTGAGTCCAAATAGGTGAAAGTTTGTAGGTATTGTTCGCAAGCGGTCCGCAGCCGAAGGTTTCGCTTTTTCAATCGTTACTCAACAGGTATTCGTCATCAGAGTTTTAACTGCGCGTCATCGGAATCTTTTTATCAAGTTTGTTGCGAAATTTATAAAACGTAGTGTTCTAATACTACAAACATTTTTAGCAGAGATCGACTCTACAAATTATAGAGATACTTACATTATACAATATCGATATGGTCAATAACCATTGTTGACTTGATTTTAAACAACTATTGAATTAATACAAGTTATCTATTATCAATCATCATCATTTTGTCCCACTGCTACGGTTGAGTCATCCTACCTTACCTGATTAAACTAGCTCATGGGGAAGACAAGCTATAATCCACCAATCGCCTAATGCGGGTCTGCAGGTTTCAAGGACTGCCATCTATATGACAAATAAATAACCCATCTTACGACCAACGACTTAATTTTTTATCCCAAACACAGAAAATATATTTTTAATTTTGGTGACCCTGCATTGCGAAATTTGCTAACTTGCAAGATCGCTACCCAAACGTGGCAACCGCTGTCTGGCTGTGCGCTATCGAGTCCTCCTCCGTAGTTATACCAAAAATGTATTTATAAAAAAATCCTTTTTCGTCACTTACAACAATACCAATTATCTAGCCAATGTTAAGTTTTAGCCCTAGTTTTAGCAGCCCAGGTTAGTTACCGAATAAACATACTTTTTATACAAAGAAAACACCCAGACCCGAAATCATTATTTATATAAACAGTTTTTTCTAAATTGATACAACCGGGAATTGAACCTGGGACCTCTGAGATGGCGACGCCAAAACCGGCAAGCTAACCGCTCGTCGATAGAGATCGCAAAAAAACCTTCATTTAATGATATTCTATTTTTATCTATCTATTCGGAGGATTAAAATATTGGACATGTTGCACGTTGGTCGCTTGGGATGAAACCATTATGTACAATTAAAATATTATATATTAATAAAAATCAATTGCCGAAATGTTTGTACGCGCATCATCTCAGAGAGGCTCGATCGATTTGACTGATTCTTTTTGATGTGTCGCGCGCGGGCTCGGGCCGCTAGTGGTCGATTGGGATGAAACAATTATGTACAATTAAAAAAATATTATATATTAATAAAAATCAATTGCCGAAATGTTTGTACGCGCATCATCTCAGAACGGCTCGATCGATTTGACTGATTCTTTTTCTAATGTGTCGCGGGCGCGGGCCGGCCGCCAGTACCTACCTATGTCTATAAATTAACAATATGACAGCTCTAACTTCTTAACTCGTCGATAGTTTTAGTTAACGACAAAAATTAAAGAATGAAAACGTTTCAATAAAACCACCACCCTTCAATAAAATGATTCGAGCGAGTCTTTTAAGTACTTACATTAAATACTTATAAGATTGTTCATCTAAAGGTTTTAAGTTAAATACTGTAATAGTTTTGTGTTTAGTTTAGTTTTAGTGAATAATAAAAATATTTTACAGTAATCTAAATTTAATTAAAAAGTGTAATTTTGTATTCACATAATTGGTATAACACTGAAAATAACAATTGAGTAAATATACTCAAATAGATCCTTAGAACGAGACGCGTGCGTCGAAAATAAAGTAGTGTAACATATATTTTTTTTACAATATCCCTTTATTTTGACTTGCTAAAATGAATTTAGATTTGTATTGCGATTGAAATTGGAATTGTGATTGCTAGCTTATATTTTAGATTTAAAGTATTCAGGAAAACTTTCGCAAGATATAAAAGGAATCCTTAGAAATCGGCACCGAATGTTTAATTAATTAGTTTGTTAGTGTTAATAAAAATGTAAAGAAGGAAATTAGTAACATAAATGAAAAAAAAATGTGATTCTATTATTTAGGAAAAATAACAAAACCTTTTTATTATTAAACTTTATGAAATAGAATTAGTAGCTCATGTATGATTTAAGTAAAAAGCCAGTCATTTTAATGGTTTTACTTCTTTCATAGGAAAGACATAAACGAATTAGAAAATAGTGTTAAAGGGTGTGCCGCGCGATGGTAAAAACTGACATTTTAATGCAAAATTAAAAAAGCAAAATCAATCATATTGATATATAAAATTAGAACAATTCTGCTTTGAAGTTTCAGACCTAGTAATTTGATTAGAGTAATGTTTTTATTCTGCGAAATATACAAAACCATCACGTGCTTGTGTTAAAAATTAAAATTAACTTTTTTTAAGATGGGGTGACCTGCGGAATATCAATACAAATATTTTCATGTAAAAATTATTGTTTCATGCGTAAAATTAAGAAATTTGTCGAAAAAATATATGTTTAGGAGTCATTACATTTATGTATTGTTTGTTATTGTTTAAAGAATTTGTTTTAAATTTCAACAAGGCCACGACCTTGTGCAATGATCAGGCTAACTTACGTAAGTTCTTTTAAATGTATTTAACTAATTCAGCGCATAGTACAAGTAACTTAAAAATACGTAAATTATCATAATTTCGTGCAGGATAATAGAATTACACTAATTTATCTTATCGTAACACATTCTTTTATAATATTTTACGCAATTTGTTACTACCGTTTTCATTTACTTTACAAATTAAATATTTTTATTTATTTTTGACTGAAATACCTTTATTTACTTACACAAAAAATATTCAGGAGACAAAGATCTGAAAAAAGCTAGTAATTTTAATGGTTTTACTTCTTTCATAGGAAAGACATAAACGAATCAGAAAATAGTGTTTAATAGAATACACTAATTTCTGTTATCGTAACATTCTTTTATAATATTTTACGCTATTTGTTACCACCGTTTTTCTTTACTTTTCAAATCAAATCTTTTTATTTATTTCCGATTGAAATACCTTATTTATGCATAAAATATTCAGTAGAAACAAAGATCTGTAATAGTAATAGTAGACATGGAAATCCTGGCATTTCGGCATAAAAAAGACAAAAGTTAAAGTTGTCAGCTTCTCAGATGATGATAGTGACACAGATGACCCTATTCAAGTCATTCGTCCGACTTGAGGATAAGTTGACCGTTTCTACTAATACAATCACATGTAACACCTATAATTTTTGGAAACGTCATAAAGGTTTCGAAGAGGGAGAAGAAAGAACCGCACCATGAAAGCAGGTGGTAAGAATCCCTGTAAAACTTATTCGTTAAAATGTATTTATTTATTTATTTATGTAAGTAAGGAAAATTTACAGCAATATAACTAGAACTAGAATATGATAATTAATGACTGGGAGCCATTTACAAATTTTCACTAGTAAATTACAAATTTAAAAGAAACAGAAGATACTTAATAATTACTTAGGTATAATATGACTAAAATACAAATTTATGGTTTGAATACAACAAAAGAAATCCAAAAATTTAAAAAAATATTTTTTAAATTAATTCTTAAAGTATTGCTCAGTTAATAGCCGTCTTATTAATTTAGCTGAATTACAAAAAAGATCAAAGTCTATTGTTAATTTATTAAGCTGAGTGCCAGCTCGCAAGAGAAATGCGTTACGTCTATAGTTGCTACTGGTCAGTGGAATATTAACAGATGCAGAGCCACGTAGCATTTTGCCCGGTACCTTTAGACAGATTTTTTTTATAATATAGGAGTTGTTATTTTGTTGTATTATTAAATACTACTTAACTACCACGGTAATGCTATCGCGCTACTGCTAGACTACTTAATAGTAGATATTGATACTTTGACGGTATGGGCTCGTCCCGAAACAGAAAATACATAGGAAATAAATATAAAAGAAACAAAAAATCATCCTCAAAATAAAAATCGAAATAAAACAATCACCTGCATTAGGTGTAATTTAGAACGTTTGTTTCATTTCATTTCGCAACCCATACCAACCAAACCAAAAGAGTTTATTATTATAATAATTAATTGCAAAGATGTTAATTACTTCGCTATAAACTTAATATAAATAATTGTCAACCATAAATAGAAAAATATTTTTCTTACACTGTGTCATACATAAAATAATTATATATTTCTGTAATTAATCGCAATCGTCAAACAAATTAAAGGCACGCTATATGCACATGTTTTGGAGTAACATGTTTTAGTACAGAGGATATAACATTTTTATTCTTACGACATCGACGTTAATGTCGTCGGGGCACTCTTAGGTAGATATTGTGTAACAGTGGAGGGGTTTCTAAAATATCATGAATGACTATTTAGTAGAGCACCGCAGAATCTACACGGCTACGTAGCATTTCACAAAATTTGATGTTTTTTACTAAAATGTTTAAATGTACTATGTGTTAGAGCTAGAACTGTAGAGATTTTAAGTTAATCAACATTCAGTTTTATCCAGAAAACAGTCGCTAAATTCAATTTAGGGTGGATTCGACCAAACTGGAATAAGACTTACTCCGAGATTAGTCTATACAAATTCGGCGTTTAATCTAGGTATAAGACCTTATTCCAGTTTGGTCGAATCCACCCTTAGTATTTTTATACTTATAAAAATAAGTAAGTATTGCAAATTACTAACAAATTAAATATTTTGAGATCGGTTAACAACTTTGTGTAGAATTTTCTGAAAAGACAAATCATATACCAATACAATTTTATATGTCAGGGAATTTCGATTAGGTTTTTCAACACGCAGTATCATACCCAAAGTCTTGTGAGATTGCTAAAAATAGAATCAATATGACGTAAATCACTCTTTAGAAGTCAGCAATTTGTGTTACTCTAATCAGTTTAGGCATATTATATCCCTTCATTAATATCATGTACTCAAGTATCTGGTTCTCATCATCAATATAAAATATTTTTTGGGAGATTGCTGTCGGTCGCATATGAATTCACAGATTCTTTAAGCTGATTTGTTAGCTGTAGGTCCAATACGCAGTCCGTCCAAATGGTATTTCAACGCTCATTTTGTCCGACTCGTATATAGTCCAACACGCATTTCTTCCAACATCTATTTGTTTAACACGTATCTGGTCCAATATGTGACCGAATATCCTGGTGGGTTTATGGTGGGGGATGGAATCTGGCAAGCAAGTCCCCCAATCCTTTCCCATTCTCCCGGGGTTCGAGACAGTCCTAAAAGTGTTTGTGTGGTCTGCAAGATTTAGGATATTTTTTTTATATTCCTTACTGTGTAATGTGAATGGAAATGGAACAGAATAAGACGGTCTATTCGGCACTTGCCCTCTTTCTGATCTTGTCTACAAATTCTCATTTCCGTACAAATTGTAGATTTTTGCCCCCTTTTCGGATTCATATACTTTTTTTTCGTAATTCGCCCACTTTCGTTGTTCGCCCCCTTTTTACAAAACAGATGAATAAATTAGGTTTTGGTACAAAATTTATAATACTGATTTAATTTGTCGTTATTTGTTCACTATTTGAATTGTCGAGTACAAAACTGTAATTATAATAGGTCCACGGAGTTTTGCATAGAATTCGGCATTGAATATATTTTCTTTAGATAACGCTAGCAGGATTCATAAAATAGATTGATGTCATTATTTGACATTGATACTTATGCGATTTATGTGTTAAAATTACGATTAATTATTACAAATTGAAATATGAGTGTGGTGTCGAGCCTCAGAATTATCGTATTTCTATTGCGAGAAGCCAGTCAGTAGATACAGTACAGTGCACTGATTTCTACTTTCAACATAATATATGATTTAATCTAGCAGAGTAGCTCGCCACATATAACAAGCAATTCTGCAGTAAGATTTGTAGCTAATATTTTTCGAAAGCCTTTGCAAAATTTGTATACACGGCGTTTCATACGTATATAGAATGAATGACGTGTACTTCGATCATGATGATCGAAGGCCGTGTTTATAATTTTTGATAACAGATATAGGTATATATAGAGATACATATATCTTGTCCATCGTGTGAGGTGCGAAAACTTATAAATTACTATCCGATATTATAAATACTACAAACTATTATAAAATATTTTACAAAACGAATCCGGTGCTGGCGTAATTTGAAGTCAAGTAGTACTTACGTGACAACACGTTTTTTTTTTCACGATTTTTTTTCGTTATTTTACTAAATTGATGAATTAACGATACCCAATTTTTTAATATATTATTCTCATACATACACTCACGATTACGACTAATATCTCCTAAGGGTTATTCGGAGACTAGGCAATGAGGACCGGAAAAACAATCCTCTGCCATTGTCCACGTTTCACCAATAACAACTACATAATGTGCTTAGGGTGGATTCGACCAAACTGGAATAAGGTCTTATACCTAGATTAAACGCCGAATTTGTATAGACTAATCTCGGAGTAAGTCTTATTCCAGTTTGGTCGAATCCACCCTTATTAGCGTGATAGGTGGTGAGTCTATTGCCGTTCTATACTGTTGGATGTATGAGCAGTATTTAGGCTGAGATCTATAGAGCGTACTTATACTTTGCTCAGACTTATCTAGTGAGCTAAGACAAAATTGGAATTTATAATCAATGCTTCGACGCTGTCTTAGCACAGGCTTAGCACGGGTTAAGTCACCGAAATCGGTGACTTACGAAAAACTCAGGATATTAACCGAACGTGAATAATAGCACACTACCTCAAAAGCTCTAAGGCGTTTCCGTGGCTTTTTAATTAAATCTTTCTGTCAAAACAGTATCTCTTCATTTAATTGAATTTTTTTAAGGATAGTTATTGTATTTCATAGCAAATTGATTTAATTATACGAGACAATTGACTAAACATTCGTTATGGATCGTACGGATCGTAAAAAACAACGCCCGTATACGGAATATTAAAAACTGCTACTGATGCAGTTGTCATGTCATGTCACTGTAAGTGGGGTCAGTGGATTCCGTTTCAAAAAATATGTCATCCAACAGCAACAGCGACAAAAAGTTTTTGGCTTATTTTAATAAAGTTTATGAAAATATTGTAAATTAGAACTTTTAATGATTCAAATGAATGATAAAATATTGTAAATGACACTTAGAAGTACTTTTTAAATGGTTTCATTTTCCTTTAAGTTTGAAGAACAATTAAGAAGGTTATGCTTTAAATGGAACACTGAGCTCAGCCTAGTCTCAACTTTTGTATGACTATCAATTCGAAATCAAAGCTCGTACTTAGGATGCACGGAGCCAAGTTCGCCTTTAGTAAAGTCAAAGTTACTCGTAAGCACGCTCTATAAATCGCACCCTTAGTCAGTTAGTCGCCTTTTACGACACCCAAGGAAGGAGACATGATGGTAGTATCTTTTTAATGAGTCGCCACCACACTGCTCGTTACTTTGTAAATGTTATATTTACCTCATCTTTAGTTAATTTAATTTGCTATAACTAGGACAAATACGTACTTACTTAATTTTTTTTATCAAGTCATAGTAATAAAACGGCAGTAATACAAAACTTTTGTAATTTGAATAACGCTCGAAGGCAAATAAACTCTTTACTGATAATAAGATTATGGCTAATTTAAATAGAAATAACATAGATAGAGCATCATGGTAGCGATGAAAGAATACTACCACCCCCTCTCTTCCCTGGGTGTCGTAAAAGGTGACTAACGGACTAAAGACTGCACATACAACTAACAGCACAGAGCGGCGATGGGCTCACCACCTGTCACGCTGAGCCTATGTGCAGTCGCCATTTGGTGAAAAGTGGACTATGGTAGAGGACTTTTGCGGTCCTCATTGCCTATAGTCTCAGACTAACCCTTCGGGGATAATAGTCGTGCTTATATGTATGTAAGAGCATTATGGTGAGCTTGAAAACTGCTTCATCACCTCAAAACCATAATACATATAAAACCATAGTATTTAGCTTAATACATTCAGACTTGATTTGGTTCCAAATAAATAGGAAATAACGTTCAAAGTGCTCGTATTCTTTTTTTCATTTAATACTAGCGGCCGCTCGCTGTTTCACCCGCATGGTTCCCGTTCCCGTGGGAATATCAGGATAAAAACTTTGTGTTAATCTGGGTTATAAACTATCTGTATGCCGAATTTCATCCAAATCCATTCAGTAGTTTTTACGTGAAAGAGTAACAAACATCCATCCATACTTACAAACTTTCGCGTTTATAATATTAGTAGGATTTAGCTTTAGTTAGATGAGCCTCCCTTACCCAATATTAAATGAACAGACTAGACTAGTCTCTAACAAACAGTTTCATGTCATGTCATGTACATACCACAACACTAACTGTGCCCTTACCTTGCCAAGATGGTGCATTGATATCGAGACTACAAGAACTAAAGTGAACAGCGATCAAAGGAATTGTTAACTCAAAATAGTTCGATGAATATTGAAAATTTCCGTGTGAACTGTGGCTAATTATTGCCAGCAGCAATCCGCACCCATACAAAAAATGTAGAGAACTTGTTTAAATTGATTAACTACGGATCGTGAAGAACGAAACTTGATTTAAATTTTTTAACAAAAATCACATAACACCTGATGATTTGAAAACCATTCTGCCCTTTAAGTAATTTTTCAACAGAATAGTTGAAAAGTGTTGAAAAGTGACAGCAACGAGGATTTATCAGTTTAGAATAGGGTTTAAGAGGGCTTACGCATTTCGGTTTCCTATGCAAACTTCCATGTCGAAATTTTTTTAAACCATTAAGCCAATTTTGATGAAACTTTGCAAGCTAAAGTAAAACACAGGGATCTAAATAGTTTGTTGAAAACATTTTTAAAAAAACGTTTATTTAGCTGAGTTATTGCGATTTAAAGTCCTCTAAGCTTAAAATCGCAATAACTCACTTAAATAAACGTTTTTAAAAAATGTTTCCAACAAACTATTTAGATCCCTGTATTTTACTTTAGCATGCAAAGTTTCATTAAAATTAACTTAGTGGTTTTTAAAAATTTCGACTTGGAAGTTTGTATGGGAAACCGAAATGCATAAACCCTCTTAATCCCTGCATACAAGTAATGTGAATAATACGCTAAGTTGTGAGCAGGGGTCTTACGATCAGCTCTTAGAGCAGTATTACTTTCATTTTACTATGCAAATTCCAATACGAATTTTGCATAGTACAATCAAAGTAATACTGCTAAGAGGTGACAGTAGAGCCGACCCGGAAAGAAGCGCTGCTGCGCTGCAATGCGCTTAGCTCGAACATGAAATGATATTCTCTAGCGTTTGTATTGTTGTTGGAATCTTCGACATAACTAAATAAATTATGAGAGATTGTTATAGAGTCGAACAATGTTTTCATTTAGACCGTCCATCACTTAAAAGCTGAATTGAAAATGCTAGGGCTTCATTGTAAGCCGATCTGTTGAAACAGCTACTCACTCTCGTTTTCTCGTTAACAAACAATTTACGAGTATAGTGCTGTTTTGTGAACATCAAGGTTTTTTAACAAGTATTGAATTCAGTTTTTCTTAGTAAAAAAACATAATAAGGAATGCTTTCTTTGTGTCTAATTTTATATGTAGGTACACAATAATTTATATACATTTCCTTTTATTAGAAATAAATAAAAATCATTTGCGGTAGTGTTTGCAGTTTTTGTAGATTTTTATAAAAGAAAATTTTTGGAAATTCGTCATGGGATAGTACAGGTCGATCGCGCCGGCCGATAGTTAGAAATAAAAGCAATTGTTTAAAATTTATCGTTTTTCCGACATTATTTTGGTAGAGTCGAAAATTCTGATGATTGCATTCGGCTTTCAGGTACTTTTAATCTTATTAAAGGGAGGCAAAAAAGGCGAGACTAGACTGACTAGACAGACAGCTACTCGTGAAGGCGAGCTTTTAAACTCGTCGGGTGGCATAACTACATCGATTTTTTAAACGTATTTTATCCTCCTTATGTACACAAATGTAAAAGTATAGAAAACAAATTTTTGTCAAGTGGGGTTTGTATAATGTAATAGATGGCGTCAATGTCAAAGCGCCTTCTTTCACCTTCGCTGCATAGCGATGGCGACTAGAACGGAGTGTGCCATATCAGAGAGCCTACTCTTTTTCTCCGAAACGAAATTTCGGCCGATTTTCGTTTACTATTTACAGCGGTTTCCATTCCTTTCGTCGTTTATACAAAATAGTTCTGGCATTTAGATTATTAATGTTTAGAAAATTGTTTGAAAGAAGAATGGGCAAAATGTCGCCCCTCCTTGTGACACTTTTTTTTTTTTTTTTAAATATTATTAAAGAAGAAAATACAGGTAAATATTCATTTTGTATCACAAAAACCTTGACAGTTTGTCCGGATACAAATCACACTTGAGTGTCGCATAACAACACTAACAAAGAAAAGTTGTAAACTTACATCTATGCATCAAATAAAAGTACTTGAAAAGAGAAGCATTTTATTGAATGACAGCAAATCTGTCAAATATTGGAGAAAAAAGTTATTGAGAAAAAGAAAATTAAAATAGTAAATGATAATATAAAATTGAAGTGAAGATTTTTTCTTGAATTTAAACTGGTCCCTCGCAGATTCCTTTGATTTATATGAGTCGTATAAAATGAAAAAAAAAAAAAAAAAAAAAAAATTGAGACCTATTTTTCATTTTTTTTTCTTTTTCCCTTTTTTTTCTTTTTTTTCCATTCATTCATTCGCTCGTTCATATGCTGTCCTTACAACAAAACACACTATTTATTTCGAAACTTACCATGTGGGAACTTCCAGGGGGTGGGACGGGTTTCATACAAAAACGCCCATTCTTCTTTCAAAACGCGCTATGAACAGCAAACGAATATCGGTCGAAATTTCGTTTCGGAGAAGAAGAAGGAGGTGTAACACGAGTTCTGTTTTTAATTTAAATTATTGCATTTGATTACTACCGCACCTGATGGAAAGCGATAGTATAGCGATTTAAGATGTAGCATGCATGCTTACGTATACAAATCAAAAAAGAGACGCAGATAGTGAAGTTATCATCACGACGACGTATAGGTACTCTACTAGTACCATCGGCATTTAGTTTTTGGCTGGTCTGTTTATTAGCCAAGAGCCTGAAGCTTATAATTGGCTGCACTAGCCCAAAGGTGACTCATGCTCCATACATGTCCGACCCTGAGCAGTCTAGAAGTGGTGTACTACTTGACGACTAGGTCAGGTATAGGGGCATAGGGGTGTGACGGAAAACTCCTGTGCATCCGACAGCTGTGTTCCGATGCTTTGGGCACAGATGATGGAGACACCGGTGGGTCATCTTATCGCAAAGACGGAATAAAAACCCCCTTTTGGGGTATAGATGCCAGGTCGAAGCTTTTTTCCTAGGCTGCTGTTGCAGATGGTAGAGTGATGGTAGCTCGATGAGGTAGCTAAAGCTTCACTTCTGGAAGCCGACACTGAGAAACGAGAACCTACTTGAGGTGATAGCCGCCGAAGCCAAAGCACTACGTGGTCAAATGTTTCCTCATGACCCAAGAGGCGGATCAAGGATCTGCTCTGCTGTTTTTAAGAGTGCGAATTAAGAATTGTTAGGAGATTACTATTCTTCTAACAGTTGTGGGTGTTAGATATCCCCAAGGCGGACAAGGATGCAAAAAAATCTCCAAGACTTTTTTTAAAGGTGAGAGGGGACCTCTTTAGTGATTGATAGGTGGTGGCTAAACCTGAGTCACGGGTGAATGTGAGCTTAGCAAAGGGTTGGGGTAGATGCTAGGTCGAAGCTTTTTTCCTGGGCTGCTGTTCCAGATGGTAGAGTGATAATAGCTCGATGAGGTAGCTAAAGCCTCACTTCTGGAAGCCAACACTGAGAAACGAGAAGCTACTTGAGGTGATGGCCGCCGAAGCCAAAGCACTACGTGGTCAAAAGTTTCCTCATGACCCAAGAGGCGGATCGAGGATCTGCTCTGCTGTTTTTAAGTGTGCTAATTACCAATTGTTAGGAGATTACTATTCTTCTAACAGTTGTGGGCGTTAGATATCCCCAAGGCGGAGGATGCAAAAAAAATCTCCAAGACTTTTTTTAAAGGTGAGAGGGGACCTCCTTGGGTGATGGCTGGTGATTGAGAGATGGTGGCTAAACCTGTCAGCGCTGTCTCTGTCATTCGGTTTTATAATATCTTTTGTCATACAATGTTTATAAAATAATATATTATATTTTCACGATATTTACATTATTTCCACTGCGCCCGTGCTGCTAATCTCACATACTCATAATAGAATGTGAGCTTAGCAGCTTAGCTTAGGGGTACGGTGCTCATCTCTTGAGACACTTCCTCCTCTGTGTCAGTTAGCCGTTGGTGAGCCGTTCGTGATTACTTTCCATATTCATGAGAAAACAGTAAATTAATGTTTACAAGTGAAAACATGTGATACTGTCATGTGACGAAATATTTGCAAAATAGAAAAATAAAACAGTCAACATGACTATTTATTTATCTTATCAATAAAGTATCGCTTTATATTGTCTTCAGAAGTCTATAATCAGCACATTGCCTAAGAAATTGATAAAAAAATACAACGTACATATCCACAGAAAACGTTTGAGTCATATTAAACGCAACAAGTAATTAAAAATAACTAGATAACAGAATTTTATTACTATTTTTTTTAACACTGAGATATAATCGTACTTGTAAGTTTTATATAAGTATTTTAATTTATATCATTAAGCTCTTTATTTCATTGTGAGCTGTGTGGTGGCGGATCATTAAGAGAATACTACCAACTCCTTAAGTTGTCGTGAAAAGCGACTAACGGACTAAAGACTGCAAACATCCAACAGCGGCGATGGCCTCACCACCTATCAAGCTGAGCACAAGTACAGTTGTTATTTAGTGAAACGTGGACAATGACGGAGGACTTAGTTTCATTTGCCTAGTCTCTGACTAACCCTTAAAAGGAATAATAGTCGTTAGTAGGTATACTTACAAATATACTACATACATATGTATTCATTTCCCGCGGGAATTATCATTTACAAGCGGCCGCTCGCGGTTTCACCCGCGTGGTTCCCGTTCCCGTGGGAATATCGGGATAAAAAGTATCCTATGTGTTAATCCAGGTTATAAACTATCTGTATGCCGAATTTCATTCAAATCCTTTCAGGCTGGATTCGACCAAACTGGAATAAGAATCACTCCGAGATTAGTCTATACAAATTCGGCGTTTAATCTAGGTATAAGACCTTATTCCAGTTTGGTCGAATCCACCCTCAGTAGTTTTTACGTGAAAGAGTAACAAATATCCATCCATACTAACAAACTTTCGCGTTTATAATATTATATCATTAATAGTCTTAAATGCGCCCACACATTTTTTATTTTTTATTGTATTTAGTTATGTTTTGTTCTATTTGCCTACATATTTGTACGGTGGCTTTGATAAGATACTTCCCCGCCAAATATTATCGGAATCGATGCAAAGATAGCAGACTAATTGTCTATATGCATGAATTACAGACTAGCATGACGATATTTAATGCCAATACATTTTTAAAGTTTGGCATCGGTCTTTGGGGATATAAACGACACAATAAGACTAAGGCTCGTATTCGTATTCTAAAACCAAACTCACACTCAAATCTCTTCCTGAGTACAGTTAGAAAGGAATGGAGCTATTCATCGCATATATTGCCATCCCTTTCTAACTGTATTCAAGCATGGATTTGATTTTGAGTTTGATTTTAGTATACGAGCCTAAGTACTGACTGAGCATTTGTTGCTCTAGCGGTAATGCTCACGCGTAAGGGTAGATTCGACCAAACTGGAATAAGGTCTTATACCTAGATTAAACGCCGAATTTGTATAGACTAATCTCGGAGTAAGTCTTATTCCAGTTTGGTCGAATCCACCCTAAGTGATGCAAGCGACGTAAGTGCGCTACTCCAGAAGTTTCCTACTGTAACAGTTAGGTTGCGGAATGAGCTTAATGCCACTGTCTTCACCAGGGCCAGCGACAACAACAAAGAGTTCCTCAAGAAGAGCATGAAGAATGCTCTTTAGAATCATTACATTCTAACAGCAGCGACTTCTGTTGCCTTGTATATAAAAAACAAAGTGAAAGAAAGACCGAAAAACAAAAACAATACAGATCGGACAGAAATCAAGCGCAATAGAAACGAAGGAGATTAACAAAGAAAAAAGGAAAAATCTGGTGACACGGATTCTGTACTCTTTTGGCGTTAAGAAGTCCCTCTTCTTTACACGGAGCCAATTTATTGTCGGGACGATCCAAACCACTAGGCCAGATCACCATTAATAAGAAATCGTTCAATTTAAATGAAATCCCTTATCGACGGAGAAAAACACATAATAGTATAATATCTTACCGCAATCATGACTTTGATGATTTACTATGCCCAATTGTTGACAAAGTAATTGTTTTCATTTAGGTCCAATTGTAACACGCATTTATTGGTCGTTAGGTCATGTTAATTCTTGAAAGGTTAGCGAAACATAAACCGTATATTAAAGACTAGCGGCCGCTCGCGGTTTTACCCGCGTGGTTCCCGTTCTCGTGGGAATATCAGGATAAAAAGTATCTTATATGTTAATCCATGTTATAAACTATATAGTATACCGAATTTCATCCAAATCCATTCAGTAGTTTTTACGTGAAAGAGTAACAAACATCCATCCATACTTACAAACTTTCGCGTTTATAATATTAGTAGGATTTGTCACTGATTGGCTATAATATTTCAAAAACTGTTGTACAGAACTGGGTTCTCAAGGAATTCTGAAGAAAATGCCCGCACTTTTAATATTTCTGGTTTTACCGGAAAGCTAAGTAATATTTTTGAAACATTTATGATACTGCGCTTTCAGTGCACTCAAGAAATTATTACTTCGTAGATTAGTATGTTTATTAAAGTATGTTCTTATCTTGGTAGCATGAATTTTATCTCTTCAAGTGACCCGCAATCATTCTAGGTCTTACTGTTTCATGTCAATTAGTGTTTTGTCATTCGTAAATACTGATGTAGACACTAAGAATAATCTTGTAACAAACCAAATTAATTGCTTTGGGCTAAAACTTACAGTAGAATATTAGTCGGATAATCCGTTATTTGTAAAAAGACAAAAATATATTTTATACATCGTGTTAACGTTTCGGTATAATTACAGTTTAACCGGCATTACAACCTTCATTCCTTGTCTACCACGAACCACGATGCGTAATTTGTAATTTCACGAGATCAAATGAATGTCGTTACTAGGTTTTTCATTACACTTTGTAATGTTAGTGACAGCATATTTATTTCGCTAAATATTTATATATTCATATCGTGCCGAAATTATAAAGTCGTTGCCTAATAGGTACTTGAAAGAATGTATACAAATACTTCACAAATAAGTTATTACCTTGGAAAGGTGTTATCGCCAACGTCAACGTCAAAGAATATGTCAACAAATTCGTCTACTTCGGATTCTGGAGTCAGCGACGGGGGCAAGGTGTCCGTCGGTGTGGCGGCCCCATCGACGGAGTGACCTCCACAGTTGAAGATCACCGGTTCCGGCTGCACCATGGGCAGCATGACTACAGCACATTCCACAGGTGCTGAATGCCACTGTTTTTGAGAGTTGCGTCTTCCAGATTCAGTTTTGAAAAACACTGTTCGTATCCGCATCTAAACACACACTGCATTGCGCCAGGCTCACCGCGACGCTATTTTTTTATGGTTGCGATTTTGATACACCACACGAAACAAAACCTTTTAAATTTTTGAGACAACTTCTCTTAACTGCTATTATGTCTTATGGAGGTGATGTCTGTCTACAAAACGTGCGTTAACTTTATTACGTAGCAATAGTGCAATTCCCTATCGATATCCGTGCGAAACGTTCGCTACAAAACGACGATGAAAGTCAACTGAAAGACGAGACGTACATATACATACGTCCTTTTCGTTCACCGCTACACAAATTATCAACACACAGCGGCGCGGCGCGACACGACGCAGATCGTCGGCGGCGACGGCGGCGGCGGCTGCGGGCGGGAGAAGCCAGACTGACCCAACTCAACGTCATCGTCAACGCGAAAAATATTGCCGCTCCAGTCACACCTACCTACACTACTTCTATTTTGCCGAGCTCTACGATCTCGCTCGCCACCACGACCGGCACTCATTGAAACAAAGTCGAATGAAGCCGACCACTTACGAATTAATACGACGCATAAATACCGATACACAAAAATTTTGTTTGCTATTTCATTAACCATCCATTTGTTGCGAAACATATTAACGATCATTGATCAATAGGATTTCAATTAGGTTATATTGTCATTTGGTTTTTCATATTAAGATCAAATTATTAACTTCTGTTGCGGTGCTTCGTCATTAATCAAAATGATGAGAGCGAACGGTCA
This sequence comes from Scoparia ambigualis, assembly GCA_963921215.1. Lineage (NCBI taxonomy): Eukaryota > Metazoa > Arthropoda > Insecta > Lepidoptera > Crambidae > Scoparia > Scoparia ambigualis. Next base: position 19,144,965 of record OY992505.1, read on the forward strand.
ATTCTTTATCTTCATGTATTTTTAATGTTTTTTTTTATGATTATAGAGACTGTTAGCTCTAGTCTCTTACATTATGTTTCAAGTGAATTAATTACCTTTCAATTTAAAATGTGAAATATTTAAATAAGAATTTAAACAAGAAACAAAATATACTTCTACGTCATTCAAAAATATCTGAAACATTGGAGCTGGTGAGCTGCAACGTTCCGTTACACAAGCACGAGTCGCATGCTGGCAGACTGGCACCGTGCGACAGCCACAGACGCAACGGAACAGAGCTGCGTGACGTAGCCGCCTATACCTACATGAAAGTGAAATGGAACAGTATTTGTGTCAAGTGCACAATTTAGATAACGAGGTCATTTATTGCATAACGCGACACAACGTTTTAGATAAATTGGCAGCATTGTAGCTAAACTATCTCAGACACCATGCGATACAATACATATTATTTGCAACAAAATGAAACTGTAGTTTATAATTATTAATATCCACTAGCCACTCGCAAGAGATTAATAAAAGATATATGACACATAAAAATAGCATGTTCAAACCGTTTTATTAGCTTATTATTAGACGCAACAAGCATCTGAAAGTGAAAGAAGTAGAGATCTGCTCGCGTGAGCGACTGCGTTTTTACAAAGCAGATTCGCAACATAATTGCATTAGTACGTGAAGTACGAGCGTTTAATTAATAAAATACAGTAAACAAATGGTAAAAATTGTGAGGGGCTGTAGAGGAAGAGCGCAGCGCGTGCAGATATCGGTGCAGGCGGCCCCGCGGATCTATGTCAGTGGGTCACGGCAATGACGTGGCACATGGCCGCGGCGAGTCGCGGCGCGCACTTCATTCTAATTCCGCTTCACCGGTGTGTCTTCATTTAACTACTTATACGCGCCCTAACACGTTAACTGCCTTAATCCATGCACATCGCAAAAAAAGCATATCTCGCTCTATGTAGTTCAACTTTATCGTCGGAGTCCGCTTTGACGTTACCGTTGTTGGCTTATCGTTGACATTGACCGACTGAAATATTATTCACGTGAGAATGAGCAATACGAGCGCAGTTCTAATTCTACGAGGCTATTAATTTCAAATTAACTTTAGTTTGCATTTTCCTTTTATATTATAAGATGGTGTTACATAATTAAAGCGAAAAGAATTATTCATCAAATTACCCTGAACTAACAGCTGATTAATTCTAAATTATGATGATTTTGTAGGTTTTGACTACAAAAAACCCTCTTCGACTACGCTGTTTTCCTGCTACGAGCACCACGACCACGCTCAATCTTCCATAAGTATCTCGAGTGGTTGCCGATACGTTTCCAAGGGCACCGGTTTTAAATGCATTATTTTACGTCCTCTTCAACCCGTATATCTTACCTGAAAGAGCAGTTCTCTTTCACCCTGTCCTCTACCCTCTTTTAGGCAGCCTGATTTTAGAAATGACCATAACATTCTTGATACTACGTCACTTAAGAACCGCCAAAAGAAATTATTTTCTAAGTATATTGCCACTTTTAGTAGGCTTCTGATATTACTATACATATATGTATAAATGTATTTAAGTTTTTTAATAATATGGAATTATTATTATATTTCGATAATAATTGAATGTAAATATTGTTCTATCATCACATCATCGTGACGGTATTTTTGAGTAATTTTCCTTTTAGACTAAACGATCTTACGCTCCGGTAAGTTTAAATGAAACTCTACTAACATCACGCTTACGAGAAGTGATGAGTTGCCACCTCAAGGGAGCGTAAGTAATCTGATCAAATGAAACAACTAATGAGAATATAAATGGTGTAATATATTGGTCGGGGACCGAGTGGCCCGGGTCTAAAAGACCCATCATCACATCTCAATCAAGTTACAAGCGAATGAGTATGTTATTTACGATGTTGATTATGTTAAAATTAAGTTTCAAAAGCTATTAAAAATCATATAACAGTAACATACTAACAGTAGTATGTTTTATAAGTATGTAACAGTCCATTACACACATATTTTACAGAAACGTAGATACTGCATTTCACTGAACAAAACATCAACTGAACAAATAAGTTTTAACTTAAGCCCTATAAGAGATGCCTCTTTTAGTATTGATAGTAACACAATTGTTCCAGTATTTTCTGAAATAAGAGCCTTATGAGAATAATGAGCTCAACATGTCCTCAAAAAATTAAATTTTTCTGCAAATGGAAAGAACAACAATTATTAGATAATTCACAATATTCTAAGCAGAAAATTTATACATTCTGCTGTCTGAAAAATAAAATATATATAAGTATATATTGTGTACTTTATTATATATTAAAGAAAGATTACAGGAAAATCGGCATAATTTTCTATAGCCCAATCTAATAGTTAATGAAGACAGTTCGCGATAACTATCGGAACATCACGAAGAAGCCTTTTAAATTTTAAATATAAATTCTAAAAAGACAAAGAATTTCCTTAACTCTCAAAGAAATTCCTCAAGTTTTGGCTGTTGGATTTTAAGAGTATCGTGAAATTACTCGAATTAAAAAAACGATTAATAAACTCAGTCAGAACCCTCAAAAGGCATAAATTATAATGGAACGGAAACCTTAACAGAACTTGTAATGCTTAATCGTACGATGATAACCTTTGCCGAGTATGACATGAGACATCCGTGTTTAACAATATATTAAGTATTATGTACCATTCAATTATGCTGTGACCAGAGAGGCAACAAACAATGTGCTCTGATTTAAAAGTTAACTTTAAAAATATCTGGAGAATTCGATGGCGCAAGGGCTGTGTGTCTACGGCCGAACTCAGAGGCGTCAATTAAGTTTTCATGACAATTATGTCTCTTGCTGTCACTTGCTTATAGTACTAAATAGAGAAGGAAAGGCATTAATTAATTGTCATTAAGAGGGGGCCGCGCGGTCGCAAAAACTGACTAAGGGCCAAATTTTCAATCCCCAGATAAAACTTATCCATCTGATAAAATATGAAACATCCAAATTAAAATGTCACTTGTCAAAAAAGAAAAGCCTTGATTTTACAATACATTTCAAAATGGTTGTGTTATAATTTATCAAACGAATAACTTTTAACTGACAATTGAAAAATCGGCCCTAAGTCTCATAATAAACTTTAAAGCAAAATCAATCATATTGATATTTAAAATTAGAACAATTCTGCTTTGAAGTTTCAGACCTAGTAATTTGATTAGAGCAATGTTTTTATTCTGCGAAATGTACAAAACCATCACGCGCTCGTGTTAAAAATTTAAATTTACTTTTTAAGATGGGAGCGACCTGCGGAATATTAATACAAATATTTTCATGTAAGAATTATTGTTTCATGCGTAAAGTTATGAAAGTTGTCGAAAAAAAAATGTTTTTAGGAGTCATTCGATTTATGTATTGTTTGTTATTGTTTAAAGAATTTGTTTCAAATTTCAACAAGGGCACGACCTTGTGCAATGATCAGGCTAACTCACGTAAGTTCTTTTAATGTATTTAAAGAACTCAGCGCATACTACAAGTAACTTACAAAAAACGTAAATTTTCACAATTTCGTGCAACATAATTGACGTCTCTGAGTACGGCAGTAAGTACACAAATGCAAAACATGGATATGGCAGTGGACTGCTTCTGCGGTCCTCACCTCAATCATTGCCTAGTCTCTGACAAACCCTTTGAGGATAATAGTCATGAACCTATTTATGTATGTATATGTCGAAGGCAAATTGCATTGCACGACGCCATTTTTATTTTTTTGATTAGCAGCGCCACGCGTGGTAGAAAATGGTACTAGGTAGTTAGTGCAATTTGACGCGGCATTTTATAAACGGCGTTCAAATTGTCATTTGTGTTTCGTGGATTATTGACGAGGCATTTTACAATTCGCCTTCGGCATTTCACAAAACAGCGAACGTATGCAAACAGACGACGCCGTTTGTAAAATGCCGAATTATACAACCTGCCTGCGACTAAAAATAACCTTGCCTACCCTAAGGTCTTAGTTATTGTGACTTTAAGCCATTAATTACACAGAATCTTCAAGCTGCAAACGTTGCTTGGCAGCAAAAATTGGTATGAGGGGAGGTAGCTATTCAAATGGGTATTAGGCTAACACAGGCTTAGACATTGCATCGAAATCCTACTAATATTATAAACGCGAAAGTTTGTAAGTTTGTAAGTATGGATGGATGTTTGTTACTCTTTCACGTAAAAACTACTGAATGGATTTGGATGAAATTCGGCATACAGATACTTTATAACCTGAATTAACACATTTGATACTTTTTATCCCGATATTCTCACGGGAACGGGAACCACGCGGGTGAAACCGCGAGCAGCCGCTAGTATTAAATAAAATTGTTTATCTATACCAAATTTATATAAACAATATCTTACATCGTGATCCAGCTAAAAATGTTGGTATCTAACGATAATAATAAGCGTACTTTAGACGCGACGGTAAATTGGATAGGGCCACATTTTAGATGATGACAAGAGGAAATGTAACACGCTATTCCATTATTCGTCTACCGTCTAATACTGTGCCTCCTGTGAAAAGTGATAAATCACAAAATTACAATTTTTCATAGCAGCAGAAATTGTGTTTAAAAAATATAAAACGAGGCTAACTTTTGTTATCCATCCATAGAAATGATAAAGGGTGTTGCCATGCATAATATCATGTCGATCCAAGGTTATTTTGACATTTCTAAGTTTACTTTAGTAGAACCTAGAACTATTAAGCTAATTATGAAACGAAGTCATAGCAGGCAGACCCACAGCAAAGGCACAGGAGTAGTGAGTTAAGACCTGTCCTAATAAGTTTAAAATAATAATGGGACGTGGTGGGAAAAACTATTTGTATAAATAAAAAAGTCATACAAATCGGTGAATAAATGTTGAGTAAGACACACGAATTGAGTAAACCCTCCCTCTTTTTTGAAGTCTGTTGAAAAATGAGTAAAAAAGTAACGAAAATAGCAAAATATTATGTTATTATTACATCGATTAAATACGCATAGTGAAGCTCAATCAAAAAAGTGAGATGTTGAACAAGTTGAATGTAACTGTGAAGCAACTTGTCCGCAAAGAATCCCCGCAAATGCGTTGCGTCACGTGGGCGGGCGGATCGATTGGGCGGGCGGGAGCGAGCGCGTGCGCGAACGCGGTCCTTTCATATCGACCGCCAACTTATAACTCCACACTTTTGGGGCAGGTTAGGCCTATGCTCTGGGGTCAAGGTCACGTTTCTTCCCGCTAAGCTAGTCGCTGTATCCTCAATCTCATACTCGCAGCATCAACAGAACATTAAGTTTCGTGCAAACATGCACCGTTTCGTTATGATTTTGCAAATAATTTTATATAATACTACAATACGTTTACATAATATGTTGAAGGGTTCTTGATTTATAAAGGTTCGCACATTAATTAAATACTCGTACTCAATTTTGACGTGAATTTTTTGGATTTTCATAAACGATTGTCAAATGAATGAATTGCATTAGCTAAAGCTGCCTCTACATTAATACTCAAAAAAGAAACTACATTTCAATCAACTATGACGAGACTTGACATCTTTGAAGAAAAGATTAACGCTGAGCCAACGGTAAGCGAAGTGAAGCCAATTGAAATGCAGCTTAAGCTTTATGCACTCAGAGCTAAATAGATAATGAATAATTATATTTAAATTATTTCCAAAATAATAATAAGATTTTTTTTACTTATACGCTGTACTTTAACCGTCTCATTAATAAACGTTGAGTAAGGCTACTCCAAGTATTAAATCGGTGTTAACAAATTTTACTATTTTAATAAACATGGAGTAACGAATGAGTACACTAATCCGATTTTACTCTCGGAGGAAAAATTAACCCTCGGTGACACATTGTTAACGACAGAGTATGGGTGGAGTAGTGTTATTATGGCCTAGATTGACATATTGTAGTCGGCTTTTTTTATTATTCTACAACGGGTAAGCGCTTGGCCTTCATCTCACCTGATGGTAAGTGACGATAAGGCCGAAGGTGGAAGCGCGCTTCACCCGGAATCCTCAACCACTGAGGAACTGGCTATTTTATCTCAAACTGTACGGAACACAACAATGCTATAAACATCGTTGTTATGGCGACAGACTTAGATAAGATGGTGGTAGCTAGCCAGGCGAACTTAAGAGCCCTACAACCAACCAAACCAAGCACACAAAGATGTGCCCAACGCTGGGAATCGAACCCGGCACCTCTGGGTCTGAAACCGGTGGCTTAGCCACTAGACCAAAAAGGCGATTAAAATTATTATTACAATTTTTCTATTGCTGCGTGCTGCCGTTGATGTGGGTTTGGTTTATAAGATGAAGTTGTAAATTTAATATTTCATTATAAGTCGTAACTAGTAGCCCTAAAAATAAAAATCAATAATTATTGTTAATATCGATTTTACATCGGACTCTCAGGTGGTGACTGTTATGTGACTGCTGACACTGCTGTCATAGAGCATGCAGGTCGGCCGCGAGTACTGGCCATTCGTTGCCATGACAACGTCAAAATTATGTATAACTAACGTGGAGTTTATTTAAAACTCATTCTTTTTTACTTTTTAGCTACAAGAGTTGCCATTGTAAATACGTTAGTCCTTGCGTAAAGAATAACTTGTTAGTCCAAGCTTACTCCATGTTTATTAATAACAAGACAGATGTAGGCCATTTTTATTAATGAGACGGTAAGATATTAAATCTTAAGACCGTAGCTCTACGCTACGTATTCTTTAGGGGTTTTTTCTTCTCTGGTTTTGTCTGATTTTCTGTTTAATAGCAGTATAACGGCGCTTACACATTTGTTTGAAGTTCGAGTTTGAAGAGAGAACGATTTTAGAGTTCGCCTGTGCAGCGAAACTAAAAGTATTAAATGGACAGTAGTAAGGTTTCACTGTAATTTAGTTAGTAGTCTAAACAGATGCTGGTGTGTAAAGACAAAGTGACGCTGTGTCGTCTTTAAACTGGGTGTAACTGTAAATTCGTATTTTATAAATATACAAGATATCCTAAAACTGTGAATTTTTAATAAGTACAAGTAAAATTTCGTTTTTACTCATTAAAACCAATTGAACCATATAAAAATTAACTGATGTAGGAAAACAATTCAGACAATTTAAACATAATTTAAGTACAACGAAAATGACAGACAATGCCCGCAAAGTCAAGATTTTAGGGAGTGGTTTTAGTAAAAATTGAGTACCTACACATCTTTAAAATATGAAACTGTTTCAAATGTTAAGTTAAATGAATATATTCTTAAGAAGCTTTTGATGTGGTTGATTTCGGATTTGATAATTATTATTTGTTAATAACAATATAATCTATAGAGCGAAATTCTAAAACCTTGCGTAAGTATAGGTATTTAGTTTGCGGTAAACTTCGTAGTTGGAATAATTAAATTAATGTATCTACTTTGATGTAAACTAACAATGCTCCAAAATAATTTATTCAACTTAAGGGTAAATTATGTAATTATAGCTTCAAATTAATTCAAACAAGACTCGTCATTGTACTACCAAACGGAAGGAATAGATAGTGAAATTTTGTTATTATTAGACAAATTGTACGTTTATGGTGAAGTAAGGAAACCAAGCATTCATTTAAATAAATTATATTTCCGAACTTAGTTAAGAGGCATTTTTATGCAGTGTACACAAGCGGCCAGAATCAATGCCAAGATCAGGAAAAACACCTCACGAAACCTTTATGGTGTAATGTTATATTGTTGTGCAAGTCTTGTAAGTTGAAGCATTTCGTTCGTCTCGCTCGAGACAACTATCAAGAAAACGTCATAGACGATTTTCATGATATTTTGAATTATTTTATTAACAACTTTACAACACAATTAATAACATGATTTAAAGCCATTAGAAAAAGTAGTAACCACATTACCTTAACACTAATCGTCTCGTAAAATGAAATAAGCAAATACTGTCAAATACAAGTTTTTTTTCGCTAAGGGCTCGTTCAGACTGTCGGCGGTGACGCGTAACTTCGGTTGCACCGACTAACACCAAAACCACGCTTCAATTATACTTCTAAATTCGTCCAAGATGTGCAGAACGGATTCTAAGAGTACAACACAATATAATATGTATATTGCAAAAAAAATGTAATACAGTTAGTTTTAGTTCAAACTTCACACACTTTTAAAGACGGTCTGTTTATATTATAGTCTTTTACGACACCAACAAGAACAAAGGTGTGTTCAACAGTTTTCGTTTTAAGATTTAAGGAATAGTACTTTAGACAATTTAGTTAAATTAAAAATGTATTGTATCCTTTTTGAACTACTATTCTTGAAAGCATTCTTTCAAAACTGCTAATTCAATCCTTGTTTCGCATAACCAACTAAAAGTGTTGACGATAAAAACACCCGTGCGCCGCACAAAAGTAAACAACACAAAGTGCGCATTGTTGGTTCATTTATTTCCTTACAGATTATATTGTGTTGTACTCTTAGAATCCGTTCTGCACATCCAAGATGTGCAGAACGGATTCTAAGAGTACAACACAATATAATATGTATATTGCAAAAAAAATTTAATACAGTTAGTTTTAGTTCAAACTTCACACACTTTTAAAGACGGTCTGTTTATATTATAGTCTTTTACGACACCAACAAGAACAAAGGTGTGTTCAACAGTTTTCGTTTTAAGATTTAAGGAATAGTACTTTAGACAATTTAGTTAAATTAAAAATGTATTGTATACTTTTTGAACTACTATTCTTGAAAGCATTCTTTCAAAACTGCTAATTCAATCCTTATTTCGCATAACCAACTAAAAGTGTTGACGATAAAAACACCCGTGCGCCGCACAAAAGTAAACAACACAAAGTGCGCATTGTTGGTTCATTTATTTCCTTACAGGTAACCTTTCCGACCGCGTAGTACCTTAGTTCAACTCCAAACATGCGTTTATAGATTCATCAAGTACCCACGTGAAAGCGCGTCGCGTTTTGTTTATTTGTTTCACTTAGGTGTAATCTTCCGAGGCTCGTGTGGGATTAAAGAGTGCGCAGTGCGCGGGAAGAGTGCGCGGCGACGAGCGTCACCGGCGGCGGCGGGGTTCCTCCGGCCGGGATTGATCGCCCGCGCTCGCCGGGCCCGCGCTGCCTCCGATGTCGTCATGGAGACCGCCTGTCGCTGATGCCGGCGGTCGTCGCAACGACGCCACCGTTATCGCTCACATTCGATTTCAACGTATTATATTAACATACATTAAGTACACCCTTGTACATTATCTAATTATTGGTATCTTAGTAATTTTGCTTGACGGCGGTCTCGTGATCTTCAAGTTAAGCAACGTTCGCAATGTCGCATGCATGCCGGTTTACTGAATGAGTGACCAAATGAAATTATCTCGAGCTCCTTTGCTCTCTTAGGCTATTCGCCTTTAAAGACATTGCCAAGTTTATGGCAGTAAATTTCACTGAGGAGGCAGAGTGAACGAACAGGGTTGCACAAAAGATCCCAATGGGTCGACGTGCTGCTGCGAGAGGGAGACCTCTGCAGGCCCCACTAAGATAAGATAAGATCTCCAGCTCCTTCGTGCTTCGAAAGACAAGTTATAAGCTGTTAGTCCCGATTATTATCGAAAGATACATAACAGTGGTTAAATAAAACCCACCAACCTGAACATTGGACAAGTCGAAGCGTGGTGGGTTTGGGCTCGGTCTCCCCATATGTTCATATTGTGAGAAGGCTTGATAGCAACGTCCCACACGTATAATAATATAGCCTAGTGATGACGAGTAATTAATTAGGTATAATTGTCAAATAAAATAATATACGAATAAAACTTTCGTTACGCGGAACAAGTAGTATCACAGAATAACTAATGTAGTATGTACTACCAATTCTGTTATGTTGTTTTATTTGTTATTTTCTCTAAAATTTTGATGGCATACGCTTTTGTAATGATTGGTTTTAGAATACTATATCTCTATAACGTTACCACGTAACGTTACCCACGGGTAATATGATATTTTAATATGACAGTCATCCTGAAACCACGTCGTACCCTGTAAAGGGTTCAAAACGTCAGGATAAAAATAAATCATAATATAACGTAGATATTAAAAGCGAGTTAATCCGTAAAAAGTGTTTAATTTCAATATGTACTGTTCGCGTAGAGTTTAGAAAACCATAAACAACTACTATCTTATCTTAGCGGGGCCTGCCGAGGTCCCCCTCTCGCAGAACTACTAACTAACTAACAACTACTACTATGTTGATGTTACGGTCAGATTAGACTCGAGAGCTCCTTTTTTGAAACTTTTCAACAATGAAAGCGCGAGCTCAATCATATCTAGCTCTTTTTAGTATGGACGGGTTCGCGCATTCACGTCAATAATGAATGAAGGAGCGGGCGCGGCCGAGCGTTCATTATGAAAGTAGCTTGCGCCCGCTGGCCACACTTGCACTTTCATCGTCAGTAGGGGGAGAGAAATAATATTTTAGATCTGCGACAGATATGCAACGACAAAGTAAAAATATTACTTTTTATTGTATTAACTGAAGTTGTCAGTAGTAATGAATGAGTCACCGCGCAATTTCATATTGACCAGCTAAATATGGGTTTGGTTTTATGCATGATTTCTCGCACGTGTATAAACATACTTTTTTGGATGTAACCTAACATGCCGAAAGGGCACAGTAAAGTTTATATGAAGCTATTGATGGTTTGTTTACAAGACAATTGATCCCGAATTATAAATAATTACATTTTGATTAAAGTTTATCCAAAAATTTGTTAAAACACTATCAGTATAGGTAATATGAGTTATCTATGACTCTTTTTAAATAAAGAATAGTCTAAAATAAAAACCGTCTCAACCTGCTTGTGAATGGCGTCGTACATGCATCGAAAGTGTGTTACTATTATTAATGAACGAAACGATATGTGCGTAAAGGCGTAAAAGCGCACTTACCTTGCATTTTCATTGGCCAGAACTGGCATATATGATCCATTGAGATGAGTGGCGCCAGTCAGCGCTGGACTTGGTCGCTCCGTGGCTGATACTATCTTTTGCAGGAGATACAATCACCTGAAACAAAATCATTTTATTTTAAAAACAATCTAAAAAAATTACCTGCTACATTAGTGTGTTTATCACCACAATTATTATGTACTAGCGGACCGCTCGCGACTTCGTACGCGTGGAGTCCGTACCCCGTGACGAATTTTTTAAAAATATTGTATAGCCTATGTCACCCGAAGATAGTGTAGCCACGTAGTTACTCATGTGGTGTAGCTTCCAAACGGTGAAAGAATTTTTCAAATCGGTCTAGTATCGGAGCCTATTCAATCCAAACAATCAAATCTTTCCTTTTTATAATATTAGTATAGATGGAAGCAGCCAGCGCGTTAGAGTCTCGATCTTGCAAGTTCATCAAGTTTCGCAATGCCGGATCACTACGTAAGCTTTACCTTTATCTTACCTGATGGTTAGTGACGATAAGGCCGAGGAGTGGCTTTGTTTGTTACAGGTCTTAACCATGGCAGTCGTTAAAACCCACAAATCCGCATTGGGCCAGCGTGGTGGGTTTAAGGCCCAACCTCCATGTGATTTTACATATAATCACGACTATTATCCCCGAAGGGTTAGTCAGAGACTAGGCAATGAAGACCGCAAAAGCAGTGATTTTATTCATGTAGGAAGGCCTGTGCCCAGCAGTGGGACATTTATAGGCTGATGATTTGATTTACAGCATAGAGCGGCGATGGGCTCATCACCTGTCACGCTGAGCACATGTGCACTCGCTTTGGTGAAAAGTGGACTATGGTAGAGGACTGCTTTTGCTGTCCTCATTGCCTAGTCTCTGACTAACCCTTCGGGGATAATAGTCGTGATTATACAGGCTGGTATGTATGATTTGATTTTGTTATGGCGCCAGACTTTATACAAGATGGTGGTAGCTAGCCAGGCGGACTGAACAAGCCTCACCATCAACTAAACCAAATAAACAAATATATGTTCCCCCCGCTAGGATCGAACCCGGGACCTCTAAGGCCTCTAAGTGGCTTAGCCACTAGACGACAGAGGCAAAAGATGACGAAATTAAAATATCATTAGCTCGTGCGTGCTTCAGAAGGTGCGCTAAGCCGTTGGTCCCGTCTGTTATTGTCAGATAGCAGTCACTAAATATTGGCCCAGTATTGCAAGGGTTCGTTCGTGGTTATGGCCCGATTGCACCATGTCTATTGCTTTTTTTAACTGATTGCACATGACCTTTAGTGTGACGTATGGCCCGACAATCCCCAGATGTTTTCTAGGGGGGATGGCATCACGCAAGCGTTTCCTTGTCCCTTATTAGATTTTCGAAGGTGTTTGCGTCAGTTTGTTTATGAGCATAATCATGACCTTCATGACGTATATACAATGTGATAGGGGTGGTACTTCTAACCCGTTAAGGCTTAGTACTACATCTAAATTCATCGACAAAAAAAAATATGGGGGGTCCTGCCCCCTATAATTTATGACCATTTTTACTTCATGCGATATCAAAGGTTTCATACGTCGGAGAAACATGAAAAAAATGGCAAACGGTAGCTAATGACACTGGCTTACTAATAAATTACTTTGTTTCGTATGTTTGAGATTATTTTGGTGAGTAAAAAATCATTACTTAATTATTTTGTGCTTTAAAATCACTTTTTCATACGTCCATATTATTTTTTTTGTCGATGAATTTAGATGTTTTACATAGCCTTAACAGGTTAGAAGTACCACCCCTATAACATTGTATAGGCTGACGATGATGTTTGTATACTACCTAAAAATCGTACTGATATTGTAGAAGGTACCAACTTATAAGAAAATAAATGCGAATTGGACCCGCACGACAATCGCCATCGGTTCCCTGCTAACTGTTTACCTATTAGTCGTACTGATTTCCATGAAGAGATAAGATAAGAGAGTTTATTTCAAAGCCAGCTTTGATTTGATTTGTCCTCAAATGGGTTTACGTGGTCATGGTCATGGGGGTTTATTAGTTTGAATATAGGTATTATAAGATTCAGTTTTTAATAATAACGCTACATTTAAAAGTATGTATATCTAAATTCCGGTAAGTAAATTTATATAAACGTATTTGTAATTGCTCCTTTCATTTAAGTGGCCTTTTAATTATTATCTATAATCAAGGCGAGATTTAACTTTCTAGCAATGAAAGTCTGCTAGAAAAATGGGCTTCGAAAGACAGATAAAACTTGACATCACAAGGTTTTATTACGAGAACCAAATGGAAAGAGTAAAGTACTTCTATTAAAGTACCAGAAACGAAAATGTTATAAAAACTAAATCAAAAATACATAATTTGCAAAGTATTTTTATTTATTATTTGCATTTGCGCTTCTAACTTAAAGAGTAGGGTTATTTATTAAGTTGGCGATAAGAAAAATCGCGTTCAATAAACGTTTCGTAGTACAAGTACAGGTAGATACCTACCAAATATTTTGAAATACAACAATTGACGTTCTAATTGATCAATCATACAATTGATTTCTTATAAATGTAACAAGATACAGATACTGACGCATATAGTTATTGGTGTTCCGTAGTAATACATCTGTATGACATCAATTACTAAAATAAACAATAATTCTAACGAGTGTTGTAAGTTAATTTCATATAATTGTCCTACTGGTTAAATCTGACACTCCTTGTTGTTAAGATTTTGATTATCAAATCATTCGTGAACATTAGCGATAATTTTCGTCACATAATTATTAGCTTCTTGTGGTGACAATTCAAGAAACCACACCAGAATAGTAAACTTGAAAGTACCACATTCAACATCTCCAAAGAAGTACCGTAGCAGTGCCTTCGAAGGTCGGAATATTTTTTCACATATCAAGAGTTAGGCTGATTTCACAGTCACGCGTTTGATCAGCGCCGGCCACACGCGCGCGGTTACAATTAGAGAAACTATATAATTTCAATAATCAATAAATCTAAATAAATAGTCTTTCATACTGTGTCATACAAAAACGACATCTAGCAACTATACTGTGCATCTACAAAATCGATGACGAAAGACTTTATCTCTCTGTCTAACTCGCTAACTAAGGGTTGCTTCAAAATATTCTTTCATACATTCTCTATGAATTTTGTCGAAACGAATACGTCCGTGATTTGCCGGTGGCGGCACTGACACTGAGAGCATTATCACTGACAAGTGGGGATGCGTTCATAGAGAATGTATGAAAAACACTGTTCCGGTACTGTGTCGGAACTGTGGCTTCACTGATATGTGTGAAGCAACCTTAAAGCTTCACCGAACAGAAAGCGTACCTGACGCCGCGTCAGAGCGCTATTTAGCGCCGCGTCTTGTAGCGCCGAGTTGTGTACTGTGTGTGTGTGTGTGACGGTATTATGGTGTCAAAAAAAGTGCGTATAAACGGCTAGCGCTTGCGCTTACGCTCTGTTTGACACCATAACACCACAGTAGTACTATTATAATACCGTCACAGTACATACAACACAACTCGCCGCTACAAGACGCAGCGCTATAGCGCTCTGCTATGCGATTCTCTAAGCGACACATAGACGCTGCGCGCATGGCTGTGATCTGCTGTCTCTTTCCAATTCTATGAATATGAAAGAGACAGAGTCATTTGTCAGCGCTGCGGCAGCCGCAGCTATCAAGGCTTTAGCTTAGAGAATCGCACAGCTGAAGCGGCGTCAGGTACGCGTGCTGTTTGGCGAAGCCTTAGGCTGATTTCACAGTCACGCGTTTGATCAGCGCCGTTGCGCGTTTGAACTGCGTGATGACTATGAAACGCAACTACTATCTAGTGTAAGGCTGATTTCACAGTCACGCGTTTGACCAGCGCCGGCCACACGCGCGCGCTACACTACATAGTAGTTGCGCGTTTGAACTGCGTGATGACTATGAAACGCAACTACAATCTAGTGGAATTTTAAGTTTATACGCACTTTTTTTGACACCATAATACCGTCACACACACACACACAGTACACAACTCGGCGCTACAAGACGCGGCGCTAAATAGCGCTCTGACGCGGCGTCAGGTACGCTTTCTGTTCGGTGAAGCTTTAAGGTTGCTTCACACATATCAGTGAAGCCACAGTTCCGACACAGTACCGGAACAGTGTTTTTCATACATTCTCTATGAACGCATCCCCACTTGTCAGTGATAATGCTCTCAGTGTCAGTGCCGCCACCGGCAAATCACAGACGTATTCGTTTCGACAAAATTCATAGAGAATGTATGAAAGAATATTTTGAAGCAACCCTTAGTTAGCGAGTTAGACAGAGAGATAAAGTCTTTCGTCATCGATTTTGTAGATGCACAGTATAGTTGCTAGATGTCGTTTTTGTATGACACAGTATGAAAGACTATTTATTTAGATTTATTGATTATTGAACATGAGGGCCAAAGCGATCTCAGATAGTACAGCAGACCTGGCCTCCATGTACGCTTGTACCACGCCGTAAGGACAGGAGACTAGATCTATGGGGACACGCTTTAGAAAATTGCGTGGAATAGGTGCTGCGTATAGTCTGATTGTTACCTCAAACTTCACAGTGTTCAGAAAAACTATTTCAAGATTTTTTGTACTTAAAATCTCGTCCTTCCTAACGTCTAAAGTTACGTTACTTGGCCTACGCTTGGCCGCAAAAGCAGTTCTGTACCATAGTCCACTTTTCATCAAATAGCGACAGCACATGTGCTCAGCGTGACAGGTGGTGAGCCCATCGCCGCTCTAAGCTGTTGGATGTATGTGCAGTCTTTAGACCGTTAGTCGCCTTTTACGACACCTAAGGGAAAAAAGGAGGGGTAGTATCCTTTCTTTTTCAGTTAAGTAGAGGAAATGGGTCGAAAAATATCCAGTAACATTTCGTCTAGGAGATGTATCGGGACAAATCGGTATAATCAACTAAGCTCAGTACAGTTCATTTATACAGTGCACAGAGCCTTGTAGACTGGCGTTATAACAACTCGCCGACACGGAAAATGATAAGGAAAAGGGCTGACCTTCACCCAGCTATGGGACAAACCCTCATCACAGCTCACAGTATTAACGTGGCCCCATACTGCCAACCGATAGGTTATACGACAAGACCACCAATACCCTGCGCCAGCAAACTAACCGCAGCGTACGGAATAAATATCCATCAGGTCTTGGACTTAAGTATAAAGATACACACAGTATGGATATCGATTCTTTAAGACTAGATATGGTTATGATACTTACGGTTCGGGACATACATTGTAGTCTCTAGTTTATCAACTTCCAAATGTTCTTTTTTCTAGTGGAGTTGTAAAACTCACTCAATTTGTAGTACCCGGCGTGCAGATAGCTTGTCAATTCAACAGAAACTACGCGACTGATCCAGCTACTCTATAAGAACAACTGGAGACTTTCATCTTTACTAAAGATCAATCTCAAGTATCATAAGAACAGAATCAGAGATGTCAGCGCAATTTCCATCCATCACCTACCATGAACATGGATTACCATCGGTCAAAGCATACAACTTTATAGTCGACTCACGTGTAACGCGCCAGCCAGAGTCGATGTCGTACTAGACCGCTTCTAGGACGTTCGTTCGCTGAACGCAGCAGTTAGACAACCCTCATGACAATCACAGCCAGATAGTTGAGCTTTGTTTTCGACTTAAGACTTATCGACATCATCAGACTGTTTAAACGTCTTCTACTAACATGTTCTATTTACTATGCGATATGCGATCGCGGTAACGAAAATTAAAATGGCATGGAAGCAGTCCACAAAGAAAGTGATTTACGATTTACAGTGCCACAGGAATTCTCGTTTTCGTATCGTGGGCGTGGTCGAATAGTTAAAACACTCACTAGGTATGAAGGTAGGGTGGCGGGGGTTAACGACTGCCATGCAAGTAGTTCGGCGTATTGTAACTTGGACACCCATCCGGAGGCACGACATTGCGAAAAATGCTTATGTTTGCGCAACTTAAACATACATACCTGTGCCATCGAGCATCTTCTTATTTTGAGAAATGAAATATTACATCTGTGATTTTTGCGTACAATGGCCAACTTTGGCGTTCTTGATCTCAGAAACAAAAATACATTAAGAGGCCTATTACATCTCGAATGTGATTTTTGCGTAAAATGTCCATTTTCGCATTTTGTAGTAATTTTGCAGTTGTATTTATAGTTTTTATTGAAATAGGATAATAAATTTGTGCATAATATTACAAATATCTATTCTGTAAGCATAAGTTGAATTCGGACGGCCGGCGCATCGCATTTTGTAGTAATTTTGCAGTTGTATTTATCGTTTTTATCGAAATAGGATAATAAATTTATTATAAAATCTTAATTGCTCATGAAGTAACAATTACTCAGGTATAAATTTTGCTCAATAATATTATCGTACATAGGAGATATTCAGAGTTAACTTTTAGAGATTTTCGAAGTTTTTTGGTTTTGAATAAAATTTTTTCATATATAAAATCAATCATATCTAAAAATTCCGAGGCCGCTACGCACTATTCGACTATATAAGAGATAACATTATAATTTTTTTATTTCACTTGTTTATAACAGTAGTTCAATCGATGAGCTCAAAAAAGTGCCTTCGCGCACTTTATGAAAATCTTTCACTGCAATTTTGGGTTTAATTAAAAAGTTAAGCAAAATTTACAAAAAGCGAGGCCGCTACGCACTATTCCAATAGCTATTCTACACTATTCAATAAGTCATAATTGTTGATGTATTTTTGTTTCTGAGATCCATAACGCCAAAATTGGCTATTTTACGCAAAAATCACAGTCAAGATGTAATAGGCCTCTTAACAATTTTGACTTATTGAATAGTGTAGAATAGCTATTCGCATAGTTCGTTACGGCCTCGTTTTTTTATAAATTTTGCTTAACTTTTTAATTAAATCCAAAATTGCAGAGAAAGATTTTCATAAAATGCGCGAAGGCACTTTTTGAGCTCCTAGATTAAACTACTGTTTTAAAGAAATGAAATAAAAAAATAGAATGTTATCTCTTATAAAAAATAGTAGTATAGTTCGAACCGACCTCGGAATTTTTAGATGTCATTGATTTTATATACTTACTTATTAAAAAATCTTATTCTAAACCAAAGAAACTTCGAAAATCGCTTTAAGTAAGTATAGTTCGTAGCGACCTCGGAATTTTTAGATATCATTGATTTTATTTAGAAAAAAATCTTATTCTAAACCAAAAAAACTTCGAAAATCACTTTAAGTTAACTGTGAATTTCTCCTATATCTATGATAATATTATTGAGCAAAATTTATATTAGAATAAGTGCTTATTCAGAGTAAAGGCGGGTGCGGGCGCGGGTACGGGTAGATCAAATGTATCTAGACGTCTGCGTCTCTCGCTTTCACAGTGGTCGCGCGTATGCGCGTCTGCTCTGCATAGGCGCGGGTGCGGGCGCGGGTGGCGTAACTATCGCGCGGGTGATTCTATTGGCTCAGTCCGCCTGTGTCTTTAACAGTGTTCTGTGCGTCTGTCAGTGGCTAACGCGTCTGATTCCAAAACTTTTTGATCCACCCGCGGCAACATGGAAATCGATCAGAAAAATTTATATCCGCAGTGCAACGTCGCACTGTTGTCCGCCATGTTTCCGCTTACCAACTTCTAGCTCAGAATAAAAGATGCGCTTCGCCACTCTCTCTTCCGCCATACGCGATACGTGACCACACCATCGAAGCTGCCGACGCATCAGATACGCCTCAATTCCACCGACCTGGGCTCGTCGCAGAACTTCGGTATTTCGTACTCGATCAGAACATTTTATGTTCATGATTTTACGTAAACATTTAAGGTGGAACCGGTCTAAGGTACGAATGTGATGACGGTACACGGACCACGTCTCAGAGGAGTATAAAAGGTTTGGCAGCACGATCGCCATGTCGACTGAAATTTTTTTGGCCAATATTAAATTGTGGGAGCAGAAAACCTTGGAACACAGTTTCCCAAATGCTGCAGCTGCAGCACTGATCCTACTGTTGATCTCAGCATCAAGTTCACACTTTGATGTAATAGTACTCTCCAGATATCGGAATTTATCTACCTGCTTCAGCACGTCTTCCCCAAGCTGTATGGCCAGTGTCTCGTGACCATGTGAGTCCAAAGACATCACCTCCGTCTTCTTGTCACTAATTTTAAGGCCGAAGTTGCAGCAAGCTTGGTGGAAAGCAGACATTAATTGTTGCAGGTCATCTGGGGATTCTGCGAGAAAGCAAAGGTCGTCAGCATACATGATCTCTGAGACCACTGCATGTGAAACTTTCGTCCGCGCTCTAAATCTGGCCAAGTTGAAAAGGCTGCCATCTGTACGGAAGCGTATGTGGACTCCTGCGGTTACTGTCTGTAAGACTTCCCTAACTACAACTGCAAAGTATAAGGCGAACAGTGTAGGGGCTAGCACACACCCTTGTCCGCCGACTGTTCGCCGTCTACGGCGACGCAGCACTGCATGTCGTCGTGCAGGAGTCTTACAAGCCTAATAAACTTCTTCGTGCATCCCAGCTTCTCGAGTACCAACCACAGGGCTTCACGAGGCACACTGTCGAACGCCTTCTCTAGGTCAACAAAGCAGAGGTAAAAATTATGGCCTTGTTCCCTGCTTTGTTCCTGCAACTGACGGACGCTAAAGATAGCTTCGCATGTGCCTCGATCTGGTCGGAAACCAAATTGGGTTTCAGGCAGGATCTTTTCAAATATTTGGGTTAAACGATTTAGCAGTACTCTGGCAAAGGCCTTACCAGATGCTGTTAGAAGCGAAATACCACGGTAAGAGTTGCAATCTGAATGGTCACCTTTGCTCTTGTAGAGAGCCTGAATGCGAGACATCTTAAAATCATACTGGACCTGCTCCTCATCCCACATGCGAACAAAAAGATTCCAAACAGATGTATGCAATTCATCATTGCCGTATTTTAACAGTTCGCCTGGCATAAGGTCTATGCCTACTGCACGCTTGTTTTTCTGCTGCCTGATGGCTGTAACAACCTCATCACGCGACAGGGGCACATCCAGCTCGATGGCTACGGGGAGTCGGGGCAGCAAACTGATGCGTAGTAGATCAGGTGATCAATCTACGTTGAGCAATGAGTTGAAGTGTTCTGCCCAACGCTGTAGTACGTCCTCCTTGCTTGTCAGCAAACGGTTGCCACCTACAGCTCGCAGAGGCACTTTTGCTTTGTAGGACGTACCCATCAATTTTCTCACCTCGCAATAGAACTCTCCAAGCTGGTTTGTGTCAGCGAGCCTCTGTATCTGACAAGCTTTGTTTCTCTACCACTTGTCTTTAATTTGTCAAGACAGCCTACGTATTTCTTGGTCACTAGCTCTGACTACATCGCTCCCACCTCGTCTGCCATGCCGTCGCAGAAGATCTCGATGTTTGTCAAGAGCTGCTCGAAGAACCCGGTCATTCTCATCAAACCAGTCTTCGTTACTCCGGTTTTTAGTACCTAATGTAACAGAAGCGGCTTCCATCAGATGAGTGGACAGCTTTTCCCAAGCAACACCAACATCATCCCTTTCACTGACTGACAATAGTCTCTCGGATAAGGCTTCGCAATACTCCCGACGTACCTCGTGGTCTTTTAGCCTGTCCACGTTTAGAGACGCTGGCTTTTTCACTATAGATCTACGTGGGCGTCGGAGTTTAGTGACGATAAGTCGGTGGTCAGTCCAGCAGTGTGCACCACGCATTACTCGGGTTATTTGACTGATATCTCTTTGTCGCACAATGGCATAATCAATCAAATGCCAGTGTTTGGATCTTGGGTGCATCCACGTGGTTTTGTGTTTAGCGGCAAGCCTGAACATTGTGTTCGTAATTGCTAGCTCATATTCAGCACAAAGACTGAGTAGTAACTGACCATTACTGTTCATGTTGCCTACTCCGTGTCTACCCAGAACTCCAGGCCATGCCTCATAGTCCCATCCAACTCTGACATTGAAATCGCCTAGCAATAAGACCTAATCTTTCGTAAAATTTGTCCTTTATGTCATCAGACTTATCTAGCGTTGGAGCGTAGACACTGATGACATTAAGGAAGTTGTCCTTACCCAGGTGAAGGCGCAATGTGGTAACGCGGTCCGAGATGTGTACGGGGTACTCCTCTAGTCGCTTTACTAGCTGAGTCCTAATTGCAAATCCTACGCCTGATCGCCGGAGTTCGGAGGCAGCGGTACCCTTCCAAAAGAAAGTGTAACCGCCACCATCTTCCACCAGCTCTGCTTCGTCGGCAAGATGTGTTTCGCTGAGAGCAGCTACATCTACCTTATAACGACGAAGCTCTCGAGCTACTATGGCAGTTTTGCGTTCTGGGCAGGCATTGCTATCTCGATCTATAAGCGTTCTGACGATCCACGCGCTGAATGTCATCAAAGTTGTTTTTATATTTTTATTGTTGTTACGTCGACCACGAATTTAGTTGCTGCGATGGCAGCCGCGGTCACTACCACCTACCAGCGGGGACGAGCATTTCTTTAGGGCACCTTTTTCTAGCCCCCTCCTCAGCTGAGCGAGGATAGCAGTGCCTCCCTAAATAGGGCTGCTTTGTCATCCTAGGTGCTGCCGAGTCCGTACTGTCGTCCCCAATTTGCAGTACAAACGCGACCACGGCGTGTACTCACACCCCTAGGACCGCCCATGTGCAGGAGTCGGACAAAGCCCGGCATGCATCGCACCTGACCTCTCTACCTTCTCCCATCGCCACAGGACTTTGACCTAATCGGAGTCCATTCTCAGAAGCGATCATTTGCGCAGGATATATTTAGGTGCGTAAGCATTCGCGCAGACGCACACACTCGTCCTTCCTCTTCTCAATTCAGTGGAACGGACAACCACTACGACTGGGGGAGAGGTTAGATGATAATATGTCTGGGAGACAGTAACTGCATGCCCTCTACCGTCGCCCTAGGCCATCTAACTTGCCTTGCCGATTCGCCGAGTCTGCCAAACCCTATTGCATTTCTACGGTGGATTGCCTTCCTCGCCAAACCGGACTTTATCGTGTGCTACCTATGCGGGAGGTGACCGCGTGGTAGAAACATCGACCGCAGAAAGCGAAAGTATAATTACTATATCACAGGGATGCTGCTGCCCATCCCTGAGTAAGCATTTACTTCCGCTATAAGTATTCGAATGCATTGACCGCCATCATTCGGTTGACTGACTGCACTGGTTACCCAGCGGGCGATGGGTTGTCACTTCCCGACGCCTAAACATCTATAGATAGATGGCGCAAGAATCGCTGTTTGCATAATGTGTTGAGTGAGTCATTGTGCTTCTGTATGATGCCTTGAAGTAATTATGTATAAAACTGCGAGTTATACCAAGTGATAGTTTAACTGCAAAAATACCAAGAGCCCAATGCATTTAAATCAACCTAAAACCAGTAGATATTCTTATACAATGATCATAAAAAGGGGTTGTTTTTATTCAAAGTCGGGTTTTTTCAGCTCAGACGGTACCAATGTTCGAAAGGATAATTATCGTGATAATAACAGATGGATAATTATCGATTGATAATAACAAAAAAATTGCGCTCGTGAAAGTGAACTGCATTTGAAGTATTTGAACGTGTGTTTCCGCACTTGCGTATATCCGAACGTACGAAGTGTCAATGTCAACGTGTCGCGCCGTGGGAAAGTTGAGAAAACTCGAGTGTCATTGTTTTGTTAAGTTAAATATATTTTATTGTGTTAAATCCGAAAAATATAACAAATGAATTTTCTATGAAACAATATAATATAACAAATGAATTTGTTACACTAGTGATAATTATCCGATATTTATCGGATAAATATCAAGAAGCGGATTTTATTGAAATAAAAAATTCCTTAAAACACGTTAAATTAGCAATATTTTAATGCTTATTTGGTCGATGTACAAAAATCCTAAGCTCGTCCCCGAGCGCCATACAAAAATGCACAATCTCCTTTTAATTTACATAAACAAAACAAACAAGTTAAAAAAACTAGGAGCAGCCTCTATTGTAGACAATTCATTGTGCATGAGAGACAAAGTTTTTGGTGACTGTGAATTTTATTCTGTCATGAATATGTCAAGATTGTGCTGTCGAGACAGCAAATAACAGAGACATACAGGGACGACCAACTCGACACCAGTTGGTCGGCCACAGTACCTCTTGATCAACAAAGACTTGAGCTAAAGGGCTGGGCGAATTTAGCTTAACCCACTTACTCCTACGGGGCGTTATAACGCCACGAAAAACAAATTATAAGTAGCCTCGGATAAGTCTTAAAAAATGTGATTGGTACAGCTATTGTTATCTCGTCTCATTTATTACACATTGAGGCTGGATTGCGTGCATAAATTGTGACTGTATTGTTTGAATATTTGGTATGTTTTCGAATTTGGAAGTTACTTAGTGTTTGTCTTTAAAAGGTTGTTTAAAAAGTTTATCTAGTAATATAATGTATAAAAAATAACTGTTTGCTTTATAGACGGCTGATGACTACGTTCTTACTCCTAATGATATCTCAATTTTACCAAAAGAAAATGAGGTGATTGGTGAGTATTCAGGTGATGAAGATTTTGTAAATATACATAATCTCCTAGGTACACAACTAAGGGCGAAGGCCAAAGTCTCCTACGAAGAGTCATTCTCTGAAGACATTGAATATGAAATTTCCGTATCTCCTCTCGCCAATAGAATAACCTAGTCCTACATAAAATCATAACCCTGCTGATTCTCTGGAATACATTCAAGTTGCCATTATATATTTTTCCCCATGCCAAATACTTCAGCAAGTGATGGTGTGGTTGCGCCTTTTGTGTCAAGAAACCAAAATAATAAAGAGCGTAATCATCATAATCCTAACAGTTATCCAGAATGGAAAAAGGTTCAGGCCCCCAATGATATGTAGGCACCGATTTATTATTTTGTTTCTGTACTTGATGATGATATTTCAATTGCTTGGGCACTTTACCTATAAAATGCTAGCCAAAAGAATAAACCAAGCAACGTGACAGTCAGTGAAATGAAGTGCTTCATGGGTATTCTCTTACAAAAATGCCTATTGTGTTGAATCAAAGGTTCATCGTACAGGGAATAATTTGCCGATATTGATTTTCACTCTTATAAAACGCCATGTCGCGAAATCGATTCGATCCACATGAAGTTGCCAGGGATTATAATTTTTCAAAATTGCGTCCACTGTTCGGTCTGTTGAACAAGAATTATTTAGCTATGGCACCTGTACTCCTATAGCATCGATGAAGCAATAATGCCGTATTATGGTGATCATAGTTGCAAGCAGTTCATATGCAGTAAATCCATAACGTAGGGTAAAAACGGTCAGTCCTACCCTATACCCTTATGATGTACTATACCTATACCCCTAAGATGATTACTAGGGACTATACCCCTAAGATGTTCATTTACATCCCAAATCTAGCTTCGTTACTTACTATACAAATTCTTCTGTTCTGTTCAGTGATATAAACTGACAAAATACTATCTTTATACATACTGCCCACTACTATTATAAATTTACATGTAAAAGTAAATAAATATTTATATACGTTTTTTAAAATAGAATTATAATACTATAAGTACTTACATATATATAAGATACTTCATATATATCATTTTTATTTCATTTATTATACCCCTTCTGTATAAACTAGCTATAGTAGGGCATTCTCCTACTGGCCGTTATAACACCCATACTTTTCCGGCTTTCCCAGATGACTAAGATTTTTTTCAGTATTTTTCTACAGTAGTAGGCAATATACATGTCAACATTCAAAAAATCACTATGATCTGATATGCAAAATAGTTTCAGGAGAATCTGGGCTCAAACACTGTATTCTTTCATATCAGAGGCCAAGATCCACTTTGGGTTACTGAGCCAGCGAAGTAAGTAAGTAAGTCAGGAACTCAGGAATGAAACCTCTAAAGAGTTTGAAATGTCAGGATTAAATAAATATTAATTATCAATAATTTAAAAAATAAACAAGAGATTATTTGCGTGAATAATCTGAGGCAGACATTTTTTCAATATTTTGATAACTAAGAGTTAACCTGTAAAAAATGATATTGATATATCTTTAAATATCCTTTTTACAGCATAATAATTGAGTTCATGGTTCATGTGAATATTGGTGGATGATTATGCCTATCTGGGGGCACGGCAGTACCCCCTCCAGTTCAAGAAATAAAAAGCGGCATGGCTGTACCATCCTTTTCTCGAAGCAGTTCAGGCCATTTTTGACCCCCTATACATAAAACTAGAATCCTAAATTTTCGGTAACCAAGCAGGCAGGCATTAAACACGGTATATTTCAAAGGAGACCTTTCTATTTCGGCTCAAAATGTACCGAGGTACACTTTATTTTAAAATATCCTCTTAATTATGCAGAAACACCTGATGATATAATTTTTCTATAAAACTCGCCGAAACTAGGATTATTTTGGAAAATAAAAAAAACATATACTTACCTAAATGGTTATAGAAATCGTAAACATGAAACGAAATGTGCAAATAAAGGGCTATAATATGACAGCGACAAC
Organism: Scoparia ambigualis; assembly: GCA_963921215.1. NCBI lineage: Eukaryota > Metazoa > Arthropoda > Insecta > Lepidoptera > Crambidae > Scoparia > Scoparia ambigualis. Next base: position 19,170,562 of record OY992505.1, read on the forward strand.
TGTCATACTGGTTTTTTGTGATGTTGACAGTTTGTGGACCAAAAACATGGTTTCTCCCTCAGAACAATAAAGTTATTGTTCTGAGGTTTCTCCCGTGTTCTTCTAGCAACAACACGTGATGTGAGACTGACTCCATTATATTTCTATCTACCGTACAATACTTAATATACTTTAAAAAATAAAACCACTTGAAATTGGCTTAATGCTACACGCGTTAAGTTATAATAATAAACAAAAAACATTTTTTGAGATCGAAACTCACAATGGATAATAAATAGATACAAAACCTAGTTCAAATGATATGGTTTTCTATTAACTCACATAGTCGGTCTACTAATCTCTGTCTCTCTCAAAATAATCAAACGCACAAAATAATTTGAAACATTTGACTTTAAACTATAGCGTTGCATTGCATTGCATTAAAAAAAACCCGTGTTAGGTCCCATTAGAATAATTTTAATTTGAAACAGTTAAAACACTTATTTTTGTTACTATTTATCATGTTTTTGCTAAAAACCGGTTATGTTTATGTAAAAATAAGTTACTCTAAGACTTTTATCTAACAATTAGTTGGCCCTTAGGTAAGCTAACGAAACGTACCCGACAGCGAGAGTTTTGCTTGCCAGTTAAATTAATCCAATGTTGCAAGCTTAGATTAAAACAAAAAGGGAAGATACGGCATTAGCGTCTCGTGAGTGAGCCGCCAAAATTAGGCCTAAAGGCACAATTTCACTTCAGTCACAATTTGCCGAGCGAACAGGCTACATCGCACTATTGCGGATATTCTACTGTGTGAAAAAGAGAAAGACGCTACTCCGCAGTGGCGTCGGAATCGGTCGTACGTACTCGTCTGTTGCGAAGCGACCGAGACGTCAACGCGCTACTCGCTGACTCCCTCGCGCTGACGTTGAAACTTACCGCTTTGCCTCGCTCGCTCGATATACACTATAATAGGTGTGCGTGTGTGAGTGTTTGCTTATGTAGTTGAGTAGGACTATATTTTGAATGACTACAAGTAGGAGCATGCCGTATCTTCCCTTTTTGTTTTAATCTAAGGTTGCAAGCCATCAAACCTTTTTAATGACATTTTTAGGTGGTACAAATATAATAAAAAATATGATACATATATTTCTGGAATCTACGATTTTTTTCCTACATTTGGTACCTTTGAATCTTAGGTACATGCGTGGCCATAGTTGTATGGGAAGAGGAAAGGTCTCCTTTCAATCTATTTGAACTGCAGTAGTTCAAGAATTATAACTAGTTAAAGTTTCTTAATTTTGTCACTCACTGACTGACTGAGTGATCATCAAAACTCTAAGGCAGTTCTAGCAGGCATAGAAGCTTAAAATTTAGAATACAATTAGTGTTTAGTGTATAAATCAAGGAAAAACTAAAATATTTTGCTATTTTGGTCCAGTTTTCTAGATAAACCAACTGCATAAATAACTTTGTAATCACATATAAATATATAGGATTACAAAGTTACATTTGCAGGGAATGAATCAGTGTACTTGTATATTATTATATACTTTATAGTAAGTATAATGGAATATCCGTTGTTGGTATTCAAGAAGTAGAAGGTAGGACTCCAAAATCTACAAAAAGAAATGAGATGCCATCAAAAACATACTTGTAAAAAACCAAGTCCCGCAACTCAGTTCTTCTACTGTAAAAAGTTGTGAGAAGAACTGAGTTGCGAGACTTGGTTTTTTACAGTATGTTTTTGATGGTTTAAATAGTTTTCTCAGGGTTGCTATCAGTAAGCAGGATCATACATTAGTACAATATCCAGAGCATTTGCACTGGTTAAAGTAAGTTATTAAGTAGCAGTCTGTGGTCAACATCTAAGCTCAAGGGACATGCATACCTATATAGTGAATTCTCTCTTGTTGCTTGTGATTTGGATTGATCACTTACTTAAGAGCAGAACAGAAATGCAATTGTTAGCACTCTTTAGGAGTATTCGTGATAAATAAAGAGGATAAGTATATTTAATAATTGATTGTCTTTATTGCAAGGTTCGAAAGGATACTTATCAATGATAATTATAATGATAATTATCACTGATAATTCTCGTGATAATGACAGATGGATAATTATTGTTTGATAATAACATAAAAATGTGCTTGTGAAGTGAACTGCATTCGAAGTATTAAAACGTGTGTTTCCGCACTTGCGGGTATCCAAACGTACGAAGTGTCAATGTCAACATGCCGCACCAAGGGAATTACTGTATCAAGAGAAAATCACTTTGGAATATGCAAAGTTCACAAAACTCGAGAGTCATTGTTTTGTTAAGTTAAATATATTTTATTGTGTTAAATCTGTAAAATCTAACAAATGAATTCCTATGAAACAATATAATATAACAAAAAATAAAATTCTACACTGGTGATAATTATCGGATAATTATCAAGAAGCTTAATTATCTTGATAATTTCGAACCCTGCTTTATTGTCTTTATAAGTAATGTAATGAATAAATAGATAAAATTCCAAAGATTTATTGTGTAAGTCATTTTGATTTTTGGGGCACCTATTGACCGTTATTATATGTATTATGGTAGTAGTCTGCCTGTGTGTAATTAAAACTGCACCTGTTAATTTGCCAAGGCCAGATTTGTGATGACAATAAACTGGTAACAAACAAGTACTAGGACAACAGACATTACTTTCTATTTAAATAATAAACATAAATGTAAAGAAAACAACAAATTAAAATTTACAAAACCTATAGTATTTATACACTGTTAATAAATGTTATTTTTGGTATTGGAATTAGATGTGCAATTGCTATTTGGTGAAAAGTTGAATATGGTAGAGGACTGCTTCAGCCGTCCTCATTGCCTATTTTCTGCTTAACCCTATGGGAATAATAGTTGTGATTATATGTATGTAATTAGATGATCTCTGTTTTCTTAATAATACAGAGTCCCCTTCGAGCTTTCCTGAGACTGGTTGATTTTTTTCTAATAAACATTTTTCCTAAAAACTGCACTAATCTAAATCTAATAATATTACAAAATCTAAGTAAGAAGTGAAATATTATTACAGAAAGTAATAATTTTTTATAAGCGCAATAAAGTTTTGTTGAAAACATGATGAATAAGTATTGATCTGGTGTTAAATTGTACAAAAAAATAACCTCTTTGCAGATTATATGTTCAAGGTTATGATAAAAACATTCGAGGTAATAGGTTTCCAGTAACTATACAAACGAACCATTTGCGAATTTCATGATTTTGTACCTATGAACTGCGCCCAAATCATTATTTTTTATTTTGCCTACATAAATACAATGACGTCATTACATTGACAGTCAATATTCCATGGTAAACAAAAAAATCATTGAAAGATTATTGGCTACTTATACGAACTGTTTTAAAGAGATCTCGCAATAGAGAATTAGAGCCCGAAATAAATAATTAAAACATAACTCACGTTATTAGCTCGATAGAGATAAAAAAAACATCCAACTTTGCAGGGCTAACCACGATCACTGGATGACAGCAAAACTAAATAACATGGCGGCATCTTGTCGCAGCCGGTAAACCAATGTTTAGATTTCTTTACAACATTTTACACTTGTTAAAAAGATCACAACATCAAACTACTTTTACGATAAAAACACTAATCGACAATAAACCAAAATACATAAGTCCGTATCACACACTAAAAGCCAAATGACGTAACATTCTAAACCTTCACGGTCGCACAGTAGGTAAAGGTAGGTATTTTACAAGTATTTTAATACCTATATTGTTTTTGTACCTAGGCACAGGGTTTGCAATTAGAAGTCAATCCACTTTATTGTCACTTTATGGAGCTATGTTTTTGTATTTCAACAACCCACATGAAACTGTTAGCAAAACAAAATCAAACGCATTTTATTTTTCTCAGAACAAACGTGACACGCAGTCAAGCAAGCTCGATGTTTACCACAGATTAAAAAAGTATCTGTCAAAGAAGACTAAACAAACTCTTGAGGTTTTTTTTTTAATTTAGACTATGCTCTGAAGCCGCAGTTCCACATTCGCGCGGTTCGCGAGACGAATGGCGAAGCGAGGTGCGTGCGCGATTGTGTGCACGCACGCTCGTCATTCGCCTCGCGCGTCGCGACTCGTCTCGCCGCTCGTGACGCTCGCGTTCGGAGCGGTTTTTTGAACGCGAGTCAAAGGGCACGAGTGACGAGGCGAACTTAGTGTTTACACATTCGCTCTCTCGCTCATTTTATTTTTATTGTTGATCAAGTAACATATACTGTATTTTAAAAGTGGATTAAAGGAAGGAGTTTTAACGTTTTGGGAACTTTACCAAGCTCAACCAGTTATTTGGTTTGGTTTCCAAAACATGATTGACACAAAAATAAGCAAAAAATTATTTATTATTAATCATTGACACGCGGATGCTGCTAAAACGTAGACGTCGTCCATTCTTGCAAGTTGAAGTAGAAAAGAATACACGCGAATGTGTAAAAAGTCACTCGTCTCAGTTTAAGGAAGGCGAATGTTTCGTAAAACATATCGTCGAATGGCGAAGCGAGTAGCGAGCACGCATGTGGAACTGTAGTATTACTCTGTATCTTTTGAGCAAAATGGTTACATTGCGAAAGTTATCTGCACCAGGTAATTGTAACTAATTGTATCTTACACTGAATGTAAATACAGTAATAAAATGGTCCGAGTGATATACCGCTTGGCGAGTGATATTTGGTCCGAGCGTGAGAGCCTTTAATCAGGCTGACATCTCAGACCAATTATTTGGTCTGAGGCTGACATACGTAAAAAGACGCTGACAATGACCATCACATTACAATGTCCTAGGGACATAATAATATATTAACTGTTGCCGAATATCATAATAATAAATATAAAACTTGGATTGAAACGAGATGAGCCCTTGGTTCCTCACATTAGAACACATAGACATCAGAGCCCAATGTCAATAGGGCGAAGAAACAATAAAATAAATTAATGTTACATCTTGATGCCATAAAATAACTATAATATAAGGTTTAGATTAATAAAACATACATACATACATATAATCACGATTCACGACTATTTTCCCCAAAGGGTTAGTCAGAGATTAAGCAATGAGGACAGCAAAAGCAGTACCATAGTCCACCTTTCACCAATAGCGACTGCACATGTGTTCTGCGTGACCGGTGGTGAGCCCATCGCCGCTTTATGCTGTTGGAAGTATGTGCGGTCTTTAGTCCGTTTGTCGCTTGTCGCCTTTTGTAAGACACCCAAAAGAAGAGAGGGGTTGGTGCCTTTTAACAAGTCTATTTACAATATTTGAGAACCGTAATATCACGTGGTAGGTAGGTAAAATTGGTATGTAGGCCTGCCTCTCTGTTAAAGAGTCTATGCTAACTCCGGTCCTCTGACATGACTGCTTAATAAGGTTGACAATATTTTTGGCTTTAATATATATTTTTACGGGGTATTTTGTAACACCTTGTATAGCTTTTATGAGCACTGCCTTAATTCAAAAGCACACAACGACGCCTTGCTGTTCTTGTTTGAGAGCCGTAGTCAGTTATACAGGGTGTTGCAAAGCTAGGTAACCGTTATACCCAAAAGTTGTTAAAGTACATCTTATAAAGAGTCGTCTGTAAATTTCTTAGAAACTTTGCATTATGGTTTAGTTTTGTAGTAAAAAGAGTTATTTTTTAAGATTTATAAAAAATATCGACTATATGGCACATGACTATTTCAGGTTCATGACCTTACCATCTATCAGGAGTAATATTGACTTCTGTCTACTCTCTACCACCTGGGAAGACTGAATCTACCATACCTTAAAGTCACGATAAATAATAAATAATTTAAAACTATTTTGAAAATAAACAACATATTTATTGAAGTTATTCAAAGAGTTTGCCAAAGTAAAATACAGTAATAAAGTGTTCTACTATGTATCGAGAAAAAATAATGTCAAAATAGGAGCAATAATCTAAAATAGGTACCTATTTAGGTTATTTATTCTACAAGTACTGTTTCTCTGGCACTTGCGTACAGAAGTCGCACAGAATCACAATATCCTACTCCGCGCCGAGAACCGGTTACTATCACATAAGCATCCCCGGCGCGAAGAATGCGTTTTGCTTTACAGTAATCAAGAGCTGCATGAATTCTAGCTTCTACTTCAGAATTCCAACATCCTCTTGCTACTTCAAAAAAATGAACCGCACTAACTCCTCGCCAAAACCGCAACTGTCGTCCGGTGTGACAGGCTCTCGTGACTGCTACTATTGGACAAGGTGGTTTTGCGTGGGAAAGAATTTTTGCAGTGCGTCCAGAGCTTGTGAGACACAAAATAACAGACGCCCGTGATCGCATTGCGAGTTCCACAGCACTAAGACATACCGCTTTAGTAGGTTCTTCCAGAGGACTTTGCATCAATTCCACATTGCCATATATTCTTGGTTGCCACAAAATACGTTCTGCTTGTTTACATATTACAGCCGCAGCTGCTAAACAATGCTCAGCCATACGGATAGCATCATAAGATGGTGAAAATTTCTTTAGAGGTGAATCGTAATGAAGTTCAAGATATATAACATCTGCGCCATCTATTACAAGATTAGCAATATCGGTTACGCATAATGTAGGTATTTGTTCATTTATTACAGCTTTGCAAATACACGGTTTTCCAATTTCATTACACTTCGCTAGAATCAGTTTCTGTGCGATAAAAATCTTTTCCACTGCCAAATCAGTGCTCAGTACACTGCGATCGAAATAAATGCCATCTGCTTCTTTTAATATCTCATCAATATTGTCTAAGCCAAGAACTGTATCTATACAGGCAAATACCAAAACATGTTTCCCTTTTTCGGACAATACGTCTTTAACTTGGCGAATATCATAAGAATGTTGAGTACAAGGCACCAACACACCATCTACATCTGAAGCGACTGCCCATGCTATCTGCTCGTCCATGTGTTCAAAGGGTTGTAGAGATGTTTCACTGCAGGACAGTGATTGTAAACTGTCACCCTTACGCGCGTTTTCGAGCTCTTGTGGAACCCGGGATATTCTAACTATCATTTTTGAACCTATAATACCTCCGACGGCAATACTACATTCAACTGAATCTTCTCCTACTTCAGACACTACAAGTTTTATTTTACCTGGTGTTAAACTATCGATGTAAATTATGTCCTCAGGTTGTAAATCAGTCAAATTATCATATCCAACGTAAAGACAATCTGATGTACCACTTTCTCGCCAACTTGCATCGGTAGTTAATCTAATAGTCTCGTATTGAATCATTTCTACAGTCGCTTTTGGACCAGATTTTAAATCGCCAGTTACAATATCAGGGCCTCGTATATCTACAATGATCGCTAAAGGATAAACATACTCCAATTCAGTACTGTAGTTATACACAGCTTGTCGCACACTTTGAATAAGTTGTGCGCAAGCATCAGGTTCTAAATCTCTCACATTTAATCTAGCCACTGTCATTCCACACGCTATGAATCTTTGTATGATAGACGATTCTCGATTATTTGTTCCAATATCACACATAAGACCAGTTTGGAGCTCTTCAATAGGACTTTCGTGTATGTTAAGATTACAATAATGTTTATGTAAAGATGATTGTGGAGGTACCTCCTTCTCCTTTAAACAAGGTGCCGCTTCCAACGGAATATGCCATGGTAATGCCATAATAATAATGTAAAATCACGCTTGTGAAAATCTGAATTACACAAAAAAATTGTTATTTCGAAAACAATAACAAAGGCACTGTAAATGTAAAAAAAAAAAAAAATATTTTGAAAACACCAGGTTTGTCACGTACTAACACGTAGTAGTATTGAATTCTCTTTGACGTAACGAGGACGACACTTGTCATTAAAAAAATATTTTTAAAACCCAAAAAAGTAAGCAAAAAAAGTGTTTACTTAATTTATCACAAAAGTAAGCTCCCTCTGCCCAGTACAAGATCGAAAAATAATCTTTGATCACAAAGTGAGAACTTGTACTGTACTCACACCGCAGCTCAGAATAATAATTAGTTTTATTGTATGCACCAGGTACGTACCTGTGATGTGAGCCCATGGACACATGAATAAATACCCATGGACGTAAATAAACTAACAGGACGGATCACTATCCAAAATTGCATTTACAAAAACCACCTTATTCAATAAGGTGTATTTTTCATCGGCACAAATAGAGAGTTAATTCCAAGTCAAATGAGATAACGTTTAGAGGCCATTTGTCTCGCTCATAGAATAATAACTAAAGCAGTTATTATTCTGAGATCTCGCTCTATGTCAAAATCACAGTAAGAAAATGTCATCAGTATCAATTTACGTGACAATCATTATAATGACTTACTTTTATAAATTAAGATACGTAAATTACATTATGAAACCTTTAATTAATAATGGTAGTATGTTTTGAGTAAATTGGCTATTTGACAGTTGTAACAATAAAATATGAAATATGTCGGAAATGGTAGGTTAGGATTTAACGATTATTAACCAATAGTTTTTTTTTATTAAGATAATTTGTAAATATTTTATTTTTACAAAATAAATTTGCGATTTTTAATCTGTGGACTACAAGACCCGAAACACGGGCGGCAATGATTGAGCTCTAAGTGACGTCACATTTCACATATACAAAAACTATCTGTCAGGTAGATGAGTTTCTATCTCAGAATAATAACTAAAGCATAGAAGAAGTCCAAATAAGATTCGCATAGTTGACCTATTTTTTCAAATGGGCCATAATCTCAGAACAATAACTGCTTTAGTTATTGTTCTGAGGCCATCATCGTTGAAAGGAAAGAGACAAAATAAGTTGCCAAAAACGTCAAACGTAAAGTGAAAATAAAAAATGGGTCTCCCTGGTCTCACAACAATAATTAGTTATTGTTCTGAGACCCTGGTCGCCGTTTATGATAGCGAATTCAAAAGCGATCTACACAAGTGATTCTATTGGTAATATTTGACATTGGCAAGGGGCAACGCGCCCGTGTACCGTAAAACGGGGAAAATAGGAATGGCGGGGTAAATTGGAATAAAAATCTACTTTTTTAAACCGTTCTGTAGCGTTCGTATTAAATAAGGCAGATTCATACTTTCTTGTTTTTCGAATAGCTTATATTTTTACTGCTGGTTACACTGAGAATTTGTGCCAGCCAATCAGGGGCCCAAGTCTGCTAATTTACGAATGGCATAATCGCATTGTAATTGTTTGATACATTTGGTATTCTCTTACTCATTTAAGAATACTAAATGTGTCAAACAATTACAATGCGATACAATTGCGATACAATCGCGATTCAATTATGCCATTCGTAAATTAGCAGACTTGGGCCCCAGGTTTCACTAAAAAAATACGTTGAAATAGAAGTAGTAGTCCTCACATGTGAATATTGTGCTTTTTCACTTTAGGTTTTTGTTTACTGTTTTGCACAAATTGGCTTTTTTCTTTAATATACTAGCAAGGTGCTCAAGTGATCAGGCATTCGGTCACAATGCGCGAGGTTTGGGGTCTGAAGACGTTATCTTGTTTTCATAGTAAAATGTGTTTTTCTGCAGTTTTCCCACGCATGATGACATGCGGTATAGCTGCTTTTTCTCATACCAACTGGCACTACAAAAAACATCACCGTGTTTGCACGCCAGCAAGCACATGTACAATAAACACTGCGAGCGCTGCGGGCTCCGGTGGTCCCACGTGAGCTTATTGCCGCAGATGGTTTTCGCTCACCACCGCAGCTTCGGCTTGCTGGCCGGCTTCTCTCGCCACCTGCTCCTCACTTCACGGGCCGCCTCGCACTTCCGCGCCTACGCGGGCTTAAATTATACGCTGGTAGTGGTAGATCAGACAAGACTACGTGGAGACGGTTTATATCAAATACATTTTTTATGACATTTTAATTGTTATTCTGCTATTCGTGACGAAGACGAATCCAAAAGTCAAAGATCATTAAAATCGGTACAGCCGTTCTTGAGTTATTAGTGGTACTGACACGACTTTGTTTAATGTTATATAGATATAGCTTTAGGTATGGAACAAGTTATTATTATATCAAATGAAGCTTAAACGTAATGTTGTTATAGGAAGTGTATTTAGACCAAGTAAAAATATATCAAATGAACGTTATATGCTTTTTAATTAGTTCAATGGGCGATTTTCTGACAGCCCAAATTAAAAAGTAAAACTAGTAGTTTTGAATTAGTTGAACTAATTCAAAAACACTCGATAGATGTCGTTTTATGAAAGCCGTACCTACTTATGGGCTGTAATAAATTCTACACTTTTACTCGTCTACCAAAAGAATAAAAAAATAGTATTTACTTACCTATTTATATTCAGGACATCCAGAACCTATTTCTATTTTGGAATAGAATAAATATTACGCAGCCATACACGTGCTCTTCATGAACCCGCCTTTTACCAAGCGCCATACTAATCTATGCTAAGCGCCATCTATGAAGTCATTTACGAACCAATTTCTTTTTTTTTTGATCTCGGAACATCGCGTAGTAATATTTAACGTATTTATTACTAATTTCTTTAAAAATAAATGATAATGGGCATTTTTATGAGATATTAATAATACTGCTGTACTGTGTTTTATTTTTACTGTGCCATACTAAGTATGGGAGTATTAAGTTTTGTTGTTTCAAATAAATAAATAAATATTTTTTAGTACTTACCTAGCTCTCTGTTAGAGAGTTTAGTCTTTTAATGCTAAACTAAGATAGTCAGAAAATAACAAGGGGCTAATTGTCTAACCTCAATATCCATCGCAATCGCCCTCAAACAGAAGTACATTGTTTCGCTAGTTTGCCTATTTGAAACTATTTTTGACGTGACAACGTCTTAAATTAGGTTGCGGCTGGGAGTCACTTATGAAAAAGTGTAACGCTGGGTAACGTTACGATGAGTCACCGAACGAGAGAGAGGCCCGCCGAATGCCTTGCGTCTCTCTCCCACTCAACTATGATAAATTTGTGCAATTCTTATTTTCATTCAATTCCTTGTTCCTATTGTGCAATTTAATTATATTCATATCAATAAATATTCTACCGAGAAAAAGACGTTGTCACGTAAAATCTTCGCCCGTAAAACCGACTTTACAGGCAAACAATTTTTAAATAAGTATTTTAATGTACTTCCACTTGAAAACGACCGTGACAGATGACGAAGTTAGACAATCAGCCCAAAGGTTCAGGTAAAGTAACAGCTTTCAAATGAAAGTTTTCATGTACCCAGGCCATGGCGTTCGGTGTTTTTATACCAAATTAGATGGCTATTTTTAATTATTTATCAAATCTTTCATAATTAGCAACTTTTATGGGTATTTTGTAGATAAAAAGCGTTAAATTTTTTATATGGACAAACATTATCTTTCGATATCGATAAAATGTCAAAAGGGATCACAGCACAATGAAATGTCATAATGTCATAGATAGCACTTCTTCTATGCTCGTAAAGTATCCGAGGTTTTCAATGACCTTTTATCATTGGAGTTTGGAGGCATAGATGAATGATTGGTCTCGCTGCGCTCGTCTAGATACGGCAACTCATTATTGTAGTGTGTTTATGACAATATGCAAGGATGCTAGTGTGCGTGAAAAATTTGTTGCCAGCTGCTCAACTGTTACCCGAGTTAATGGGAAAAATATTTTTGCTGTGATGTATTAGTTAAGTTGCTGGTTATAAATGTAGCTCAGAAAATATTTAAAAATTTACAATTAAAAGCAAATATGTATCAATATAATTGTATATATTATTAAGTAGGTTAGACGTAAGTTTCTTCTGTAGAAAAATGGTAGGTATGCATAGCAATGATTAGACCTCATTTTTAGTAGTTTTTTTATTCCTACCAACCCCTTTCTTCCCTTGGGTATTGTAAAAGGCGACTAACGGACTAAAGACTGCACATACATCCAACAGCATAGAGCGGCGATGGGCTCATCAAAATAATACTACCAACCCCTCTCTTCCCTTCGGTGTCGTAAGAGGCGACTAACAGACTAAAGACTGCACATACATCCAACAGCATAGAGAAACTATGGGCTCATCAAAATAATACTACCAACCCCTCACTTTTCTTCAATTTCGTAAAAGGGGACTAACGGACTAAAGACTGCACATACATCCAACAGCATAGAGCGGCGATGGGCTCATCAAAATAATACTACCAACCCCTCCCTTATATTGGGTCTCGTAAAAGGCGACTAATGGACTAAAGACTGCACATACATACAACAGCATAGAGCGGCGATGGACTCATCAAAATAATACCACCAACCCCTTTCTTCCCTTTGGTGTCGTAAAAGCGACTAACGGGCTAAAGGCTCACCACCTAAGCACATGTGCAGACTGTGCAGTTGTTTCTTGCTGAAGCGTGGACTGTGTGGGCGTGGTCTGTGTTGTCCATAGATTCAAATGATTACTAATTTTACCATAAACTTTAATAATAACTATCTCAAAAAAGTTTTAATATATGTAAACAGTAATATGTCGAGTCTTTATTCATGATTATTCTACATATGACTAAATACTTTTTCGTTTTTGTAGGCTCATTGTCATGTGACAGACAAAAATTAATAAAAAAAACTTTTCCCTTAAGGCAAGAAAAGCTATTTTAGCCTCGCTTTACAACGCTACAATGACGGTCTTTTTGAGCAAGAGGAGTGAAAATATTATTTCAAACCTTGTCTATGATTTTTCTCAAAACGAATACGTCCGTAATTTGCCGCTGGCGGCACTGACACTGAGATGAGAGCATTATCACTGACAAGTGGGGATGCGTTCATAGAGAATGTATGAAAAACACTGTGCCGGTACTGTGTCGGAACTGTGGCTTCACTGATATGTGTGAAGTAACCTTTAACCTATAATATTACTCGAATCATAAGCTATACACCTGTTCTCAGTTTCATTAAAATCCGTCCAGCGGTTTTTGTGTGATGCGCGTCAAACAAACAAACAGACAAAAATTTCAAAAATGATTCTAATGTTCACGTATCCTTCATCCCCTAGATTATGTTTTTCGCAAATATTTTCAATGTAAGTACAGACACGAAAAGTTTACATTTCAGGAACATAGGTCAAAATGAAAAAAATAGCTTTTCCATACTTGAGTCAATCAGCTGACTGCGCATTTTGTATAGGGAAAAATAATTTCGATCCATATTCCTTATGGAAAGTTGTTCAGTTTTATCGGTAGAATCCCCTTGATATAGTGTCAGCTAACATTTTTACACCTTATAATCACAAATTTAAGTAAACATGAAATAACATAGAACTAGGTTAAGTATATAGTAACTTTGTAAGACAAATGAAATAGGTTACCTTTAAAATAAAAGACAATAACAATAAATTCACATAATAAAAATCTCAACCACGGGGACTTTATTCTTGTATAAGCATAGTAGTAGCAAGTATATTATTTTATGATGAAATTTCGAAATTATACGATAATTACTGATGGTATGTGATCCCAGTGTCCTTCTTATTTTTAGAAGTATTATTTTTACACAGATTTACTACGCAAACTGGCATTTTAGTTTGAATTAAGCCCAAAATTGAATAAAACATTCGGGACGTACACGTCACCCACAGCTGTCAGTGTGACTGGCTCGGGTACGCCGATTTCGGCGTAGTATTTGTTGCCGCATTTGACAAGTACGACGGAGGTATCTAGTCGAGCGCAGCGAGACCAATCATTAATCTAAGATTGGAGGTTTCTATATTTATTGTAATGTGACGTCACAGAGCAAAATGTCACGTGACCAACCGTTTTCGCACAAAAGAAATCAATAAAGAAAAACGTTTATTTCTGTTAAATAAAGCTTTTTCGAGAAAGAAAATATTGTACGGGGCATTGATATATATACACTATATTAGCAATTACCGCGCGAAAGCGTTCCCACCTCACATATGGCCACAGCCATATGCCTAGCTAATGTCAGTTCAGTCCTCAGTGTGACGCCGGCCAGGGGCCCAAGTCTGCTAATTTACGAATGGCATAATTGAATCGCAATTGTATCGTAATGGGCGATTTTCCGAGATCAAAAAGAAAAAGAAATTGGTTCGTAAATGACTTCATAGATGGCGCTTAGCATAGATTAGTATGGCGCTTAGTAAAAGGCGGGTTCATGAAGAGCACGTGTATGGCTGCGTAATATTTATTCTATTCCAAAATAGAAATAGGTTCTGGATGTCCTGAATATAAATAGGTAAGTAAATACTATCTTTTTATTCTTTTGGTAGACAAGTAAAAGTGTAGAATTTATTATAGCTTATAAGTAGCCCAGCTTTCATAAAACGACATCTATCGAGTGTTTTTGAACTAATTTTTACTTTTTAATTTGGGCTGTCAGAAAATCGCCCATTGTATCGCATTGTAATTGTTTGACACATTTGGTATTCGTAAATGAGTAAGAGAATACCAAATGTGTCAAACAATTACAATACGATCCAATTGCGATTCAATTATGCCATTCGTAAATTAGCAGACTTGGGCCCCAGGTTGAACTGGACGGAAAATGGGTAAATGCATAGTGAAAGAGTGAATGATAAAATATCATTGCACAGAACCATCATAACTCAAGCGGAATTACTTTCCATACGTATGTACATTGTAAATGTATTGATATTGACGTAAAAACGCACAAAAAAATTATTAAATAACAAATATTGTGATTAATGTTGTAAAACTGATGTTTCATAGCGGAGTTTGATTACTGTTTGTATAAATAAACTACCATTATGGCTAGTGATGGGTTTACGCCGGGCGTTTTGGGTGCATTGGATAAATGCCCGATAAATGTCTGTATATGCCGAATAAATGTCCATTCACTGGGCAAAAACTATAAGAGAACATTTATAATTTTTTTTTCATTAAAATAGTGACATTTTATTATGCAGCATGAGTAAATACCTACATATTACTACAGATTATGACTATATTATTGACATATAAATTACTTAACTTCTCAAAATGAAAAAATGGAATTATGTTTAGTAATTCAGAACACATTTAACTACTTCTTACTAGCGAAAACGATAGAATTTCGGGGGCAGGAGGATTATTTCATTACTTATTCTTACTTTTATGTATCTAGTAAGCAAGACATGTTATTTAAATAATACTAGCTGTTCCTCGCAACTTTATCTTCGTAAAGTAAATAATAAATAAATAAATATATTTCAACAATCACACCAATGATCTAGCCCCAAACTAAGCCGAAGCTTGTACTATGGCGGCTAGTTAACGGATATCCATATTTAAATACATATAAACATCATATTAAAACTATGACACACATTGCAAGCAAATGCCTACTTAGTACTGCTTGACATTTCGGCCGCAGCACCGCAAGCAGTAAGTAACCATTCACTCAGAAAACGCATCGCGTCCTGGGGGGCTATCACGCTAAATAATCTCAACCGTACCACAACTGAAATGTAGTCGTTAGACGTACTTTTATAGTGCTATCGCGTTTGACACATGTGATAGCGTTAGACGAAGTCGGCTAAACGGTAAAGGTATAGTTTTGGTAATATCGTTGGTGCTTATTGTGATTGAGGCCCTGTCCTGCTAACATAGTTTCAATTATGTTAATATAGTAGCATATTAATGGTCAAAAATAATATTAAAATCGATTCAGTAGTTCCCGAGCTTATCGGCTACATGCAAACAAACAAATTATTCCTCTTTATAATAATAGTATTATTTAAATTCATGTATTTTATAAAACAATTGCCTTCAAAAATATTCTAATTTTTTTTCTTATTTTGGGGTAAAATTTATATGGCAGGCAACACTGGTCCACCAGCGCATGACTATTTATCTGTCTTTGTCTAATTTTAGTGACAGCATGGTTCTTGCGACTTGTGTAGATGAGACAGTTATATGTTTACATTAAAATGTTTATTGGTTTCAAAGCTACGTCGTCGCGGTTAAGTAGTGGTTACATTTTTTAGGACGCGCGGTAATGAGGTTTGCTTCTCTATTAGTTTAACTCAATGGTACGGGGTATAAAATAAGCGTTTGTAATTTTTTAAATACCTTTTCGAAAACTGTCAAGTAGCGAATTCATATCAATATTAGTGATAACCCGTTTTTGTTTTAATCTAAGGTGATATCTTTGACTTTAGACATGTCTAGACGGAGCATCGCAGTACAAACGCTTCTCAAAATCCCGGTTTTTGTATTGACTTTGAAGTGTGCGTGACAGCCTCAGAACAATGAGATATTGTTCTGAGGTGACAGCTCTGAAAAAGGAATCCTATGGAAATGTTACAACAACATGTAGATACTTAGTTATGTTATAGTTTAAAAGACGAAATAATAAACATGATGGCGTCTTTGTCTAACGTATGCAATAATAACAAACCAACTCTATATACAACAATTTCGCTCTAATGGCAACATTTGTTATGACGTCAGGCCTGTGCCATGTCCGCCATTTAGTGACGCGCTGGTACTTACAACTTCGCTGTGTTTACAAAAATAAGTTTTATAAATTTCTAGGAATGTGCTGTGATTGTGGTAATATAAAGTTAAAAAACAATACTGCATAATGCCTACTAAGTGCAGCATACTTTATTATGGTTCAACATTAAGCCGAAATCGGCTAAATTTAACATTTCACCGGTAAGCTATTTATCTGTGCTTTACTGTTGTTTAGTAGCCTTGTATAACTGTAGATAGTGGTAAAAAAACTGTTAATTCTATTTTAAGTAAAGTATTCTGTCTAACTTTACTAAAAATGTTAGGATTTCAGTTTTGTGTACATTCTATTTGTTTTGATTAGTGATTGTGACTTGTTGTATCACACGATTTATCGATTTGTTGCGGACTTCAGTATTTTAGACCATTTTTTTTGTGTAAAACTTCTTGTTTACTATCATATCATTGGTAAAGCCCCTTCTAAACATAGGAAATTACAGAAAATAAAAGCTGATTTAATTGATAATATAATATAAGAATTTTTTTTCAGATTGCCACAAAATTAACATAAACAAGAATTTGGTTGGAGATCATTGGCAAGTAAAATATAAAATAGGGTGATAGGGTGGTCATTATTGATACGGATCGGGGGCCCAAGTCTGCTAATTTACAAATGGCATAATTGAATCGCAATTGGATCGTATTGTAATTGTTTGACACATTTGGTATTCTCTTACTCATATAAGAATACCAAATGTGTCAAACAATTACAATGCGATACAATGGGCGATTTTCTGACAGCCCAAATTAAAAAGTAAAAATTAGTTCAAAAACACTCGATAGATGTCGTTTTATGAAAGCTGGGCTACTTATAAGCTGTAATAAATTCTACACTTTTACTTGTCTACCAAAAGAATAAAAAAATAGTATGTACTTACCTATTTATATTCAGGACATCCAGAACCTATTTCTATTTTGGAATAGAATAAATATTACGCAGCCATACACGTGCTCTTCATGAACCCGCCTTTTACTAAGCGCCATACTAATCTATGCTAAGCGCCATCTATGAAGTCTTTTACGAACCAATTTCTTTTTTTTTTTGATCTCGGAAAATCGCCCATTGCGATACAATTACTATTCAATTATGCCATTCGTAAATTAGCAGACTTGGGCCCTGGGAAAAGTGACTAGTTATGCAGTTTTAATTACATTGCCCAGTTGCGATGGGGCTTATGTACACGGGCCGGCCTTTATTCATAGTGACCAGATTTTATAAGTTGCCTATAACAATATTGAAAAGCGAATTAATATAAATTAATAAATACAGGATGTACGAATTTTTATTTTTATTTTTGCAGTACCTATCGCAAAACCATATCCTTCTCAATATCCCCATAGCACGGGTACCTGTGTACCATATTATATATACAGTATGGCAGAAAATGATGGGCCCTGTAGGTAAACTACCTTAAAATCCTTTTGCTAGATCAATTTACTCAACGGAAACATTCTTTTATTTAAAAAAATTACCGAACTGCAATTAAAGATTTCCTAAAATTTTCTTTCATGTTTTTGAATGCTCTAAGGTTTACAATCATGTACTTCGTATGCAATTGAAGATAAAATAAATGTTAGCGTTCACGTTTCTTTTATTTCAAAGACTAATTGTTTATTAAAGAAGTTTTATCCTGAAAAATAGTCCTATCGATTAATGTGATAAATGGCGAGTTATTTTTTTATGTTCAGCCGGTTTGATTCCAGGGTGGGGTGATCAAGCAAAATTTAAAAAATCTTTGAAAGCATTTTTTTTTCTTGTTTAAAATAAAGAAATGTTTCGTGTAAATTGAGCTTACTAGAGTATTTAATGTAGTTTACTTCCAGGGCCCATCATTTCTTTCCACCATGTTTTTTTCGACTTATATTAAAACCTTAAATTAAAACTTTTGTTTTAATCTAAGATTAAAACATTTAAAACCCACTATGATTATGGTAATGTCAAAGTAGACTTCAGTACGAAATCAATAAAGCTTCATCGATAGTTTTATCGACAGATAAATGACGAAGTCGATAAGTATACAACACTAAGCCGCCATGTTTAGACGCGGTAATACCTAATAGGTATACACGTTTTTTTCGTAGGTATGGCAAATCCATTTAATTCTTAGATTAGATAATCAAATGGATTTGCCATACCTACGAAAAAAACGTGTATACCTATTAGGTATTACCGCGTCTAAACATGGCGTCAAACAATTACAATACGATCCAATTGCGATTCAATTATGCCATTCGTAAATTAGCAGACTTGGGCCCCCGGTCCGTATCAATAATGACCACCCTATCACCCATTTTATATTTTCCTTGCCAATGATCTCCAACCAAATTCTTGTTTATGTTTATTTTGTGGCAGTCTGAAAAAAAAATCTTACATTACATTATCAATTATATCAAGTTTTATTTTCTGAAATTTCCTATGTTTAGAAGGGCTTTACTAATGATATAATAGTAACAAGAAGATTTACACAAAAAAAAATGGTCTAAAATACTGAAGTCCGCAACAAATCGATAAATCGTGCGATACAACAAGAACATCACTAATCAAAACAAATAGAATGTACACAAAACTGAAATCCTAACATTTTTAGTAAAGTTAGACAGAATACTTTGCTTAAAATAATATTAACAGTTTTTTTACCACTATCTACAGATATACAAGGCTATTAAACAACAGTAAAGCACAGATAAATAGCTTACCGGTGAAATGTTAAATTTAGCCGATTTCGGCTTAATGTTGAACCATAATGAAGTATGCTGCACTGATTAGGCATTATGCAGTATTGTTTTTTAACTTTATATTGCCACAATCACAGCACATTCTTAGATAAAACTTATTTTTGTAAACACAGCGAAGTCGTAAATACCAGCACGTCACAATATGGCGGACATGGCACAGCCTGACGTCATGACAAATGTTGCCATTAGAGCGAAATTGTTGTGTAAAGAGTTGGTTTGTTTTTATTGCATACGTTAGACAAAGACGCCATCATGTTTATTATTTCGTCTTTTAAACTATAACATAACTAAGTATTTACATGTTGTTGTAACATTTCCATAGGATTCTTTTTCAGAGATTTGATTATCTAATCTAAGGGTGACAGCCGCGTATGACTGACACTAGCGCGAATGGTTGCCAGCGAATGCCTAATAATTTCCGATAAAGTAGGGAAAAAATATATATGCACAATACAATTTTAAAATATTCAAAGCATACCATAACTTTTAAATTAGGTATGTCTATCGTATATGTAGGTATAACGCATAAAAGAAGCTGGTGTGTTTAGAAGAAATGGATAATTGAAAGCGAGGGCTAGTACAATAAAATATTGCGCTAATGGAAGCCTGCGTGCGTGTGATATGTTTGTAATAGGGACGAAATAGAAGCAACAGGCAGGATGATTTACATTTATTACTTAAGAGCGGGCTCCCTAAAATAAATCCAGCGCTAGCTCCGCCCAGCCGCCCCGCCACCCGCATGCCACACTCGTTACACTAGCGATACAATATCAACCAATTCAAAATTCGCGCGCGCGCAGGTCATCCGAGTTCATGATCCAAGAACATAGAATGAATAGAGCATTTTCGACAAATTTTTTTCAACTTTATTCAGTAATTTTAAAGACAGATTATTCATATTTTTTATGAGCAGTAGTATTTCAACTTTGATTATAATATATTGAAAATCATGTTTGTACTTTGTATACCTATTTCATTTTTATTTATTTATTGTTTCAATTTTATTTTTTTATTTATGTAAGTTAACTTTATCATTATGAAACTACTTCGGGAAAAGTAGTGTAAATTATATTTGTCAAGCCGGATTGCAATGTAAATAATTGTAATATTATAATGTTATTGTTCTTTTTATTTGTTTTATTATAATGCACAAAGACACACTTCAATTTTACACATTTTATTAACCCCCGACGCAAAATTAAGGGTGTTGCAAGTTTAAGCCCCAAGCGGCCATATTTGGCCGCACCTAAAAACTCGCTATTCCGTCGGACCCCAAGCGGCCAAAATATGGCCGCGCTAGCCGCGCTTTCCACTTGACTTTGTACCGTGTTTAGATACACTTAGAGACTACTTTAGTATGAACACGGTTGATTATTTCGGTTTTGTGGTACATTTTATGTATCGTGAACGCAAAATTTAACATGAATTGCGTTTGATTTTTTTTCTATTCCGCAAATTTAAATTGACAGCACCTGCTGTCAACATTTTTAGACATTTCAATGCCAAGACTGAGAGGTTAACGTGCGTATTTGAGTAAATTGTTTATCTGTACGAATTATCGTATCTCCCGAACGGATGCACCGATTTTGATTTTGTTTTTTTTTATTTGAGGTGTGTTGATCGTGAGTGATTTTGAGCCAGAATCTATCAATCAATAAAAATGTTTTTACTTTTTCTAAGAAGAATTGTGTTTTAAGAAAATCTGTTTAGCCTTTTTAAGATCATTATCTCTACTGTAGTCGAGAAAAGGATTTGAGCAACTTTCATAAGTCTGATCGATTCAAAATTTGATACCCTGTTACTTAAATGATATTGAAAGAACATGGTAACTTTGGCCTGATGCTGCAGCATCTGCAAGAATAACTAATTCCTTACCAACTTACAACATAGGTATCGTGTTTAGGCTCATTGGAATGGTCTCTACAAATAGGTTGTAGCTAGGTGATGATCAAAATCAAAATCTGATAACGGAGCAGGAAAGAAAAAATGGGAATAAGTTGGTGAGGGATTCTAAGCTGCTTTTACTTTTAATGTTTTCTATATATTTTATCGTTTTATTAACGATTAAATATACCTAAGTAAACACTTTTACTTGTTTTATCGATATGAAATTATTGGATAATTAAAAATAAATTACCTATTGGAAAAATAAAATCCAACCAGTCAATCAAAGTAAATGTATTTTGATATGGAGGTAGAATTATAATTCCGTAAAACTTAATTAACGTCACTCTACTGCTGGAGCCTTGCAACTCGTGACCTCCAACGAGTCTTCATTACTGTTACGTATAGCTATAATGTCAGTAGGAGTGATTGTTTTAGCCGTCACTTATTCTGTATATTTTTCGGCTTGATAATACCAATCCGATTTTATATTTACAGTAACCTGAAAATATAAAAAGAGACGAGATACTTATACGAAATATTTGACATATCTAATTATTGTGTTCAACTGATATAATATATTATAACTGATATAATATAGTAGAAATTAGTATTATATTTGTTTAAATTAATACTCACTTGGCCATTCCTGTCAAGTTTCCAGAAATAAACTTTATATAAAAAAGCTATAAAATTTTGAGTGGCTCTGTAGAATTTAAACTTTCAATCTAATACCTAAGTATATCGAAGCTCAAGAAACAACAAGATAACTGACACCGAAACATTTAGCTAGACCACTCACAACTACGGGTATAGAAAATAGACCGAAACGTCAATGATAGGTAAGTGACGGTTTAGTGTATGTTATTTGTTCTTGCGTTATCCCGTACAAATCAAGCTTGTTCAATTTGAAACGCTGAAATGTATCTTATGTTTAAAAACAATAAATAAAAAACGTACTTAAGTTAGATCTTCACATATAGACAGTAATGGAATGCGAATAACGCTTTGAGCATTAGCGTTATTTTTGCCAGTTCCTAGGCTTAGGAACGTTAATTTAAAAAATATCAATTCAGGTTATTTGAAACAAACACTAATACAGTATTTAAAATTAAATATCGAAATAAATTATAAAAGTTCTAATAATCAAATTAATAAAGAGTTTTTTCTTTAAAGATTGGATTTGTATTAATAAAACTAACATTGCTGAAATGATCTAATAAGATACTATTTGATTTGAATAACACTTACCTTTCCTCTAAACAAATTGGAATCGGTAATAAATGTATTAGTTTATTTGGCGACTCCACGCGTTGTCTTTGTTCCGAAGTACAAATTGTTCCTTTAGTTAGAGAAAGCGTAATATTTTGTTTATGCAAAGCGCTTAGTATCATTTTTATTATTGTATGTACTTACGTATTGATTATTAATTTTGAAGGACTACATCACCATCATCATCGTGGCGATGGTCTAACAGCCTTAGTCAAATATTTTTTTAAATAGGTAACTCAAAAATCCTTAACAAATCTGCTTATAGTTTTAGATCTGATCGCAGATTAGCACAAAAAAAAATAGGTCAGTAATATTATGTGATAGACTACGGCAAGACTTACGATAGGTACCCAAAATCTACGTACTGAAATGGATTCAAAATTATACTTATACTCATACATTACGCATTAAATACTTCGAATCTCCTTCTTTTTCCTCGAAACATATTTTTTATTTTTCTTGTTGCCCATAATTTGGCTAGCACAAACGACTTGCTAAACAATTAGTCGTACGTAATAAAATAATAACGTAATCAGCATCTCTGTCATTTGCGCTAGCAAGTTGCACAGGTCCACCGTTCATGACGCGCATTGCGGGACTGTCTATATATCCCTATATATATATATCTATATATCCCCGTCTATATAGTATTATCTATGGGGACTGGGAGTGCGCTCGCGTAGATTTTAGAATAGTTCTATTTGTGCAGTAGTTCGGTTGAATATTGCGTGCGCCGCTTCAACACGCTTAGCGCAGAAGTAAATGACGTAAGTCACAAAACTGTTTTCATTTATAATTCGATTATTAAGTACTCAATTGAAAAATTGTCTTACCAGTCCCTAACTAACTATCTTAGTAATATATTCGTTGTATTTTTATACGTAAGGCTCTATAACGTAAAAAGATAAACGTAATAATATTTCAAAAACTCATCATTTTCGATAAATAAAAGTATCGTACATAAACCAATATTTTTTGTTTTTGCTTTGCTCAAGCCTTAGTCAACTATACAAAGAAATATATACTTAAATTTGATATGTCTAGTATGCTGTTCACTTAGGATAATTTATCTTCGAAATCGCTACTCGTTTAGGCAGCCGCCTCTTAATCAAAATAGATTTTTAATTAGAAAATTAAATATTTTTAATTAACATCAAAACAATTAATGGCGTTCTCTTTGTATTTGTTTCTTAACTAACTTTCGTTTGGATGTTACATCATTTTTCATGTTCTCTAATTTCATAATATGTTTAAACCTCATAGTTAAATATTTCGACAACGACTTCTTTCTACCGGATCAGTTGGAAATCTGAAAATTAAAATGTTTGCTATGTGGTCGAACAGTTGTAAAGGTTACATAATGTGATGACGACTCATCAATATCCGTGTCCAGTAGTGTACATGAGAAGAGAAATATTGAACTTTTTGGGGCACAAACATACACCCGCACTTTCTCAAACATCGTCATCATCATCATCAGCCTATAAACGTCCCACTGCTGGGCACAGGCTTCCCACGTGGACTTAGCACGTGGGGATATTGGGCCATAACCCACCACGCTGGCTCAATGGGTGTTGGTGGGTTTTAACGACTGTCATCTTACGACAACAAACGGGACCAACGGCTTAACGTGCCTTGCGAAGCACGGAGGAGCTCGAGATGTTTTAAATTTGGTCACCCATCCAGCGACCCGGCATTGCGAAAGTTGCTTAGCGGGCAAGATCGCAATCCGAACGTGCTAGCCGGATGCGCCATCGAGCTCTGAAGCATACATACTACCATCCCAAACATACATATTTTCAACACACACGTCTTACATAAATACTTACGTACATTCCATTCAATCATAATTATTATTTTATTCATTTCGAATATCGATACCATACCACAATAACAATTTATAATAATAGTATAAGCAACTTTCCCCCCTTTGCATACGTCTACCCTCACTATTCCTATAAAGGCTAAAGCTGGCCCCTGACGATCAGTTTTGCGCGTCAGTCCAGGCGTAAAACTGTGGCGAAACTCCTAATGGTTTTACGCCCAACAGATTTCCCCATTCACTGGCGTCACGCCGGCTCGTCAGTCTCGACCGGCCGGTACAATCAATTTTGAACTTTAGTGTTTGGCTCTAAGGATCAATATTCATTAGAGAAGTTCGAACTGACGCGAAACAATCAATTTTGAACTTTATTGTTTGGTGCTAAGGATCAATATATTCATTGAACAAATTCGAACTGACCCGATTGGAGTGACGATCACACACTCACGGTCACGGCGCGACGCGCTGGCTTTACATGTCGCGCCGTCAGTTAAAACTCTGGAGTGACGTTTCGACATTCACGATCAAATTTTAGACTCACGTCAGTTCAACTGATGGGAAAAACTGATCGTCAGTGGCTACCTTAACGCAGCTGTGAGCCAGCCATTTGTCTCAGCTATGCGATTCTCTAAGCGACACATTGACGCTGCGCGCATGGCTGGGATCTGCCGTCTCTTTCCAATGCTATGAATATGAAAGGTAACAGAGTCAATTCACAGCGCTGCGGCAGCCGCTGCTACCAAAGCTATAACTTAGAGAATCGCACTGCTGAACACTATTTTATCTCTAATTTCGATCCTTCCATAAACAACATTAAAGAGGTAGATCGCGCGAAAGACACTAACAACTGGAGCGATCATGAATGTTTATCACGCGTAGCTTCCTGTCCTCAGGGTGATGCTAGGGTGTGGTTAAGCGAGTGGGTGACCAATGACAGGACAGGGACTCAGTGACGAACACTTATTGTTATTCGTGGAATAGATAGTCCTCAGGTCCACGCGGCAGCTGCCAACGCCGAGCTCACTCCAGAAAGCCTTGTTTCGTTCTTGTCTATTTACACGAAACCAATTAGTCGTGCAAACCAGTTTGATACTTTTATTAACACTAAGAAGCGCTTACCTAATAGACCTAATACTAATATACGCGGCAATCTGGCAATCAAATGTTTTAAGTGCGGGCAACGTGGCCACGTAGGACGATTTTGCAAGACTAACCCTACTCTTAACCCTTCTCAACCCGGTCCTAGTAACACTTGTACATTTTGTAAAAAGCAGGGTCACATAGAGGCTAATTGTTTTGCGAAGTCACAATCAGATCCACGAAACCAACGCAATGTTAATCTTTGTACCTCTCGCCCCTACGCTTTTTCACGTGACGTCACTACTGCTGTGGGGGATGGCATTCCGGTTGACGTACTCATCGATAGTGGCGCCCATGACGTATCCCTAGTTTCTTCTGATGTTCTCAAGCACATTTCATGCCAGCCTAAATTTAGACGATACGTGTTAAAAGGTATTAGCGATAAAGAAATAGTAGCAACGTTATATGTCACAGTAAAAATGGGCGATTTTCCGAGATCAAAAAAAATAAAATTGGTTCGTAAATGACTTCATAGATGGCGCTTAGCATAGATTAGTATGGTGCATGGTAAAAGGCGGGTTCATGAAGAGCACGTGTATGGCTGCGTAATATTTATTCTATTCCAAAATAGAAATAGGTTCTGGATGTCCTGAATATAAATAGGTAAGGACTTACTATTTTTTTATTCTTTTGGTAGACAAGTAAAAGTGTAGAATTTATTACAGCCCTTAGGTAGGTACTGCTGGTGGCCGGCTTTTATAAAACGACATCTATCTGGTGTTTTTGAACTAATTTTTACTTTTTAATTTGGGCTGTCAGAAAATCGCCCATTGAATTTAGCGAAATATCTATGGAGGTAGACCTAGTGGTAGTTCCATCCGTTTACATGAGTGCACCCATTATAATAGGTACTGACGTACTTAATCGCGATGGGATTACTTACATTAGGACTAAAGATAAGCAGTATCTTACTCGTGATGACACACCCCGTTCTAGTATTAACACCATTCAAGCTGATGCTCAACCCGAAGTAAATACGCCACTGCAGAGTAAAGATTTAGACTCTCTTAGTTCGTCTCAGTTATACGCGAATTTTCTGATTTCTTGATATCGGGTACTGCTACTACCACGGTTAAGACAGGCGAGATGGAAATTAAACTCATAAGCTCTACGCCTATAGTATATCGACCTTACAAACTCTCGCATCAAGAGAAGCTTAAAGTCAGGGAAATAACCCAAGACTTAATGGACAAAGGCGTGATCAGGCGATCCAAGTCCGCGTATGCCAGTCCGATAATATTAGTTAAAAAGCGTGACGGCTCAGACAGGCTTTGCGTAGACTTTAGAGCCTTAAATCGTGTCACAGTTAAGGGTCGATACCCTCTCCCTCTCATCGATGATCACATAGATAGGCTAGGGAGCTTTGGGTATTTTTCTAGCCTTGACATGGCTACTGGCTTTCACTAAATACCTCTGAAAGAGGAGTGTATCCACCTGACCGGCTTTGTGACATCTGAAGACCACTTTGAATACGTAAAAATGCCGTATGGCTTAGCCGATTCTCCGACAGTTTACCAACGTATAATAAAAGATACTTTACGTGAATTAATAAATGAGGGCAATGTTTTAGTTTACGTAGACGATGTGCTCCTTTTAAGTAATTCGATAAACGAAGGCATACAGCTACTGCGTAGAGTATTAGAAATTCTCACTCGAGCAGGTTTTTCTGTGAACCTACGAAAATGTACATTTTTAGTAAAAGAGGTTGAGTATTTGGGCAGGGTCGTGACTGAAGGTCAGGTTAGGCCGAGTCAGCGTAAAGTAGAAGCCCTTGTTAACACGGCTCCACCACAAAACGTCAAACAGGTACGTCGGCTTCTAGGTCTCGCTGGCTATTTTAGGCGATACATACGAGACTATGCTACGAAAACCGCTCCTATAACTCATCTAACCAGAAAAGGTATAGAGTTTCACTGGACACCTGAACATGAGACTATCCGTCAGAACTTAATTAAACACTTAACTAGTGAACCGTTACTGACCATATTTTACCCATGTCTCCCAACTGAAGTTCACGCTGATGCAAGCAGTGCTGGTTATGGTGCAATTTTGCTCCAAACTTGTAATACTCTTTGCAATCGGCTCTGTCGGGATGCCAAGCGACGATACATTCACACATCAATAGAAGACTTACCTCCGGGTCAAATCTGGACGTTTTTGAGATCGCTTGGTGTGGGTGGAGACCGCAACAGTACTGGTGATTTACCTAACCTCAACCAACTAAACAGGCATTTCACAAGTTCACCGATTACTGTTGCTGACTCCATCAAAGTAGACACGATTTTCTTTTTTGAATCGATTGCTCGTCCTGACTGTGAGCCCTTTTCATTTCGCGAAGTCACTGAGGGGGAGGTTAAGAAGAATATCCTATCCATAACTTCCAAAGCCGTGGGTGAGGATGGCATTTGCCGTAATATGCTGATGTCTATCCTGGAAGATGTAGTGCCTATTATCACACATATCTTAAACCCTTCCTTGACAACCAACATCTTCCCTTCCGATTGGAAATTAGCCCACGTCATTCCCATTCCTAAGTCCGCTTCCCCTACTGATTTCTCACAATTCCGTCCTATCTCTATTCTCCCATTCCTGTCCAAGGTCCTAGAAAGCGCTGTTCAAAAACAACTATTTTCATATGTCTCACAGCATAAGCTAATAAGTCCGTATCAATCGGGTTTTCGTCCTGGCCATAGCACTGTAACTGCCCTGTTGAACGTCACAGACGATATCCGGCACGCCATGGACAACCGGTTGTTCACGGTTCTTATTCTTCTAGACTTTAGCAGCGCTTTCAACTCTGTTGACTATGATATCCTTCTTTCCATTCTCCATTTTAACCTTACCCCTGCGGTGATCGGTTGGTTCTCGGACTATCTACGTAATCGTAGCCAGAGAATCAGGAGTGGAGAATCTTTTTCTGAATGGGCTCCCCTTACAGCTGGTGTGCCGCAGGGAGGGGTACTATCGCCTCTACTATTTTCCTTATTTGTGAATGAGCTCGTTAAAGTCATATCCTGTCCGTACCACCTTTATGCGGATGATCTGCAAATTTAAAAGCACTTTGATGCATCCAATGCTGACAGTACAATCGATGCGATCAACAAAGATCTTCTTGCAGTGAAGTCTTGGGCGGACTCTTTTGGATTGCTGGTGAATCCAAGTAAATCACAAGCCATAATCGTGGGTAGCATCAGGTTGTACAACAAATTAGATTATGAGAAACTCCCCAAGATCACGTATGACGGAGTGAATCTTACATATGCACTCAAAACTAAAAACCTTGGTCTCATTATCGATCACACTTTGTCCTGGAGATCACAAGTAAATGAAGTGAGTCGGCGCATGCACTTCTCTTACCATTCTCTCAAGCGACTCCAGTTTTACTTACAATACAACACCAAAATTATGCTCGCTCAGTCTCTTTTACTCCCTCTTCTCGACTATGCTGACGTTTGTTATTTAGATGCTACTGAGGAGCTGCTTAACAAGCTGGAGCGCCTGCAAAATTTGGCCATCCGTTTTATCTTCGGTCTACGGAAATATGACAATATTTCGGAGTACCGGTCGACGTTAAAGTGACTCCCAATCCGTCTTCGCCGAGATATGCACATCCTTTGCCTCCTTTATAAAATTCTTCACTTCCCACAGTTCCCTCATTACCAACGATCCCGTTTTACACAGTTACACGTCTCTTCCCGTCCCAAGCGTTTCTGTGATACCAGAACCCTTTCCTATCCACAAGCAAACACCAAATTTTTCCACAATTATTCACTGTGTATGTAGCTAGACTGTGGAATAAGCTACCAGCTAGCATCCGTGAAAGTTCATCGGTTGAATCTTTCAAACACAAACTAAAAGAGCACTATCTATCGCACTAATCGTTTATCAGTAACTTAAATTTATTATAATATGTATTGTCTTATCTATTTATATGTATGTATGTATTATTTGTTTTATATATACCTATATATGTATTCATATTGATGAATGTATTTTAAGTACGTATATAAGTATAGCACAATTTAGTCCCGCATATATCTTTTTCCCACCACTGCTAGGGTTGGCTGGAAGAGATCTCTTCTAGAGACAAGCTCACCTTTGTATATGTCCTGTGTAACCTGTGTCAAAGTGTAATTTTTTGTGCAATAAAGTATAAATAAATAATAATGGCAAGAAACACGTAGTAGCATATTTCAGCAAAGTAACGCAAGGGTCTGAAAGTAAATATCATTCTTACGAGCTTGAGACACTTGCAGTTGTAAAGGCACTCCAGCACTTTCGGCATTATCTGGTAGGCATTCAATTCCTGGTGGTTACCGACTGCAATGCCCTTAAATCTACCGAGCGTAAAAAAGATCTCCTGCCACGTGTCGCTCGCTGGTGGATATATCTTCAAGATTTTAATTTCACTCTTGAATATAGAAAGGTAGTATTAATGCCACATGCGGACTATTTAAGCCGAAATTCCGTATTTAGCGTGAACCAAAATTTCCAGACCACGAAACTGGGCCCAAATAGCGCAGGCTGCCGACAACGAGACCCAAGAGCTTATGGAAAAGCTCCTTAGCGGTGAGCTCGATACCAATCGATACGTAGTCCAAAATAATATCTTGTACTATCGCTACACGCCTGTAGGTGCAGAGCCACGACTCCTTTGCTATATCCCTAAAGGGCATCGGTTAAGCCTCCTCAGGGTGTTCCATAACGTTGAGAAAAGACGTTGGATCTTATTTTGAGATATTTCTGGTTTCCGGGGCTCAAACAATTTGTCAGCAAATATATTGCTCACTGCCTTATATGCGTCTCTTAGAAACGTGCCCCTCGAGCTCCATTGCAAAACATTAATTCCTGTGAAAAACCAGATACTCCCTTCCATACCGTCCATGTTGACGCACTTGGCCCCTTACCAGTAGGCTACAAATTTGTTCTGATCTTAGTTGATGCCTTCACTAAATATTCACTGTTGTACCCTATATACCGTGTTACGTTGTAAATTCAGGGCCCTGTCTGCCTTTACTAATCTACAAAAGAGGTTCGCAATGGTTGAATAGTACTTACCTGAAATCATTGTTTTTGAATGATCAGATGTCCAAAAAACATTAGTCCTTGTAGCTTGTTTGAATTAAATCCATTTTTCTTCACATTAAAGACATGGAGCCTTGGCTGACACATTACAAGACACACTTTTCTTGCATTTTCAATTAAAACATATTTCTAAATCAGTTTTAGCAAGACTTTGCGTTGGATTTGAAGAAAATTAAGTTCCTTTGTTTACGTTTTGTATTTGACATAACACTATAGACAAAATGACAGCCACCGTAGCGACGCCTAGCGGTAGCGGGGCGAAGTAGCTGTCAGCTTTTAATTTCACATAAAAGATTCAATTTTAAAAAATAGCCGAAACAGTTCTAATAATAAATTACATTATAAATTAATATGTATAATAATTACTTTAAGTAATTAAATTTAATTCAAGCAAATCCGGAAATAGAACTATTTTTTTCTATAAGGACTTTTATCTAGAACATTCGAACGGGAGTAATATTTTTTATATGGATATTGTCTCTGCCCGTAGGGGTTACCAGAGAGGAAACTAATACTCCTTAATATTAAGACAGGGTAATGGGCAATTTTCTGACAGCCCAAATTAAAAAGTAAAAATTAGTTCAAAAACACCCGATAGATGTCGTTTTATAAAAGCCGGCCACCAGCCGTACCTACCTAAGGGCTGTAATAAATTCTACACTTTTACTTGTCTACCAAAAGAATAAAAAAATAGTAAGTCCTTACCTTTAAATATTCAGGACATCCAGAACCTATTTCTATTTTGGAATAGAATAAATATTACGCAGCCATACACGTGCTCTTCTTGAACCCGCCTTTTACCATGCGCCATACTAATCTATGCTAAGCGCCATCTATGAAGTCATTTACGAACCAATTTCTTTTTTTTTTTTGATCTCGGAAAATCGCCCATTAGTGAGTTAAATATCACAAAAAATAATTTTAAATTAAAGAAAAACGCATTTCACATTGCTAAACGTTAATTTTTTTTTAGGTCTTGTGTTGTTATTGTTGGCAAATTCTGTTAGCAGAGGGCGAGTTATGACAGACGTCATATTTGACGTTTTGATAGTTTGAAGGAAAATTCTAAAAGAACAGGTTCTTATGGATTACCCGACTATGGGAGTAGAAATCATAAGCTGGTCTTCGATTTATAAGACTTCCGGCGAAGGAAAGCAGCCGGGTCTGATGACGTCGAAACGATTTGAATCTCTGGCGTGAAGTGGTGGGTGATGTATTGAGATCAATTCACTAAGGGATCCGTGCCCGAAACGAAGTTCCGGTCGCTGGCAGCCACGCGCACAGATAAAATCTCCCAGCGCATACTTCGAGAGGCCCGTCTCGCCGCCAGGATTTAGAGCTGGGCCCTAAAGCCTGGACGCGAGACCTGCTTCGTCGGAGTACCAGCGGCCACCTGCTGCCAGTCGAGCTGTCACCGCCTAGCGGATGAGCAGGCGTTGACGGTTTTTTTTCTACCCCTTACTAGGGGATAATTGTTTTTTTTTAAACTGAAACATTTATTGAATTAGGGGTTTGACACCTTAAGCTTTATTTTCCTTTTATATCCAACTACACCAAGCGTTGGTGAAGTTGTGAAAAATTTGAGGATCTGCGAGTTCGACCTGTGTGAAGTTGTAAGGTGACATCGTCTCCAGATTCGGGTCTACATTAGGACCCTGGCGCCCTTTAATATTAATTTTATATCGGTGTAACCCCACGGTTCTCTAGTGTATCGGCTTTAAACGTGTGAGAGTTTTGATAAGGTTAAACGGATTAGAACATTTAATTTAATATTTTTATAGACGGAGTAATTTAATTTTAATTTCAACTTCATACTCCGAACGGTATTGGCTTTATCCCGACCCCCCACGACCATAGCTCGTACGACTGAAATATTAGCTGGCTGGTTAGGCAGTAGTAGGAACGGTATTATAAAATTTATTTTAAATTAAAATTATCACCAACCCGCTTGGTCACTTTTGACTCTTAGGATTTTAGTGTGTTTTAAGGGGTGATATAGCTTGGTAATCAGGTTTAGAGTACTTTAAACAGTAAATTATAGTTGGCAAAATTAATAGAAAGTTTGTTGGACTTTCATTTGAGATTGACCCTAGGGTCAGTTTCGACTGATAGTTTTTTTTTTGTTATTTTCGGCTCAATAAATTAAAAGGAGTAACGTAGATGATAAGTACCTAACATACTATAAGGAAAAATTGTGACTAACCCCCTCTATTGAATAATAAGAGTGAAATAAAATTTATAATTTTATTTTTTTGTTGTTGGACAAAATATTAGTGTGTATTATTTTACAATATACTGCCTAGCTGTTGAACATTTTATGGTTTTATTTGATAACAACCCACTGAAGCTTGCATTTGGGATTTTCTTCCTTTTCCCCAAAAGGGACAAAACCTCAAATGTAACAGTTCTTCATATATATATATATATATATATATATATATATATATATATATATTTAAATCTCTCATATTCATATATATATATATATTTAAATCTCTTTCGTCGGGAGTTAAAATATCTAGGTTACAGGGTAGATGAACATGGTTTACACACTGATCCGTCGAAAGTTCAGTCAATAGTCAACTTTCCCACACCTACCACCCGGAAGGAGGTGAAAATGTTCCTTGAAACAGCGTCGTATTATAGATGTTTCATTAAAAATTTCAGTTCTATAGCGGCACCTTTAAATGCACTTACGAGTACTAGCAAAAAAGCCCCGCCTTTTAAGTGGACTGCTGAGGCAGAACCGCGTTTACTACTTTAAAAACAGCGTTGGTCTCTGCCCCAGTATTGGCTTGTCCCGATTTTTCCCAGCCATTTGAGATTCATTGTGACGCATCCAGTTTTGGGATAGCGGGCACTCTGACTCAGTTTATAAAGGGAGAGGAGCATCCAATAGCATATTGTAGTCGTTCACTGAATTCGGCAGAACGCAATTATTCGGCGACGGAGCGAGAGGCCCTAGCGGTGGTTTTTGCTGTAGAACACTTTCGTCCTTATGTGGAGGGAGGTCCTGCGTTTAAGGTGATAACCGACCACTCGAGTCTGAAGTGGTTCTTTAATTTAACCAATCCTACGGGTCGATTAGCTCGTTGGGGTTGTCGGTTATCGCCTTACAACTTTGTTATTGAGCACCGCAAGGGCAAGGACAACGTAGTTCCAGATGCACTATCGCGTGCCGTTCCGGTGCTCGAAATAAAGGTGCCTGACGCAGACACTTGGTTCCAAAAGTTGTGGGACAAGTGTGTTAGTACTCCTAGGTCGTGTCCTAACTTTATTATTAGAGACAATAAACTTTTTCGTTTTTCAAAAAATAAATTCGGTGTGGCGAGTGATTATGATTGGAAACAAGTAGTACCGGAGGGGAATAGTCTGGAACTTTTAAAGAATCACCATAGTGGTGAATTATCTCCACATTTTGGAGTATTTAAAACTTATAAACGACTTGCACTACGTTACTACTGGCCTAACATGTATAAGGATGTAACTAACTACGTGGGGAAATGTAATACGTGCGCCGCATATAAACACTCACAATTGCCCACCCCTGGTCTCTTAGGTAGCGCGAAAGACTGCTCTAAACCGTTTGAAACAATAAGTTTTGACCTCGTTGGTCCCTTGCCACAGTCTAGAGCGGGCTTCACATATCTCTTTGTGGTCGTATGCTGTTTTACGAAATATTGTTTGCTCTTTCCTTTACGAAGAGCTGTTGGTATGGCTATAGCGCAGAAACTTGAAGATGGCGTTTTCTTGGTTCACGGCATACCCCGTACGGTGATAGCGGACAACGGAACGCAGTTCACGGGCAATGAAATTAAATCTTTGTTGGAGAAGTACAAGGTACCTCAGGTTCACTTTACACCTCGCTATTGCCCCAGCGTGAACACAGTTGAACGTTATAACCGTACGATTATGACCGCCGTATCAATTCTTGTGGAGGATGACCATAGATCGTGGGATATTAATATTTCGAAAATTCAGTATGCAATAAACACTTCCACTAATGAAGTAACACGTTTTACCCCATTCTTCCTAGTACATGGTAGGGAGGCAGTTAGTTGCGGAGAGATTTTCGGCAATGATACTGATGGACCGCTCACCCTAGCGTGCGCTTCTCGCAGTGTATATGCGGACCAGTTAGGCGTCTTAGGGGAAATTTTCAATAAAGTGAAAGGCGCGCTTATTAAATCACATGACCGTAGTGCTCGTCATTATAACAATGGGAGGAGGCCCTTAGAATTTAAGGTGGGTGACACTGTTTGGAAAAAGACATATCCACAGAGTGACGCCTCCAAATTTTTTATGGCCAAATTAGCTCCTAAATATGAAAAATGTTTTGTTAGGAAAAAACTTTCCCCCCTAGTGTATGAATTAGAAGGCTGTAGTTCCGGTAAAAACCTTGGTGAATGGCACATCAAGGACTTTAAGTCTTCATGGGAGGACTAAGTTGTATTAGTTTTAGTAATTTATCGATCATTGTATCATGGTACAATGTTTTGCTTGTTGTGAGCGGTTGAAAAGTGACAAAGGAGGGCTGTATATGCCCTGTAGTCGCTGCTGTTGTTGGCATTGGTGGCTGTATATGCCACGGTGCTGGAATTCGTTATGTGGTTTATTTTAGTTGCTAGATGGTTTAAAAGTGGCGAAGGAGGGCTGTATATGCCTTTAAGTCACTGCACTTTGGGCGTTTGTGGCTGTATATGCCGCGGCGCTGGAAGCTCTTTTAAGAGGAGCTTGATGTTTGTGGTTGTGTTTTTGCGCATTGGAAAGTTTCGACTTTTGGCGTGATGACATTCTATTTGTTAAGTTGGAATGTTTTAATTCCTTTTTTTTTTTAATATTATAGGTTAGATACCTTAATGGAAGGGTTAAATCTCCGGACCGTTGGTAAGGCAACGTGGTGATAGTCCTGAGGAAGGTGGCCATTTATTGGCGGGCGTGTAGGCTGCTTTGACGGAATAAGTTTTTGTTGGATTTTCTTTTTGAGCGGTTAGCCAAACCTCAATCTCCGGACCGTTGGTGAGGCAACGAGATGATAGTCCTGAGGATGGTGGCCATTTATTGGCGGGCGTGTAGGCTGCTTTGATGGAATTCGGTTTTTTTTTAGTTGGATTTATTTAGGGGCGGTAAGCCAAACTTTTAGGTGGTGGTGAATATTTGTTGGTTTGGGTTGCGGGTTTTTTTTTTTTTTGGATTACGGCTGCCCAGCCGTGTAAGAAGTTTACTGGGCATTACTTTAAATATGTGCTTATAGGTAGGAGCATTTAGATGTTTGTGTATTGAGGAAGTATCGTTTGTTAGGAAGGGTAGACTTGGACGTGTAGACGATTCTTACATGTATTTATTATTTTATAGCTCTCTGGGCTTCGTCTTTTCCATATTGCTTAATGGATCAGACTTACCCAGTGGGATAACTGTAGGTCTATTTCAGTAACCTGTATAGTTAAATAAGCCATTCACCCCAGCGGATTAGTGACTGGTACCAAGAGCCTTAACGCGAGGCGTCAGTGCGGCTGGTGACACTGTAATAATAGGTTAACTGTATAGCCACCAGTTTTTATGTTTATGTAATAATATCATTATAACCATAATTAGTGTATTTAATATATATAAAGTAGTCAATCATTTTTAATCTAGTATTTTGGTAATATTCATATTGAACTCCTTAAGGTTTGTCTTTTCCATATTGCTTAATGGATCAGACTCACTTTGTGAGTCTATTGTGGTGACTTTTCAGTAACCAGTATTGTTAAAAAATTAAGCCATACACCCCAGCGGATCAGTGACTGGTACTAAAAGCCTTAACGCGAGGCAACAGTGCGGTTGGTGACACTATGATAATATGTTAACTGCATAGCCACCAAGTTTTTAGATTTATGTAAGAGTATATTATAATTGATATTATTATATTTATTATGTACATTAGTTTATATTCATATAGAAGTTTGTATATTTATTGGGATATACAAACTATATATATATATATATATATGAGATATTTGTATATTTAAATATATACAGTCGTGGTCAACTAATTAGGGACAATCTCTAGTTAAGCCAAATTGTGAATTTATTTTTTATTTTCCAACGAGTCTTAACAATATTCCATATCTTTTACACGTAAGTATAATTAGTCATTGATGTGCCCGATTATACAAACAATAACAACTTCTTAAACATTAAACCTCTTTACAGTATAGCTGATAGATTATCAGTGTGCTATTTGTTCAAAGAATGCTGGCTGGCCATTTAATTAGGGACACTGAGATATTGCGTTCTATTTTCAAAATTTGAATCTCAATACTTTTTTATTTCTTCTTTTATTGTTTTGTGGTAGTTTTGGCGGCAATCCAGATTTTTAATTTTAAGTTTTGAGAATTATTTTGAAGAAATATGGGCAAAAATAAAAGTTGCGATCCAACACTACGAACAATTATCATGAAGTTTGTCGAGCGTGGTTGGTCATACCGAGGGATAGCAGAACATTTAAATTGTTCAATAACTATGGTATGCAATGCAGTGCAACATTTCAGGCGCAATAACACAGCTTTAAATGTGCCCAGGACAAAAAGATCGAGAAAAACAACTCCGCAAGAAGATAGAATGATAACCAGGTTAGCTAAGAAAGATCCGTTTCTAGGCTCTATTTTAATTAAACACGAAGTGTTTGGGGCAGACGAAAGAGCCGGTGTATCAGCGAGGACCGTTCGACGACGTCTGGTAGAAGCAGGGTTGTTCGGAAGAGTGGCTCGCAAAGTACCGTTGTTGAAGAAAGAACATAGAAATGCTCGTTTGGAGTTTGCACGTAAATATGGACATTGGACCTACGCCCAATGGCAACATGTATTATTCTCTGACGAGACCAAGATTAATTTAATTTCTTCAGATGGAAGGCAATACGTACGGCGTCCTGTAAAAGCGGAAATGAATCCAAGATTCACAAAAAAGCAGGTGAAACATGGCGGTGGAAACATTAAAATTTGGGGTTCATTTTCTGGACGTGGAGTGGGACCTGTGAGAAAAGTTCAGGGTAACTTAGACCAACATCAATACAAAACAATATTGGAGGAAACTATGCTTCCCTATGCTGAGGAGCATCTCCCTATTATATGGACGTTTCAGCATGATAACGACCCGAAACATACCGCCCGTTCAGTCAAGTCGTTTCTTACCAGGCAGTCAGTATCGGTGCTAGATTGGCCAGCAAATAGCCCGGACCTCAACCCAATTGAGCACCTTTGGCACGAAATCAAGAAAAAAGTTTCAACTTATCGTACCACAACTTTAGATCAACTTAATCAAGCTTTTTGTGAGGCATGGGCAAACATTCCTATCGAAACATGTCAGAAACTGATAATGTCTATGCCACATCGGTGTCAAGCGGTAATTACTAACAAAGGTTTTGCTACTGGGTACTGATTTTACACGTAATAAAATGGAGCTTTTAAAAATATTATAATACTGGAGATTATTCGTTTTGTTTAACTCTATTCATCATTATACTTTACTGTCCTTAATTAAATGTCCAGCTACATAATTATACCTTAAAATTTAATACATGTTCAACCTTTGATATTAAATACTTTTTTCTATTTAATTATTCTCTTATTTACAGCCATTTATAGTATAGTAATCGGACCAAATTATGCAAATAATAGGTGCTGAAAAATCAATAGGGTTTTATATTTATATGTACATAACCGGTTATTGCTCTTCACTATCTTGAATGTCCCTAATTAGTTGACCACGACTGTATATATATGAAGAATTGTCGTACACAAGTCTGCGTTTTGTTGTTTTTTTTTACTGTCATAGCATATTGTATAGCTATTTACAGGAAAGTTTTAAGTTATTGTGTAGTGCAGCTACACGGGTAGGTTTTCTATTAGTTGTTTGTGCTTGCTTGGTTGTTTGAAGTGTAGTGTGACGCTGGAGGGCCAGCGTCGAGATTTGCCCTGGTCGGTCAAATCTCTGGTGGTTGGGGAGGTACTGTTACGTTGTAAATTCAGGGCCCTGTCTGCCTTTACTAATCTACAAAAGAGGTTCGCAATGGTTGAATAGTACTTACCTGAAATCATTGTTTTTGAATGATCAGATGTCCAAAAAACATTAGTCCTTGTAGCTTGTTTGAATTAAATCCATTTTTCTTCACATTAAAGACATGGAGCCTTGGCTGACACATTACAAGACACAATTTTCTTGCATTTTCAATTAAAACATATTTCTAAATCAGTTTTAGCAAGACTTTGCGTTGGATTTGAAGAAAATTAAGTTCCTTTGTTTACGTTTTGTATTTGACATAACACCATACACAAAATGACAGCCACCGTAGCGACGCCTAGCGGTAGCGGGGCGAAGTAGCTGTCAGCTTTTAATTTCACATAAAAGATTCAATTTTAAAAAATAGCCGAAACAGTTCTAATAATAAATTACATAATAAATTAATATGTATAATAATTACTTTAAGTAATTAAATTTAATTCAAGCAAATCCGGAAATAGAACTATTTTTTTCTATAAGGACTTTTATCTAGAACATTCGAACGGGAGTAATATTTTTTATATGGATATTGTCTCTGCCCGTAGGGGTTACCAGAGAGGAAACTAATACTCCTTAATATTAAGACAGGGTAATTAGTGAGTTAAATATCACAAAAAATAATTTTAAATTAAAGAAAAACGCATTTCACATTGCTAAACGTTAATTTTTTTTTAGGTCTTGTGTTGTTATTGTTGGCAAATTCTGTTAGCAGAGGGCGAGTTATGACAGACGTCATGTTTGACGTTTTGATAGTTTGAAGGAAAATTCTAAAAGAACAGGTTCTTATGGATTACCCGACTATGGGAGTAGAAATCATAAGCTGGCCTTCGATTTATAAGACTTCCGGCGAAGGAAAGCATCCGGGTCTGATAACGTCGAAACGATTTGAATCTCTGGCGTGAAGTGGTGGGTGATGTATTGAGATCAATTCACTAAGGGATCCGTGCCCGAAACGAAGTTCCGGTCGCTGGCAGCCACGCGCACAGATAAAATCTCCCAGCGCATACTTCGAGAGGCCCGTCTCGCCGCCAGGATTTAGAGCTGGGCCCTAAAGCCTGGACGCGAGACCTGCTTCGTCGGGGTACCAGCGGCCACCTGCTGCCAGTCGAGCTGTCGCCGCCTAGCGGATGAGCAGGCGTTGACGGTTTTTTTCTACCCCTTACTAGGGGATAATTGTTTTTTTTTTAACTGAAATATTTATTGAATTAGGGTTTTGACACCTTAAGCTTTATTTTCCTTTTATATCCAACTACACCAAACGTTGGTGAAGTTGTGAAAAATTTGAGGATCTGCGAGTTCGACCTGTGTGAAGTTGTAAGGTGACATCGTCTCCAGATTCGGGTCTACATTAGGACCCTGGCGCCCTTTAATATTAATTTTATATCGGTGTAACCCCACGGTTCTCTAGTGTATCGGCTTTAAACGTGTGAGAGTTTTGATACGGTTAAACGGATTAGAACATTTAATTTAATATTTTTATAGACGGAGTAATTTAATTTTAATTTCAACTTCATACTCCGAACGGTATTGGCTTTATCCCGACCCCCCACGACCATAGCTCGTACGACTGAAATATTAGCTGGCTGGTTAGGCAGTAGTAGGAACGGTATTATAAAATTTATTTTAAATTAAAATTATCACCGACCCGCTTGGTCACTTTCGACTCTTAGGATTTTAGTGTGTTTTAGGAGGTGATATAGCTTGGTAATCAGGTTTAGAGTACTTTAAACAGTAAATTATAGTTGGCAAAATTAATACAAAGGTTGTTGGACTTTCATTTGAGATTGACCCTAGGGTCAGTTTCGACTGATAGTTTTTTTTTGTTATTTTCGGCTCAATAAATTAAAAGGAGTAACGTAGATGATAAGTACCTACCATACCATAAGGAAAATTTGTGACTAACACCCTCTTTTGAATAATAAGAGTGAAATAAAATTTATAATTTTATTTTATTGTTGTTGGACAAAATATTAGTGTGTGTTCTTTTACAATATACTGCCTAGCTGTTGAACATTTTATGGTTTTATTTGATAACAACCCACTGAAGCTTGCATTTGGGATTTTCTTCCTTTTCCCCAAAAGGGACAAAACCTCAAATGTAACACCGTCAAGACGTAACAGAACTTAAACGAGAAGTCACCCAAGCAATTTCACTGTTTGGCGTACCAAAGTTGATGGTCACGGACAAGGGACGAATGTTTGAGTCAAACGAGTTTGTATCATGGGTAAACAAGTTAGGTTGCGACCTGCATTTCATCACGCCACAGATGCACCACGCCAACGGCCAGGTCGAGAGATATATACGAACGGTCCTCAACATGTTTCGTATAGAAACCAACCATAACGGTGCATCTTGGTCTAATACTCTGTGGAAATTGCAACTGGTGCTAAACATAACGAAGCAGAAGACAACCCAAGTTTCTCCATTGAACCTTATGATCGGTACAGAAGCAACCACCCCTGTTATACGAGCTTTAGTGCGCGACGTAGCCGTCGAAGGGACTTCACCCAATCGAGAAGCATTACGTGAGGTTACTAGGGGTAGAGTCCGTCGACTGCTTGAGGAAAATCAAGCTCAGCAAGACAAACGTGTAAACCAAAAACGACACGTACCTCGAAAATTTGATCTTAACGACCTCGTCTTCGTCATTAAATATGCTCCGTCTACAGGGAAGCTCGACCCCGGAATGCGCGGTCCCTATAAAGTGACGAAGGTTCTTCCGAGTGGACGCTACGAATTGCGCCTGTTAACTGGCAGCTATGGAAAAACAACACAGGCCGCAGCACAATACATGGTGCCGTGGCGTGGCGAATGGTGTCCCGAGACCTGTGCTGCACTGTTTGAGAGTAAGTTATGGGTCCGGATGTTACGTTTGTCGTCATGCAAGACACTCGTTAGTGTTACGTTTGTCGTCAGGCAAACGCTTGGCAGTGTCTACCCGTTAGTCGGGTAAGCATGTTACGTTTGTCGTCATGCTTAACACCGGGAGGTGTCGGCCCGTTAGTCGGGTCATGTTTCAGATGGTGCACTGGCGAGTGGCGAGAGCCAGCACAACGTTTTCCCTGGTTGAAGAATGAAGAATCCTTTCAATCAGACAGTACTAAAGCTTTGGTCATGGTTTGATTTTAAAAAGAGACGTCTCTAATTATTTTATACAGCGTGACGAATGGCCGTTTGTAGCAGATGTGTGTATTGTACAAATGTGGAAGCTTGAACTAGTTGAAAGATAAGCGTGAAAGATGTGTGTGGAATAAGGTTAATTTGCAGCATACATAAAAATCATTAACGTCTGTGTTTCCAGATGATGAAGATGATGATTTAGAGACTACTCCAGCTCCCGCAGTTGGTCTCTCCATGCCATCCCTGGACCTAGATGACGGTGCTGGACCTTCAACAATTGGCGGCGCTGGATTTTCGTCAGCAGATGCCGCAGGACCAAGTTGTAGTCTACAACCTAATGTCGAGGACGACACTTCGTCAGGAGAGGCCGCATAAGCAACTTTCCCCCCTTTGCATACGTCTACCCTCACGATTCCTATAAAAGGCTAACGCAGCTGTGAGCCAGCCATTTGTCTCTGAGCGGTCGGCGCGGTAACAGCTACTAGGAGGAATCGCTGTCGGTGCACATAAGGTCGTACGAGCCATTTTTATATTAGTTTACGTTGTGATTTATAGTGAATTTAAATTAGCAAACCGGTTTCATAAGGATTAATTACTTTGCTTTTTGTTAATAAAA
Source organism: Scoparia ambigualis (assembly GCA_963921215.1). Classification (NCBI taxonomy): domain Eukaryota; kingdom Metazoa; phylum Arthropoda; class Insecta; order Lepidoptera; family Crambidae; genus Scoparia; species Scoparia ambigualis. Next base: position 19,212,786 of record OY992505.1, read on the forward strand.
TTAAAAGAGTGTGTTTCTCCGAGATCTTGTTTTTTTAAATAGTTGTCACTTCAGACCCTAAAAATAGTATTATAAAATATTACAGTAGGTATTATATTTTTTCTTGTTTCCTAATGGAACCTATAGTCCAGCTAAATTCGATGACGAATGTTTGTAAATAGATTACTGTTATACCTAGTTGTACTAGGATTTTACTTTTTCTTGAGAGACATTCACAAGAAAACAGTTAACTATTGTGTCTTTCTTTCAAAAACAGTAAAAATTCTAGTGAAACTAGACATTTGCACAAATGACAGTAGGTAATATGTTTACACCTCGGACCAAATATGTAATATTTGGTCCGAGGTTTACACTCAGAACAATAATTAAAGCATAGAAACCACGCTATAATAGCAAGCAAAGACATATATTCATCCTTCTTCTTCTTACGAGTTAGAAAGAGATGGAGAATGTTTGACTTGTCTTAGTTTGTGTAGTAGGGACGTCATTTCTCGGCATTTTATATCGACAAAAATAAAACTAAATATTGAACATGTAAATAAATATGAAGGCGAAGGATAAGCGCGCCGTCAATTTATTTCATTTTATTAATATAGTAAGTTTCCAGGGCAGGCAAAAAAGCCGACAATGACCGAAGTATTATGTAAGCATCGAGAAGACAGAATTTGTATTGCTTTCCATGCACTATTGTCATTCTGTATATTTCGTTGCGTTTCACTACACGTACTACATTACTCACAAAATGCACTTCCACGAGAAAATAATACAGAATGACAGAAGTGTATGGAGAGCGATATAAATCCTGTCTTCTCGACGCTAACATAATAGAATTATTTGGTCATTGTTGGCTTTATCGCTTGCCTTGGAAACGTTATAAACTAAATCAGACAAATTTTCATAAAACTACGTTATGTTATTGTGCACAAGAAAAACACCAACAATATTATATTGAATCACTGGTAGGTACAGCAGCGTCAGATCGACTTACCCAAATCTTTAAAAATATCCCAATCGATATTGAACTCTATGACTACAACATTAAGTTGAGATTCGGTTGCAGGTATTTCACAGATTAGTAGGTCGCAGAGTAGGTAGGGTAGGGTAGGGAGATATGACGCTATCTGTACAGCCAGCGTCACATCTATATCCTTGTATGTAAAATTCCCGCAACCTTTAATATTAATATCAATCAAGAAAAGTTCAATATCGATTGGAATATTTTGACGGATTTGGGTAAGTCGATCAGTGGCCGTGTATACACAACTTTTCGTTCTATTGTTAGGCCAAAAACTTGTTAACGTTAAAAGTGATCACTTTTGCCTTCAGCAAGTTTTGCGAGTTAATAACGAAAAGCAGTGTACAGTCAGTGTCACATCGGCCTACCCTTATCTGTCAAATTAACTAGATGGATATTGAACTTTATGCTTTGAACGTACATCTGAAAACGGTACAGGAAAATGGCGACATGAAAGATTGTTATGGAAATAAAAAACTTTTAAGTAAATAAATATTTAAAACATTTTTATTAAATCACTGCCCCTTAAATAATGTTTTGGTTAAAAAGCTTCGTATTTTGTCAAGAGGTACACATTCCAGTAATTCCTGTTTGGTAATATGATGTATTTGTATTGTCAACTAGAACTTATGTACGGCTTATATCAATAGGATTCTGTGATTGTCATCGAAACTTTGTTCTAGAGAATGATTAACAAGATTGCTCAAAATGCTTGTTGGTACAAATGTGTCGCACACATTGTTCATGATTGATTGATCGTAAAATGTTTGAAAAATATATGACTGCGTTTATTCCATATCCAATTTGGTCTTCTTACACGCCAGCCGTAGCCATTCTTTATTTTATATCATCATTTTTTGGAAACCTGTAACCAAAATGTAGAATTTTTAAAATTAGTGAAAATACACATAAATGGTAGTAGTAGTAATCAAGAAGACCATTCAATTATGTATATTTTTTAAATTATCAATAGGTACTACTTTTAAAGTTATAAATTATTAATTTCTTGTTAAAAGTAAAATAAGTTGTAAATGAGGCGTTATACATATATCATAATTTAAAGATAGATGTGCCAACCACTTACACATAATACTCTAACTCTACTACTACTACCCTACTACTCTAAATATGATTCATCGATATAGAAATGCACGTCACTAGGCGAAAAAACATAACCTTCAAGATTTAAACAAAATTTCATTGATAAATGCCTTATATCAGCACAGAACTGGACACGATGACTATTTAGACAAACTATTAGTGTGTTTTAATAGATTCATGCCATTAATTATGTTTAGATAAAACGAAAACGTTCTGGGCTCACCGATAAATGGTTATTGTCTCTTGATTATTTTCTTTTCTTATTTTAAGGGATTTACAGCCCTCAATCACACCCAAGACATTTTGTCACACGTAAAGCATAAATATCACTAACAATGCCATGGCTAGTTTATAAGTTTCTTCGGAAGAATACTTTGCAAATAATTAAATTTATCTGAGAGGAGCTACAACTTAGCGTGAAAATAATCCGTCATTATAATGTAACCAAGTAAGGTTGCCACTTATTTACACAGCAACAAAAAGAAAATAACGACACATTTAATCTGATGGTGTTATAAAGAAAGACATCCAAATAAATCAGTTTGACATTTACCTTGTGACATGACAACCTAAAAAAAATAGAAACGAATGAGGATTAGAGGTTTCATTCACTCTCATTACAGAATTAAATGAAGTCATATGAGTAAGATAGCTGTTATCTAGCTAGTCAAGTTTTGGAAGAGTCTAAATTAGTTTTTAAAAATTATAATTAAATAAAACTAGAGAGTGTTGCCGATTAGGAGGCCTATTTAATAATGAATCTATTCGAGTCACAAGACATGCAGGATGCGGCTCCGTCGAGCTAGCCTAAACAATTATATTTCTTAGAACTAAAGTAGAAATTACTATGTAAGCCCTCTTAATCTAAGACAGAGGGGCGAGGGGGTACCATAACTCCTCCATCCCCAGATGGAAAATTATCGGAATCATTTTTAACATTTTTCCGACAATTTTTCATAAAAGACATAATTTTAAATCTAAAGACATACAGAATTATAATAAGTAAAATTAGAGTTAAAAGACATAATATAACATTAATAAAAACACTGAAATTAGAATCTATTTTACTATTGGAAACACTGTCGATCACTTCACTATGTTTTAGCACTTCCGACATGTATTTAATTTCATCTAAGTTGACCTCCTTCATGTTAAGTGCACGTGTACTGGATAGCGTCGTTTTCGCTCGTAGCTGCGGTAAATTGATAACGGGAATTGCAGGTACCATAGTCCCTTTCTGTATAAATTTGGTGGTGATGAATTTGAATACCGGATATTTCTAGTTCACGTAGATCTTCCAGGGTAAGTATATAAGTCCCGAGTACTGGATATCTATTTATTTCACCATTACATCCAATTTCCTGGTTTGATTCTTTGTATTTTTACGTCTTCGATATGAATCTGATGCTGAGTACACTACTTAGTACCTACTTGCTTTCAAACTTCATTAACTGCTCCATACAGGTGACATCTTGGTACATCGCCCGGTCATCATTCGTACAGAGGAAGTGGTCTCTTGTAGCAAGACTGCGGCACGCTTTCATAATCGGTAAGTATTTTACACCTTTTGCCAATAGGTAAGGGTATTTAGGGAATATAGTGAAGGTAACATTTTTTTGGAATACAGGTAAGGAATACAATTTAAAATAATTATATGTAATGTTATCTATCAAGGGAATTTCCATTATGAACGTTATCTGGTTTTTCTTTAAATATGATTTTACAATAAAAGTTTCTTCTAATTTAACTAAGTTATCTTCATTAGGGATATACACCAAGTTTCCAACATTTGAAATTAACTTTCAATGTGCCAAAAGTTCTGTTGAGTTTATAATCGACTGATGTAATATAGAGCCTTTACTTAATGCTAATGCAGTTTCAATTTCACTTAGTCTAATAAAGATGGTTCTGAAATTACTAACAAATAGATTATATAGTCCCATTAGGAATAAGGATAGTAGCCAATCATTCTCCTTATTTATTAATTCATTTAAACTAGTTTCTACTTGTTTTAAACGTGTGTCTAAGTTAATTGTGTTATTGTTAATAATTTTAGTTGTATTTACAATACTACTTAACATAGATGAAATAAAAATAACCTTTTTGGAAACAACAACTTGGTTATTATTTAATTCGGAGATTAGTTTTTCGTATCTAACTGCATCTTCGTGATCAAGATTTCCTGAGATAATCTTAATGATTGAGCCTAGTGGATTTATAAGACCTCTTTTAAATCGTTGTTGTGGCATCAGTTGGTGATATTTATCTATTGTTATATCGCGAAGATATTCCGCATGTTTTAAGATACTAATAAAATCATGAGGAAATGATTAATTTAATGTAACTAAAATTTTAAGTTCGTTAAGTTTTGATATGGTTTAGGTTAAATCGTTATAAATGTTTTCCAGATTTATGTTTTTTATAATTGTCCAGTTATCTATTTGTAGATGAGCTTGACCTTCCTTTACAAGCAGGATCCCTGGATTTCCTTCAAGGTTTTGCAGACGAAGGACCAGCACCGGCATCGCTACGGTCAGAATACACCACCTGTGGAGGGCGTTTTATATTTTTACTTGGTGCTTTTGTCTCTCTATCACCTACTATAAGTGGAACTACATTTTTACAAGTTTTCCCTGTAACCTTAGCCTTGCGATATCTTGCCTTGTCTTTACCTTTTCTCTTATTAATATCTTTTACGTAAACTAGGTGTCCTTCGGGAAACTCGAATCCCGTTTCTCCACCTTGTTTCTCTCTAATCTTTTCCTTACTTCCTATTATTTTATCGGTTAAATATTGATATAAGAATTTTATACGTTTGGAGTGATCTTTAACTAATTGTTGTACATAAGACCTTTCTAAATTATTGTTAAATGGATTATCTGTATCAGTATGTCCAAAGACGACTTCTAACGGCGTTAACCCCGTTACAGAGTGTATTGTGTGATTGTAAGCCATTATAGTGTATGTCATGACTGATGCGGCATCAGTGCATTTCTTTTCGTATTTGGCGATTCGATAAATTTCAATGATTGTGGAATGTAATCTTTCAATTAAACCCCTAGAATTAGGGTTGTTAGGTGTACCAATGTGAAGTGAGATTTTATGTAAACTTAAAAATTCTTTTAAAAGTTCATTGTTGAATTCGGTACCTGGGTCTGAACTTATTTTCTTGGGAATGCCGTAAAAAGACAAATATTTCATTAAAGCTCTTACAATCTCCGGTGTAGTTTTATTTGAAATTTCAATAGCTTGGCGTAATTTACTAAATGCGTCGATTAGTGTCAGATAGTATTTTCCTTCAATAGAAAATGTATCAATAAACAGTTCTTGAAACGGAGCATTTTGAGTTTGAGTTAACTGAAGTAAAGGTTTGATAGGTTTCCTATCGTACTTCATTGTACGACAGGCTTCACAGGCGTTAATAGCAGCAACGGTTTCTGACATGTTTTCCCAATAATAATTTCTACGGATTCGTACCTACTAATGTTTCCCTAATTCCGCGATGGCACGTTTTGCCTTCGTGATGTTTTAATACTATTGCCTTTTGTTCACCTTCATTTTTAACGTATGCTATTTGTTCTGTGCATTCATATAACTGTACCATCTCTTTCTTGAATAACTCTATTAATAATTTGCTAAACTGTGCACGATGTTTTTCCTCTTCGAAGTAAATGAAATATTTAATTTTTGGTCGAATATACTCTTTTAAAAATTGCTTAATAAGCTCCGGTTTATCTGTAGATATAAAAACTTCTAAAATCTTTTGTCTTTTTCTCGAAATATCTTTTACATTAAACTCGTTTTTAAACCAAGAAAATATTAAAATTTGATTGGGTTTGGTGTCGATTGCCTCGTGTAAGATGGGTATACCTGTTGATTCTAGCTCTATAGCAGAGTGTATAGTTTGTGACTTATTACTTTCTGCAGACAGCGATCTAATAGGATATTGTTCTACATCGTCTGAAAAATGAACGGCGTTTTTGTTTTTTTGATTATTGTTTTATATTTTTTATAACATCTTCAATATGTTCTTGTAAGTTTACATCCTCTTCATCAACATTCACTTGCATGGAATGTCCTTCATCATCTGAATCTAATGCATTTACTCTAATTCTGGATAAGGCATCGGCATTTGTGTTTTGTTTACCAGATTTATATATGATTTCGAAATTATAATCTTGTAAACGCAATCTCCACCGCGTGAGCTTGCTATTCGGATCTTTCAAAGAGTTTAACCAGGCTAGTGGCCTGTGATCTGTATAAATAAGGATATGGACAGGAATGCTTTATTGACCAAATTATAGCGAGCAGTTCGCGTTCGATAGTACTATAACGAGTTTCGGTGTCGCTCAAGGTACGGCTAGCATACGCAACAGGTTTGTTATTCCTTATTGTCCCTTGTGACAATACCGCACCTAAAGCTACTCGTACATTGGACGCGTCAGTAGTGAGTATGAACGGCTTATCGTCTCAGGGTACTGTAGTAGAGGAGCATGTGTCAAGAGTTCTTTACATTTATTAAAAGTATCGATATATTCCTGGTTGATAATAATTTTATTTCTTTTCTTTAAACATGAAGTAAGTGGTTTTGTGATTTTCGCAAAATCGGAAATAAATCTTCTATAATAGCCTATAAGACCAAGAAAACTTTTGATTTCAGTAGTGCTTTTAGGTAAAGGGAATTTAAGTACTGAGTCTATTTTATCGTCGTTAGGACGTAGTCCATGTTCCGTTATAACATGTCCAAGGTAAAGTACTTCTTACCTCAAGATTTCTGTTTTATCGAGCTGAATTTTAAGATTGGTGGCTCTCAGTCTGTCGAATATAAGTCGTAATTTGTAAATGTGTTCTGCCAAGCTTGTGGAGAATACGATGATGTCATCAAGGTAATCCATACAGTGTAATCCTTGAAGACCCCTTAATACATTGTCCATTGTGCGTTGGAACGTCGCCGGCGCTGTTTTTAGTCCGAACGGCATTCTGATAAATTCAAAATGGCCGTTCGCAGTAAAGGCGGTTTTTTGTTTGTCGTCCTCTTCTACCTCGATTTGGTGGTACCCACTAGCTAAATCTATGGTACTAAAGTAAACGCTTTTACCTAATTTGTCCAATAAATCGATAATATTGGGTAGAGGTATTTATCATCAATAGTTATGTCATTGAGCCGTCGATAGTCAACTACCATGCGGTATTTTATTTCTCCGGAAGCATCCATCTTTTTAGGGACTAGATGTACAGGAGCATTCCAAGGGGAATGGGATTCTTTAACAATGTTATCTGATAATATTTTTTTTACATGATTGTTAATTTCGTCTGTCTGTGCGGGTGATTGTCTATACGGTTTGACATATATCGGGTCTTCGTTTTTCACCTGATTTGTAAAAGATAATGGTAACTGATCGCAATGAAAAATATCTTTATATTCTCGACAAAGATTGTATATTTTATTTTTTTCTTCATCGTTAACATGATCAAGTCGCAGCTTTTGTAAATTATTTTCAAGTAATGCGTCAGTCTCTATTTCTGTAATATTTTCCGTATAATTTAGGAAGCAATTTGTGTTTTCATATTTTATAACTGTCAAAGGTTGTGTTACGGTAAGTTGTAAGGTTTTATCAGATGTATTTTGGATAACTGTGCATGCGTATTCTTTTTCGCAGTTTACTAATGCACTTTGGCATTCTAACATCGGAATTAAATTGAATAAAATTTAAAATAGCTTCGCCAGAATATTGATCTGTTGGCAATTTAACACGCTTTTCGCAACGAGAAGGTAAATAAATTGTGTGATTTAAGTTATTTACTATAGGTATACTAGTAGTTTTAGTTTTTAACGTGAGATTTTTTAAATCGATGACTGCGTCTAGACTTTGTAAAAGATCATTACCAATAAGGCCATCGTATCTTGCGTCAACATTGTATAAATAAAATTTATGAGAATCACTGCTTTTAAATGTGGGCAAAAGTGGAATATTTATAACTTTGGTGTGATTACTAGAGACATGCGTGCTCATTACGGTAAAAGGTTCATATTGCATAAAATTATAATTTTTTTTTATAATTTTATATTAATTCGAATGAAACCATGAATTCATAAGTTCGAATGAAACCGCTAGTTCACTCATTCACTATGCCATTCAAAATTGGTCTTTATCTTTCGTAACATAAAGTCTACTTTTATTTGATATTTTGAAGGAACAATCGAATAATGCAATGGCGCGATTGGCGGGAATGCAAAAAGAGCAAACGCCATGATTGTTTATACTTCTTTCTTTCTCTCTTACACACACTTGTTTCGTTTATCTTTTTATTCCCTCGTACAAGTTAGTTCGATGATGAATATTCGACTAGATAAACTAGTAGTAATGAAATTTGAATCGGAAGGAATGAGACGACGCTATACATTCTTATTCGCTTCTCGCTTATATTCAAAATCGAATGATTTGTAAAGTTATTCGAATAATTCGAATGACTTCTACAATCGAATAATTCGAATAATGTCATTCACAATCGCCCATCACTAGACTCGATCTTTGCGTTTGCTCCGTGCTCCGATACGTACTTACCTACTGTGCGACAATTTATTAACATTTCCCCGGCTAGTAATGATTTAATAATATTCGCATTGGGAACGTACCAAATCCGACAGGCTCGGTAGAGATGTATCAGAGTATTGCTTGAGAGATAGTGGAGATAATACGTTGATAAGAGGTAAAGTTAAATCCAGACTCATTTCAAGAAAACTACTATGCATTTAATATTAATAAAAAATAATGTGTCTGGAAGGGAAGGGATAACAGAATATTGTTGCAGTATGCAGTTGTTTGGTAGGTCGTCGAATGATTGAATGCTGTGCCTATGTCATGACCGTGGTGTGGTACCTTGGGGTGGGTCAGGCACCAAGATAACATAATAGCAGCACCAGCAGGTTTTTTAGATAAGTAGTGGTGTAGTTAAAAGAGACGATTTTAAATAAATCTTTATGTAGGTATCATTCATAGGTGTTTTTTTTATAAGCATCCTCTTTGTTTCATGTCAAATACCATTAATTACATTTCCCTTATCACTTTTTACGTAGTTATCAGATAGTTAAGGTCGGCTTAAGTTAAGAATTTAATATATTAGATCGTTAAAATGTTTTTCTAACCTCAAAAGCTCAAAAATTTTTAAAAAATTATATCGGATTTGTGAAGTTTTACATTGAGTATGGAGTTAGGACACTGATTCTAATTATGTTAGGTATCTAATCAACACAAAATTAATAATGCCCATAGTCATTGAATATCAGGTCCAGCTAGTATGGGATTTTGCCGATGTCCTTTAGACACCCGTTTAATTAAAGCGATAACGACACAGCCTTGAGGAAATCCTACCGGCTGCGCCAGTCAAGTTTTGGGAGAGTCTAAATTAGTTTTTAAAAATTATAATTAAATAAAACTAGAGAGTGTTGCCGATTTGGAGGCCTATTTAATAATGAATCTATTCGAGTCACAAGACATGCAGGATGCGGCTCCGTCGAGCTAGCCTAAACAATTATATTTCTTAGAACTAAAGTAGAAATGACTATGTAAGCCCTCTTAATCTAAGACAGAGGGGCGAGGGGGTACCATAATTAGCTCGTCTTTTAGCGTGGTTTCTATGCTTTAGTTATTGTTCTTCTGAGTGTTTACAACTCGGACGGACCAATTGTGATGTTTGGTCCGAGGTTTACAAACATTCGGCATCGAATATCATTTTGTACGTCTACACTCTACATCTTATAAGTCGACCACGGAGGTTGTCAAATTAATATATTTTGAGAAAATAACCCTAACTGCATAATTTTGTAAACATCCAAGTAATTTTTTGTGAGAAGTTCTATAGTTATAGGTATCACACCACACATAATAAAACTATGGAATCTTGACATTGTTCTTTAGAATATTTTGTGCTGTTCATCGAAAGTGGTCAAGAAATGTTGCATTAGTGGTTGCCGAAGTGAATCGTATGGTGGTTGTGGTGTATCTTTTCACAGGTAAGCCCACTAACAGCATTTATGACATTTGTGATCGCTAAAGTGACCATGAATTAATTTCCTATCGTCCATTTTAGTTAGACCTTTATAAAATTATTGTTGAAATCAAAGACATTAAACTATTTTAATCTCTTTGGTTGAAATATATGAAATACTTACTTTTACATTAGATGTTTATTGTCGTAGTATTCCGAAAAATGAAGATTTGCTAAAAAAATGGCCTATACCGGCGACGCTAAGAATAACCAATACCTCTGTTTTATACAGCCGCTATTGCAATCCAGGAGGCCAATTCTCATTTTTCGAGATGTAGTCTCGAATCGAGTTTTGATTTCGATCTTTATCTCGACCATAAAATCTCGTTATTAACATTTTGTTCACGAATCTCCTATTCTCAGCGCTAATCGACTTCGAGTTTGATTCGAATTCGAACTTTATCGAGTGGTAATCCAATTTAGTTATTCTGAACATCTCGAACTCGACATTTCTCGAAGGAGAGCCGCTCGAATTGCTTCGAGTGGTCGGCAGTGGTCGAGACGTAATTTCGATTACGAGAAGCTAATGAAACGTCAAATAGCGGCGAAATTACGGTGGATATGGAGGAGTTAATTTCCAATTTTGTCGTGGAAGTGATTTAAAATATTGAGAGAGAGAGCTCTCTTTTTTTAAAAGGTGGAACAAACTTTCCACTCCTTAACTGTATATCGGCTTCCAACATTTGTAGAAGAAGCTGCTTCTGCTGTGGCGTTGGGTATTTTTTGTTGACATTGTGACATTGTGTGTGTCTTGTGAATACTAAAAATGATCGTCTCGTCACCAAACAAGCACACAACCACAAACAAAAAACATAAAATTTATCGACGATAAGTCACGTTTTAAACAATACAAGTTGTTTATGGAAATTAAATTTGATCACAACACATTAAATATACTTAATGATTTTTCGATACTTATTAAAAATTTACTTTTTTAATTAAAAAGCAAGTTCAATACATTTAAATAACTTTACAGTAAAAATATTTGAGGTACATAGTTACAACCGGTTTAAAACCGGATGAAACGTGTCAAACGGAACGCATCCCGAGTTGATTGCATTAAAAAGAATGGCAATATTTATCAAAAAAAACTCGAAGTCTATTTCGATTAGCGCTGAGAATAGGCGATTCGTGAACAAAATGTCGATCGAGATAGAGATCGAAATCAAAACTCGATTCGAGACTACATTTCGAAAAATGAGAATTGGGGCCCAGGGGACTTCAACTCTACTCATTCTCGTGCGACATTAAAAACCAACGCTGTCCCATCAATCTTTACAGTAAGTAACTGTTATGATTTTTTAAATTATAATACCGAGAGCTGCATGTCGATTTTCTAACGCTCGAACGTAAGCTCGCACTCACTACGACCAACATGTTCCGATCAAAAGTGACCTTTGTGACGTTAGCGTAGAGTCGAGTTTAGAAAATGCGGATTTGATACTCACTTTTGATCTGATTTTGTGTCTGTCGAAGTGAGAGATCGATCGTCAGTCGATCTTACGTTACGATTAAGAGTTAGAGAATCGCACCCCTGCTTATTTTTATTTAGATCACGGACATATATATGTCTGTGATTAAGATATAAGTTTGAATGTTCATTGTATAATTTAACGACATACTTTTTTGTAAATGTCGTTTCTTGTATATGAAGCTGTGGAGTTTCTTGCACAACAAACTCTTCTCCACTGCTGAAAAAGGAGCCCTGAAATGATTGGTAGATACAAAGATAATTAAAATAAAAAGGTTTGATGAGACAATAAAGCATTGAAGTATTTCGACATGTCTAACCAATACCTCATTGTTAAAACTTAAATAAATAAATAATCTTTAGTACAATCACACCAATTATCTAGCCCAAGAGAAGCTTCGAAGAAACTCGTTAAATGGTTACTAGACAACGGATAAACATACTTAAAATACTTAAATACATACTTATTAAACATAGAAAACACCCAGACTCGAGACAATTTAGAAAAACAATAATTTCTAAATTGACTCGACCGGGGATCGAACCCGGGACCTCAGAGATGGCGACACCATGAAAACCGGTGTACAAACCACTCGACCATGGAGGTCGTCAAACTGTTTTAATGCAATGCAACGCGATAGTTTAAAGTCAATACCTCAGTGGTGGAGTGGTCAACTCAGCCGCCTGGATTCCGTAAGACGCGGGTTCGATTCCCACCTGAGGCAGTTAACTTTTTTCAACTTTCAATATCTAAAAATATAAACTATTATAATTAATACGTATTTTTGTTTTATTTGAACCCAGTATATCCAGTATCAAGCGACCTCAGTAACGTAAAATGTCTCTATCTTCCTAACGCCCACGGTCCTATTTGAAGGACTTCACTTCACTTGGGGTTACGATCCAACAATAAAGTCATTTTCATCTGTTAGTGACCCACGGTACTTTTAAAAGGTCCACGATAAAAATCACGTGTAGTAGTTTGATTTTCGCGCTTTATGACCAGATAAAGTTTCTAAACGAAAATTAGATACTTTTAGGATAGATGTATCTAAGATGGATGATGGACATGCAATAGTACTAGGGGTTGCAGTCCCGGTACTGTGGAGAAAACGGGATTCCCGGTACTGCGCTAACTCTGGTACCGGGAAAACCGGGAACTTTCGGTACTTTTCGGTACTGAGATTTTTTTTAACCCAGATGTAAGTAACGTTTGATATATGGATCATTGAGCAAAATAAAATATTACACAAAAAGTTTATAATAAAAAAATTGTTTTGTCAATAATTGTTGTACTAGCTGTGGAATCACTTTGTCGAATGGAATTGATTAGAGATCATCCGAGTTGAATGTTTTAAATTTAAAAGGGTCTATATGCAATGGATTTTTATCATGAGTGTTTTAAGGTGAGTATTATAAATAATATAAATTCGTCCAAACCACGACCGTTCAAACAGCGACAGACTCCCTTCTCCAACGGATCCCCTCGGCCGAGATTGTGGTATTGAGAGACTTCAATGCCTTCCACGTCGATTGGCTTGGTTCACGCACAACTGACCACGCGGGTAGAGCCGTTCATGACCTCGCTTTGGCCTTCAGTCTGTCCCAATTGATAACCGACCCTACGCGGGTTCCAGATGTGGAGGGCCATCCACCTTCCTTATCCTGCTGACCCCGCACCCAAGTTTCTGTTGATTCACCACCATGCTCATCAGACCACTGTCTGATTCGTAGCACTGTGCCTTTCATAAAAACTTCAAAAACGTCGAGTCTGGCATTATAGGTCAGCGGACTGGGATGGGATGCGAAGTTTCTTTGCGTCCTACCCATGGTGGCGAGTTTGCTTCTCGCTGGATGATCTTGATGTCGCCGCCGACTCTGTCATTGATGTGATACTGCAGGAAATGGAACTATTCAATCCAAACTCTGTGGTTCACATTGGCGGCAGGTCCCAGCCATGGTTTGGACGTTGCTGCAAAATGGGGTCTCGCCAAAAGCGACAACATTACCAAACCTGGGCTAGTGCGGTGTCATCAAAGGATCCAAACACCAGTGCGCTCAGAAAGGGGTACAACTTTGCCCCCAAGTACTTCAAGAAAGACATTGCCAAGGCGAAGTCATCGTTCATAAGTGGAATTGGCGAGAGGCTATTGCGTCTTCCTTCGGGTACGCGTGCATTCTGGTCTCTCGCGAAAGCTACCTTAGGGCAATTTTTGTCAGCCGTCGCTATCCCTACCACCATTGCACAATTCCGATGACTGCCTGGCCCATACTACAAAGGAGAAAGCCGACCTCTTGGGCACTCTTTACGCATCAAACTCGACCTTGGACGATGGGGAAAACTCTCCACCAACTATACCGCATTGCGCTTGTTCAATGCCAAACGTCCGGTTCTTACAAAGGTCAGTGTAAGGCTCTTTTTTCCTTGATATCCATAAGTCGAGTGGGCCTGATGCAGTTCCTCCCAATGTGCTTCGGACGTGTGCTCCTGAATTGGTGCCGGTTCTAACGCGCCTTTTCCGGCTCTCTTACACTACTAGCGTTGTCCCGAGCTCTTGGAAGACAGCCCCCCAACTAGCAAAGTAGTGGAATAAGCGATCAGTTACTCCACTAAAGATCGAATAAATGTTGAATAATGGCTACCGAGTGATCATATTGTGCTAAAGATGCGTTCGTGTGACTTTTTAGCTATTTTCCCTATTGTGCGCTATAATTATGACGTATAAACGTTTATTCTACGTACTTATACCGCCACTATTCGACAATCGTGTAATAGTGTCTATTACTCGTTTATTCAACATGAGTTTGTTATAGTAGCGCTATAAGAGCATTGAATAAGCTATTTGTCTGTGTAGGTCGCAACTATACAGCCACTACTAAACGTTCCGTTATCGGAGCCAATTTGCTGAATAGTTGCTACCCGTTTATTAAAAAGCGTCATGATTACTGATACAGCGTTATAAATAGACTAGTCCAATAATAGCTTTTAGATTACAGCTACTGAACCGGAATTGTTTTCAATGCCTTTATTTCACATTTATTCAGTACAAGATGCAATAACAGATTTTTAGTGACCTTTAGAGCTCTAATGTGAGGATATTTTCTTAACCACTCTGAAGATAGTGGTTCCGTACACAATTTATTAGTTCACGACAATCTTGAAATTCATGTTTAATTAATTAAATTGATAGAATACAGTGAAGAACTCGACTGTCAGGCTTCACTGTTTGCAATAGAAGTTAATAATAATGAGTTTTTGAAGATTCCTGTAATTGCAGTTCAGATGTTACAAACCCAGAGAGTTTTGAAAACGAACAAGACAGAGAGATATAGAATAAAATGTATTTTTCTCGTATTCAAATCTGTTTCCACTCTACATCCGTAGCACCTTTCTAATAAATTAAAATGCGTTTTCTGCCATGTGTCCACATTCATAATTATAAACAATCATCTAGAAAGAGAAAAAACTTAAATCATTTCAGTGGCTACCAGATTATAGAGTTGTATCTTTAGTTGTAAACCAGCGGCTTGTAAGCTGGTAGTTACCGAAACCAGCGGCTAGAAACGAATAACCAGCCGCTTGATACCGGGTACAAGATACCCGACTTGACATCGAAAAAAAACAATTTTTATAAAAATTTTATTGATAAACTTTTATTTTGGTTAAAAAGTAGGACTTAATATGTTCTGCTTTTTTTGTTTTTTTTTTAATAAACACGGAATACACCATTATTTAATTTATAGACGAACAGGAAACTGAAACTGAAATAAGAGTTTATGATATGATATGATAGTGTATGAAAATTATAAGAATAAAGGTAGCTAAATTAGTTTACTTTAGATCTAATCATCAGTATAAACCAAACGCAGGAATCACACGGCAAAATTTAGGCTTACAGGCTTTTGGTGCATTGAAGAAATACAACTAAATGCTTACTATTACTAGGTATCTGTCCACACCTTAATTCATAGATAAATACATATTTCCAAAACATCTCTCACAAATAAATTAAAATAGTCCTATTCCACTGCTGCGTCACATTTTGTATGAGAATTTGAGTATTTAACACATAATACGGATGCAAATTTCACTGTTTATGTCTATTTATGTTAAATGTACCTATCCTATAGTAAATAAATCAGAAAAACAACAAAAACAAAAACTAAAACTAAATCATGTGAATATAAACTGTACAATAACATGTAACCAGCCGTTTTCAGCCGCTAGTTATTGCTAGAAATGATAATAAGCCAAATAAGCCGTTTCTAGCCGCCAGGCTAGAAGTGTTATTAACCAGCTTTACATCTATAGATATATATAACCATTCAAGTTTTGTTACCGACTTTGAATCAGGAACCCTAAAATAACTCCATTTATTAAATATGGTGGAACAGTGTCGCAGTTATTCAACACATGATTGAATTTATGCGCTATAACAACAATCTATTCACCAAATTCGTGTAATTTATATATTATTTTAATATTTATTTATTAATGCAACGTTTTTAGGAGAGCCCATAAATATATGTGAATTATGGCATATCACTTTATCGGTAAATTAATTTCGCAAGATTTCTACACCTGTACACGTACAACCATACTACAAAATTCATATTTGGTTGAGTACTTCCATTACTATTGGATAATAACATAAGGAGAAGATTGGTATTTGTTCACTCAGTTGCAGTTGCATTAAAGCAGAACTTTTTGGAACAACAGTATTTTATTCGCTTTTATCGCATCACAATATCTATTTGTAGCACATCGGCAACCTTTATAGCATTATTTTGTGGAATATTGGAAACCATGTAACTTTAACTCCATCAAATAGTGCAGTAGTTGCCGCGACAATGCTATTACTGCTCTAAAATGTGTTAGGTTTGCTGTTAAATCACATCTATTCCATAATTAGGCGATTTATTCCACAGTTACTCTGCTTCTATTGCACCAATTAGTGGAGTAATTTGCGCCTAAATCCCGTTGAATACACGTTGACTCCACATCTATTCAACTTATAACGACGCTCTTATAGAACTGTTTAGTAAAACAGGAACGTTGCCGTGACTGTTATAGCACACCGTTTTGCTAGTTGGGCCTTGCCCACCCGATTTTCAAAAAAGGCGATCGCTCAGATCCGTCCAACTACAAGCCAATAGCCATCACCTCTTTGCTCTCCAAAGTAATGAAGTCCATTACAAACTGCCAGCTCTTAGGGTACCTAGAAGAAAACTAGCTACTAAGCGATCGCCAGTATGGTCTCGTCGCGGTCGTTCGGCTGGTGATCTTTTAGTGTACCTTACTCACCGATGAGTTGAGGCAGTCGAGTGTAAAGGGGAGGCACTCGCAGTTAGCTTTAACGTAGCGAAAGCCTTTGACAGGGTATGGCACAGGGCTTTTCTCTCTAAACTTCCATCATACGGGCTTCCTGAGAAATTGTGTTCGTGGGTTGTCAGCTTTCTTTCTGGGCGTAGCATCAGAGTCGTAGTCAACGGTTCGTGCTCTAACATGAAACTCGTGAATGCTGGAGTCCCGCAGGGGTGTGTTAGCCCCTACTCAGTTTCTTTTTCATATCAATGACATGTTGCATAACAACAGCATTCATTGCTATGCGGACGACAGTACGGGGGTAACGCTAGAGCGTTACCCGGTGTAGACACCGGACGAGCTAATATTTCTCTGGAAAGCGTCACTGAGAGCCGGAATAAACTTGTGACCCGCACCGAGAACATGTTAAGTCATGCATGTCTCAAATTGGGGCCGACATAACCTAATCCACTTTAACCCCTCCAAAACACAAGTTTGCGCTTTTACCGCGAAAAAACATCCCTTCGTCGTACCTCTGAACTTTGAGGGAGCTCTCCTTAATACCAATACAACTATTGGAATCCTTGGCTTCGATATTTCGAGCGACGTTCAGTTTCGACGTCATTTGAAAGGTAAACCTAGGCTAATATTGGCGTAATTTTAAGTTATAATAAAAGTACCGAAAGTACCGAATTTCCCGGGAAACGAATTCTCAGTACCGGTACTGCGTAAAAAGTCAATTTCCCGGGAAATACCGGGAAAATCGGTACCGGGAATTCCCGGGAGCAGGCCCTAAATAGTACCAACAGAAAAAAAATATCTGTCATTTTGACCTTAAGAGGGCTACCACACTGTTGTAAACAAGCCTTTCCCTGGTGGGAAAGGCTTGTTTACAACAGTGTGGCCTGGTGACCTGGTGGTCACCTTGGCGGTGGTACAATGCCCAGCCAACACAGGGCCGTTGGGACTTTGTACAGGCACGCGAGCGCTGCCAGCGTTGTCTCGGCCGTCACTACGAGAGCGAGTGCAGGTCAAGGGGGGCATGCAAGGACTGTGGAGCACGAACCACCACACGTCCCTCCATCGACCAGACGGCCCAACGCACTCAGCTCATTCGTCGTCTGTACATGTACCCCCACCACAGCTGACAGAGCACTCGAGGGAGCGTCCCAGACACAGCAGGCGGCACGAACCCGCACAGGCTAAACAGGTGCAACCCAGCTCTGCTCACAGAGCCAGCCCACCCAGGTCCGGTTCGCCAGGTAGGCCCCGCGAACGCCGCCAGCAATTATGACTCCCAACTATCACGGAGCACCCTAGCGAAGAGGTAGATTTAGCCCATGCCCACTCAACCCATGCCCACACAGCTGATACATACTCAGCTCATACAATTTAAGCTGATACTCAATCAGCTCACTCACCTTCTGTGCGCACTGGCACACCCATTTTGTTGCCAACCGTCTCACTAAGAGTCGCGGACGTACATGGCCATCTTCACACAGCCAGAGCTTTATTGGACTGTGGCAGTATGCTGACATTAATAACGTCACGCATGGCACGACTTTTGAACCTGCCATCAAAACCCACTTCTTTAAAAATTACAGGAGTTGGGAATCAGCACAAACATGAGTCAAAGGCGGCAATAACAATAGTATGCCGACCCACTCACAATGATACTCCTACAATCACTGCCACAGCTCACATTTTAAAAAACGTCACTGGCTACCTTCCCTTAGAGAAGGTACCAAACATTTCCCACGTACTAGGCCAGCCACCCGTGCCATTGGCTGACCAGCTTTACCACACACCAGCCCCGATCGACCTCTTATTGGGGTCGGACGTTCTTGGCCAGGTGTTGGACGGGACTAAGGTCTCGTTGGGCCCGGGCAAGCCCATAGCCTTCGGCACGATTTTCGACTTCGCGTTGATAGGACCCATTGAGGACTTGTATGCGCAGCCGGCGCAGTAGGTTAACTCAGCTCACGTCGCTCACAACCAGACTCAGCTGAATCAGCCCAGGACATACGTCAGAGTCTGGAAAGGTTCTGGGAGTCTGAGGAGCCCCTCCCTCAATCTCACACTCATAATGATCCCCTGGAGGAACAATGCGAGGAAATCTTCCGCTCTACCACTACACGCGATCCCTCAGGCAGATATACGGTCGCTCTGCCCTTTCTAAAGGACGCCCCTCAACTAGGTAAAACTCACCCTATCGCATTACGCAGATTCCTCAATATTGAGAAGAAGCTAATGGCGAACCCGTCTCTGCGTTCTAAATACGTCGACTTTATGGCCGAATACATCGACTTAGGGCACATGGCTCCCTGTCACCCAAATACATTCGCCCATAAACCTCACTTCTACATCCCTCACCATGGCGTATTTAAGTCAGGGTCGGACAAGCTGCGCATTGTTTTTGATGGTAGCTGCAAAAGCTCCAATGGTGTCAGCATAAATGAATGCCTACACACAGGCCCCGCCCTTCAACAGGACATTGTGGACATCATCATGTCCTTCAGAACGCATCCAGTCGTTTTCAGCATTGACATTCAGAGGATGTTCAGAAATGTGCTGGTTGCCCCAGACCAGAGACGGTATCAGCTGATACTATGGCGGTCCTCACCAGATCACCCTCTGCTCACCTACGCCCTCAATACAGTCACCTACGGCTTAAGATCAAGCCCGTACCATGCAATCCGCACTCTGCTTCAGCTGGCTGATGATGAAGGCCATCGCTACCCTGGAGCCGCTCAGGTTCTTCGCAAGTCTATCTTCGTTGATGACATCTTGTGTGGTCATGACACAGTTGAATCCGCCCAAGCACTTCAGGACGAGTTGATAAGTCTGCTAGACCTAGGCGGCTTTCAGCTCAGTAAGTGGACATCTAACTCGCCTAAGCTGCTCGAGATATTTCCCGACAACCAATGCGACATGCCCAAGGACTTCGACATGAACCCAGAGTCCACGTCCATTAAGGTCTTGGGTATACAGTGGAGCCCTCAGTCAGACGAGTTCACCTACCGCATCTCTCTGCCCCCCATCACACATGTCACAAAGCGGTCTATTTTAAGTACCGTAGCCTCACTTTATGACCCAAACGGCTGGGTTTCTCCCGTTATCTTCCGCGCAAAGCTGCTGCTTCAGCAATTGTGGCTACTGAAGCTGGAATGGGATGAGCCCACTCCCTCTGAAGTGCAAACGGAGTGGCACCACATCTCAGAGGATCTGCCGCTGTTGTCTAGCATTCGCTTCCCTCGGCACATTTGTGCAAACAAAGGCTCAGCTGCATACTCGCTTCACGGGTGTGCAGATGCCTCTGAAGCCGGGTTTGCCGCCGTTGTTTACCTCCATGAGCTCGATGCCTCCGGAGATACTTTGGTACACTTGATTGTCGCCAAGTCGCGAGTCGCACCAATCAAGAATCGCCTCACAATCCCCAAGTTAGAGTTGTCGGCCGCCACTCTACTCTCCCAGCTCATGATCCGTGTGTCAGTCCAGTTATCGGCCCATATCAGTATACAACAACACATATGTTGGTCAGACAGTACGATAGTCCTGGCCTGGCTCAATACACCGCCTCACCGTCTTCAACCCTTTGAAGCCAACAGGGTAGTCAAAATCAGCTCAGGCTCACCAGAATGTACCTGGCGACACGTACCTTCCGAGCTCAACCCGGCAGATTGCGCAAGCAGAGGGATGTCTGCGCAATCCCTGTCAGCCCACGACCTATGGTGGTCTCCCACGTGGCTTGGACAGCCTTGTGAGTCTTGGCCTGCAATGCCCTTAGCTCTGGGCCATCACGCCCTGCCCGGCCTTAAGCCCAAACACGTCCCGTCACTGGTCACAGTGCCCGGTCTTGACTTTGACCTGCTCACTCGGTTCAGTTCACTAGACAAGCTCGTCGGAGTGACAGCTTGTCTAAAACGCTTTCTGCACAACTGCAGACACCACCCAGATTCGCGACGCTCAGGCCCCTTGTACGTCAGTGAACGAAGAGAGGCCCTACTTTACTGGGTGCGCAGTGTTCAGCACAATGAGTTTGCAGAGGACATCCACCGCCTTCAAACTGGCAAAATCTGCTCCGTCAGACTCCAGCGGCTGTCACCTCTCATTAAAGATGAGCTCCTTAGAGTTGGTGGACGACTGTCCCATGCGTCTATCCGATATGACGCGCAGCATCCGCTCATACTTCCCAGCTCTAGCCCACTTGTAGACCTTATCATTGACCACTACCACAAAATACACTGCCACCCTGGCGCTGACACTTTACACGCTATCCTACGCCAACAATTTCGGATATTGTCCGCGCGCCGTATTATTAGACACCGAGTTTTTAAATGCATTAGATGCTTTCGATGCCGGGCCCAGCCGCAAGCACCCTTCATGGCCGACCTGCCAGCCGATAGAGTTACGCCTCAGCCAGTATTTAGTCAAGTCACGACCGATTTTGCCGGACCATTCCTCGTTAAATCTAGTACCCTACGTAATGTTAAACTCTTAAAAGCGTACTTTTGTATATTCGTGTGCCTCTCGACTAAGGCGGTTCATTTGGAACCGGTCTCGGACCTCAGCACGGAAGCGTTCCTCGCGGCATTACAGCGTTTTATAGCACGCCGCGGTGCCCCGGTTCTCATCCGCTCGGACTGCGGTACAAATTATGTAGGCGCTAGAAATCAGCTCATCGAAGTACAAAACTTTCTTGCCTTGAACAATGACACGATTGCGCACAAGCTCGCTGGTCAGCACATTACTTGGTTGTTAAACGTCCCTAAGGGACCATGGTTCGGTGCGTTACATGAGATCAACGTAAAATCAACAAAGCAACTTTTATATCGCGTAATTGGCGAACAGCACCTCACATTCGAGGAATTCTCTACACTTTTAGCACGAATCGAAGCTGTCCTTAACTCTAGACCTCTCTGCCTACTTTCGTCTGATCCTTCAGACTTTGAGCCGCTTACGGCCGGACATTTCATTATAGGCCGCCCACTAACGGCCCTTCCCGAACTATCCGTGGAAGATAGGCCGATCTCCACACGTAGGCGATTCCAGATGGTACAGGCCCTTTCCCAGCGCTTCTGGACGCTGTGGACCCAGTCCTACCTGCATACCCTTCAAACCCGCTCCAAATGGTTGTCCCCATCCTCCCCTCCCCGAGTCGGCGAGCTCGTCCTCATCAAGGAGGACAACCTGCCTGCCCTTCAATGGAGACTGGGGCGCATTACTCGCACCCTGCCTGGGAAGGATGGCGTCGTGCGGGTGGTGGACCTGGACACCGCCAATGGACACCTCCGGAGGCCTGTGTTCAAGATTGCCAGGCTCCCTCTGGATGAGACCACCCCTGGGGCCCGGGAAGATGTTTGCGCCACAGCGCAACGAATAACCGTCTCTGCGCCGGTCAATTAAAGTGCATATTGGTGCAACGAATGTGCAACGAATAATCGGCCAATCAGAGGGAGGTGACAAATATACAAGACGAACCTCTTGGACCGCGAACATCACGCGCGGTCGCCCGGCAGTGTGCTTAGAGCGTTCCAGGCGAACCCACGCGCGC
Organism: Scoparia ambigualis; assembly: GCA_963921215.1. Taxonomy (NCBI): domain Eukaryota; kingdom Metazoa; phylum Arthropoda; class Insecta; order Lepidoptera; family Crambidae; genus Scoparia; species Scoparia ambigualis. Next base: position 19,235,281 of record OY992505.1, read on the forward strand.
GCGCGCAAGAACTCAGCCCGTGACCACGTCTGTTATGTGATCAGTTGTGTGTGCAGTGAGAGCGCTTCTTTTACCAGCTCAACTACCCCTAAAACGCCACCGACCAGTGCCCTGAGTGAACTGTGTTGTGTGTTGCCGCCCTCAAGCCTGCGACCTCGCGCCTAGAGTGCCAGCCGCCTTCAGCTCCAGCACGATCCTGTGATCACAGCCCGGAACCAAGTAAGCCCCAGCTATCCTATTTTACCATTTCCCTGCGTCGCATGTTGGTGCCTTAAGCGCCACCATATCTGGGTCCACAGCGTCCAGAAGCGCTGGGAAAGGGCCTGTACCATCTGGAATCGCTTATAAATCGATTATAAATTGTTATTGTGGTTTGGTATCGTATCGATATTCGAAATGAATAAAAAAAATATTATGTTTGAAATGGAATGTACGTAAGTATTTATGTAAGAAGTGTGTGTTTAAGTATATGTATGTAGGGGATGGTAGTATGTATGTTTCAGAGCTCGATGGCGCATCGGCTAGCACGTTCGGCTTGCGATCTTGCCCGCTAAGCAACTTTCGCAATGCCGGGTCACTGGATGGATGACCAAATTTAAAACATCTCGAGCTCCTCCGTGTTTCGAAAGGCACGTTAAGCCGTTGGTCCCGTTTGCTGTCGTAAGATGACAGTTGTTAAAACCCACCAACACTCATTGGGCCAGCGTGGTGGGTTATGGCCCAATATTCCCACGTGGTATCTCCACGTGGGAAGCCTGCGCCGAGCAGTGGGACGTTTATAGGCTGATGATGATGATGATGACAATGTTTGAGAAAGTGCGGGCTATGTTTGTGCCCCTAAAAGGTCAATATTTCTCGTCTCATGTAGGTAAACTATTGGACACGGATATTGATGAGCAGTCATCACATTATGTAACCTATACAACTGTTCGACCACATAGCAAACATTTTAATTTTCAGATTTCCAGCTGATCCGGTAGAAAGAAGTCGTTGTCGTAATATTTAACTACAAGGTTTTAACATAATAAGAAATTAGAGAACATGAAAAATGATGTAACATCCAAACGAAAGTTATTTAAGAAACGAATACAAAGAGAACGCCATTAATTGTTTTGATTTTAATTTAAAATATTTAAATTTCTAATTAAAAAATCAATTTTGATTAAGTATTAAATGTAAATCATCCTGCCTGCTGCTTCTATTTCGTCCCTATTACAAACATATCACACGCACGCAGGCTTCCATTAGCGCATTATTTTATTGTACTCGCCCTCGCCTTCAATCATCCATTTCTTCTAAACACACCAGCTTCTTATATGCGTTATACCTAATTAGACGATAGACATACCTAATTTAAAAAGTTATATTATGTTATGAATCATTTTAAAAGTGTACCTACGCCTGGCGTACTCACCATGGAATTCTGTTATTTCAAGAATGCCAAAAAAACTGTGCCCAAATAGTACTAAATAGTGCCCAAAGGAAATAAATAGTACCCTTATGGTTCAAAAGTTATAGACATAGTTTGGTGAGTACGCTAGGCGTAGGTTACGCCTAGCGTACTCACCTCAGTTTGGGAAATCTGAGCAAGCTACAACTTTAATTAGTATGTCAAAAAACTGTACCCAAATAGTACCAAATAGTGCCCAAAGGAAATAAATAGTACCTTTATAGTTAAAAAGTTATAGACATAGTTTGGTGATTACGCTAGGCGTAGGTTCTACGCCTAGCGTACTCACCTCGTTGCGCGAAAACAGAACCAGCAATGGCTCTCATTTCTATCTCAATAAATAGTACCGGAAATAGTACCCTCTAAGGCTCGGACTACATGCATCCGGAATCACACGGACCCGAAAAAACACGGCCCCGGATTCATTCCGTAGCTCAAACAAATATATGAGTTTTTACTGCATCGACTACATGTGATCAGGGGCCTTCCGATCCCGATTTTCACCCGGAAGCAACCGAAACATGCTCCGGACGTCTCCGAGTAGCCGGTCCGTTATTTTTCGGCACGGGGGGCGGGGCCTATCAATATCGTATGAAGTTGTATGGAGCTGACCACACGAGAACTCGAGAAACGTCCGTTCCGGTCCGGTCCGGAGGAATCACGCGCCAGTCGATGACAGACGCTCGAAGCGGTCGGTCGCGTCGCGTGCGCAAGCAAAACTGCAAAATAGTAGTTGATTCCGAGCGCCTCATTATGGTGATAGTAGTAGTAGCACAGATTAAATAATAGTACCCTACTACTAGTACACTAGTAGTAGTAGTGTTCGTAGAATTTATCAGAAAAGAACCTTATTTTTGTATAAGACTTGTAGAATTCATATTCCGTTATGCGGTCTATGTGAAACGGATTAACCCAATATCTTTTCACTTTCTTCTGTTTCCATTTTTATTCCAATTACATTTCGACTGCGATTTTTGCGTAAAATGGCCAATTTTGGCGTTGCGGATCTCGGAAACCAAAATACATTAACAATTTTGACTTATTGAATAATGTAGAATAGCTTTTGGAATAATGCGTAGCGGCCTCGCATTTTGTAAATTTTGCTTAACGTATGCTGCCCGGAGGTGCTTTCTATATTTTGCAACTTTAAAAATGGATCTTATCCATCCAGACAACATAGTCCTGGTGGCAGTCTTAACTATTCCTGTTACTGAAATAAACAGTTGGTCTATGTTTACTTCTGATCTTCTCCTTTGAGAAGCCTGTATTAATAATTGTATAAGACGCACCGGACAAATACTAGGGTCCGGGTGATTTAACAAATGCCAACCAGACTGTTGATTGTAGCTGAGTCTGTTTTAGACCCATGTTTCGGCCATAATATTATTTTCTTATCTTTTTGTAATAATTTGTCCTTTTTAATTAAAATGTTTACTAGAAAAAAACACACGCACACACACTTCACAGTGACGTAATACCGCTGGCTTGCAGCACTACTAGAAAAAATCATAAAATTTAACCGCCTGTGTGGTCTAGTGGCTAAGCTACCTGTTTCAGACCTAGAGGTCCCGGGTTCGATTCCCAGCGGGGGGTACATCTTTGTGTGCTTGGTTTGGTTGGTGGTAGGGCTGTTAAGTCCGCCTGGCTAGCTACCACCATCTTATCTAAGTCTGTCGCCATAACAACGATGTTTATAGCATTGTTGTGTTTCGGCAGTTTGAGATAAGATAGCCAGTTCCTCAGTGAGGATTCCAGGTGAAGCGCGCTTCCACCTTCGGCCTTATCGTCACTTACCATAAGGTGAGATGAAGACCAAGCGCTTACCCGATAAAAAAATAATAATTCAAGAGTCTTCTGGGGTTTCCGAGAGGTAGCTTAGCGGTTAGAGCAGTGGACCGGCAATCCAAAGGTCACGGGTTCGAATCCCGTTCGAGCTTTCCAGAGACTGGTTGTTTTTTTTCTAGTAAACATTTTATTCTACAACTATATAGCATTGTGAATGCAAAATTTCAATAATAAAGATTTTTAATTAAACCCAAAATTGCAGAGAAAGATTTTCATAAAATGCGGGGAGGCACTTTTTTGAGCTCCTAGATTGAACTAAGTACTGTTCTAAACAAATGAAATAAAAAAAATAGAATGTTATCACTTATATAGTCTTAAAGTGCGTAGCGGTCTCGGAATTTTTAGATATTATTGATTTTATATAGAAAAAAAAAATCTTATTCGAAACCAAAAAACTTCGAAAATTGCTTTAAGGTAACCGTGAATTTCTTCTATCTACGATAATATTATTGAGCAATATTTATAATAGAATAATCGTTACTTACTTCATAATGAATAAATATTTTATAATTAATTAATTATCCTATTTCGATAAAAACGAGAAATACAACTGTAAAATTACTTCAAAATGCGACGCGCCGGCCGTCCGAACTCAGCTTATCCTCGCAAAAGGACATTTGTAATTTTAAGCATGAATTTATTATCCTATTTCGATAATAACGATAAATACAACTGCTAAATTACAACAAAATGCGAAAATGGGCATTTTACGCAAAAATCACAGTCGAGATGTAAGTAATAGGCCTCTTAACGGCTACAGCTAAGCATACAATTTCAACTAAAGTTAAACTTTCCATTGTCGACTGGACGACTATCCAGCGCAAGTGCTAGAGACCGACTGAGTAAATTTCTCTCCGGATTCAAAACGGAGCGCGTGTAGTCGATTACTTGCCGAATTTGGTTTTTTCCCGGGCCGAACTGATTCCGTATGCATGTAGTCCGAGCCTAAGAGTGTAATTGTTATTTGACTTTTACACTAGAAAGTCATTAAATTTGATAGCAAACTTCTACATACGTTGACATAAGGTACAGGCGAACTCATAATAATTTTAATATTATTAAATTTCGTATTATTTATTTATTTATTTATTTAACATAATTAAACGGGCGTAACCCAATTACATAATTATGAATAGTTTAGTGTAGTATTTAATCACTACTTCACAAACAAATATCTGTTTTGCTTAAAAAATTCGTAAGGTTGTCGACAAACACATCAAAATCTGGGTAAGCCACAAGGAGTGCGTTAAGTGCCTGATGCATGCGACACAGCGGTGATTGCGCGCGCGCCACTGTGCGACACAGCGGAGGCGCAAACAATCGATGCCTTCGACCGGATCGAATACGCAGATAGTTATCGGGCACAAACAGGCGAGACAACTGCTCAACACATTCTGGCGAGTCCACGCCCCCACGCAAAATCGCTACAGCAGTAGACAACTCCATTCGAGCTCTCCTACCCTCCAGAGAGTTCATCCCCAACATTCCCAGCAAGAACTTCGTTGGGTACATAAAGGGGTAATAACCGTATACCCGCTTATAATAGCAGCGCAGAAAAGCTTTTTGGACCTTCTCTAACATAAGTATATACTTGGCCTCGTGCGGATTCCAAATACATGCACTCGATTCCAGTGAGCTTCGCACAAGGCTGGTAAAAAGGATTTTGATGACGTCAGGATTATGAAAATCGCGTGAGTTACGTAAAACAAACCCTAAACGACTGAAACAGCTACGAGTGAGAGAGGAAACGTGTTCGTTAAAAGTCAAAGAAGGATCAAATGTGACACCTAGGTCTTTCATAGCGTTTGTGCGAACAATGCTGTCATTGCCTAACATATATTTACATTTAACGAGATTACGTCTGCGGCTGAAGGACATAACATAGCACTTAGCACTGTTAAATTCCAAATCATTCTCGTTACTCCACTTAAGTAAGGCATTAACATCGGCTTGTATTCGTTCGCAATCTGCCTCGTCACTGACTTCTGCATATAATTTTAGGTCGTCAGCATAAAGAAGGCAATTTGTATATTTAAGTACATCAACCACGTCGTTTACCGTCAGTAAGAAAAGCAAGGGCCCAAGTATTGATCCCTGGGTCACACCAGAGGGTGTTTGATAGGGTTGCGATACATATCAACCGTGGCGTACAAATTGCTGTCGACCTTTGAAATAGTCGGAAAATAAATTAATAAGCTTGGAAGAGAAACCAATAGCATCGAGTTTTGATAAAAGGATTCTACAATTGACCCTATCGAAGGCCTTGCAATAATCAAAGTATATTACATCTATTTGCTGTCCTTTATCCATAGATTCTGAGATAAATTATGAACCTACTACAAGACATATTACCTACTTTTAGTTTGTTGAAATTAATAGGTATATGTACGTAACGAGGAAGTTTAATATCAGTTATATAATTGATTATAATTATTTTTCTTATAAATAAGATCCACGTTTTCCAAAATATTGACTATCGTATTTTTGCCGGATTTCATAAAGTAAAAGCACCTTCTATATAAGGAACTATTTGCCTTATGTCTGAAATTGAAAGCTCAATATTGTGCGAGAACAATCTGTTACTTTTGTTGATCATAGTGCAACTTATCGACACGCGCGCCAGCGATGCATCTTAGTATGAACAAGTTACAATAGATGGCGCTTATCACACTTCTTACTTTAGTTACTTACAAACTGACCTGTATTATGAAAGTGCTAAAGATCAATATTGCAATTCACAACAATTTGCTTGACGCCGCGGTGGGAACGCATAGTTTTCTGGAACCGATTTTTTTAGTCTGCCTTGCCACCGCAACCGCAAAGGTTTGCGAATAGTTAATTTGTGAAACAATTAATGAAAAAACTTGTGAATTTTGTTTCATTGTGATGGGAGTGATCTTTAAATGAGTAAGTACCTATGTATATTTCATCAGTAATAGCATTTTATGTTCATGTCGATTTGTGTCCATGTCTACAGCTTCCTCATTCGACATAGAGAAATTCTAAGCATGCCATTATTTTGTGCATATTATGTGCAATCAAACGTTTCAGTCCTAATTTTTGTGCCACCACAACTTCGTTACTATGAGTTGTTTTATGTGTGTAAGCTGGAGACACGTGTCACCAGCTCGCACACGCCCGTTAAGACAAACCAGTGAGGTTAGGGTTTTGGACTATAGCTAGAAATTTTGTGCATAATTTGTGCACTAGGAACAAAAAAAACTAACCATCACACTCAAATACTGTTGAAACTACGATCATTAAACTGTGTGCGAGCTGGAGACACGGGTCTCCAGCTCGCACAGCTGTATCTTCGTAATTGTTCAAGCTACGGTTATGAATTATACCTTAAAATTTTGTGCAGAATTTGTGCATAAGGCACAAAAGTTTTCAAAACTTTAACTCAAAAGGTTTTTGAGCTACGAACCGATAAGTATGTGTAAGCTGGTGACACGTAATACGGGCTAGCACATGGTGAATTATTGTAACTGTATAAGATAGCGCTTCAATTTAAAGATCAAATAATACGTTATAATTTATGCACACACGAGGCAAAATTTCAAATCTCTGGGCCTCTTACTTTATAAATTATAAGCCAAAAACTGTTTTTCCGCCAAAAAATTCAAAATAATGGCTCGGAAGCGGCTAAACGCGCGCCGACCGCGCCGTTGCCTTTCCGTGCGCTACACTATTGCAATCGAGTTTGAACTTGAGAGCTAGCATAATTTAGAGTCATTTTAATTTGCGCTCTCGATCGTTTCGTTTCTATACCGAGAATTTTAGACTAAGAGACTGCTGATATAGGAAATTGGTTAATTTAAAATAAAAGCAGTCTATTTTATTTATGAATGTTCATAAAATATCGCTATGCTTAGTTTTAAGTATTTACAATAACCTCATTAATATGATAAGTAGTGATAAAATTAGTCTGCCTGTATGTTTTTATTACCACGTTTTTATTAGGTAGCTTTCTCGTTTATTTGTTTATTTATTTGTCGACAAATGCAAACGATTTTATACTAGCTTCCCGATGAGCTAGACTTGCAACTTTGAACATAGGTCAGAACAGGATGACAATGCAATATTATGGTGTCATTGAGCTGATCTGATGATTCAGCCGGAAGAAGGCCACTGGATCTCTGTAAAAAAACCATGAAACCCCATTCAGGCTCATTTGATTTTATGAGCACTCTGACGGGAGACGACTAGACGAGGTCCATGGTCTGATGATGAACCCGAAGGAAGGCCACAGGAACTCAGTATTGAAACCATGCAACCCCATCAAGTTTGGGCTCGTTTGATTCGTCTTGACGAATACTCTTTTAGAAAAAAGGGTCCAGGGTCTGATGATGGAGCCAGAAGAAGGCCACAGGAACTCGGTATTGAAACCATGCAACCCCATTGAGTTTGGGCTCGTTTGAATCGTCTTGACGAGTACTCTGTTGGGAAATAGTGTTTAGGGTTTGATGATGAAGCCGGAAAAAGCCCACAGGAACTCTATAATAAAACCATGCTACCAACGAGTTCGGGGTCGTTTGAATCGCCTTGACGAGTACTTTATCGAGAAATAGTGTTCAGGGTCTGATGATGGAGCCGGAAAAAGGACACAGGAACTTTATAATAATACCACACAACCCCATCGAGTTTGCGCTCGTTTGATTCGTCTTGACAAGTACTCCCATAGGAGATAAAGAATTTTTAGTTTTGGCACGTTAACTAAAAAAACAGTTACTACGCTACGATAACCAAACCATCAACCATTCTGACAAGGGGTCGGTCAGCCATCGCATTCACACATAGAAGAATTGGTAACTTGCAAACTTTTTAACTTGTAAATAGATAAAGTAAGAATTACTTACTACTGGTAAAATAAAAACGTTTTGTAATTTGAAATAGCTTTATTAAAAATAATAAAAATATCTTTTTTTTCGTTATCTGTGAATTGGGTTTGAAATACATATAAAATTTAACATCTACCTACTTACTAGCATTTGAAAATAACTTTAGGTACTTACTCATAACATAACAAAGGTACGCCTACTATTGAATCTAGGTGATCTACTGCGGATGGACAACATCTACTTAAAGAAGCCATAACTGGAGGTTAGTATAGGTAAGCAGCAGAACGATTAGATAGAACACAATTAAATTAATTTCTATTAAAGTTCTTTTTCTATAGAATTTACAATAATGACGAAAAAGGCCGGCGCACAGGAAGATGCGCGTAATAAAATGCCCGCTTGCAAAGTGTTAAACTATAGCTACATAAATTTAATATCGGTGATAACAGTATCGACCATATCTACGGACTATTAAAAATTCATGCAATATCGTGTTTTTTTCCACTATATAGTTTCAGAACGCATCGAACGTTAAAAATAATTTTATTTTATTAAACTTTTACAAGCACATTTGTTTGTTAAAAACTACAGATTAATGATAATTCAATAAATATCAGCAATACGGTACAATATTCTTGAATTCGATCACGTACAATATAGTGATCTCAACGCACACCGCATTCCTGACGCGATATAGTGTTTTCCAAAATAGGTATAGTTTCAGAACGCATCGATATCGGATTTGACGATATTGATGCAATAAATACGTTTCAGTAACCTTATACGATTTGTATTGCCTACTCCTAATTTTATCGGAAAAAAATGGAAGAGGTGATTGCGCTTTATTACATGTCGGCAAATAATTACTATTCATTGCATCTTTATTATTTTTATTAATTATTAATTCGTAATATTGTATTACTTTTAATACTTTATCGTTACTAAAATCCATAATTATCGAAACAGAATAATATCGATAGTCGTATTTGCAACACGTTCACACCTTTAGTTGTCTCGCAGTCAACTAAAGTGTGCGAAGGAAATGTGGCCGCACGAACTTTATCGCGGCAAAATCTTTGATGTGCGACAATTTACCAACAGCGCGGCGCGTCAACGCCATGATACAACGCGCTAACGCGAAGTGTTTGGCCAGACGTGTCGCGACAACGCAAATCTTCGCGCTAGCGCGATAATGTGGCCCTAGCATTACATTGGGGGCATTCCAGCAGACTAATCGCAAAGTCATCGATCGCCATAGAGTACTTACATTTATTTTTATTTATTTATTTACATTTAACCATGGGAAGTAATACAATCTAATATTAAAATAAATTACTTTCAATGGTTAAAATTTATTCTGTGACGGTCGATAGCGATTAGTTGGCTGGAAAGCATCCGTTCTTTATCGAATTAGGCTCAAGTATTCAACCATTTTGTCGTTCTGCACTCCTCCATAATGTTTATCATTATGCTAAATCTAATTATTTAATTATCTCAACAACAAAAAATAACTAAGACATTCGTGTGTGAGATATCTAAAATAAAAAGTAGGGTAGGTTATTAGGTACCTATAGTAAAACTACATTAGTCGCGTCGCGCATCGCCAGACGGCTCCTAGTCTAAAAGTGGCAATAGTGTAGCGCACGGAACGGCAACGGCGCGCTTAGCCGGTTCCGAACCATTATTTTGAATTTTTTGGCGGAAAAACAGTTTTTGGCTTATAATTTATAAAGTAAGAGGCCCAGAGATTTGAAATTTTGCCTCGTGTGTGCACAAATTATAACGTATTATTTGATCTTTAAAACGAAGCACTATCTTATACAGTTACAATAATTCACCATGTGTTAGCCCGTGTTACGTGTCACCAGCTTACACATACTTATCGGTTCGTAGCTCAAAAACCTTTTGAGTTAAAGTTTTGGAAATTTTTGTGCCTTATGCACAAATTCTGCACAAAATTTTGAGGTATAATTCATAACCGTAGCTTGAACAATTACGAAGATACAGCTGTGCGAGCTGGAGACCCGTGTCTCCAGCTCGCACACAGTTTTATGATCGTAGTTTCAACAGTATTTGAGTGTGATGGTTAGTTTTTTTTGTTCCTAGTGCACAAATGATGCACAAAATTTCTAGCTATAGCCCAAAACCCTAACCTCACTGGTTTGTCTTAACGGGCGTGTGCGAGCTGGTGACACGTGTCTCCAGCTTACACACATAAAACAACTCATAGTTACGAAGTTGTGGTGGCACAAAAATTAGGATTGAAACGTTTGATTGCACATAATATGCACAAAATAATGGCATGCTTAGAATTTCTCTATGTCGAATGAGGAAGCTGTAGACATGGACACTGTCGATTTGCAGTTGATCTTTCATTAGCTGGGTAGGTACTGTAGAGTTTATACCATGTTAGGGCGCTGGCTGGTTTTACTTTATAGTAATTTGTAAAAAACATAATTTGAATTGACAAGATGTCAAAAGGGGATTAAAAGAGTGTAGTATAGTAAGTAGTTATTTAAGGCATAATTTAATATCTATTATTTGTCGCACTCTAGGTATGTGCATCGACGAATGTATGTAGGTCGATGACATACGCGACCTCACGCGCATGACGTAGTTTTAAGTTATTATATATTAATTAGAAATGTAATGTTTTGCTCTCTGAATACACGACCATCAAAGAAACAACACCTTTATTTTTGCCCTTCACGATCCTCATACTTCATGGCGACCCTGCCACTTTGACATTCTGGAATATACTGCCAACGTTAGTAAGATTCAAACAAAACAACCCTTCAGAAGAAACTATATGAAGAAAGAAGAACCCTCATTTACGAAGAAGGAAGAATCCTTATGAAGAGGGATCATTAAGAAGAGAGAGAGAGACTCGAAACAAGAACAAGGAAGGAGGAAGCAGACGAGTCAAGGATGGTGTCCAGTAGCAGCCAGCCAGCCAGCAGGAGCCAGTAGGAGTCCAGAGAACGGCCCAGTTCCTGTGCAAGCGGAAGAAATGCAGGCGGGAATGCTCGTAGCAGTGATGACGACGCTCATCATATTCATGGCCACGCTGATGTATATATCCTTTTTATTTAAAAATTAGTTGTAAGTCCTTAAATAATAATTATTTAGTATATTGACGGATTTAAAAATAGGTAAAGATTTAGTCTGGTTTAAGGTTCGATTCCTTATCCAATTATGTAAAAATACATATTTTTGCTATTTAATATATTATATACAAGTAACTTGATATATAATTATTTTGTAATTAGATTTAAATTATTTTTCATAATGGGGAACAAAAACTCCAAAGATAGTGAGGTAATCATTGCGCAAACAGCGTCAGGTGACGCACAAGCAACCCAAAGAATTAGTGAGGGTCTTAATACTACCGAAATATTACTGATTGTGTTAATTATAATTGTGTTGGGGTGTATTGCCTTTTATGGGATTAAAAAATACAAGAAAAATAATCTTAAGACTCTTAGACGCGAGCTAAATAGTCTGGCCCTTAAGGCCGCGCCCATCGTGGAATTGAGACAGACCTCTTGTAATGTTTAAGTAATTAGTTAAAAAAAAAAAAATCCTTTTGGCACTTGTTTTTCTCATTTTTTTTTGTATGATTTTGTAATGCTTTTACGTAGTATGGACTATGCAATTAATTACTGATTTAACAAATTTACATAGTAGTCTATTTGCAATAAGAGAATATATTAGTAAGCTAGGACCGGAAAGGAGGAGGTCAGCTTTAGGAATTAAAAAGTACGAGGAAGCGTGTACTGTTTATGGAAAATTGGACTGTATTTTGTCTCATATTAAGAGTCTTATAGAAAAGTCGGAAATAAGCACAAGTGACGTAACTTTAATTTAATGGTTTGGTGACACAAATTCATTGCATTTTTAATAAAATTACCACTTTATCGTGCTCCAGTTCAAGTAATTTAAAAAGTACGGTTAGTATAGGAAAATCTTTAAAAATGGCAACTGAAAAATTCGATATTAAAACAGCCATTTCCCTGTTACCCGTAATGACGGGCCAGGAGCACATTTCCAAGAGTTTAATTGATGGTATTGAGCTGTACAGTAGTATGATATCAGTTGATTCGCACCCACAACTTATTAATTTTGTGCTTAAAACAAGATTATCGTCAAGTGCTAAGTTGCGATTAAGGTCAAGTTATGATAATGTAGCTAATTTAGTTTCGGATTTAAATAAGTATATTTTACCCAAGAGGTCCCCGGTTGCTATGCAGTCGAAACTACAGTCTTGCAAACAAGGAAGTCGTTCCATTGAGGCTTTCGGTACAGAATTGGAAGACATTTTTGTAAACTTAACAATAGCGCAAGCCGATAATGATAGCACTAAATATGACATTTTACGCCCTCTCAATGAGAAGGTCGCTATAAAGCGTTTCGCCGATGGGTTGTCTAACCCGCGGCTCAGTACTATTATTGCTTCCAGACAGTTCGAATCTTTACCAGAGGCAATCCGAACCGCCAAGGACGAACAGTCGTTGTCCACTGAAAATAATGTCATGTCCTTTAACAGATCATTTCCACAACGTTCGATTTTTTACCGCGGGAACTATCATAGAAATAATTATAATAATCATGGTAGTTATTTGAGACCGTCGTATTCGCCTCGGAATAGTAGGCAAGGCAACGCGAGACCGCCGCAATCGCATAGTCAACGCGGTCACGTGCGCCATGGTCGCGGCGCCGCCGCCGCCGCCGGCGCTAGCCGTGCACGCCGCGAACCCGCGTATCCTCGTCAAAAAGGGTCACACTATGTCCGTCATGTGACACAAGACGAAACTGCAAACCCACAAGGCGATGGTTACGACGACGACGAAGTGTTGAACCAGTTTTTTCGTCCCTAAAGACGAAAGCTGTCATTATGTCCTTAATTATAATAATTGTAGCACGGTTACTTTTAGCGTAGATAATAAAAGTATTGATCTTTTAGTTGATAGTGGTGCCAGCCTTTGCGTACTTAAATATGAATGGATACAGAATGATCCACATTTAAGGAATAAACTGCATTTTCATACGATTACTATTAAAGGAGTTAGTGGAAAATTAGAGTCGACAGGATATATTTTTTTAGATTTATTATCTAACGGGGTAGTTTTTAAGCAAAAATTTTATGTTTTCAAGAACTTAGCTTGCTCAGCAAACGGGATATTAGGAGACAATTTCTTAGAATATTATAAGGCTATAATAGACTATAAGCGTAATGTTTTGCAATTAACGAATGACTCACGATCAGTTAGTGTAAACATAAACTGTAAAGGTAGGTACAGACACTCGATACCACCGCGATGTGAGGTAATTAAGTTTATACCGACTTCAATAAATGAGGATTGTGTTGTTTTATCTAGTGAAGTACAAGAAGGTGTTTTTGTTGCCGGTTTAATTTCGAAGCCTAGTCAGGGTAGTATTCCCGTTAGGATTTTGAATACAACGAATAAGGAAATTAATCTCGATTTTTCTGGATTAAATATTTTCTCTTTGTCCAATTTTGATATATGTAATTTTATGGACGAGAACAATACACCTAATCGTGTTAAGACATTATTTAAATTACTTAACGTATCTGATTTAAATAAAGAGGAACGAGAATGTATAGTGAATATATGCGCCAAATATGCGGATGTATTTCATTTACCTGGCGACAAATTAAGCGTAACCAATTTAATGTCGCATAGCATAACTCTTAAAGATAATGTTGCGCCAGTGTATACCAAACCTTATAGGTTACCGCACGCGCAAAGAGCAGAAATTCAAAAACAAATTGATGAAATGCTCGCTAACGATATCATAGAGGAGACCTCGTCTGAATGGTCCAGTCCTGTTTTGCTCGTCCCGAAAAAGGCAGACAAGTCTAATGAGAAAAAGTGGAGATTAGTTATCGATTATCGCAGATTAAATAATTGCATTCAAGATGACAAATTTCCGTTACCTAATATCACGGATATTTTAGATTCACTTTCGGGAAGCATTTATTTTTCGAAATTAGATCTTTCTCAAAGTTATTACCAATTAAGTTTAGACAGTAAATCAAGAAAATATACCGCTTTTAGTGTTGATAAAATGTATTCTATTTCTTTAGACAAGCAGTCGCGTAAGCTTACAGCATTCACAGCTGACAACAAAATGTACCAAATGAAGCGCTGCCCCATGGGGTTAAAAACTTCCCCAAGCGTTTTTTCTCGTTTAATGACTATTGCTATGTCGGGTATTAATTACAAACAAGCTTTCATATATTTGGATGATTGCGTTGTTATTGGAAATTCAATGGAAAATCATAATAAAAATCTTATTACCGTATTAGAACGTTTTCGAAAAGTCAATTTAAAATTAAATCCGCTTAAATGCGAATTTTTGCGTACTGAAATAGTTTATCTGGGCCATAAAATTACATCGAACGGAATTTTTCCTGACGAAGATAAAATCAAAACATTGCAAAACTATCCGACCCCAGTCAACAGCGATGACGTAAAACGTTTTGTTGCCTTCGCTAATTATTATAGAAGATTCATACCGAATTTTGCTAGCATTGTATTTCCATTAAACAAGTTGTGTAAGAAAAATATAAATTTTGAATGGAATTCACAGCATGAATCAGCTTTTCAAAAATTAAAATTAGCTTTAATGAACCCTCCAGTGTTGCAGTATCCTGATTTTTCTTCCAATAATATTTTTAGATTGCAAACTGATGCCAGTAAGACAGGTTTAGGCGCTGTACTATCGAATAAAAATGGTCAAGTTATAGCATACGCGAGCCGTAATTTAAAACCTGCGGAGACTAGGTACCCAATTATTGAATTAGAACTTTTAGCTATTGTGTGGGGCGTAAGGCATTTTCGACCTTATTTGTATGGAAGGAAATTTATAATTAAAACCGACCATAAACCACTCATTTACTTGTTCGGTTTAAAAGACCCATCTAGCCGACTTACGAAATTTAGGCTTTATCTCGAGGAATATGATTTTGAAATAGAATACGTCCCGGGTCGAGACAATGCAGCTGCAGACGCATTGAGTCGATTACCGATGACGTCTTCCGATTTAAAATCAATTCAAGAAAATGTAGTTTCTGTTTTAACTCGAGCGCAAAGTAGGAAATTAAGTAATCATACTCCTCTCCTAACTGATTCCACTGAGAACTCTAGTCAATGTGGGCCTGATCAACCTGCAGCGGTAGAGGTACTCAAAAAACCTAAGAATATCGTTGAATTACTTATAACGGCAAACTTAAACGAGTTTGCAAGTTCAAATAATATATTATCGAATGCGGGTTATTGTGTGTATGTGCCGAATAAGGCCGCGATTTATCTATGTGCCCGATCGTTATCGACCCCAGAGGTGTTAGCGAGGGACTTAGAAGCCTGTGTCATAGGTTAAATATCGCTGAATTATTAATAGTTAAATGTAATAACATTTTAAAAGATATAAAAAGTCTCGTACGAGTGAAGAAAAAGTTAAAAATAACTTTCCCGCAATTTCTTATCACTAAGAATGTAAAGAAAATTACAGATCCGGAAGAAAAAAGAGTTTTGTTAAACGATTTTCACTTGCTTCCCACTAGTGGACACGCTGGTATTAATAGAATGTTTAATAACCTAAAAAAGTATTTTCACTGGCCAGGAATGAGTAATGACGTCATTGATTTTGTAAAGGAATGTAAACAATGTCAATTATACAAACATGCCAACAGACAAGTTAAGGAACCAATGGTTATTACCAATACAGCCACTTCGGCTTTTGAACAAATAAGCTTAGATATTATGGGCCCACTAGATGTAGATGACTTTAATAATAAGTATATATTAACTTTACAGTGTAGTTTAAGTAAGTACGTAGAAGCTTATCCTTTGCAGTCGAAAGATTCTGTAACTGTAGCTCAAAACTTCGTAAATAACTTTATTTTACGTTATGGCATTCCCAAGGATATTTTAACAGATCAGGGAACAGAATTTATGTGTTCTGTGTTATCTGAAGTCTGTAGTTTGCTAAAAATTAATAAGTTACATTCGACAGCTTATCACCACCAAACTCTTGGTTCTCTTGAAAATACACACAAATCATTAGGCGCTTTTCTTAGGATTCAATGTCACCAAAACAAATCTAATTGGAGTACATGGTTACCGTACTGGTGTTTTTCTTTCAATACTACGGTACACACAGAGACAAAATACAGCCCATTTGAATTAGTTTTTGGTAAACAATGTACGCTGCCAAGTAATTTACAAAGTAATATAATAGATCCACTTTATAATTATGATAGTTACCCCAAAGAATTAAAATACAGGTTACAGAAAGCTCAGGCAGATGCGAGGGAAAATTTAATTGTAAACAAATTGCAAAGAAAATCATTGTATGATAGAAAAATGAATCATATTCTTTATAAAAAAGGTGATCTTGTACTTTTGAAAAATCAAACAGGAAATAAGTTAGAATGTACATATCTTGGTCCTTATGTAGTTATAGAAGATCTCTCGCCTAATGTAAAAATATTAAAGAACGGAAAAGAATATATTGTTCATAAAAACAATACTAAATTGTTTATTAATAAGTAATACCTATGTTATTATTTTGTCTCAAAATTAATTTAATAATTTCACATACTTATATAAGTTTTTACTTTAGTAATATATAATATATAAATAATATATAATAGTGTGTAAGAAAAAAAAAATTAAAAAATTAAAGTTTTAATTTTTTTTTATTTTTCTAAAGGGGTTATGTAGTATAGTAAGTAGTTATTTAAGGCATAATTTAATATCTATTATTTGTCGCACTCTAGGTATGTGCATCGACGAATGTATGTAGGTCGATGACATACGCGACCTCACGCGCATGACGTAGTTTTAAGTTATTATATATTAATTAGAAATGTAATGTTTTGCTCTCTGAATACACGACCATCAAAGAAACAACACCTTTATTTTTGCCCTTCACGATCCTCATACTTCAAGAGAACGATCTGAAGTGCCAACATGGGTAGACTTGACCATGTTATTTTTATATTGTAAATATGTAATTGTAAATGTATATAAAAGTATACAATAAATGAACTCGTATACTAAATAAAGGTTGTTGTTATTAAAACAAACGCCCCCCAACCTTTACGAGTTCTACAATGGTGGAGGCGCCAAAAGCCGACCGTGCGCGAAAAGTTTCCGTTTTTCAGGTGGCACGAAAGCACTGAAAAGAATGGTGACTATGCTAAGTGTTGAAGAATGAAGAATAGAAAAGAAATTAAGATAATCTAACCTGAAAGAAAAGGAAATTTTTTTTAAGCAAAATGGATCGCGTAGTCACTTGTTTTACGGGTCATTTTGATGAGTCGGTGGAAGAGTTTCTGGAGCAGTTCCAAGCAGTAGCAGTTTATAAGAAGTGCACTAGCTCTGAGGATCAGTTATTGTTGTTGCCACCATTTTTAAAAGGGTCTGCACTTCACTATTTCCGATCAATAAAAGCTTCATGTAAAAGCTTTGAAGAAGTGGTGGATAAATTGAGGGAAGAATTTGAAGTATGTGATTACTCTGAATTATTTTATAATGCCAAGCAGGACCAGAAAGGCCTGAGCGAGCATTTTTATAATTTATCGGAGTTGGCTAGCAAAGCAAACATAACCAATGAAGCAACGTTCATTACGCAATTTTTAAAGGGATTAAAGCTTTACTTCAAGAATAAACTAGCATATTCTCACTATGCGTGTAAAAGAGACCTCAGGGAGGTTATTTTGCAATTAGAGAAGGTGTATCCACAAGCACGTGAAGAGCAGATGAACTTAGCGCAGAATCCTGCTGCGTTCGTTCATAAGTTTGTCGGTGGGGGAGGTGATCGTAGTACGCCCAATCCATTTGGTCCGCCAATGACAACGGAAGTGCAAGATGAATGCCGCGTTGTACTAGGACCTGCACCTTCAAATAGCTATAATTTACGTTCTAATTTTAGGAAAACGCAGTCGCAGCCGGGTTTTCAACCGCGCCGACAATAAAGAAGGCCAATTGTCGCGGCGGTGATGTTTTTGAGATGTCGTCTGGTCTTTTGCAAGCGCACACATCTGACGTGAAATGGCAAGCGATGGATGAAGCGAGTCAACAGGTTAGACCTTCTTCTACGTTATTGCCATTATTAGTATTTTCTACAAATGAGGTAAATTGTGTAGCTCTTGTAGACACAGGTGCCACGGTTTCCTGCATCAGTCAAGCTGCCGCGGATGAGATAGGAGTAAAATGTAGAGATATAGAAAATAGATGTATTAGTGCGAATAATGGTAGTAGGTTAAAAGTAGTTGGAAAATGCGATGTAATGTTTTCTTTGAGCGATTTTTTATTTAAACAAGAATTTATAATTATAGCTGACTTAAAATGTAGTGTAGTATTAGGTCAGGATTTTTTAATAAAGAATAAAATGTGTATTGATTTTTATAACAATTGTGTCTTTTTCCCAAGGAAAAATTCATTTTGTTCAACCAAATGTGTTGGGCCAAAAAGATGAATCCGCTTTTGTTGCAAGACAGGACTCTGAAAGATGTTCGCTTGTTAGACAAAAGTTAGGAAATATTCATTCTGTTCAGCCAAATGAGTTGAGCCAAAAAGATGAATCCGCTTTTGTTGCAAGACAGGATTCGCAAAGATCGAGTTCGATTGTTAGACAAAAGTTAGGAGATATTCATTTAATTCAGCCAAATGTGTCGAGCCAAATAGGAAAAGCCGCTATTGTTGCAAGACAGGATTCGGAAAAATCGAGTTCGCTTGTTAGACAAAAGTTAGGTAAGTCATCGAATGTTCCATGTCAAACAATTGGTTTAGAAAGTTTGAAGTTAGAACAAAAGTCAGATAGGTCATCGAATGTTCTAGATCAGGCAATTGTTTTTGAAAGTTTCGAGCCGGGCGCGGAAAAGAAAAACATTGATGTGTCAACAAGTGACAGGCATCAATCAATTGTTGACTTTATTGATTTTCAGAAATTGCGTAACAATGATTACGTATATTTCTTGAAGGCACCAAATAGTGGTGAATTTTCCTTGCCGGTGGAGGAAAAACGTTTTGTAACTAATGTAGATTTAGGAACGGGTTATCCTAAAACGAAAATTCGATAGAACAGGTAGGTTGTATGATAGATTATTTACGAAGGCACTACGTAAGAGTTAGACCGGTATTCTTTAACGTCAATGATTTGGTTTTATTGTTGTTCCAAGGCGAGTTACTGGCAGATGTACGAAACTGGCACGTCTATATCAAGGTCCATATAAGATAATAGAGCGAGTTGGGAGGTCTAATGTGATGATTCGAAGAGTAAATACGCGATCACGAGGGATTGTTGTCCATACAAATCGCCTGAAGCATTTCATGTCACGATGATGTGTGTTTGTAGACATTGTTGTGTGTGTATGTTTGTAAATTAAAAGGGCAGGCTTTAGTAGGTTAATTTTAAGTTATATGTTATCATTGTAATTTGCTAATATGTGTCTTAATGTTTCATATGTACGAGGGAAATATGAAAAACGTATTTTAGGTAGCAATTGATGTTTGAAAAAGAGGACCAATTACAAGAATTATTATATACTTAGTAGTTTGATATGATAAGGAAAATATTGTTAAAAAGCGTGAGATAAGTTTGTTAACGTATTTGTAATGTTGAATGCTGGTAAAGTAAGTATTTGAGAAAGGTAATGAGTTGTAAGGGTTAAGTAGAATTGGATTGGTAGATCTAGTCGACTAATTCTATTATTTGGTGTAACATGATTAGGCAATAAGCTATTTGTCATGGATTCCTGATTTGGGTTTCACACACATAAATGATGGGATATAGGGTTAGTATCTGGTTTGTAAATGGTGTGTTATTATTACTGAGGGTTAAAGGATTGAGTATTTATAGCATAGTTGGTGAATGTTTAGGAGTTAGCAGTATGTAGTATGCAGTTAAAGGTTTGAGTATTTATAACATTAGTTTATGAAGGGTTAAGGAGTTAATAGTATGGAGGAGTATGATGTTGTAGGTTATTTGATTTATAGAAGTAGTGCCATAGTAGTATAGGGTTAATTAATAGTTTGTTATTTTAATAGTTTGTAGTGAGTTAATAAATTTCTCTCTCGATAAGCAATTTCTGGTGTAGAATAGAGTGACTATTCTCATAAGCATTCGGAATTACTTAGTAGAAGTTCTACCTAAGTAATGGATTGGAAATAGAGGGATTATCTTTTGCCTTAAAGTTTAATCAATAATTCCCTAATTCTATAGATTATGAGGGAATATTGTATTGTTGAGTATCAAGTCATAACGTGGGATAGTTGACATGTTTTTGGGGATTCTATTTCTTACCTTGTACTTGAGCCTCTTGAATTCTTGAGAGTTTTAAATATAATGGTGTAGAATATTTTTTCCTATTGATAAGTTAATAGTATCTGCTTTGAGTCTTGTTATGAAGCTTAGGTTTAAGAACGACTATCACACCCTTAGAGTTTGAATTTTTCTCTGCCTTAACATGAAATATTTTAAAATGCAGATTGATAAAGTTAGTTATGTAATTTTGGTTAAGGGTGATGTTTGTGAGTCGTGTTAGTTTGTAATTTAGAGGATGATTCGAAATAGGTATATAGTTTTGACGGGTTTATATGTGCCAAGTTCTTCGAAGTTTAATTCTTCGAATGTCGGGTTTAGGTTGAATCATTCTTGTATGTATTTTTTTTCCCGTTTCTGCTAGGATGTTTAGAAATGTATTGAAATGGGTAAAAATGTAAAAAAAAGTTGGAAAAAAAATTTTTTGTTAAAATTTTTTTTTTCCCCCAGGTCGGGAGGAATGTAGAGTTTATACCATGTTAGGGCGCTGGCTGGTTTTACTTTATAGTAATTTGTAAAAAACATGATTTGAATTGACAAGATGTCAAAAGGGGATTAAAAGAGAACGATCTGAAGTGCCAACATGGGTAGACTTGACCATGTTATTTTTATATTGTAAATATGTAATTGTAAATGTATATAAAAGTATACAATAAATGAACTCGTATACTAAATAAAGGTTGTTGTTATTAAAACAAACGCCCCCCAACCTTTACGAGTTCTACAGTACCTAGATCTACTCAGTTTGAATATATTATATATACTTACCTACAGAAATACGTTATTGTTTTTTATTAATCGTAGAATAAGAAATTAAATCATATTCTTACTTTTCTGGACTGTATAAAGTGTTTAAGTGTGACGCGTACTTACCGGTGAGATAATATTACCACCCCCTCTTCTCTTGGGTGTCGTAATAGGCGACTAACGGACTAAAGACTGCATATACATCCGACATCTTAGAACGGCGATGGGCTCACCACCTGTCACGCTGAGCACATGTGCAGTCGCTATTTATGTAGGTATGTATCTATATTAATAAAAATCAATTGCCAAAATGTTTGTACGCGCATCACTTCAGAACGGCTGCACCAATTTGGCTAGTTCTTTTTTGTTGTATTTGTAATTGTCGGGACAAGGTTTGTATAAAAATGAACATTTTTGGAAATTCGTCACGGGGTAAGGGGTTCACGCGGACAAAGTTGCGGGCGGGCTGTCATTCACGATCAATAAATCATAAATAAGCAATGCTTGATACATAGATATAAGTTGGAGTGGGTCTCATTCACCCTCGACTACAAATTTTGTGATTTATAACAGTTATCACTAAATTTATAGTTGAAGTAAGAATCACCGCTAAAAACCAGCCTTCATATAAAAAAATCCGCATCCAAATCTAGGATATTTAGGAGCTACGGTGCCAAAGACAGACACACCAACCTCAGGACCCCCCTTTTTTGGCCACCCTTGGTTTACTGTTATTAAATATGTACCTACCTATCAGTGGCGAAGCGTGAAATATTGCCGTTCGAGGTAAGCCGGAGCAAAAAAAAATGCTTACCTACTCCGAGCGCGGGCACGCAGTCTTGAGTCCTTACCGAAAATCTGTGATTGGCATCCTGGCTTCAGTCTTGTATAGGCAGATGTATCTTCAGTCCACTTTTACTATACGTGTAAGCACTGAGATATTGAAACAGTGTCTTGCAAGCATAATAGAAGTGGCTTTGATAAAAGCCGTTTGTGGTGAAATGATGATATGATGTAAATTAAACAAAACTTAATCGACTAAGTACTAATAATACTACTTATACTCTAAAGCTATTCGTCTATTCTTTTTACAAAGTGCGCTAAGACATTATCATAAAAGCCGGGAAGAATCTAAAGCTATTAATGCCGACATCTTACAATTCTACCGATTACTTTGCAAATCTACTTACTCTAAATACGTAATTTCAACTTTTTACAATATCTACTTACCGCAAATACCTAATTACAACGTACGTCTTCGTAACTACTTTCTACACACAACACAAATAAACAAAGTCCAACTACAATACAAATCATTCTAATAGGTGAAACTAACTAATAAATTCAAATACTAATAAAACACAGTCATATATTCAATGATGAATTGCAATTACGTCAAATTATCTGTCAACAGAACACAAACCGAAAACTCGTCCATCCCGCTCACGCATACGCAAATTGTATAACTGTCTCTATCAAGTAACTCGGAATAAAGACGGCTTACCGGCTGCTAATACGCGGGTGGGTTTATTGACCTTTATGTGACGTCATGACGTTTATTTTGTATGGAAGTTTAACTGCCTAAAAGCCGATCGCGCCTGCGGCTTATTTTAAAGCAATATGTTGTTAAAAAGCATAATTTTGTATGGAGAAAATGCCAACACCATGTACACAATACCAAAATGTAGCTAATTAATGGAATAAGCTTATTCGAAATGATTTTCTTCAAATAAATGAATAGTTTTCATGTAGAATTTATTTTAAATAACTAATTATAGCAACTTTCGTGATCGCAGGCGGTAATCTGTCAACGTCATGTGACATGTCAAGTAGCTGTCAAAACAAAAGTGGTACTTTTCTTTTTCGTAGTAGCGTAGTTTTGGTCTTTATTAATTGTTTTCTGTGATTTTGGTCCTAATAACAGCTCTATATTCCAATACTGGCTTTGATAATGTTACATAAAAATTAACTTACTCTTGGCCAGGTCAAATCGAGGTATTTTTACTAGCAAAGCATGTATTTATATTGGTGTAAGTATAAAAGAGAAATAGACAAACATACATCTGCCTGCTGCTCTGCACAACAATGCAGTTTTCTGAGGCATCCATTCCATCTGTAGACCTCTTAGATTAAAACAAAAAGGGAAGATACGGCATTAGCGTCTAGTAAGGCAGCCATTACACGGTCAATCCAGATCGCGATCTAGCCAGCCTGATCGCGATCACAGATTGATGGATTGCGCTACAACATTACACATTCAATCTGGATTTCGTCAGTCCGCGGATCCTTCGCCGCGTGATCACACGTGTTGTCATGGATCTATATAAAGTTAAAATTATATTATCCCTTGTATTAGCCCTAACTTTAAAGAAAAGGATTCGAAAAAGCGCTTGGTTAAACAGTGGTTACAGAAAAGAGAAATGTATACTCATTTTAAATCTTCTTAAAGAAATACAACTAACTGCTGAAGATGATGATTACAAAAACTACTACTAACTAACTAGTCTTCTGGGGTCTCGGTAGCTCAGCGGTTAGAGCAGTGGACCGGCAACCCAAAGGTCGTGGGTTCGAATCCCATTTGAGCTTCCTGAGACTGGTTGATTTTTTTCTAGTAAACATTGTATCCTATATTCATATAGCATTTTGAATGGAAAATTTCAATAATAAAGATTCAAAAACTACTTCAGGATGGATGAAAAATCTTTTAACGAGTTACTACAAATGATAACTCCTTATATAAATATATTTTTTTAATATATCTAGCAATTTTTTATATCCAACATCTCGTTTGTATTTATTTTGGTAGTGCTCATGCTGGGCATTCCACAATACTGGTAAAGTTTCCAATATTGTAATAAAATCTTCTTCAACTTGAGGAAGAGAAGGTGAATTTGGCGAGTTGAGTTCGATCGGCGACAGAGCGCGTGTCACCGACGTCCATCTTGCATAGCGCGTAGCGTAGACTGACGCGATCCTGCGTTTACATGTTCAATCTAGATCGTGATGATATTTTGTGATCTGGATCGCGATCTGTCAATCTACACGTTACACAGTCAATCTGGATCGCGATCACTGATCACGATCATGGATCGCGATCTGGATTGACCGTGTAATGGCTGCCTTAAGCCGCTAGAATTATTCTTAGAGACCTAAAGACACAATTTCACTTCAGTCGGAATCGGTCGTGAACGTACGAGAGAGACGAGAGACGGCAAGGCGCGTCCGTCAGTTGAGTAATTAAGCAGGACTATATTTTGATTGACTACAAGTAGGCACATGCCGTATCTTCCCTTTTTGTTTTAATCTAAGGTAGACCTATTGTTTTCTTATTGGAGTAGGCATATGACACTACTAGTAGTGCCTAGGGTAACAAACGAGTACAACAAACATTATGAGGAACATTGTTTATCTTTATTTGGCTGCCTATAACTGGGCACTAGGAGATTACCCAGATGAGCCTGTTTTTATAGGTACTTAACATAATTTTCCTTTTCCTAAAAGGATTGGTCTCAGATCGCTGCTAGTAGGGAGGAATGGAAGAAGGGAAGGGTGGCCTTTGCCCTGCAGTGGGACAATTGCGGCTAATAATAATAATAACAATTATATCTTCTATTAGTTTCATAACATGTAGGTAGAGTTATACTTAAGCTGTTAATTGTAATTTACTGCTAGAATTCAGCGTTTTATTACCTACTGCTGCACCTACACATAACAGAAGAGCAGCACCTCGACCCTTACATCAAATCAAATCTAACATACATTAAAGAACACAACCATATGAGAACATGGTACTAGTCCTAGTGTATGTACTAATATGCAGTGAATAATACCTAGTTAAAGTAACACACCTAAGTAGGTAGAGTAGGTGGTAACTGGTAGTAATGAAATAAAACATTTTTACAATTTATGAAGCATAATTAATGTTTATTTTATTTGCAAACTTGTTTCTGGTACTGCGATAATATTGGGGTTCTCTCGTAACTCCTGGACCATTCTCCAGCATCCCATACATACTAATACATCCGCTGGAAGCTGAAAACACAAAATTGTTACCACATCTATCTATACTATTATAAAACACTGAAGATATTTTTAAAAAACTAAATGAGATCGACTATTTAGTGAATTGTGAGCTCAAAACAATTTTTTTGTCATCCCCCCGTACAGTAGAACGAAGATATGGGGCATAGTGTTTCAGGGCAATTATATAAAAAGATTTTTGATAAATAAGACTACTTACTTCTTTTGAAAACATTATTTCTGAGATTATATTTCTCTCAGGACCTCTCGTCTGTGGAGCAAAGAGGATCTGCACCCCATGCAAATACGTGATTGCTTGATCCTCGTTCCTATCAACAATTACGTTCTCTATTGGCCTCACAGCATTGTTTGCAGCTTGTCTGCGAATATTTCGCTGAGTAGCCACCCAACAAGCATAGCAAACACGTCCACTATTAGGTATCTGTAAACAAAGAAATCATAAAATGTGAGGAATGTAAAGTAATTTTTTTACATTAGAACACTCACTTGTGTCTCTTGAAAATAAAGCTATGAAAAGATACCTGTCTTGGGCTAATTCTTTCTGCGAGTTTATTTCCTTGGGGCCTTCTAACAATGCATGTGATCTTCTGCACCATACACAGACATTTGAGTGCTGTGATGCCAAAGTTCTAGGAGGCCTGCGATTTTTACTAATGAGCCCCTAAAGTAGACCCAGCATGAATAACGTACTAATCCTCCTTCAGGAATCTACAAAAAAGACCATTATTTAAATCAGTAATTCATAAAAAGTCTAGGTAAGTACTTCAATTATTATTATTTGAACATGAATTTATATTATGTATTAAAAAAGTTAATCAATACCTGTCTAGAATAAATTCTAGCAGCAATCAGTTCTCTCTAAGGTCCTTCTGAGATAGAATGTGTTCGTCTTTGAAACAATGATCTGCACCAAACGCAAACATGTTCTTGATGGCTAGAAGCTTCATTTTCAGTTAATGACGTTCCTACGCCTAGTCCTGAGAAACATGGATGACAAACTATTCCATCAGTGTCAACCTAAAATTCAGAAGTTTGTTAATAAACTACTATTTATTGTGTCTTGTGAAGAATGTGTTAGGTTCTAAATAATAGGAAAATAAAAATGCAATAAAAATAGTTTTTCATAAATACTACATGTTTAATGTAAACTGTTACAATAAAAGTATTATCTATCTATATATCTACATGCACTACTAACCTCATGTCCAACATGTTGTTCCAAGATTAGTAGGTACCTAGTAATTCTATCCCCAGATGCCAGATAATGGTCTACCGAACACATCTATCTGTCTATCACACACAAAGAAGACATTGTTTGCTGCCTGAAATAGATATTATATTTAGTTTAATGTATTTCACTTTGATTATAGTTACTGTTATTTCAATAGAGCAGTGTTCGGAATCTATTTCCTTGTAAAGAAGTGATAGTAAGTATTTTATTAATTCTCTCGTAAATGCCTAATTAAAATACGAAAAACTCACCTGAAAACAACGAATGTAGGTAGTAGCAACAATGGTATCAACAATTTAACAGGTCAATCAAATGCAAATCCAAGTCCGGGATAGCAGGCTGAAGTCAACAAGTGAGGCAGCAAACGAAAGTCCAGGATAGCAGGCAGAAGTCAAGAAGTGAGGCAGTAAACGGTTATCTATCAGGTTATCAGGTAATCGCTCCAAATCAGAAATACCTCAATGAAATCAGCATAGAAAAACAGCACAGCACAAAACCACAACTACTCAGAATCCACCACCAAATAACCGGAATAAAAAAAAAACGCCGGTCTATTTTTTTAAATCATGGTGACAGTTACACTTTTTATTACCTTCTTTACAGCTTTGGACACTTGATTTTAACTCAGGAAGGCATATCAAGTTGCCAGGTTATTGAAAATTATGTTTTCATTTTTATTTTACTACACGAAAATGGTAAAGCATATCGGAATATTACTTTTACCAACTAAATACATGTATTTTATACTATTTTTTGAGTAGGTGTACATGGTCTTGGCATAAAATTAAACATCTCCTTTTGTTGATTTAATGTCCATAGTGTAGGCAATTTGTAATGTTTCTTTTATATATTTACTTTTTTAATTACTGATTGTGCCATTTCTCAATTCAAGTAGAGAGTGGTTGTGTTCTAAACTTCTGAAGGGAAGCCGGTGGGAATCGAGTTGTATGGAACCTTCGTCACTGCTACCTATTTTATTTTAGGTCGTCGTCTATTAATCAACTCCATAGTTATTCCAATCTCAATTCCTTTGGTAATAAAAATAATATTTTACCATTCACTGTGCTCGACTGTACCACACGTAATTTTTGTATGTAGAAGTTTGCTATCAAATTTAATGACTTTCTAGTGTAAAAGTCAAATAACAATTACACTCTTAGAGGGTACTATTTCCGGTACTATTTATTAAGATAGAAATGAGAGCCATTGCTGGTTCTGTTTTCGCCACGGAGCAAAAACAAAGAGGAAATGTTGCAATCAATGTAGTCCAGCAACTATCAATGTAGTCCTGACGTCACACCGTAGTTGAACTACTTACGACCAGGTGTCGCTTTCGTCAGTACAACTCTCGTTGGCTGGCGAATAGGTTGTTCGTGGCTTATTCAGTCTTTTAGAGAATTATAAAAAATTCTCGACCAGAACTTTTTGTTAGCATGAAGTGCTGTGTTATATCGTGTAGTAGTTACACGGATAAAACGAGATTAAACGGAATAAACATATCTTTCCACTCGTAAGTAATATTTAAATTAAATTTATACTTCATCAAATAAAGTTACGACATACACGACATCTAGTGAAATATAGCAGAACTTTTATGACAACTCTGCTAATCTCATAAATTAGGTAGGTACTTGCTTTGGCTACTGGCCACTAGATGGTTTTCTCCTATTTGGACTCCCCCCGCAACCCGCGCTGCTGAGACACTATTATTATATGAAAAAAGTAGTTACAACACCTCCTCTTTGTTTTTGCTCCGTGGTTTTCGCGCAACGAGGTGAGTAGTTTGGTGAGTACGCTAGGCGTAGGTTACGCCTAGCGTACTCACCAAACTATGTCTATAACTTTTGAACCATAAGGATACTATTTATTTCCTTTGGGCACTATTTGGTACTATTTGGGTACAGTTTTTTTGGCATTCTTGAAATAACAGAATTCCATGGTGAGTACGCCAGGCGTAGGTACATTTTTAAAATTATATAGTGCATAAATATTTTTTCCCTACTTTATCGGAAATTAGGCATTCGCTGGCAACCATTCGCGCTAGTGTCAGATACGCGGCTGTCACGCACACTTCAAATTCAATACAAAAACCGGGCGGATTTTGACAAGCGTTTGTACCGCGATGCTCCGTCTAGACATGTATATAGTCAAAGGTCTATAACTTTTGAACCATATGGGTACTATTTATTTCCTTTGGGCACTACTTGGTACTATTTGGGTAAAGTTTTTTGGCATTCTTGAAATAACAGAATTCCATGGTGAGTACGCCAGGCGTAGGTACACCTATCTAGTATAACAATTTTAAAAGTAGTATACCAAGTGTTGCAATTTTTATATTTTTAGTAATTACTTTATTTAGTGATTTATAAATAAAAAAATATAATAAATTTGTGTGAGTTTATTTATTCCAAAATTGTACAGGGTGTTCTATGTATAATTTCATGATTGATACTTTGAAGTAAGTAGGCATGTACCGTTTTCACGCCAAAACGGCTGATCCGATTTAAATGAAATTAAACATAGACATAGATATTACCTAGAAGATAGACTTAAGCTACTTTTTAACGCGGCAAATATCTCATTTCTACGGGGAACTTAAACAAAGCGCGGATGAAGCCACAGGGCAGACAGCTAAAAAGATAATTTCATTATTTTTTTTATTTTTTTTCAATAAACTTTTAAAATGGACCAAAAACACTGGTTCTACATAGATTATAATCTGTTACATGTAAAAAGTATTTTTTTTAGTAATATCACTTCTTCCTCGCTTCTATATATTGCGACCACAGGCTAACACAGCACAGACTCCTAAAAAAGGTAGTTACATTTTTCGTTTTTTCCTGTTCCATTCGATGCTAATAATGGTCCTAGACGCACAGAAAAAAATAATCTTTAATAAAATTACCCAAGACTATATTTATATATGTCCATGGTAAATAAAAATTGATTGTCACCTCTTTGGAAAGTGACAAAGGGTCTCTTTTCGCGGTCTCACTCGGCTTGCAATATTGGTTACAGTGCACAGTCCTGTTAGTATATTACGTCCATGTGCCAGTCATGAGCCACTTATGTGGTCTGTGGCCACCACAGACCACGTGGTGGCCACAGACCACCATAATCAAAAACTACTATCTGACCCGGGTGCGTCCACATCTAGCGAATGCGCAGCGCGCCTCGCGCGCCGCTTGCGGGCCGCGCGCGCGCATTTTAAGCTCGCGCGCCGACCGCGCGCATTCCACGCGCGCTGTACCCACTTCCTCCCGCCCGCGCCTCAAGCCCCGCACCAACACCAACTCACTCGGCGAGCGAAAATGTATTTCATTTTCTGGCTGCCGATGCAGCAATTACGTCGTACAGTAGTCGTGCAGTCCATCTTCTTGGAAAGCAAACGTACAACTGAGGCTCCAGTATGAAAGCAAACGGAACGGCAAGCGCGCGAACCTGACGCGCGCAGTACGCGCGCACTCTACAAGCATTTCATGAGTTGTGCACCAAACAACGGCAGCAACGACGCGCGCGCGGTTCGCAAGCGGCGCGCGTGCTGCGCATTCGCCAGATGTTGAATGCTCTAAGATGTAACCGTATCCCTCAGAACTCTCAGAATAATAACTTATTTATGCCATAACCGTAGATCATAGAATCATTATTCTGAGCCCTAGACGTTGGTTTCAGCGAGTTTTACTAAAACAAAACATTGAATCGGCAATAGTCAGGAGGGTGCGGAGGTGTGGCTGTGAGCTGTGGCTGTGCCACAGACGTATAAAGGTTGCTTCTCTCACATATTAGTGAAGCCACAGTTTTGTCCTACACAGTACCGGCACAGTGTTTTTCATACATTCTATATAAACGTGTTAGGGAGTAGAGTAAAGAGTTGACTACAGATAAGATAAGATAACCAAGGAAATAAACTATTATAATTAATGAGAGTTTAAGATAGCTGGGGCTGTAATCCCTGTCAGTATATAGGTACTAGAAAATCAGACAATGAAGTACTTAATAAAAACATGTTTCAAAATCCATGTAACAAATAATTTATTTATAAAACAAAATAAAAACTAGATTACTTAATGTCATTAAAGTTGATTTATTAAAGACTACACAGGAACTGTAGATAGGCAAACAAACATACTAAATTCTTTTTACAACAGTGTTAAAACAATTTAACATCACATATATCGCAAGGTACTATAGTGATGATTACCAAATTATATCCTTTAATTCGTAACATAATAATACAATAAAGATGATGGGAATAATAATTTACCATACATTATGTGTAATATGTTTACATGTAGGACTCCAACACAATACATAACACACAACAACAATTTAACACACAAAAATAATAAAAAGGGTATTAATGAAAACAATTACTTAACTTCACATGATGTAGCTGTCTGTAGATAATAATTAACTGCCTCTTCTATGCAAAGGCCTACTTCCCTTTATATATATACGAACGGTTGGTAGTGCTGGTATCAACCAATCACAATTAATTTATATTTTAAACAACACTAATGTACATAAACAAAGCACAGTTAGTGAAAAACTGTTTTGAATTAGGTCAAGATTATTGTAACAACTATAACAAATATTAAACTATTGATTTGATTCAATAATTACAGTAATAAATTATTCAGTATCACCATGTATCACTGACCAATCACAGATGATGTCACATTTTAAGCATTATTATTGTACTAACACAAAATACAATTATTGAAAACGGTTTTGAAAATAAAACAATTTATTTATAATAACCTTAGCAATCATTAAACTATCGACTTTATGCAATAAATGGAAAAATAGAGTATGCTGCTAGCATTGACCAATCATAGACGAGGTCACATTAACCAATCATAGACGATGCCATATATTTTGAAAATATGTTATTGAAATGATTATGCAAAATTATAAAACAGCGCTATCTAGACGATTTCACTTTCAAATCGTGCTACGGTACGACTTGCTTTGACTTAAATCATGCTCACGCGCAGCAGCGACTGGTGCGCCCACGGCCAACTAGAGGGCGCTACTAAGGTTTAAAATATAAACGGCTGTGGCAATCCACCGCGACACGAAGAATTAAAGTTTACAGTAAAAGAAATTCAAAACTACAAGTTCTATAGTAAGTGTTTAACAGTAAAATAGCTTCGGATGTTCATATTCCCTGTCAAACGCATACCCACTTGTTAGTGATAATGCTCTCAGTGTCAGTGCCGCCACCCACCGGCAAATCACGGACGTATTCGTTTTGACAAAATTCATAGAAGAATATTTTTCACTTCACACACATATTTTTCAATATGTAAAAAAAACATTAATCTATAACGCAGCTTCATCATCCGAATCTTCAATTATTAGCAAAAATATTTCTTTAGGATCTCAGAGGTGAAAACTTCTAGATTTGATTATTGATGAAGCAATGTTGGTTATAAAACATAAGCATCAAGTCATTGAGTTTCGACGGGTGAAAACCAGGTGGTGAAAACCAGACCTCGGTAGCCAAGAAATAGGTTCTGGATGTCCTGAATATAAATAGGTAAGTAAATACTATTTTTTTATTCTTTTGGTAGACAAGTAAAAGTGTAGAATTTATTACAGCCCATAAGTAGGTACGGCTTTCATAAAACGACATCTATCGAGTGTTTTTGAACTAATTTTTACTTTTTAATTTGGGCTGTCAGAAAATCGCCCATTGTAATGGATTAAAAGTAGTAGGTATAACTATGGCGTTACTCTCGTGTGCGGCGTCTAGGGTTATGTGATATGTGCTGTGAGCGCAACGAAATGACGGAAAATTTCTTTAGTGCTCTCGAAGGCCCCGTCCCGCATGACGCGCTGGAGACAAGGCTAAAAGTATTTAGGTAGTATAATATCGTTTAGGGTAGTACAAAACGTCCATATCCCAGCCCAGCAAAAGTCCATATCTTAACTACTTCCAGCCATATACTCGATATAAGATTCCGTAAATCATTAAGAGGCCTATTACATCTCGGCTGTGATTTTTGCGTAAAATGGCCTATTTTGGCGTTATGGATCTCAGAAACAAAAATACATTTACAATTTTGACTTCATGAATAGTGTAGAATAGCTATTGAAATAGTGCGTAGCGGCCTCGCTTTTTGTAAATTTTGCTTAACTTTTTAATTAAACCTAAAATTGCAGAGAAAGATTTTCATAAAGTGCGCGAAGGCACTTTTTTGAGCTCATCGATTGAACTCCTGTTCTAAACAAGTGAAATAAAAAAATTAAACCTAAAATTGCAGAGAAAGATTTTCATAAAGTGCGCGAAGGCACTTTTTTGAGCTCATCGATTGAACTCCTGTTCTAAACAAGTGAAATAAAAAAAATATAATGTTATCTCTTATAAAGTCGAATAGTGCGTAGCGGCCTCATAAGTTTTAGATATCATTGACTTCATATAGGAAAAAAATTTTATTCAAAACCAAAAAACTTCGAAAATTGCTATAAGTTAACTGTGAATATCTCCTATCTACGATAATCTTATTGAGCAAAATTTATACCAGAGAAATTGTTACTTCATGAGGAATAAAGATTTTATAATGAATTTATTATCCTATTTCGATAAAAACGACAAATACAACTGCAAAATTACCACAAAATGCGATGTGCCGGCCTTCCGAATTTAACTTATGCTCACAGAATGGAGATTTGTAATATTATGCACAAATTTATTATCCTATTTCGATAAAAACGATAAATACAACTGCAAAGATACTACAAAATGCGAAAATGGGCATTTTACGCAACGATAACCATTAATTAACATTGTTTTTTACATATTGCTAAAATCCACCATATAACTACGTTTGAATATTCTCGAAAAGAGATGCTCTAGATCTAAGGTCATTCTGGTATTCGGAAATTCTGGGATTCGGACATCTTGTTTGGACCTTCTGGGATATGGACGTTTTGTACCTATTGAACAGTTTGAGAATTAGACATTCTGAACCTAAACGCCTAATAGTTAAGTTTCTGACCAGTAAAAAAAAGCACCAGCAATACCTGTACCCTAGACAAGTGGCAAACGCTCACCCCCTGTCTATTCATAATTCGTTGTACACTTCTGTGTACTGTATCAATTAATTGCTAGTGAAATTTTAACAAACGCGCGCTACCAGTAGATAGGGTGTGAGCGTTTGCCACTTAAGCCGGACCTCCTGCGACCCTTTTTTGTTTTCTAACACCTAACATCAAACATCTAACAAAATATCGTCGTATATTTTCGTCGTAGATGTTTGATGTTAAGTGTCATAAAACACAACAGTGTAGCAGGAGATCCGACTTTAGTCTTGTTTAGGCCCTCTGCCTCTGGACAGAAATTAAATCAACGATTATCAGGAAATAAGAACGTAGGCATGAAAAGTTAAGTACATAATTGAACCGTCCATCTGTACTTTCTCTATATTGTGGTAATACTCTAAGCTTAGTATTGTAAAATATACGTACGTCATCTAACAACTTAACTGATCTAACAACACTACTACAACTAAACATTGAGCTTTGCCTAAATGCTAGGTCCCTTTACCTTTCCGCCTTTCCTAATCTGTCCGACATAAAAAGCTCAATGTGTCTGTCTGACTGTCTTTGTCAGGACTTTTTGGGGGGAAAGTGTAGCGTCATGTCTGCAGTTTTGTTTTATTTTCTAACATTTGTATTTTTTCGAACATTAATGTGAAATAATAGTGGATTATTAACCATTAAGTGTTTGTGAACGGGCATGAGTGTTGGCAAAGAAACAAAACAGTGCAACATCACTTTTCAATTAAGAAGAAGAAGTGTGAGATCTCAGCATAGAGAAAAGTAAATATACCAAAAGATCTCAGTAAAGTTCCACATCTTTACTGAGGACTCAAGGAGTTTGGGGAATATTATTTAACATTCATCATTTTAATCACCACTCATTTTCATCTAGGGAAAATAATAATAAAAAAAACGAATGACTAGGCAGTATGGTTTCTGACCTTAGCCTGTTCCTTCACGGAACAAATATAAAAAAAACGTCTGTCAG
Source organism: Scoparia ambigualis (assembly GCA_963921215.1). Taxonomy (NCBI): domain Eukaryota; kingdom Metazoa; phylum Arthropoda; class Insecta; order Lepidoptera; family Crambidae; genus Scoparia; species Scoparia ambigualis. Next base: position 19,269,825 of record OY992505.1, read on the forward strand.
TGTCAGTCAGTTTCTATTCACAAAGTTAGTAGGTAGGTAGGTACCTACTTTTTTAAAATACGTTAGGGATGTCGGAAATGAAAAAAAATATCGATATATCGATACATCGATAATTTTAAAAATATCAATATCGACCTCGATATATCGTGAAAAAAATATCGATATATCGATATATCGGTCAAATTTTTAACCGACTTTAAAAAAAGAAGAACCTCCTGGATTTTTTTAAAATCGATTAAAAAAATAATCTAGATCAGCCTAGCCCGTTAATAAAAATAGATTTTTTTATTTTAAATTATTATTTTAAAAATTGCACTTACAACAAAGAAATCAGTTAAGCCAGTACCTATTTGTCCCGCAGTGAGAGTAAAAAAACTCTATTTTTGACGTGTTTCACCATCAGCCGGCTCCTGTTGTTAGGAACCGCCAGATTTACGGCAGAAGCCACTCTCTCTGACGACACGAAGAAAGACGTAGGTGTTAAATATTTCCGTTGCGTAGACGCAGCACACAAACACACATGAAATGACTTGATTGAAGCAATGCACTGACAGTGACAGTTACGCACTCACTACCACAGATTAGATTAATGAAATTCAGCACAACTTCATCCCAACAACAACATCCCTTTGTCGTACCTCTGAACTTTGAGGGAGCTCCCCTTGATACCAATCCGATTATTAAGAATCCTTGGCGTCGATATTTCGAGTGACGTTCAGTTTCGTGGTCATTTGTAAGGTAAAGCTAAATTAGCTTCGAAAAAGCTGGGTGTGCTTAATAGAGCGGGTCAGTATTTCACGCCGGCCCACCGTTTACGACTGTATAAAGCACAGGTCAGGCCGCATATGGAATACTGCTCCCATGTCTGGGCTGGAGCACCCCAATACCAACTCCTTCCATTTGACCGCATTCAACGCAGAGCTGCTCGAATTGTCGGCGACGTGGTTATTTCAGGTCGGCTCGATCCTCTTCGCTCTTCGGAGAGACGTTGCGTCTCTCTGTATATTGTACCGTATATATCATGGGGAATGTTCTGAGGAATTGTTCGGCTTGATCCCTGCCGCTAATTTCCTTCACCGCACTACACGCAATCGACTGTCATTCCATCCACATCACCTTGATGGATGGCGGTCTACTACTGTGCGTTTTTCAAGAAATTTCTTGCCTCGAACTACAGTGTTGTGGAACAAGCTCTCGGCGGCGGTATTTCCGGACCGTTACGACTTAGGGATCTTCAAGAAACGAGCCTATTCCTTCCTTAAAGGCCGGCAACGCGCCTGCGATTCCTCTGGTTTTGCGGGTGTCCATGGGCGGCGGTGATTACTTTCCATCAGAAGACCCGCTTGCTCGTTTGCCTCCTTCTGCTATAAAAAAAAAACTAGATTTTTTTTTATAATCTTTTACGGCTTTGAATTATAGCGAATTTAATTAGATCGTGATGAGATAATAAATAAAAAAATATCGATTTTGATACGAATTTCGATATTGGGTATTTTGTATCGATGTATCGATATATCGGGAAAAAAAATATCGTCCAAAAAATCGATATATCGAACAAAAAATATTGATATATCGATGTATCGATATTTTTTCAACAAGCCTAAAATACGTACGGAAAAATCTATTCATTCATTCATGTGTGTCATGTTCATTGTTTGTATGTAAAATAACTGAACTAACTGAAGGGTATAATTCTAGAACTCGATAATAGGCAGTTCCTCAAAATTAAATCTTATTTTCTGACGGTTTTTGTCTTGTATGAGCTTAGCGCCTTTTTAAGTTTAAAGCCGGCTCCAGACGCTTGTTGTTTGCCGCAAACACCGATCACTACAAACAAAAGCAGAGACTCAAACAAAAACTAAACCACATTGTCTACCTAAAAACTAGACACTGGCTGGCTAAATCCACTGAGCAAATAAGTTGCTAAATCATAGCAAGCCATCAACTAAGAAATTGAATTCAATTCTGAAACTCATTTTGAAAATTAGAATAAAAGCCGCCAGATAGGCACAAACAAGTACAGTAATTAACTTTTAATTGTTCTAGGTTTTCTCACCGATGAGAGGTTGTTTTATAAATATTACTTACTCAGTAAACAGCAAGATAATAACGTCTTTGTATTAAAAGAATTTCTCGTGGATTTTAATTATTTTTCTATCTATAGTGTGTATTTACATGAAGTACACAGAAAACATCAAGACTATCACAAAAGTTTGAAAACTCTTATACAGGACCGATGTTCGATGAATTGTACGAGTAAAGCAATAAAGTGTATCTAATATGGATCTTGAGTCTACTGCACGAGAATATAGTGCTGCATTAACCTCTACTCGTGCTAATGAGAGAAAAAAAAGTGCTGAAGCCCTGAAAGATCTACTAACAAGAAATGCCTTACCATCTTTGTTATCCAAAAACACACTTAAAAAGAGAGGGTTCTCATGGAATGATTTATTTGATGATATTAACGATTTCATTTTAAAGGTCAGACCATAATATTGTTAATCTCATACTTTTTAAATCATATTTTTAAAGATCTATTAATGGTTTTTATCAGAAATTAAAATAGTATTGTGGTGATTTGTTTTGTTTTATTTAAGTAAGTAGTTGAATCAATTTCTAAACACTAAACTTAGTAAAATTTAAATTTTAGGAAACAGAAAAGTATGAATCTTCCAAAACTTTTTATTCAGTTACTGGACCGCTTTGCACTAGTCTTCTTCATAGGTGCATAGCTGGAGCTAATAAAGGTATTTAATGCTTATTGTGAATTAATTGAAACAGTTTTACTATAAGTATACATACAATGTATGCCTAAATTTAAAAATATTTTGGTTTTTAATATTGCATGTTTGAAAACAGAAGATTAATTTTAATCATTGCACTTGTGTTTTTATTGCATATTTTGTTTCAAAGGTTTTTTTTTTGCAGGTCAAGCCTACCTCAAATGTGACAAGATTATGGAGGCATGTTTGTTTATTTTAAAAAACAACCGTTTAACCAAAGCTATTGGTGATGCTTATTTGAATCTTTTGCATAAACATGTGCTATCCTGTGATCACTACTTGGGTCATATAACTCCATATCATTGGAATGGTAATTAATATTTTTTTGGGTGTTATTGTAAAAGTTGTGATTTTTCCAAGAATGTTTTGCAAATCTTCCCTCTTCAACTGTGGAATTTTAGTGACACATAAGCTAAGACTGGCTGCTAAGCTTGATTGTATTTAAGAAATTAATAATGGGTAAAATAATTGTATAAGATAGGTTTAACATAAAATATTTAAATTCAATCATTTGAGTAATATGCTTGAGATTGACATAAATATATTTATATATTTACATAAATACATACATTTTATTTGATATTTCAGAGTTACTGGATGTTTGTATTACTGTATGCTTAACCAGTTACTCAAATTTGGATAACTATACAAAATTGCGACTTTTGTCATTAACTATTAGGAGTGGAACAAAGTACTGCCAATTGGTCACGCCATTGAGAGATTCATTATCAAACCTGCAAAACTGTCTACTTCAAATTCAAAATGATAAAAAAGTTCAAGAAGTTGTTGTCGAAATTGTTATAATTACACTGGAAACGGTAATGAATATATATGTAAAACATATTCATACATACTTACTACTTATATAATAACATGTTCTTTATAACTTACTATTTGTTTTACAGTTATCCACAGAAAGCAGATTGTTGATGTGTGAATTTTCAGAGAGTATTCTATCAGTGATATTAAAGTTTTATGATCACAGTCTTGAACAGAAAAAGAAGGTAAAACATATTTCTTTATGTTAGTATTGTACACTTAATGTAACTGATATAAATCCATTACGCTGGTTTATATTAACTGATGTGCTTGTTATAAATACATTTTAGAACTCTTTGTAATCTAAGTAACAACCTATATAAAACGGGTGCCCTTCGGTTCGCCTAAAATTGTTTGTCCTAATATGGTTTGGCCAAACTGTTTTGGCCTAAACTTAAAACGTACAATTATTGTTTCGCCTAAAAATAGTTTTGCCACTATTATAGTTTGGCCTAAGAATTGAAAGGCCTAATTTTAGAATGTCTAATGTAAAATAGCCTAAACTATATTGGCATAACTTTATTTTGGCATAACGATTATTTCGCAATATTTATAAAAGCTCTAATTTTAGCATATCTAAAATTAAATGTGCCAATAATGTATTGGAATAAAAGCATAGAATTTTATTGAGAAAATAAATTGACAGAAGCGAATCGCTGCAAACCCGACTCCACGTAGTCTTGTCTGCCCTACCCTAGAGTGCAATATAAGCCCGCGTAGGCGCGGAGGGGCGAGGCGGCCCGCGAGCTAAGGAGCAGGTGGTGAGCGAAAACCATCTGCGACGAAAAGCTCGCGTGGGACCGCCGGAGCCCCGCAGCGCCGAAGCCGTGACGGAAACTATGCATGCTGCATGGCTGCATGCATGCTGCATGCCTGCTGCATGCCTGCTTGCATGCTGCATGCCTGCTTACACGCTTACATGCTGCATGCCTGCACGCATGCTGCATGCGTGCTTGCATGCTTACATGCTGCATGCCTGCACGCATGCTGCATATCTGCATGCATGCTGCACGCATGCTGTGTTTCTGCTTGCATGCTGCATGTCTGCATGCATGCTGCATGTTATGCTGCATGTTTTGCATTTTTAATTTTGTGCGAATTAATATTTAGGAATTGTAAACTTTAGGGATTACGAATTGTTCTGCCAAATGACGCATTTGGTAAATGACAATGTGGCGATGAAAAGTTAGGCGAAGTGAAATTAGGGCAAACACGATTCTGAAGAGTGAAATTAGGCGAAAAAATTTTAGGCTTTTCGTTTGGGTGCCATTGCAAATTAGGCGTACAAAAAATTAGGCGATCCGGTAGAGACCCTATAATACACTTTTAAACTTTCGCGTTCCATTATGCACACATATTTAGTCGGGATTTACGCAAAACTACTTAGTAAAGGCATTCTACGCATACCTTTTATACCCTACGTTTCGACCAAGTTGCACCGGCCGTGGTCACGGGTGGACTCAGTCCACTCTAAATATGTGAACCTATATAATGTCCCACTGCTGGGCCAAATCCACCATCATTGAAATCAAGTCATTGCTACATTGAAGGGTATTTATTGGCTTTATGACCACTCTTGCCAAATGCCGGTTGGTGATGATCACAAACTCGAGCCATGGATCTAAAAATCTTAAACATAAATTTTTTTCTTAAACATACTTTAGCCTACCTGGGAATTAAACCTAGGACCAGATAGTGGACCGAGCTATTTGCCATTGGACCACTGAAGTGTAATCTTCGTCTAAAGATACATGTAATGTTTCAGGCTTCATTATTTAAACTTCTGGAATTGATAGTTATGCTGCATCATCCTGCTGGGAAATTACCTAAAGAGGATGGATGCTTGGCCAACAATTGGGAAACTTGGCAAAGGCACATGAATAATATTTTAGAAATTATTACTTTGGAAGTAAGCTTCTTGCAAAAAGTAAGAAAACAGAATGAATGCTCAGATACACATTTCTGCTCTTTGGCTGCAGCATTATATTATCAGGTACATAGTTTAACACAAATGTAATAAATAAGTTAACATATCTGTAAATAAATTGAAAAGTACTTATATGTTTGTAATGGTTTGTTTCAGATTTTTCATTCCACTGCAAACATGAACAATGACAATGAAGCTGGTACTAGCTCAAAAAGACAAAAAACCGTATCAAATAAATATAAAAGCGTTGCAGATTTAATTTATCAGCTACAATTGAATTACATGCCATGGTTTGTTTAAATGTAATTTTTGTAAATTCACCCATTTATATACACCCATATTAGCGCCGTAGCTAAGCTTTGAATGTTATTTTTTGGCCAACAATTATTTGTTTATTGTTAATACTTCTTCACAAAAACATATTAAACTTTAGCTATGTGTTCTAGTCAAACCGATATATATAGTTACTGAATGCAAGAATAGAATTTCGCATAGGGATAGGGATAGGGGATTTGCTAGGGAATTTAAAAAACCCACCATTATATCAATTTACTTTTATATTATTTTAATGGATAAAATCCGTTTTATCATGTAGGTACTAATAAAAAATATTCATAGTAAAAAAGTCTTAAATTCGGTTTATTTGTCTGAGAAAGAATTTACTTAAAACTTATAACACCTCTTTCTATGCTTTGGGGGTTAAAATGCCCTTTGTAAAACTTATTATGACACCTATTTTATGTTTTGAGTGCTTACAATGCTATATTTTGTTAACAAAACTTATGTCTGAGTGCAAAGACATATTTTAGAATATAGCTTACCTGCTGCTTCTCATAAAATATAATTTTATTTTTTGTTGATGCAGGTTGGCAATTCTACACACATATGTAAAACATTATGGTGCTACCATCAGTACTATTGATTATTTATCCATGATAAAAATTATTGAGGTCATTCTGAATGGCAGTAATCACCAGTTTGACTGGGAAATATTTGAAGAGATAACATGTATGGTCATAGAAAACTTAACGAATTCAAAATCACGCAACAGCGTCGATTTAGACGATAACTTTTTGTCATTATGGAATTCTTGTGTGAGGTGAGTACTGAGTAATAATTACTATTAAAAGCGTTATAACATTTTTTTTTTTTGTACATAAATCGAAAACTTGTGAGTTTTTGAAGTGATTTTGGTCATATAATTTATTGCTTTAGCTTCTTTTGACTTCGAAGTATTGGAATAATCATGTCTTTTTATTTAAACTCTAATTAACCAAAACTCGATTTAATTGGATAATTTACTACGAAAGCAGTGGATTTCGAAGGCGCGATTTTCAGATGACGCACGAACGGCACGAAGGCTCAACTTTGAAGTAATTTTACACCAATTATTATTACTAAATAAGAAGGTAAAAATAAACATTAATAGGAACATATCCTTAAATTGAAAATGTATAAAGAAAATTTCTATTTTTATTTCATTAACGTGTATTTTTATAACTTTTAAGAAAGTAATAAATCGAGAAATTTACCACAAGAAAACAAGTTATATCTCATTATATAGAAGTCATTAGGCAACATAAATAATTTTATACGTAAGAAGAAAGATTGTACTATAAATGTGTAGAAAATAAAAAATATTCCTCTTCAATCTTTTATGAGATAATTGTTCAAAGTTAGTGTATAATCGGGTCGATCGCACGGACGGCCTCAATCAGTCGCGCTCAGGCGCTCGTCGACGTAGGACCTATGTCGGTTGACCTACCGGCCGCCTCGAAAGTGCCAAGCGTAATATTTACGTCGTATATAGTGCGACGAAATAATTTTGATCCGTAAATATTTTATTTGTGAATCTGAATGAGGTTGTTCATTTAGGCAACATTTTGATAAATAGTGGATCTTATTAGTATTTTTTCGACAATTTTTTTTAAAAAAAGCTTTATTTAACTTGCAATGTTTGTGTGTACAGTCAGCAACAAAAGTATTTACACACTTTCGACAGCTATTAACTCTTTATGTCTTTAGGAATAGGAACTACGAACTGTCATTATAATATATGTGTATCTATATGTACGTGCGTTCGGGTCAAATCTTGCAAAGAAGATTTGGACCCCTTCTCGGTAACCGATCGAGCTGAAATTTAGTATACCTACCTACGTAACTTCGATTACAGTACAATAATATGGCACCATAGAGCTGGTATGATGATGCAGTCATAGGGACTCTGCAATGAAACAATATACCTAACTCCGCATTTTGTAGATGCCTACGCGTTGCTGTTTGTTGTTATTCCGAATTAGCAAAATAGGTACAGCCGTTCTGAAGTGATGCACAAAGATACATACGTGGCCAATTGTGGCCAATAAAACCGTAAGCAACAGCTACTTATGTTTAATTTTGGAATGTGCTCATGAAGCCAGCCCTGTCATTTGATATCCACACGGCAAAATTTTTTTTAGATTCTACTTCATGTCATTCAGAGGGCGCCATATTCGATTTAATGTAACGTCATATAGCCTTTAACCAGTGGACGATTAAGGTACTTCCAACGATACCTACCTCATTTTGTCAAATTATGATTAGTAGTTTAGAAGTTGTGAGGAAACAGATGCACGAACATACATACATATATATATATCGGTCAAGATCATAATCTCCCTTTTTGCTTCGCCGTTGTCGGGTAAAACTAGTTTATTTTCATAAGTTCCTAGGTACTCTATGGATTATAATAAAATTTCATCATCCAAATTTGTATAAATTTAATTTAAATACATATAATATATTGTAGACAGTATTTTTACTTTCTTCGTAAACTTTATTTTTTTACTTATTTAAAATATAGGTACGCCATTGCTACAGAATCAAGATCTTTCAGTCGTCCCGGGTCGCATCTGTGTGCCGTACGCGTGAGGCAAAACTCACACACACTCACTCCGTCGCGTTGTCGAGCGGTAAAAACCTAAACACCGAGCGCGGAAAAATGTTACAACGCTCTTAACTAAAGTATAAAGTATAAAATCTGGTGGATTTGGAAGCGAGATATAACTTGAACATAAATTGCGCTTACCAAACAATTTGTACCTATCTTGTGTTTGTCTTTATTCTAAGCTGTAAATATTTTCTTATTTTGCAGAAACTCTTCATCAGTGAACTTAGCTAGTAAGGCATTACACGCAATAATGCAAAAATTGTTAAAGACTAAGATTTTAAAATATCAAAACGTGCAGCCTTTAATCAAATTGTATTTGGAAAGGGGGATGCCTGTTAACGATAGCAGCGTGAGCACAATGAACATGTTAATTAATAATTTCTTTAATCAATGCAGTTCGTTGGAACAGAGAACAAACTTTTTATGTTGGTTTGTTGAGGGTGACGCCGCTTCGGTTGGTGATCCGAATAAGGAATTGTTATTGAGACTTATTTCTAATGACAACATCAATATTAATGAGACGTCTGACTCACCAGATCCCGATAATCTGTTTGACATACTATTTCATTCGATTGATAAGTCCATTTTGTTCAGCGAGTTCGAATGGGAGAAACCAACATATGAACCAACAGATCCTTATGTGCCTCAGCAGTCTGAACTAAATATCGAAATGAATAATCTACTACAATCGAGTTTAGAAAATAAACTTTCTACGGATACTGAACAGTTCAAAAGCAAAAGCATGAACCTTCTGCATTTCTCGCAATCGATGAACATTGCGATAACTTATTTAGACTTGATGATAAAGTATAAGTTTTTATCTATCGATGAAATCAGGCAATCGCGGGTGTACACTTCATTGAAGACTTCTCTCAATGTTATGTTCGTGTCTTTGGTATCTACTTTAAAGAGTAATGAAACTATTTCAAATAAAATAAAGCTTTTACAGTACATGAAATTGCTTTTGACAAAGGATTATGTGCCGTTCCTCTCTTTGGAAATCCGGAGATCGGTAGAGGATGAGTTCTTTCATTTTGCTAACAACATATTGACCTCTGAACAAGAGATGGAGGACGACGTGGTTTACGAAGGCGATGAGAACGAAATGAACGCCACCACCATGAAATATAACTGTATCTACACGCTCGCTGCCTATTGTCGCATTCGCGCCAATTATAGGGAGGAATTGTTAGAACTGATACTGGATCCGAAATTGTATAATTTTAATTCAGCTTGGGATGTCAAGTGCGCTTTGAGATGCATTGAAATTTTGAATCAACCCGGCGCCGAAGAACCTCCTTTAGGTAATAAATCTATGAGTTAATTTACACATTCCCCTCCTTTTTTATACATCATCATCATCATGAGGATAAAACACCTTTCCACATAGCTCATCATATAGAGAAATCTTTCCACATAGAGAACATCAGCCTAAGCCCTGATGGACGGATGGTTGATTAATAATGACATTTTATGATGGCAACAAAGTTAAAGCATCTTCTAAACTTCTAAAGTATGGACGACCATAAGATATGATTTATTTGGTCAGCCGTCTGTAGACCCGGCATTGCAAAACTTGCTTAACTTGCACGACCGGAACTGGCCGCCGCGCATACGCCCAACTGCGCAAGCTCCTAGATGCGTCTTATTCATCTGATAACTTGTTTTGACTTTAATTTCAGATTTAATTTTCATGTTTATGCAAAACATGTGCAAAGTTTTGTTCCGGCTTCCGGATGCTACGTTCGGTATACTCAATGTTTTAATGAGCATGTTGGAACTTTTGTGGGCACACGACGACAACATGAAACAAAACTCGTTCATAATGATCAGAGGGTATCTAGAGCGCTGCGACAAACTGTTTTACCCGCCTCATTTAGCCGCTCTCATATTTAAATGTGCCGCAAAAATGGTACTTTTAAATTCAGCACAGATCACCGATGTAGACGATATTTTCATGAGGTCGATAATAAAAAAATCCAGAGGTGACAACCATTGCATCCGCATATACTGCTGTTATTTACTAGAAAAGCTGATACATCATACAGATTTTCACATATCTGTATATTTATCTGATATATCAGATATATTTACTAATGTAAGTTTCTTTGATATTTTTCTTTATTATTTTACGGGATTTCATTTCTTACACTTTTAAACTTCTTCCAGGTACCGCAGAGACAACAAATCATATTGAAAGATGAATCGACGAATAGAACCTTCACAGTTTTGCATAGCCTAGTGGTTCTAGCTACTGCAAAGAAATCGCTTATACGAGAAATTGTGACTTTAATATTGAGCCTGCAAAACGAAAAATCTTTAGACAAGCGAATAGTCAAAAAGGTCTTGAATATTATCACCACCAAAGTGGATAATAAAAGTATTGATGCATATCTAAATGGAAATATTCTATCGATACTACAATTTTGGTTTGTCAAAAAGTTTGATTTAAATAATTTACCACTAGACTTTTTTAATGTAAGAAGTCAGCAAGAGTTCGTTGATAAGCATATGAAATGGTTGATACCAGCAGATGTATTATGGCGTCACGGTGGAAATATAAAAGCAAGTGAAATATTTAAGCGTGCAATAACTGCACTGAAAGCTTCTGAAAGTACGATTGTTGAGGTAAATATAATTATCGCTGCAATCAGCAATAGATCTATTTGTATGTACGCTTCATACATTAACGCAATAACCAATCATTTTATACATCTGTTTTTTAGCATCATAGCAATTAGTTATTTAGCATCATAAGGGCCACCGCAGGCATGCAGGCAGACGCGGTACCTATAGGAATTGCCTATTTTAGCGACTGCTCCGATGCTGAATACCATATTTTCGTTTTATCAATAAAGCAAGCAGTAGTGCAGCTTCATTAGAATCCATGCTAAGGTTGTAGTTTCGTCAAAATCTAGCGCAGCACTGACTGACACACTGAACACTGTCGTGTTCCGTAGATGCCAAATCGATGCGACCGGGCATCCGATTGTGTGCGGAGTGTAACGTTCAGACGCTGTGTCGAGCTTCGAAAAATCGGCTAAATCGCCGATCGCCGATGCTAAATGTAGCATATCTGCTGTAGCCCTAAATACTCATCATCTCGGCCCGTTTCCCGGAGGAGCGGCGTGACCACAGCTTTCTATTTATTACGATCCTGACACATGTCTTTTGCTTCCATTGTCATTATCAGCCTATAAACGTCCCACTGCTGGGCACAGGCGTCCCACGTGAAGAACAGCACGTGGGGAGATTGAGACATAACCCATCGCGATGGCCCAACGCGGGTTGGTATAGGGTTTAACCCTTTAACGGGCACAGCATTTTCAAATTTTTCATTGGTTTTAGACTTTATCTCAATTGTATAAAGTTCAAAATACGGTTGGAATATACATCCCTTTGCCTTATAAAAGGTTAACGACTGCCATCTTACGACAACAACCGGTTCAAACAGCTTATCGTGCCCTTTGAAGCACGGATGAGCTTCTTATGTTATTTTTTAGTTTGGTCGCCCATCCAGTTCCCGGCATTACGAAAGTTGCTTAACGACGACCGTGCCGTTCTATTCATGCTTCTAGTAATCAGTAATTAATCTATAATTTATTGGTTTCAGTTATGTTTTTGCAACATAATGGTGTTATGCCTGCCTTATATCGTTACTGAAAAGTATAGTTTGGGGTACACGCCCGCACAAAATGAGCTTCAGTTCAAACAGTCGATGATAAATGCGACCAGGATGTTTCAAATGACTAGACAGATTCTGAATAGCGAGAAATGGAGTAATCTGTTCGTGGAGAATGTCGGGGAGATTTTGTTGTTCACCACAACGCACCTAAGTGACCACGTGGAAGCGAGAGATCAGTTCCAAGTGAGCGTGTTAGAAAGGCCCGAGGTCTACCAGTATCCAACGCTAGTATTCGCCTCGATACTCACCTATTTCGGAGTAAGTTATTTTTTATTTGTACACAATTTACTACTACTTTTATGTACTAGAGTTCACGTTTGTGGACATTATGTTCATTAAATTTTTCATTGGTTTTAGCAATTGACAGATGGTAACATCATGCTGTATTTGTGTGAAAATCAACCAGTGGCGATATTTAAGATACTGATCAAGTTATGGGAGAATGTGCTTCAAGAGGATGTGCTAGAGCTGAAAGTGTTGTCCGTACATGCGTTCAAAACGTTTGTCGAATGCATTCCTTTAGTGTCACCATCTGATGCCTTCGTTTGTAACTATGTTTGCCATTGTTTCGGCTACGCTATTAAGAAATCGCGAAACAACAAGGAAGTCAAAATATTAACGCATGGATTGAAATCTGTATTAGTATACTTTCTGCCTGGAGAAGTGAATGTATTACGGAAAGCTTTATCACAACTGATGTCTACTTTGATTATAAAAAAAGAAGAAGGCTTCGAAGGGGAATGTGATGATCTTTTGAATTACTTAGTCGTGGATATGAAAGATTACTTGAAAGAACAAGAGGATGTTGTGGACTTCATCAAATCAATGTCATCCCAGCATTGTGTGGAAAACTTGAGTTGTTCCAATTTGTCAGAGTTTACGGAGTATCTTAAAACGTACAAAGTAGCTTTAAATTCACCAAGGTATCTATTGTTTTAATTAATTTTTGAAGCAATATTTTTTTTTAATATTTAGTTTGTTTATTATGTATTGTATTTTTATTAAAGCTGTATTTTTCAACTTTTTAATCTCTGATCTTTATCGTTGTTTAAAATATTCTTTATTTAATAAATTGTTCTAAATGAATATTTTCTCCTTACAGTTACGAGTCTCTGTTGAACTTACATCAATTTTTAAAAATAAACAATAAATATGTGAGTGGGTTATCTAAATATTTGGAAGCCGTAAGATTTTCAGAAGACTGTGGGAAAAGTTTAATTCATCAGATAATATACAAATTAAGTAATATTATGAAAAGCGTGAACGACGATAAGGTTAGTAATATTTCTGTTCTTTTTCTGTTCAGTCTGCTTCAACTGTGGAGTTACATACTCTTTTTAACTGTCTTCAAAAAGAATGCTCTAGTAATCTACGTTTGTTTTCGTTTTTGACTTTACTTAAATTTGTTTAAAATAATTTTTATAAAATGTTGTTACTTTTAGACTGTAATTGAAGCTTGCAACTGTCTCTCCGAGATTGGCACATACGACTTAAAGACATTTGTGACTCTGCCGCCTCCGGACACTAAGAGTGTAGTTGCGTCGAAGCCGAGGCAATCTTTCGCAGTGGCTGCCGTGGCGTCCCTTTCAGAAGTACTGTTTGATGAGAATCCGTTGGTTACTAATAAAGTTGCGAAGACTTTGAACAGATTGTTGAAGTACAAGGAGGGAGAAGAAGCTATTGGTAAGTTTTAAGCTATTGCAATCGTTAGAACACCAAAATATTTAAAATATATCCTAAATAAGTTGGTGAGCCTAGTCTATTGCTCGTTTCTGTGTGAATAAATAGAGTTTCAACATCAGCCGCTGTTCCCTTTGGAGTTGGTGGGTCATACTGTATGGAGTTTTATAATTTCGAGAACAATGCATTTGGAGCTAGCGACACTAAGCCCCCCACAGTACGACTCTTACAACACGAGACTATGAAAATAACTAAAGTAAACAGTTAAGTATAGTAGTTTCTAGGCAGCGTCCTAAAGTAGTATAGTGGTCCAAGCTTCATAAACTCAGATGTTTGTGAAGACTATACCGACGCAGCATATAACCGCAACTTCCAGAATCCTAACGTTAAAGCTTTATTTATTTTTATTGGAAATTATATAAAATGTAACATCATAGCTCTTATTTCAGATTCTGGTGAAATGGATAAGCAGATTCTGAAACCGTTTACATCACCAGACCAAGGCAATCAAGTCGCCATTTTCCAAATAAACGACGCGAAGTTCAATTTATTTGCTAGCCCCGAGTTTTTGATACCTGATGATAACGAAACCCACAACGAATGGCTAATAAAGCATACTATTGCCATTTTGGATGTTCTTACTTCAGAATCGAATTATTTGACCTCTCTGGCCGAAGTATGCCGTTTAAAGGTAAATAAAAACAGTATTGAAACACGGGAGGATTGAAAAATTTTACTTTTATTTAGATTTATCGCACATAGACATCAATAAAAACATATACAGACTGTAAGCAGTCTGCAATATACGCATCCAAATTTGTTTTACCGTATAGAATAGAATACTTTATTGTACACAATATAAAGTACAAATTGTGATTAAAAAGCATCATAAAATTGTACATGTGATGTATATTTTTGTGATATTTTTTCAGCCCTATGTATGCCAAAGAGTGTTACCGGCCCTGATTGGCTTGCTACTTCGTTTCTCATCAGAAAATCATATACAAATTATTGGTGCTCAGATCAATAATTTCTTTAAATACATTTGGGAAATATGCTTCGAAGACAACGTTGAAAACAATGCAGACAGCAGTAGTTACAAGAGAACTGATGTTATAAATCAAAACCACAAAATGATAATTCAAAATATGTTAGAGGTTGTTAACTTTGTGAGATTGCAAAGAAAACATTACAAATCTAGGTCAGTGCTGTTCTTTTATCGTATAGTATCTTCGAGCATCTAAACACTAGAGTAGATACAGCATTAGCGCTCTCAAAGTGTCGCCTCGAACTAATGCTCCAACCAAGAGGCAACATTGGATTGCTGTCAGTTGTCATTTGAGATTGCCATCAAAATTTAATACCTATTGTAGACATAATAGGGCCAAGTATCAAAATTAGTTGTGATTATTCAAAAACAAAATTGTATAGATTAGTTGGAACCACTTTTTCAAACGCATTATATATGGGATTGTGTATCTAGTGTTAAGATGATCGATCTTTGTTTGATCAATTCTTCACCTTTTATTTTAGAGCAAGTCAAGTGGAGACGTTGAACTATCTGAAACTAGACTACGGCAAGGTGGCTTGGGCAGCGACCGTGGCTGAGCAGAACCTATCGGCCATTTACTACGGCGAGCTTTGGACGATGGCGATGAACGACGGCGTGCCTCCCTCCTCGCCCGACGCGACCACAGCGCTGCAAGGCGGCAAAGACTTGCAGAGAATATTGAGAAAGGTTTGTCCATTAGCAAAGTTATCGAATAAGAAAAAGAAACAAAAGATATAATACTAATAAACCTAGTTTTTAGAAAATCGAAGATTTTAATACGTCAGAAACAGTACTGGAACATTTCGAATGAGTTGTTGTGAGAAAATAATCATCAGGGGTCGGAATAGAGATTAGTTCCTGATTCGCCGGATTCTTGTTTCGCCAGATTCTTCTTTCGTCGGATTATTTTGTTGAAGGAAAACTATAGAAATATCGTGGCTTTACCTATCTATTAAATAAAAGGCGTACATTTCGGTACATTTATAAAATTATTTATTTGTTCTTAATTTAATTACGTAACAGATAAAGAATGTAGAAAAACCATAACTAAAAAAAAAAAAATTATCGAACCTATTTCTAAGTAGGTAAATTAAGTTATGTCCGATAGTGGCAACAAAATAGTAATTCATACAATAATAAATATAACTAAGTACCTACATGTTTTATTTACTTAAGTGATATTATTGTATATTAATATTTCCGACGAAACAAGAATCCGATGAAACAAGAATCCGGCGAAACAAGAATCCGGCGAATCAGGAATCCAGCGAATCAGGAACTAATCATAATAGATAGAGTTTTTAAGTACCAATTGACGTCATTTTCATGACGTACTAATGACATGGACATGCCTACAAATAATGAATATTCCAAAATAATTTTATGTTTGTTCACTTAAAAGTATATTATTAATACCAATTTAGATATGTAATGTACTCAAAAATCTACCACAATACCTAAGAATATTTTAACGTACCGTTTATAAAACAGAAAACCTGTATTTTCAAAAGACATACCATGTTGTTATCTACGTATCTACTTAAAAACTACGTATTCCTTAGGGGTCCCTGATGATCATTATTCATTTCGTTCGTTTTTTTAATATAATTAAATATTTGAATTGTTCCACTATTGTTTCCGACCAACGATAAACTAAATATACGACTGAATTTGTAATGCAAGTACCCAATCGAACATACCGTTGTGGCAATTGGTTTTTATTTATATAAGGATAAAATATATTCGTCGTCACCAGAGTTTCGTGTCCATCGGCGAATTGGACGCGGTCGACGGATGCGGCACAGCGCACTTGACCATCGAGGACGAGAAGCTGAAACACCTCACCAACACGGGCCAGTACCTGGACGCGTTGCTAATGCACGATATAGCGCTCTCATGCGCCCGCGCAGACCCCGCCCTTAGACGGGGCGTGGTGAGGTCGCTCCACAAATCCGGAATGCACTACTTGGCGTTGCAGCACATAAAATCGCTGCCGGAGACCGACCAGCTTAGCGACATCAAATACGAATGCTTATCGTTTTTGGGTACGTAGAAATGATGTTTTTATTAATGTATTACCTACTTAGACTTAGCGAGACTCGCAACTAGCAAGACTGATAACTATCGCGAAGTGAAATGGCACTGCTAACGATTTCACAATCCAAATAAAACAAAATTGATCACGAATGTTTCTTGTGGAAACAATACTGACATAAATCCCAATAAAAATAAGATATTAGTAATGTAGAACCTTAACGTTTTAATTTTTTTTACAATCTACCCACTTAGTTGCTAATACTGTGCTTGAAAATGTCACTTAATGCATCTCAATATTTCAATTTGTTGTAGGCGACTGGAGCGATTTTGTTGACACTCGAGACTTAGAAGAAAAATGTACACTTCCCAATAGCAACACACAATCTGTTTTGAAAGCGTTGCGTTACGCATGCTTGAAGGATTGCCTCAACATCCAGATGAAACCGGAATTTCAGGAGAGGCTCGTGCAACCATTGAATAGTGCAAAACTGGCTGTCTCAAAACTGTGCCAACATCTTAACATGGAGAACTGCCAAAGTGTATATAAAGTTTTATCCAAGTTACACTTATTTACCGACATTGAAGATTATTTTGCAGTAAGATGTGATAAGATACCGCTTCATGATTTACTCGACAAATGGCGAGTGGACAATCTACCAGCCTTCCAGGACTTCAAGCATTTGGAAGATTTGATAACTCAGCGTAATATTATACTGGACCATTCGGCGAGGTCCTATTCTACTTCTTTAAAGGATATTGTGACACTGCAGTTACAATATGCCGGTTAGTACAAAATGTTTAATTGGTGATTTCATACTCCTTAGAGGGTTCTTACTCTTCTTTAATTTTTTTTAAAGAACTTAGCTTGAACAACCAAAGAATCCAAATGGCGCAACGTCTCCTGGCAGTAGTAAAGAAGTTGCAGACTTCCAAAGAGGTTGCATTGTTGGAAAGTCAAATATCATGGGCCAAAGGACACAAAGATATTGCCCTTTCATTGCTGAGCAATATCGTTTCTAGTCCCGCAAGTGAACGATCTTCGGATTTGCAGAAGACTGCTGTATCATTGAGGTAACATATTTAAAAGACATCAATTATTTAGAGCTAGTTCAGATATCCGCACATACATCCAACAGCATAGAGCGGTGATGGGCTCACCACCTGTCACGCTGAGCACATGTGCAGTCGCTATTTGGTGAAAAGTGGACTATGGTAGAGGACTGATTTTGATGTCCTCATTCCCTAGTCTCTGACTATCCTTTCGGGGACAATAGTCGTTATTATATGTATGTAGTTCAGATTTCTAAAAATGCGCATAAACAATAACTAACTTATATGTCTTGTCACATAGAGTCCAATTGAGGAGCGACGGAACAAAACAAAAAAACAAAACAGAGGCAGAAAATGACATGACACATGTTAAGGCGTCAATTTTTTTAATCCTACCCGATGTTGATTTAAGTCCAAACAAAATCAGTTATTTCCTCCGAATCCGAGTGACGGAACAAAAATGGTTATAAACGATTTTGTTTTAACAAAACTGGTTCATTCCCATACAAAATACTATCTATCAAAACTAGTTCAGTGCTTATTGTTAGATCAAAATTAGTAAGTACGATTTTGTTGTATCAAAATTGGTTAACTGCATAAAAAAAATATAGATGTACTATATTTAAATAGCAATTTTTTGAAGAGCTTTACTTACAATGCCATTTTTCTACTATTTTTCCTATCATAAAGTAAAATTCATCATTAGTATGGTATACGACTAACAGTTTTTTGCATTTTGTACTTAAATATTTTTGTTTCGTCGCTCCTCAATTTATGTCGCATCTTAACCTCTCGAATTCGATTCATCTATTTTAGACAATATGGACTGTGGATGGCGGAATCTAAGTCTGACAATGCTCGAGATATAATAAACAAATACTTAAAAAAGAGCCTCGAGCTGACCAGAGGCGATGACATGAAAACCAGACGAAAGGTCTACTACGACATTGCCAAATTCGCCGATGCGGAGTATAAACAGGTATATCCAGATGATAATCATTCTGAGCGTTGGGCTTTTCAGCAGGTCTCATGGTGTGAATGAACGATAAAAAATTGTCAAAAGTGTTTTGCTTAAACATTAGTGATTCTTTCAGCTGACGTACTATCGGGGCCACGTACGCTTTACCAGTTTAGAGAAATGTTCGTTTGAAGCGCATCGCCGCCGGCGGCAGCGCGCCATTCATGGCTTAAACTGTCCCGGATTGGTTGTACGTTTTACTACGACCAATTAGAAACAAACAAACACAAACTAGCATGGTTTTTTTGAACCGCCTAAAGTGTGCATATTGCATTCGTGAATTTTAACGTCTTGTTTTTTTTGTTAAGTACCTATTCATTGATTCCGTACGACCTCTGCCTTCGTACTGGACCGTTTTATTGTTGTTTTAAATGTTCCCCTGCTAAAAATTGGATTGTTTGACTGAATATCGCAAGAACTTTGATTCTCGGTAAGTTTTTCTTATTTTAAAAACAATTTTAAACGAATTAAATTACCTTCTTACCTTGACTCTATAATTTAAATTATTTTTCATATTTCTGTTATATTGTTTGCCGATGGAACAAGTAGTACAAGTTTGTTTACTTATGCACACTATGATCGTCCCACTGCTGGACACAGGCCTTTCCGAATGGCCAACAGCACGTGGGGAGGTTGGGCGATAAACCACCGCGCTCGCTGGCCCAATGCGGGTTAGTGGGTTTTAACGCTAGTGGGTTCTATACTTATAGATAATGTAACGATAAGAATACTACTACCTCAGGCAGGGGGGGTCTCACTCTGCAGTTTAGGTACGTTCTACCGGCGCGCCTGCCGGGCAGCGGGCAGGCGTATGGCAGTAGGTTGCCGCTCGGCTCGCACGCTCCACGTCGCGCGTAAAACGAACGATCATTTCTGTGATTTTTGTGCACCGAACAATGACTACTTAACGATGTTATAATCCGCTTATAAGATACTGTTGTGTTTACGGGTGTAATAAAAGAAAAAAACAATGAATCTGATTTATTTTAATATATACTTAAATATATCCATGAGTGGAAAGCCTGCGCTCCTGACGTCAAATCAATATCGAGTCAGCGTTGCACCACTCACTCTTGGATTTTTTTTGACACTTTTTTGACTGTAACTGTCAACGTCAAATTTGACAGAATGTAGCATAGACTATGCGATATTGTGCGATAACAATACATAAGATGAACCACCGAACCGAAATAACCAAACTTGTTCATACTAAAGTAGTCTGTAAGTCTATGAAAACACGGTACAAAGTCAAGTGTGTTTTTGTAGGTGCGGTCTCATGCGACCGCTTGGGGTTTGAGGGGTTAACGGAATATGAACGCTCGGGTTACAATTTCGCATGAAAGTCGTAAGAGTATGCAATTTTTCATACCTAAACTTGATTTTAGTAAGAGAGTGAACCTTCTGTACGGTAGTACTATTAGTTATTCTGTGTCTCAGGAGGAAACAGAACCCATTTCTTCCGTTTTATTTTTATTTTATAAAGATTGTTTTTATTCGTTATGGCAATTATTATTTGCTTATTTTTTTAAGTAGAAAGTTCTGGTATTATTTTGCACAGTTCTGAAATAAACAATATTTACAATTCTACAAGAATGTTTTTTCCTAAATCCAACACGCCGTAACTTTAATTACTTACCGCTAATCATTAGCGTTTCATTAACGCTAAATATACTTAAGAGGGTGTACGCATTTCGGTTTCCCATACAATTTTCCAAGTCGAAATTTTTAAAGACTAATAAGCCAATTTTGTTGAAACATTGCATGCTAAAGTAAAATACAGGGACCTAAATAGTTTGTTGAAAACATTTTGAAAAAAGGTTTATTTGGCTGACTTATTGCGATTTAAAGTCCACTATAGAATGTTTAAAATCGCAATAACTCAATTAAATAAAAGTTTTTTAGAAATGTTTTTTTAACAAACTATTTAGATCTCTAAAAAGATAAAACTATTTTACTTCAGCATGCCGAGTTTCATCAAAATTGGCTTACTGATTTTTAAAAATTTTAACTTTGAAATTTGTATGGGAAACCGAAATGCGTAAATCCTCTTAAGTAAAATTTTAAACACTAAAAAAGACGACAACCTCAGGCGGAAATCGAACCACGCACCTTCCGCATTCCGGGCGGCTGCCATAACCACTTGGCTACCGAGGTCTGGTTTTCACCCGTCGAAATTTGTCAGTGCTTGATGCTTATGTATGTATGAATTGAACCCGGTACTGCAAAGATGTCAACGCTAAAACCGGCGTGTTTACCTGTCAAACGCGGAGTTGAATAGTATTGTATTGTGTCTTGTGAGTCCGAATTTTCAACAAAGCTGACCGCTTCATTTCAAAACAAGCGACGCGATGTTGCCAAACCGCAGTGGAAACAAACATGAATGAACAGATCCCACAGGAGGGCGTGGCTTGAAGCCAAAGCGTAGGCGCGTCGTGCAAATGATTTTCGCCCTTAAACTGGTAAAGCGACGTAGGCCGCGATAGTACATATTGTGAGGGATGTTAGAGGATATCTTAAGTTGTTATTACTATGTAATTTGTGTATGTTATTTCAAAATGTTGCTTAATATTCCCCCACAAATAGTGACTGAGGTGTAAATGCACCATTATATTGTATATTTAATTTTCAGGTGGTGACATACATGAATTCGGCAATATTCGAAAATAAGGTCAAGTGCCTGGAAAGCTTGAAGGATACCACCTCAACGTTAAAACAGACTCAAATGTCTTTGTCCAAGTATGTAGCAGCATATTTATTATGTAGTTCCTTCTATATTAGTTCATTATCTTTAACGATTTTTCTTTTTTTTAGGGAAGAAAGAAAAAGGCTGCTTACCAGTGAAAGGTTCGAGAAACTGGAAGAAGCTGATATTACCAGCACCAAAGCTGAGAAAGAAACGTTTTTACAGTTGGCCATGAGGTAATAAAGTTCCAAGATTTATTTTTATCATAGAAGTTCTGTAGCGAAATCCCTTGTATGCGTATTATATGATTTGTGCACAGCCTCTTTTGCTTTACCAGTGTTAATGACTGGAGCACTACTAATTGTAAATGCCAGTTTACTGTCCAACTTCCGCTTACAGCTTCGCCTGCATGGTTTGTCACAAAGTCATCCTCAGAGCATTAAATGTTTTTGCAAGATATAAGTGTTAATCCAGCATTATACCTAATTTCATCCAATTTCGTTAACCATAACACAAACAGACATTCCCACTTTAGCATTAAAATGAGAGTACGATAAATACTTATCCACGTTATCTTTCTTTGTAGATACTACCTGCTTTCGTTGAAAGAGTGTGAAGAGAATAATTTGTCCGTGTTCCGAGTGATTTCGCTGTGGCTGGACAATCCGAGTATCCAGTTGGACGCTGACAGCGAGTCTTTTGAGCTGCTGCTGCATGAGATACCCTCTAGGAAGTTCATAGCTGTCCTCCCTCAACTTGCGCCGCGGTTGAGCGACGAAGGGTCCGCTTTTGCAGACAACCTGAGGCGCATCATTAGTAAGTAGAATGTTGCCATTATCGAAAAAAGTAAAATTTTCCGGACACAAACGTAATTTTTTTTCATAAGTTTTCGACTTTATTTCAAAGAAACAATAAAGTTAAAAATATTGCGGGAATATACATTGCACTGATTAGTAAGGGGTATTGGCACAAGTATAATGACGTATGACGTGTATGCAGTAATACGTGCCGAAATAACCATTACCCGTGGCATTCTTCAGATATTAACCTCGGATATAAACGAGATAAATTAAAAAAAAAACCAGATAACAATACAGTTTCACCCACTTTGGTGATGTTATAATTGTCCTTTTCCAAACACGCTATTTATTATATCTCTGTCACGTGGAATGTCTGTACAAACAGTGACTTGTAAACGAACTATTTAATTTTAAAATGAAACTGCATTCCTTGTGCACTTTTAAACTTTCGCGTTCCACTGTCCCGTTTATATATGTGTGCATTCTTTGTTTCAGAGCGATGCGCCTTAGAGCACCCCCACCACACGCTGCCCATATTATTCAGTTTGAAGAACTCTGATAAGGACAAGTGTATACTGAACGCGAGCCAAGCCGTGAACCGGACGCAGCGAAATGCGCCGCAAGAGCCGCGGGTGGTGGCCGCAGACGCGTTGGTGGAGCAGGTGGCGGACGAGAGCGCAGTGCACGCTGTAATTGTGGCGCAGATGGAGCAACTGTGCAATGGTATGATATTTTCTACATTTTTACATAGGTACAGACAGATAGGTACACATACGCATGTGAAACGTGGACTCTCACCGCCACGCAAATTCGGAGACTCAAAGTCGCCCAGAGAAAGATGGAACGCAGTATGCTGGGATGAGGGTTGCCAACTTAAAAAAAAAAAGAAGTTTTTTAAAGTAAGATAAGAAAAATTAAAATAAATAAATAAAACTTTTCTATAATCACACCAATTATCTAGCCCAAGAGAAGCTTCGAAGAAACTCGTTAAATGGTTACTAGACAACGAATAAACATACTTAAAATACTTAAATACAGACTTATTATACATAGAAAACACCCAGACCCGCGACAATTTAGAAAAACATTAATTTCTAAATTGACCCGACCGGGGATCGAACCCGGGACCTCAGAGATGGCGACACCATGAAAACCGGTGTACAAACCACTCGACTAAGGAGGTCGTCAGTATAATAAACAGTATTTTAGAAAAATTAACGGTATTTTATTTTTTCAAAGATTTAAATATGGCTACGCTGCACCGCGCGGACAACGTTCGCAACTTTATTACTTTTTAAAAAGGTATATGGTTACCAGTGCACAGTGATACTAAAACAGTATTTTGGATACTTTATTTTTGTTAAACAGAAAAAAGTATAATTTAGTGAAAAATAGTATAATACTGTTTTTAACAGTATAGTTGGCAACCCTAGCTGGGATTAACCATGCGCGATAGAGTGAGGAATGACAGACACGCACAAAAGTGACCGATATCGGGAACCGAGTTGCAAGGATGAAGTGGGCTTGGGCCGGTCACCTCTGTCGCCGTGATGATGAGGGATGGAGCAACTGCGTTCTATTCTGGAGACCAAGAACGAGGAAGCGGAGCATCGGCAGACCTCCTGCTCGTTGGTCCGACGACATTAATCATAAACCAGATTCACTGGCGACCGGGCTGGTTGGAAGGCTGGAGAAGCAGTGGACGATGATACGCTTAAGAAGAAGAAGACAGACGCGAGCACTTTAACCTACCACAAAATGTCACATTTGTTCAATACATTTTGAACTTTATCTCTAGTGGCTATAAGTATCAATATCGATTAGAAAAAATTGACAGTTTTGGATAGGTTGATCTGCAGGCGTGTGTACTGTTACACAAATATTAGATCAATCGATTAGCACATCCCTACTGTCACCGCGTTCCGTGCCCCAGCACTAGTTGCCGGAGTTTTTGACACTTGAGTTACCGCGCATTTGGTAGTTGTTGTAATACTTTATTCTTATTATAATAAATGGTTATTGTAAAGAATTTAGTTTATTTCTATTATTACACTTTTTACACTCTAATGGATAAGCGCTTGGCTTTATTTTCAACTAATTAAAATTAAATTCAATTGGTTTACGCTCATACCATCAGTTGACAAGAGTGTCGCAGCGAGTGGTGGCTGCAGAGGTGTTAGTGAGGCAGAAGAGTAAAGGAGCGCTTACACGGGCAACTTTTTGATCAATGATTGCTTGGCAACACGTATTGATCAATCTGGACCATTAAGTGGAACAATGTAGAGCAATTTCAAAAATTGCGGCTTTTGTTTAAATGCTTCATATATTCCAATTGCTCAATGTTGTCGAAACGAATTGCTGAATATCCAGAGAGTCTGGAAAGGAGATAGGTAATTTTTAGCCACAATGAGTTCGTTACAGAAATTAAAATGGTATAGAAAATAAGGTCTTCTTATTGTATTATTATTGGTTTCTAAAATAAACCTGTAACACTCCGCAAAACCAATATAAACAAAAAAAAACGGATTTTCGAAAATAACACTTAAACATACTTTGTAAACACATCTAGTCAGTAACAAATCGGTTTATCGAATTCGATATACTTTTGTGTAACTGCAAATACTTATTGAAACAGTATTTAATTTAAAATAATTAATAAACCATTACGTTAGTTCTTGTATTTTGTAGACTATCTGAATTAACAATCCTTATAATAAAACATACAAAAAGAAAAGTAAAATATTAATTTTAATCGATTTTTAGAAACGATTATTGAATGTCATGTCAGATCTTAATTATATCATTTGTCAATACGATTGTCATCCATTCATTCATTCTCTTTGCTCCATGCATTGTAGAATATTTTGTGCAAGTTTCTTTCTAAATAGTTATTTTCTCACGACATTTTATGTTAAATTATACCCCTGAATACAGAATTTAAACTAGATCAATAAAAAATAAGCTTCAAACCCTTGTAACTACACAAAATAACTAAGAAATAGTGTAATAGCAGAACAAGACATCGAGGCAAGTAACTCACGTGAATCCTCTATAACTCTAATCTGCGGAGTTGTACATGCAAAATAATGATACATCTATAATGCTAACATCATTCCCTTCAAAGTGTAGTAATTGTTATGTTTGTAACACAATTTAACATAATGGCCCAAGCGTCCATACAAGCTGCCCTATCTCCTTTAAAACAATTTTGTATTACTGTCTCGCTTGCACTTATTGATTTTGCGGTTTGACTACGTCTCGCTTCCGCGAGGACAGCGAGCGGGTGGGCGAATGTGCAGCGGCGCGGCGGGCGCCAGCGCGGCTACTCCAGGCTAGACAAGAAAATCGTCCTCCATGGCAAGCGATAGTCTTGTACGTGTATGAAAGTATTGCGTGGTATTGCCTAGTTTCTTGGAGTTGCTCTATATTGCTCAATATTGTTATGCAAAACATTTTGCCAAATTGATGGTTGTTGCTGTTGCCGTCAATTGCTCGGTATTTTGTCACGTCACAAATGCCCAGTATTGCTCATAATAGATCATTTTTCATTGCCCGTGTAAGCGTACTTTTAGTGAGGCAGAGGCAATAGGGAGGCAGAGACGTTTGAAAGGTAGAGGCGTTAATGAGGCAAAATTTTCTCGTGTTGCGCATGCTAGGAGTTTTTTTTAATATATAAAATAAGGAGGCAAACGAGCAAGCGGGTCACTTGATGGAAAGTAATCACCGCCGCTCATGGACACCCGCTAAACCAGAGGAATCGCAGACGCGTTTATTTCGCCTATTGGGAAATAAACCCTAGACCAATAGGGCCGAGCGCTAGCCATTCGGCCATAGAGGTATTGAAATTAGTTGTTATTAGTTGGTTATGGAATAACAGAAGAAAAAAATACGGCCTCGATGTACGCATAATTTGACGACCTCCGTGGTCGAGTGGTTAGCGCTCCGGGTCTGGTGTCGCCCCATCTCTGAGGTCCCGGGTTCAATTCCCAGTCGGGTCACAATTAAGAGAAAACTGTTTTTCTAAATTGATTTCGGGTGTGGGTGTTTTTGTATGTTTATGTATATTTATCTGTTATCTAGTTTTACCATATTAACAAGTTTCAATAGAAGCTTACCTTGGGCTAGATAATTGGTGTAAACGTAAACAAATATTATTATTAATTTATTATTTATAATAAAACATGTCATGTATATTGCTCACGTTTGTTGCAGCTATAATCAGCTTTGCTAACTTCAAGCCTACAGCTAAAACTCAAAAGCAAAAAATCCCATCAGCTGAAAAGATACATACACTCTCTAAATTAGACGCCATACCCATTCCAACGGACACGGTGCCGATACGACACGACTGCGACTATGGAAATCTTAGTAGTAAGTTTAGCACGCTAATTAGTGTCCCTACATTTCTTTTATCTGATATTATCATTAATTTATGGGACTCCAATGACTTCAAGCAAGGACGATATATAATAAGGACTGCCATTCTCCATACAAGCGAGCGTAATTTTTAATATAGTTATAAAATGTTTCGATAGATGTCTCCGGTAGTTTCAAATTGAAATATTGTGCAAAATTAAGTAATCCTCTTGAAGCAGCTATTTGTCACTTTGTCAAACGAACTTAGTAATACTACAAATTTATGTTAGATGGCGCTCTGTAAATCAAAAATGTTTTCGTTTCCTCACGAACTATATTTTACAAACAACTAAAACTTGTTTTTTTTTATTTGTACTTAGTTTAAGTATTATATTAATGTAAAGTACTCACATTTAAACTCGTGTGGACTCACAAAGATGCCTAAAATACTTACTTACATTAACGCCATCTAGACGTGAATAAAAAAAACTGAAAGCAACCAAAGCAAGCGCTCTGTCTCTAGCGGACTTTTTTAGTACCTTTATGTAGTGGTGGTGGCGCCGTCAAGTGGAAGTGTACGTATCTCGTAAATTTTTGACTTATTTCCGCGCTACGCTCTTTTGTATGGAGATTGTCAGTCTTTATTATCTTATTTGTCTATGCTTCAAGTAAAGTAGGTAGCTTACTACCGCACTCATAGACTTCAATTTACTCAATAATAAATAAACTATTTCTCATTACTGTGTCGCGTAGCGGTGAAAGAATACTACCGCCCCCTCTCTTCCCTTGGGTGTCGTAAAAGGCGACTAACGGACTGTAGACTCCACATACATCCAACAACATAGAGCGGCGATGGGCTTACCTGTCGCTGAGCATATGTGCAGTCGAAATTTGGTGAAAAGTGGACTATGGTAGAGGACTGCTTTTACTGTCCTCATTGCCTAGTCTCTGACTAACCCTTCGGGGATAATAGTCGTGACTATTGTATGTATGTTATCATTCCAAAATAGCTCTGACGACATCCATATTAGATTCTTATTGCAATCATAGACACGTCCTTGTTGCAATGAATCATCACCCATGCATTAATGTTAATTGAGATCTCTGAGTGCGGCAATAAGATTCAATTTCATCATTAAAAAAGTCATTTTCTAAATAGTTTTGATTTCATCTCGGTATAAAATATTGAAACGTTGAAAAATTTTACTTCCTCAGCTGAGAACGAAATCAACTTTTTTCAACATTTCAAAAGTACATTATGCGTTATTAACGCAATAATCATCTCATTTATGCTTATGATTATTATCGTATCAGATGTATTCAAAACACTCAACTTCTTTCCAGCATTAGTATCATTTGATGGCTATTTCGAACTTGTCGGTGGAATCAATTGTCCCAAAAAAGTTAACTGCAGAGGTTCCGATGGATGTAGAAAGATCCTTTTGATTAAGGTAAACCCTATAATTTTAAATGCTTTAAGATTAGCAATTCCGACTAAGAAGTGTTTTTGCTACCTGAAGACTTAAAGTAATGTCTTGTTTTTCCTAAGATTGAAGAAAGCTCCTGGTAGCTTTTCATTCAGCTACGAAAGTTTCCAAACCGAGGCCAGAGCAATCCCAGATCGTAAAACATTTTTTTTAAAGTCAACTTATTTTTTAATAATACATTTAAATGTCCTTCGTATTATACAGGGCGAAGACGATCTCAGACAAGATGCTGTGATGCAACAAGTGTTCAACATTGTTAATACTTTGCTAGAAAATAACGCGATAACGAATCGAAATAAGCTACTCATTCGAACATATAAGGTAACCTAGTCACTATTTTATTACACAAATAGGCACTTGGCTTGGCTTCTTTTTTCACGCACATCTACGCTACGTCACGCAAGAAAAGCCGATGATAAAGCGCACTTTACTTTAATTATCTAACACTGAAATAATAGCAAAAGTATCTATAACTGTCGGAACACAACGATATTCTTGTTATAAGACTAAAAAGTAGCTAGCTATGCGGACTTAGACGCTTACTACTTCGCGATGCGGGGAATCGGACTCAAGACATCGTTTCTGAGACTGGTAAGCCAGCTTATTTAACCACAGAAAAAGAAGTTGTCGTTTGAAATGACTGGTTAATATCTATCGTGTCAGTATTCCGGCGAAGTTTTATACACTATTGCATGCATCACAAATAAACATACAATGCAAATAAGTACCTTGTCACTACTGAACATAACTGTTGAATTAGTTTGTATCTAGGCTAAGTTTTTATACATCAATAAATTATGATATATGTCAGGTTTCATAATGTTATGTGCAGGTGGTACCCATGTCGCGGCAGTCGGGCGTGCTGGAATGGTGCGTGGGCACAATGCCGATCGGCGCCTATCTGGTAGGATCCGCGGGCGTCAACGGCGCTCACACACGCTACCGGCCGCAGGTGATTATTGTACACACATAATTATATTGACGACAATTGGCTATTTGACAGTTGTAACAGTAAAATATGTCGGAAATGGTAGGTTATGATTTAACGATAATTAAGATAATTTGTAAATATTTTATTTTTACAAAATAAATTTGCGATTTTTTATCTGTGAATTACAAGACCCGAAACACGGGCGGCCATGATTGAGCTTCATGTGACGTCACATTTCACAAAATATACAAAAAGTATCTGTCAGGTTTCAAGTTAAGTTTCTATATTTATTGAAATGTGACGTCCCAGAGCAAAATGTCACGTGACCAACCGTTTTCGCACGAAATTTGAAATCAATAATGAAAAATGTTTATTTCTGTTAAATAAAGCTTTTTCGAAAAAGAAAATATTGTACGGGGTATAAAATAAGAGTTTGTAACTTTTTAAATACTTTTTCGAAAACTGTCAAGTAGCCAATTATCCCCAAAGGGTACTAACCTCTCTCTCTCTCTACAGGGTCTCTGACTACAGAGACCACGCAATGAGGACAGCAAAAGCAGTCCACTGTCAAACCCACGTTTCACCAAGTTACAATTGCTAAAAAAAACTTGTATCTAATATTATTAACTCCAAATGGTCCTCAACCTCGCTAAATAAAAGTTAGAAGTTAAGTAGGTATGGTATTCCGACGATCTGGTGAAGGTCGCGGGTAGCCGCTGGATGCAAGCAGCACAAGATGGGTCGTGGTGGAGATCCTTGAGGGAGGCCTTTGTCCAGCAGTGGACGTCTTCTGGTTGATGATGGTGATGATGAAGTAGTAGGTATATCTAATTCACAATGTTTCTTTAATTCTTATCTATTTTGTATTTTGTGTATTTTTTTAAACTTTAATATTGATTTTGCTTTTTGCTTTTTTGGGTTCTGTTATCTTTTGGTTCCTTTTCTTTTTTCTTTTTTTTTGTCTAATTTTATGCAACACGCCGCTGTATCTTTACTAAGTTCATAGCGTGTACACTATTTAAGGGTTATGATCTAGCTAGACTAAGTTCATGTTAACAATGTAAGTTATAATTGTCATGTAACGATTGTAATCTGCCAGTGTGCCTAATCAAATAAATAAATTGCACATGTGCTCAGCGTGACAGTTGGTGAGCCCATCGCTGCTCTTTGATGTTGGATGTATGTGCAGTTTTTAGTCGCCTTTTACGACACCCAAGGGAGATTTGCTAGATGACTTTCCCGAACTCATTATTTCTTCGCAGTAAATTTTCCGTTTGCATATTTCCCCGATCGGTAAAATTCACATTTACCATAATTTATTTTTGGTTGTTTTAGTCAAGTCAGTATTACATTTTCCGTTCGCATTTTTCCCCGATCGGTAAAATCCATACATAGAATAATTACATTTCGTTGCTTTTTCGATTCGCATTTTTTCTTAAACGTTATTTAGACTTTTCATATACTTTTCACTTTGCTTTATTTCGTGATAGTTATAGAATTGCTACTCGGTTGTCCAGTACCTACACTTACAAGCTAGGTACACTCTGCAGCAGAAAATTGACACGTAAGCAAAGATACCCTTAAGGAGTTCCTAACTATAAAAAAGAAAGAATGTATTTCATGGAATTTGCCAAAAGTATTTTACAAAAAAAAACATTCTGTCGAATTGAGAACCTCCTCCTTTTTTTGAAGTCGGTTAAAAAGTTAAAAAGATAATTTACTACGAAGAAATGATGAGTTCGGGAAAGTCATCTAACAAATCCCAAGGGAAGAGAGAGGGTTTTAGTATTGTTTTAATGGGCCTCTACGCGACACGGCTCTGATTGTGATGACACGGTGATTACCTAATGATAATATGCATATGCATAATCCGTAATCGCAGTAATAAAGGTATATTAAATTTATTTTTTTAAATAAAAATTGATGCAATAGGAACAAAAAGGAAAAAACCTTAGTGAAAAATGTATCTAATCAACTAATTGTTTCCATAGGAACATATGCCTGAATCGACTTCCACTCTGATCAACTGGTTGATTCGTTCAGTTGATCGGCGTGGAACGACTGGTACAGACGTCAGCACTTCAAACTACCACGAAATGTCAAAAAAAAACATTTTGAACTTAACAACGGGTATAAGGATCAATATGGATTGAAAAAATTTACAGTTTTGGATAGGCATAATATGTGCAATTATTTGTCGCGTTCAATGGGCGCTAATGATTGAGCTATCGCAAAAGAGAGGCTTAAGTTCGCATCTGTGTTAGTAATTTAGTCGAGTAGCAGTATATTGCTTCGCTTAATTGATTTAAAACGCATTTAAAAATAAACAAACAAACGAAGCACAGAACACTGCTTCGCTTGTTTGATTATTTTAAAATTCGTCATCGTTCGTAGATCGTACTACTTGACTGTAATGCTAGCACAGATGCGAAGGCTTTAATAAACGGTGCAACTGGGTGCGCGTGCTTTGCCTCTATAAAAATATTTATACCTAAAAAATAGTTTTTTGCGTGAAATTGGTCCTTCGAGTAGTTTTTGCGTGATGAATGGTGTCAAAGTCAAAGTCAAAGTCAAATTATTTATTCAATGTAAACCTTTACAGGCACTTATTGACGTCAATAATAATAATAATAAAAAAAACAGTTAACTAACTTATAGTTAAGACTTAACAACTAATCTAACGAGCTATAGTCTGTGCCAGACAAAATGCGCATCGCTACCCCCAGTACCACTGCACGCCGAAACAGAATCGCGTCGAACCGAAATTTAAGCCGTGGTCATAGAATTGTGTAAACAAACGTATCCTGGTACGAGACAAAAATAGCGGGCAAGTGTCTCTCCCCTAGCGACACAAACGGCTAATATTTATAGGTAATTTATCGTTTTTTTTAGGATGAAAGGTGAAGAATGATAAATCACAATGAATTGTTAACTTAAGGTATTACTTTAAGGAATAAAATAAAATGTGATTTCCAATTATCGTATTGATATTGTGGTAAGTAATAGAAATTGGAAATAACTGAGTTTTTAAAGTAAAATAAAGTAACGGTTGAAATGAGTTTTGGAAAACATTAGTACCTAACCAATAAGGTTGACATTTTTAATCATTCAAATATCTTTTTTTATAAAAACTTAAGCATAGAAAACGTCAAAAATTAATAAGCATAAATTTGTGTGTTTTAAAATTGTTTCGTTTTTCGTCTTGGTACAAGCACAGAATAACTAATATTACTTTCGTACAGAAGGTTCACCCTCCAACGACCCCCACGCGAAACCGAAACCCATCGCGTGACCCGAGCGTTCATATTCCGTTAAGCAAAGCCGACTCGATATCGATTTGACGTCCGTCAGGAGCGCAGGGTTTACGCGCGCGCGTAGGGTTTACGAGTTAAGGCTAGATAGGTCGCGCTTTGAGTTTTTCAAACCATCTAAGACATAGAAAATAATGGTTTAAATTCTGGAAAAAAAAAAAAAAGTATGTATTATAGTCTGACCGCCACCGCCGCACCGCGCCCCGGGCACGCGAGCGGCGAGGCGGGGGGTGAAACAGTTGCTCCATTTAGTTATTCTCCCGTCATCGCTCACGGCGGCAACTAGTGTGTCAGACGCACATGAGATAAAATATCCAAAATGGGTCGTGCATTATCACGAGATAATCAAGACAGTCATTTTTAAAGTGGCCGAATATTTAAAGAAAAGAAAAGCAAACAAAGTTTATATTATATAAGGTGACTGCCAGAAACCGCAAGAAACTTCAAGGGCCGATCAGGTCAAGCGTCTTAAACATGACAAAAATGGTATCATTGCAGATTAACGTAGGTACTTATCGCCCAGCTGGCGCGAACGGGTCAACAGACGGTCGACCGGCCGGCCGTTGCCCGCGCGTTGTATATAATTGTTTTCCATTTAGTTTTCTTATGTTATTGCTTTAAAATAAATTAGATACTCAAATAAATACAAAGACTATCCAATTAAAATTCACAAATAGAATTATTTAATTAAAAATGAAAAAAAACACGAATTC
Source organism: Scoparia ambigualis (assembly GCA_963921215.1). Lineage (NCBI taxonomy): Eukaryota > Metazoa > Arthropoda > Insecta > Lepidoptera > Crambidae > Scoparia > Scoparia ambigualis. Next base: position 19,303,085 of record OY992505.1, read on the forward strand.
CTTTTTTGTCATCTTTGTCATGTTCAAAACACCCGACCCGACCAGCCCCCGAAGCCCCCCGCGGCCCCTAGCAGTCACCCCATATATTTCCAAGAATTAAAGATTTATTTCATTTATATTGGTTCTTTAATTCAAAAACGGATTGGATGTAATTATACTCGTAAATATAAAGCTTCAATAAACTGTGCTTCGATATCGTAAGAACTGTCTGACACTACGAATCTCATGTGAGTTCATGCTCTTTACTTCCCACTCCCCCCACCACCCGCGCATACCCAAGGTGCGGCACAGCGGCTGCGGCCAGGCCATAGTTAAGGATCTAATCTATTCAAAGTCTCATTCAGTTACAAGATCCAATGAACTTCACTCGATAGAAAAAAAAAAACCCAAAATTACCCCTTTTTGTAATGTTTTTCAATATTATGACTAAACTACTGAGGTGAGGTGATTATTGATTATTGCCTTAAAGCCGCGCGACATAAGGCAATTTAATGAAAAATGATATTGATCTAATCTCTTTGTGTTTCAGTAGTGATGTGAGACTTCACTGAGACCTTACTCGGAATTTCTAGAAGAAAGTAAAATAACCTAGCACTGTTTTCTTTCATTTCACTCGACAAGTTCACGAAAACTTAACTGTTAATATTCGTCAGACAGAAGACAATAATTATTAAGAAATTAATAGAAATTGAAAACTTCGATGTTCGATTACAGAGCAAAGGATAGTGCTTGAAAGTGCCATAGATTACTTTTCATTTTTTAAGATTTTTTTAAAAGGCCCGAAGCCTGAGGTCAGTGTTTAAAATGTTTTTTTTTTTATAATCAGGATATTTCCTGCTCTGCTGCCCGTCAATTGCTAAACAAGTGCCATGAACAAAGAAAAAATAATAAAGTGAAGTTAGAAGTGTTTCTGAGCATACTGAAGCAGTTTAAGCCCGTGTTCCACTACTTCTTTACGGAGCACTACCTCGACGCAGTTACTTGGTACGAAAGGCGACTGGCTTATACGAAAAGGTAAACTTAAACTATGTATTAATTGTACGCAATATTTACGCCTTTGCTGCTTAAAATCTTTCCCTGAACAGAGGGTCTACTCTCTAAGCGCATCCGAAACTTCGATGGCCCGTTATTTGTGGTACAATGCGTGCGCGCTGGTGTTTTTTTCACTAGCGAGTGGTGCAGTAAATGCACATAGCCGTGTACGATGAATTACGGACAAACGAAGTCTCAGTTGCGTTTTGAGAGTAGGGCCTCAAACACACTGATTTACATACATGTAAACTTATTTTTCTTACCTTTAAAAACATAAATGAACTTAACGTGGTGAATACATTTGCATTAGTATAATTTATAATTTGCCTGATGTTTCATCATCATTATCAGCCCGTGTTAGTCCACTGTTGGACGTAGGCCTCTCCCAATGCATGCCACGGAGCCCGATCTTCGGCTCTTCTGATCCAACTGCTGCCAGCCACTCTACGCCTGATGTTTATTTATTCTTTATTTTTTTCTAGTGTTGCGACGTCATCGATGGTCGGATATATTTTAGGTTTGGGAGATAGACACGTACAAAATATTTTGATTGACGAAAAAACTGCTGAGGTTATACACATCGACTTTGGTGAGTTATATAAGTAGTAGCAGTAACAACAGAACAGTAACTAATAGCCATAGTAATAAATAACAATTAATATAATATAATATAGATTTATGAAGTTAGTCGTAAACTTGCTTTTTGTACCGGAAAGGCCAGATCTGTACTGTACGCAGCAGTAGGACGTTTATTTGCTGATGATGGCAATTTAATTAAATGAATTTGCTCCCAGGTATTGCATTCGACCAAGGGAGAGCTCTGCCTACACCAGAGACCATACCATTCCGATTGACGCAAGATATGATTGCCGGTTTTGGATGTAGCGGTGTGGAGGGGATATTTAGAAGGTACGTGTGTATTTTGATATACGCTTTCTGCAGCCGATATATATCTAATGTTTCCTAGTAATAAAAAGACTTATTTTCGCTGCACTGCTATTTTACATCTTATATTTTGTAAATTGTTCTTATTACATTCACGATATCATATCAATCGAAAATATGTACAACACTAAAATTCAATAGTTGCCTGGTATGCCAAAGGTTGTGGATTCGAGTCCAATCTGAGTCTAATATTCTTTATAATTTATTTAAAGAATATTAGGATTGTTGCAAATGGAATGCCTCTGGGAAACGGGTATGTGGCTTTATGTATATTATGTTGCAGAGAAATTATAAAAACCGGGATTTGAAAGGTAAAGGATTTAATGTTAAAATTAAAACTTTATAGGCACATTTCCCTAACGAAACTTAGTTATTTAATAAAATCTATGAAGTGATTTAAGATTGAAGACAAAAATAAAATCTAAGAAATCAAAATTTTTTATTTGGTGACTAAAATCACAGGAAACATAGTTCAATTCTGCGTTCCTCATTGCCTACTCTCTGCCTAACCCTTTGATGATAATAGTCATGAATCTATGATGTATAGGTGTTGTGAGAAAACAATGCAACTGCTCCGCGACAACCAGGAGACGTTGCAGACGATCCTCGAGGTGCTGCTGTGCGACCCGCTGTACTCCTGGACGGTGGCTAACGCCGCGCAGCCTACGCCCGCGCCCAACAACAACACCACCGCTTGTGAGTATTTCATCATCAACCTTAAGAGGGTTAACGCATTTCGGTTTCCCATACAAACTTCCAAGTCGAAATTTTTCAAAACCAATAAGCCAATTTTGATGAAACTTTGCATGCTGAAGTAAAACACAGGGATCTAAATAGTTTGTTGAAAACATTTTAAAAAAATGGTTATTTAACTGAGTTATTGAGATTTTTAACTTTCATAGTGGACTTTAAATCGCAACGCTTTTTAAAAATGTTTTCAACAAACTATTTAGATCCCTGTGTTTCACTTTAGCATGCAAAGTTTCATCAAAATTGGCTCATTTGTTTTTAAAAATTTCGACTTGGAAGTTTGTATGGGAAACCGAAATGCGTAGACCCTCTTAAGCTCGACATTCACGGTCAGTTAAACTGATCAGTTGAAGTGACGTACATCCAAAAACTTGAATCTTAAGTTGAAATTTTTAATCTGGGCGAACCGTAATCCGCTAGCTTCAGTTCGTTTGCAACCGTCCAAAACTGACCGTGAGTGCGCGTGCTTACATCCGTTTGCCATCAGCCGGAGCCAGTGTTAACTTAGCTACTTAATAGCTAGATCTAGCTATTTTTGGGAGCCAAGCAGCTACAATTTTATGAAAATTGCAGCTAAATTTAGCTACTTTTTCTAGCACCTTTCAAGAGAAGTATAGAAATAGTACATTCGAGAAATCGTCTTTTTGAAGTTGCGATAAAAACGCGGCAGATTTTGGCAGATTTTTTTTTTGCCAGTGTCGGGCAGATTCGCCATTTTTGATATGGTCACACTGCCCTTCGATCGAGAAATGAAGGCCGGTTTGAAGCCAGTGAGTGAGGATCGTTTTACCTGATCAGTTGTTTTAACTTATAGTTATTCAACTGATCAGTTTAACTGACCGTGAATGTCGAGCTTTAAACGTACCACTGCTGGGAACAGCTTCCCACATGGACAATGGCAGTGGGAGGTCACAGCGTTCTGGTATGCGATTCTTTAAGCGACACATAAACGCTGCGCGCATGGTTGTGATCTGCTGTCTCTTTCCAATTCTATGAATATGAAAGAGACAGAGTCAATTCTCAGCGCTGCGGCAGCGCTGACTGAGATACAGAATAGCCCCCCTGAACGGTGTTAATCACGCAATTTCAAAATGCTACTGAAAGTGAGCCTACTTAAATAAAATCCTTTTTACTTTACTATCTTATCTGTTAATGTCGGAACGCAACAATCGTTGTAGCTCTAGCTACTAGCTAGCCCGGCAAATTTAATTAAATGTACATAAATATTTTTATAAAGCAAACATTTAAAAATTATATGATTACTTACTGTTGTAATTTTATTATAAAAGCAACTAACGGACTTAAGACTGCACGCACATCCAACAGCATAAAGCGGCGATGGGCTCACCACCTATCGAGCTGAGCACATGTGCACTTGTAATTTGGTAAAACGCGGACTATGGCAGTGGACTGCTTTTGCGGTCCTCATTGCCTAGTCTCTGAGCAACCCTTTAGGGCAGTGGTTCTTAACCTTTTAGTCATGAGGAACCATTTGAAAAAAAAAACTGTGTTGACATGGACCATACAGTTGGCTTAGAGATAGTATACAGTACCTAATTGTAAATAAACCTAAACTTGGTCTTAATGGGTTCTGTCTATCTATAAATAAAACACGCATAAAGTCCAAACTCCACATTTACAGATTTTAATGAGATTTTTGTGATTGCATACTCTTTACTAACTTCTAAATCTTTGGTTCTGAATCCTTCTGAGTCCTCTTGTTTATTAGGATATCTCCGCGGACCACTTGGGATACTTCCAGGGATCACTAGTGGTCCACGGACCACCGGTTAAACCTTTGGAACGCCATAGCGCAAACGCATCGGCGCCCCTTCCACGCCAAGCCACAAATTCAGAGCAAATACCTACAAATAAAATAGGAACATAAAAGTTAATTTAGTATATTTATTTTGTATTTAAAAATGTCGTTTTCTTGTCGGCTATACACGACGGTGCGTGTTGGGCACGTTTTCAATTGTCGTACATATCCGACCGTGGCGTTCAAAAGGTTACGAACCACTGCTTTATGGTTAATAGTCGTGAATAAATATATGTATTATTTGTCAGGTACGACCGCCTCGAACAGCGGGCTGGCTGAGCGTGCATTACTAGCCGTGAGTAGTAAGCTGAGCGGCACGGAGGGGGGCGTGGCGGGAGGCGTGGCGGTTCCCGGGCAAGTGGCTCGTCTGATCACCGCTGCTGCCGACCCTACCAATCTCAGCAGAGTTTTCCCCGGGTGGCAACCTTACCTGTGATACTTAACTACTGCTATTTTAAACGTTTGACGTTTCCAGTGTGACAACTACATGTGATTATTTTATAGAGTGATTGTATTAAAAAAGGTAGACTTCTAGTCAACTTTATTTTTTTAACGAGAAGACACTTCAACTTTGTAAAATAAGTTTTAATTAATTGTTAAGTTTTAATTACATTTTTGCTTAAATCAAGAATGTTAATAAATGTTAAACTTTGCCTTATTCAGTTAATTGTAAGGTTGATTTTTCTTTAAACGCTTAGATATTTAAACCACTTAATCTTCATCATCAGACTATAAACGTCCCATTGCTGGGCACATACTTCCCACGTGTACAATAATAGCACGTGGGGATATTGGGCCATAACCCACCACGCTGGCCCAATGCGGGTTGGTGGGTTTTAACGACTGTCATCTTACGACAACAACCGGGACCAACGGCGTATCGTACCTTCCGAAGAACGGAGGAGCTCGAGATGTTTTTAATTTGGTGACCGATCCAGCGACCCGGCATTGCGAAAGTTGTTTAGCGGGCAAGATTGCAAGCCGAAAGCGCTAGCCGCTGCGCCATCGAGCTCCTGACTTAATCTTACTCTGGGGTAATAGTATTAGTCTTTTTTAAATATGTACAACAATAAGCGCTTCATCTGACCTGATCACCTGAGTAATGATGAGGACACATTTCCCCCCGAATCCTTAACTACTGAGGGACTGGCTATCTTACCTTCGTGCCACTAACATTGTTGTTAACTGTGACGTGTGACGACGAAATCATTGGGTAGCTATAGCCAGGCGGACTATGAACCTACTAATCTAATTAGCACTAAGTAGTTGATAAGCTTTCTACATGTAATATTGATTGTAATGAAAATTTGTGTATTGGTTAACCTTTCAACTGCGGCCGCGCACTGATCAGTGCTCAATGAATATTAGAATTTCTATTGTGTCTAGTGGTGCTGCATCTTAAGTGTTAATAATGAATAATATGCCTTTGTGAAATAGAAATAATGTTTATTTTTTTAATGGAAATGTTATGTAATTATGTATCAAGGATAATGTGATTTATTTTTTATAAATTTTCTTGAAAATATTTATTGTTGTTATTAATTACTATTGCTATTAATATCCTACAATTTGTGTGCCACAGAGTCTAGGTGGCTACTCATTTATTATTTACAGTTTAGGCTACTCATACGCAATGTCCAGGGCGATTGTTTGACCTTAGACAATAGAATTTATTTTTAATCATATGATTAAGGCTAGTTTAGAAAATGGTATGACATCCTGAAACGCAACTTTTATTGTGGAACCGACTTCGAAATTGCTAGAAAAAACTTCCACTTATTTTACAAAGGCGGGTGCTTTCGTCACGTTTTGTTTTCTGTTTTAAATACAATACAGATTACTTATATTAAAATACAGCACTAAGGCAACTAAAAAGGTTTATAACAATGCTTATGTTGAATCTAGTTTTGGCTAAAATAATAAAGTAGGTACGTTTTATTATAAATATAATGCATGCGGCGGAGGCCGGCCAAGTCACACTGGGTCGCTGAGCCATCAGAGCGTAGTACTTTTATTTTTTCTGTGATCGGAGTAAGTTTATCGGATGGTTTTGAAATAAAAAGATTTCGATTTATACGTAACTACACAATAAATAATTTTAGAATAACAATAATATAAAAAATGTCGTCTTTTTTCAGTGTTTAAAAATTTTACTTAAGTATATTTAAGCATTAATAAAACGCTAAAATATATAAAAAAACATTAATCTATAACGCAGCTTCATCTTAACCGAATGTTCAAATATTTGTAAAAATATTTCTTTCGGATCTCAGAGGTGAAAACTTCTAAGATTTGATGAAGCAATGTTTACTAAAAAACAAGCATCACGCACTGACAAATTTCGACGGGTGAAAACCAGACCTCGGTAGCCAAGTGGTTAAGGCAGCCACCCGGAAAGCGGAAGGTGGTTCGATTCCCGCCTGAGGTTGTCGTCTTTTTCATTGTTTAAAAATTTTACTTAAGTATATTTAAGCATTAATAAAACGCTAAAATATGTAAAAAAAAAACATTAAAAATAAATATAACAGCCCCTCTAGACAAGTAAAAAAAAAATTATTATGAATTTTGCAAAAATTTGTCTCGAAGGACCGAAGCCGTGTCGCGTTGCGGCTCGTTAACACCACCTCTCTCTCTCTCCCGTAAAAGGCGACTAACGGACTAAAGACGGCACATACATTCAACAGCATAGAGCGGCGATGGGCTCACCGCCTGTCACGCTGAGCACATGTGCAGTTGTAACTTGGTGAAACGTGGACTACGAGTATGGCAGTGGACTGCTTCTGCGATCCCCATTGCCTAGTCTCTGACTAACAGCCGAGCGTTGACATACGTCAAATCCCATACATTTTTCACTCTTTTGTCCAACTTGTCTAGAAGGCCTATTCTCTCAACTTGACTGCAGTTAAAATTATGAACACTCGAGCCCCAGACGCGAAATGGTAGCGATTAACACTCTTGTAGTAACAGTAAATAAACGTAGGCATATTATGTTTTTTTTTTAAGATGCAGTAGGGTAGGTCTTTCGCCTACTAATTTATGCTCCTTACTTAATTTTCAAACACGCTGTTAAATGAACTATTTTGTTCAGAGAAATTATAATGGAGCTTTATTTGGAAGATTGGAGAACATGAAAAGGCGTTTAAATAGAAACAAAAACAAGCCTCGTCAGAGGGCGCGGAAACGACGAATGACGAGTACAGGGGAGAGGGAGCGTTTGCTACTTGGCTAGGAGGGCTAGAAAGCAAAGCCAACATGTATTCAACTTTATCGGTAACAAAACATTCATGTAGACAAATTTTCGTTAAACGAAACGCAACTTGACGCCGTTGCTATGGTTACCGGCGTTGTCAACAAACTGTCACTACAATTATTTGAGGTTATACAAAGATATTATTTTTTGTAAGCGAAATAATTATGTTGCAAGAGAACGTACATTTCATTCAGTTAAGTGTATGTGAGTTTAAAGTTAAGTAGTTTATCGCCTCATATCTCATGGCAGAACTGCATATACTAGGGCAGCTACAAACTGTGACGAACTTCAAAGAGACATCTGCGCTGTTTTGTCGATATTCATTCCAAGCTGGTAGGTATGTTATTTCATGGGGAACACTTCGTGATTTGTATGGATTGTAATATTACGTATTCGTGCATTTTAGGTCCTAATTGGACAGTTATATCTGGTTGCGCTGAGGGCCAAACTGTGTCAGGGAAGCCGGATCACGGTAAAACAGTAGTTTGGGCTCAACCTCTAGATATTCACTACATCACGAAAGGACTACAAGGTAAAATCCAATGATAAGTTATAGGTACCGTTCAATGAAACACCTTTTTAATTATTTTATGTGACAGTCATTAAATGTTTTCTTTCTTTTTATATATCTTTACATTCCATCCTTTTAACAAAATATTGATTTTCGCATTCAATTGAAAAGTACTATGCTAAAATTCTATGAATTCTCATTGGCATTCCTTCTATAAATTCTTAATAAACTGGGTCAAATATAAAAAATCTTTACATTCTTAGCTAAACCAATGCTTAAGTGTAACTGTGTACTTAGTGGAGTGGATATTCATATAAATGAACTGTGTAGGTGGGGGGGGGTTGTTTCTTTATTATCGAGTTATTTTAAGATAAATGATCTTGTAAAATGTGGTCCTTTAAAATACTTAGTACTTATAGAATAAGTTTGTCCAGTGCAATTAGTTATTTATATGAATATATCACAACCTTTTATAAAACGGGACTTTTTAATTCTAAACACATCACTACCACTTAATGCTGCGTTCATAAATTCTACGAAAAACAAGTATTGCATGTTATGCATAAATATGTATTTTAAAATTAGTAAGTAATTAATACATCATGCCATCATATAAATTAAAAAAAAATATTGCGGACGGTTTCAGGTTGGCCTAAACTAGTGCTACAGGTTAGTTGTTTGGATTCTCTTGGCCGCACTTGGATAGTTGGTTACAGCTGCTGCCACTTACCTGTAGCTCCAGGGCATCACATTTTAGATGTACCATGCTGGCTTCCCTCAGCTACCACATTGACTGACAGGATAAGGGAATATTTCCTTGGTGGTTCTCATCAGCTATTGAACACTGATATTATTAATTTAGGCACAGATAGGTTTGTGTCTAACTTTGTACATTTGAAGTATGTATAGTATGAGGTTGTGGTGATTATATTTATTTATGATAGCCTTCCTTTACAGAATTAAATTAAAAACACAGTCTAAAGGCTCTATTCAGTTAGATATTGATATAGTTTTAAGGAATTTTAGTCAGTTTGGTGTTGAATATAAATAACCATGAGGGTAATCACTTATCTTGGGTTTACGCTATTGTCAATTCTTACCCAATTCTGTGTTATGGATTACATACAAGAGAAAATAAAGCCGGAAGAGGAACAAAATTATCTCAATACGACTAGTCAGAAGAGAAGGTTTCATGAAATGTTAAAAGATCTAAAGCAGAAACCACATGCACTATATTATCGCACTAATTTTAATAGTAAGATAACAGAGCTTAAGGCAACACTAGCCACGAAAAACTACAGCAATATGTCTGTGCCTAAAATGGATATGTCCACTATGTTGAGAAGTACAATATTAGATGAATTTTATGATGAAAATACTTCCACTACAGAAGACACCTTTACAACTGAGACTTTTTATTCAACTACAGAAATAGATAATGTTACTGAAATAACATTTTTTGATAAGAGAAATCAATCTACTATAAAACCAAAGATTCCAAAGGCACAAATTAGAAATAAAAATTGTGGTTGTGATTTAATGGTAAGGACGCAATACTTATTCTATTTTAAAAATAATTTGAAAATACTGTGTATAATTATTTTTAATAATTATGAAAATGAGGGTCCAGAAATTGCAAGTACCTTGTCCCCGCCACCTTCTGTCACCCCGTGGGACAGTCGCGCACGAAGTTGCCGGACTATAGTACCTACCTACACATATTATGCTTGTGACCCTGGCTGTACATAATTTGTTAAATGTTATTTTCTGTTTTCAGTACAAAGTATGTGATATTAATTGTTGCTGTGATAGTGATTGTGCTGATAGTGATAAAAAATTGTTTGGGAATTGCAAAAATGATTTGAATATAAACAATGAATCTCAACATTTATGCTACTCTCATGAAGTCTCTAGAAGAAAACATGAGACTCCTTTATTTGACAATTTATTTTGTATTGTAAAGACAAATCTACCAGAGAAAAAGAATTTAAATCGTGACATGGTAAGTAAGTATATAGGCATAGGCGGTACAAAATAGAAAAACAAAGGCTTTTTCTCATTTGAATGAGTCTCAAAGAAAACTATATTATGCATCTTATTTTACTTGTACAGTCAACACAAATTAATTAAAGCATAGTTTAGTTAGCAATTGGTATTTTAGCTTGAATCAATGATGTTGATATTGTTTAATTAGGCTTTGGCTGATAATGTACACCACGCAAAATGCTAACTGCACAATGTACATGTACATACGCAAAATCTACATCATGAAAATGCACAATACGCGAAATGTACAGTACGCAAAATGTACTTACACTGAAAGCACGTAACGTAAAATGTGTAAAAAGGAATTTGCACATTTCGCGAATTGTTTACCGACACTTAAATTTGCGATATTTTTTTACTCCACCGCTCGAGCTTCCTAAAACTGGTTGATTTTTTTCTAGTAAACATTTTAACACCTTACTTGTATATAAAAACATTATTTTATCATATATATACATAATCAATAGTTTGTTCCTTCGAAATGCTAAGATACTTTTTATTTATAGTGTTGTATTAATCTTATCAGTTTAGTAATTATTGTTACCTTACCATAATTTAATTTTTAATTTCAGTACTCTCTAAGTGCCGTTGATAATTCACACAAATGGCATATAAATGAGATGTCAAAACATACCACAGACTTTCAAAGAAAACCACATATTTATGGTGATACTGTATGGGTTTTGAAACGAGGATCTATTTGGTATATTGGTAATATTGGTTTGTTGCACTTTGTGTCACCCTTATTACATTTATTTCGCACACTCTCTGGGCTGACTGGAAGAGATCTCTTTTAGAGATAAGTCCACCTTTGCATACAATGTCTCTTTTGTTGGTGTGTTTATGTGCAATAAAAAATATAATAATATTTTGTAATTATTAACAACAAATAATGTTCAATATTTTAAGATTTAATTGCATTGTCTTTTTCTATTATAGATATGCCGGCACCTATGATAAACAATTACTGTAGTAGCAGAAAACCAATATTATTTTTAAAGGAAGAAACAGTTAAATGTAGCGTTAGGCTAAAAGATTTGGAAATGTTTCAAATTATTAATACATCACAAGAGTCTTTTTGCATTAGTGTCACAGAGAAATCTTTGAACTCTTCCGCATTGGTAACATTATTTTTTCCTAAATGGTTATTTCTTCAACACTATAAAATTTTCTAATTATTAAAATCATTGTTTTCAGAATTGTTCTACACTCCATTGCACGAATTGGACTGTACTAATTTGCAGTGAAGATGGAATTGACTGTGCCGTCTATAACAAAACAGTACATGAACCTACCTGCACAGAAAGTTATTGCACAAATCTTGCACTTCGGTTGGATTACATTTTTCACTATTTCGATTCTAAAATTACAAATGTGACTATAAAATTTTACGTCAAGACCGTTGCATCTCAAATTCCCTTTATGACGCAAGTGATTAATGTAAGATTCGTCATGACGAACCAGTCTGATGACCAGATTATTAAAGTCAGTGGAAATCCGGGATATATTTACGGTTTACCTGTAATATCGTCGATGGCTGAAAGCAATCACACAATCAACTTTTTCAACAACACATTTATAAGCAAAAAATATTTGACGCAACCAAGTAATAAGAATGGATTTTGTGAGTCTTTCAATACAAATAGCTTTGTTCAATTTGGAATTAACAAGAGAGTGAAATGTAGATATCTTCATACTAACACAATTATTCCAAAACCAAATAGTACGAAAGCCTGTGATGATATACAAAACAACATAAAAAGACTCAGTGGTGTGTCAGAGAAAATATATGTATCTCCACTTGGTAATCCAATAGATGTTGAAGACAAGGACTGGTTATCTATCTATAATGACCTGCATGAAAAAGAGCTAACGTATGGTCAATTTTTAGTGAAGAATTCAAGATTGCGATGCTACAACTTGATCACTAGAATTTCCTACGTGTTTACATTCGCAGATGTAAGCGAGATACATTTGAAAAGGCAAGACAAAATAGTCGCTGTTAATATAAGTGTAGCAACACAGAATGTAACTTTTAGCAGTGAGGATGCTTCAACGGTTCTAACAATTGATACCAGCTTCATAGATGGCACCAAACCAAAAGTGTTCGAGTACGCAGGAGGTCCCCATTTAAGTCTGCGTTTACCAAAAGATTTCTTTTTCCCATTCCCATCGAATGGTCACCGTGTGAATAAGCTTAGCACGCCTCTGATGATGCTATGTATCACAATTTATGTCAAATAAAATAACTGTTGGTAATAACTAATAATTTTTATTTTGAAATAATTTAAATACTTTGTTACTTCTATCACTTCTAACTTGGCTTCCACCCTTCAAGGACTTCCGAGTCTGTCGGCCTGAAAATAAAAGCCATAGTGAGATGCAATCGGCCTTATTAAAATTGCGATAAAACGAGCGAGGCGGGGTGACAAACTTTGTCCTTTTCTCATTTCATACATGTGACAGTGACAGACATAAAATAATCGAAAACTAGGTGATGGGTCAGAGGGAGTAGTTTAGAATAAAAAGAAGTGATTAGAAAAGAAGTTTTTAATTAAGCTGATCAGGGAAATTTAAAACTGTCTCATCGGTACATCACACAGTCGAACTAAATCTACCGCTATTTACAATATTTTTACATCGAGGATAAAGTCAATCTGTACTTGTGTAATGCCGGGTATAGTGAGACTAGTCATAACGGGCGCCTTTCGGACGCTTTACCAATCAACATGCAACGAATTACATAAAACCACCGACACACCTGCGTTTGTACGAGAGTTTAAAAAAAGCAAACATGTTTATGCTTACAGTTTTTTAACCCCTATAGTCATAACGCGATAAGTTTTAAAAATATTCGCTTCGGGCTGGAAATGATACCAACAAATACGTATCTTAGTCTAAATAATAGTGAAGTATAATCAAGAACCGGCCAATATCGATACTTTTAAGACGCCTAAAATGAGAAAAACAGGTTAAAGATTAAAAGTTGTAATTTAAAATTTGTACAGAAGGAAGACGTATGTTGCGAAAAATAGTCTCGATACCGAACGGAATCGCATTACCACCGACCGAGATGTGTCGATCTGAGCGTTAGCCGAGATCATCAATAGAAACTCGTACTAATAACGTCTGCGAAACGACTCGCAGTATCCAGCAACCGAAACATTATTAAGTCTAGTCTAGCCTTTTAATTCTAAATAGAGGTTTAAAAGCGACTAAATCCTATCTCATAGACGTTAGACGTAAGTTTGAAAGTGAACAAGTTTGAAACTAAACGCCGTATTCTATCTCAGTTTGGTTAGTTAAAGCGTCCGAATAACGTATCGAGCGCGCTCAATAGCGTCGCCAACGGCCAAAAACACGAGCGGATTGCGACGCGACCAGCAAAGTTCTGCTTCATTGCGCGTTATACTAAGGAATTCTCCGAAGACAGAAATAGAAAAAACGCAATGAACAGAGGAGACGAGAGATACGCGAGCCGCGATGCAATCCGCCAGGGATCGGGCGGTTATGACAGTTTGTTTATATGGAATTTCACGATTGTAAAGCGCTCGGAGTACCGAGTGCGTAGCTAGTTATATTCACCGCTTGGTCACGAAAACGCACATACGTATGGCGTTGAAGCAGCGCCCTCTGTAGGCCTAGCATGCGCAACACGAGATATGTCGCGCACGAGAGACGCCAAATCATTTTAAGTAGTCATGTTAAGAGGGTTTACGCATATCGGTTTCCCATACAAACTTCCAAGTTCTAAAAACCAATAACCCAATTTTAATAAAACTTTTCACGCTAGAGTAAAATACAAAGATCTAAATATTTTTTTTAAACGTATATTTAGCTGTGTTATTGCGATTGAAAGTCTACTATAGAAAGTTTAAAATAGCAATAACTCAGATAAATAAACGTTTTTTAAAAATGTTTTCAACAAACTATTTAGATCTTTGTATTTTACTCTAGCGTGCAAAGTTTTATTAAAATTGGGTTATTGGTTTTTAAAAATTTCGACTTGGGAAGTTTGTATGGGAAACCGATATGCGTAAACCCTCTTAAGGTTTGTAGACAAAAATACCACAGTTTATGCAAAAACTACTATTAAGTCTATCTTTGACATGTAATGTAGAGTTTTATGCGCATCCATGTGTCTTTAGTGTCGATATACATTAGAGGTCAATGAATAAAACACGAGAAAACGAGTCGAGACGAGTTCTCGTGTTGCGCATGCTAGGCCGGCTGGTGAAACACGAGGAGTTGTTGTACCATACATATTCTCGATATATCTGTCACTCGGCACTCGTTCATAACCCGTTCATTACGCGGCATTCGCTGCGTTAAACGCAAAATTTCGACACGCACTGACTACGCATCGGTTATATATAACATGGAAAAAGTTATGCACCACACGGATGCTTTCAATGTATCTATAATAAATCTCTATATATTATCCTAACGTCTAAAGCGCAGGCCACACTGGGAGCGAAGCGTAACTAAGATTAAATTCGTTCGATGAACTATAGTTCGCGATGTGAACGAAGTATGAAAAGGCGCTGTAGCGACATGAGCGTAGTGAAGCGAACTTATTTTTGCTACGCTCTCCCAGCATGGCCTGCGCTTAACGCAGCGAGCGTCGCACAAAGAATTCGCGCTCCACTATGTTCTCGGCGCAAACTACTGGCCTTCGTTCGCCCGTACTTAGTATAGACGCCTATCAGCAACTGAGAGCACGTGTAGACTAGCCTTGTACGAGATGCTAGCGCACGTTTATAAACCATCCTGTCAAGGGGGTCGAACGCACTTATAGACTAGCCTTGTACGGGGTGCGAGCGCACATAATTTATAGACTACCCTTGCGCGAGCGGCGAGCACCTATCTATGCGACCGAGACGTATAGGTGCAGACGTGTACTGCACCAGAAAGTCTGTATAGACTAGCCTTGTGCGAGGCCGTGTATCTGCACCCAAAATTCCGTAAAGACTAGCCTTGTGCGGGGGGCGTGCGCACCAATGCGAAGGTGGTGTAGACAGACGTGTATCTGCACCCGAAATTCCGTAAAGACTAGCCTTGTGCGGGGGGCGTGCGCACCTATGCGACGTAGGTGTAGACCTTGCGGTCGTCGGGTGTGCGCGCCAGGTACTCGCGCTCGATGAGCCCCTCGATGCGCTTCTTGATCACCACCGGTGACGGCAAAAAGCGGGCGCGCAGCTGCTCCGTCACCTCGGTCACCAGCAGCGTGTGCTAAGTAAAAAAAGGAAATACGTTACAGTCACAGAGAATACAAACGATTGGGCTTGGAAATAGGAGAGAAGGGATAATACTTAGTTTTTAATGCGTTCGCCTCCTTACACGCATGAAGGCGCTCATGACGCGCACAATCGCGTGCTTGCGGTCCTTATTGCCTAGTTAGTCTCCGACTAACATTGGGGATAACTGTCGTGAGTCAGCGAGTCAGAGACCAGGCAATGAGAACAGCTAAAGCAGTCTACGTTTCACCAAATGATAACTGCACATGTGCTCAGCGTGACTCGTGAGCCCATCGCCGCTCAATGCAAGGAAAGAGATGGGGCGCTACCAGCACAGAACTGCATGTGTGTATGTATGTGAGTAAAGGTCAATTCACACATATCAGTGAAGTCACAGTTCCGACACAGTACCGGCACAGTGCAACATATTTAGTGTTGCCGAACTATCGATAGTTGACCTCTGAAATCATCTATAATATCGATAGCTCAGTTTGATACAATAGTATCTACTGCATATACTGCATTACTATGAATACTATCGATAGTATTGAAGCTCAATATCATAATTACTATCGATAGTATCGGGGACTATAGTAACAACAATTAATACTATCGATATGTTTGCGCTATCGATAGTAGGCTGTGCTGTGACTCAATAGTATTTTTTATGAATATTAACGTAGATAGCAATACTATTAAGTGAAAAGTCACTATCGATAGGATAAAACTATCGACAGTATCGATTGTTAGTGCAATATTCAGCAGCAATAGTATCGATACTATCGATAGTGCCTTCGATATTGAGCTAGCCTAGCGAGCTTACGGGATAGCCCCGATACTATCGATAGGTCTATCGATAGTATTGCGTTAACTCAACTATCGAATCTATCGATTAACTATCGATAGTGGACTATTGAGCGGCAACACTAGAAATATTCTTTAATACATTCTCTATGAACGCATCTCCACTTGTTAGTGTCAGTGAAGACACAGTGCTCTCAGTGTTGATTCTGCTCTTCTTCCTCGTCTTAAGCAATAGCTATCATTGCTAGCTCCGTAGTATAACAGAGCCATAGCAACAATCACGATACTTGACGACGGACACGTTTTCACTGAAGCTCCGTGAACTGGGTACTGACATGTGTAAATTGAATCACTTACGCAACACTGTAGCACTGATACCGAACTGAGCGAACAAGTTGACGGAACTGTCACTTCATTGCTATGTGTGAATCGACCTTAAAGTAGGTACGCGTACCGACCTGCATCTTTTTGCGCGTCTTCATGATGCGCACGATGGCTGCCTCTATCTCGTGCTTGCGGTCCTCATTGCCTAGTCTCTGACTAACCCTTGGGGAATAATGTATGTGAGTAAAGCAGGTACGGTCGGGGTCACCGTCGCTTTACCATTTTGCAGCGATTTTCGTATGACGCGCACCGACCGCCCGGGTACGTGCCCGTACCAAATAGACGACGCGGTGTGCTAGGGATTTTTACCTTTAGACTGGTAAAGCAACGGAGACCGCCATTGTACGTGCACCGACCTGCATCTTCTTGGGCGCCTTCATGATGCGCACGATGGCGGCCTCTATCTCGTGCTTGCGGTCCTCATTGTCTAGTCTCTGACTAACCCTTGGGGATAATGTATGTGGGTAAAGCAGGTCCCCGACTCGTTGGATCGACCTTATCAGGAATGCTACGCAGTCGACCGCAGTAAAGTGTACTCGCAACGCGGAAAGTCGACAAAGGTGGAGAGACATCGCGCGACATGCGGCTGCCCTGGGAGCGAGTTGTGACGGCGAGCCGCAACCCTGTCCATCAACAGTCACGACCACTCTGCCAAGAGTGTCCGACTAAGAAGAAGAAAGCAGGTACGTGCACCGACCTGCATCTTCTTGCGCGCCTTCGTGATGCGCACGATGGCGGCCTCAATCTCGTGCTAGCAGTCCTCATTGCCTTGTCTTTGTCTAACCCTTGGGGAATAACAGTCGTGACTCGTGAGTGTATATAATGTATGTGTGAGTAAAGCAGGTACGTGCACCGACCTGCATCTTCTTGCGCGCCTTCATGATGCGCACTATGGCGGCCTCGATCTCGTGCTTGCGGTCCTCATTGCCTTGTCTCTGTCTAATCCTTGGGGAATAAGACTCGTGAGTGTATATAATGTGCGTGAGTAAAGCAGGTACGTGTACAGACCTGCATCTTCTTGCGCGCCTTCATGATGCGCACGATGGCGGCCTCGATCTCGTGCTAGCGGTCTTCATTGCGTTGTCTCTGTCTAACCCTTGGAGAATAACAGTCGTGACTCGTGAGTGTATATAATGTATGTGTGAGTAAAGCAGGTACGTGCACCGACCTGCATCTTCTTGCGCGCCTTCATGATGCGCACGATGGCGGCCTCGATCTCGTGCTAGCGGTCCTCATTGCGTTGTCTCTGTCTAACCCTTGGGGAATAACAGTCGTGACTCGTGAGTGTATATAATGTATGTGTGAGTAAAGCAGGTACGTGCACCGACCTGCATCTTCTTGCGCGCCTTCATGATGCGCACGATGGTGGCCTCGATCTCGTGCTAGCGGTCCTCATTGCGTTGTCTCTGTCTAACCCTTGGGGAATAACAGTCGTGACACGTGAGTGTATATAATGTATGTGTGAGTAAAGCAGGTACGTGTACAGACCTGCATCTTCTTGCGCGCCTTCATGATGCGCACTATGGCGGCCTCGATCTCGTGCTTGCGGTCCTCGTCCACCTTGTTGCGGGTCTCGCGCCGCTCCGGCTCCGACTCGCCCTTGGCCGCCACAGTTTGGATCTTCACTCTGCGACACGCAAAACAGACACATTACAATATTGCAAAGCTGGTACCAGGTTTGGTAACAAATCTGGTAGGTCGTACTAGGTCGCACTTTCACAATTAGTGCAAGTAACAGAGACCTTTCTAAGGCACCATATTTGTCATTAGCAGTGTGATCGGCGTAGGCAGTGCTATTCTCGGGATTTACTGACTGTTATCTTAATATAGATATGCCTTCTAAATCCCGGGAAATCTTTTTATTCTATGCCCAAATGTTGTTGATTTTATATACATAAATGAATGTTGTTGATTTTCAATATATTTAAATAAATATTGTAGTTTTTTATTAAGATTAGTGTTTTTATTAACTTTGTTATTAAATTGAGACATAAAAGTGACAATAGTAAATTACTATACTAAGTACATGACATGGAATATTGTCTAAGAAATATATATTGCTGTTCATCGCATTGACAATGTCCTCCGAATTATAGTAATTTACAATTGTCACGTTTATAAAAGACCCCAGGTTATGTCGAAAATGAGTTAGTCGTTCTAATAATACTCGACTCGTATCTTAAGTTTGTCGCCACAACAACAGTGTTAAAAGCATTGTGCTGTTCGGAAATTAGAGGTATGATAGACAGTGCCTTTGTGATTGAGGAGTCCGGGTGAAGGTCGCTTCCACCTTCGGCCTTATCTTCACTTACCATCAGGTCAGATGAAGGCCAAGATCTTTCCCGTTTTAGATAAAAAAAAATTAACTTAAATTACCTAATAAATACATTGGCATTAAGGAAACATTCACGGAAATTCCGAGGCATGTATATTAACACTAAAATTCAATCTCATTGCTCTTAGATTGCTCTATCTACGTTAAATAATTAATACATCAACATTTAAGAAAATATTTTCGTGGATCCCGGGATTCTCAGGGCGTATCCATATTAACACTAACATTCTAGTTCATTGACCCCAAATGGCACTACCTACGCCGATCACTGGTCAATAGGTAAAATGTAGTAACTTTAGTCAGTCCCTATAAAGGCAGTCTTGTAATAAATGAACAACGAGCATCTCGCGTTACAACACTCACCAATTTGTAGTTTTTGGAGAGTATTGAAACGCGAGATGCCACATCTCACAAATGGACGATGTTTGAGTCATCTTTTATAGATGTAAGAGGCCTATGATGATGAAACGCGAGGTGCTTTTATTCCGTCCTCGGCGCCAGAAGGCCAATTTGGACAAGATTCTCTGGGTCGGGATCGGGCTGGTTGGAGGAAGACTGGAGAGGCGTGCATCTAGCAGTTGACAATGGTACGCTGAAGAAAGAAGAATAGGCTGATGATGTGATGCCTTATTAATAGCACAGTGAGCGTACCTATGCAGTTTGGAGGTGAAGGCGTCGTTAACGTAGAACTGGTGGGAGGGCTCGATCTCCTTGTTCTTGGGGTGCTTGATGAGCACCCGCTGCGTGGCCTTGCCCATCGCGAGCGACTGCAGCGCGCGGATCAGATCTTTCTCGGGTATGTCAGTCTCGTTCAGTATTTCCTGGGGAGGTAATAGGCTATTACAATAGGACAGGGTTAGTCAATAAACTGTTCCTTTATGGACGTTGTACAAATATTTAAGAGCGTTTACGTCCTTTTGCGCCGTTTTGCTCAAAAACTGTACTTTTTAAACCTCTTAATATCTGTTAATACTTACTTTACAAATATGTTAAATACTTATATCATTAGGCGATCTTGTAGTCGAAATAGTTTGTTGAAAACATTTTTAAATTGATTGATATTTTGGAATTTATAACACGATAACTGAACAGAGGTTTTCATAATTTGACTTTCCGCGTCAACTTCGAAGCTTAAAAATGTGTTTAAATTACTAACAAATCTAATAACAACATTTTTTTTTCAATTTGAAAGATCCTCAGCAAAATAGTTTGTTGAAAACATTTTTTGATTTTGGTTACTAACAAAAACTATAAAATTCCAAATATTGTGAATTTTTAAAGAAATTATAGGTGATAAAGTGATTGTTTTCTCTAATGTACTAAATATATTTTAGAAGATAAAAGCTTTATACTATAGAAAAAAGTGTTATTTAAAATTTTAACAAAATTGTTTTTACTAAATAAGCTCTATAATTTTTCTACAAATATTTTAAAACTACTCTAAAACTACTACAAAACGCTGCGCTCCACTCGCTTCAAATCAGTCCGCCGCGAGGCCTCTGAGAGAGTGGTCACGTCGCTCGACGCTCTGCCCGGCGCGGTTGTCGACCTTTCCGTAAGTTCGAAGATAGTGCAAGTTTATAGCTTGATTTGCAAATCTTAGTACTTTGGTGAGTAAATTATTACAAGCTTTTATTTAACTTGCAATGTATGTATGTCTTGTTCGGGTGAAATTTTGCAACTCAATTTTGACCCACTTCCCGTTTATTGATTGAGCTGAAATTTTGCATACATGTGTAAATCGCGTGACAATGCAATTTTATGATTGACATGGTGCTAATCTGATGATGGAGATGGAAGGTGGCCATTGAAACTTTGCAATAAAATAGCACAACCTAATCGAGTTTGGGCTCGTTTGAATCGTCTTGACGAGTAGTTTGTCTTTCAATGGTGACCAGGGTCTGATGATGGAGCTGGATGGTGGTCATAGGAACTCTGTAATAAAACGACGCAACACCATCGAGTTTTGGGCTCGTCTCATTCGTCTTAACGAGTCCTTTGTTTTTAAATGGTTACCAAGGTCTGATCTGATGATGGAGCTGAAAGGTGGTCATAGGAACTCATTGAAGAAATGACGCAACCCCATCGAGTCGCGGCTCGTTTGATTTATCTTGACGAGTACTTTGGTGCTAGATGGTAACCAGAGTCTGATGATGGAGCTGGTAGATGGCCATAGGAACTGAGTAATTAAACAACATAATAACCCCATCGAGTAAGGGCTCGTTTAATTCGTCTAGACAAGTACTTTGCTGCTAGATGGTAACCAGGGCCTGATGATGGAGCTGGAAGGTGGCCATAGGAACTCCGTAATAAAACGACGCAACCCCATCGAGTTTCGGCTCGTCTCATTCGTCTTGACGAGTACTTTGGTTTTAAATGGTTACCAGGGTCTGATCTGATGATGGAGCTGAAAGGTTGTCATAGAAACTCAGTAAAGAAACGACGCAACCCCATCGAGTCTCGGCTCGTTTGATTCGTCTTGACGAATACTTTGGTGCTAGATAGTAACCTGGGTCTGATGATGGAGCTGGAAGATGACCATAGGAACTCAGTAATTAAACAACATAACCCCATCGAGTAAGGGCTCGTTTAAATCGTCTAGACGAGTACTTTGCTGTTAGATGGTAACCAGGGTCTGATGATGGAGCTGGAATGTGGCCATTGGAACTTCGCAATGAAATAACACAACCTAATCGAGTTCGGGCTCGTTTAAATCGTCTTGACGAGTAGTTTGTCTTTCAGTAGTGACCAGGGTCTGATGATGGAGTTAGATGGTGGTCATAGGAACTCCGTAATAAAACGACGCAACACCATCGAGTTTCGGCTCGTCTCATTCGTCTTGACGAGTACTTTGTTTTTAAATGGTTACCAGGGTCTGATCTGATGATGGAGCTGAAAGGTGGTCATAGGAACTCATTAAAGAAACGAGGGAACCCCATCGAGTCTCGGCTGGTTTGATTCATCTTGACGAGTACTATGGTGCTAGATGGTAACTAGGGTCTGATGATGGAGCTGGAAGATGGCCATAGGAACTGAGTAATTAAACAACATAATAACCCCATCGAGTAAGGGCTCGTTTAATTCGTCTAGACGAGTACTTTGCTTCTAGATGGTAACCAGGGTCTGCTGATGGAGCTGGAAGGTGGCCATAGGAACTCTGTAATAAAACGACACAACCCCATCGAGTTTTGGCTCGTCTTATTCGTCTTGACGAGTACTTTGTTTTTAGATGGTTACCAGGGTCTGATCTGATGATGAAGCTGCAAGGTGGTCATAGGAACTCAGTAAAGAAACGACGCAACCCCATCGAGTCTCGGCTTGTTTGATTCGTCTTGACGAGTACTTTGGTGCTAGAAAGAAAGAAATTAAAATGTATTTTCATTTCAGGTTATCGAAGATGAGGTTCCACAAACAACAAATAAGGTTGAAGGTCGAAGACTAGTAGATTTTCAATACTTTTTGGACCAAATTAAAATGGTAACCACAATAGAGCCACAGGATGTACAATTGATAATTTACAAGTGATAAAAGAGCATAAAGAAAGCTTATTATCTACATTTTTAATGAAGTATAACATTTACCTTTAGATAAGTCTAAGAATCATGTAAAATCTTGTTTACATAAGAAAGGTCAAAGTGTTTTTAGTTGACAATACAGCCTGGTCATAATTATATTTTCACATTATAGTTTCTTAGTCAATTATTTTTAAAACTAATTAATTTTACGCTGGTATGATAGCCTTTAACAGCAGTGTCTTACAGACAAAGGTACCTACTCAAAATTTGTGTTGCGTTTAAAGTAATATTCTCTTACTTTCGTTGGAGTTGCTCGAGTGTGTCATGCTCTCTCAAAGTGTCTCTGCGGTGGTGGCATGTGCGTTGGGTCCTTACGTTCCCTCAAACATGGTTAAACGAAGCGATGGCTGATTCACATGTCATACTCGTGAACGGGTGCCGCCTGTGGTAGCTGGTCTGCTCTTGCAATCTTATTTTTTACTGGTAGTATTGAAAAGTCTTACTTTTTCTTGTTTCAGAGATACTTTCTTTTAAACGCAACATAAATTTTAAGTAGGTACCTTTGTCTGTAAGACACTGCTGTTAAAGGCTATATACCAGCGTAAAATTAATTAGTTATAAAAATAATTGACTAAGAAACTATAATGTGAAAATATAATTATGACCAGGCTGTATTGTCAACTAAAAACACTTTGACCTTTCTTATGTAAACAAGATTTTACATGATTCTTAAACTTATCTAAAGGTAAATGTTATACTTCATTAAAAATGTAGATAATAAGCCTACTTTATGCTCTTTTATCACTTGTAAATTATCAATTGTACATACTGTGGCTCTATTGTGGTTACTAAGTATTTTAATTTGGTCCAAAAAGTATTGAAAATCTACTAGTCTTCGACCTTCAACCTTATTTGTTGTTTGTGGAACCTCATCTTCGATAACCTGAAATGAAAATACATTTTAATTTCTTTCTTCCTGGCACCAAAGTACTCGTCAAGACGAATCGAACAAGCTGAGATTCGATGGGGTTGCGTCGTTTCTTTACTGAGTTCCTATGACCACCTTTCAGCTCCATCATTAGATCAGACCCTGGTAACCATCTAAAAACAAAGTACTCGTCAAGACGAATGAGACGATCCAAAACTCGATAGGGTTGCGTCGTTTTATTACAGAGCTCCTATGGCAACCTTCTAGCGCCATCAGTAGACCCTGGTTACCATGTAGCAGCAAAGTACTCGTCTAGACGAATTAAACGAGCCCTTACTCGATGGGGTTATCATGTTGTTTAATTACTCAGTTCCTATGGCCATCTTCTAGCTCCATCAACAGACCCTGGTTACCATCTAGCACCATAATACTCGTCAAGATGAATCAAACGAGCCGAGACTCGATGGGGTTACGTCGTTTCTTTAATGAGTTCCTATGACCACCTTTCAGCTGCATCATCAGACCAGGCCCTGGTAACCATCTTAAAACAAAGTACTCGTCAAGACGAATGAGACGAGCCGAAACTCGATGGGGTTGCGTCGTTTTATTACAGAGTTCCTATGACCACCATCCAGCTCCATCATCAGACCCTGGTTACTATTGAAAGACAAACTACTCGTCAAGACGATTTAAACGAGCCCCAACTCGATTAGGTTGTGTTATTTCATTGCGAAGTTCTAATGGCCACATTCCAGCTCCATCATCAGACCCTGGTTACCATCTAACAGCAAAGTACTCGTCTAGACGATTTAAACGAGCCCTTACTCGATGGGGTTATGTTGTTTAATTACTGAGTTTCTATGGCCAGCTCCATCATCAGACCCAGATTACTATCTAGCACCAAAGTACTCGTCAAGATGAATCAAACGAGCCGAGACTCGATGGGGTTGCGTCGTTTCTTTACTGAGTTTCTATGACCACCTTTCAGCTCCATCATCAGATCAGACCATGGTAACCATCTAAAACCAAAGTACTCGTCAAGACGAATGAGACGAGCCGAATCTCGATGGGGTTGCGTCGTTTTATTACGGAGTTCCTATGGCCACCTTCCAACTCCATCATCAGGCCCTGGTTACCATCTAGCAGCAAAGTACTTGTCTAGACGAATTAAACGAGCCCTTACTCGATGGGGTTATTATGTTGTTTAATTACTCAGTTCCTATGGCCATCTTCCAGCTCCATCATCAGACTCTGGTTACCATCTAGCACCAAAGTACTCGTCAAGATAAATCAAACGAGCCGCGACTCAATGGGGTTGCGTCGTTTCTTCGATGAGTTCCTATGACCACCTTTCAGCTCCATCATCAGATCAGACCTTGGTAACCATTTAAAAACAAAGGACTCGTCAAGACGAATGAGACAAGCCGAAACTCGATGGGGTTGCGTCGTTTTATTACAGAGTTCCTATGACCACCATCCAACTCCATCATCAGACCCTGGTTACCATTGAAAGACAAACTACTCGTCAAGACGATTCAAACGAGCCCAAACTCGATTAGGTTGTGCTATTTTATTGCAAAGTTTCAATGGCCACCTTCCATCTCCATCATCAGATCAGCACCATGTCAATCATAAATTTGCATTGTCACGCGATTTACACATGTATGCAAATTTTCAGCTCAATTAGTAAACGGGAAGTGGGTCAAAATTAAGTTGCAAAATTCCACCCGAACAAGACACATACATTGCAAGTTTAATAAAAATACATGCAATATAATATTATACTTACATATTTCATGCATTACTTCGCCCATATTAAAAAAAATAATCGAAGTACCTATTACGAAAAAGCAAATTCGATCTAACGGATGAAAGTGAGTGAGTTTGACTACAGTGAGCAGAACTAGCCTATTCTACACACACAGTCGCGCGCGCTCACAGCTCGCTTCTGTGTGCGTGATATTTGGACTTAAAAACCTAAACTTGAGGTCTCGCGCTCGGCGTAAACGCTCTTAACGTAATTTACTTCCTAAAATGCAGTGGATGTTAAGAAAAAGTTAGTGTAACCTGATGACATGACATTCCTACCTTTAATAGGTGACAATCGCAGAGTGCGATCAAAAACCTTAAATTGGTTACTGCCATAGGAAAATAAAACTTAGTATTTTTTTTTTCTGACTTTAAAGGGAAACTCGATCGAGGAGCTTGATGGCGGCTAGCGCGTACGGCTTACGATCTTACCCGCTAAGCAACTTTCCCAATGCCGGGTCGCCTGATGGGTGACCAATTAAAAACATCTCGAGCTTCCTCCGTGCTTCGGAAGGCACGTTAAGCCGTTGGTCCCGGTTGTTGTCATAAGATGACAGTCGTTAAAACCCACCAACCCGCATTGGGCCAGCGTGGTGGGTTGCAGCGTGTAGGGATGACTGACTGATGGTTAGTGAATTTTGACCTATTTTTGCAAACACAAATTATACATTCTCAAAAAAAAAAAAAAAAAGACAGCTCCAAAATGGGCATTGCCCTTTGTAACTTTAAGTTTCACATTTGCATGTTCACCAACCTCATACGTGAGCCGCTCCCGCTTATTGAACAGCAACAGCACGCACATCTGGAAGCTCGACACCTGTATGATGTGGCGGCGCACGGGCGCGGGCGGCGCGGCGGCGGCGGCGGGCGGCGAGCGCGGCGGCGACGGCGGCGCGCAAGAGCGGAACGTCGCGTGCAAGTCCGCGCTGCCTAGCTGCGGCTGGAGGGACAGCTGGCGGCCCGAGTGCTTGGCTAGGTAGAAACTGGGCGGGAAACACGTTGAAGGTAAGTTTTTAGTCCAACAGTCGAATAAACTAAAGGTAATGGTAGGCTAAAGTTACTTTTTTAAACACTACTGTTAATATTGTTTAAGATATAAGCTGCGGTTACAGGGACAGTTATTCGAGTTAAGATAGCCAGTATGACGTGGCGGCGCGCAAGAGTGGAACGTTGCGTGCAAGAACGCGCTGTCTAACTGCGGCTGGAGGGACAGCTGCCGGCCCGAGTGCTTGGCTAGGTAGAAACTGTGCGGGAAACACGTTGAAGGTAAGTTTTTAGTCCAACAGTCGAATAAACTAAAGGTAATGGTAGGCTAAAGTTACTTTTTTAAACACTACTGTTAATATTGTTTAAGATATAAGCTGCGGTTACAGGGACAGTTATTCGAGTTAAGATAGCCAGTATGACGTGGCGGCGCGCAAGAGTGGAACGTTGCGTGCAAGAACGCGCTGTCTAACTGCGGCTGGAGGGACAGCTGCCGGCCCGAGTGCTTGGCTAGGTAGAAACTGTGCGGGAAACACGTTGAAGGTAAGTTTTTAGTCCAACAGTCGAATAAACTAAAGGTAATGGTAGGCTAAAGTTACTTTTTCAAACACTACTGTTAATATTGTTTAAGATATAAGCTGCGGTTACAGGGACAGTTATTCGAGTTAAGATGGCCAGTATGACGTGGCGGCGCGCAAGAGTGGAACGTTGCGTGCAAGAACGCGCTGTCTAACTGCGGCTGGAGGGACAGCTGGCGGCCCGAGTGCTTGGCTAGGTAGAAACTGTGCGGGAAACACGTTGAAGGTAAGTTTTTAGTCCAACAGTCGAATAAACTAAAGGTAATGGTAGGCTAAAGTTACTTTTTCAAACACTACTGTTAATATTGTTTAAGATATAAGCTGCGGTTACAGGGACAGTTATTCGAGTTAAGATAGCCAGTATGACGTGGCGGCGCGCAAGAGTGGAACGTTGCGTGCAAGAACGCGCTGTCTAACTGCGGCTGGAGGGACAGCTGGCGGCCCGAGTGCTTGGCTAGGTAGAAACTGTGCGGGAAACACGTTGAAGGTAAGTTTTTAGTCCAACAGTCGAATAAACTAAAGGTAATGGTAGGCTAAAGTTACTTTTTCAAACACTACTGTTAACACGTTGTCTGCCACATAACCAGAAAATGTATTGTTTGTCAGTCACCGGTGACTGACATGGCGCTTAAACTGTTAATATTGTTGAAGATATAAGCTGCGGTTACAGGGACAGTTATTCGAGTTAAGATAGCCAGTATGACGTGGCGGCGCGCAAGAGTGGAACGTCGCGTGCAAGTCCGCGCTGCCTAGCTGCGGCTGGAGGGACAGCTGCCGGCCCGAGTGCTTGGCTAGGTAGAAACTGGGGGGGAAAGTCAAAGTCAAATGCTTTATTCAATATAAAACTTTACAGGTACTTATTGACGTCAAAAAATATGTATATACAAAAAAGTTAAATAACAGTTAGTTAAACCTTATCGACTAACTTAACTACCTACCTACCGAACTAATCTACCGCCAGTTCGGATTTTGGGAGAGCCTTCGACTGAGAAGCTGGCAAGAAACACGTTAAAGGTAAGTTTTAGTCCAACAGTCGAATAAACTAAAGGTAAAGGTAGCCTAAGTTACTCTTTTAAAGACTACTGTTAATACTGTTGAAGATATAACGCGCCTATTCGCGCCGCTTCGCTGTTATACCCGTCTTTTACCGTCGTACCGTCGAGAGAGCGAGAGAGAAGTGCTCGGAATACCTCGCCTTAAATCGTAATCCTACTTAAGAGCGGTTACGTCCTTTTGCGCCGTTTTGCTCAAAAACTGTACTTTTTAAACCTCTTAATATCTGTTAATACTTACTTTACAAATATGTTAAATACTTATATCATTAGGCGATCTTGTAGTCGAAATAGTTTGTTGAAAACATTTTTAAATTTATGGATATTTTGGAATTTATAACACGATAACTGAACAGAGGTTTTCATAATTTGACTTTCCGCGTCAACTTCGAAGCTTAAAAATGTGTTTAAATTACTAACAAATCTAATAACAACATTTTTTTTCAATTTGAAAGATCCTCAGCAAAATAGTTTGTTGAAAACATTTTTTGATTTTGGTTACTAACAAAAACTATAAAATTCCAAATATTGTGAATTTTTAAAGAAATTATAGGTGATAAAGTGATTGTTTTCTCTAATGTACTAAATATATTTTAGAAGATAAAAGCTTTATACTATAGAAAAAAGTGTTATTTAAAATTTTAACAAAATTGTTTTTACTAAATAAGCTCTATAATTTTTCTACAAATATTTTAAAACTACTCTAAATCTACTACAAAACGCTGCGCTCCACTCGCTTCAAATCAGTCCGCCGCGAGGCCTCTGAGAGAGTGGTCACGTCGCTCGACGCTCTGCCCGGCGCGGTTGTCGACCTTTCCGTAAGTTCGAAGATAGTGCAAGTTTATAGCTTGATTTGCAAATCTTAGTACTTTGGTGAGTAAATTATTACAAGCTTTTATTTAACTTGCAATGTATGTATGTCTTGTTCGGGTGAAATTTTGCAACTCAATTTTGACCCACTTCCCGTTTATTGATTGAGCTGAAATTTTGCATACATGTGTAAATCGCGTGACAATGCAATTTTATGATTGACATGGTGCTAATCTGATGATGGAGATGGAAGGTGGCCATTGAAACTTTGCAATAAAATAGCACAACCTAATCGAGTTTGGGCTCGTTTGAATCGTCTTGACGAGTAGTTTGTCTTTCAATGGTGACCAGGGTCTGATGATGGAGCTGGATGGTGGTCATAGGAACTCTGTAATAAAACGACGCAACACCATCGAGTTTTGGGCTCGTCTCATTCGTCTTAACGAGTCCTTTGTTTTTAAATGGTTACCAAGGTCTGATCTGATGATGGAGCTGAAAGGTGGTCATAGGAACTCATTGAAGAAATGACGCAACCCCATCGAGTCGCGGCTCGTTTGATTTATCTTGACGAGTACTTTGGTGCTAGATGGTAACCAGAGTCTGATGATGGAGCTGGAAGATGGCCATAGGAACTGAGTAATTAAACAACATAATAACCCCATCGAGTAAGGGCTCGTTTAATTCGTCTAGACAAGTACTTTGCTGCTAGATGGTAACCAGGGCCTGATGATGGAGCTGGAAGGTGGCCATAGGAACTCCGTAATAAAACGACGCAACCCCATCGAGTTTCGGCTCGTCTCATTCGTCTTGACGAGTACTTTGGTTTTAAATGGTTACCAGGGTCTGATCTGATGATGAAGCTGAAAGGTTGTCATAGAAACTCAGTAAAGAAACGACGCAACCCCATCGAATCTCGGCTCGTTTGATTCGTCTTGACGAATACTTTGGTGCTAGATAGTAACCTGGGTCTGATGATGGAGCTGGAAGATGGCCATAGGAACTCAGTAATTAAACAACATAACCTCATCGAGTAAGGGCTCGTTTAAATCGTCTAGACGAGTACTTTGCTGTTAGATGGTAACCAGGGTCTGATGATGGAGCTGGAATGTGGCCATTGGAACTTCGCAATGAAATAACACAACCTAATCGAGTTTGGGCTCGTTTAAATCGTCTTGACGAGTAGTTTGTCTTTCAATAGTGACCAGGGTCTGATGATGGAGTTAGATGGTGGTCATAGGAACTCTGTAATAAAACGACGCAACACCATCGAGTTTCGGTTCGTCTCATTCGTCTTGACGAGTACTTTGTTTTTAAATGGTTACCAGGGTCTGATCTGATGATGGAGCTGAAAGGTGGTCATAGGAACTCATTAAAGAAACGAGGGAACCCCATCGAGTCTCGGCTGGTTTGATTCATCTTGACGAGTACTATGGTGCTAGATGGTAACCAGGGTCTGATGATGGAGCTGGAAGATGGCCATAGGAACTGAGTAATTAAACAACATAATAACCCCATCGAGTAAGGGCTCGTTTAATTCGTCTAGACGAGTACTTTGCTGCTAGATGGTAACCAGGGTCTGCTGATGGAGCTGGAAGGTGGCCATAGGAACTCTGTAATAAAACGACACAACCCCATCGAGTTTTGGCTCGTCTTATTCGTCTTGACGAGTACCTTGTTTTTAGATGGTTACCAGGGTCTGATCTGATGATGGAGCTGAAAGGTGGTCATAGGAACTCAGTAAAGAAACGACGCAACCCCATCGAGTCTCGGCTTGTTTGATTCGTCTTGACGAGTACTTTGGTGCTAGAAAGAAAGAAATCAAAATGTATTTTCATTTCAGGTTATCGAAGATGAGGTTCCACAAACAACAAATAAGGTTGAAGGTCGAAGACTAGTAGATTTTCAATACTTTTTGGACCAAATTAAAATAGTAACCACAATAGAGCCACAGGATGTACAATTGATAATTTACAAGTGATAAAAGAGCATAAAGTAGGCTTATTATCTACATTTTTAATGAAGTATAACATTTACCTTTAGATAAGTCTAAGAATCATGTAAAATCTTGTTTACATAAGAAAGGTCAAAGTGTTTTTAGTTGACAATACAGCCTGGTCATAATTATATTTTCACATTATAGTTTCTTAGTCAATTATTTTTAAAACTAATTAATTTTACGCTGGTATGATAGCCTTTAACAGCAGTGTCTTACAGACAAAGGTACCTACTCAAAATTTATGTTGCGTTTAAAGTAATATTCTCTTACTTTCGTTGGAGTTGCTCGAGTGTGTCATGCTCTCTCAAAGTGTCTCTGCGGTGGTGGCATGTGCGTCGGGTCCTTACGTTCCCTCAAACATGGTTAAACGAAGCGATGGCTGATTCACATGTCATACTCGTGAACGGGTGCCGCCTGTGGAAGCTGGTCTGCTCTTGCAATCTTATTTTTTACTGGTATTGAAAAGTCTTACTTTTTCTTGTTTCAGAGATACTTACTTTAAACGCAACATAAATTTTGAGTAGGTACCTTTGTCTGTAAGACACTGCTGTTAAAGGCTATATACCAGCGTAAAATTAATTAGTTATAAAAATAATTGACTAAGAAACTATAATGTGAAAATATAATTATGACCAGGCTGTATTGTCAACTAAAAACACTTTGACCTTTCTTATGTAAACAAGATTTTACATGATTCTTAAACTTATCTAAAGGTAAATGTTATACTTCATTAAAAATGTAGATAATAAGCCTACTTTATGCTCTTTTATCACTTGTAAATTATCAATTGTACATACTGTGGCTCTATTGTGGTTACTAAGTATTTTAATTTGGTCCAAAAAGTATTATTAGTAAGTAAATCTACTAGTCTTCGACCTTCAACCTTATTTGTTGTTTGTGGAACCTCATCTTCGATAACCTGAAATGAAAATACATTTTAATTTCATTTTTTCTGGCACCAAAGTACTCGTCAAGACGAATCGAACAAGCTGAGATTCGATGGGGTTGCGTCGTTTCTTTACTGAGTTCCTATGACCACCTTTCAGCTCCATCATTAGATCAGACCCTGGTAACCATCTAAAAACAAAGTACTCGTCAAGACGAATGAGACGATCCAAAACTCGATAGGGTTGCGTTGTTTTATTACAGAGTTCCTATGGCCACCTTCCAGCGCCATCAGTAGACCCTGGTTACCATGTAGCAGCAAAGTACTCGTCTAGACGAATTAAACGAGCCCTTACTCGATGGGGTTATCATGTTGTTTAATTACTCAGTTCCTATGGCCATCTTCTAGCTCCATCATCAGACCCTGGTTACCATCTAGCACCATAATACTCGTCAAGATGAATCAAACGAGCCGAGACTCGATGGGGTTACGTCGTTTCTTTAATGAGTTCCTATGACCACCTTTCAGCTGCATCATCAGACCAGGCCCTGGTAACCATCTAAAAACAAAGTACTCGTCAAGACGAATGAGACGAGCCGAAACTCGATGGGGTTGCGTCGTTTTATTACAGAGTTCCTATGACCACCATCCAGCTCCATCATCAGACCCTGGTTACTATTGAAAGACAAACTACTCGTCAAGACGATTTAAACGAGCACCAACTCGATTAGGTTGTGTTATTTCATTGCGAAGTTCCAATGGCCACATTCCAGCTCCATCATCAGACCCTGGTTACCATCTAGCACCAAAGTACTCGTCAAGATAAATCAAACGAGCCGAGACTCAATGGGGTTGCGTCGTTTCTTCAATGAGTTCCTATGACCACCTTTCAGCTCCATCATCAGATCAGACCTTGGTAACCATTTAAAAACAAAGGACTCGTCAAGACGAATGAGACAAGCCGAAACTCGATGGGGTTGCGTCGTTTTATTACAGAGTTCCTATGACCACCATCCAACTCCATCATCAGACCCTGGTTACCATTGAAAGACAAACTACTCGTCAAGACGATTCAAACGAGCCCAAACTCGATTAGGTTGTGCTATTTTATTGCAAAGTTTCAATGGCCACCTTCCATCTCCATCATCAGATCAGCACCATGTCAATCATAAATTTGCATTGTCACGCGATTTACACATGTATGCAAATTTTCAGCTCAATTAGTAAACGGGAAGTGGGTCAAAATTGTGTTGCAAAATTCCACCCGAACAAGACACATACATTGCAAGTTTAATAAAAATACATGCAATATAATATTATACTTACATATTTCATGCATTACTTCGCCCATATTAAAAAAAATAATCGAAGTACCTATTACGAAAAAGCAAATTCGATCTAACGGATGAAAGTGAGTGAGTTTGACTATGTCGCGCGCGCTCACAGCTCGCTTCTGTGTGCGTGATATTTGGACTTAAAAACCTAAACTTGAGGTCTCGCGCTCGGCGTAAACGCTCTTAAATATTATCAACCCTACGCTCCTGACGTCAAATCGAAATCGATACAGCGTTGCTCAATGGAATATGAACGCTCGGGTCACACGATAACTTTAAATTTCGCGTGAAAGTCGTAAGAGTAGGCAATTTTTCATACCTAAACTTGTTTTTAGTTAGAGAGTAAACCATCTGTACTCTAATACTATTATTTATTCTGTGGCTAAAGTTACTTTTTTAAACACTACTGTTAATACTGTTGAAGATATAAGCTGCGGTTACAGAGTTATTCGAGTTAAGATAGCCAGATAGCCAGTATGACGTGGCGGCGACGACGGCGCGCAAGAGTGGAACGGCGCGTGCAAATCCGCGCTGCCTAACTGCGGTTGTAGGAAGAGCTGGCGGCCCGAGTGCTTGGCTAGGTAGAAACTGGTGGGAAACACGTTGAAGGTAAATTTTTATACTGCAACAGTTGTACGGTTAGCAACCGCACATTGGAATTTATTTAATTGTAATAATGAAGTAACCTAGATAATTTAATGCTAACTATGGAACTTCGAGTGCAACGCGGAGTCACGTAGATTAACGCAAACAAGTTGTCATCTAACGCGCAACACAAACACTACTTTACTGTAACTCTTAACTCATTTTTCAAGGCTATTACATCTCCTTTTCTATATAATTATTATATTCTTGTCTTTAACATACATAACTCAAACCTGGTACATTTTGGTCCTTCGAGCCGGATAAAAAAGCCGGATAAGTAGAATAAACACAACTGTTAATACTGTTGAAAATATAAGCTGCGGTTACAGGGGCAGGAGTGCTCATGTTTTGTACTTGGTTTGGTTGGTGGTAGGGTTTGTCTTACGTCAAGTGGTTAGCTACCATCATCTTAACCAAATTGTCGCCATAACATTAATGTTAGTAGCATTGTTGTGTTCCGACAGTTATTCGAGATAAGATAGCCAGTATGATGTGGCAGCGCGCAAGAGCGGAAAGTCGCGTGCAAGCCCTTGCTGCCTATTAACTGCGGTTGTAGGGAGAGCTGGCGGCCCGAGTGCTTGGCTAGGTAGAAACTGTGGGGAACACGTCAAGTTCTTTTTTATCACCTAATGTCATGTGAGATGCAGGCTAATCGCTTACCCGTAGTAGAACAAAAATAAGATGTATGTGACTGACCTCCTGAAGACCTCGAAGGCGCCGCGCGGCGCAGTGGGGATGTTGCACTTGGGCGTGGCGCTCTGCGTCGGCCAGAAGCCGGTCGTCAGCACGCGCACGGACAGATCCACACCGTGAAGATTGGTCTACGTCAAAGTCAATTGCTTTATTCAATAAAAACCTTTACATGTAACTATTGACGTCAAAAATAAGTATATAAAAAAGTTAACTAACAAATAGTTAAATATAATCAACTAACTTAACTACCTACCTAACTAATCTACCGCCAGTTCGGATTTTGGGAGAGCTTTCGACTGAGAAGAAGCTGGCAAGAAACTCAGGAGGCCTTACTTACCTTACGGTTTGTGACAACAGACGAGCCATTTATCTCTACGTACATACAGACATACAGTGAGTCATGAAAGTTCCCGGTCGAACACTTTTCGGCAAATATCGCTTGCGCTCAAGACGAAAGGCGCGTACGTGTACAGTAGCGTGCGCATAAATCGTGTGCAAGCGAATATCACCGTAAAGTGGTCGAGCGGAAAACCTCGATTGCACATTTGCTGTTAGACGAAAATTAGATCAACCGATTAGCACATCCCTAATGTCACCGTACTCCAGCACTAGTTGCCGCAGTTTGACAGCTAAGCTACCGCGCTTTTGGTAGTTGTTGTAAAATACATCTTGTAATTATAATAAATAGTAATTGTAAAGAAATGAATTTATTCCTATTAATAAATATACACCCTTATTGTAGTCAGCTGACCGGACAGTTTTGTATGGGAGGTCGAATGTTTTTTGTCATTTTTGCACATAGGTTTCTTGAGGAAAGTTGTTCAGTTTCATGGGTGGAACTCACTCTTAATTTCTTTTAAACGAATAAAAATTACACTTTCGACTACTATCCTCAAAGGGTTACATTATATACTCACGAATATCCCTGAAGAGTTGTTAGAGGCTAGGCAATGAGAACCGCAGAAGTAGTGCAACAGTCCACGTATAACCAAATAACAACTGCGTTTTCGTCTAACAGCAAATGTACAATTGAGGAATTTCCCGGTCGGCCACTTTTCGGTGATATACGCTAGCGGGTGTGTAATGTGACAGAAACGAATCGCGGCAAAACCGACTCCACGTAGACTTGTCTGCCCTACGCTAGAGTGTAATTTAAGCCCGCGTAGGCGCGGAGGGACCCGGGGCGGTCCCCTCGTCGGTTTTGCCGCGATTTGTTTCTGTCACTCACTTTTTTAGCACAACCTTAACGGAAACACAACGTATTAACTTTTTAAGACATTATTTGAAATCAATTTAGGGTTAAAATGCCACTTTTATTTATAAGCAAAAATTATATGTGCTTAGCGTGAGCCCATCGCCGCTCTATGCTGTCGGATGTATGTGCAGTCTTTCCTGTATTGATAATATTTGAATTTAAACTTATTTATTAGTAAAAGCATTTCTAATAGCCAACAACTCACCCCGGATGTCAGCACATGCTCCTTGAACTCCTCCATGATGGTGTTAGAGACGGTCATGTCCTTAAACATGCCTTCCAGCTTTGATGTGAACTGACAACCGCATTCAGTCTGGTAGGGACAACATAATAATGTAACGTTAGTATGAAACCTGTTAGGAGCTTCACATTGCATTGCAATAGCAAGTTTGTAACATTGAAATGAAACATATCTTTACGGATGAAACTCGCGTTTTTTCACTACATTTTAGAGTTTTATTTAGTACAGAAGTTTCGAACCCTTTATATGATCCGTGGTCGCCATCTCCCTGTTTATCTGTCATCCGTAAAAAAGAGTTTCATTTCAAAGTGTAGTGTTCAAGTTAACCTTAGAATACAATAAGTGTGTAACACTATACCCACTTGGTATTCCATCGTATCCTCAACCTACTAGCTGAGAATACAGCGAATACATTTTGGCGACGTAGTTTTATTTCTATATTTCACTCGTTCAACGTTAAGCCTTAAGCTACGGCGCTAGACCACAGGCTATAGAAATAAAACTTTATTGACGGACTCAATTAACAAAATACAATGTAAATTTAATGAAATACTTTGTTGTTACTTAATCTTCAGTTAATAAACATAATTGTTCTAAACTAACATAATTACAATCCGTGGTGATGTTTTAAAATAAGCAAAACTAGTGTTTACATTACAAAATTGTACAGTCGGCATTAAAAATCTGTCCAATGATTAAATGTGTTATGGTCTTCAACAACATATTATAAATAGATTCGCAATCCTATACTAAATCGTAGTAGAATAGTCGCAGCTGTAACATAATATACATTTGACGTAGATGTGTTTAAAATAGCCTTTTTCGAAGGAGAACTTCGTCATGTTGACAGTAAGCTCGCACACTGCTAAATGAAACGATTTAGGCATCAACTCGTCACACCAAAATTTTGTTCTAACCGGTCACACCGCCAAAAGCAGTATTATTTTTTTCAACCCTTTTGGCGGTGTGACCGGTTGAACAAAATTTTGGTGTGACGAGTTGATGCCCAAATCAATGAAACGAGTACCTACCTAAATATTTAGCTAGGTACTCTTTTCGTGCGGAGGTTTTTAGAGGGTTGATTTTGCATCTAGTTTATAAATATAAATGTGGTATAGGATTTTTATCCTTTTTTGTTTACTAGAAAAAAACAACCAGTCTCAGGAAAGCTCGAATGGGAATCGAACCCATGACCTTTGGATTGCCGGTCCACTGTTCTAACCGCTAAGCTACCGAGACCTCAGAGGACTCGTTGAAGTTTTTCTAGTAGTTTGTGATACGCTGCAAGCCAGCGGTCGAACCCATGACCTTTGGATAGTGGTGTACACTTAGAATAATAACGCTATAGAAACCAAGTTCGCGCGCCTATTTTGAAGCACATTAATTGGAGCCAGAAATGGCACCAAACTCCGGACCGCTCCGTAGTGTTCAATGTCACAGCGCGCCGAACGTGTCTCGCGAAAACAAAAACAAAATGACGGTTTGTGCAGTTAAATTGTGTCACAACACATCTGAAAAACAAAATAAGTGTAATAACATCACTTTTCACAGGTAAGCTTTCAGTATTTCATAGTATCTTGTAGTTAATTAGGTCAAAATATAAACGTACTGCAGTGTGATTCTCTAAGTTAAAGCATCGGTAGCAGCGGCCTGCGCAGTGCTGTCTCTTTCATATTCATAGAATTGGAAAGAGACAGCAGATCACGGCCATGCGCGCACGTCACGCGTGTGTGAATCGGTTTAGTGCTTCATTTTTGACAGAGCGCTTGTATGAAGACTATCTTTCTATAGCGTTATTATTCTAAGGGTGTACAAGACTCGAGCTCTCCGAGTCCTTTTACTTAAGGCTCGGAGTCGTTTACAAATCTCGCGACGACTCCGAGTTTATGTGAGCTTTGGAGCGTGACATTAGAGCTCGAGTCTTCTTCTGCGCTCGAGTCGTTTTCTACGCTCGAGCCT
Organism: Scoparia ambigualis; assembly: GCA_963921215.1. Taxonomy (NCBI): domain Eukaryota; kingdom Metazoa; phylum Arthropoda; class Insecta; order Lepidoptera; family Crambidae; genus Scoparia; species Scoparia ambigualis. The sequence continues at coordinate 19,340,883 of OY992505.1, forward strand.
TTTTCTAAGCTCGAGTCTTTCTTTGATCTCTAGTCTTTTGTTGTGATGAGTTATTCGATGTTTCAAGGTTAGCATTTTAATACAAAACAATGATAAGTGTGCTTAAAAAGCAATTACTGTAAATTTAAACATTAATAACACTGATTCAAATTATAAATGAGAAATAAAATATGATTAATTACAATAGTAGTTAATTATAATTCATCTGAAATCTTAAATCCTGCCTCAAGCCTTTGTTGAGGGTGAAGCTTCAAGTATATTTTTAAAACTCGAGTTATTCTTGAAAGCTCGAGTTCATTTTAAGACTCGAGCTCTTTTAAAGGCTTGAGTTGTTACTCAGAAAGCTCGCGCTCAACTAGACTCGGGACTCCGAGCCTATCGAGCTTCCAGAGCCCTGCAAATCTGACTCGAATCTCCAAAATTAGAACTCAAAGACTCGAGGCTTGTACATCACTACCTTTGGATTGCCGGTCCACTGCTCTAACCGCTAAGCTACCGAGACCCCAGAAGACTCGTTGAAGTTTTTCTAGTAGTTTGTGATACGCTGCAAACCAGCGGTATTACGTCACTGTGATGTGAAGTCTACCCTCACAGTCGAAGTATTTAACAATCGATAAAGACGTAATTGCTTATAAATATCTTTATTATTGAAATTTTTGCATTTACAATACCATATGCTATATAGATATAGGATAATATTTTTTGTAGTAAACATTTTATCCTATATCTATACAGCATTGTGAAAGCAAAAATTTCAATAATAAAGAAATGAATGTGGTAATCGACTTTTGATGACGACCGACTGCCGACTAATTACAATGATGTTTATAGGCTATACACATAATTAAAAGTACCATGTAACTACAAATACAATGTAAACCCTGCTTAAAGTCTTTCTGCAAAATTCTTTATTTCTGTTCAGATAGTCTTAAATATTAATATAAAAAAGGAGTAAAGGAAATAGGCATACGATTATCCAAAGACTTTAAGCAAGATTATCTCTTAATGTTCTACTAGAGAGATTTGCATAAAAATCTATGGACACTTACGAAGGATTGTCCATATGTTATTTAGTAAAGAATTTTGCAGAATATGATGGAGGGCAGGACGGACTGGACAGGACGCCACTAATCACTGACAGAGTTTTCTATTTGCGAGACATCACCGATTATACAGTGAAAGTCTCGAGGTTCCACGTCCCTTAACATACCTTCTATCTGTTGGGCAAGCGTAAAACCAAATAAAATGAGAAATACTAACCAATCGAACATTTTATTTCTAACTGTCATGTTATCAATATTTTACGTATCCTTATGTTAAATTCCGGGGACAGATTCTCTAAAGGAATAATCTTTTCAACTGATTGAAACGTTGGTATATTATTGTTACGACGAAATTCAGTTTGGCTTACAAAAAAGTAGGTAAAACTTTCTTGTTATTTGATTGAAGCATATCGGATCCAGATTGCAAATTAGTAAAAAGCATTTTATGCTTAATTTCAAATAAATTAAAAATATAGTCATTCTTAATCTAAAACATACTTTAACCACAGACCGGTAAGGTTTCTTTTCCTTAACTAAGATCTTTTTGCCCAGTTTTGTTGCATCTTTTACAATTGTAATTCATTACAATTGTAAAAGAGCATTCATGCTACTAACCTTCAATTTGGAGATCATATTCTTCTCGCTGTCGTCTGACACGGACTTGTTGAGCAGTAGCCTCTTGGCTAAGTGCTGCTTGTAATAACGCTCGAAAACATCCTTCTCTTGCAGGAAACGGAACAGCACCATCGTCTTGTCTAGCACCGCTTCAATTTCTTGCTCGCTCATCTAATGTGTAAGAAATGGTATGGTGTGTGACCATAGTTTGCATTGAATGGATTGTTTGATATGAGTTTGTGACGGCCGATAAGGAGAGGTTGGACGTTTATGAATTTGTTGAGTAAAATAATTTGTCAAGCAAACAACATGCCATCAAAAACAACTTGTAAAAAAAAACGCAACTCAGTTCATCTAGCGTAAAAAGTTGTGAGATCCATGTAATACCAAATCGGTTGACTTGGCCATCGCATGAAAACACAATGTATCTCACAAGTAATACATATATTATATTAAATAAGATTATTTAGTGCGATTGCAAAGTCAACCGACTTGGTATTAGATGGATCTCACAACTTTTTACGATAGAAAAACTGAGTTGCGAGACTTGGTTTTTTTACAAGTATGTTTTGATGGCATCTCATTTCTATCTGTAGATAGTCCTACTTTTTTCCTTTCCGGTACCTTCTACGATTTGGACATCAACTCGTCACACCAAAATTTTGTTCTAAGCGGTCATACCGCCAAAAGCAGTATTATTTGTTTCAACCCGTCACAAGTTGATTTATTTTTATTAGGATTCATTGTAATTTTGTAGCTACCTGGTCACACTGCAAATCTGTTCCTATTCGTTCTCCCGTCAAACAGTTCTAACTGGTCACAAGGAGGATACCTAAACAAATTTTACTACCCGCCAAACTTGTGGTACAACAAAATTTTAGTACAAACACCACATAATAAACCAAAAATGCCAAGTATTTATTAATAATTTATTTATTTTAATCTTAACAAACCATAAATATCCTCCTTGTGACCAGTAGCTACAAAATTACAATGTGTCCTAATAGAAATTAATCAACTTGTGACGGGTTGAAACAAATAATACTGCTTTTGGCGGTATTATTTATTCAACAAAATGAATGATAATGATAATTAATAATAGTATGACCGGTTAGAACAAAATTTTGGTGTGACGAGTTGATGCCCAAATCCCTTTTACTTCTTGAATACCCACAACGGATATTCCATTTATTATAGTATACATATACACTGATTTATTCACTGCAAATGTAACTTTGTAATTCTATATATTTATATGGGATTACAAAGTTATTTATGCAGTTGGTGTACCTAGAAAACTAGACCGAAATTGCAAAATATTTTAGTTTTTCCTTGATTTTTACACTATTAACACTAATTGTATTCTAAATTTGAAGCTTCTATATCTGCTAGAAGTGCCTTAGAGTTTTGATAATCGGTTAGTCAGTGAGTGACAAAATTAAGAAACTTTGACTAGTTATAATTCTTAAACTACTGGTTAAAATTGAATGAAATTTGAAATATACCGTTTTTATACAATGCCTGCTTGGTTACTGAAAATTCAGGCTTTTAGTTTTATTCACAACGAAGTTATAGAATGTCGAAAATGGCCTGAACTGCTTCGAGAAAATGATGGTACGGCCGCCCCGTACCGCTTTTAATGCTCGACTTGACGGGGGCACTGCCGTGCCCCCAGATATTGTTTGGTTGTTGAGCAAAATAGTTTTTATTATAACAGTAAGAGATGATTTTTTTATGATGCATGTACAGACGCCAGCAGAGCACCCTACCACAAAATGTTCAATTTCTACAATCAAATTGGAACTTTATGTTTTGAGTATAAGATCCAATATAGATTAGAGCAATTTATCTTTGGATAGGTTGATCCGCTGGCGTGTGTTACGCACTATCGCGGACTCTGTCGCTTTTCCAGTCTAAAGGTCAAAATCCCTTGCACACCGCGTCGTCTATTTAGTACGGGCGCGTTTCCGGGCAGTCGGTGCGCTTCATACGAAAATCGCTATAAAGTGGTAAAGCGACGGTGACCCCGACCGTACATTGAATGGATCAAAGTTTCTGATCACGTATCATTAGCCATTATCCTTCTGCATTTGGGCCTTGCTAATACGAGTAGTAGACATTGTCTTACAATACATGCTGAGAATATGCCTGTTGCAAAAAGAAGTTGCCATGAAAAGTACGAGCAACCAGTAGTTTAAGATTTAGCGTTATATAATTTTTACCTTATGTTTATGGCACTGAATAGTTTGTCAATAATTTAGCCACTTTAGGGCCACCACCGAAGCGCAGGTGAGGATAGGATTAATTGTGTCGTAAATAACCAATAGGTAAGTCTTCAATTTGTCTTCTTTCCGCGCATCTCCGCTTCGGTGGATACCAGGAGGGCTATCACGCTAAATAATCTCAACCAAACCACAATTGAACCGTAGCCGTTCCGCCGACTTCGTACAGTGCCATCGCGTGTGTCGAACGCGATAGCACTTTAAAAGTAGGTCTTCTAGGTCTTATTGTCTTTTGTGGAGCTCATTGGAGCATTGGTTAAAGTGTTCGGAAGTCAATCGTGCGACTTGAGCAATGTTCGTTATACTGGTAAACGAATTGAAAACATATCTAGAGCTTCTTTATGTATCGTAAGGCAGGAAGGGCCGTTGGTTCCGATTGCAAGATACAAATTGGGTCATTTAGGACTTACATTGGGATGTCACCATGTGTAACGATTTATGTTTGCCCAGCAGTGGTGTATTGACCGATAATGATAATAGTGTTACTGCGCGTGCCAAATGATTTTGAGTGTGTGGGGGCGAATACAACTATCGGTGTGCACTTCCTGAATTACTACTAATGAAACTAATTAAATTACGAAATGAAATGGTCATGGTGTATTGGAATGAGTAAGTTATAACATTGGTTTGTCGTTTAATGTCCAAGTAAACAGTAATAGTCTAAGATCCGAGTAAAGAACGACCTTCCCCGGGAAGGTTAATGGATGAAAGTATTTTATATCAAATTTTATATGTTAAATAATATATCGCGAGTGGATAGGCTGAAAAATTTCAGTCCAGTACCTTTAATGATTAATTTAATATTTAAAAAAAAAAATTGTTTACATTGCACTGGTTTGGTATGTGTGTGTTTGTAATGATCTTTATAAACATAAATTTTATTTATATATCCAGACGGTTGCAAATTACTAATATTGACTTGCCTGTTACCCCTACCCAATGTTATGACAGGAAAAAAATAGTCAACCTAACGTTTGCATATTCTATAGGCTTCATACTTTCGTACCTATGTAATTTATCTATTATCGAAACAAGTGCAATATTTAAAAAATAAATATTTTTTAATATTTAATTAATCATATACTGGACTGAAATTTTTCAGCCAACCCACTCGCAATATATTTTTTAACACATTCAATCTGATATAAAATACATTTCATCCAATAACCGGCTCGGTGAAGGTCGTTGTATACTCGGATCCTCTACTATAAAGTCAACGTTATTTTTAATGGAGTTTTAATGTTTTGGACTTAGCAGAATAACTGACTGTACCTACTCACAGATATAAGGCTCTATAAAAAATACAATAAATTAGTATTTGACATTTCTAAAGAGTTATACCGGATGGTTTCTTTTTCCCGTAAGGAAAATTAAATGGCAAACTTGGTAATTGATTTAGAAAAATTGTACATAAATAATTTTAAAACGTTACGCCTTACAAATTTTTAAAAGGTAATTTTTTACCTCATAACCATCATTTGACTTATAATTAGTGTAATGTCATGTGATTTTCCTTACGGTAAAAACAAAGATTCGGCGGCATTTTTAGCGGGTGATACTTAATCGCAAGATAATGAACAATTAAGTATTTGTTTTAATTAATAAGATTATTGAGGTACAAATAAATCAACTTACGCCTTTTTCGCCTTTCTTGAGTTTGCCATCGATGAAGAGCGACAGGAACTCCGGTGATTTGTTGTTCAGATTAAGGAAGTACTCGAAGTCAGATGCGATCATGTGTTTGAATATCTTATCATTATTGAACGAGTTCTGTAGGAAGTGGTCGAATCTGTCTTTTAGATCCAGTAAATTCTGAAACAATATCGGTCACAAAATTAAATGCTGGGTAAACTGGGTAACTCGGGACTACGAACAACATAGGCGTCCCGCACTCGCGGAATCTAAAAAAGCGCCCGACGAATTGAGAACCTCTTCCTTTTTAAGTCGGCTAATAAAACGCTCAGTTGTACACTAGCTAGAATTTGTCGCCTAATAGGCTGATGATAATTTAAATTACCTGCAAGAGAAAGACAAGGGACGCTCAAAACGCTCAATATGTGAGTGAGGCGGGTACCTGCACGAATGCTCGGGCGTTGGTGTTGTGATGGTGTCCGTGACGAGCGCGCGGCCTATATGTGAGTGAGGCGGGTACCTGCACGAATGCTCGGGCGTTGGTGTTGTGGCTGGTGTCCGTGACGAGCGCGCGGCCTATATGTGAGTGAGGCGGGTACCTGCACGAATGCTCGGGCGTTGGTGTTGTGGCTGGTGTCCGTGACGAGCGCGCGGCCTATATGTGAGTGAGGCGGGTACCTGCACGAATGCTCGGGCGTTGGTGTTGTGGCTGGTGTCCGTGACGAGCGCGCGGCCTATATGTGAGTGAGGCGGGTACCTGCACGAATGCTCGGGCGTTGGTGTTGTGGCTGGTGTCCGTGACGAGCGCGCGGCCTATATGTGAGTGAGGCGGGTACCTGCACGAATGCTCGGGCGTTGGTGTTGTGGCTGGTGTCCGTGACGAGCGCGCGGCCTATATGTGAGTGAGGCGGGTACCTGCACGAATGCTCGGGCGTTGGTGTTGTGGCTGGTGTCCGTGACGAGCGCGCGGCCTATATGTGAGTGAGGCGGGTACCTGCACGAATGCTCGGGCGTTGGTGTTGTGGCTGGTGTCCGTGACGAGCGCGCGGCCTATATGTGAGTGAGGCGGGTACCTGCACGAATGCTCGGGCGTTGGTGTTGTGGCTGGTGTCCGTGACGAGCGCGCGGCCTATATGTGAGTGAGGCGGGTACCTGCACGAATGCTCGGGCGTTGGTGTTGTGGCTGGTGTCCGTGACGAGCGCGCGGCCTATATGTGAGTGAGGCGGGTACCTGCACGAATGCGATGGCGTTGGTGTTGTGGCTGGTGTCCGTGACGAGCGCGCGGCCTATATGTGAGTGAGGCGGGTACCTGCACGAATGCGATGGCGTTGGTGTTGTGGCTGGTGTCCGTGACGAGCGCGCGGCCTATATGTGAGTGAGGCGGGTACCTGCACGAATGCGATGGCGTTGGTGTTGTGGCTGGTGTCCGTGACGAGCGCGCGGCCCTGCTCGCGCAGATGCGCTGACACGGCGTCGGCGACGGTGCGCAGCCCCTCGGGCACGCGCGACAGCAGCTTGTACACGCACGCCAGCTCCACGGTGCGCGTGTGCATCAACATGTGCACCACGCCGGAGTTCTCCATCTAGTGGGTGAAAATAAAAAAGACTTTTAACAATAACAGGAAAAGGCGCATTACAGACCTAGGTAAAAGCTTTTGTTGTCGTAGGCCAAGACTCACTTTGGGTCGTTGCGCCAACTTAGTTAATTAGTTTAACAATAAAAGTCCATAGAAGTGGCAATACATGCAGTCATACAGATAGATCTTATGAGAGTTAATAAATCGAAAGAAGTGTCAGGATCAGATGCAATAATGGAAAGCTGCGGTCTTTGCCTACCCCTCCGGGAAACGAGCGTGATGTCTGCATGTCCGTAAACTGTCAAATTCCTCCAATGAATATTGATCCTTAGAACCAAACAATAACGTTCAAAATTGATTGTAGAAATTTGACAGTTTTGGGTAGGTTGATATAACGCCGTGTGTACGTACACGTTTTGAACACAAGATGTCGCTACTGTATACACTTTTAAACTTTCGCGTTTCATTATGCACACACTATATAAACGTGATTAAGGAAAAAAATGTTTGTTACGAGAAAATAAATGGTTATTCTATTCCATTCGTTCCTACCTCAACAATGGTTTTCATGTGCCGCTCAATGAGCTCATGCTCGAGAACGGCCACGACGCGCGGCTCCGTGGTCTCATCCAGGTAGTGGCGCGCGCGCTCCGCCTCCTCGCCTATGCGAGCCTCAACGCGTGCGATGTAAACCGCCGCGCTGTTCTCCGCTAAAAACTTTTGAGATTCCATCTGCGTAAACAGAAAAGATGATCGATCTGCTGGAAGTACAACTTTAGATGACAGAAATGGTAGGCAAAACTTAGCGATAATAATATAAGTAGTTTACTTTTAATCAATAAATGAGCACGGCCCGCCTAATGATAAGCTTTTACAGCAGCACAAGTGAAGATGTTACAAAAAAAAAAGGGGAGGTTGCTGACCCTTAAAGCTTCATATACGCAATGTAATGTTACTGGAGCTAGCATTCTTCAAACTCATTCAATTGAATGCCGGCATTTTGTGAAAGGGCTAGCTGGGCAACAGCATCAACAGCTGATTAAAACAGATCGAAAAATCATACTAAAATCGATAAACATTATACTATTTAATTTTAATATGTATACACTTTCCCTAAAGGTACACTGTTTCCAAACTGTACTAATTCAAATTCAATATCATTTATATAATTTTGGCTACGAAAAGTGACTACGCTATTAGTTCATAAGTCTATAGAGCGTGAGACCTTGTACTAAGAAGAGCCGGCAAGCAACTCAACAAGGGCATTTCTAACGAACAACAGGACAACATTTCAAATCATCAACATCATCAACAGACGGCCGACCGAATCCGACAAAGCCAAGGATCTTCACCAGTTGTGCTGCTGGAATCCAACGGCAACCTTCACCAAGTCGGTCTACCCAAATCGTCGGTCCACCTAGTCACTGCAATATTTCGAATACTTATTCTATAAAACTCGGCCGACTGATCCAGGAAGGACTTCTCGAAATCCTCTTCGTAAACGGTCGTCGGTCCACCTGTCACTGCTACATTTCGATAACAATTCACTCTACAAAACTAGGCCGACTGATTGGGTATGGCTTCTATAAGTCCTCCTAGCCTCTCCTCCAACGGCTACCCGCGTCTTCACCAAATCGTCGGTTCACCTTGTTGGAGGCACACTAAACATTTCGAATACTCACTCTATAAAACTCGGCCGACTGATGCAGGAAGGGCTTCTCGAAGTCCTCCTCGTAGACGGAGCGCGAGTTGATGCCGAGCACCATCAGCGTCTGGCACGCGTTGCGGATCGCCAGGCGGTCGACCACCTCGCCGCGCCGCTCGCGGGCCACCAGCTCTAACAGCGTCTGCCGCAGGTGGTCGCGGATGCAGCCGTAGCGGACGACCTGCACAAATCATCATCATCATCATCCTCTAAACGTCTAACTGTTGGGCACATGCCTTCCCATATAGACAACATAACGGGTCATTCTCATAAGGACAGATTTAAAAAAAAAAACGAAAACGGTACAGGTGCACACACAAATTAATAGAAGGAAATATCTCGCACACTGTTTCCACATTATAAATTAGTATTTTTCCTAAACTAACTTACCAGCTTGTAACTACTATGGATAAATGATAAAATACATTAATAAGTTTAACAAAAAAAAAAGAATAGAAAGAATAAAAATAAATTTATAAGTAATTAATTAATTAATTATTTTTAAATTTAATTTTAAATATTATATTTTTTTCTAAATAATTTATACCTCTCATTTTTTCTCTTAAAAAACTAAAATAATAATAACATTATTTCATCTCTTTATGTGCTTACGTGTACTCCTGTCTTTTTGAGAATCTGTCTTTTGAGAATCTGTCTTTATGAGAATCTTTCCTTATGAGAATGACCCAACATAACACGGGGAAGTTAGGCCACAACCCACCACGTTGGCCCAATGTAGGTTGGTGGGTTTTAACAACTGCCATCTTTAGACGACAACCGGGAGACCGGGACCAATGGCTTTACGACTTTACGTGCATTCCGAGCACTGTTTCTGCGGTCCTCATTGCCTAGTTTCTACTGACTGACTAACCCTTATAGGATAATAACAGTCATGAACTTATTTATGTGTGTATGTAAAAGTATAAGTATAAAATAAAATATATATATTTTTTGTAAATGTCGTAGCTTCTGTGCGCTGTGGTTTCTTGCGCCCGTTCTTTGCCACAGTTAAAAATGATGTCCTGAATGGGTGGTAGGTTAAAAAATATTTGGACGTTTCAAAGTACTTATTAATTGAGTTTATTGAATAAATATATTTTGACTATTGACTATACCACAGTCCACTTTTCACCAAATAGCGACCGCACACTTGCTCAGCGTGACAGGTGGTGAGCCCATCGCCGCTCTATACTGTTGGATGTATGAGCAGTCTTTAGTCCATTAGTCACCTTTTACGACACCCAAGGGCAGAGAGGGGGTGGTAGTATTCTTTCTTTTCACCGCTACGCGACATGGTTAAAGTATAAAAATAAAAGTACAAATAATAATGGCAGTGCACTGCTTTTGCAGTCATTGCCTTGCCTCTGAATAACCTTTTGGGGATAACAGTCGTCAATCGTATGTAGGTATGTCTAGCGGGGTTACTTTTGAATCGAGTGTAACATTGATCACAGCTCCTGATCCCTGAAGTAATCTTCTATATGTCAACTTACAGTATGATTACCAATATGGCTATTTAGCCATCTATCCACTATCATACTAGAGAAGCCCAGAATGCTAAGGATACCAATTTGCAGCTACTTAAGGATGTATAGCTGTGATCAATGTTTTACTCGATTTGAAAGTAACCCCTTTTTACCGGTTTGTAAAATCGAGGAACTTCCCGGTCAATCACTTTTCAGCGATATCCGCTTACGCTCCATTCGCGCGTACGTACAATGTGTGCGCGTAGATAGTGTGCAAGCGAATATTACTGAAAAGTAGTAGACAAGGAAGCTCCTCGATTGTACAGTCACGAGCACCAATATATTTACACTTTGACTCTTATTCCATTGTATTCATTAGTTACAATTGTTTATTTTTTGCTGTGCCCTAGCAGGGCGTCAAACCTTTGCTTATATTTTAACACCTTGCAATGTAAGTAATGTGATATGCAATAAATAAATAAATATACAAATTTTTGCCCAAAAAGTTTCTCGGAGACAACTTAAAGTCAAAGCTTAAAAAAATACAAGTGCAATGTACTTTCCGTTTGTTATAAAGGTCTGAGAATGAGAGATGAGCCACATCTCTACTGTACAACAACACTGGGGCAGCACAAAGATGTGATCAACAAAAGTACTTAACAACATAAACAGGATAGTTTGTATAAAAGCGCGCATAATTTTTCATATGATTCAGGAATGTTAATAATTTTCATAAAAATATAAGTATATATTTTTTATTTAATTTGTCCCAACCCCACACAGTAACAAGTAACTCGTGGATACCGCAAAGCAGGCGAACGGAGGGTCACGTCTCACGTGTCGAAAGTGGCGGCACGTGACCTTTGTTCTTTCCCCTACACCTGCGCCGTAACACAAGTATATCGGTACTTTTGTGAATGTTTGGCCAAAATAAAATGTGTATCTATAAATCAAGTTACTAAAGCATTTAAAAACTATGGTCTGGTATATTATAGATATAAATAAAAAATAACTAGGTTGCAGTCTTTGTGGTCAAGTGTACACATGTAATGTATTTGGCTTTGAATTGGCATTGGAAAAATCGGTGATTGAATAATGTAGGTCACCATTTTTCCCTATCGCGGTGACCAATGCTGACTCGATACGGTTTATTGATGCTGTCGTGTCCACGTAACTAATATGTACTGCTGTATTTAAACTTGAAAGGAATCAAAATAATTGTATTGTACCTTTTTAATTTAGTATAAGCTACAAGAGTTGATCTCATAAGTTAGTACGCCATTGGTTCGTAAGTCTACAAGCCAGTTGATCTTGAAATGAGAAGATCCGACAGAAAACTCATTAAAAGCATATAAATGCTTAGGCATAAAAAAGTCAGAATATAAATACCGACTTTATTTTACAGCATTAAATTAAATATTGGAAAAACAGTATCATAGAAGGACACTTTCCATATACTGTACTTTAAGCTGTAATCTTGTTTGCGGTACCAATAACAAAAAAAACTTTTGTTTTACAGCTGGTTTAAGTTGCTTTACGTGTAATACAATTGAGAATTTGCAGAACATTATTGATAAGCAGGTGCATTTGCCGGACCAAGTATCATTAATTTTAATAGCTTATTTTATGAATGTCACTTAAATAATACACCAACTGCACTTTACCACCATTTCATTCACCATATCAGTTTGAAAAACACTGTAATAGTAAAATACCTATACATTTCCATAAACAAATGATTAATTACCTGGTCTCTAAAGATAATGAGCCCCAAATTGTAAACATTATCAACTTCATTCTGTTGCACATATACCCTGTCCATATACATTAGTATGTCGCGAATCATGACCATGCTAGTTTGGTGATCTGTCCAGGCGTTGTTCAGCGTTTGCAGGAATCCATTGTGTAATGCGTGGAGAACGTCTTCTCGAACCTAAAAATGAGAACACATCACATTGTTATTATTAAAACTGGACATCAAGCATCTTTAGGTAAAAAAAGTTAACCACAATCCAGTAACAGTTACCAACCACCTCAAAATCAGACACTCATAACTTGAATTAAAATATTGAAGGTTCAAAGTAAAGGCATTTATAGCATGTGGTAACGCGAACGCTATGTACAGTCAAGGCCAAAAGATAAAGTCGTATTAAAGTTATATACCTGGGGATATACTTATATAATGTAACATAGTTATACAAAAGCGATTCAACACTATCTTACTAGGAATATAATTATAATACGGTTCAAGTTTAGTAATATAATTATATTACTGGATTAAAGTTTCGTTTAATTAATTAGTGAAATAATTTTAAAAATAAATAACCTAATATTATACTATAAATACGATACGCTGCGCTTCGCGATTGTCTTAAATTTCTAATCTATCACGTGACCTACAGGAGTAGGGCAATTAATGCCGACCGACTGACTGGATCAGTGAGCGACGTGCAGGGTTCACAAACACAACGAAGTCCTCGCCCTACACTCCTACAATTTTATTATTTCACTAAACATAATCAAGTAATATAATATCACTAAACTTGAACCGTATTATAATTATATTCCTAGTAAGTATGTTTTTTATAGTAGTAGGAAGTTTTAATATTCCTTTTAAGTTTTCTGTTGTTTGTCTATTAATGCCAATGGTCTACATATTTATGTTTCCAATGTTGTGAACATATTTACTTGCATTTAGAAGAATACAATTTTTGGGTCTTTTTAAGAGCACTTACTTATATACAACTGTCATGATACTTGTATCTATAACTTTGACCTTGACTGTACATACGCTCGGTCGGAAAGGAGCGCAACAAATATCGCTGAAAAGTAGTCGACAGGGAACTTCTTTGATCATTATATAATTACATATCATAGAATTAAGGACGGCTCGTACCAAAACTAATGTATGAAATCTATTTATATATAAATAATTTAATAATCCAATTTTTTATTATTTATTAATGCCATGAACTACTCACGTCACTAACATACTCACCTACCCGACTTACTAATCCATATGACATTATAAATTATTTTTATGTAATAAAAAGTTTGATAACTACTCATGTTCTAATTTAAAAGTAATTGATAATAAATCAGTGCAAAGTTATTTGAACTAGATTTCATAAAATTGAATTGAATACTACCCGTTCCTAATTATATGACCACAACTGTATATTTCCCGTACTAGTGACAAACTCTGTGGTTTTACTACTATAAATGATTTGTTCTAGATAAACAATATAATTATAATTATTTATTAAAATATTGCTGTCATCAGCATATTATCAATCAATTGCTAGGCAGGCTCAGGTCTTCCCATATCAACACCCTGGTACAACAGTTTATTGGGCGTTCTGCGAGCGGGAGGTGACTTCTATCCCTATCGGCCCTAGGAGCTAGTTAGTAGGGCGAGTATCTGGTACCGGCACTTCCTACTATGGGGGCCTCTTGCCAGAATTTCAGTTAGTTCAATTTGGGATTGTTGTTGCACCAGTCACTAGAATAGAGCCTGCCTTGGTGAACCATTGTGGGCACATAATATTACCTATTTAATATTACTGCACACTACATACTATTATATACATCAAAATAAATTTCAATTATATTATATTAATTATGTAAACAAAACAAAGGTATATACATAGGTACAACATTTACTTAGTCTAGTTATATTTACTTAAATTAACTTAAAACTATTTTAATCATATTTACACTTACATTAAAACACGCACAACATTGTAACAGAGGCTAGTTGTGTGGAAGCTCCCAAGGGGTGCCACTTTGTTTCTACAACTACGAGATGTGGTTACACTTGATGTTTAACTCTAGTTAACTTTACTTTAGTTAGTAAGTTTCTAACTTCTAATCCACCCTCCTTTTCTAGCCTTGAAATATTGACTATCACACACTGTTGTTGTTAACCTTTTATGTACGGAAGGAGTTATATGATGCCAAGAGCAAAGCAGGCTTCTAATTCGGAAGGCATCATATGATGTTTTGGCATAGGCAGTATAGATTCACGATTTTCATTTACATTATTTATAGACAGGTGCTATTTTATCGACACAGACTGAGACGTGATTTGTTGGCCTCCATACTGAAGTAATTCAAAGTAAATAGTAATTCAAAGCTAGATTCCTTCCTATTAAAAAAAAAACAAAGTTAGGCAATGGATGGTGGCATTATATGATGCCATCCGGATTGTGCAGAAGTTTTCTCAAAAAAAATGGTTGATTAGTGGTTAGTAATGGTCGCTTTGAAAATGGAGGTATATCGATATTAAATTAAATGTTTGGTGAGGGCCCAAGCTTGGACATGGACGAAATCGAGGATATTTTACTCGATTCTCTTCCAAATTCAACTCTTCCGTCAATAAATATGATTTATAGGATTCGTTTTATTTTGTATTGCATTTCCTTTTATTAAATTATGTATGAAAATTCCCTATTGTAGATAAATCGATTTTATCGATATTGATGATTTGTTATGGCAACTCATGCCTAGTGTTCAGTAGAAAGTTATGGTGATTTTGGATCGCATAATTATAGAAGTGTTTCGGTTTTCATTGTGACTTTTTGTAAATAATTAGCATTTTATAAACCTCTTCTTACATAAAATGTGAAGTGTTTGTGCGGAATGACAATATTCTAGGCTTTTTTCCGATTTTCTTCCTTGCCTGGGGTTTGTGACTTTATCTCTATTTTTAACATATTTTTTAACCAGTTTATAAAAGAACAGTACCTGGTGAGTGATTGTACAAAATTTCGTTACTCTAGCATTTATAGTTTTGATAATATAATTTTTTAAAGTCGACCTTCAATTTACGTCACTTTTCGACACCCCAAAAAATCGCCGGATTGAGTGGTTGCATTGCCTACAAGCGCCTCGTATAGAAAAGGTTAATAATATAAAGATGACAGACTTAACACAAGATGGTGCTAGCTGGGTGGACTAAGCCTACACCAACCATAACCAAAACATATGCTTTGAATACCTTTGTTTCTAGGTGATGAGTGACCACCTCTTTTAGTCCAGTGTAAAGTCTTTCACCATGTTTGTGAAGGACCATAGTGTAGGCATTACGATAGAGCTCTTCGAAGGACAGGCCAGAGTTGTTTTTCTTTTGTATTTCCTGTATTGCATTTTTCAATAAACTCCATATGCTCTCAACATATTTCTCGTCCATTGTCATCTGTAACAGAAAATCTTACTCATAGTAGCCTCATAAGATAATACAAACCTATTTATTGTATTATTTATTATAAAGAATAGCAGTAATAATTTAAATAACAGATTAAATCAAACAGCAACAGAAGTATTGAAATAAGGATACCAATATCTCAAAACACACTAAGTAATAAATGGTTATGCTGAAATACAAATAACTATCTAATAATTGAATTTTATTTATCATTAGTCTGTTATCACCCTAACACAGGCTCAAGCCTTCCCACATGGGACTATAGAACATGATTTGATCAGGCCATACAGCTCCTTGGACTATTGGTTTAAAATAACTTTTAATTGCTTTAGATTTTCATTATTGTTCATGTAAACTTTATAAGCTTCATATTTTTAAAAGTAATTAACAACCAAGAAACAGTGTTTTTTAAAATATGTAAACAAACAAACCCAAGTGTCCGGATACATTTGGTAATATGGTTCTGAGTAATTCCATACTTGAAATTTTCTAGTCATGATAAAAATATTAACTTAAATTGCTAAACAAACATTGTATAAAGTCAAAACAAAACATTAAATAACAATAAAATATACTTATATATTTGGCTAATAACATTGATTTTTTAAACGTCAAAATATAATCATGACATATAAACACAGAAATTTTGTTCCAAACTGAAATTAATAGTTTCTATTTTTAAATAAAGTGACAGATCAGAATTGCCATAATCTGGTTATATTAATTAGGTATTGTAAATAGGTGCATTCCAACATTTTAAATTTTCAATGTCAATTAGATCAAGGATTCAAAATAATTACTATTTTCGAATTTGGTAATACAACTTTAATTTTATAAATAGTAAATTATTCATGTTGTTAAGGTCTCTATATCTGTGCCTGAAATCAAATTGATCTATTGCTTTGATTGATTTTTGAGTTTGTTTTGTTTTGGTGTGAGAGAAGAACAAACAAACACCTTTCACATTGTATTGCACTTGTTAGGGTTTATTTATTTACACAAATTTATAGTTTTAATTTTATGATGTTTGTATCGCTAAGTAAAACGTAAAACATATGAGCAAACCGTTGCATGCTTTCATGACTGAGTCTAATTAATCACAACAAGCATTTTTTCAGTCATAAATTTTTATTATGTATGATCGCTTATTACAGTAGTTAGCGTTCATCATACCAGAGTATTAAAAAATGAAAATTCTATAATACATTTGTCAATTTTGGCATGTAAAAAAAATAGTTAATTAACACAAAATAGCAATCGACTATGTTTACGTATTTTAACGTCAATGCAAGGGTTATTTTGTACGTTCAGTCATTGTCTAGGTGTAAAACTTACAGGAAAAGCTCTGATCCTCATTTTGCCTGATTTTTCTTTTGGCAATGCACTCTTCATTATTGCGGCTACAATCTTCTATACCAACAAAATAATATAAGGATATTATATGTTTCTTCACTGTTCATTTGCAGTCACAAGAATACTTCATTGTTACTCTCATTTACATCTGAAATTAGAAATTGGTTTATTCAATGCGACTAAAAGCGAACGTCATTCGTGTGATAAACACGGGCAAACACCGATCGTGCCTACTTACACGAGCCCCAGTTTAACTTGTATGCTTTTCGTTACAAAAGCAGGTATTATTGTAAAGCAAAAACTATAAATGTTTTGTACATAGGGACAACTAAAATGAATTCTAGACTACGACACAAGAATAATACAGACAATTAGAAAATCAGAATAGATTTACAGAAGTGAGTGACACTACAATGACAGCTGCGCTAATCGGATTTCTCTTTCTAACTCATGTCAAAGCTTATAACTAGCGCTCAACTGAGTAATTTTCATTGAACAATCTTATTATTAGTGTAGTGTGGTAGGTTTTTTAAACTATAATTTGTCAACTTACAAGTTTTAAAGATCCTTGTAGTGGCTCTATTTTCAAGGCTTTGATTTGTGTGTAGTGAAAAGTACATGCAACTACTACAATTTTTTTCATTTCCTTCCTTTGTTTTTTAGTTTTAAACCATAGAGTACATTGCACAGATGAAAAAAGTGGATGTGCTGTCAAAGTAAAATAAATAAAGCCTGCTATTCGCTGCACGTAGTGATTCGTCATCGTGATCATTGAGATCACAGGCGTATATACTTCTTATTAAACGTCTGTGATTGAGATATATAAATTAGAGAGGTAGTAAACTTCGATCGATGTGCAACATTTTCACATATGCACAAATAAAAGTCACCTATGTGCGCGTTACAAAACTTAGCTTGAAAACGATATTCGAGACACTTTCCACTTACTTCTATTACTACAAATTGTTTAACTGAACAATTCATTATTAGAGTCTGACCAACGAAACGTGACGCGGTCTATTTTTAAAAGTTTTAGGCTCGGACTACATGCATCCGGAATCAGTCCGGCCCGGGAAAAAACCAAATTCGGCAAGTAATCGACTACACGCGCTCCGTTTTGAATCCGGAGAGAAATTTACTCAGTCGGTCTCTAGAAATTGCGCTGGATAGTCGTCCAGTCGACAATGGAAAGTTTAACTTTAGTTGAAATTGTATGCTTAGCTGTAGCCGTTACATTATTATTATTATGTTATATTATTATTATTAATAATAATATAACATAATAATAATAATAATTATTATTATTATTATTATTATTCGTTTTATTACTTACATCTTGACTGTGATTTTTGCGTAAAATGCCCATTTTCGCATTTTGTTGTAATTTAGCAGTTGTATTTATCGTTTTTATCGGAATAGGATAATAAATTCATGCCTAATATTACAAATGTCCTTCTGCGAGCATAAGCTGAGTTCGGACGGCCGGCGCATCGCATTTTGAAGTAATTTTGCAGTTGTATTTATCGTTTTTATCGAAATAGGATAATTAATTCATCATCATCAGCCTATAAACGTCCCACTGCTGGGCACAGGCCTCCCACGTGGACAATGCACGAGGGGATATTGGGCCATAACCCACCACGCTGGCCCAATGCGGGTTGGTGGGTTTTAACGACTGTCATCTTACGACAACAACCGGGACCAACGGCTTAACGTGCCTTCCGAAGCACGGAGGAGGTCGAGATGTTTTAAATTTGGTCACCCATCCAGCGACCGGGCATTGCGAAAGTTGCTTAACGGGCAAGTTCGCAAGCCGAGATAATTAATTAATTATAAAATATTTATTCAATGTGAAGTAACGATTATTCTGGTATACATTTTGCTCAATATTATTATCGTAGATAGGAGAAATTCACGGTTAACTTATAGCAATTTTCGAAGTTTTTTGGTTTAGAATAAGGTTTTTTTTCGATATAAAATCAATGATATCTAAAAATTCCGAGGCTGTTACGCACTTTAAGACTATATAAGTGATAACATTCAATTTTTTTTATTTCATTTGTTTAGGAACAGTAGTTCAATCTAGGAGCTCAAAAAAGTGCCTTCGCGCATTTTATGAAAATCTTTCTCTGCAATTTTGGGTTTAATCAAAAATCTTTATTATTGAAATTTTGCATTCACAATGCTATATAGATATAGGATAAAATGTTTACTAAAAAAAAACAACCAGTCTCTGGAAAGCTCCAACGGGATTCGAACCCGTGACCTTTGGATTGCCGGTCCACTGCTCTAACCGCTAAGCTACCGAGACCCCAGAAGACTCTTGAATTTTTTCTAGTAGTGCTGCAAGCCAGCGGTATTACGTCACTGTGAAGTGTGTGTGCGTGTGTTTTTTTCTAGTAAACATTTAATTAATAAGTTAAGCAAAATACAAAAAGCTAGGCCGCTACGCATTATTCCAAAAGCTATTCTACATTATTCAATAAGTCAAAATTGTTAATGTATTTTTGTTCCCGAGATCCGTAACGCCAAAATTGGCCATTTTACGCAAAAATCGCAGTCGAAATGTTATAGGAAACAGAGGAAAGTCAAAAGATATTGGGTTCATCCTTTTCACATAGACCGCATAACGGAATATGTATTCTACAAGTCTTATACAAAAATTAGGTTCTTTCCTGATAAATTCTACGAACACTACTACTAGTAGGTACTATTATTTATTCTGTGTCTACTACTATCACCATAATGAGGCGCTCGGAATCAACTACTATTTTGCAGTTTTGCTTACGCACGCGACGCGACCGACCGCTTTGAGCGTCTGTCATCGACTGGCGCGTGATTCCTCCGGACCGGACCGGAACGGACGTTTCTCGAGTTCTCGTGTGGTCAGCTCCATACAACTTCATACGATATTGATAGGCCCCGCCCCCCGTGCCGAAAAATAACGGACCGGGTACTCGGAGACGTCCGGAGCATGTTTCGGTTGCTTCCGGGTGAAAATCGGTATCGGAAGGCCCCTGATCACATGTAGTCGATGCAGTAAAAACTCATATATTTGTTTGAGCTACGGAATGAATCCGGGGCCGTGTTTTTTCGGGTCCGTGTGATTCCGGATGCATGTAGTCCGAGCCTTATTATGGCAATAATTTTAAGCAACATGACTGGTAGGTAAGTACTATGAATATTGACCACTGATGTATTTTATGGCTAAAATGTACAAACGCGTCTCCTAAGTTATCCAACTTGTGATGATCGTAATTTTTAATTGAAAAGATCCGTATTAAAGAAGTAATTTGTAAAAGCTTCACGTTCCGGAGATTCGTAGTTTCTTTGAAAAATAATTATGAAAATCGATATTTTTTTCGCCAACCACTCTATTTTGATTGGTTTGATTTTTATTGTACTTGTTAGTGGTGTTCAAGCAAAAGTAATAAGTTTTTTTATTTTAATAAGTTGTTCGCCCCTTTCCCCCCACACCCCCGAGCCCCGACCCCCAATTTAGGAGACGCGTTTGTACATTTTTAACTATTTTATTTAAGTTTTAAGTAATTAATGTTTTTTTAGGTGTGTGAGAAGGACAGACGTTTGCTGTATTTTCTACGCCTAAGAAAAAAAACCAAAATCAAAAAAGAAAAATAACCTAGATGATTTTGAAGTGTGCAATTAGGCATACAATTCATGAATTTTATGCAGTTCGTAAAGAAGTACCAAGTGATTTATGTTAATGGCAGTGAAAGTGATTCATTAAGCAATGAAAGTTATAATGAGTCTGATATATCTGAAATCCAGCCATTGGTGCAATCTGATAATGATGAACATGAAATGTCACATAGTTGAATATCTATTTAGATACTGATTTTGATTAATGAAATTAAAAATCATACTGGCTTTGATAATTTTATTTCTTTGACCCTTGACTTTGTTATGTAGGAAGGTATATCTACAGAAACACGTTAGATTACATCAATCCAGAATCAGAAATGTTCTTGTTTGGTTTTCCAATGACATCATAATACATAAATTAATGATAGGTACTATGTCTTATAGTATGAAAAAAAACGCAGTTATTTACAGAATACAGATTTTTAACGCTTGCCAATTCACATGGGCATGACTATACTTAGTGTTGCAGTAAAAAAGCATTTGAGGCGCCCCTAGATCAGGTTTCTTCTTTTTCTGGTCAGGCTATAACTATTTATTAACTTATCGTTTCTAATAATGAAATAATTTTGTTCAAGTAAAACTATCGATATTAGACCAAATTACATTTCTATAAATTCCGAAATATTCCACTCCTGCTCTTCACAATCCAGCCTCGAGGATAGTTTTCTGAGTGACGCATCTGCGACCTTGATGAAGTCTTGCATGATACCTTTTCCAATGTGACGAAGTCTTTAAATATTGTTCACCTTAATGCACAGAGCATCCCGACACATTATGCTGAGTTGCTTACTTAAATGTCAATCACATAGACGCGATCTTCATTTCCGAGACTTGGCTACATCCCTCTTTTCCATCTACATCTTACTTGCTTCCTGGCTTTAAATTCATTCGCAACGATCGTGACAGCTATGCTCATGGAGGTGTAGCCGTTTATCTACGTTCTCACTTCTCTTATTCGATTATCAGTCGATCACCTCAACCACCTCCTTCGGACACCGCCGAACATCTTTTCCTTGAGATAATTTTTCCTTACTGTAAGATTCTTCTGGGGGTCTGTTAAATTCCATCGTTCAAAATAGTTTTTTTTCAATCACTCGAACTTCTTCCCGAAGACTTTTCTCCACATAATAGTCACTCCATCATTATGGGTGATTTTAATACTTGCCTGCTGAAAAACGACTCTCGTAGTCATATGCTTCGTTCCCTTATAAACTCTTGCAATATGCACATTCTCCCACATACTGCGAACATACTGCATAAATTTCTTATTTGTGGAGTACTCTTCTTGACCATATAATGGTGTCATCTCCTGACTCAGGAAATAACACCATGGCTGAGCATGTTGTGAAGCATGGTCAGGAGCTGAAACTCCTTTCTCCTACCATGATCTAATTTATCTTTCATATCGCTACTTATACTCGCTATTTATTTCTCTCCTGGATACTCACGCTCCTTTGCGGCCCGTGCGAGTTAAGCATGTTCCTGCACCATGGCTTACTGAGGACATCCGCAAATTGATGGAAAGAAAGTATCATGCCAAAACAAAATATATATGCTAATTTAACGTGCTTTATGGGATTTTTTATTTCAATTAAATCCGTACCGTCTAAGCTAAAAAAAACCGGACTTTGAATAAGAAACATAGCCTCTTTTTATGATCTTTGTATAAGAATTTAGAATGGTTTTAGGTTGATTTAAATGCACTGGGCTCTTGGTATTCTTGCGGTTAAACTATCTCTTGGTATAACTCGAAATTTTATAAATAATTACTTCAAGCACAACTTTACGCAGCAAACAGCGAATCTAGCGCCATCTATCTATAAAAGTATGAGACAAGAGTTACTAAATCCCCGTGTCTGCGCCAGATGGTGTTATTATACAACATTAGTTTTGATCCAAGCAGGGATTGCCATACGCTATGATGATGACAACATTAGTGTTTTTTTATTAAATAAAGCGTGTTAGTTAACACGAGTACGGATGGGATTTTACCCGGAAAAAACCCAAATTTGAGGAAAAACCCGGAAAATTCCAAAACGGGAATATTTTCGGGTTTTTTCAATTTATACAAATATATATTGAAAATAAAAATATATTTACACTACATAACACAACTCCATAAACAATTGGAATAATAAATACAAACAAAAATGGAATTATGTAAGAACTTTTATAGTAACATGTAACTTTCGGCGATTTTGATGACCATTAAATAAATGCGAAAAATGTATAGGTTACGTAGCGGAGGTGAGGTAGTTCCGAGCGAAAGGGAGGGAGTGGCCATTGCGTTATCGGTTCGTGTCGTGATCTGTCATACGTAGTTTCCCCTCCATACGGTGCGCACTTGTGTTTCTTTGTTTTCTATGTTATTGACGACCTGGATTTTTTATGTATACGCTTTGGGCTGCAGTTGTCAAATGCTGTTACGCTCACTGACTGTGATACTTACTGCCGCTTAGCAAAACAGCATTAAACGGTAAGTTTGAATGTAAAATTAGTAATTTTATATAAATTACTTGTAACGTAATGAACATAATCGTATCTATTGTTGGTTTTGATAACGTATATATTTTTTTGTTTTCAGCCATTTTTAGCCCTAGAGGTGCCTCCTTCAAATCATGCCACTTTTGCCGCTCTTGTGCAGACTTAATCAATTTTAACCCAGCTGTTCCATTGATATCATCGTACCAACGCTTTAATAATAACGTATAAATTAATAACTATTAAAAGTTAAATCTGTAATTAAATTTTACCAAAGGGTATGGTGGGCAGCCCATCCAAACACGTTTATCTAATAATGTACGAGTATATTGTCATTAAACTTATCTCAATAAATATATCGAGGTTGCCTTAAGTTTTATGTGACTCCATGACTTTCCTATTTATTATTCTATTCATTCGCTGCAAGTTGAGCAAAACTGGGTACGAAACTCAAAGAAGAATGGGCAAAATGGTCTAGGTAGCGGCCACTTCCAAAATTGATGTCAATTGTTAGGTATGGTCATAACGATCAAATGTTTGTATGGAGCCAAATCTGTAAACCTTTTGGTTCTCGTTTCCTAATGTGTTTCTTTTCTGCATCATCTGGTTAATATTAAGAAATAGCTTTTGTATAATTATTTTTTTGTCTATAGGCCTGTTAAAATAGTCTTGCTCGCTTCAAGTACCCAATTTCAAATCGTAACTAGTCTCGACTTATTTACTTGGATAGTTGAGAGCTGTGTTTTATGTGGTTGTTTTGTTGTTTAGGATTGGAATAGAGTCATGAAACACAGACTCTTCGGAGATTAATTGTAACATAATTGTGGAATCTAGTCGTCGATCCAATTCACAAAACACTTTTCTAAATCCGGTGAGCAAGTCAAGTCGTAAACGATTAGAAATTAATAAATCAAACAGCGAGAACGTAAACGAGAAGTAGGTACCTAGTTGCACTGAAGAAAGTCGACAGTCAACTGACTGCGTGCGCGAGCGCATCGCAAGGGTGCGGGGAGTGTGGGTGCGGCGTGCGAGGGGTCGGGTAGACAATATCATATTGACTACCTGCTCCCCTATCCCTAAAACAACAATAGGTTGATTGACAAATATAAAATAGCAGGTAAAAAAAAACAGTCAGTAAATTTCCTGCTAATTTGTATCTAGGTTTACCATCACAGTTATATGTGTACTGTGATATTATCGAACCCCAGATGGTTGGTGATGTTATGTGTTCATTATTAAGAATTATACCATTGGATCCAGCTAAATATACGTATGGATCAAATAAAATGCATATCTTCTCACCTCCACATTATGTATCTGTTATGCGAAGAGAGTTCGATACGATAGAAGTAGATATAAGAACGAACACAGGAGAAAACGTACCATTCCAATTTGGAACGACTTGTGTTAAACTACACTTTAAACGGAAATAACAATGTATCCAAAATACTACAATATCTGTCCTTATGAACATTACTATATACATCAAGCCGGTTCCGGAGTTGGTGTGATTTATAAGGGTGCAGCACATCAACGTGGACACGGTATTGGAAGCTTCTTAGGTGGGCTATTCCGTTCAGTATTACCTTTATTGTCGAGTGGGGCTAAAGTTATCGGTAAAGAAGCATTAAATGATGGTGTAGGACTTTTATCAGACATGGTACACACAAGACCGCTTAATGAATCCTTAAAAAATCGTGTTAAGGAAGCAACTTCAAATTTAAAAAGGAAATCCGATGAAAAAATAGATCAAGTCATGAGTGGTTCGGGATATAAAAGTAAAAGACAACAGTTACAAAGTATCAGTCAGTCGCAGCATTCAAAACGAAGAGCATTGAAAAAAACGAAGAAGAATAATAATTTAAAAATTAACGACATATTTTCAGAGTGTTAAAAAATATATTTAAAATAATGTCTTTTTTGCATATTCATTCATGTGAATGTGTTAAGTCCGAGTTGGATTTATTTGCATTACCATCAACTCAAACTAGTATCGAAAGCGGTCAGTGGGTTCACTACAAACCAATTTCATCGCTCAGTGATGATGGACCAATCGAATTTCAGATTCCTGGAAGTGGTGATGACTACATAGATTTATCACACACTTTGATGCATATAAAAGCAAAAATTCTAAATCAGGATTTAACACCTCTGACAGCAACAACTACTGTGGCTCCGGTTAATAATTGGTTACACTCACTCTTTAGCCAGTTAGATGTTTATTTGAATCAAAAACTGATAACACCTCCGAATAATACTTATGGTTATCGAGCTTACATTGAAACACTACTAAATTATGCACCATCAGCAAAACAATCACACCTAACATGTGGACTCTGGTATGAAGACACAACAGGAAAAATGAATTCAACTGATTAGTCAAATAAAGGATTCACTATTAGACAAAAATTGGTAAAGGAGAGTAAGGAGGTCGAAATGATAGGACATTTACATGGAGACATATTCAACCAAGAAAAGTTTTTGATTAATGGTGTTGAAATGTGTGTAAAATTAGTACGTTCTCGAGATACATTTAATTTATTGTGTTCCTCTGATGATGTAAAATTAAAAGTTTCCATTATTGATGCTACACTTATGATTCGAAAAGCTCGTGTAAACCCTACTGTTTTGCTTGCCCATCAAAAGGTTTTATTATCAACCTCAGCTAAATATCCTATTATTAAAGCTGAAGTAAAAGTTCTAACCATTCCAGCAGGTATTCAGGGAAAAACTCTTGATAATATTTTCCTCGGTCAAGTACCAAAAAGATGTATAGTAGGATTTGTAGATAATACAGCGTTTAATGGGTGTCTTACAAAAAATCCTTTTGATTTCAATCATTATGGTATTAGTTCTTTTTGCTTATACATCGACGGAACACAGATTCCTTCCAAAGCTCTACAACCTGTTTTTAGCAACAACTTGTTTACATCAACTTATCATACTTTGTTCTCTGGAACAGGAATTCATTTCCTAAATGAGGGTAACGGTATTTCTAGAGCTGATTACGCTAATGGAAACTGCCTGATGGCGTTTGACTTAACTCCAGATTTATCAGCCAATTCAACAGCTCATTGGAATCTTATCCGACATGGAAGTGTTCGGTTAGAAGTTAGATTTGAGGCAGCTCTAACACAAACTGTTAATTGTATTGTTTATGCCGAGTTTGATAACATTATAGAAATAGATAAAAATAGGAACATAAGTGTAGATTTTAGTAGTTAAGTTTTAATTGTGTATGAAGACACATGTTTTATATTATTATGAATACCCTAGAAATAACAAAATGTTTGAAAAAAGTTTGTCATTCACTGGAGTTCAATGTTTACGCAGCTAATCGCATTCCTATACATGTTACACCACCTTTCTACATGATTAGTAATCTTGATCCTGATACTAGACCTGGTTCACATTGGATAGCATTATGTATCAACAATAAAGGAGTTGGCGAATACTTTGATACTTTTGGTCGTAAACCTGAAAGTTATCATTTATCATTTTTATGAAAAAAAACCAATAGATGGATTTATAATCATAAAGTTATTCAAAGTGTATTTTCATCTGTTTGTGGTGAATATTGTTTACTTTATTTGTATTTCAAAGTTAGAGATATGAGTTTGACAGATTTTATTGATATGTTTACTGATGATACTATTCAAAATGATGTAATGCTAAAGCAAATGTTTAAGACTTTCATAACATAGGTAAGCTAAATTTTGAAGGTAAAAAAAAAAAATGAAATAAAACTGTACAAAACAAAATGTTTTGCCTATTACTTGATTCCCCTACCTCAGAAAAACCTAGAGGAGTAATAAATAAAAAAACCAAAGAAATATAATGTTGAATAAATTTATTCGTAATTAAGATATAACATCAAGAAAGAGCTTAGTTTATCCGTCGCCTTAGTAGTGAGGATTCCAGGTGAAGTTATGCCTTTGATCTTACTTTTCATCTCCTACATCAGGTGAGATGAAGACAAAGCGCTTTCCGCCTCTGTGGTTAAGTGGTTAGGACCACCCCGGTCTCAGAGTCAGGGTCACGGGTTCGATTCCCAGCAGGGGTTGCACATGTGTGTACTCGGTTTGGTAGGTAGGACTTGAAAAAATCCGTTTTATCATTTTATCTTATTTAAGTCTGTTGTCACCAGTGCCTTGGTAGTTTTTTAGAGGATTCCAGGTGTTCGAACATTTGTTATACTAAAACCTTGTAAATCTGTATTAATAAATTCTAAAAATTTACACTCTGTGATGATCTTTCAAGTCCTGTGACTACAAATATTAACTTTTCGTCAGTCAGAAAACTTCATCGATGTCCCCACTGCACTAGCATTGTGAACAGGCAACCCTTTTTTCTGGCGAGTATTCTCTATTTAGCCAAATAAGTCTGGTCAAAACAAAACTCCGAAATCGTTAAGCAGTGAAAACCCTGAATGCCATTTTATACGTTAGATTTGGCCTAAAGTAGCATTTTTGTAGGGTACTTTGAGAGAGATAGACATCTTAAATTTGCTCCATAGAATTTAATTTATTTTAATTGTTTTAAAGTACTTACAGTGTTAAATTCACTTAAATGTGTTAATAAATGTGCCAGTGAGTGTTGGCATTTAAACAAATTCACATAACAACACCTTTATCACTAACACGTCCTTGCTGCACAACTCACTCATCAATCATCTTCGCATCGGAAAGCCTTCAATTGCTGACAATGGACAACATCAATGTCAACGAGACTCTGCAGGACCTCACAACTCTGTTCCATTCTCGCATGGAGGAGTTTGAAAAAGCTCTTCAGCAGCATACGGAGTCATCTGTACCTGGAGCTCAGCTGCAAACAGTAAAGGCTCTATCGGCTGACTATCAACTATTTAAGAGCTTCGTTGTGAAAGCAGTCAGCACCTTGAAGCAGCAACTGGATCTCCTTAACACGGGTATGGACCGGATAGAAACCCACTCAAGGCGCAAGGTTCTGCTGATCCACGGTTTACCGGAGGATTCCAAGGAAAATGTGGCCGCCAGAGTGCAGGAGGTGCTGAGTGGCAGGATGAAGTTGACTCAAGTGCGACCCGAGTGTATCGAGACCTGCCATCGTCTTGGAGCTGCCAAAAAAGATAGGACTCGCCCGGTATTACTCCGTTTTGCAACATACAGTCATAGATCTACTGTATGGAATGCAAAGACTACGTTGAAAGGCTCGAGAATCTCCGTATCAGAATTTCTAACAAAGTCCAGGCAGAACGTATTTGCGGCAGCCCGTAAATATTTTGGCATCAAGAACTGTTGGACGTCTGATGGCATTATAGTGGTGCTGCTACCAGACAAAACCAGGCGGAAGATTACATCATTTGCTGAACTACAACTACTCCAGGCCAGTATTCCATGCACTGCAGGCAGATAGGTTATCTTTCGCCTAAACTTGTTCATTTCTCACTGTAGGGTATCTGCACCTTGGATGAGTTGGTTTAAAATTGTTGTTGGTGCGTAGCACTTCGTTAGTTTTACTTAGCTTTACCCACTTTTACTTTTATAAGTAAAACTCGTTTTCAATTTTTGTAAAATTATGTTACTTTTTGTTTGTTATTCACTGTCAATGTCAAGTTGTCAACTGTCAATGTCACTCATCTCCCTGTCTTGTGAATATTGCGTTCGGAAACCATTTTGAATTGTAATCTTGTTTCGATGTTTTGTGTACGTGTGTTAATCTCTAATGTCTTGCCAACGCTCGCTGGTGGTTTTATATTTTCATTTTATTTATTTATTTATTTTTAGTTATTTTTATATTTTATTAGGTTAAATGCTAGGTTGTTTATTTATTTTTGTTTAGTCGTGTATTTAAATATTTATTGTAAGTATGTTTATTAATTCTGATTATTTTTCTGATAGCTCAGACGAATTTGAAAGTGCTTGTAGCGATTTTTCCACATCTTCTGACACCGATGCTCTCTCACTGGATGTTAAGCTGCAATCAATTTTCCATAGAAAATCAAACTTCTTTAACCTGGTGCACATTAACGCGCAGAGTGTCCCTGCGCATATAGCTGATTTAAACGTATCTTTTAACAGCGGCATTGTCGATGGAATATTAGTTTCCGAGTCTTGGCTTAAACCGTCTCTTCAATCTCCACTTTTCTCAATTAATGGGTATAAGCTTTTCCGTAACGACAGGGTTGGGGCTGGTGGTGGTGGTGTCTGTATATACATCAAGGACCACATCCCGTGCTCTGTTGTCAGCCAGTCTCCTGGTACATACACCGGGTCCTTGGAATATCTGTTCTTGGAGCTTAGCCTACATCACTCCATTATTCTAGTGGGAGCGGTTTACAGTCCCAGTAGTCATGTAAATTATTTTGAATCATTTGAGACAACCCTTGAATCCCTTAGTTCTTCTTACAACCATGTAATATTGATGGGTGATCTTAATACTTGTCTACTCAAAAATAACTCCCGGTCCTGTCGTCTTAATTCTATTGTAACGTCTGTCAACTTTGTTTTGCTCCCACTCTCGGCCACCCATCATTCTCCTAATTGTCAGCCATCTCTCTTAGACGTACAGATAGTTTCAAGTCCAGATTCAGTCCTTTTACATGGACAAACTACTGCCCCATTCTCATACCATGATCTCATATTTCTATCCTATCGAGTACGCAAACCCAAACCAAAAACCAAAGTCCTTTTTCGCCGTAATTTTGGTGGTGTATGTGTGGAACGCTTGAGGGAAGATTTTACTGAAATTGACTGGTCTGCATTGTTTGCGGCTTGCACAGTTAATGAGAAAGTTAATATTTTCAATAAAAATTTAACACACCTATATGATACACACGCTCCTCCCAGACCAGTGCGCGTTAAACACCTTCCTGCGCCATGGCTATCACCTATAATTAAAAAGACCATGCAACGCAGGGATAAGGCCAAGTCTGTTCTTAAGAGGTTTCCAAGTGATGATAATTTGCACTCCTATAAAAAGCTGCGCAATCTCTGCAACAGACTTTGTCGGGATGCCAAAAGGCGATACATTCATTCTTCGCTACACGACCTACCTCCAGCTCAAATCTGGAAGTTTTTAAGGACCATAGGTGTGGGTAGGGATGGGGATCGCAGCGGTTCTGGTGACTTACCTGACCTTACTCTGCTTAACAAACATTTTACTAACTCACCAGTTACTGTTGCCGATTCTACCAAAGCCGCCACGCTTGCCATGCTGGACAGTGCTGCCCGTCCTGACTGCGAGCCTTTCACATTTCGCGAGGTCGCTGTGGGGGAGGTTAAGAAGAGCATTCTTTCTATAACTTCCAAAGCTGTAGGTGAAGATGGCATTTGCCGTGACATGCTTATACCTATCCTTGACGACGTGGTGCCAATTATCACTCACATTTTAAATTCTTCGCTAGCAACCAACGTCTTCCCTAGTGAGTGGAAATTGGCCCATGTTATTCCCATCCCGAAGACCTCCTCCCCAAACACTTTTTCTCAATTCCGTCCCATCTCTATCCTTCCATTCCTCTCCAAGGTCCTTGAAGGTGCTGTTCAAAAACAACTGTGTGCATTTGTTTCCCAAAATAGCTTATTAAGTTCATACCAATCTGGTTTTCGTCCTGGCCATAGCACAGTTACCGCGTTGCTAAACGTCACAGACGATATTCGCCATGCCATGGACAACCGATTGTTTACGATTATTGTGTTACTCGACTTTAGCAGTGCCTTCAACTCTATTGACCATGACATCCTTCTTTCCATTCTCCGCTCTCTTAACTTTACCCCCGCTGCGATATCTTGGTTCTCAGACTACCTCTGCAATCGTTGCCAGAGAACCAAGAATGATGACTCTTTTTCGGAGTGGGCTCCTCTGACTACGGGTGTGCCACAAGGTGGTGTACTCTCACCCCTCCTCTTCTCTTTATTTATAAATGAGCTCACTAAAGTAATTTCATCCACGTACCACCTATATGCAGACGACTTGCAAATTTATAAACATTTTGATGCAGCCAACACACGCTCCGCTATCGAAGCGATTAACAACGATCTTCTCTTGGTGAAGACTTGGGCTGATGCATTTGGATTGCTTGTGAACCCAGCGAAGTCGCAAGCAATCATTATTGGTAGCAATAGGCTGTATGGCAAATTGGATTTTAATGATCTTCCCGATATCTCGTATGATGGTGTTAAGCTTGCATATGCCGAAAAAACCAAAAACCTAGGAATCATTATTGATCACACGCTATCTTGGAGATCACAGGTAAATGAGGTGAGTCGGCGCATGCACTATTCTTATCATTCCCTCAAGCGACTTCAGTTTTTCTTACCGTACAATACCAAAATTATGCTTGCTCAGTCCCTTTTGCTCCCTCTTCTCGACTATGCCGATGTTTGCTATTTAGATGCTACTGAGGAGTTACTTAACAAACTGGAACGACTGCAAAACCTGGCAATCCGATTTATATTTGGTTTGCGTAAGTATGACCATGTTTCAGAATTCCGGTCAAAGTTAAAGTGGCTTCCAATTAGACTACGCCGAGATATGCACATCCTTTGCCTCCTTTTCAAAATTCTTAACTATCCCCAACTTCCACATTATCTACGATCCCGATTTAACCTCTTACCAGACTCTTCCCGGCCTAAACGTTCCTGTGACACAAGAACCCTCCTTTATCCTCAATCCAACTCCAAATTTTTCCACAATTCGTTCACAGTGAATGCAGCCAGAATGTGGAATAAACTGCCTGCCAGTATCCGTGACAGCTCATCGGTGGAATCGTTCAAACACAAGCTCAAAGAGTACTACCTGTCCAACGCTATTATTAATCAGTAACTTAATTTATTAAATTAATGTTGTTTATTATTATATGTATATATTGTGTATATGTTATGTATTTATATATTATGTAGGTATGCTTATATATGTATAAATAGATAATAAGTATATGTAGTTACGGATCAAATTATTTATTTGTCTGTCTTATCTAAGTGTGTATTTAAATTTACATTTTATTAGTCCCGCATACTTGCTTTTAAAACCACAGCTAGGGTTGGCTGGAAGAGATCTCTTTTAGAGATAAGCTCACCCTTGTATATGTCTTGTGTAACGTGTGTGTAAATGTTATTTATTTGTACAATAAAGGATAATTATAAAGAGAGTTGGAAAGTGCTGTCTATTCTTACACTGTTCCTGACGATATACTCTGCTTTATAGGTACCAAAAAGAGTTATGACTCTGGCTTTCAGTCTTCCACATCAGCTGCTGTTGATGAAGAAGAAGAAGATATGGATATTTTATTTCGCTGATTTTATTTCGTAATAAATACTAACTCAGAATTATGTTGGCATTTTTTTTGGCATTTTATAAGGAGAGTTACAGTGCGACATAAAAGAGTAGAAATTAAATGAGGGCGCTGTTGTCGTTAACATAGCAACCCTGATAGGTCGAGCAAATTGGTCTTGATACTAGTTTTTATTTAATATGTTCATATAATTGGAAAACATCACCTGCACATTGCTCTGATATAAAGGAAGTAGCTAAGGCACTTGTGTTATAGAAATCAGAAACAACGACGCTACCACAACACCCAGATCCGAGACAATATAGAAAAGTTGGTTTTCTACATTAACCCAACCGGGAATCGAATCCAGGACCTCAGAGATGGTGACGCCAAGTCCGGAGTGCTCTACTCTCGGCTACGGAGGTCGTCAAAATAATTAATTTGAGTAGTTTGTATGTAAAAATGAAAACAGCCATTGTACCTAACTTATTTTTATTTAGATACAAAACTAATAAATTAAAGTCCAGATACTCTTCAAGTTTTGCAAATGCTCGCGTCTTCCATCATAGCCAATAAGTTGCCTTAATTGAGCTATTAATTTGCATATTGTTGGTACTTCTTTTTTTACAGTGTAAAAAAAATCATTTTCTGACGGATTGCACACATATCAAAGTCATCGAGTTCCTTTGCAAGTCGACCCTTTCTGTGTTTAGCGGAAGTCGAAAATTTTCCTCCATTTTCGGAGCCTTGTTTAGCTATTCTCCGCACAGTACTTTCAGACACACCTTGAACAATAAAAACATATATGCATAATAAAAAACAAAACCAAAATTGTTCAGTCCTATGGACTGAGTTATTAACATAATTGGTAAAACTTTTGAATCGAGTCGCCTTCATCGGTGGCGAAGAAATGAATCAAGTTTTAAAAAAGAAAATAGATGATCGAGAAAAATGGTCCTTATATTTACAAACACTACAAAGATATTTGTATTTTATTGGTAAAGATCGAAAGCCTTTAGAAATACCCATAATATCGTTTAATGAAACAGAAATTATAAAAAAAGATAGTCGTGAGGATCATCCTCCAGAAGCAACACAAGACACCTCGAAGATAGTCGAACCCAACGCTGAAGACAACGAAATTAATTATTCTAAAAGGCTTTTAATAAACCTTTTACCCAAGACATACAAAACAAAAGGTGAGCTCTTAATAGATTTATTATTAAAAAATAAACAAAAAATTTATTGGGATCATAAAGGAACAGTTTACATCGACAACAAGGAAATTTATAAGAGCAACATAGTTGATTTACTCAGTGATGTTATAAGACCGTTGAAAAACACTTCACCAAACGGGTGGTCAGAATTTTCTAGAGCATTAAAGGAATTAAGAGTACCTTTGACTTACATCGGTAATCCAAGAAGAGCAACTTACATCAATGATATCTCTAGTACTCCGAATTTTGGTAGACGATTTGAATCTAACTTAGAAAAAGATTTCGAATATTCTACACCACCTTCAAGCGCCATAACGAGTAAAGAAAAAGTCAAAAAGAAAATAGATTGGCAGAAATGGACTCCGTATTAGAAATTAACGATATTTACTATGACATCTCTCATCCTGCTGGTTATGGAAGTTTAAATCAATTAACAGATGCTATGAAAAATCGAATGACAAGAAAGGAAGTAAAAAACTGGTTAGAATCTCAAGAAACTTACACTCTACATAAACCTGTCCAACGACGATTTCCTAGAAACAAATACATTTTATCTAATTTTAATGAACTTTGGCAAGTCGATTTAAGTGATATGCGATCTTATAGTGAATATAATGATGGTTTTAATTACATTTTGTGTATCATTGATGTATTCAGTAAATATGAACGGCATGTAACTCGAGAGAAACTTTTAGATTACGTTATGATAAGAAATATGTCACTCTCACTAATGAAGATAAAAAAATTATTTCTTTACAATTTTCACCAAAGTTAAGTCTTCAACTTGGATTTGATCCAAATACTAATGTGGTTACTAAAACAGTCAGTAAATTTCCTGCTAATTTGTATCTAGGTTTACCATCACAGTTATATGTGTACTGTGATATTATCGAACCCCAGATGGTTGGTGATGTTATGTGTTCATTATTAAGAATTATACCATTGGATCCAGCTAAATATACGTATGGATCAAATAAAATGCATATCTTCTCACCTCCACATTATGTATCTGTTATGCGAAGAGAGTTCGATACGATAGAAGTAGATATAAGAACGAACACAGGAGAAAACGTACCATTCCAATTTGGAACGACTTGTGTTAAACTACACTTTAAACGGAAATAACAATGTATCCAAAATACTACAATATCTGTCCTTATGAACATTACTATATACATCAAGCCGGTTCCGGAGTTGGTGTGATTTATAAGGGTGCAGCACATCAACGTGGACACGGTATTGGAAGCTTCTTAGGTGGGCTATTCCGTTCAGTATTACCTTTATTGTCGAGTGGGGCTAAAGTTATCGGTAAAGAAGCATTAAATGATGGTGTAGGACTTTTATCAGACATGGTACACACAAGACCGCTTAATGAATCCTTAAAAAATCGTGTTAAGGAAGCAACTTCAAATTTAAAAAGGAAATCCGATGAAAAAATAGATCAAGTCATGAGTGGTTCGGGATATAAAAGTAAAAGACAACAGTTACAAAGTATCAGTCAGTCGCAGCATTCAAAACGAAGAGCATTGAAAAAAACGAAGAAGAATAATAATTTAAAAATTAACGACATATTTTCAGAGTGTTAAAAAATATATTTAAAATAATGTCTTTTTTGCATATTCATTCATGTGAATGTGTTAAGTCCGAGTTGGATTTATTTGCATTACCATCAACTCAAACTAGTATCGAAAGCGGTCAGTGGGTTCACTACAAACCAATTTCATCGCTCAGTGATGATGGACCAATCGAATTTCAGATTCCTGGAAGTGGTGATGACTACATAGATTTATCACACACTTTGATGCATATAAAAGCAAAAATTCTAAATCAGGATTTAACACCTCTGACAGCAACAACTACTGTGGCTCCGGTTAATAATTGGTTACACTCACTCTTTAGCCAGTTAGATGTTTATTTGAATCAAAAACTGATAACACCTCCGAATAATACTTATGGTTATCGAGCTTACATTGAAACACTACTAAATTATGCACCATCAGCAAAACAATCACACCTAACATGTGGACTCTGGTATGAAGACACAACAGGAAAAATGAATTCAACTGATTAGTCAAATAAAGGATTCACTATTAGACAAAAATTGGTAAAGGAGAGTAAGGAGGTCGAAATGATAGGACATTTACATGGAGACATATTCAACCAAGAAAAGTTTTTGATTAATGGTGTTGAAATGTGTGTAAAATTAGTACGTTCTCGAGATACATTTAATTTATTGTGTTCCTCTGATGATGTAAAATTAAAAGTTTCCATTATTGATGCTACACTTATGATTCGAAAAGCTCGTGTAAACCCTACTGTTTTGCTTGCCCATCAAAAGGTTTTATTATCAACCTCAGCTAAATATCCTATTATTAAAGCTGAAGTAAAAGTTCTAACCATTCCAGCAGGTATTCAGGGAAAAACTCTTGATAATATTTTCCTCGGTCAAGTACCAAAAAGATGTATAGTAGGATTTGTAGATAATACAGCGTTTAATGGGTGTCTTACAAAAAATCCTTTTGATTTCAATCATTATGGTATTAGTTCTTTTTGCTTATACATCGACGGAACACAGATTCCTTCCAAAGCTCTACAACCTGTTTTTAGCAACAACTTGTTTACATCAACTTATCATACTTTGTTCTCTGGAACAGGAATTCATTTCCTAAATGAGGGTAACGGTATTTCTAGAGCTGATTACGCTAATGGAAACTGCCTGATGGCGTTTGACTTAACTCCAGATTTATCAGCCAATTCAACAGCTCATTGGAATCTTATCCGACATGGAAGTGTTCGGTTAGAAGTTAGATTTGAGGCAGCTCTAACACAAACTGTTAATTGTATTGTTTATGCCGAGTTTGATAACATTATAGAAATAGATAAAAATAGGAACATAAGTGTAGATTTTAGTAGTTAAGTTTTAATTGTGTATGAAGACACATGTTTTATATTATTATGAATACCCTAGAAATAACAAAATGTTTGAAAAAAGTTTGTCATTCACTGGAGTTCAATGTTTACGCAGCTAATCGCATTCCTATACATGTTACACCACCTTTCTACATGATTAGTAATCTTGATCCTGATACTAGACCTGGTTCACATTGGATAGCATTATGTATCAACAATAAAGGAGTTGGCGAATACTTTGATACTTTTGGTCGTAAACCTGAAAGTTATCATTTATCATTTTTATGAAAAAAAACCAATAGATGGATTTATAATCATAAAGTTATTCAAAGTGTATTTTCATCTGTTTGTGGTGAATATTGTTTACTTTATTTGTATTTCAAAGTTAGAGATATGAGTTTGACAGATTTTATTGATATGTTTACTGATGATACTATTCAAAATGATGTAATGCTAAAGCAAATGTTTAAGACTTTCATAACATAGGTAAGCTAAATTTGAAGGTAAAAAAAAAAAATGAAATAAAACTGTACAAAACAAAATGTTTTGCCTATTACTTGATTCCCCTACCTCAGAAAAACCTAGAGGAGTAATAAATAAAAAAACCAAAGAAATATAATGTTGAATAAATTTATTCGTAATTAAGATATAACATCAAGAAAGAGCTTAGTTTATCCGTCGCCTTAGTAGTGAGGATTCCAGGTGAAGTTATGCCTTTGATCTTACTTTTCATCTCCTACATCAGGTGAGATGAAGACAAAGCGCTTTCCGCCTCTGTGGTTAAGTGGTTAGGACCACCCCGGTCTCAGAGTCAGGGTCACGGGTTCGATTCCCAGCAGGGGTTGCACATGTGTGTACTCGGTTTGGTAGGTAGGACTTGAAAAAATCCGTTTTATCATTTTATCTTATTTAAGTCTGTTGTCACCAGTGCCTTGGTAGTTTTTTAGAGGATTCCAGGTGTTCGAACATTTGTTATACTAAAACCTTGTAAATCTGTATTAATAAATTCTAAAAATTTACACTCTGTGATGATCTTTCAAGTCCTGTGACTACAAATATTAACTTTTCGTCAGTCAGAAAACTTCATCGATGTCCCCACTGCACTAGCATTGTGAACAGGCAACCCTTTTTTCTGGCGAGTATTCTCTATTTAGCCAAATAAGTCTGGTCAAAACAAAACTCCGAAATCGTTAAGCAGTGAAAACCCTGAATGCCATTTTATACGTTAGATTTGGCCTAAAGAGAGTTGGAAAGTGCTGTCTATTCTTACACTGTTCCTGACGATATACTCTGCTTTATAGGTACCAAAAAGAGTTATGACTCTGGCTTTCAGTCTTCCACATCAGCTGCTGTTGATGAAGAAGAAGAAGATATGGATATTTTATTTCGCTGATTTTATTTCGTAATAAATACTAACTCAGAATTATGTTGGCATTTTTTTTGGCATTTTATAAGGAGAGTTACAGTGCGACATAAAAGAGTAGAAATTAAATGAGGGCGCTGTTGTCGTTAACATAGCAACCCTGATAGGTCGAGCAAATTGGTCTTGATACTTGTTTTTATTTAATATGTTCATATAATTGGAAAACATCACCTGCACATTGCTCTGATATAAAGGAAGTAGCTAAGGCACTTGTGTTATAGAAATCAGAAACAACGACGCTACCACAACACCCAGATCCGAGACAATATAGAAAAGTTGGTTTTCTACATTAACCCAACCGGGAATCGAATCCAGGACCTCAGAGATGGTGACGCCAAGTCCGGAGTGCTCTACTCTCGGCTACGGAGGTCGTCAAAATAATTAATTTGAGTAGTTTGTATGTAAAAATGAAAACAGCCATTGTACCTAACTTATTTTTATTTAGATACAAAACTAATAAATTAAAGTCCAGATACTCTTCAAGTTTTGCAAATGCTCGCGTCTTCCATCATAGCCAATAAGTTGCCTTAATTGAGCTATTAATTTGCATATTGTTGGTACTTCTTTTTTTACAGTGTAAAAAAAAACATTTTCTGACGGATTGCACACATATCAAAGTCATCGAGTTCCTTTGCAAGTCGACCCTTTCTGTGTTTAGCGGAAGTCGAAAATTTTCCTCCATTTTCGGAGCCTTGTTTAGCTATTCTCCGCACAGTACTTTCAGACACACCTTGAACAATAAAAACATATATGCATAATAAAAAACAAAACCAAAATTGTTCAGTCCTATGGACTGAGTTATTAACATAATTGGTAAAACTTTTGAATCGAGTCGCCTTCATCGGTGGCGAAGAAATGAATCAAGTTTTAAAAAAGAAAATAGATGATCGAGAAAAATGGTCCTTATATTTACAAACACTACAAAGATATTTGTATTTTATTGGTAAAGATCGAAAGCCTTTAGAAATACCCATAATATCGTTTAATGAAACAGAAATTATAAAAAAAGATAGTCGTGAGGATCATCCTCCAGAAGCAACACAAGACACCTCGAAGATAGTCGAACCCAACGCTGAAGACAACGAAATTAATTATTCTAAAAGGCTTTTAATAAACCTTTTACCCAAGACATACAAAACAAAAGGTGAGCTCTTAATAGATTTATTATTAAAAAATAAACAAAAAATTTATTGGGATCATAAAGGAACAGTTTACATCGACAACAAGGAAATTTATAAGAGCAACATAGTTGATTTACTCAGTGATGTTATAAGACCGTTGAAAAACACTTCACCAAACGGGTGGTCAGAATTTTCTAGAGCATTAAAGGAATTAAGAGTACCTTTGACTTACATCGGTAATCCAAGAAGAGCAACTTACATCAATGATATCTCTAATACTCCGAATTTTGGTAGACGATTTGAATCTAACTTAGAAAAAGATTTCGAATATTCTACACCACCTTCAAGCGCCATAACGAGTAAAGAAAAAGTCAAAAAGAAAATAGATTGGCAGAAATGGACTCCGTATTAGAAATTAACGATATTTACTATGACATCTCTCATCCTGCTGGTTATGGAAGTTTAAATCAATTAACAGATGCTATGAAAAATCGAATGACAAGAAAGGAAGTAAAAAAACTGGTTAGAATCTCAAGAAACTTACACTCTACATAAACCTGTCCAACGACGATTTCCTAGAAACAAATACATTTTATCTAATTTTAATGAACTTTGGCAAGTCGATTTAAGTGATATGCGATCTTATAGTGAATATAATGATGGTTTTAATTACATTTTGTGTATCATTGATGTATTCAGTAAATATGAACGGCATGTAACTCGAGAGAAACTTTTAGATTACGTTATGATAAGAAATATGTCACTCTCACTAATGAAGATAAAAAAATTATTTCTTTACAATTTTCACCAAAGTTAAGTCTTCAACTTGGATTTGATCCAAATACTAATGTGGTTACTAAAACAGTCAGTAAATTTCCTGCTAATTTGTATCTAGGTTTACCATCACAGTTATATGTGTACTGTGATATTATCGAACCCCAGATGGTTGGTGATGTTATGTGTTCATTATTAAGAATTATACCATTGGATCCAGCTAAATATACGTATGGATCAAATAAAATGCATATCTTCTCACCTCCACATTATGTATCTGTTATGCGAAGAGAGTTCGATACGATAGAAGTAGATATAAGAACGAACACAGGAGAAAACGTACCATTCCAATTTGGAACGACTTGTGTTAAACTACACTTTAAACGGAAATAACAATGTATCCAAAATACTACAATATCTGTCCTTATGAACATTACTATATACATCAAGCCGGTTCCGGAGTTGGTGTGATTTATAAGGGTGCAGCACATCAACGTGGACACGGTATTGGAAGCTTCTTAGGTGGGCTATTCCGTTCAGTATTACCTTTATTGTCGAGTGGGGCTAAAGTTATCGGTAAAGAAGCATTAAATGATGGTGTAGGACTTTTATCAGACATGGTACACACAAGACCGCTTAATGAATCCTTAAAAAATCGTGTTAAGGAAGCAACTTCAAATTTAAAAAGGAAATCCGATGAAAAAATAGATCAAGTCATGAGTGGTTCGGGATATAAAAGTAAAAGACAACAGTTACAAAGTATCAGTCAGTCGCAGCATTCAAAACGAAGAGCATTGAAAAAAACGAAGAAGAATAATAATTTAAAAATTAACGACATATTTTCAGAGTGTTAAAAAATATATTTAAAATAATGTCTTTTTTGCATATTCATTCATGTGAATGTGTTAAGTCCGAGTTGGATTTATTTGCATTACCATCAACTCAAACTAGTATCGAAAGCGGTCAGTGGGTTCACTACAAACCAATTTCATCGCTCAGTGATGATGGACCAATCGAATTTCAGATTCCTGGAAGTGGTGATGACTACATAGATTTATCACACACTTTGATACATATAAAAGCAAAAATTCTAAATCAGGATTTAACACCTCTGACAGCAACAACTACTGTGGCTCCGGTTAATAATTGGTTACACTCACTCTTTAGCCAGTTAGATGTTTATTTGAATCAAAAACTGATAACACCTCCGAATAATACTTATGGTTATCGAGCTTACATTGAAACACTACTAAATTATGCACCATCAGCAAAACAATCACACCTAACATGTGGACTCTGGTATGAAGACACAACAGGAAAAATGAATTCAACTGATTAGTCAAATAAAGGATTCACTATTAGACAAAAATTGGTAAAGGAGAGTAAGGAGGTCGAAATGATAGGACATTTACATGGAGACATATTCAACCAAGAAAAGTTTTTGATTAATGGTGTTGAAATGTGTGTAAAATTAGTACGTTCTCGAGATACATTTAATTTATTGTGTTCCTCTGATGATGTAAAATTAAAAGTTTCCATTATTGATGCTACACTTATGATTCGAAAAGCTCGTGTAAACCCTACTGTTTTGCTTGCCCATCAAAAGGTTTTATTATCAACCTCAGCTAAATATCCTATTATTAAAGCTGAAGTAAAAGTTCTAACCATTCCAGCAGGTATTCAGGGAAAAACTCTTGATAATATTTTCCTCGGTCAAGTACCAAAAAGATGTATAGTAGGATTTGTAGATAATACAGCGTTTAATGGGTGTCTTACAAAAAATCCTTTTGATTTCAATCATTATGGTATTAGTTCTTTTTGCTTATACATCGACGGAACACAGATTCCTTCCAAAGCTCTACAACCTGTTTTTAGCAACAACTTGTTTACATCAACTTATCATACTTTGTTCTCTGGAACAGGAATTCATTTCCTAAATGAGGGTAACGGTATTTCTAGAGCTGATTACGCTAATGGAAACTGCCTGATGGCGTTTGACTTAACTCCAGATTTATCAGCCAATTCAACAGCTCATTTTAATCTTATCCGACATGGAAGTGTTCGGTTAGAAGTTAGATTTGAGGCAGCTCTAACACAAACTGTTAATTGTATTGTTTATGCCGAGTTTGATAACATTATAGAAATAGATAAAAATAGGAACATAAGTGTAGATTTTAGTAGTTAAGTTTTAATTGTGTATGAAGACACATGTTTTATATTATTATGAATACCCTAGAAATAACAAAATGTTTGAAAAAAGTTTGTCATTCACTGGAGTTCAATGTTTACGCAGCTAATCGCATTCCTATACATGTTACACCACCTTTCTACATGATTAGTAATCTTGATCCTGATACTAGACCTGGTTCACATTGGATAGCATTATGTATCAACAATAAAGGAGTTGGCGAATACTTTGATACTTTTGGTCGTAAACCTGAAAGTTATCATTTATCATTTTTATGAAAAAAAACCAATAGATGGATTTATAATCATAAAGTTATTCAAAGTGTATTTTCATCTGTTTGTGGTGAATATTGTTTACTTTATTTGTATTTCAAAGTTAGAGATATGAGTTTGACAGATTTTATTGATATGTTTACTGATGATACTATTCAAAATGATGTAATGCTAAAGCAAATGTTTAAGACTTTCATAACATAGGTAAGCTAAATTTGAAGGTAAAAAAAAAAAATGAAATAAAACTGTACAAAACAAAATGTTTTGCCTATTACTTGATTCCCCTACCTCAGAAAAACCTAGAGGAGTAATAAATAAAAAAACCAAAGAAATATAATGTTGAATAAATTTATTCGTAATTAAGATATAACATCAAGAAAGAGCTTAGTTTATCCGTCGCCTTAGTAGTGAGGATTCCAGGTGAAGTTATGCCTTTGATCTTACTTTTCATCTCCTACATCAGGTGAGATGAAGACAAAGCGCTTTCCGCCTCTGTGGTTAAGTGGTTAGGACCACCCCGGTCTCAGAGTCAGGGTCACGGGTTCGATTCCCAGCAGGGGTTGCACATGTGTGTACTCGGTTTGGTAGGTAGGACTTGAAAAAATCCGTTTTATCATTTTATCTTATTTAAGTCTGTTGTCACCAGTGCCTTGGTAGTTTTTTAGAGGATTCCAGGTGTTCGAACATTTGTTATACTAAAACCTTGTAAATCTGTATTAATAAATTCTAAAAATTTACACTCTGTGATGATCTTTCAAGTCCTGTGACTACAAATATTAACTTTTCGTCAGTCAGAAAACTTCATCGATGTCCCCACTGCACTAGCATTGTGAACAGGCAACCCTTTTTTCTGGCGAGTATTCTCTATTTAGCCAAATAAGTCTGGTCAAAACAAAACTCCGAAATCGTTAAGCAGTGAAAACCCTGAATGCCATTTTATACGTTAGATTTGGCCTAAAGAGAGTTGGAAAGTGCTGTCTATTCTTACACTGTTCCTGACGATATACTCTGCTTTATAGGTACCAAAAAGAGTTATGACTCTGGCTTTCAGTCTTCCACATCAGCTGCTGTTGATGAAGAAGAAGAAGATATGGATATTTTATTTCGCTGATTTTATTTCGTAATAAATACTAACTCAGAATTATGTTGGCATTTTTTTTGGCATTTTATAAGGAGAGTTACAGTGCGACATAAAAGAGTAGAAATTAAATGAGGGCGCTGTTGTCGTTAACATAGCAACCCTGATAGGTCGAGCAAATTGGTCTTGATACTTGTTTTTATTTAATATGTTCATATAATTGGAAAACATCACCTGCACATTGCTCTGATATAAAGGAAGTAGCTAAGGCACTTGTGTTATAGAAATCAGAAACAACGACGCTACCACAACACCCAGATCCGAGACAATATAGAAAAGTTGGTTTTCTACATTAACCCAACCGGGAATCGAATCCAGGACCTCAGAGATGGTGACGCCAAGTCCGGAGTGCTCTACTCTCGGCTACGGAGGTCGTCAAAATAATTAATTTGAGTAGTTTGTATGTAAAAATGAAAACAGCCATTGTACCTAACTTATTTTTATTTAGATACAAAACTAATAAATTAAAGTCCAGATACTCTTCAAGTTTTGCAAATGCTCGCGTCTTCCATCATAGCCAATAAGTTGCCTTAATTGAGCTATTAATTTGCATATTGTTGGTACTTCTTTTTTTACAGTGTAAAAAAAATCATTTTCTGACGGATTGCACACATATCAAAGTCATCGAGTTCCTTTGCAAGTCGACCCTTTCTGTGTTTAGCGGAAGTCGAAAATTTTCCTCCATTTTCGGAGCCTTGTTTAGCTATTCTCCGCACAGTACTTTCAGACACACCTTGAACAATAAAAACATATATGCATAATAAAAAACAAAACCAAAATTGTTCAGTCCTATGGACTGAGTTATTAACATAATTGGTAAAACTTTTGAATCGAGTCGCCTTCATCGGTGGCGAAGAAATGAATCAAGTTTTAAAAAAGAAAATAGATGATCGAGAAAAATGGTCCTTATATTTACAAACACTACAAAGATATTTGTATTTTATTGGTAAAGATCGAAAGCCTTTAGAAATACCCATAATATCGTTTAATGAAACAGAAATTATAAAAAAAGATAGTCGTGAGGATCATCCTCCAGAAGCAACACAAGACACCTCGAAGATAGTCGAACCCAACGCTGAAGACAACGAAATTAATTATTCTAAAAGGCTTTTAATAAACCTTTTACCCAAGACATACAAAACAAAAGGTGAGCTCTTAATAGATTTATTATTAAAAAATAAACAAAAAATTTATTGGGATCATAAAGGAACAGT
This sequence comes from Scoparia ambigualis, assembly GCA_963921215.1. Taxonomy (NCBI): domain Eukaryota; kingdom Metazoa; phylum Arthropoda; class Insecta; order Lepidoptera; family Crambidae; genus Scoparia; species Scoparia ambigualis. The sequence goes on from OY992505.1 coordinate 19,385,414, forward strand.
TTACATCGACAACAAGGAAATTTATAAGAGCAACATAGTTGATTTACTCAGTGATGTTATAAGACCGTTGAAAAACACTTCACCAAACGGGTGGTCAGAATTTTCTAGAGCATTAAAGGAATTAAGAGTACCTTTGACTTACATCGGTAATCCAAGAAGAGCAACTTACATCAATGATATCTCTAATACTCCGAATTTTGGTAGACGATTTGAATCTAACTTAGAAAAAGATTTCGAATATTCTACACCACCTTCAAGCGCCATAACGAGTAAAGAAAAAGTCAAAAAGAAAATAGATTGGCAGAAATGGACTCCGTATTAGAAATTAACGATATTTACTATGACATCTCTCATCCTGCTGGTTATGGAAGTTTAAATCAATTAACAGATGCTATGAAAAATCGAATGACAAGAAAGGAAGTAAAAAACTGGTTAGAATCTCAAGAAACTTACACTCTACATAAACCTGTCCAACGACGATTTCCTAGAAACAAATACATTTTATCTAATTTTAATGAACTTTGGCAAGTCGATTTAAGTGATATGCGATCTTATAGTGAATATAATGATGGTTTTAATTACATTTTGTGTATCATTGATGTATTCAGTAAATATGAACGGCATGTAACTCGAGAAAAACTTTTAGATTACGTTATGATAAGAAATATGTCACTCTCACTAATGAAGATAAAAAAATTATTTCTTTACAATTTTCACCAAAGTTAAGTCTTCAACTTGGATTTGATCCAAATACTAATGTGGTTACTAAAACAGTCAGTAAATTTCCTGCTAATTTGTATCTAGGTTTACCATCACAGTTATATGTGTACTGTGATATTATCGAACCCCAGATGGTTGGTGATGTTATGTGTTCATTATTAAGAATTATACCATTGGATCCAGCTAAATATACGTATGGATCAAATAAAATGCATATCTTCTCACCTCCACATTATGTATCTGTTATGCGAAGAGAGTTCGATACGATAGAAGTAGATATAAGAACGAACACAGGAGAAAACGTACCATTCCAATTTGGAACGACTTGTGTTAAACTACACTTTAAACGGAAATAACAATGTATCCAAAATACTACAATATCTGTCCTTATGAACATTACTATATACATCAAGCCGGTTCCGGAGTTGGTGTGATTTATAAGGGTGCAGCACATCAACGTGGACACGGTATTGGAAGCTTCTTAGGTGGGCTATTCCGTTCAGTATTACCTTTATTGTCGAGTGGGGCTAAAGTTATCGGTAAAGAAGCATTAAATGATGGTGTAGGACTTTTATCAGACATGGTACACACAAGACCGCTTAATGAATCCTTAAAAAATCGTGTTAAGGAAGCAACTTCAAATTTAAAAAGGAAATCCGATGAAAAAATAGATCAAGTCATGAGTGGTTCGGGATATAAAAGTAAAAGACAACAGTTACAAAGTATCAGTCAGTCGCAGCATTCAAAACGAAGAGCATTGAAAAAAACGAAGAAGAATAATAATTTAAAAATTAACGACATATTTTCAGAGTGTTAAAAAATATATTTAAAATAATGTCTTTTTTGCATATTCATTCATGTGAATGTGTTAAGTCCGAGTTGGATTTATTTGCATTACCATCAACTCAAACTAGTATCGGAAGCGGTCAGTGGGTTCACTACAAACCAATTTCATCGCTCAGTGATGATGGACCAATCGAATTTCAGATTCCTGGAAGTGGTGATGACTACATAGATTTATCACACACTTTGATGCATATAAAAGCAAAAATTCTAAATCAGGATTTAACACCTCTGACAGCAACAACTACTGTGGCTCCGGTTAATAATTGGTTACACTCACTCTTTAGCCAGTTAGATGTTTATTTGAATCAAAAACTGATAACACCTCCGAATAATACTTATGGTTATCGAGCTTACATTGAAACACTACTAAATTATGCACCATCAGCAAAACAATCACACCTAACATGTGGACTCTGGTATGAAGACACAACAGGAAAAATGAATTCAACTGATTAGTCAAATAAAGGATTCACTATTAGACAAAAATTGGTAAAGGAGAGTAAGGAGGTCGAAATGATAGGACATTTACATGGAGACATATTCAACCAAGAAAAGTTTTTGATTAATGGTGTTGAAATGTGTGTAAAATTAGTACGTTCTCGAGATACATTTAATTTATTGTGTTCCTCTGATGATGTAAAATTAAAAGTTTCCAATATTGATGCTACACTTATGATTCGAAAAGCTCGTGTAAACCCTACTGTTTTGCTTGCCCATCAAAAGGTTTTATTATCAACCTCAGCTAAATATCCTATTACTAAAGCTGAAGTAAAAGTTCTAACCATTCCAGCAGGTATTCAGGGAAAAACTCTTGATAATATTTTCCTCGGTCAAGTACCAAAAAGATGTATAGTAGGATTTGTAGATAATACAGCGTTTAATGGGTGTCTTACAAAAAATCCTTTTGATTTCAATCATTATGGTATTAGTTCTTTTTGCTTATACATCGACGGAACACAGATTCCTTCCAAAGCTCTACAACCTGTTTTTAGCAACAACTTGTTTACATCAACTTATCATACTTTGTTCTCTGGAACAGGAATTCATTTCCTAAATGAGGGTAACGGTATTTCTAGAGCTGATTACGCTAATGGAAACTGCCTGATGGCGTTTGACTTAACTCCAGATTTATCAGCCAATTCAACAGCTCATTGGAATCTTATCCGACATGGAAGTGTTCGGTTAGAAGTTAGATTTGAGGCAGCTCTAACACAAACTGTTAATTGTATTGTTTATGCCGAGTTTGATAACATTATAGAAATAGATAAAAATAGGAACATAAGTGTAGATTTTAGTAGTTAAGTTTTAATTGTGTATGAAGACACATGTTTTATATTATTATGAATACCCTAGAAATAACAAAATGTTTGAAAAAAGTTTGTCATTCACTGGAGTTCAATGTTTACGCAGCTAATCGCATTCCTATACATGTTACACCACCTTTCTACATGATTAGTAATCTTGATCCTGATACTAGACCTGGTTCACATTGGATAGCATTATGTATCAACAATAAAGGAGTTGGCGAATACTTTGATACTTTTGGTCGTAAACCTGAAAGTTATCATTTATCATTTTTATGAAAAAAAACCAATAGATGGATTTATAATCATAAAGTTATTCAAAATGTATTTTCATCTGTTTGTGGTGAATATTGTTTACTTTATTTGTATTTCAAAGTTAGAGATATGAGTTTGACAGATTTTATTGATATGTTTACTGATGATACTATTCAAAATGATGTAATGCTAAAGCAAATGTTTAAGACTTTCATAACATAGGTAAGCTAAATTTGAAAGTAAAAAAAAAAAATGAAATAAAACTGTACAAAACAAAATGTTTTGCCTATTACTTGATTCCCCTACCTTAGAAAAACCTAGAGGAGTAATAAATAAAAAAACCAAAGAAATATAATGTTGAATAAATTTATTCGTAATTAAGATATAACATCAAGAAAGAGCTTAGTTTATCCGTCGCCTTAGTAGTGAGGATTCCAGGTGAAGTTATGCCTTTGATCTTACTTTTCATCTCCTACATCAGGTGAGATGAAGACAAAGCGCTTTCCGCCTCTGTGGTTAAGTGGTTAGGACCACCCCGGTCTCAGAGTCAGGGTCACGGGTTCGATTCCCAGCAGGGGTTGCACATGTGTGTACTCGGTTTGGTAGGTAGGACTTGAAAAAATCCGTTTTATCATTTTATCTTATTTAAGTCTGTTGTCACCAGTGCCTTGGTAGTTTTTTAGAGGATTCCAGGTGTTCGAACATTTGTTATACTAAAACCTTGTAAATCTGTATTAATAAATTCTAAAAATTTACACTCTGTGATGATCTTTCAAGTCCTGTGACTACAAATATTAACTTTTCGTCAGTCAGAAAACTTCATCGATGTCCCCACTGCACTAGCATTGTGAACAGGCAACCCTTTTTTCTGGCGAGTATTCTCTATTTAGCCAAATAAGTCTGGTCAAAACAAAACTCCGAAATCGTTAAGCAGTGAAAACCCTGAATGCCATTTTATACGTTAGATTTGGCCTAAAGAGAGTTGGAAAGTGCTGTCTATTCTTACACTGTTCCTGACGATATACTCTGCTTTATAGGTACCAAAAAGAGTTATGACTCTGGCTTTCAGTCTTCCACATCAGCTGCTGTTGATGAAGAAGAAGAAGATATGGATATTTTATTTCGCTGATTTTATTTCGTAATAAATACTAACTCAGAATTATGTTGGCATTTTTTTCGGCATTTTATAAGGAGAGTTACAGTGCGACATAAAAGAGTAGAAATTAAATGAGGGCGCTGTTGTCGTTAACATAGCAACCCTGATAGGTCGAGCAAATTGGTCTTGATACTTGTTTTTATTTAATATGTTCATATAATTGGAAAACATCACCTGCACATTGCTCTGATATAAAGGAAGTAGCTAAGGCACTTGTGTTATAGAAATCAGAAACAACGACGCTACCACAACACCCAGATCCGAGACAATATAGAAAAGTTGGTTTTCTACATTAACCCAACCGGGAATCGAATCCAGGACCTCAGAGATGGTGACGCCAAGTCCGGAGTGCTCTACTCTCGGCTACGGAGGTCGTCAAAATAATTAATTTGAGTAGTTTGTATGTAAAAATGAAAACAGCCATTGTACCTAACTTATTTTTATTTAGATACAAAACTAATAAATTAAAGTCCAGATACTCTTCAAGTTTTGCAAATGCTCGCGTCTTCCATCATAGCCAATAAGTTGCCTTAATTGAGCTATTAATTTGCATATTGTTGGTACTTCTTTTTTTACAGTGTAAAAAAAATCATTTTCTGACGGATTGCACACATATCAAAGTCATCGAGTTCCTTTGCAAGTCGACCCTTTCTGTGTTTAGCGGAAGTCGAAAATTTTCCTCCATTTTCGGAGCCTTGTTTAGCTATTCTCCGCACAGTACTTTCAGACACACCTTGAACAATAAAAACATATATGCATAATAAAAAACAAAACCAAAATTGTTCAGTCCTATGGACTGAGTTATTAACATAATTGGTAAAACTTTTGAATCGAGTCGCCTTAATCGGTGGCGAAGAAATGAATCAAGTTTTAAAAAAGAAAATAGATGATCGAGAAAAATGGTCCTTATATTTACAAACACTACAAAGATATTTGTATTTTATTGGTAAAGATCGAAAGCCTTTAGAAATACCCATAATATCGTTTAATGAAACAGAAATTATAAAAAAAGATAGTCGTGAGGATCATCCTCCAGAAGCAACACAAGACACCTCGAAGATAGTCGAACCCAACGCTGAAGACAACGAAATTAATTATTCTAAAAGGCTTTTAATAAACCTTTTACCCAAGACATACAAAACAAAAGGTGAGCTCTTAATAGATTTATTATTAAAAAATAAACAAAAAATTTATTGGGATCATAAAGGAACAGTTTACATCGACAACAAGGAAATTTATAAGAGCAACATAGTTGATTTACTCAGTGATGTTATAAGACCGTTGAAAAACACTTCACCAAACGGGTGGTCAGAATTTTCTAGAGCATTAAAGGAATTAAGAGTACCTTTGACTTACATCGGTAATCCAAGAAGAGCAACAATTGATGTACAATGATATCTCTAGTACTCCGAATTTTGGTAGACGATTTGAATCTAACTTAGAAAAAGATTTCGAATATTCTACACCACCTTCAAGCGCCATAACGAGTAAAGAAAAAGTCAAAAAGAAAATAGATTGGCAGAAATGGACTCCGTATTAGAAATTAACGATATTTACTATGACATCTCTCATCCTGCTGGTTATGGAAGTTTAAATCAATTAACAGATGCTATGAAAAATCGAATGACAAGAAAGGAAGTAAAAAAACTGGTTAGAATCTCAAGAAACTTACACTCTACATAAACCTGTCCAACGACGATTTCCTAGAAACAAATACATTTTATCTAATTTTAATGAACTTTGGCAAGTCGATTTAAGTGATATGCGATCTTATAGTGAATATAATGATGGTTTTAATTACATTTTGTGTATCATTGATGTATTCAGTAAATATGAACGGCATGTAACTCGAGAGAAACTTTTAGATTACGTTATGATAAGAAATATGTCACTCTCACTAATGAAGATAAAAAAATTATTTCTTTACAATTTTCACCAAAGTTAAGTCTTCAACTTGGATTTGATCCAAATACTAATGTGGTTACTAAAACAGTCAGTAAATTTCCTGCTAATTTGTATCTAGGTTTACCATCACAGTTATATGTGTACTGTGATATTATCGAACCCCAGATGGTTGGTGATGTTATGTGTTCATTATTAAGAATTATACCATTGGATCCAGCTAAATATACGTATGGATCAAATAAAATGCATATCTTCTCACCTCCACATTATGTATCTGTTATGCGAAGAGAGTTCGATACGATAGAAGTAGATATAAGAACGAACACAGGAGAAAACGTACTATTCCAATTTGGAACGACTTGTGTTAAACTACACTTTAAACGGAAATAACAATGTATCCAAAATACTACAATATCTGTCCTTATGAACATTACTATATACATCAAGCCGGTTCCGGAGTTGGTGTGATTTATAAGGGTGCAGCACATCAACGTGGACACGGTATTGGAAGCTTCTTAGGTGGGCTATTCCGTTCAGTATTACCTTTATTGTCGAGTGGGGCTAAAGTTATCGGTAAAGAAGCATTAAATGATGGTGTAGGACTTTTATCAGACATGGTACACACAAGACCGCTTAATGAATCCTTAAAAAATCGTGTTAAGGAAGCAACTTCAAATTTAAAAAGGAAATCCGATGAAAAAATAGATCAAGTCATGAGTGGTTCGGGATATAAAAGTAAAAGACAACAGTTACAAAGTATCAGTCAGTCGCAGCATTCAAAACGAAGAGCATTGAAAAAAACGAAGAAGAATAATAATTTAAAAATTAACGACATATTTTCAGAGTGTTAAAAAATATATTTAAAATAATGTCTTTTTTGCATATTCATTCATGTGAATGTGTTAAGTCCGAGTTGGATTTATTTGCATTACCATCAACTCAAACTAGTATCGAAAGCGGTCAGTGGGTTCACTACAAACCAATTTCATCGCTCAGTGATGATGGACCAATCGAATTTCAGATTCCTGGAAGTGGTGATGACTACATAGATTTATCACACACTTTGATACATATAAAAGCAAAAATTCTAAATCAGGATTTAACACCTCTGACAGCAACAACTACTGTGGCTCCGGTTAATAATTGGTTACACTCACTCTTTAGCCAGTTAGATGTTTATTTGAATCAAAAACTGATAACACCTCCGAATAATACTTATGGTTATCGAGCTTACATTGAAACACTACTAAATTATGCACCATCAGCAAAACAATCACACCTAACATGTGGACTCTGGTATGAAGACACAACAGGAAAAATGAATTCAACTGATGAGTCAAATAAAGGATTCACTATTAGACAAAAATTGGTAAAGGTAAGGAGGTCGAAATGATAGGACATTTACATGGAGACATATTCAACCAAGAAAAGTTTTTGATTAATGGTGTTGAAATGTGTGTAAAATTAGTACGTTCTCGAGATACATTTAATTTATTGTGTTCCTCTGATGATGTAAAATTAAAAGTTTCCAATATTGATGCTACACTTATGATTCGAAAAGCTCGTGTAAACCCTACTGTTTTGCTTGCCCATCAAAAGGTTTTATTATCAACCTCAGCTAAATATCCTATTACTAAAGCTGAAGTAAAAGTTCTAACCATTCCAGCAGGTATTCAGGGAAAAACTCTTGATAATATTTTCCTCGGTCAAGTACCAAAAAGATGTATAGTAGGATTTGTAGATAATACAGCGTTTAATGGGTGTCTTACAAAAAATCCTTTTGATTTCAATCATTATGGTATTAGTTCTTTTTGCTTATACATCGACGGAACACAGATTCCTTCCAAAGCTCTACAACCTGTTTTTAGCAACAACTTGTTTACATCAACTTATCATACTTTGTTCTCTGGAACAGGAATTCATTTCCTAAATGAGGGTAACGGTATTTCTAGAGCTGATTACGCTAATGGAAACTGCCTGATGGCGTTTGACTTAACTCCAGATTTATCAGCCAATTCAACAGCTCATTGGAATCTTATCCGACATGGAAGTGTTCGGTTAGAAGTTAGATTTGAGGCAGCTCTAACACAAACTGTTAATTGTATTGTTTATGCCGAGTTTGATAACATTATAGAAATAGATAAAAATAGGAACATAAGTGAAGATTTTAGTAGTTAAGTTTTAATTGTGTATGAAGACACATGTTTTATATTATTATGAATACCCTAGAAATAACAAAATGTTTGAAAAAAGTATGTCATTCACTGGAGTTCAATGTTTACGCAGCTAATCGCATTCCTATACATGTTACACCACCTTTCTACATGATTAGTAATCTTGATCCTGATACTAGACCTGGTTCACATTGGATAGCATTATGTATTAACAATAAAGGAGTTGGCGAATACTTTGATACTTTTGGTCGTAAACCTGAAAGTTATCATTTATCATTTTTAAGAAAAAATACCAATAGATGGATTTATAATCATAAAGTTATTCAAAGTGTATTTTCATCTGTTTGTGGTGAATATTGTTTACTTTATTTGTATTTCAAAGTTAGAGATATGAGTTTGACAGATTTTATTGATATGTTTACTGATGATACTATTCAAAATGATGTAATGCTAAAGCAAATGTTTAAGACTTTCATAACATAGGTAAGCTAAATTTGAAGGTAAAAAAAAAAAAATGAATTAAAACTGTACAAAACAAAATGTTTTGCCTATTACTTGATTCCCCTACCTCAGAAAAACCTAGAGGAGTAATAAATAAAAAAACCAAAGAAATATAATGTTGAATAAATTTATTCGTAATTAAGATATAACATCAAGAAAGAGCTTAGTTTATCCGTCGCCTTAGTAGTGAGGATTCCAGGTGAAGTTATGCCTTTGATCTTACTTTTCATCTCCTACATCAGGTGAGATGAAGACAAAGCGCTTTCCGCCTCTGTGGTTAAGTGGTTAGGACCACCCCGGTCTCAGAGTCAGGGTCACGGGTTCGATTCCCAGCAGGGGTTGCACATGTGTGTACTCGGTTTGGTAGGTAGGACTTGAAAAAATCCGTTTTATCATTTTATCTTATTTAAGTCTGTTGTCACCAGTGCCTTGGTAGTTTTTTAGAGGATTCCAGGTGAAGTGTGCCTCCACTTTGGTCTTACTAAGGGATGACCTTAACATCAGGTGGGATGAAGACAAAGCGCTTTCCTGAAGAATCGATAAAATACAATCGCATATTAGTAACTGGACAAGACTACAGTGACGGTACATCATTAGATAATGAGGTGCATCAGAATCGATATAATGAGGTACATCGGGAATTGTGTGATTAAGACCGGCGAGTCATTAACGATTCATTAGTAAATCAACTGAGAGCTAACGCTCGAAGATTGTATCTCGGAAACGGTTAAAGATATCGCTCTGGGACCCAGCGCCATCGATTCAAATGGGGGGGTTTTCCTTTTTTTTTTTTTTTTTGCAACGACTTGAACTAGCCGAGCGAGAGCCAGAAGAAGGCCAGTTTTGAGTGTGCCAGAACTCTCGAATCCCTACTACTACTTTGAATCGTCCAAATCTTTTTAACCTACCACCCATTCAGGACGTCATTTTTTAACTGTGGCAAAGAACGAGCGCAAGGCGCAAGAAACCTCAGAACTATATGCTTTAGTTATTGTTCTGAGCAAGAAACCAAAAAAAATATTTCGTTACCAGGTCATAAAATACAAAAAATGAATTTTCAAAAAATAAATTATGCAATACAAAACTACAATACAATGTAAGTATCGATTAATTATAGACAATTAGAAATAGCTGTTGGAGTAATTGGAGCATTTCAGATCCAAGCTGTTTTGTCTTCTGTGACACTTTATAATAAGCTTTCTTATAAAGCTTTTCTTTGATTTTGATTTTTAATTTATTAAGATCTAATTTCTGAATATCATTTGGTACTTTGTTGTAAAATCTTACACACAGACCCATAAAAGAATTATTTATTTTAAGGAGCCTATTATTAGGTACTGCTAATTTGTTCTTACTTCTAGTGTTTACATTGTGAATATCACTGTTTTTTGAAAACATTTCAATATTTTTATGAACATAAATCAAATTTTCATAAATGTATTGTGATGCAACAGTCATTACATTTATATCCTTAAATCTCTCTCTGAGAGAGTCACCAGCCTTTAGGTTATAGATTGCTCGAATAGCCCTCTTCTGCAGCACAAAGATAGTTTGAATGTCGGCAGCATTTCCCCACAGTAAAATGCCGTACGACATTACACTATGAAAGTAACTGAAATAAACTAATCTAGATGTATCAACGTCAGTTAACTGACGGATCTTCATTACTGCTTACGCCGCAGAGCTAAGTCTATTCGATAATTTAGCTATATGTGTGCCCCACTGAAGCTTGGCATCTAACGTGACGCCTAGAAACACAGTGGTGTCCACAGGATTCACATTCCTATCTTTAATTTTAAAACTGAGGCAGATATGTTTTAACTTTTAACTGTAATTTAAAGTCAGAAGGGTTATTCATGGTTACATCACACAAAAAAAACTGACGAAAAGTTAATATTTGTAGTCACAGGACTTGAAAGATCATCACAGAGTGTAAATTTTTAGAATTTATTTTTAAATCCGTATAATATCCCCTTGTGTGTCAAGCAGCCTTACAGCATTCAAGCGGCCTCCTGGAGGCCGCTAACTGTCGAACCCGTATGATTTTTTTTCATATTTTTCTAATAACTGACACGACTTGGCCTATTTTTTTAAAATTTTCATTAATTGATTTTACTTTATGCTCTTTTAGGCAAACGTTTCCATGAACGGGTACAGTATGGGTCTACTGATGGCATGCATGCATGCATGATGATAAAAACTGGAAGGCTCCTCCCCAACACTTTACCAAAAATGTATTGCTCAATTTGCTCATGCAGTACAGCTACGCTACAGCTATATTTCACAAGAGGAATCCTATTGCTTTAGATACCTGTTTAGAACAGGAACATGACAGTGGCGAATATATACCTTTAGTTGATCTGGTGCGTTTGCAAAATCAAAGATGCATTCCAAATGAAGATGATTCATCTGACGAAGAAGATGGTGGTGTGGAGTTCACAAGCGAGATTTAATTTCCGAAATAAAATCAGAAATACGAGTATTTCCAATTTTTTTATCCCTTCCAAAAAATATGATTTGTCGAGGTCCTCAAAATAGGCCTTTGCTTGCGAGATGACTTCATCATTGGAGTCAAATCTTTTTCCACCAAGCCATTTCTTCAGGTTTGGGAACAAGAAGTAGTCACTCGGAGCCAAATCTGGAGAATAGGGCGGATGAGGGAGCAATTCATAGCTATTCATGGATTTTTGCCATAGCAACTGCACATGTGTGCACCCTTGCATTGTCTTGGTGGAAAAGAACTTTTTTCTTGGCCAAATGAGGTCGGTTTTTTTTCAAATCGTCATTGAAGCGGTCCAATAAGTTGGCAAAATATTCCCCATTGATTGTTCTTCCCTTTTGAAGGTAGTCAATGTGGATTATCCCACGTGCATCCCAAAAAACAGTCGCCATAACTTTATTGGCTGACAAACCCACCTTGGCCTTCTTTGGCGCCGATTCACCCTTAGAAACCCACTGTTTTGACTGTTGTTTGGTCTCTGGTGTGTTGTGATGGATCCATGTTTCGTCCATGGTTACAAAACGGCGCAAAAGCTCCTCCATATTGCGATTAAACAACACCAAACCTTTCTGTGAAGTTGTTACACGATTGCGTTTGTGGTCGACTGTGAGCAAACGCGGCACCCATCTTGCGGAAAGCTTTCTCATGCCCAAGTGATCTTTCAAAATTGAAACCACTGAGCCATGCGAAATCCCTACGGCTTCCACAATCTCTTGCACTTTCAATCTTCGGTCGGCCAACACCATATCGTGAATTTTTTCGATTGTTTCGGGTGTAGAGACCTCAACTGGGCGTCCAGGACGTTCGGCATCTTCAGTGCTTGTACGGCTACAACGAAATTCAGTAAACCACTTTTTTACCATAGAAATCGATGGTGCAGAGTCCCCATAGTATTTATCAAGCTTAGCCTTGGTCTCGGTAATGGTTTTTTTTCGCAAAAAATAATGCTTAATAAGCACACGAAATTCACTTTTTTCCATTTTTTCCTCAAATTACTGGGTAGTCTGATAAAGATAGCTGTCAAACACAAACTAACTGAGCAGCAAGTTCAAATTTTGATAGGAGTCAACTGACAGATGCCTGTTGTTGTTGTTCAAAAAGTCACCAAAAATGAATGAAGAATTTCTTTTTTTTTCTCGCTATTTTCTAATTAAAAGAAAAATGGTTCTTCTCGTTTTATTCTAAACTTAAAAGCATTAAACATTTTAAGTTGGAGGACCTGAGAACTACGTTCAAATTAGTTTCTAAATATTATTACCTTATGACTGATTTACATAATGCTATCTTTTAGTTTTAATAAAAGAGCAATATAGAAAATATTTGAGGTTCAAATTCAATGACATTATCTTAGAATTTAATGTATTTCCCTTTGAGTTAAGTACAACACCATTCGTCTTTACAAGACTTCATAAACCAGCATGGCGCAACTGCGATCAATGGGCTACACGTCAACTATTTATTTAGATTACGTTTGCTGTATTGCTCCTGATAATCAGGAATGTTTAGTAAATAGTAATGAAACAATAACTTTATTTCAATAATTGGGATTTATTACAATGACCTTATCATTGATTTATTATACCTAAATGAACATGTGGCCGGAAAACCGCCAGCGGTCATCGGAGCGCGGAAGAGGCCTCCAAGCATATAAATCTTCTTGAACTAATCAACTAAATTAAATAACTGTCAAATATTGCTAAGGATTGACAATACGACTGCTATTTCGTATATCAAAACGAATGAGTGGAATCAGGTTTCCACATCCACAAAGGATATTTGTAGTTTTTGCGTAATTCGAAACATTTTTAATTATGCTGTATATGTTCCATGATAACGAAATAGTAGACGCCGAATCCAGACGTATTCACCCTGATACAGAGTGCTCTCTCTCAGAGGGCTCTCAGGGACCAAGCTTTTCAAATCATAAATAATAATTTCGGTGCCCCTCTCGATCGATCTTTAGCCACAGGGTTAAAAACACTAAATGTAATAACTATATGTTTTGGCATAGAAGCGCATGTAAAGAAAATGCTTTTACTGTGAATTGGATTTTTTTTTCAACAACTGCCAAAGCATTAAGTAACACAATTTCTGACGGGGCTCACGGAATTGTTGTGGCACCATATTGGACTACACAAGATTGGTTCCCTTTGTTTAACAAAATGCTTGTCTCGGAACTTATAATGTTTGGACCTAATAATAAACCCCTAATTTATTTTTATAATAACGTTGCCGCAGTTCAAGTTTATGACCGGAAGATTATCCGTGAAGCCTTTGACAGATGAAGTGTACCGTCAACCTCATTAGACGGAAGTTGTGCTTCCATATCCTATAATTCAATAGCGCAATACACTGTGGCATTTAAACATTGGTTCAATTTTTGTGAATAACAGAAGATAAATAATTTCGAAACTTCAATTCCTAATATCCTCTATTTTTGGCCAAAAATGTTTGACGCTGGAACCCAATATTGATACCAAAATAGTTACCGATCTGCTTTGTCATTAAATAGAGCCAAGGGTGACCTCTGATGACAAGGGAACCTGGGGCCCATGTATTATATTAAATTTTTTAACAAATCTGCACCCTTACCATGAACTTCCATTTTAACAGTTAACCAGAAAGACAGTTACCTTGTTAGCCTTATGTACAGACACTGTCATTAATCAAGTTAAAGAAGTCATAAGATAATTATAAAAATACCAGACATCATAAAAACCTCTAAGACAGGTGCTCATCACTATTTTTATGATTTATAACCTATAATATGTCCTTCAAATGCTGTATTGACTTACATTAATATAACTTGGCCCTTAAGAGGAAACAATGAAAAATTATTTATTAGTTATAGAAAACCATACCGTTCTGTTACAAGTCAAACTTTAAGGAAATGAATTAAAAATGTATTAAATGTAAGTAGAATTGACACTTCTCTATTTTCTGCGCACTCCACCCGGCGCATGCGAGTATCTCTGCCGCAAACGGCTCGGGGTTAGCATTGATTTGATAAGAAGCTCTGCCGGCTGAAGTGGCAGCTCTAGTACTTGCCAAATAAGTTCTGTAATCAGCACGTTGACAATAAAAATGTAAACAATTTTGCTCTATCAATCTTAAACAATCAAATGTAGGTAATTTATGATTTAAAATAACATAATTACGGGTGTGTAATGTTTGATATAAATACTTATGATCTAACGTTCATTTAATATAATTTTATTTTATATAATTTCATTTGATATAACGACTGACTTGATATAATAAACATTTAATATAATTTTAGAATCTTTAATTTCATGTGATATAATGTCCAACTGATATAATAACATTTGATATAGGTAATAATCTAATGGTATAAAAAATGGTATAAAGCATGCTATCAATCATGCAGCATGCAAGCAAGCATGCAGCGTGCAAGCAATCATGCAGCGTGCAAGCAAGCATTCAGCGTGCAAGCAAGCATGCAGCATGCAAGTAAGCACGCAGCATGCAAGCAAGCATGCAGCAGGCATGGTTTCTATCACGGCTTCGGCGCTGCGGGGCTCTGGCGGTCCCACGCGAGCTTATCGTCGCAGATGGCTTACGCTTACCACCGTAGCTTCGGCTTGCGGGCCGGCTGTGCCGGCCAGCCTCAGCCACGGCGTTGAGCGTTAAAGCCTGCTCCTCAGCTCGTGAGCCGCCTCGCCCCTCCGCGCCTACGCGGGCTTAAATTACACTCTAGCGTAGGGCAGACAAGTCTACGTGGAGTCGGTTTTGCCGCGATTCGTTTCTGTCACTGACTTTTGTGGCAAAACCTTACCAAAAACACAACGTATTAACTTTTAAAGAATTTTTTTTAATCAAATTTGGGTTAAAATGCTAATTTTATTATAGAGTAAAAATATATCAAATGAAGTTATTTTTATATAAATCATACAATATATCATTCAAATAATATAAATTTCTATCACTTCCAATATCTACAATTGTTCTCTAATCTCGAGGATGAAGCATGAGATATAATTGATGATTAAACGAACTTACCTAAGTAACGTTCTATCATAATTATACGAAGGATTCATCCGAAGAGATTAGAACCCACCCTCCCATACCCATTGATACGTCGAAATATAAATTATTTGAAGGTCGTTTTAAAATTGTCTACCTTAAACGACAATAAGTCTTTTTAAAATTCATTTACTATTCTTTCAACTAAATGAGGCTTTGAAATGAGGTAACGACAAAGGAAGATGGCATCGGGGGTGGGGGTCTTGGGGATACCGTTCAAACTGATTTTTTACTTTTAAAAAACTTGTTTTTTATTAATAAAATTTATTTTAACTATAGTGTGTGATTAGCGAGTCGTTACGTGAAACTACAATTGTTCTCTAATCTCTTCGGATGAAGCCTTCGTATAATTATGATAGAACGTCACTTAGGTAAGTTCGTTGAATCATCAATTATAAACGCGGCCGATAATTGGTAATATTTAAACCTGTTTTTAACCGGGTTGGGATTGGGACGACAACTAATTGATTTTTATCCAATAATACTAATCACTCAAATGCTAAATCCCTAACGATTTTTAGCCCGTCAATTGTGAAAAACATAGTTTGATGCTTGTGTGCTTGGTTTTGGCATTGTAGTTGTCTTTTTACAGATGGCTCCTGTCGTTAAAAAATTAAGTTCCTTTCAGAAGATTCGGTTTTACCGAGGAAGCTTTAAAAAACGCAGTTTCTGATGTACGCAGTAATGTACGAAGTATCCGAGATGCATGCCGACTATATGGCGTTCCTAGATCGACTATACAGGACAGGCTTTCTGGTCGCGTTACGGAAAAATGTAGAAAAGTTGGCCCAGACCCTATATTTGGTAGAGACGGGGAAATGAAAATTGTTAAATGGATAATTGACTCAGCGAAATGTGGGATTACAATCCATAAAGATGATCTTTTAGATACAGTGGCTAATCTGAAAAAAAGAAGCATTGAAAATCGCTTTTTAACCGACTTCAAAAAAAGGAGGCGGTTTTTTCTTTCTTTTATATAATGGCTTCGTGCGATCAGCACATTTAGCCAGTGTCAAGTTATTAATAATAGGTAATTATAATTTTCTTCACATAAAGTGGATGATGATGAGTGATAATGAACGTTTAATGGTAAATGATTTTCCCCCGAACCCCTGGAAACTCAATAAAGCTATGGGAATTTATTGAGGTCCCACACGGACTTCTTGAGAGAATTTGAAAAGTGATGTTGCATTGTTTTGTTTTATTTGCTAACACTCATGCACGTTCACGAACACTTAACAGTAAATAATCCACCATTATTTCACATTAATATTCGACAAAACACAAATTATAGAAAATAATACAAAACTGCAGACATGACGCTTCACTTTCCCGCCAAGAAGTCCTAAGGAGGAGGTTCTCAATTCGGTTGTATGTTTTTTTTTATGTTTGTTACCTCAGAACTCCGTCAATAATACACCGATTTAGAAAATTCCTTTTTTATTTGAAAGGATATACTTCTAGATTGGTCCCATTTTTATCAAGGAATTGAGGGAACTTCTCAAATATTGTATGCATACCTATAGCGATTTTGATATTTTCAGCAATAAGTAAAGCATTTACATTCAAAAAGTATCATTTGATGAAGTAGAACTGATGAAGAAGGCCACAGAATGCCATTGGAACTCCTCAATGATAAGTATTTCACGGGTGACGATAAGATATCTCTATTAAGATAGTTAAGCGACTATAAAGAAGCAAAAGGTCCCATTTTTATCAAAATCCAGTTCTGATGATGGAATTCTCAAGGAATTGAGGGAACTCCTCAAATATTGTAGGCATACCTATAGCGATTTTGGTATTTTCAGCAATAAGTCAAGCATTTGTTCAGAAAGTATCATTCGATGAAGTAGAACTGATGAAGAAGACCACAGAATGCCATTAAAACTCCTCAATGATAAGTATTTCACGGGTGGCGATAAGATATCTCGATTAAGATAGTTAAGCGACTACGAATAATAAATAATAAATAAATAAATCTTTATTCATCAACTCAGTCTACATAAACTTAACTGTGGCCGGAGCTTCCGTTTGAGCAGATGATGAAGAAGCAAAAGAAGGCAGTTACCGGAACTCAGTTCTAATGGTGGGATCCTTGAGGAATTGAGGGAGCTCCTAAAATATTGTAGACATACCTACAGCAATTTCGGTATTTTCAGCCATAAGTCAAATGAGGTCCACTCCGGCAATAAATCCTTCCTAACTAATATTGTAAATACAAAAGCGTGTGTGTTTGTTTGTCCGTCTGTCACTTGCGCATCGACCTGATTTTACACATAGCTGAAGGACAAATAGTGACATATGCCACTTTTTATCACTACTTCTGAAACATTTCTATAAGAATTTAAAAATACACTATTCACACTATTAATTCTGACACTTCTTATATAAATTCTTCTTAACGTCTTTATGCCGATGACTTACAAATTTACTCTCAGGCCTCGGCTGAGAACCTCTCAGAAGCGATTAAGCAGATAAATGGGTCTACACAGCGTTCACGAGTAAATCTGGGTAACTTGCCGTCTGTTTTGGATGTAGATTTCCTACTTTGTGATAGACGTTTCTCGTCTTCTTCGTATGTCGCATTTAAACGGCGCTGTCTCATACGAGCAGCGCGTTTTGTAGGTTAACAAATATTCGCTTTCGATAAATAGATCGGAACAATTCACTAAAAAGCGAGAAATAAACATAAAATTTACCAAAAAAAAAACCGACTCCAAATATTTGACTGAAATAAATGCACTAAAAAGTTTAAAATAATTGCATAGTTTAGTTTGTTCAATTTACTTGCAATATTAACCTTTGTTCTACTCAATCTTATAATCTTAAAAAATATTTTTGGAAAAATTATTTTAAACTTTTTAGTGCATTTATTTCAGTCAAATTTTTGGAGTCGGTTTTTTTTTGGTAAAATTTTTTTAAGAGGTAAGTCTGGAATACGGTGGTACTTAAGCTTCCTTAAACGACACCAAAATATCACTATCCGTGAGCCAGAATCTATTATAAGGCTCGAGAAGACATTAAGGAAAACTCCATATGGAAGTGGTTTGCAGACTTATACGCTTTCTTGGCTGAAAAAATGCACTGGATAACCTAGAGGATCCAAGTCGCATTTAAAAGATTTAGGCACTAATTCGTCAAGCAGAAAGAAAGTTCCAATTGGTCAAGTATGTTTTTACCGCGTGTTTTGGTTCTGATTTGTCAAGCGATGCAAAAGTAATAATTAGTCAAGTCCCAATTTTGTTTCGATTTGCCTAGCCTTAATTATGTTTCAACTGGTCAAGCCAATAAAAGTTCTGAATTGTCAAATATTTTTTTTTTACTTAAGCACTATTATTAGTGTATTTGAAGGAATAATTACATAGGTGTATTCATATTCCCATTAAAATAATGGTAAGATTATTTCACATTAGTGTCATGCATGATTAATTTACGTGTGGGTAAGTTTATTTTCCTTGTGGCGGTTGAATGCATTTTTACTAAGTGGGTAGGTAGTAAACAAGTGCGTTAAATAATTGTCAGTGTAAGGTCTGTAGCAAATCTTGTTTGTTTTATTTTCTGATTTGGTAAAACAAATTGTTTATAAATAAACATTTTTCAGGATATTATATCTTTTACTTATTTATTTATGTTATTATTATGCAGCGAGGGGTTTAACCTCTTGTTTTAAGTCTTGGAATTGAAATTTCTAAACATTTTGACAGCAGGTGCCATTTGGCGGGAACGGAAAAATAAATAAATTTGCGGAAATGGAAAAAAAACGAACGCAGTTCATGTTAAATTTTGCATTAACGATGCATAAAATGTACCACAGAACCGAAATAATCAACCTGATTCATACTAAAGTAGTGTATCAAAACACGGTACAAAGTCAAGTGGAGAGAGCGGCCATATTTGGCCGCTTGAGGCTTGAGTGTCTAAAATGATTTTTTAAGTATTTTTTTAGCATTTGACAATTTAGAACTTTTTATTGGCTTGACCAGTTGAAACAAAAATAAGGCTTGGCAAATCGAAACAAAATTGGGACTTGACTAATTATTACTTTTGCATTGCTTGACAAATCAGAACCAAAATACGCAGCAAAAACACACTTGACCAATTAGAACTTTCTTTCTGCTTGACGAATTAGTTCCTAAATCATTTAAAATGCTAATGAAACTGCCCAAATAACACAAGAAAGCATTTTAAGAAACGTATGGTAAATTTATGTACAACTAAGGCCTGTATTAACTCTTAGATAGTTCACCGAGCATCTTAAGGCCTCATATTGGCATCTCAAAACCTTTATGATAATTAACATTGTGTAACGGTTGCATAATGGCATATCAAAATGCTTTTGTAAAACTTTAATTGTAGTGCAGCAAATTTAAACGCAGCTATACAGCTTTAAGCTGTTTTAAGTGCTTTTAGATATTTAATAATTCTGTGTGAAAAGGCAAAAACTGGTTACCAAACTGAACCTGACTCTCGATCGTGTCTCCAAGTGGGGATGTGAAAACCTGGTCGAGTTTAATACCAGAAAAACCCAGGTTTGTGCATTTTCGTCCAAGATAACCTCCCTTCCTTACTCCTCCCTCTGTTCAGAACTCTCCTTTACCCATTTCAGTGGACCTCAGCATTTTTGGCATGGACATCGGCCAGGAACTGAATCCAAAATGCTACTTCGAAAGTGTTATTTTAACTGCCTCCCGTAAGATGAGTATTCTCAATAAGGTGAGGCTTTTCACTCCCGAGCAGCGCTATTTGGTGTACAAGACTCAGGTGCGATCGAGTATGGAGTAATGTTCCCATCTATGGGACGGCTCCGCTAAATACCTCCTCGATGCACTTGATAGACTGCAAAGACGAGCGGTACGCATTATTGGAGATGCTGAGGTTACAACCTCTTTGAGGACCTCTAGCTGCGTAGAGACATTGTTCTCTCAGTATCTTCTACCGAAATTACTACGGAGAGTGTTCTGAAGAACTTTTTGATCTAATCTCCTTTCCTGTCCCCGACTACACGTGCTGGTCTTAGGAACCACCATCATACTGTGCAGTATTATACATTTTGTTTTTACAATCAAGCGTTTTGACATGTCTTCGTCTATTATTATAATGGCCTGTTTTATTTTTGTAGATGGCCACAAAGCACATATTATGTCCATGCCATTGAGTAAGTTTTGCGAGGAGAATGATATCATTCTGTATGCTTTGCCGCCAAACACCACCCACATTTTACAGCCGGCAGATGTAAGTGGCATCAAACCGCTAAAACAAGAATGGAGGCGTACTGTAAAAAATTGGGAGAGTCGATCTGAAAATTAAAACAAATGTATAACGAAAACAAACTTTTGTCAAGTTTTCAAATACTTAAACCCTAGACAAAGAAATGACTGATACGGTAAAGAATGGATTCTGAAAATTCGGTTTTTACCCATTTGATGTGGAGCAGGTGGACTTGTCGAAATGCTCAGATTCGAAATGCGACTACTACTGCAACAAAACCAAAAAAATCCTTCAACGATAGACATTTCAAAATAGCAAAACAAGTGCTTTTCCTGATGGAAGAAAATATGTCGAAGCTTGGAATAAACCCAAACATAATTTATTGTAAACTTGATCGAACTAAATAACAATATTTACAGAAACGGCGATCAAAATCAAAGACCGCAATTCACAATCATTCCGACACTAAATCTTTAGAATTATCTTTAGACAGTTATGTTACGCCTCCTCGCATGCCAATTTCAAAATCCACTTCGACTCCCCAACACGCCGATTGTTTCGAAGTTAACATACCTGCTGAAAAGACATCAGGATGCCCCAGGCCCTTAATTCTAGAAAAATCTTCTGCAAAGCACAGCGACTTAACAGCTCTATTCAGATCTTCGACGTTGGTTCTTTTGTATGTCTGGATAATATCTCCTTTACACCGTTTAATGACATAAATTTAACGGAAATATGTCAAGTTTATAATGATATTGCTATTCCCATCAATTGTGCTTTCGAAGATGAAAATCGAGCGTCAGACTTCCAAGAGAACTCAGTAGTGTTGGCCCAAGATGTTGTCGTTAAGTCTAACTTACATGTAATTGAAATTGAAACTGTTGCTGATATACACAAAGATCACTTGCAAATTCATAAAAATTCGACAAAAAATCAAAACATCATCATGAATTCTACAATCTTAGATATTGATCTTGACCACGACACCGTAAAAGAGTCTTTAAATATTTCATCGCACTAAAAACACTTATGCACTATAGAACCTAATGAAGAAAACAACTCGCCAGTAATTATCAGTGAAGAATCTCTACTACAGACTATATCTAGTCTAGACCTTCCTTCGGCTGCATCAACAGTTGATAATTTTAATGCCATTGCATTCTAATTAGACATGAGTATGATTCTATTACTTTAGTAGATAAACAACTAATCCCTTCTGTAGAATCTTTAAATACGACTCATCATGAAAAGTGTAACATAATAAAAATAGCAGACAATGATAAAGTATTAAAATCATTAAACAGCGAAATACCATAGGATTCATTTCAAAAGCATCTTAAATTTCCTGATACTTTAATGTTTTTTTTTTAATATTTTAGCGTTTTATTAACGCTTAAATAAACTTATAACGATACTGTTTTAAGAACTAAAACTCACCGTTCTTCAAACCAATATCCAAGCGCAATATCATCTAAAGCTTGGCAACAATATTACATAAGTAAAGACAAAGAAAAAGAGGATAAAGAAAACCAATTAAAGAACAAAAACTAGAAACGGAGCTGAAAAAAAAGAACTATTACAAAAACGGTAAAGATTGACAAAAAACTGCGAAGGCAAAGAAAAGAAAAATACTGGAAACTCAATCACATATTAAATATGGTTCCTGTAATCTTGACCTGATTAGTGATACTGGGAAAGAAGGAGAAAAGAATATTGGCTGTGACCAATGCATTCGATGGTATCACCTCAAATGCACAAAACTAAGAGATGTATCTTACAATGAGGCAGCTAACACAAAATATAAATGTGAGTTATGTCAAATGGCTCAAAATGCTAGAGAACAAGTTTTGAAGACTTTTACTGCCTGATTTAATAAATAATCGGTAATTGATTTTTTTTCTTACAAAACTTTCATATTTTTTTTACGTGACATTATTGTTAAGAGCTTTTTGTTGATTCTGTTATCAGATGTAAAAATATATCATTTTAAATAAGATTTAAACCTGTGTAAGTGTGAGTTTCTTCATTTCAAGAATGATTATTGTTTTTCAGAATGGAAATATTAATCGTAAATACAATGAATCAAAAAATCAATAATTGATTAGTTATCTTATTAATATAATACATTAGAATTTATAATAATTTAATTATGTTTAACATATTTTTGCATGCCTAGTGGTAAAATATGGCTGAATCATTTTAATTTTTTTGGACCACCAATCATGTACCCATATTTGCAAATAAATATATCTTTATCTTTATCTTTATCTTTAATCATGTCAATCATAAATACTTACCTTAAACGGATTTTATATAAATCAATATTCTTAATGAGAATTATTTGCATAATTGTATAAAAAAATTGTGTTAGAGATATAATAAAAACATTTAACACTCTCAATAAAAAGAAAACTGGTGATCTGTGGGGTAATTCCGTGGACGTCGCTAAATCAGTATTTATGACAATAGCTCCAGTTTTAGCTTGCATATTTAACGAATGCATTGACTGTGGTGTTTTTCCTGACCTAATGAAACAGTAAAATAATTCCATTATTTAAATCAGGTAGCACTTCTGACCCCTCTAATTTTAGACCTGTTTCTGTGCTACCCATTTATTAAAATTTTAAATATTTAGTAAAATTTTTGAAAAGTTGATGCTAGACCAAATTCAAATTCATTTTCATAGAAATAAACTTTTACATTGTAAACAGTATGGTTTTACTAGGGGTCGCTCAACAACTGACGCCGGTGTTGAGCTTTTAGTCCAAATATTTAATACCTGGGAGGAATCACAGGATGCCTTAGGGGCATTTGGTGATTTATCCAAGGCTTTCGATTGTGTTTTACATGAAACTTTGGTCAGGAAGCATAACCACTATGGAATTAGGGATACTCTTTGAGCCTTCTAATCTCATACTTAAGTAACAGGATTCAGAAGGTCGACATTAACGGTAAAAGATTTCCGGGATCAGTGGTTACAATGGGAGTTCCGCAGGGTTCAATACTTGGTCCATTCTTGTTTTTGGTTTATATTAATGACTTACCTTATTTTGTAAAAGACAGTCATGAGATAGTATTATTTGCTGAGTATACTTCACTTTTATTCGAAGTGAAACGACGACACACAAATTATGACGATGTGAATAATGCGATCTCAAAGATTGTTCACTGGTTTAGTTTAAATAACTTGCTATTAAACGAGGGAAAAACCAAATGTGTAAGATTTGTATTGCCTAATGTTAAGCAAGTAACAACTAGTGTACAAATTAAAGATAAGAATGTAAATCCTGTGGACACCACTGTGTTTCTAGGCGTCACGTTAAATGCCAAGATTCAGTGGGCCCCCACATATAGCTAAATTATCGAATAGACTTAGCTCTGCGGCTTATGCAGTAATGAAGATCCGTCAGTTAACTAACGTTGATACATCTAGATTAGTTTATTTCAGTTACTTTCATAGTGTAATGTTGTACGGCATTTTACTGTGGGGAAATGCTGCCGACATTCAAACTATCTTTGTGCTGCAGAAGAGGGCTATTCGAGCAATCTATAACCTAAAGGCTGGTGACTCTCTCAGAGAGAGATTTAAGGATATAAATATAATGACTGTTGCATCACAATAGATTTATGAAAATTTAATTTATGTTTATAAAAATATTGAAATGTTTTCAAAAAACAGTGATATTCACAATGTAAACACTAGAAGTAAGAACAAGTTAGCAGTACCTTATACTAGGCTCTATAAAATAAATTATTCTTTTAAGGGTCTGTGTGTAAGATTTTACAACAAAATACCAAATGATATTCAGAAATTAGATCTTAATAAATTTAAAATCAAAATCAAAGAACAGCTTTATAAAAAGCTTATTATAAGTTGTCAGAAGACGTTTTGTCTTCTCAAAGAAAAGCTTTATAAAAAAGCTTATTATAAGTTGTCAGAAGACAAAACAGCTGGCATCTGAAATGCTCCAATTACTCCAACAGCTATTTCTAATTGTCTATAATTAATTGATACTTACATCGTATTGTAGTTTTGTATTGCATAATTTCTTATTTTAAAAATTCATATTTTGTATTTTATGAGCTGGTAACGACATATTCTTCAAACACTCAGTCAATCATCAATTATTGGAACGATGACTTGGTTTTAATGATGGACGCCTTTGGCCAACAGTGGATTTTTTTTGTAAATGTCGTTGCTTCTGTGCGCTGTGGTTTCTTGCGGCTTGCGCCCGTTCTTTGCCACAGTTAAAAAAGGACGTCCTGAATGGGTGGTAGGTTAAAAAGATTTGGACGATTCAAAGTACTTATTAATTGAGTATAATTAATAAATTTAAAAACTTGAACTTCAGTATTAGTAACAGCTTCTTCCATAAAAGGCCACATCGACGATGGACTTGGCTTTCCCCAGACGGCCACACAAGGAACGAGATTGACTTTTGTCTTTCCTCAAGCAAACAAATAATACAAAACGTTAACGTTCTTAACAGCATACAATTTAATTCGGATCATCGCCCGATAAGAACTGTAACAAATTTTGACACAAAGATTCATCGCAGCAATGATTGGAAAAACAATAAAACGTATTGAAAACAACACTAATTGCAAATAAAGAAAAATTTAACTTGGAAATTCAAAACAGTTTTGGGCAGATCGGGGAAAATTATTACTTAACTGTACACTAACGAAAATATGACCGAAAATCCTTATAATATAAGGTGACTGCTAGAAACTGCAAGAGACTTCAAGGGCTGGTCAGTTTTTAGTGTTTTGAACATGACAAAAATGACAAAAAAGATTGCAGACTACGTAGGTACTTATCGCCCAGCTGACGCGGACGTGTCAACAGACAAGGTCAACGGCCGGGGTTACTCGCTTAATGACACATCTAAGTAGCCAAACGCACAATGACACATCGTGTCTACGCAAAATGACATACGCAAATTGACACAAGTTAAAAAGTTATCGTTTAAAAGTTAAAGTTTCTGTTAAGTCAGAGTTTAGAATTTTTGTTATTATTTTCTTAGACCAGACTGAGTAGTTAATTAAGATTACAGAATAAAAATAAATTTCATGAAAAGATGATTTTTTTAAAAGTTGAGTTATAATAATACTTAATTTGTTGAATGACAAAGTTTATTATTGAGATTTGAGACTGATTGTAATATTTTTACAAAAAAATAATTTAATTTTTATTGAATTAAGTACATACGGTATTTCACTAAATTGTAAATGCTGTGCTAATAAAACATATTTAAAACTATTTCTTACGTTTTATTTCATGGTAAAGCATATTTACATTTGTTCTCTAGTACCGAAAGTATCGAATTTCCCGGTTTTTCCCGGTACTGAGGTAGATCCAGTACCGTGAAATACAAATCCGGTTTCAGTACCGGTACTGCAATCCCTACTGGCAATGGCAACACACACTGGTCGACGCAGTGTGTGTTGCCAGTGATGACATATGGTACCGAAACGTGGTCGCTCACTATGGGCCTAATTATGCAGGCTCAAAGTCACGCAAAGTGCAATGGAGTGAGCTATGCTCGGGGTTTCTCTACGTGATCGAATCAGAAATGAGGAGATTTGTAGAAGAACTAAGGTATCCGACATAGACCAAAGAGTCGCCAAGCTCAAGTGGCAATGGGCAGGGCACATCGCCCGTAGAACCGATGGCCGTTGGGGCAAAACGGTTCTCGAGTGGCGACCGCGCACCGGAAGACGCAGTGTGGGCAGGTTTCCAACAAGGTAGTCCGACGATCTGGTGAAAGTCGCAGGTAACCGCTGGATGCGAGCATCACAAGAGCGGTTGTGGTGGAGATCCTTGAGGGAGGCGTTTGTCCAGCAGTGGACGTCCTCTGCCTGAATCATCGGCAAATTACATACGAGTATTTAATTTGCCTTAGTTAATAGGGATATATTTAATATATACCTACCTGTTAACAATGTAAATATAAATTTCATATTTTCAATGGTTTTACGAATCTTGATCACAATCCAGAAATTATTAACTACTTTATTTTACTGTTATTTTACAATTTCATACATAGGTACATATGTATGTATGCATATGTGTAGGTACATACATACCTACCTACATCGCACCTGTTTCCTGGAGGGGTAGGAAGAGACCCACAACTATCCCTTTGATTTACTACGATCAATTAGTGACATTCTTGACTACACAATACAAAAGAAAATGAAGCAAAACCAGTGCGTTGCATTGACATGATACTTCTTCATTTACTTTCATGACATTTTTCTACATGCTTGTTTTAGGTAATCTTGAATGATGGTTAAAATTTACCGGTTAAAAATGCCAAATGTTACAGCTCGGTTTGAAGAGACGCTGTCTCGTTTTTGTTAAATAAGACAAATAGAGACAGCGTTATTTCAATCCTAAGTGTAACTTTAATCAACGTTCATTAGGCTCCGGACACATTCGTACAAAATAACAGGGTTAGAGTATACAGTTATTTATACTCTAAGCCTTAGAGTCTAAGGTTAAAAGTAACAATTGAGTCGTATGAAATCAAAGTCGGCAAAGTAGGTAGGTGGGCGAAAATGAGATAAATAATAATAATAATAGGGCAACACTGAAAATTCAAATATTTTCCGATAACATGGTTACTTTCAAATCAAATACGGTCCTAAAATCTTCAATAACACGAAATAAAACTGGCTTTAGGATCAAAGGCAGCAATCGACGGGACCATCAACCATAGTCGGCAATCTTTCGCTGTCAACCAATCGGAAGTGTTGTAAAATCGCTGTTTCAAAATGGCGGATTGCATTATGACCAACGCATAGATAAAACATATTATGACTGGTATAGATAAGCAACTCTCTGCCAAGTGAGCTTAAGTTAGGGGGCGCCGATCGCTAGATGGCGCTGTTCCCAAACCCCCGCGATATACCTAGATATGAACCTTTTAATTTATATTTTAAAACATACAACCCGACCAAAATGTCTGTAGACCTCGCTAAAATACGCGTTATTTTTAGTTAGCTTTATAAAAACTTTTAAAGTTGTGTTAATTATTACAGTAACACAATTTAATGCAAGCAAAAGAAAAAAAAACGCGTATTTAGTTAAGTCTTCAGACATTTTGGTCGTGTTGTACGAAAATATTGGTTGGATAGGTAATTTTGTAAAACAGCTTTATTTAATACAAAGAATATGAAACAAACTATTTGACAAACCCGGCGCCGGAAACAGCATTATTTGCAATAAAGGCAAATAATGCTGTTTCCGGCGCCGGCGATACAAAAACAAGTCTATTATATAAGTACATTTTTTATTTCTTTTTATGTGTTTTATAATAATTTAAAGCTTGCACTTTGATTGAATCATTTTGATCGAATTTACAGATTTTGCCACTCAATATTCTGTTAATCCCCGTGCACCAACTATTAACAATCAATTTTATTGCTAGATTAATTATAAAATCAATCAAATCAGCTTTATGAGTTTTACATCTAATAACTGATTCGAAATCACATCGACATTTAACAAAAAAAGTAATTTTATCAATCAAGTTTTGTGTTTCGGGTGCTTGTCTTAAACAGGTTATAATCATGTAATAAATGTCGTTTAATAAATTAATGAAAGGGTTGCATGCATGAAATAAAGATTTCTTGGTGTAATCAATTTCGTAATATAAATGATTGTAAATCTTTTTCTGACCGCAATAAATTATTTGAACATTGTGTACAACTTTTACATTTCATCGATTTGCATTTTTTTATAATGTAGCCTGCCACATATTTTTTTGCTTCGACGTGCACCTTGTTGCTTGTGTCATTTCGTTTTGTTTCATTCATTGCAGTTATTAAATCATCGATGTTACATGCAAAATCTTTACTATTACTAGAATAAATTTTCTTAGTGAATAAACACGTCAAAGATTGAATTGATTGATTATTATCGTTTTCGCAATTTGCATTAATTGAATGAGCCGAATCAAAATTGTTTATTAATAAAGTTTTGAAGGCATTGATGAATTGCAGGCACGTGGGATTAGTATTACGAATGCCATTGCTCCTGATACAGCAAAAGAAGTTCTCAAGTGGATCTTGATTAAAATTTGTTGTAATTATGTTTCTTATTTTATATTTTTCATTTAGATATTTCCACATTTCCATAAAAGTATTTATGTTATGTATCCAGTTTTGGAGAGAAGGTATTTTTTCATATTTTATTACTTCTGACCCGTCTGCTTTTTTTTAATAGTTTTAAAAACCATTGTTTCTAAAACTGGCAAAATTTCATACCAGAAATGGAAATGTGGAGAATTGTTTTTCAGACACCCCTTAAGAACTTTCGCTGTATCGTGATATGAGTGGGAATTGAATGAGTCAAACAATTTATCGAATATTAAAAGTAAATCAGCGGTATCTTCACACTCTCCTGGTAAGATTTTGTGTTCTGAAACAATACAAAAATATTAAAGGTTTATTCTTGTAAGAAAGATTAGTAATTTAAATACTACATTTTCAGCGTTACCAGACGTTTTTGGGGACGGTGAGAAACTAAAAGGGTTCCTCAAGCCAAAGTGTGATCAAAACACCGTCAGAGGTTTTCTAGAGAGAATGGTATAACAGATTACAGACACGCACTAGTACGTGTCTGTAATCATTAATAGATTTTCCGAGGGGTTCAAATCGGATCGGGGGACCTTTAGGTCTAGGACAGGTAGCCTTATCAGTAGGCCAAGAGCCTTTTAAAATTTGCAAGTAAATAGTAGGTAGGTACTCACTTGCTAAATAGCGCATTGCTGAAGACACTCTTTGGCTAAAAATCTTGAGCAGCATATTTAACTTTCATTTTGTTAATTTTCTGTACATTAACATGGCATTCTGTCAATTTGTTGACAAGTCTAATTTCATCTTCTCCTGTGTCCACATCCATCAGCATTTTGAGATGCTCCCATTTTGCAACTTTTTCCTTACAATTTTGTTTGTATATCAAATTCTTCACCATTAAATTATTGCGTATTCCTTTTTAATAAGTGAGGCGGGTCAAAGATGGGAAAGAATTTTAAATTTCCTATTTCTACTGCTGTAGAATTATATTCTTTATTTTCTTTTAAATATTTAATTTTTGTGTCATTTTTAAGACTTTTAATTGTGCTGACATTTGTAGTTGCTTGGTCACAAATTGTAGCAACTATAATTAAACCTGTTTTTTGAAGTTCTTGAATAACAGTAATAATTTTATTTTTAAATCATTAGTTTTTGTCGCACTTTGGCAAAAACTAAAGCAAACAGGCTGCTTTGATTTGGTCTTTATGCATTTGATCATAAAGACCAAAGCGTGATCTGCTATCTTTTGTGTTCTTTTAGTGCCCTCATCTTCAAACCCAGTAATATGTGACATATTAAAATATAGCCCAGGTGACAAAGCAACTTCATCAAATAATAATGTACAAAGTCTTTTTTCTTTAGGTAATTTGGACACTGTGTGCTTTAAATTTTCCAAAATATGGGAGTTTATCCCTGGATCAACCCGTAAGGCACTTAATAATTTTTGGAGGCTACGCTTTGATGGCAGCACAAATAACTTCCGCAATAGTTCAGCCTTAGTTATAGCCTTTCTGGCTCTGTTTAAAAATAGTCAGAGCCATAATTTTCTCGTCCATGGAGAATCTTCTACCTCGTGGCTTGGTCTTCCACTTCATTTGTAAAAGTGTAAACCGTTTTATAGATTCAGGCATTGAATCAACCATTTTTATCAGTGACCTTGTTTTGCACAATCTTTTTGTTAAAAGTATTTTTTTCCTTTCTGATTTGCATTTTGAAGTTAAGTTCGTGATTCTCTTTTTCAATTTATTGATCATATTAATGGATACATTTTTAGGTTTCATTTTCAAAGGATCTGAAATATAAAACATACCTAATTAATATTTGAGAATACAATAATATTGGGGGGCTAGTGTCGCAAAGGGGGTGCAGGACTTAGAAAATTTTCAAACAAAACTTAACTTTTTTTCCACAAACTGATGAAAAACATTGCTATCAAAAAGAGATAGAAAAATTTCCAAAAAAAGTTTTAAAAAATTGTGAAAAAAATAAGAGAAAATTTTCAGTTGATTTTTATTATGAAACCGACACTTAAAGAAATTGCGATATTTTGTATAAAGTTTGGACATGGTTTTTTTTCGCTTGGTTTCACGTTGTGTCGCTAAGGGGGTGCAGGACTTAGAAAAATTTCGAAGGATTAAAATGTATGACTGCCCTACACCTGTAAGGTCACGTGATAGGTTAGAAATTGAACTTCGAGGTTATTTTTTTTATTAAACAACAGAAATGTAACTGTAATGTATTCATAAAATTTGAATATTTAAAAAAAAAATTCCCTAAAAAAAATTTTTTTTATTTCTTTTTGATAGCAATGTTTTTTTGTCAGTTTGTGAAAACAACGAAGAGTGAAGAGTGTATTTTTATGCACCCCCTTTGCGACACCCGGACCCTAATTACATTAAGTAGAAGCTTTAATTTCTACATTCATATTCATTGTGAGGATTACTGTTTAGACCTTGGTACAAATATTTACACTTACCATCGTTATCACATCCAAAATAACATTTAGTGCGGGAATTGGAAGGCATTTTCACAATAGTACACAATATCCAAAACGTAGCCAGGTCAAAATGATAGCAGGTCACAGTTCCAATAAAATTATGCAAGGTCAATCGTTTAGACAATCCAAACTGAGTCCGAGAATTCGAAGCCAAAGTCACACAAAGTTGTCGCAAATCAAAATCCGTAAAACAAGCCAAGTCAATTAAATGTGAAAATAGCAGTAAGAAAAATATCAAACACAACGAAGCAGCCGAAAACTTTTAAAAAGTAATATCATTCTACGAGTACCTACCAACGGTTGGCTTTTCTTAGTGGAGCTGCCATAAAATTATTAAGTTAAAATTTTTCTTACCTAGTTGATTTAATTTCAATTAAGTTTATTTTATTAAAATATACAAGTAATACAATTTAAACTTAAAATACAAACAAAAATACAAAAAGTTTTATTTTTATTTTGTCAATCAAACTATTATTTCACAGTAGTGACATCTAGCGAAGACTAAGAGAGTTTTGAGCTATGTTGAAGGGCGCTGAACGCTAGATAACGCTAGATGGCGCCACTTTCTTTGAGAATAATATTTATTTTTCTTGTTATGGGAGTGACATCGCCAGACCAACGTTTGGTAGGTACCAAAGATGGCCATCTTGCCTTGGTTTGGGTTCAAATATGACCATGTTTATAAATTCAAAACCTAACTCGGTAATCTAGCAAATTCAATGTGATTTGACACCTTTATGCTTAAATTTTACACATATTTTTGACTGTTTATGACTCAGTACACGTTGTAGTAATATGACAAAATGTTTGTAATTTATCTATGGATCCAATCGCAAAATAACGGTTTTTGTTCAATTGCCAAAGTTTAGGTCAACCCTTCTTTGCCGATTTTGATTTTAATTTCTCCAACGCCCAACGTAAATATTTGTCGTTTATTCTTCGACGACCTCCTTGGTCGAGTGGCTTGTACACCGGTTTTCATAGTGTCGCCATCTCTGAGGTTCCGGGTTCGATCCCCGGTCGGATCAATTTAGAAATTATTGTTTTTCTAAATTGTCTCCGGTCTGGGTGTTTTCTATGTAAGTATAATACGTATGTATTTAAGTATGTTTATCCGTTGTCTAGTAACCATTTAACGAGTTTCTTCGAAGCTTCTCTTGGGCTAGATTATTGGTGTGAGTATAGGAAAGATTTTTTTTATTCTCTGATATAAAAATGAAACAAAAAAAAACTTAACTCAAGTACTTAAATTATAGTTTTATTTTTACTTATTAATTAATAACAATAAATAACATTTTAATTAGGTACACAGAACGAACATATTTCAATCAAACTCTAAAACTATTAAAACAAGTGTAGCTTCTTTGGGTCTAGTGTCTGTACTTATACTATAGCTGAAAATGCCTAATACCTACTTGCACCCATATACGTAGGTACTTACTAAGTACATTAAAAAAAATAAGAATCGCTCTCGGGGAGTAATACCTACTAAACGCAAAAAGATGAATTTAGTCAGTTCTGTACTTGATAAATAATTTGTTATGGCTACTACAGATATTGTCCTTTGTAAACTTATTACTAGATTAACAATTGTTCTTGTAAATACTTATAATTTAATACTTTTTGTATGTACTACGTGATCTTCTTTTTAGTTCATATTTATGTTAACATTTAAAAACATAGATGAAGCTGGAGTTGTACCTACCGACACTTAGAAAATCGAACTCCCTAGCCACAATATACCTAATTACTTAAATTTAAAACAGGCATTCCTGGCAAAAGAAAATTGGTGTATAAAAATAGAATTATGTACTTGTATTATGTTATATTATTCCAATTATATGCTATCTTTCATCCTTATTACTGCCGCACGAAGACGGCAATTTCATTGATGACTAGGTACCTACTAAGTTTGCTACCTTTGATTTGTCATTCCGAAAAATTACTTACAACGTTATCATAAGAGACAATTTACAATATAAAATTATGCAATGTCATCATTAATAAAGGGTTACAAAATCACTATTGATCAGTTCAGCCTCAGCGGCATCAAGGATGTTCGTAGTAAGCGGGGTGTGAGTGTAGCACCCATCGCAGAAGTAGAAGAAAGAAGCAGGCCACCATGAAGAAAGTAACCATCACGCGCAGGGTCTTCTCGGAGTTCTGGTCTCTCTCGCTCGCACGCAGCCGTTCGATGAGACCGTTCTAGAAACATTACGATGTCAATTTATTTGCATTACCTACAAAATGTTATTAACCTAGCTGCGGTAAAACTAGGTTACTTTCAATAGTTAGTAACATAGATCTACCCTCCTGGCATATCAAAGGTTATTATCAGCCTATAAACTGCCCATTGTTGGGCACAGGCATTTCCACATGGACAACAGCACATAGGAGGAGGGCCTTACCCCACTACGCTGGCCCAATGCGGGTAAGGTGGGTTTCAACGACCAAAAAGTTCGCACTCGATTCAGATTTGCTCCGTGGATTTTTCCCTCGGTAGCTATGATGCTATAAACAAACAGCCAGACTCATTCATAAAAATCAGTTCACACCTCTTTTTTGAGCCCTCTACTTTTCTTTTGTGGAAGTGCGGCAAAGCTTGAAGAGCACGATAAATTAGAGTAAGTAATTATTACTTAGGTACTATGTTTTGTTATCTGTGAGCACAGTTGCATGCGCGTTAACAATACTCAAAGACAAAAATAGGTACATGATAATAAACCCATTAATAATGATTACTACAGCTAATCTGTGACCAAAGTTTAAAAAGGTGTGAAGTAAAAGAGCTTAGATGAGCCAGGACTACATTTGCACCGAAAAAAAACCGACACACATTTTTCTTGACCTGGGAATTGAACTCGAGACCTCCAGATATCGAGCTGTGCTAATTATTAATTCGTCCACCGAGGCGTTAAAATCGCTATCATTATAAGCCTCTTACGAGTATATCTGTAAAAGCTGACTCAAGCGGCGTCTAATTGTAATTTTTGGCATTTCTTCCACACTGTGCAATTCTGATTTGGTCAAACGTGGACTGCGGCATACTGCTTTGCGGTCCTCATTGCCTGGTCTTGACTAAGCCTTCGGGGTTATCAATAGTGTAGGGAGCGACAGCAACGGCAGTGTAGTATAGTTGGAACAAGAATTGAGTACCTGATGATGTTGGAGGAAGTGTGGCGCGTTGGTGGCGTAGGTTACGCTTTTGAGATAGGTAGCTACTCAATAAATGTTACCGGAAATGACAATTCCGTCGGCTAAGTTTTACCTTCCCTGATCACTGTTGTCAGCGACTGCTTCCCAGTTGTAAGCAAACTCACCCATTGCAAATTGGAAAATGTTTAAAAAAATTCCACGAGCAGGATTCGAACCTGCACCCTTTTGACAATCCTGGTCAGTAGACGTATTCAGCCCGTCGAAATTCATTAACACTATTTACTTTTTACTTTGATAGCTTTTGGCCCATTCAATGTCAACAACTAAGTACGTCATCAACATCCAATCTTAATATTTTTACAAATATTAAAGATCAGCTAAGAATTCATACTCACCCATCCACCGTGCGACGCGATCCATGAGCCAGGCTCCTCGTGCAGCAGGTCAGCTATGGCGGCCGCCGGTGCCGTCACCAGCTCCAATGCTGGCTCACCACTTGCCGACTCCGCCGCCTCTTTGGCGAGGGCGCCGCAGATGCAGAACACAGCTGCTATCTGCAAAACAAAACAACACTGTCATATTTACTTAGTCTTTACCATCTGGGAGCTTGCACTGATCTTTTATTCTGATACAAGTTCATCTTAAATTATTCTCACCATCTTGAAAGATTCCTTCTATGATAGAGAGGGCATAATGCCAATTTTTATTTTGACGCTGTAAAAGAAAGGGAAGCGAGCTAAAAATTGCAATAACAGCTTTCTTCAGTACAAGGTCTCCCACACTATAGATTTAGACAAAATTACGAACCGATGGCGTAGCGACTTTCTTAAGTGCTCAATTTTTAGTTTACATTTTTAACTTCATAATCCTAACAAATATTGTAAATGCGAAAGTTATAGTTTGTTTGTTACGCTTTCACTCATAAGTCGTTAACCGACATTGATGAATTTTGGTGTAGAGATAGATGAGATCCTGGAGACGGTTATATGCTACTTTCTTTACTTTCCGCTAAAAATTAACGAGAGCAAAGCGCCCACAACTTGGCTCACATAAATACCAGTAAAGAACTACCTAATTTGCCCCGATTATATGCTACATTAACAAATAGTAAAATTAAATTCTACAAGTCTATCTACAATTTTGACAAATAAACGATCCCTTTGAGTCTGCTCTACAGTTTCACAATTTAACAATATACAAATAAACAATGCGTTCGAGGAGTCTGCTCCATAGTTGGTTCAATTTAATAATATGGCGGTACAGAATTGAAGTTATGCTGATGTTTAACACGTACAACGTACGGAGCATTATCGTGTAACCTTCTCTCCATTATGTACACCTTATGTCTTATAAAGGTAATTGCTTTTGAGCACAAATTATACGAGTACCTACCTAAGTAATACCGGGGAACAAATCCGTATACAGACCCAAAAGGTAACGTAGAGTATCGTAGCAAGTTCTAAAAACTGCTGTACAGGTATAATTATTACTAAGCTATTAATTAAGTACAACTTTTCCGTACTTACCTACATAATAAAACTCGAGTCTCCAATTGGATATACGAGTACAAATTGGTCGTGTGTTGGGCGCCTCTGACCTTAATAGTTACCCGGAGAATAGTATGGCTCACCAAATCTCCAAACATTTTGTAGAGGCTGGCATCAAGCAAACGTATTCCCGTACTTTACCAGATTTTCGGTTGATAAGACAGAAAACTGAGAGCATCTCTAAAGAACCCTAGCCTCGACCGTGTTCAGATATAGGGAAAATATTAGAATTCAAAAGTTTTTGAAAACTGCTCCGTTCTTACCTACGGAGCTGAAACTTGGTTCAGAGATTAATAGTCACTCAAAGGGCGATAGAACGTAAGCTGGTAAGACAAATAAGTGGTTCAGAAAGCAAATTTATGTCATCTCGTCAGTAAAGACCTGTTAGAATGGAGACCATGAGACAGTAAAAGACCAGTCGGTAGACCGCAGATGAGATGGCAAGACGACATCAGCAAGGTGGCGGGCCAAAATAGGAAGCTGACAGTCCATATTAGAACGAAGTAGAGGGGGATGAAGGAGGTAAGGCTTCTTCTATAGGTTGAAGAAGGCTTTGAGATGATGACAAGAAAAGTGTAACCTCATTTGAAGAATACCTTTGACCACGTAATGTTTTCCCTTGTGATGCGTCGGGCGAGCGCAAGCGCCAGTTCCGCTAGTGCAGTGTCCGACCGCAACATGGCGGACGGCGCTCGCGTCGCCTGCCGCGCCACGTGCCGGAAGGCGTCCGGTCGCTTCCTCTCCAGCGCCGCACACAACGCCCTCAGACCTGCTAGTACGCCAGTCTCCACGTTGCTGACGGCTTCTTCTCCACATTCGGTCTCCACCATCCGTTGTAGCCGCTTCATAACAATTGCCTGTATAACAAAAAAAAGACGAAAAAGTTATTTCACAAATTTTTATAAGAATAAAACAAGTGAACTCTCTTTAAAGATAATGAATATCCTCTATTCCACGTTCCTACTTCAGTAGAAAGCCAAAACAATATTGCCAGACAAAATGTATACAATAAAAAACAATAGCAGTGAACCCACTGCTTTACCATTTGTCCTTGATGAACAAATTGTCTAATTAATCTGTTATTTGAGACTGAACCAATGCTTGGTGATCTTTGATGAAATTACCATTTGATTGTGCAGGGAAATCGGATATTATTGATGCTAATTGAGAGCGCGTATTAGCAGAATCTGAATGAGCCGGGCCTCGAATGTGCTATTTGAAAACGTTTACAATGCTGGCTCGGTGGTATTTATCTAATAGTTCAAATGACGAAAACTGGCTTCTACGATACGATTGAAGGCGTTTTTTAAATAAATAATCGACATTCTGGTGTCTATATCTAATCGTTTTTTATAGTTCGTGGTCAGTCCCGAGTCAGCCCCCGTAGCAGAGAACCTACTTAGGTTTTTAGTAAGTAGGCCTCGTCGGTCATGCTCCTTGTATAGTTGAGCATAAAAGGAGGGCAGGAGAGTCTTACATAGCCATGGGTGGCTACTATGGCCCTGGTGTATGCGCATGACAACATTCACCTTGCTAAATATCCTACGCATGCCTTTTTATAATTGACGTTTCGACGGATGCATCAACCTTTACCTAAGTTGTTAATTAGTTTGCGTTTAAATATATATTTTATTTTACATTTGATAATATCCGCACTTTATTCAATAACACACTCGTTAATATTCCGTTTCAAGAGAAAAGCGGCATCACGTAACCGGAACGGTGCAACTGAGAATAGGGAATTCCAGCAAAGTCAAAACGTAAGATGTCCTCAGAACGTTAGGAGTCTGGAGTCTAAATCACTCGGGTATAAAGTTTTCAGTTTTATAGCCTGCTTAGGTAGACTGAATCTTAGTATTTATTTTCTAGTAGACACAAGATAAGAAAATGTAGCTTGCCAAAGGTTTTGTGCTCACATTTTCAGTGTGTAAGCACTGTTATTTATTTTAGTGCTTACATACTGAAAATTAAATAGAAAACGAAACCAATCCTCCATTAATTCTTATCAAAAGCAACAAATATCGACAGTAACAATGGAAGATACTTAGAGTTATAGATGGACATTTCCTAACAATATCCAATAGTCAATAGAAATTGATATTTTTGTTCCTTATTCAGAATCTTCAACCGCTGAGGGATTAGCAATCTTAACCTCAAAATATCACAAGACAACAATGCAATTAACATGCAGACTTTGGCAAGATGGTGGTAAACCAGGAGTTCTTAGGCGTGTGGTCCTAACCACTACACCAAGTAGGCGGTTTGTTGTTCGGTCGACACATATTCTTGTGGTTTACCCAGATTTTGACGTCTTTGTGGATAACCTTAAGAATTTTTAAACAAAATACATTTTTTATTATTGAAATTTTTGCATTTATAGAATAAAATGTTTACTAGAAAAAAAACAACCAGTCTTAGGAAAGCTCGAATGGGATTCGAACCCATGACCTTTGGATCGCCTGTCCACTGCTCAAAATAGATATTTGTTTGTGAACTAGTGCTTAACTATAGTTACTATTAGTGCTTATATAAGTACACTTAACTATTATATAAATTATAAAAATTATATAATTTACAGCTTACAGCCACGACTATTATTATTTACAAGGGATAAGTCAGAGACTAGGCAATGAGGACCGCAAAAAGCAGTCCACCGCCACAGCCCATGTTTCACCAAACAACAACTGGGGGGTTACTCTTGAACGCAAACTAAATCTTAATACAATTCCAATGCTATTAATATGTATCGATATTGGGATAAGTAAAGATAATTTCGGAACGCCCATCATCTCGATAATAATTTGTTCAATCAATTTCCACGCAATTTAATTCCAATGTGGCGGCGCTATTGTCGCTTACAAAAGTGCCATTTGACATTTTTTTAGATTTGTGATTGGAAATTGATTGATGCAATTGTGTTTCAAGAGTAAGCCTACTGCACGTGTGTTTAGCGTGACAATTAGTGAGCCGACTTCTTGACGGGAAAGTAAAGCGGCATGTCTACAGTTTTGTTTTATTTTCTTTAATTTGTTTTTTGTTGAATATTAATGTAAAATAATGGTGGATTATTTACCGTTAAGTGTTCGAGAACGTGCATGAGTGTTAGCAAATACAACAAAACAGTGCAACATCACTTTCCAAATTCTCTCAAGAAGTCCGTGTGAGACTTTAATAAAGTACCTACCACAGCTTATTGATTCTCGATATTTTGGGGGAAAATCATTTACCATTAAACGTTCATTATATTCACACATTGTAAATAAAATAATAATTACTATTATATCTTACTTTACACTGGCTAAATGTGCTGATCGCACGAAGCCATTATTTAAGAAAAAAAAATTTTGTGAGCCCATCGCCACAGTATAAATATAAGCTAAATTTATATGGCACAGGCCATCGCCGATTCGTATTGATAGATGTAGGTACCTATGTGTAGTCTTTAGTCCGCTTATCGCTTTTTACGACACCCAAGGGAAGAGATGGGTTGGTAGTATCACAGAATAAGTAACAGTAGGTACTATATTGAATTAAAGCGCCACCACACAGCTGCTTATTTGTTAATTAATTTATAATTTAAATAATTAATAACCGTGTCGCGTAGCGGTGAAAGAATACTACCACCCCCTCTTGGTGTCGTAAAAGGCGACTAACGGACTAAAGACTGCACATACTACCAACAGCATAGAGCGGTGATGGGCTTACCAGCTGTCACGGACTTCTTGGCGGGAAAGTGAAGCGATATGTCTGCAGTTTTGTTTTATTTTCTAAAATTTGTGTTTTTTCGAATATTAATGTGAAATAATAGTGGATTATTAACCGTTAAGTGTTTGTGAATGTGCATGAGTGTTGGCAAATGAAACAAAACAGTGCAACATCACTTTTTAAATTCTCTCAAGAAGTCCGCGTGAGAAATCAGTAAAGACCCACATCTTTACTAAGGAGTCATCAGTGAGGACTCAAGGGATTTGGGCAACATCATTTATTATTCATCATCTTAATCACCACTCATTATCATCAAGAAAAAAGAAATAATAAAACTAATGACTAGGCAGTATGGTCTCAGACCTTAGCCTGTTCCTTCACGGAACAAATAAATAAAAAAAAATAAAAAAAACACCACCTGTCACGCTGAGCACATGTGCAGTTGCTATTTGGTGAAAAGTGACTATGGCAGAGGACTGTTTTTGCGGTCCTCATTGCCTAGTCTCTGACTAACCCTTCGGGGATAATAGTCGTGATTATATGTACCTATGTACATTTATTATTTATTTATCTTTTAATTATTAAGCACGGTTATGTTACCAATTACATTAATTAATCTATATACATTCTGTCAAAAAAGTTTCGGGAACGGATGATTTGTTTATGATTCTAAATTCAATTTTTTGTTTTTTTTTGTTGTTAGATTGGCACAACCTGTTATCCATTTTGGCGCGGAGTTTGAGTTGCATCTGTTAT
This sequence comes from Scoparia ambigualis, assembly GCA_963921215.1. Classification (NCBI taxonomy): domain Eukaryota; kingdom Metazoa; phylum Arthropoda; class Insecta; order Lepidoptera; family Crambidae; genus Scoparia; species Scoparia ambigualis. The sequence goes on from OY992505.1 coordinate 19,425,773, forward strand.
TTAGATTAAATACAGTGCTGTTTTTAGTTAGTTTATATCTAGTGTGTAGTGAGAATTATGGATAAAACATCGAACAAAGAGTTTGTCTTAAATTTTGCGTCGCCGATAGAATTTCATGTTTGGAGTCACTCAAAATGTTACAGAAGGCTTACGGTGAATCGACTTTATAATCAAAAACACGTGCTTATGAGTGGTACAAAGCGTTCAAAAGCGGTCGAGATGTGATGGAAAGTTTGCTTCGCTCTGGTAGGCTATCAACGTCTTCAACTGAAGTTAACATGGCAAAAGTGATGGAAATGGTAACTGTAAATCCTCATTCAAGTTTGAGAGAGATAGCCGCTGAACTCTCTGTATCTCACGAGTCTATCCGTACCATTTTAAGTAATCACTTGAGTATGAAACATGTTGCCGCTCGGCTAGTCCCAAAAGACCTGAATTTTCACCAAAAACTCAATCGTATAAGAGTCACTGAGGACATGCTAGAACGAGTCAATTCCGATCCAACATTGATGCAACGCATTGTTACGAGACGTGGGTTTACGAGTTTGACATGCAAACTAGTCAACAAGCTTCGGAGTGGTGCCTTCCGACCGAACCGAAACCATAGAATATTTAGCTAATATTCTGAGACCGAAACCAAAGAAACCACGCCAAAGTCGATCAAAAGTCAATGTCATAATGTTGACTGTTTTCTTTGACTATCGCGGTGTTGTGCACTCGAAATTCTTGCCGGAAGGTTAAACGGTAAATAAAGAATTATTTGAGCGTTATGCGGCGTTTAAGAGAGCAAATTCGACGAAAAAGGCCAAATTTCGCACAAGGCCATCATTGTAAAAGAATTGTTGACCAAAAACTCAAAAATATTATCGAGCAACAACCTTATTCACCAGATATGGCTCCAGCCGACTTCTTTCTTACCACTCAAATTACCACTTCGTGGCACCCGTTTTCATTCGGTAGAAGATATAAAGGAGAATTATTGATCTTATCCCAGTACTTTCTTGACAGAGTAGTAAATGCTATTTATTATCTTGCTAAACTTCATTATATCGAGCTTTACAAAGTAATATGGAACTCATTCTTCGTATGGAAAAAGGGATACTAGGAAACAGAAATGGCCAGTATTAAATCAACGTATTATTGGTGAAGGCAGCCAGGCACCCAAATTATTCTAAAGCTCGGGACATTTATTCTCGGAAGCCTGGAGCTATCTACCGCGTAAGCGCGAGTTCAGCGGCGCGTATGATTATGGAGATATGCGGCGTCCAGCAAATCCCATCTTAATTTATTTCAGACAAAACATCCTCACTTGGGAGGATGAGTAATAGAAACAGTGCTTTAATTATTTATATAGTTAGGCACACTAACATCCGTGCATGTGCTTTGGTAAAATACATTAAAATTGGTTGTTAATTATTTCTCAAATAGTGGTTTACAAAGTTTAAACTAAAGACTGCCTTTTAACTTCTTTTTTTGCCAATATAATGATTGGTTTATTCAATATGTTTACTTTCAAAAACTGATCAAAATAATAACAAACAACAACCTCTTCTTAATGTTTGAAACAAACCGCAAAAGCTTTGCGAATTGCCATTCCAAAAATTGTATATTAATGCTGATACTCAGACGTGCAAATCCGATTCAAAGGTGCCTCAAAGTTTTTTAAAGGCATTTGCATGCACCTACAAGATTGCGAGCGTAAAACCTACGTGCTAACTACTTCGTGGAGTAAAAAAGTTTTTTACTTAGCCGCAAAGCCGTGGACTCCATAAATCTCAGGTTAACGACAAAGCTACTTGAACATTTGTTACAGAATTATAAATTCGCATGAATAAAGTGAGTAAAGCGACATCTTAAACAGACTCTCGACTACCCATTTTTATGAAACAATGATCTCCTTGTTCACCACCTACTTAGTGAAAAACAAGTACCTAAAGGTAATAATAAGCTTTTATGCGGTTTTAATCCAGGTGGTATAAGCTCACGTCGTCCTTATTCAAATAATTTTCCATTATGTACGTATGTTATTTGGGTTATTTAAGTAATTTCGAAATGTGCCCCCGTTGTATTCTACATTTCCCCGTGTCCCCATTTTGTCACGTTTCGAGCTATTTACATGAAATGCACAGACAGCTTGCCCATGACCGCATACTTTATACCTACGTGATATGTGTATTAATGGATGACGTGGCAAAATATACTAGCAGAGCATAAATGTACAGTCAGCCTCTGAATTGAAGTAGTTAAACGTTTTAGTACCATGTCAATTGTCGTACAACTACTTATAAGAATTTAACCCCGGGTTAGGCGGTGAAAACGGAAAATTTTTCTGTTTTCTTTATTATTCAAAATATTTTAGATTTTACGCAATAAAATTTTCAATATGTAATTACATAACGTAAGTGGGATGACTGTTTCCAAAACACTATTAGAAACATTTTGTTCGATAGAAAAAAAACCCTGAAGTTACCTCTAAAATTTCATTTAAGTACTTATTATATGTAATTATATAATTCCTATAAAATCATAAACACATAGGTATTTACCTTTTCGATTTATAAACTAAACTTTTTTATTAATTTCTTTATTTTTATTTTTATACTAAGCCCGGCAAATGACCCCACTCCACCTGATGTTAAGTGGAAATGAAGTCCAGGCGCGAAGACAACTGGTGCAGCGTAAGAGACGTAGCATCAGTCACCCTCACTCTGCCGGCCCACAAAGTGCTTCTTCACGCCTCGTTTGAAGGACCCTATGTCATAGGTAGGAGGGAATCCGTGTGCTGGTAGACTATTCCATCTTTTGGAAGTGCGGCAAAGAAACGAGTCACCAAATTTCTTTGTGCGTGATGGAATATTAGAGACTGTAAATTGGTGACTCCGGAGAGCAGCACGCGTCCTCCTATGGAGGAAGGGTGAAGGAGGGATGATGTCAAAGAGTTCTTCAGAGCACTCGCCATGGTATAAACGGTAAAAGACGCTGAGACGAGTTTACGTGAGGCATTTTTAATCACGGTTTCGATGTAGTCCTTTTGGTTCAGATCGCAGCGGATATCCATACCGAGCATGTTAATACTGCTCTGCAGGCCTAGAGATGTACCCTGAAGAGAGGGAAGGGGAAGGAATGGCGACTTTTTCGCTGTGAACGCGCACACCTGTGTTTTCTTGAAATTGAACTCCACCAGATTATCGGAGCCCCATTTAGAAATGAGGTCCAACACCCGATCGAGCTCAATGACAAGATTTGCTCGCTTCATTTCGGTGTCTACCCGCCCAGCCGTTGGGTGACCGTTATATCCCCCATGCACTGTGCTGCATAGCAATGAATGTTTCCAAGAGGAAGCATAGTCATTGATATGCAGAAGGAACAGCGTGGGGGATAGAAGGGAGCCTTAAGGAACACCAGCGTTCACTGACATGAACCGCGAAGCGCATCCATCCGAAAGGACACGGATTCTACGCTCATGCAGGAAGCTAGCAATCCAGGTACAGAACTGAGCGGGCAAACCGTATGCCGGGAGCTTGGAGAGAAGAGCTTTGTGCCAGACCCGATCAAAAGCCTTGGCTATGTCAAGGCTAACTGCCAGTGACTCGCCACGCTTGTCAATAGCTTCACCCCAGAGATGTGTGACGTACGCTAGAAGATCACCCGTTGACCGTTTTGGCCGAAACCCATATTGACGATCGTGAATTAGGGAGTGATCTTCTAGGTATCGAATAAGCTGTTTGTTCAATATTCGTTCTAGGATCTTGCACAACACTGAAGTTACGGCTATAGGGCGGTAATTAATCGAATCTGACCGATCTTCTTTTTTAGGGATTAGATCTTGATAAAAATGTGATGTTACGTATTACCGCGGACCCAGCACCGCGCAACACCCGCGAAGGCAACGTATACATCGCTGGCGAGGGCCCGCAATTTTCGCTGACCGCCTAACCCCCATTAAGTAAAAGTTAAGTAAAGTATCTGCTGCCTGTTTTGAAAATTGAAAATATTGAAATCGGGTATTGGTTTAATCAGCATCACGCTTGCCAAATGCTCACAAACTGGTGATCACAAACCCGGGCTATGCATCGTAAAATCCGATCCGACCGATCGACCTTAGTTTTAACACAGAATAACTAACAGTACTACCGTACAGAAGGTTCACTCTCTAACGACTTTTACGCGAAATTGAAACTTATAGTGTGAACCGAGCGTTCATATTCCGTTTAGCAACGCTGACTCGATATAGATTTGACGTCAGGAGCGCGCGCTAGCATAGGGTTTACACTCATGGATATACGAGTATTTAAGAACGATTACGACGTCGCGCGACGTGGAGCGTGCGAGCCGAGCGACACACGCCTGCCTGGGAGGCGCGCCGGCCGAACGTACCTAAACTGCGGAGTAAGACCCCCCTGATTTTAAGTAAATTAAAAAATAATAAATAAATTTAGAAAATTCAACACAGAGCTGAGAGGCTAAATGGCGATAAAGAACTGATGAAGAGCAAGTTTCACACCCTAGCTCACCGCCGCAAAGTTGCATGTCTGTCGGTATTTTACAGACTGTACTTCGGAGAGTGTGCTCTGGAGCTGCATGTGCTCATACCGCCATCCCCCTTCTTCCATCCAGACGCACTGTGGGCACCCTTTCTTGGTGGATATACCTAAATGTCGCACAAAGCGCTTCTCAACATCTATTACACTGTGCACAGCAAAGGAGTGGAACTCCTTCCCTGCGTCTGTGTTTCCAAGTACTTATAACACGTCCACCTTCAAAGCAAGAGTGAATAGGCACCTTCTGGGTTAGCTCGCTCCATCGTAGATCCTGTCTTAGCCCCTGGGCTTGATTGGGATCAAGAGCAAACCCATTCACAGTAAAAAAAAATAGGATTTGAAAATTTATTGTGAATCGATACAATATCTACTAATGTTATTTTTAATCATGTCTTTCGAATTAAGGTTATTGAAAACCTTTACTGATATGTTTAATTATAAAATATTGACATGTTTTTAACACTTTTCTTTAACATTTATTACAAAAAGTAAATTCATTATCGCTTCGGTTTACATAAGCGTGAAATCTCTAGTTGCGTGTACAATATTATAAGCTATAATAATATAATATAAAATACTTTTGACTAACCGTGGTACAAACAAACTTTAATTTCACCTACCTATTTTTATCCCCGAAGGGTTAGACAGAAACTAGACAATTAGAACCGCAAGAGCAGTCTTCTGCCATATTCCGCTTTTCACCAAATAGCGACGCACAATGTGCTCAGCGTGACAGGTGGTGAAGCCCATCGCCGCTCTAAGCTGTAGGATGTAGTACAGTCTGTAGTCCGTTAGTCACATTTTACGACACCCAGGGCAAGGGAGGAGGTAGTAATATTCTTTCATCGCTACGCGACTAGTTTACCTACCTACCTACCTATTAATGATAAGTAATTTTACAACAATATCTTTTTCATTAAATTACACGAAGACGTTTTACTATTAAATGAGCAGTGCGGTGGCTCTTTGTTAAAAGAATACTACCGTCTGGCTAACGAAAGCTAAACCAGGAAAAACGCGGCAAATTAAAAAAAAATCATAACACAAGTAACACAGCGTCACTCACACAAATGCAATTTTCTTAGAAAAAATTCAATTTGACATACGACATGACAACTTAGATAGACACACATTTTTTTTTGATAATTTGTTTCTTGACCATGAGATACTAGTCCTTCAGTCGAAATAATAGAGTTCATTTAAAAGCTTTTATGATGATAATGAGTGAATGATATTCCCCCCAAATCCCTTGAGTTCCAGTAAAGATGTGGGACTTTACAGAAATCTCACACGCACTTCTTGAGAGAATTTGAAAAGTGATGTTGCACTGTTTTGTTTTATTTGCCAACACTCATGCACGTTCACGATCACTTAACGGTTAATAATCCACCATTATTTCACATTATATTTGACAAAACACAAATTTTAGAAAATAAGACAAAACTAAACAGACATGACGCTTCACTTTCCCGCCAAGAAGTCATATACACACATAGAGCAAAGTGTTGCCAATCAAATAACTACGAGGTTCAGCTTTCGTTAGCCAGACTCTATCAACTTATCTCTTATCTTGGGTGTGAGTGTGTGTTTAAATTCCACCATGTGCTATCGTATAATTGGTAAATCCTCACTCAGCCCAGCGGTGGTGCCCAGGTTGACGATGGCTGACGATAACGTCATTTATTTTTTAGCTAGTACTACCTCACTGTGCAAAGGTATCTCTTACACTTTCTACGGTCAATTAATGCGGTTTGAAAACAATTTTCATTAAAGTGTCTGTCCTACCAAGGCTCTTGGCTTATTCTTGGCTTTAAACAAACTAATTTGGACAATGCCACCTGAGGGATTATCTTGAAATTGTACAGAAAGGAAACAAATGGGTCTACTGGGAGTTTACAGTATTAATATCGTTCTTCGAAATATTCTTAGCAATATAATATTTAAAGGTTTGTCGAAGGCTGATTTAACATTTATTTTATTGTATTGTTTTTTACAAGCCTGGTTTGTGGTTATTTCGCAGAGAAATAAAGATACCAGGGATTCCACGAAATCACAGTTGATGTTTTATACTCTTTTCTATTCGTGAATATGGCCAGCTGTTCCGTTGTTACGTTCATAATTAAAAAATATTTTTAATTGTTCATTAACGCAATTACAAAGTTTTGTTGCAAAAAGTCCAACCAGACTTCCATTATCGACGTTTGTTTAGTGTGTTTTTGATCGAAGGTTTATGCGGTGAATATCATAATTACCTACTCATGGTTGTTGTCGTAAGATGGCAGTCGTAAAAACCCACCAACCCGCATTGGGCCAGCGTAGTGGGTTATGGCCCAATATCCCCACTGTTATGCTACGTGGGAGGCCTGTGCCCAGCAGTGAAACATTTATAGGTTGATAATGATGATACTATTTGTTAATAATCATGCGGCCCATATCTGCCTACGACTAAACTGTTATCTCATTTTATTGAAGTTGGGTAATAATACATACATACATATAATCACGACTATTATCCCCGAAGGGTTAGTCAGAGACTAGGCAATGAAGACAACAAAAGCAGTCCTCTACCATAATCCACTTTTCACCAAATAGCGACTGCACATGTGCTTTGCGTGACAGGTGGTGACTGGTGAGTCCATCGCCGCTCTATGCTGTTGGATTTATGTGCAGTCTTTAATCCGTTAGTCGCGTTTTACGACACTCAAGGGAAGAGAGGGGGTGGTAGTATTCTTTCACCGCTACGCAACACGGTAAAATTATTATTAGGTAATTATTACTTAAGTAAAGATGGAATGGCCGTTTTACTCGTAGAACACATACATTTTTTTTGTACAGTGTTGTGTGTCCTAAATAAACGATTTGATTTTTTTCATCTATTCATTAAATTATTGGCTGGTGATGCGCATGGTTTCAACCACGGTTCAACAATGTACTAAGCCGAGAAGGCAGACTGACCTATGTATAGGAGACTTAAAGTAGTTCCTGCGGGCACATGCTCGTCCCTGTCTTACAATTTGCGGATTGTCGTAACTAGTTCGTCGGGAGGCACTACCATATTGTGGCCAAAGCACTGGGAGATCACAACCGTTGCAGCCATTTTGTTAGAGCGAAGCTTTGAGTTATTTGTTCTACTTGCTTACCTTCTTAGAGCAGACAGACGACCTCCGTATTTGAGCCTTAATGTACTGCAGGCATAATGCTCGCCCCTGCCTGACGATTTGCGGTTTGACGTGAGTGGGGGTAGCGAGGCACCATCCGATAGTAGCTGAGAGGCGTCGAGAGACGGCAGCAGCTGCAGCGCTAGAGACCATTGTGCTGAAGCGGCGCTTTGTACGATCTAGCGGCGATAGCGACCGGCTGGTAGTGCGCGCCATATCTGTAAGGAATATGGAGTTAAAACATACCATCAAGTTTATTGTTCTTAACTCCTTTATAAGAAGTGTTATAAGTAAAGCTCTGGTTGGATTATCTGAGACCTGGCTGGATTTTTGCAGAAAAGTATTTACTCATTGTCTTCATTATACGCCTTTATAGGCGTCACGGGGTTTTACGTGAGATACTTAAAGTTACTCAAGCCGTAACCACCGGTCGCTACGGCTTAAGAACTTTACTCCCCCGCGACACCGAACAAATGCCAGGTTTTCTAGGGGCTAGCTTAACGCAATCTGTCCCCGGTCTTATAAGATTCTCCGAGGCGTTAGAGGATGAGGTAGATGGAAGTGGTAGCTCTTAATAAACCCACTTGCGACACAAAGTAGCTCCTCAGCAGCACTGGGCAACGCGCTCAGGAGCGTACCGGGCCTTACTAAATTCTCTTTCTCAAGCGTGTCAGGCCTCACTACACCTTTAAGAAAGTAAGCTGGAAGTAGTGACGCTATGCCTTAAAGCATATTGCACAAAAGATCCTAATGGGTCGACGTGCTACTGCGAGAGGGAGAGTTCAACGGGCCCTACTAAGATAAGATGCCCTACATCTTTGAGGCAGCTGGAAGTAGTGACGCTATGCATTGTAACATTTTGCACAAAAGATCCCAATGGATCGACGTCTACTGCGAGAAGGAGACTTCGGCAGGCCCTACTGAGATAACTCGGTGCTTGCGTAGTTCCGCGGTCATTCCCGTGGCACAGAAGGGATGGTACTAGGTTTTTAGTGGGTAGGCCAATCCTCTGGGCCTTAAGGCCTCTCCCCGTCGTGCTCATCTAGCTGGGCGGGGGAAGAGGAAGAGAGTCCCATATAATCCGAATTCGCCCTTGGCTTCAGTGTATTCGTAATAAGACGGCATTTCACTTAAGTAGTTGAAAAAGGCACTACTAAGATAAGAGACCTTAAAGACTCACTTGCGACCCCCAGCAGCCCCTCTGCGGCGCTGGGCAGCGCGCTCAGCGGCGTGCTGAGCTTGCGCCGCACGCGCAGCGGCGGCACAAACTCGTCATCTTCGTCGTCGACATCTGGTGGTGTGACGTGTATCGATATGTTGGTGTTCTCTTGCATCCTCGACCTTCCAACTGTCCATCGCAGGTCTGTTAGCGGCCCTATCTGTGAACAATGAGAAAACTTAGCATGAGATCTTGTAACACCTCAGTGGCCGAGTAGCTAAGCGTTCGGACCGATAACTCGAGGTCCCGGCTTCAATTCCTAGGTCGGGCATAGTGTGTTTCGGATTGTTCGATGCACAGTCCAGGTTTGTGATCATTTGGCAACCTTAGGTAGGTTTAACAACTGATGTCTTACGTCAGCAATTATGACCAACTTTTAAATAGCTATAAGAAAGCTGAAGTATTGGAATTGGAAGTAACTTAAATTTGGTCACCCATCCGTGACCTTTCATTGTAAAAATAGCTTAACTTGTTAGATCGCTAGATAGCGATCGACACCATAAACTGTCGTGTGGACTGATTCAGGAGCAGATAATTTGTAGTATAGTTACCTACTGGTCAGTATAATATGTGTGAGTGATAAGTACAATTAAACGTAAATACCTACATAAGTGTAGAGAGCCCTTGCTAGTTGGTAGACATTTCAGACGTTACCGACGTATCAACCTAAAAGGTTTACGTTGTAGATCGTTAGTATCAGATAAGTTAGAATAAGTTGCAAAAGTACCCCTTAGTTGTGGGTGGTACTTGTGGTGCCTAAACTTATAAAACCGGCCAAGTGCGAGTCGGACTCGCCCATGAAAGGTTCCGTAGCAGCAAGTAACATCACATAAAAGTTCTTGTAGTTCGTTGTAACTTTGATCGATGTTTTAATAATAGTGTATTCTTTTTAAATTAATTAATTTAGGACGTATTAAAAAAACTGCTTACTAGATCTTGTTCAAACCAATTTTCGGTGGAAGTTTGCATAGTAATGTACATCATATATTTTTTTTAGTTCTATCATTCTCTTTTTTTAAAAGTTACAGGGGACACACACACACACACACACACACATATTTTACCACTTCGGAAGTGTCTCTCGCGCAAACTATTCAGATTAGAAAAAAATTATATTAGAAACCCCAATATCATTTTTGAAGACCTATCCATGGATACACCACACGTATGGGTATGATGAAAAAAAAATAAGTTTCCGTTTTAAGTATGAGGAACCCTCCAAAATTTATTGTTTTTTTTTCTATTTTTGTGTGAAAATCTTAATGCGGTTCACATAATACATCTACTTACCAAGTTTCAACAGTAAGGTACTTGCACATACGAAGGCCCGGCCTCTACGAAGGCCCACTTTAAAAACGCGCACTTGCCACTGCCACATTCACCTTGGCTCTATATTAAATGTGCAATAGCGCCCAATCACTTCCGCGCCGCCATGTTGTTACAACTCTTTCATTTCTCTCTGGACGCCGTCAATGTCGCGTGTTTACAACCTCGTTGTAATTGTTTTTGCCAATTTTTCCACAAATAGCGTCAGTTTTCGAGTGATCCTATCATCATATTGTTAAATAATCATTGGAGAATGGAATACAATGGTAAGTTTACCGATTATTTAGTTATTTGTGACTTTATGTTAATTTTTCCGCCACTATGACAAATCCGTAGTATGGCCCGGGCCTACAAAGGGGCCTGTGGGCTTTTACTAAATGTATTAAAATGGCAAATGCGCTTGGATTGTAAATTTGTACTTAAGTATAAATAAAACAAAATTGGTTTGTTTAGTTTATTTCTTTTTTATGCCAAACTAGTAAAGGTATTTTAAAATAGACACCATATCGTGTAACTAAGTGATTTGTACTCGCATTTCATATTTTGTATACTTATTAATGAGAATTTTAGTATTAACTAATATTAGTTTTTCTTTTATTAGATCATGGATCCACATCCACAACCAAAGAAAAAAAAGCAAAAAATAAACTTAATTTACATTAATAGATAAAAATAGCATATGTCTCTACATATTCATGATTATAATATCTAAACAAACAAAACCTTACTTACTTATGTTACCTACATATAAACACGTATTTTTTATTCTACAAGTACCTATACTACGAGGGGCGTTCAAAATATTCTCGGTATGTGGATAAAAACAAACAAGTACGAAAAGTTTGATATTTTTATTTTTCAATATACTCCCCCCCTATGTTCATACACTTATAAGATCGATCAATTATTTTTTTTAATCCCTCATAAAAATATTTTTTATCTTTGGTGTAAAAATGCTCCTCCACGGCCGTCTTCAACGCTTCATCGTCAGAAAATTTATTTCCACGCAGATGCTTTTTAAGATTGGGGAACAAAAAGAAGTCGCTTGGGGCTAAGTCCGGACTATAGGGTGGATGAGTAACAGTTTCAAACCCACATTCAACAATAGCTGCCTTGGCAATATGAGCAGTATGGACAGGGGCGTTGTCATGCAGAAGCAGAACACCTTTGGTTAACTTTCCTCGCCTCTTTTCTTTGATCGCATCTCTTAATTGACGTATAACGTTAGCGTAGTACTGCCCTGTGATATTTACACCTTTTTCTTTAAAATCGATAAGCAAAACTCCTTCACAATCCCAAAATATTGTGGCCATGACCTTGCCAGCTGACGGGATTACCTTGAACTTCTTGGGATGAGCTGAACCCTTAATGTGCCACTGCATGGACTCCTGTTTGCTCTCTGGGTCATAATGATGAACCCAGGTTTCATCTCCAGTAACTATTTTTTGCAGCACCTCATCGGGATTTTCACCACACAGGTCGATAAAATCTGAACAGCAAGCCACACGCATATCCTTTTGAAGAAGCGTCAGCATTCGCGGAACCCATCTTGCACTTACTTTTGACATATTAAGATGGTCATGTATAATGTCATGTACGGTACCAATAGAGAGATTGGTTACTTGAGCTATAGATTTTACCTTCACTCGGCCGTCTTCCAATATAAGTTTTTCCACTTTATCAATATTTTCTTGTGAGGTAGCCACTACAGGCCGGCCAGGCCTAGGGTCATCTTCAATACTCTCCCTTCCACGCTTAAATTCGCTTGACCATTTTTGAATAGTAGATAAAGAAGGAGCAGACTCACGGTAAACACAATCCATTTCCTCTTTTATGGTTTTTGATTTTTACCCTGTTTTGTCAAGAATTTTATGACGGATCGGTGCTCTAATTTCGTTAAAATTGTTAATTCGCTCATGGTGTTCATGTTTGTTCGGCAATTGCAGAAAAACAAAAGAACATCTCGGTTCCAATTTTACTTTTTTTTAATGTCAATGAATGAATCTTAGCGGCCAGTAACAAATATATATATAAAAGAGGTTGTAACGTATCAATACCGAGAATATTTTGAACGCCCCTCGTATAACTTATTTATTACAAAATATGAATTTTTACATATGTGATAATTCTTGTCTAAACCTATTACTTAACTATTAATCTATTTAAAATATTAAATGTATGTGCTACCTATCTGTCTATTTGAAGTCGGTGCCAAGGCATAGGTATGTTGCATGCATAGTGCAGGGTGGTGCAGGCCCGCTGCGGTCGGACGCAAGGCGCGAGTGCGGGTGGGTGGGCGGTGCTCGCGCTGAGCGATCCAACATTCAACCCAAAGTGGCAGACACATGTGTTTGTATGCTATTAAATTTTGATGCGTTTTTGTTGTTGCTGATAGATTTCTGTAGTTTGAAAGTTGCTTACAGTTGTTTTTGTTGTTGTTCTCTGTCTTTGATAATTATCATTTTTTTAATATCATTATGATTTCGGTTTCGTTTTTGTTATTAATTAAAATTGTATATTTTACATATATTATTTTTCTTCTGTTTGTGCTTGGTACCGACTTCAAATAGACAGATAGGTAGCACATACATTTAATATTTTAAATAGATTAATAGATAAGTAATAGGTTTAGACAAGAATTATCACATATGTAAAAATTCATATTTTGTAATAAATAGGTTATGGTATAGGTACTTGTAGAATAAAAATACGTGTTTATATGTAGGTAACATAAGTAAGTAAGGTTTTGTTTGTTTAGATATTATAATCATGAATATGTAGATACATATGCTATTTTTATCTATTAATGTAAATTAAGTTTAATTTGTGTTTTTAGTAAGTTTTTGATTGTTTTTTTTTATCTTATTTGTGTTTTTTTTTTGAAGTCGGTTTATTTTTTTTATAAAAAAATCTTTATTTTTCTCTTTTTAGTGTTAGTAGTAGGTCCGTGTCTGAAGTACAAATTTCAGTCAAGTCGCCTTTACACATTCCACGCTATCGACGAGGTACTAGAGGCAGCAACAAACCGAAAACGACCACCATCTAACGTCATTCCTGCTGAAGTTAATAACTGTGGTGGTTTGACGCACGCACTGAAGTTGGTTATAGGCTCCAGACAAGCTCCAGAGTTATGTTAAGACGTAATATTTCTGTTATTGAAGGCCTAGTCAACGGGGCAATGGGGATCGTGTCCAAATTTAAGTGGCCTGCCTTTCGCTGTGATCAAATAGAATCAGGCGAGTTACGGGATTCAGTGTGCATAAAATTTGATGACGACACTATTGGTACAAAAGTAAAAGACAGTGATGGGTTAGTGGCCATAGCGCCCGTATTACCAACATTCCAAGCAAAGAAAGGGTACGGGAATGTTGAACGGAGAATGCTGCCGCTAATCCTCAGTTGGGCGGTAACGGTGCATAAACTCCAGGGCACCACTTTAAACAGAGCCGTGATTGACTAGGGCAAGAAATATTTTCCCAAAGGCCAAGTCTATGTAGCACTTAATCGTGTGCAGGCACTGGATGGCATTGCTCTTTGCGACTTAGAACCTAACAAAGTGCTTAACAAACCGCATGATGAAAAAGCATTGCGCAAAATCGAACGATTAAGATTATTATAAAAAAAGAAATCTTTTATTTTCTTATATTCTCCATCCAAATTTACAAGTCCCCCTTTCTCGTACAAAACACCCCAGTAACTGTGTAAAGCCAATAAACCAAAATAAATACAAGTTAATATGGGCAAGTACAAATACACAACTCTTTAATCGTCAGGAGTTTAGGAATTGTACCTTCCATCATCAGCTTACCTGAATAACTTGATAGTACACAACTAGCCTTGTATAATATAATATATGTATATTTAAAGAATGATCCCCTAACTCCTAATCGTTGAGGAGTTGTGTCCCCTATCATTATCAGATCAACAATGTCATCAGATGATGACTACAAGAAGCAAATATATGATTATTTAGAAATTATATAAAATACATAGGTACGCGCCTATAAAATTTGAAGGTTTCCCTCAATTTTCCTGGGATTCTATCATCAGATCCTGACTTAGTGGCAATGGGACCACCTCAGAAGTATGCTCTTACAAATAAAAAAATAATTTCTAAAATCGGTTCAGAAATGACGGAGATATCGCTGGACATACATAAAAAAAACATACACGTCGAACATAGAACCTCCTCCTTTTTTGAAGTCGGTTAAAAAAGAGACCTTTAGACTGAAGTGAATTTTTTAATTAAAAAGTTGTTCTTAAAGCTAAAGAAAAAAATAAATTATTCTATAGCTCTAGTAAGGCCCACTTAAAATTTGAGTGGCAAATGAGTACTGGATATTTAGATTCGTAAATTAATAGTGTCTAGAGTTTCGATTTTGTCGTCAGAAATAATTGTTTTTTTATTGATTTAAAGCAGAATTTTACTTTTATGAATATTTTGGTTTTTCGTACATGGGTCAAGGCCCAGTGTGCAATTTTTTATTATATCTCTAAAAATATAGGTTGAATAACTTATATTTGAAACTGCTTAACGTGATTTGTGAATTATTTTTTAGGAATATTAGGTAGATTTTGAATAACAGTTAGTCATAAACGGGCCATACTAAGGGACTGTGCCTTTAGCTAGGCCCACTACAGTGTTTTTAAAAAAAAACTTATTTAATATAGTTTTTTGTAGGAAAATATTAATTTTTTGAATATTTTTAGAAGGATAATTAAACAATACATCATTACAAATAGTTGTTTTTGTCAAACATTTAAAACATAATTTATTATTGAGATTATAAATAAGGTGGGCCTTCCTATGTGCCAGTATCTTATAGTTCTTATGGTTTCGGAAAAAAGTTGCTGTGACATACGGACGGACAGACAGACATGACGAATCCATAAGGGTTCCGTTTTTTGCCATTTGGCTACGGAACCCTAAAAAGTGTCGTCATAAATTTTAAACAGACCCTTTCATTGGGCTGACAACTATTTCGGTATCGAGAGCCTTATAAAAATAACGGGAGCCTTTTAAATAAAACTTGCAGTGACTAATGATATTATGAGCATCCAATATTCCGGCGAAGCTTTTACAAACGCAACCCGATATGCAGGCTTAATGCAGTTTGGAGAGGGTTCACTGATGTTAACGACCTTTATCCTTAGGAAAGGGAAGACCAAAGGGTAACGAGCCCAGGCGGATTAAATAAAAAGTTTAAAGGACTAAGTACTACATTTACGAAAAATGCTACTGGAGAGTGTTTACTGATGTTAGAGACCTTTATCAGGATAAAGGAAGGGAAGATTAATTAAATAAAAAGTGGAAAATACTAGGTAAGTATTAGGTACTACAAATGCAAAAAAAGTTGTTGGTTTAAACAAACATATAGTGATTTCTTTTTTAATGTCACACTACTACGCAATTAAAAATGAAGCAGGTTAATGTTTTATTGCTGCCCAAAAGAGACTTTTTTGTGATAAAGAGTTCTCTACCGATAATTAAGCACTTCGCCAAGTAAGCAAAACGTTTCGGTCATTATTAATCCTCTCTGCATTTATTGCGGCAAAACAGAGGTTTGAGAAAAAACCTTAACCATTTATCAAGTCGACAGCCTGCTGAAATATGGGTGTATGCCACCTGTCGTACGTTGGACCGCAAATACTTATTCGCTATACAAAAGAATTTAAGAGCTGGCATAGAGCATTTGTTATTAGTTCTCTTGCGTGTGGAATCAATGTAGGAATGGAATTTATTTCTTTTTGTTTAAACATATTAATTATAGATTGGCTAACAGCAACACACGCAAAAGACCGCAAAAACTGAAAGGCGGGGAGGGAGGCCTTTTCCCAGCAGTGGGACAATATAAATAATATAATAATAATAATAAAAAATATTAATTAATCATTTCAGCTACTCACTCTTGCTAAGTATTAATTGTGGAATAAGCTGCCTTCAAGGTTGGTTTTATTCTTCTACGGGTAAGTCGACGACCTCCTTGGTCGAGTGGTTTGTACACCGGTTTTCATGGTGTCGCCATCTCTGAGGTCCGGGGTTCGATCCCCGGTCGGGTCAATTTAGAAATTATTGTTTTCTAAATTGTCTCGGGTCTGGGTGTTTTCTATGTATAATAAGTATGTATTTAAGTATTTTAAGTATGTTTATCCGTTGTCTAGTAACCATTTAACGAGTTTCTTCGAAGCTTCTCTTGGGCTAGATAATTGGTGTGATTGTAGGAAAAAAAAAAAAAATAAAATAAAAAAATAAGTATAAGGCCTTAATCTATGAATCATACGATGGTGGAACCGCACTTAACCCAGGTTCCTTAGCTACTGATCTTTCCGATTTGTTATCTTTCTAACTGTGTCGCGTAGCGGTGAAAGAATACTTTTTTTTTAATAAAGGAACTAAAGACTACACATTCATCCAACAACATAGAGCGGCGATGGGCTCACCACCTGTCACGCTTAGCACATGTACAGTTGCTATTCGATGAAAAGTGAACTATGGTAGAGAACTGCTTTTGCTGTCCTCATTGCCTGTCTCTCACTGACCCGTCGGAGATAACAATCGTGATTATATGTATGTATGTATTTTCCCGTGCTAAGAAAACGATTCTTTTAAAAGGGGTGTTCTTACAAAAGGTTTCTGTGAAATAGGCAATTCCCTGTTGTAGCTGATGTCCTTGAGCGGAAGAATAGCCAAAGTTTATTTATTAAACTACTAGCGGCCGCTTGCGGTTTCACCCGCGTGGTTGCCGTTCCCGTAGGAATATCGGGATAAAAAGTATCCTATGTGTTAATCCAGGTTATAAACTATCTGTATGCCGAATTTCATTCAAATCCATTCAGAAGTTTTAACGTGAAAGAGTAACAAACATACACACTCACAAACTTTCGCCTTTATAATATTAGTGTGATATAAACACTTGATAATATACACGTGACCCCTAAGTGGTGCTAAATGAGTGACTGACTAACTTAGTGGTAGAGCCACGCTGCGTTGCAGCACGCATTGGGCCGGCTCGCCCGGGGTAATACCACCCTCTCACAAATAATCCGGCGTGAAATAATGGCACTTGGTGTTGTTGTGTTTCGTCCGGCCAGTGAGAGTTTCGGAGGCCCCTTCCCCTCCCCCCCTCACAATTCCTATTCCTTTCTTAAAGGTCAGCAACGCATCTGCGACTCGTCTGGTTTTGCGGGTGTCTATGGGCGGCGGTGATTGCTTTCCATCAGGTGACCCGCCTGCTCGTTTGCCTCCTTCTTATATATAAAAAAAATAACTCGGTTATGCGTAATTATTTATGTCATTGTTCGGTAGAAAACAAAGAAGTGTTGAACCTAGATTACATTAAAACTGTTCAGTGTCTTTTTTATTTATTTACTTGACTTACCTCACTCTATTTCATATCTTATCTCACAACTCCGTGAGCAATGTTGAATGGAGTTTACTAAATAAATTTGGCAAGGATTTGTATTATCTGGATTGTCGTCAATTCAGAACTTACCGTTATCCGTAATAAATGTCTTAAGTTGAAGTTATGGCTGTTTGCTCCTGTTGGTTAGAGTTGCGATCGTAGGAAGGTACACATAAGGCTAACTCAACTAGATCTCAGCAACCAATTCAACCAAGTACATGTTCGACCCACTGGGAATCGATCCGGAAAATAGTCTTTGGAGACTGGTGTTGTAGCCATTAGACCACACAAGCGGGTAAATGTGTGATATAATATGATGGAACTGTAAATTTAGCACAAGGTTTAAACAGATTCCATTCGATTAAATGTGTTAGAAAATATAAAGAAAGTAAATCCAAAAGAGACCTAGTCGTGACGCTGGCTACATATTGCCAAGAGGAAGAGAATGAAGCATAATTGACCTTAGTCCTTAGTTTTTTTTCAACGGGTAAGCTCTTGGCCTTCATCTCACCTAATGATAAGTGAGGTAAGGCCGAAGGTGGAAATGCGCTTCACCCGGAATCCCAAACCACCGAGGATCTGGCTATCTTATCATTCAATTGTCGGAACATAACAGTGCTATAAACATCGTTGTTATGGAGACAGACTTAAATAGGAAGTTGGTAGCTAGCCAGGCTGACTTAACAGCCCTACCACCAACCAAACCTTTTGGGTTGATGCCGGTGGCTTAGCCACTCTCTAGAACACAAAGACGATTAAATGTGCCATCCCCATTCACCATACTACCCCATTCAGCGCAGCTGTGCTCCAGTTATCTGACACTACAATTATTGCCAAGAAGAAGGGAATGTATTAAAATGGATTATCCTTGTTCAATAATCTCTAGGAATCGAAAATTGTACATTTAATCTAGACTTTAACTTTGACTTTGTGAGGTTTTATTGACTTTTACTACATGATCCATATCATAACCGTGTCGCGTAACTGTGAAAGATACTACCACCCCCTCTCTTTTCTGGGTGTCGTAGAAGGCGACTAACGGACTAAAGACTGCACATACATTCAACAGCATAGAGCGGTGATGGGCTCACCACCTGTCACGCTGAGCACATTGTGCAGTCGCATTTGGTGAAAAGTGGACTATGGTAGAGGACTGTTTTTGCTGTCCTCATTGCCTTCTCTGACTAACCCTTCGGGGATAATAGTCGTGATTATATGTATGTACCCACCCATATTATATAATGTGGTCACACAATTAATTCACTTCTTTTTTGATTATTTTTGAATCTAGTGTAGTGTCGATATTTGTAGTGGCATATATGTGTATAGTGTATTATTATGTTGTTGTTATATAACAACAACATAATAATACACACACTTAATCTCTCGCTACCAACGTTTCGCGGGAGTTGTCGCAACTGGCTGCTCCATGAGCAGTCGCTGGCACTAGCTAATTACAGGTTTTGTAATAACAAATATAGGTAAATAATATATAGAACATTGTTAGTAGATTAAATATTGTAAGTTTAGATATATTGGTACAATATCTGTTTTAATTCATGTATACATTTATGGCTGTGGCAGAATAACAGGGTTTGTGGGTTTCCTGCAAACACTGAGCCACAGACCTTTTTGTCTATGTTTTTTGACAAATAAATATACTTATTATTATTATTATTATTATTAAAACTCGTATGACTACGCGGGTATATGCCACTACAAATATCGACATAAAACGAAGACAGCTACCGGACAGAGCTGAATATTCGATTTACGGAGTAAGCTTCTCTAGTTGGTTTACGTAAATTGGAATATCTGTTCGAATGTTGTCATTGCATATATTGAAATGAAACAATTTATATCAATATCTACCATACCACAACTAAACTACTTTATGCGTTTCTTCTATCAGGGCTAAATTTTGATAAAGAATGTTTGTAAACAAATTTTTCACAATTCTTGGTGCATTTTAACTAAGTCATAGAATACATAATAATACGAGTAGGTACTAAGTATCAATCGGATTTTTACTGTTTCATAATCCATGAGAGAGATTAACGAGAATACCGCTAACAATGGTATTTTTCTCTCAAGATACAGGAGAAAATCGAGTGACACTAGATTCAAAAATAATCAAAAAAGAAGTGAATCAATTACGAGTATGTGACCACATTAGATAATATGGGTGGGTACATACATATAATCACGACTATTATCCCCGAAGGGTTAGTCAGAGAAGGCAATGAGGACAGCAAAAACAGTCCTCTACCATAGTCCACTTTTCACCAAATGCGACTGCACAATGTGCTCAGCGTGACAGGTGGTGAGCCCAACACCGCTCTATGCTGTTGAATGTATGTGCAGTCTTTAGTCCGTTAGTCGCCTTCTACGACACCCGAGGGAAGAGAGGGGGTGGTAGTATCTTTCACAGTTACGCGACACGGTTGTGATATGGATCATGTAGTAAAAGTCAATAAAACCTCACAAAGTCAAAGTCAAAGTCAAATGATTTATTCAATGGAAACTTAACAGGCACTTATTGACGTCAATACTAATAATAATAATAAAACAGATTTAACAACTACTCTAACGAACTATAGTCTGTGCCAGGCAAACGCGCATTTCTGTGCGCGCGTCGCTACCCCCAGTACTACTGCACGCCGAAACAGAATCGCGTCGAAGCGAAATATAAGCCGTGGTGATAGAATTCTGTGTAAACAAACGTATCCTGGTATGAGACAAAAATAGCGGGCAAGTGTCTCTCCCCTAGCGACACAAACGGCTAAAACTTATAGGTAATTTATCGTTTGAGATGAAAGGTGAAGAATGATAAATTATAATGAATTTTTAACTTAACAGGATTGTGGCTCTTATACAATAAAATTAGCCTGCCTTAATGGAATCTGAATATACAAGCGGATTACAGCGTGTACGGTAATGATCCCGCCCGCCGAATACTAATAACCATGACGTAGTTAAATGTACCTACACATGATTTTGTTTGCGCTCATCGCCTGAACCGAGCTTAATTAGGCTGGCTGCCGATTAAATGTTTGAAATTGTTAAGTACCTATAATAATGGGAACTAGTGGCACAGCCTTACTACTACGGCTAACCCGCGCATAATTATACATTTACACGTCAAAGAAAAATACTCAGTAAAATTTTGCAATTTTGTGCACATCTACACACCTTAGGATCTTCAAAACGACACCTCTACCAATTTTGTATCCTTTGGCCAAATTCTCAATCTAGAGCTCACATAAAGCAAAAATACCCTTGAATGAATAATACATAAAATAAAATAATATAGGATAACAAGCATTTATCTGGCATTCAACATGAAATCGAACGTGCAAAAAAAGAAAGTTGGTACGAAGCCTTAAAGTTGAAGAACTTGATAGCGATGACTCCTCCGTGTTTCGGACCACGGTCGCTGTCGTACAATGGCATTCGTTTAAACCTATCAACAACAAGCATTGGGCCAGCTTAGGGGGCTATGGCCTGATCTCCCAATGTGTAATTGTTGTAAGGCCAAGCGTAGGATTTTTTTAAGCTGCTGAAGATTCAATTCAACGTTCAAATTCGATGAGCAATGTTACATAGGTACTCTAAAGTTTGTAATTTCTAAGTAACCAAATCGCTAAGCTTACCCAGAAGCAAGTAATAAGGTTCAAAATTATTGTTCGTCAATATTATTATTATCGATGCGAAGAGGCAGAGAGATGTTCATTCTGAATGGGTATCAGCGTGATAAATATCCTGTTTTACCAAACACAATATCCTATTTTCTCGAAATCGTTTAAAGGATGAAGTTATTCAGGGCTACGTTCAATTTATTCCCGAGAATGAATCCTTTTTATTATAAGAATTTGTAAGGAGCAGTAAAATACTTATCTTTTATAATATTTTCTCCCAGAATCCCTCAACTATTGAGGAACTGGATATCGTACCTCTGACCGTCGAAACAATACAATTCGAATATCATTGTCGTCATGGGAAAATCAAATACTTATAATTTGCATGCCGTGGCAGCTTTATAGTAAGACAGCACTTCGATGAAGGCTTTTTCTGTTTCTTTAATCTTTTTAGGGTTCCGTACCTCAAAAGGAAAAAATGGAACCCTTACAGGATCACTTTGTTGTCCGTCTGTCTGTCTGTCAAGACCCTTTATCTCGGGAACGCGAGAAGGTATCGAGTTGAAATTAAAACGATATACTCAAGTCTACAAACTCTTGATGCTGTAAAAAAAATCAAACTTATAAGTTAACGTAAACAAAAAGATACGGCCGTTTATGCAGCAAAAATGTATATTTCGACACTTTTAAGGGAATCAAAATTTATAGGGTATTTTCCGTTGACCTAGAACTATGAAATTTGGCAAGTATTACCGTCTTATACTACAAATATAGGAAAAAATCTGAAAACCGTACATTTGTAATAAAATAATTAAAAACAGGGTCTTTATGGCAGGAACGGCGCGGCGGTCCAAATTTTGAATTGAGTTAACCGTGTCATGTGGGGTATCGTATAAAAGGGCTTCATTGGCACATGCTTAAACAGATTTTGAACCCTCGGTTGGCGAATCCGACTCGCACTTGTCCGGTTTTTTTTAAATTTTTTATTGGTGTATGTTTTGTTGGTTCAAATTAATTCTAAAAACAATGAAATACATTTCTATAATGCAATAACTTCGATGGCTGAAGATGGATAATGGTTACATAAAGACTTAGGATTTAGTTCGGCTGAGGAAGTTCAAATAGACATATATAAGTAATTCAGAACAATCAATAAAGTAAGTTGATATTGCTGAATTTGCTAGGACCGGATAGAACAACAATAGCTTAATGATTATGGCACCCGGCCAGGATCGCCAGAAGGTATAACTATACAGCTCGTACATTTTTTAAAATATAATTTGGTAGCAATAAAATATGCAATGCAAATGCATTTTAGTAAGATTATAACAGGTTAATATATTCAGATAGACATTTTCTGCAAATAATATCAGAATGTGACAGCAGCATGCGTGTATGTGAGCAGAGAAATTTACACACTTTGTTAAATCTAACACCATTTTAGAAAGGATTCAAAACGTCAGGATAAAATAATTGCTTTAAATTAAAACCGACTAAATCCGTAAAAGTGTATCATTTTACCATTTTATAATTAAGCCATTTATTTGTAGACACAGTTAATCGTTTAACATGGTTCCATTTTAGGTTTTAGATAGAGCGTATATAAAAAATGGATCCTAAACCTTTTTCAGACTAAACGGTTGACAAACTATATCGCGGGAATCTGTGACTGGGCTTAAGGGTTTTAAAATGCTATTAAAAGTTAGAGCTGTAGACGGCTTTGAGTTTCCTTTTTTTCAGCAGACAACTTGATCCTTCACGAGTACGGGATATCGCCGGCAAGAATTGCGGAACAAAGCGGAATGAGGGACGAATTTCTCAACAGCTTTATGCATAATTTTATATCGATCCTTTTTAAATTGAACCTGCTGCGCGGTTGATTAGTAGATTCGTTGTCGGCAGGGGATTTTTTCTTCTAGCTAGCTAACTTTGCTAGTTACATATTTGAGATACACTTTTAAAATATAGCCAATGTATGCTATTTACTTAATTTAGCAGGCACGTGGCATTTTCCTTAAAACCTTTGTCTAACTTGTTTTGAAATAAAGTCCCTTTAATTATCGGTGAACCAGGTGTTGATTTTGATTTCGGGAAATTTCAAGCAATGTTTCCTTGTCGTATCAAGATATCTTTGCTATAAATATGTTTTCGCTAAGCTGTTTAATGCGAAAATTGCACAGTCAGCTAGAGAGTTTGGATACTCAGAGGAGTATTCAATTGTTATTTAGTATAGTATGATGGAGGCACGTATTTCCCAGTTAAGCAAAAATAAAGGAAGACCTAAAAGATCTTTTACCAAAAATATATCTAACGGAGGGCAAAAAAACTAGTTTACAAAATGTGATAAAATTAAAGAGAGCGTAGCGTACCTATGTCACTTAGGATAAATCTAAATCATGCGCCCTCGTGGCAGTGAAAATGCTATAGATAGTTTCGATCGACACTGATTAGCGTGCGAGTTATTTATAGGCTGCATTGGACGTAGTCACGTCATTCAAGAATGGGCTCATTTGACGTTCTAACTATAATTTACTTTTTAGGATGGCTCGGATTGGATGGGAATTATTTTGCATAATAAATAAAGTCACCATTTGGCCCATAAACTTCGAACGCTGCATAATTTAACTTTTATTTATTGTGTATTGTGATTTATGAAGCTTTTTGTGAATATGTTGATGTAAAAATATGGTATTGCAGTACGGTTTACAGCTAACAACTGCATTAGCCTATAACATCTCACTGTTGGGCTTAGGCCTGTATGAATAATAGCACTTAGGCAATTTGGGCCATTACCTACCACAGTATGGAATGGCGGGTTGTGACGACTAATATCTAACGATAATAGGGAAAAACCGTGACAAACGGCTTCGAGTGTTTGCACTCTGTCTTACCAGCTAGCCAGCAACTCCCGCTGCACATGAAAATCACTTTGCGTGATAAAGAAAAACGTTGGATTGTATAATATTACATTATTTATTACTTTGTTAAAATGGCTATTTTAGTTATTATAAAAACTTCTGGGAAACGGGGGACAATTACTACTAAATTGATATTAGTAAACAATAAAAAAAAATGTGACATTATAACAATTTATGAATATCTCTAGTTAACTTCAAAATATTTAATGTAGGTACTTATTTCAAATAAAACAGTTACAACATTCTTAGAGTTAAGAAGCTTTTAGGTGTCCCCTAACTACCCATTAATACATCCGTTAAACAATTCAGAACAATTAATTGCTTTCTTAAACGGTTCCCAAAGATTTGGCAAAGCTCTCAGTCGATTTCGGAACAAACTTATCCCTCGAATTCCAGACGACCGTCGTAATTTTCTCTTCGACCAATCTTTATCTTCAGAATACTGACGTAATGTATATCCTACTGTAGGTAATATATCAATGGTACAAAGAATATATCGAGATACAAGAATAGCCGAATGGAACTTAGATATTAGAAGTATCTAGAACATAAATTCCTCTTTTTTTTAAACTACTGTATTGTACATTTATACAAACACGACTTTTATCCCCGGAGAGTTAGTCAGAGACTAGGCAATGAGGACTGCAAAAGCAGTCTTCTACCATAGCCCACTTTTTACCAAATGGCGACTGCACATGTGTTCAGCTTGACACGTGGTGAGCTCATCGCCGCTATTCTACATCGTACCTATATACTGTATTGTACTATATTGAAATATATTTTTGTAGATTTCGATACATGGACAACTGCACATAGGAAGAATGTCGCACAACCCCCAAACCCTTAGAAAATAAGAAACATACTAACTTGTTAAAATAGATTTTTTTACACAAAAAAAATAAAGGCAAAAAAGTATATTAAGAATAAATAAATATATATATATATTATAGCTTCTACAAAGTCACCTGATGGTCATACCATGTTACACATTAACCAATTTAACGGGTTTGTGAAAAGGTTTTCCGTACAGCACAGCAAAAAAACCTTTCTGCCATAAAAAAGAGGGAAAACTCTGGTTATTATACTAGTAGTTTGAGAGTAAATCAATACGTTAACACTCATTTGTTTCATGGTGAGATAAGATAGGTGTAACATTACGTTTACATCGAAATATTGCTATCAAAGGATGGACTCCCTGATAAGTGAACACGTGTGCTAAGTGGCCATTAGTGACGAAAAAGTCTGGAAAGTTCGGACGACATAATTTGTAGGGATTATCGCGTTTTTAATAGACTGCAGTATCTTAATGCTCGGTCAAAAAAGTTATCTCTGGCGTCACAGGACACACTTTCAACTGTCACGTCGTTGTAGCTGATAAATTTAAAAGGGTTCCGTATCGTCGGCTTTTTGGTCAAAATGTCATCTTAACTAAAGGTTTTTGAATTAGTAACAACTAAAGTGGTATACTTATAGAAAACCAAAGTTCATAGCAAATTAATTGCGAGTAGTGCTAATAACAGCCGAAAAGTTTTGATAAAATTTTTATTCTTATTCTTAATTCTTATTTATTTGTGTCTATTGTTTTGCCCACTAAAGTAAAGATGTAACGTAAGTTTGATTCAAAGCTTTTTCAAGCTTTCAAGCTTCATACAAAGGTAATATAATGTGGCGGCCTGAGTCGCCACATAATTTATTATCATCACGTATCGGTTAAAGAGTTTGTAAGCACATTCCTAAACGCGTGCAGATCCGATAAAGATATGGCATCCTCCCTCCAACATCTACGTAGTATTACTGTATAAATAGTCTTGTAAGGTTTAGATAATAAGTTAGTCACAATGTAGTCACTGTAAATATACAACATCACTCTAAGGAGACGCAGTCGTTATTTACTATCACCATGGAACCCCTCCATCATCACCAACCTCGCATCCATCACGCCGACGGAACACTGGCGACCCCGACGTGATAACTTCTCGCACTTTCCCGACGGAACAATAACATAAATAACAAATACTTAGATTTAGAGAATTAGAGGATAAGTTTCGGCTGAAAAAAATATTTAAGCTACATACAGCGAAAGTAGTCCTGATTTAAAAACTAAAAACTTAAAGTGTTTTTTTTTCAACAGAGTTATTATTTACGTTATTAAATTATTACTGAATTAGATGCCGCATGTTTTTTCAGTTCGTTGCTACCGAAACTCTAAAATAACCATATTTGCCTCATGTACTGGAAAGAAAGATTATGTGTAAGCCATCATACAATCAAAAAAGAGCTAAAATCCGCAGTAAAACATAATACTTAGTAAGCACGTTAAACTTTTAAGCACAAGGTGACATTACCATGTGCTAAAATTTTACCGCGTCTGTGGTGCCGTGGTAGAACTATCAGTCTTAGACCCAAGAGTATATACCGTGTTTGAAGAAGAATGGATATATTATATTGGGCTCAGGTTGGTGGACCGGGCTTTTCTAATCTGCCTTAACAACAATGTTAATATGAAATGAAATGAAATAATTTAATCACTGATAATAGAGTAGGTACAAAAGATGGTAATTCATTATAAGGTTCGTCTATTTTGCCAACGCAGGGCATGTGAATGGAGATGCAAAAAAAAAATGAAAAAAATAAAATAGGTAAAGTACTTAATTAATAATTATACATTATAGCCAATTTACATTATTTTGAATAATACGCCGCATTTAACAAATAAGATTTATTAATAATAATTATTATATTGTGTTATTATATTCATTGTATTTAATTACATTATAAACTACCTACAGTATGTCAATATTACAATTTAGAAAATCTTTAATAGAAAAAAACATTTTATTTTAAGCCAGTTAAATAGTTATCTTTTGAAAGTACTTAAGTATATTTATTTCGGTTAATGAGTGAGGTAACTTATTATATACTTTTATGCAACTGGGATAACAATTTCTCTTCTCTTTCGTCTGCATTTTTGGGTAACAACAGCTTCCCACGATACCTTATACTTCTGCTAGTGTTTACATCTTTAATAATAAATAAATACTGATGACTCTTAACAAAAATACAACATTCCAGTAACGAAGGGAGAGTTAATAAATTTAATTTTGGGAACAATTCTTTGCATGATGTCAATGGTGGCACGTCACATAAGGCCCGTACGGATTGTTTTTGTGATATGAATAGCTTTGTTGTGTTCCGATAGTTACAAGCTAGCCAGTTCATCAATTGTCAAGGGTTTATTTTAACGTTCGGTCTTATTGTCACTTAGCAGTTAAGATAAAGTTCAAGCACTACTGTATTTTTTACATTCACATTTCTTTGTCATATTATAGCGTTACTCGTGAAACTTATGAAAATAAATAGTTTTGAGATAAAACAGAAAACTTGCATACCGAACAATTTATATGAATGATATAAAGGAAGTAACGAAATGTAATTAAGTTGCCTCAAATCAAATCAGAACGCGACGTCTGTTTCTCAAAATCGCCTTCCGAGTTAGTTTTTCGCAGGTTTTTTGACTTCCAAAACAATCGCCAAACACATCCTTTCCTTGTAAACATCCTTAATGTCATATTAACTCTCTTAACTTTGGGGCAAATCCCTCAAGTTATCCTGTTGGGTGTTTCGTCCTTCATACAGTTCGTGGTACTCGCGTAGCCTCTGCCGACTCCAACGCTAATACGGAGTATTTTTCATGACTTAAATTTTTCATAAAAAAATAATTTACAATTTCGAATAAAATTTCGAAACATTGACCTCATGTAACGGAACTTTTTAATCTATGACTAACCTAAGAATAATAGATAACTAAATATTATTCTGAGGACGGAACCATAAAGTTACTATACCTGCTAGGTATAGTAACTTTATGGGACGGAACGCAAATTAAATGATGCAGTCATTGTGAGAATTTGACAATTATTGTTTGATTGATTGACGCAGGTATTTCGCCGTTAGATTACGAACCGATGCCGTAGTGATATATTCATAAGATCTCATTTAATTGTTACATTCACCTCATGCCTTGACCTTTATTTGTTTTTGGTTATGATAGTATCTAAATGAGTGAAATAGGCTACTTGTTAAAATAAGACATGACTTTGCTTCTATTCAAATTTTGATTTTGATAGAACCTATCTAAACTGGAGTGAAATAGACCACTTCACTCCACAATTTTCATAAAATGGGTAGTTAAAATGTCATCAACGGTTTGAAGAATTGCGTATAAGTGTAATAATATTCAAAAACCGACGCCTAAACGTTGAGCCGAAGCGCCCTCACTATATACGATATGGTAAATTTGAGCCGAGTTCATTCTCGGGTATTTGCCCTTTATATTCTGTGACAAAAGAGCTTAAAAAAATATGCGCTTAGCCGCTTTGAATCTCATCCGCCTTTGGTTGGTGATGGCTTAAGTTCTATAACTAATTTCAGGATTGCATGGGCATTGCAGTGCTCGGAATCGGTGTAATATAAATGCGCCTAAATTTGGCGTGATAGAGGTTGGTAAGTGTAACATGGAGTACCTACCTAATACTTTTAGTTCAGAGATATATCTCTTGACTAAAGTTTTCTTTTTCTCTTTCAAAATATATTTTTTCTCCGACGCAGAATGGCAGTCTCTTGAAGTTTTTTTCCTTAATCATAAATCCCTTAGATTTTCTAACATATTGGTTAGTGACGATAATACTGAACGGAAGTAGAAGAGCTTACCTAGAAACCTTATTACACGAGGAACTGGCTATCCTATATCTCATTGTCGTAACACAACATTGCTAAGACTCCATCTCAGCTAGCTTCCATCGTAGCTATCCAGGCGGGCTTAAATTATTCCCAAATAGGTATAAATCAAGCAGAGTATGTAAAATAATATGCATACTTCGCTAGAAACCGAACCCAAGACTGGCGGGTTACCGACCGACCGTCGGTGCGTACGGTCAGTCCTGACGATACGCATTAACCGACCGTCAGGCCGGTTACAGTGCTCCACCGACCCTCGTCGGTGCGTACGTCAGTCGCGTTTGTCATATGAACCCGCTGAGCACAGATCTTTTATCGATAAAGTGACATTAGACGATAAAGTTTGACCGTTCAAGTACTGCCGATGTCAATTTGTCGACGTCTAATGTCACTTTATCGGTCGATAAAAGATCCGTGCTCGCACTGAAGATATCCGTACGGTCGGTCCACTGATCGGTGCAGCACTGAACGCGTTCATTTGTTTCCATAGCGCGTCGGTCGACCGACGGCACGCATGCGCACGCGCTCGACCGACGGTCCTCGTACGCCGTGCGTAGCAAATACGTACGGTCAGTCTAGCACTGAACTGTAACGATTTACGAATTTTCATATATAAGCTGACTGCTAGAAACCGCAAGAAATTTCAAGGGCTGGTCAGGTCAAGTGTTCTATACATGACACAAATGACAAAAAAGGAATTCGTGTTTTTTCATAGGTACTTATCGCCCAGCTGACGGGGGCAACGGCCGTCCGGCCGGCCGTCTGGTGACCCGTCAACGTAAGTACTTATCGCCAGCTGATCCGGACGGGTCAACAGACAGCCGTATGCTTTAAAATCAATTAGATACTCAAAGACTATCTAATTAAAATTCACAAAATGAATTTATTCAATAAAAATGAAAAAGCAAGAATTTCTTATTTGTCATTTTAGTCATGTTTAAAACACTTGACCTGACCAGCCCTTAAAGTTTCTTGCGGTTTCTAGCAGTCACCTTATATAATGACAAACGCGACTGACGTACGCACCGACGGTCGGTTGAGCATTGTAACCGGCCTTAGCTTTACAAAGAGGTGGAAAAACAATTAAAACTTTTGTTGATGCTGGCTATTATTCAAACCAATGTTAATTTTGTCAATGCATTTACAATTTAAATTAAGCGATCGGGGTAATACGTATTTAAATGAAATGTCACAATAACGAATGCTCATACTAATTTAACACATGAATAAGCCGGTGTGCTCGAATATTTGAATATTTAAGGACAAAACTCACTATTTGCTGCAGTTTTGCAGATGCAAAATTCGATTCTAGGTAGATACAATGCGATATTACTGCAACAGTTTATTTCCTCAGTAGTATTTTACTTTATGGTTTATCTGATATTAGCGTTAATATGCAATGTAAATGTTAACCTGTTAAAGGGAAAATAAATCAGGATCTGCCAATTACCTAACTGAGTAGGATTTTTTCATTTCTCATCTGCAGATTTCTTAGATAAACTGTAGACATTAGTCTGAATTCGTGCAAGTTAAAATAATAAGTTATTTACTTATAATAGAGTCCATTGTAATAGAATTTAAAAAACCTATTAAAAGCCAGCAACTAATCATGTACTTAAAATGAACATAATTGACTTACAAATCTACAATAAATCTAAATGTTTTAACTAACATCTTCATTGCAGAGTGTTGTAGAGTGCAAAGAGTGTAGGTGATGCCGAGCTTTGCAAACAAAATTGTAACTCGTTTATCGTTAGGAGGCGCTATACATATTTATGGTGCTAATAAATCAATGGCGTGTATTTAAAGTACCTACACATGCATGTAGGTACTTTAAACTACATAGTTTACGCCAAAATAAAAATAATTTACCCAATAAACAGAAGTATTTTGTCATTGGTTTAGAGTTTAATTTTTCAAACAAAATAATTTATTATTTAATTGGTAAAAACTGCATCATACTTTTTTTTTAAATTACGTAACTAAATGTGTATTTTGTATGGAAGTAAATATGAACGTTTTTCGCAAAGCTTATATTTGCAATATATTAGTTGATAGTAGCACTTTCAGTTGTCCGAGGCTTAGTACCCCCTTTCCGACGGACGTTGTATAGTTATAATAATAGATAGCTCTGTCGCGTAGCGGCTCATTAAAATAATACTACTACCCCCTCTCAACCCTTGGGTGTCGTAAAAGGCGACTAACGGACTAAAGTCTGCACATACATCCAACAGCATAGTACGGTGATGGGCTCACCACCTGTCACGCAGAGCACATGAGCAGTCGCTATTTGGTGAAAAGTGGACTGTGGCAGAGGACTGCTTTGGCGGTCCTCATTGCCTAGTCTCTATCTCTTCGGGGATAATTGTCGTGATTATATGTATAATAGATATAACAGTTAATAAGATTTATATAAATAAAATTAAATTGTGTGCTTGTTATGTGATGTGATATCAATAAACGCTTTTTAAATTTTTGTGAAATGTAATCTGCCTTCATTCTTCGGGAACGTAAGCAATGCATTACAGTGACTGGAAATGTGTGTATAAATTAGATTAAATACATTGATAACAAGAGCGAAACCACGATGTAACACATTTTTTTTTTAGATTTGGTGTCGACCTGGTCTTGATGGAATGACTTATTAATAAAAAGGACAATGTAGATTCTATCACCCGCCACGTTTTCCTATACGCATACGTGCATGTGCAAGCGAGCACGGAACTTCGTCCTAGGCTCCCAGCCCAGCTCATTCGGTATTCCACCGGCATTAGGCTTATCAGTAACATTGGGACTGGAATTAGCATGAGCGGCGTGAGTGCTGCCACGGCCGCGCCAATCGATCCACAATGACAAGTTCATGATGAACTCGTTTTTCGGTATCTTCTGCCTTTTGAAATGTTGCTAAGGTACTTTTATCTTTAACGTTTAGGTGGCAGAGTGGTAAAGCGCTTGGCCCGATATCTACATAATTTTTTACAAGCTATGTTACTAGTGGTTATGGGAACTGTTATTTTCGTAATTAAGTTATTATTATTATCATCAGCTGCAGTCGTTCAACTGCAAGGAAAGGGCCTTTCTCCCTCTTTGTACACTTGGCGATTAAGTGCTTTTGATGTACAGTCTTTGCAGTAGGTGTCAACTTCATCTTGCCATCTTCTTCTTTGCCTGCCGCGATGTTTTTTTAACATTTAAAAAAATCCTTATGTCAATTCGAGGGCGTTTGTAGTTGCGGGAAGAGAATGTGACTCATGTACTGGTCTGTACGTCGTCTGTCTATCACATGGTCATATTTATGTAATAATAACTGGACCTGGCATGCATCACCATGCCACGTTTGTTTTAGGCTAGGAACCCTTGCCCAAAACAGAACCTCCCCAGAGCCCCCAGAACAACCTACCAAAGTTTCATCACAATCTGAATGTACAAACATTGATTTTTATTTATATAAAACTAGCGGCCGCTCGCGGTTTCACCCGCGTGGTTCCCGTTCCCGTGGGATTATCGGGATAAAAGTATCCTATGTGTTAATCGAGGTTATGAACTATCTGTATTCCAATATTCATCCGAATCCATTTAGTAGCTTTTACAAAGTTTCGCGTTTATAATATTAGTAGGATGTCCATGGTCTATCACGCACCATAGGTACCAGTTAATTTTTTATAACTTTGGTACGGAGCTCGAAATAAACCAAAATGAAAACGAAGGAAGACTTGAAGAAGACACCTTGTTAAATGTAGAAATGATTGACGGTAGGCAAATACCTAACTTTTGACAATGAGACGACCAACACCTCAGTCTCCCTGCAGTAAAAAGTACGAAATGTCGGAAGTAAAAAACTTAAAAAAAAACTATGTAATGTAGTAAATAAAACGCTAGTTTGACCTGTAAAAAGTGATTCATTTCAATTAAATTATTTAGCCAGTCTGGCTAGCTACCTCCATCTCATCTAAATATTTCGCCATAACATCAATGTTACTACAATTCTTACAGCTAGATAGGCAAGATAGCTAGTTCCTTATTAGTTGAGAAACCCGTTAAAAGTGCCTTTCCATTGGCCTTCTCATCAAATAATAATAGGTGGGAAGACGGCCAATTGCTTACCCGTAGCGGATATAAAAAAAGTTTTACTTTAAAGACGAGGTATTGTTAATGAAGTAAAACCTTTGTTAGTGCTTGCTACCTAAAATTGCGCGTTAGGAATATATTATTCTGCCCTCAAGCAGAATTAGTTCTTTAAAGCTGCGTTCCGGTTTGAAGGGTACTAGATCCAGTGCAATTGTAAGAGTAGATCCTCAGAATAATAACTAAAGCATTATTATTCTGAGAGTAGATCATAGAGGCGTAAGAACTGAAACTTCAAGATAGACAGAGTGCTCGTGCATGGAGCTCTCGGCATCGCTCGCGAATTAGGGCTGCGTGGCGTCTTTTCATCAGGCAGGTCGCATCACACGCTTGTTTGCCGGCTCAGGTACAAAAAACAAACAAAAACATATCAAGAAGATCTATCCATAAGTTCTATGCTATCAAACACATACAAAGCCGTCCCATCGTAGGTACTACATAATGTTACCTACTATTGAATCGATTCTTGACAATTGACGATTAAGTTCAACAAAATGTCACGTGACGACAACTCTGCAGACCACCCCAGCGATATTGTACTCGTACAAAACTTCGAAAAACTTATCGAAGGTACAATACTATAATCGATTTCCAGTTTCATATGCTCGCAAAGAAATGCATTGTAGTTATTAATCTGTCTGTCCTCAGCTGTCACGAGTGAAATATTTTTCTTGTCAGAGGGTCGTTCATTTTAGCGATTTACAAACGTGGCTCAGCTATGTCACTAAATGTCCGAAGAATAATTTTGTCCACCAGAGATATAGTATTTATTTTTAGACATTTTTACAAAGGAGAATTAAATGAGTGTTATAGAGTTTTAATTGTCAAATTATAGTGTTACTAGAGGCCGTTCGCGGTTTCACCCGCGTGATTCCCGTTCCCGTAGGAATATCGGGATAAAAAGTAGTCCTAAAGAAAGTAGTGAAAAAGAAGTCCTATATGTTAATCCAGGTTACAAACTATCTGTATGCCGAATTTCATCCAAATCCAATCAGTAGTTTTTACGTGAAAGAGTAACAAACATCCATCCATACTTACAAACTTTCGCGTTTATAATATTAGTAGGATTATTGTCCAAAAGACTCAGTGAACGTAGTGAATGAGTCCTTTTCTACGGTGGGAAAGGATTTGGCATCGAATGTAAAACGTTTTCCTTGTGATTCTTGGCACCATCCTTCACTTGACAGTGCAGTCCTTTCGAATCAATATCCTAACCCTAAAAATAGGTAATATTTGAAGTAGAATATGCAGAGGTCGAGAATATTTTAGTTTCACTTAGAAGTAACTGTGCCGTGGGTTGGGATGATATTCCCACCTTTATTCTTAAGGCTACGTGTCCTGTAGTTGTGCCGGTTCTTTGTGACGTCTTCAATCTTTGTCTTTCTGCAGGCATCTTTCCATCCGTATTCAAGAGAGCGCTCGTACATCCTATATATAAGAGCGGGGTCTGTAACAGTGTCAACAACTATATACCTATTTCAGTACTTACAACCGTATCAAAAATATTGGAGAAGGTGATAAACAAGCGATTGGTAAATTATTTAGACACTTATAGTACAATCTCCTGTAATCAACTTGGATTCCGCGGTGGCAAGTCTACGGAAGATGCGGTTCTATCCGTTACGAATTATGTTGCTTAGTGCCTGGATAAAGGCGATAAGACTAGGTATTTTCTTAGATCTCTCGAAAGCATTCGACACTGTTTCTATGCCCATTCTTTTTTAACCGACTTCAAAAAAAATATGTTTTTTGTATGTTCCCCGATTACTTAAAGACGCTTGGACCGATTTGGAATATTTTTTTTGTCTGAAAGGGTATACCTTCCAGGTGGTCCCATAGTCATCAGGTCAATATCTGATGATGGGTTCCTAGAGAAATCGAGGGAACTCTTCAAATATTATAGGCACACCTATAGCGATTTAGGTATTATTTGCAAGAACCTGGGCACTTGTCCTCGGGAAGCACCATTTGGTGAAGTGGAACTGTTGATGAAGACCACAGACGGCCACCGGAACTACTCAATACTAAATATTTTTGGTGTTTGCTATGCGATTACAAACTTTAATGTGGTTGCTAAGCAATTTATGCTCGCCACAATGCATCACAGTCAAGTGGAGCTAATGGTAAACCACCAAGAGAACTTCTCAAGAATTAATGTCCATGCATCGGAGAAAACAATATTCGGGGGTCAAAGTTGCTCGCGTCCGTAGGTTTACCCTTGAGACCCTACACGTGATCCCTCGGTGGTGCTAAATGAGTGACACCAACTGAGTGGTAGAGCCACGCTGCGGTGCAGCACACATTGGGCCGGCTCGCCCGGCGTAATACCACCCTCTCACTAATATTCGGCGTGAAATAATGGCACTTGGTGCTGTTGTGTTTCGTCCGACCAGTGAGGGTTCCGGAGGCCCCTTCCCCCCCCCCCTCCTCCCAATTCCTATTCCTTCCTTAAACCTATTCCTCCCTTAAAGGCCGGCAACGCGTCTGCGATTCCTCTGGTTTTGCGGGTGTCCATGGGCGGCGGTGATTACTCTCCATCAGGTGACCCGCCTGCTCGTTTGCCTCCCTCTTTTATAAAAAAAAAATATATTTTGTACAAAATGATAAGCAGTTGACATTAAGATGTTGTAAATTGAAAAAAATACTAACCAAGCCAATAAAAGTGACAAATAAATAATATTGTACTATTACTTACTACTACTTCTATTTTTTATTTTTCTGTGTAAACGTAGGTAGGTTTAAACTAAAAAACATAAAAAAAAATCTAAAAAAAAATAAACCGACTCCAAAAAACAGAGAAATTAAAAAGAACAAAATAATTGTGTTGTCTTGAATAACTAAATTTAATCCCCACAGTTGAAATTATACTTACAAACTTTTGAAGACGGTGCCAAGCCAAATTAAATGAATATGGGCGATCAAAGAAGAGAGGTTTTAGGGGGCTAACCTGGTTCGACGTTGCTCCCGCGTGCTAGCTGTAGTGGACGCGCGTCTCACTCTTTCTTAACTTTCCACGGCAAAAGTTCGTGATCACAGTAGTACACTCGCGGCGATCACTTGGAAGATGGTATGACTTGACCGATAAATGAGGAACACGAGAGCTCGACTCAAAGGCCCTGTCGCGTAGGCAGGCTAGATCGGAAGTGAATATGGCCGACACGACACGACGAGATATTGGTTTACCCCCATAGGATCGTCGATAAAAATTATGAGGGTAGTAGAAGTTAGGTTAGGGACGTAGCATCGGTACAAGTCTAAATCGATTGATAATGATGTGAAAATAATTGAATATGATTGATCTAAATCTACCATACCGCCCCCCAAAGAGCGGCTTAGCTCTTTTAATTGAAACAGACAAATTGGTAATAAGTTAACTGAAAGCTGATTGAAAAAGTGTAAATGTTATCTTACTCTAGTTATTTACATGCTAAATTAATTGATCAATGTTGAAATTTCTAGGATTCGGGAATTAAGCGACACAACTTGGCTACGGGACGCTTGAAAACTCCTTTGGTTGTTTTAATGTCTACGACCCGGACAATAACGTCATTCCCCGGATAAAGTTTGGTAAATCTGGCCTTTTTCCAGAGTAACGGAGGTGTATTAGCCTCCATCAACAACACCAAGTCACCCATGTGTAAATTACGCTCTGGCTTAAGCCAACGATCACGTTGCTGCAGCGTGTGTAAATATTCGCTGTGCCAGCGTTTCCAGAAATGTTGGGTGATTTGCTGTAGCAATTGCCAACGATTCAGACGATGAGTAGCAATGTGATCTAGATCGTGCTCCGGTAAGGCAAGAAGCGGTTGTCCAATCAAAAAATGACCCGGCGTCAGAGTTTCTAAATCGTTTGGGTCGCTACCAATTGGACAGATAGGTCGTGAATTTAATATAGATTCGATTTTGCAGAACACTGTACTTAGTCCTTTAAACGTTAACACGTTCGCCTATGATCCGCTTGAGTAATGTTTTAGAAGACTTCACTGCTTTCTCCCAGAGGCCACCAAGATGTGGTCCCGAGGGAACGTTAAGATGCCAATTAATTTCATGAGATGCTAGATGAGATTGAATTTTATCTGAGTCTCTATCGATTTGAGTTTTAAGCAGATAAATATCCTTAAGATAGTTGCGTGCGCCTAAAAACTTTGTGCCACAGTCGGAATATATGTTAGAAGGTAACCCTCTTCTCGAAACAAATCGATCTAAACATGCCAAGAACGCGTCAGTAGACAAGGTAGAGACTACTTCCAAATGCATCGCTTTGGTTGCAAAGCATATGAACACACATAGGTAAGCATTAAAGATTTTAGGTTTGCGAGCATTGGAATCCTTGACGTTGAACGGTCCGGCGAAATCTAACCCAGCCCTTTGGAAGGGCCTAGCTTGAGTGACTCTATCGGCAGGTAAGTTGCCCATTAATGGATTCATAGGTTTCGCCTTTAGTCTGTAGCAGCGTTGACATTGAAAAATCCTGTGCCGCACTACACGTCGAGCTGACACAATCCAATACCTACGCAATAGGATAGCCATTAAAATAGCAGGACCTGGATGACCGTACGGACTATGGTAGAAGACTGCTTTTGCGGTCCTCATTGCCTAGTCTCTGACTAACCCTTCGGGGATAATAGTCGTGATTATATGTATGTAAGTGTGTATAATCCGAACTTGGATATTAAGCGTAAAAAAAGAAAAGTGGCAGTAAAAAATATGTTTACTATATAAGTGCATATAATACGTAGCTTTTTTTTAAGCCCGGCAAATGACCCCACTCCCACTGATGTTAAGTGGAAATGAAGTCCAGGCGTGAGGACAACTGGTGCAGCGTAAGAGACGTAGAATCAGTCACCCTCACTCTGCCGGCCCACAAAGTGCTTCTTCACGCCTCGTTTGAAGGACCCTTATAATTTGTTTTTTAGCTGTTAAAACTGATTGCCAAATGAGACGACATTAAAGTAAAGAGTGTTAGTTGATTTAAAGTCTTTAAGGCATAATAATTAATTAATTCAAATTCACATTAATGAAGTCCCTAATGCCCTGAGGCATGGCAGCCTCAGGGCATTAAGTCCGCTTTTTGCTGTAATTTTGTAATAAAGAATAAATAAACTGCATCTAGTCAGTTTCGCAGAAAACTACGCTAGCTTTCTTACCCGTCTTTCACACAAATACGAAAAACAGTACCGAAACTCCAGATTCTGTTAAAAGTAAAGGAATAAAACAATTAACGTCTGTCACCAAGAAAGTTTCGCAACCACAGGGGAAATGTCGTCGACGAAAACTGGCGGAGAGCCGGAAAGAAATTCAATACAACGGAACGCTGACAAGGCGGAGTTCCTGTACCTAATCGGGGGTGGAGTGGAGCAATCTGTCGCGGGGTCTGGATTGCGACCTGCCTGCTGGACGGGGTGCGAGATTGAAGCAGTAGAGAGTTTGAAGAATTTTAGTTCCGAAAACTGCTATCTCTGTTAGGCACTCTGACAAAAGGTCTGCTGCAGGGTCTGGATTGCGACCTGCCTGACGGGGTGCGAGATTGAAACAGTAGAAAATTTGGAGAATTTTGGTTTCAAAAACTGCTACCTATCTCTGTTAGGCGTTCTGCTAGCTAAAGGTCTGCTGCGGGGTCTGGATTGCGACCTGCCTGTTAGACGGAGTGCGAGATTGAAACAGTAGAATGTTAGTTTCACTCGTACATTACTCTCTTTCTGTTTAAATATAAATCGTATTGGTAAAAATAGCTCAAAATTCACTAAATCTAACCATGCTATCATAGTTTCAGTCAGTAAAAAATACAATACTTACTTAGTTTTATTTTCATATGGTAGCAACCAATTCTAGGTTTTTGAACACATTCTGCTACTCAAAGCGTTTCGTTCCGCCTCTTAGCTGTTAACGTTAAATATATTTAATAATTTGATGTTTATAAAACTGTATTTTAGTTTTCCTTTTTAACAAATTGTTATCATACAATTAAATACGCTTAACGATTTATGAATTTATGACCACAATAATTTTTTTATATTTTACAAAAATAAAATAAATAAATAATTATATATTACTATTTTAAACAAAATAGTCGGCTATACTTAAAAAGGGTAAAACAAAACGTAGATTTGACTTGTCAGTTGTGTCAGCTCTGTCTGTTTGTGAGTCTATGGTGGTCCGAATCGTTATTTTTAGTTGAAACTCATGTATCTTCATTATTGGCTTCTAATAAATATGTATTGTGTGGATGATTAATCCAAACAAAAGTGTTTTAAAACATGTTTAGCTATGATTTTACGTTGCCGAAAAACTTCAAAAAAACAATGTCCAACCACAAACTTTCTCTCACATAACTCTGGCTTTTAAAAAAATATCTGAATTTATAATATTAGATTCCATTTTGCTACTAAGATGATTTTATACAAGCTATTTCATTGTCACGTTTTCAAATGTATGAGCCGTGGGCGTTTTCCTTTATAAATTAAAAAAACTAATTCTTTTTTTTGTTGTGTTTGTAATTTTAAGGGCAAGGTTTGCATGAAAAAACATTTTTAGAACATTTTTCTGGGTAAGCATGTAACACCCTGGACTACATCCTGCTCACCAAGCAGGTTGGTGGTCAAATGCTTGCCCAGTTTATAAAAAAAAAGGAAATATGTTACGGGACACGGAGTGGTCACGCGGACGAAATTGCTGGCGTGGGAGGGCAGCTACTTGTTAATATACATACATACATGAAGACCTCCGTGGTCGAGTGACTAAGCACTCCGGGTCTGGCGTCGCGCCATCTCTGAAGTCCCGAGCTCAACTCCCGGTCGGGTCAATTTAAAGAGAAACTGTTTTTGTAAAGTGATTTCGGGTCTGGGTGTCTTTTTTATGTTTATTTATGATGATTGTAAACAAATTAATTATTATTTTTAAATATAATCACGATATTATCTCCGAAAGGTTAGTCAGAGACAGGCAATGAAAACCGCAAAAGCAGCCCTCTGCCATAGTCCACTTTTCACCAAATAGCGACTGCACATGTGCTCAGCGTGACAGGTGGTGAGCCCATCGCAGCACTATGCTGTTGAATGTATGTGCAGACTTTAGTCCATTAGTCACCTTTTACGACACCCAACCCAAGGGAAGAGAGGGGGTGGTAGTATTCTTTCATCGCTCGCTACGCGAAAATTAAGTTATTTGATATTGCAATTATTTAATAATAATTATTTATAATTATTATTAATTATTTATAAATAATTTGTTATTTGATAAGCAATACATTTACGGCAAGTATTGGAATTTAGTGTGTCTATTTAATAGGCAGATATTGTTGGTACTATCATTAAAAGTACCTACGAAAGTACGTGTAAAATAAGATTTATGTAAGGGAAATATAGTAAAATATTTTATTTATGTGAAGGTGATAAAAACATTTATGTGGTAAGTAAATGATATTACGTCAAACCCCTTCAGTAAAGATTTTGTGTAAAGTGCTACTTTACTGAAATCTCAAACGGACTACATGAGTGCCACAGTTATATTTCATTTGCCAACACTCATGCGCGTTCACGAACACTTAACGGTTAATATGCCACCATTATTTCAACAAAACACATTTTTTTACTAAAATAAACGTGACTTCATTATTTCGCCAAGAACTCAATACTTACTCTTAAACATTACATTTACGTCTTCCCTAAAGCCTAGTTCGCACCTGTGCTAGTATTTTAGTCGAGTAGTAGTACATTGCTTCGCTTGTTTGCTTATTTGAAAATAAATATAAATTAGCAAAGTGACGAAGCAATGTACCTCTACTCTACTAAATTACTAGCACAGGTGTGAACTAGGCATAAGGGTTAGTCAGAGATTAGGCAAATTCACTAAACAACTGCACAATGTGCTGTATGAGCATTCTTCAGTCCGTTAGTCGCCTTTTACGACACCCTGGAGAAGAGATGGTTTTTGACGACCTCCTTGGTCGAGTGGTTTGAACACCGGTTTTCATGGTGTCGCCATCTCTGAGGTCCCGGGTTCGATCCTCGGTCGGGTCAATTTAGAATTATTTTTTTTAAATTGTCTCGGGTCTGGGTGTTTTCTATGTATAATAAGTATGTATTTAAGTATTTTAAGTATGTTTATCCGTTGTCTAGTAACCATTTAACGAGTTTCATAACGAAGCTTCTCTTGGGCTAGATAATTGGTGTGAGCGTAGGAATGTTTATTTATTTATTATTTATTTATTTCTTTTAAGAGGGTTTACGCATTTCGGTTTCCCATACAAAATTTCGAGTCGAAATTTTTAAAAACCAATAAGCCAATTTTAATGAAAGTTTGCATGCTAATGTAAAACACAGGGATCTAAATAGTTTGTTGAAAACATTTAAAAAAAAACGTTTATTTAGCTGTGTCATTGTGATTTAAAGTCCACTATAGAAAGTATAAAAACGCAGTAACTCAATTAAATAGACGTTTTTTGAAAATGTTTTCAACAAACTATTTAGATCCCTGCATTTTACTTTAGCATGCCACATTTCATTAAAATTGGTTCATTGGTTTTACAAATTTCAACTTGGAAATTTGTATGGGAAACCGAAATGCGTAAGCCCTCTTAACAATGACCCGCCACCATACAGCACGAAGTCTAATTAAAGTTGAAAATTATCTGATTTGTTGTTGCTCTGTACCTCCATGGCAGGTGGCAAGGCAATGCGGTCTTTTAAGTTTATGTTAGTTAGCGGTACGTGTTCGAAACTCATTTGAGCAAATTGGACGGGCCGATTTAACTTCCCAACCTATTATTGTGATTTATACGCGGGTGATTCATCGTTAAAGTTGTAGTCGCGAAACGATGGCTATTTATTCGTCTTAATTTATAATGTTACATATTTCTTACTTTAAGTTTCGAATGGGCAAATTGGTCGTGGTTTAGTTATTTTGTATAACGTAGATGTATTTATTAGCTTCCATGCCTTAGTTATTTTTATCTATAGGAGTCCACGGTGGCTGAGCGTATACTGATGGAATGGTTCAACTATTATTGACGTGTACCTACGTGTACTGACAAAAGT
Source organism: Scoparia ambigualis (assembly GCA_963921215.1). NCBI lineage: Eukaryota > Metazoa > Arthropoda > Insecta > Lepidoptera > Crambidae > Scoparia > Scoparia ambigualis. The sequence goes on from OY992505.1 coordinate 19,467,873, forward strand.
TTAGCTTTCCGGTAAGGTTAATTGGACTATTAGTATATGTGTGTAATAATAGCAAATTAAAAACTATAACATTTTTTTACAGGTTCAAAAATATCTTGAGTAGTAATCATCAAAAGATTCCGAGCTTCAGGGGAGAGAGTCATCCTCTTGAGTTTGGCCATTCTTGGTCGTAATATTGTAAGCTTAGGGTCGGACGACAAAAGAAGATTATGCAATTATGTCCTCATTTGTCGCATACCTTGTCAATAATACCGCATATAAAAAACATTTAAAGGGAAAATTATATTTGTTTAGCGTAGCTAATGGCAGTTCCATCGTTTTGTCTTATGGTTTTAATTGTGATCAATTAAAGTGTGAAAAACTACAATCGTGTAATAAAATGAAGTAGAATGTAATTTAAAATACACGGTGAAAGGGTAGGTACCGCAGCGTCGCGTAGCGGATTTAGAATACTACCACCCCCTCCCTCTCTTCCCTTGGGTGTCGTAAAAGGCGGTTAACGGACTAAAGATTGCACATACATTCAACGGCATAGAGCAGCGATGGGCTGACCACCTGTCACACTGAGTACATGTGCAGTCGCTATGAAAAGTGGACTATAGCGGAGGACTGATTTTGCGGCTCTCACTGCCTAGCCTCTGACTAACCCTTCGGGGATATTAGTCGTGATTTTATGTATGTTCTCGTATGTATGGTTAAAAGGTAATATTTTTTTTATTTAAAAGCTTATTATACTCGTACGATAGCTGCACCGGGAAATAACTTTCGAATGATTTTAAAATCCGATTCCCCGGTTACATTCTGCATGCTATCAGAAAATTGCATTCACTGTAGCAGCGCTTGTTTTTTGCGAACACAGTATATTACAACGATAAGTAATTATAACAAGATGGCTTTTATTAATGTTACTTACTGATTTGGCAAAAGATCATTATGTTCGTCTGATGATGCCTACGCTTGCATACCAAAGGGTTCAAAGCCGTGTCGCCGACCCGAAAGCTAGCTTTATTTCTAATCTGGGGGCCCGGAAGTGCCTCCGCCAAGTCGAGCAAAAAAAAACAAAAATGTCGCTCGAAGCCATTTGGGCTATTTTTGAACCCCTGTCAGTCGTACTGTCGTACAGTCGGCCTCGGAAGTAGCTTTACATTTTAGTACCAGGTCACAGCAACTCGCTCGGAACCATCGCGCTAATGAAATAATCTACGGGTGCCTGTGTGTGTGTTGTAAGTTGATTGATAAACTATATTTAAAATAACGATCATAATAATGATAAAGCATAATTTACGAATCCGTAGAATGAGTTTCTATTGGCTTTATGTACTCGTATAGGCTGTGTGTATAGCCTTGACACCTTGATACCGGATGTACAATCATCATTGAAATGCTCAAAGCAACTTTTTTTGTGAATAATATAATTATTTACATTAAAGTAATTGACAAACTAGTATTTTTTAAACATGTAACTTTTTCATCAAAGCGTATATATGCTTCAAAAAAAATCTACTGTGTCTTAGTACCTACTTAGTCTTACGATCAAGAGATTTGAATTTGAATTAAGCACTTATTATAATTTATAAAAAATTAATTGTGACTGTACGTACTCCTTGATTGTTTGGATGCCACTGAAGATCCAGTGCAATTCTAAATAAATATACTTATAATAAATCGCTTGTTATACCACAATCATGTTTATAAATTTTACTTATAATATCCGACCGATTATACTTCCGACCACACGTTTTCCTACTTAGATCTGACGCTGACTGTACCGACAAGTAGCTAATTGGAAAATGTAATAACAAAATTTTGTTATTACATCCTCATTCGCGTTGTCAAGTTGGCCCTTAGCTATGACGCATAGTCTATAAGGGTCCGCCTTATAAATTACTCATAAAATAATTGATGTTACCCAAAATAACAATTTCCTCCTAAGTAAACCGTAACACTTTACAAATTTAATCAGTAGTAGAGCGAGTCAATTAAAATTTTATGCGTTTCCGTAATAGGAAATAGGGTAGAGCCACCAACGAGCACGCACTACCAAAGAGTGCGTTTCTACTAATTGTTAATATTATATCGGTTAGCAACACTTACTTTAATTTAGCTTCATCCAAGTTCTTTTCGTAACAACACGTTTTGTGGGACTCGATTTATATTTCAATCTACTATACAGTCCTCCGATTTCAAGAGGTACACTTAGGAAAGTGTACCTCTTGAAATCGGCTCAATGCGTTTACCGGGATGCCATTAATCCTATATACATATTTATTCTTATAAGTGTGTTTTTGTAAGCTCTTGTTAGAGAGTTTGGCCTAAGGGAAAATTTGGTTGTGATGTCATTTTGTAGATCTCGAGGTGTAGAAGTGCACAAAATTAATAAATCTGACGTAACTGGATTAATTAAATTATAGTGAATTAACAAAGACTTGTTAGCGCAGTTGTGCGGGTTACTCACTGTTAAGATATGAACGGCAGTGCGTGGTACTTATAAAAGACGTCCTGAATGGGTAGAAGGCATACAATGTTGGACGATTCAAATGCTCTCTAAAAAGTTTAGTTGAATAAATATTTTTTTTTACTTTGACTTTGACAATTACTATACTTTGTGTTAGTGCAAGCATACTCTTTGGTGGCCTTACCCTACGCTTCAAATTTTCTTGGCGACGCGACGCACCGTCGGTCGTCGGTTTGTAAACAGTCACGGAATGTTGTTATGGGAGTCTTTAATAGGCCAAGGGCTTGCACCGTTAGTCGGGCTTTAGCCGCATGTGAATGCGAGATAACAACCAACTCGCCTAATGATGATGGCATTCGAGTTTACCTAGATGTTAACTTTTAATTTCTTTGTATTTTCTTGCACGGTTTGGTGCGGTTCGTACTTTAAGCCAGTGTGGGGGATATCTATATCTAACTAAATAAAATGAATTGCTACAATTGTATGTTTGTTCGCACATCACTACAGATCGGCTGCATCTATTATTTACTTAAGAATGCGCTCTTCGAGCTAGGCTCTCGTCTCACCTATAGGTATGACGATAAGGCTGTAAGTGGAAGTGCTATTCACCCGAAATCCAGAACCTCTGTGGAATTAGCTGACACAGGAAATAATTATCCCTAAATGTCAGCATAGCTATGCGACTAGCACGGTTTAAATGGCGACAAACTTAACTATTCTTATTAATACTATTAATATTACTCCGCAATTATTACAGTTCCCCTATCGCTATCGATTCCCCATAAATAAAAGTTAAAAATTCCTCTTCCGCTATCGCTTCCTCATAAATTAAGAGGAATTAAGGAGGAATTGAAAATCTCCGGCCCGCAACAAATAAATAACAATTAAATAAAATACTACGCAGGTACTTTGTTTTTATTAATAACTAAAAGAAAAACGGAGAGTGTGATGAAACACACTTAAAATGTGCCTGTTTCATCACATTTTCTTTTACTTCCTCTTCCTCATCCGCATCCTCTTCATCATAAATAAATTTTCCGCATCCTCATCCACATCATCTTTCTTTGTGCTATACAATTCCTCTTCCCCTTCCTCTTCCTCATAACCACATCCTCAACAACCCTAAATTGTAGCGATGACTTGTAGCGAAAAAGTATAATCCAATTTACAAAGTATATCACTTTTTATATTTGAAATTGTATGAAGTAAAGTATAAATAGCCTGTAATCCTTTGCCCCACTGCTGGGCAAAGGTTTTATTAGCCCCCTTACTCTTGAAACCGATCCTGATGATTGATCGAGATTGGTATTTGTGAAGTTGGTACTCCCAAGTTACGACACCATCGCTAATTTGGATTCATGTTGCGCGGATATTGAGTGAACTAAAGGAGAATGACCATTTTACTATGGGAGTTAGGCTAGTTTTTTAGCTAGCTAGCGTAACACAGCGCTTTAATGAAATAAATAGTAATCAACAGGAGCAATGCTCTGAATTATGAAGAAAAAATTACATTACAATATCATGCGGGAGTTTGAAGATGTCTTCATTTTTAGCTTCCGAATTTTTAGGTATTTTGAGGTTATGACAACTGTTATCGTATGACTATCAGTTCAGTTCAGCATTTATTTATCACTTGACTCTTAACGCGGCGTTCTATAGAAAACCTTTTTTAACAGTAATCATTATAACTTATGAGAACACCTTTGATATGTGAATGATTAGACGCAATAGATATCGAATAGGCTGGTTTGGTCATTCTCCTTTAAAACTCAATTCCATTTAGTTCACCCATTAAGAATCCAAATTAGCGCTGGTGTCGTAACTCAACAGTACGAAATTTCACAATACCAATCTCGATGGATCGGGATCGGTTTCAAGAGTAAGGGCAGCTTGCAGCACGCTTGTAAATGCGGGTTGGTGATCTCATCACAAAGCCAGGCTATGCACCGATACATGCGAAATATTGGCAGAATATCAGTGTTGTGGCCTTGGTAGCAACAAAAAAAAAACTGAGTCGGCGCCCTTTGGTAGACTCAACACTATATTATACATTGTTATTGTACCTGGCATTGCTTTTTGATGTATTTTTATTTTTTATTTTGTATAAACCTTGTATATGTGTTAAGTATATACCAATAAAGTATTTATTCATTCATTCATTCATTCATTCATTCATTAAAATACACTTTGCCCGACCTGGGAATTGAACCCTGGACCTCCGGTTATCAGGCAGCACTTAACCACTCGGCCAACGATCTAAAAACCTCTTTAGGGTCTTTCTTCATAACTCCGTCAGAGAAATACTCTGCTTTGCCTTTGATAAAGTCTTCTTGTCTTTGAGTGGGTACTATTACTTACTAGGTATACGTAGTAACACTTTATCATAATGATGATGATATAAACTGTTATGTTCGCCTGGCTAGCTAGCACCATCTTATCTAAGTCTGTCGTATAACAACAATGTAAATAGCATTGTTGCGTTTCCGACAGTTTAGAGATAAGATTGCCAGTTCCTCAGTGGTTAAGGATTCCGGGTGAAGCGCGCTTCCACCATCGGCCTTATCGTCTCTTACCATTAAAGGAGATTAAGGCCAAGATAGCTTACCCGTTGTAGAATAAAAAAGGACCAATGTTTCGTCTTAAAGCAGATGTAACGTAGGTAATTTTTAGTGCAGCTTTTGATATCAAATTGCTTTTGGCACTGTGCTCCCAATAAATTACAACTTTTTTACACAAAAGCTGCAACACGACTTTTTGGTTACCCTGATATTGGCCACTGATATTAAAAAAGTTTAAAATCACAAGCATAGTTTCTGCTATGCTGGACTTCTTGGCGGTAAATTGAAGAGTCATGTTTAAGCTAGATTTGTGTGTAAGTACATGTTTAAAAATTACTTTAACTAGTGTTCTGTTATATATTGATAGTTATTCAGATAGTTTTCAGTACGAGTATCTGATAATAATGGAAAATTTTGAACCATTATATTTTGTACGTGAACATTCATGCGTGTTAACAATGCAGCAATACAGCGTTACGTAAATTTTTAGACGTTTGCGTAGAGGCAAGCAATGTTCCACATTTATATTGAATCTCAAAAAGATACCACTATCCATCATTTATCTTACTTTCAATAATCAATCATCCATCATAACCCGCTCTCCCTGTCCAATCCTGTCCAAATTTCCTAAATTAAGAGAGAAATGCTACGTGCCCTCCACAGCACGAAGGTGTTCGCGATCCTTTAAATCTTGAGACTTAGTATAGTGATATTATTTAAACGTAAGGAACAAAAATATTGTTTCATTTTTGAAACACAATACCTACACTACAACACTATTCTGCTTCAATAACAACAACAGTCTAAATTAAATCTCAAATTGAACTATAAAGACTTACAACGGAGACACAAAACTGTTTCTATTATCGAAAATCATCACTTTACAATGTAAGGAAGTACCTACTAAAAAGAAATGACAACGGTCATGTGGTCGCGTCATCATCCGTCATGAAAAGACAAATGCGGAACAATAGCGGCGATAATCGGAGCATTTGCATGACAAAACGAGAGGAACTAATGCGGAGCACTACGTACGGCGCACGCGCACGATTATCTGGGGCGCAACGATGCCGCAGAACAAACATTTCCCCCCCTACTATGAGTATACTATGGAGAACGATCGCGATCTGTAAGTTGTCGTTCTGACGATCATGGACTGAAGCTTATAATGATCTTACTCCGGAATAGGTTAAGTTTTTTTCTACACACAACCGGTCACATTAACTATGCACCTAACGTCGTAGATCCAGAAAAAGAACCGTCGAAGGAAAATGATTACTAGAAATAAATAGGTAAAGAGCAAGCCCACTTGATGATTCATTTAGTTCATTCAGTCCAACCAAACGGCCCTGGGACCTAAAAGTTTGAAGACCTTTGGTCTGGGCACAACTAATCTTATTTCTATTATCAACCTTTAACAAATAAGTAATCACGAACAGAAATCTGGGTCATACTTGTACGTACTCAACATCACGTGAAGACTCAGAATTAATAAACAGCCTTTTTAATTCTATGAATTTATTAAAATAACATAATTAACGTTTTGGTTGCCATGTGGCCGTGTGGCAAAGCGCTTGGTCCGATATCCGAAGGTTCAATTGCCAGGTCGGGTAAAGTACCTATATTCTGAATTTTTCGATGCATGGTCCGGGTTCGTGATTCCCAACCCGTATTAAGCCTATTGGCTTCAATTGTAGCCATGAAATTGTAGCTAAAATAACATAATTAACGTTTTGGTGGCCATGTGGCCGTGTGGCAAAGCGCTTGGTCCGATAATATGCGAAAGTTCAATTTGCCTGGTCGGGAAAAGTATATTCTGAATTTTTCGATGCATGGTCTGGGGTTCATGATTCCCAACCCGTATTAAGCCTATTGGCTTTAATTGTAGCCATCAAATTGTAGCTAAAATAACATAATTAACGTTTTGGTGGCCATGTGGCCGTGTGGCAAAGCGCTTGGTCCGATAATACGCGAAGGTTCAATTGCCTGGTCGGGAAAAGTATATTCTGAATTTTTCGATGCATGGTCTGGGGTTCGTGATTCCCAACCTGTATTAAGCCTATTGGCTTCAATTGTAGCCATCAAATTGTAGCTAAAATAACATAATTAACGTTTTGGTGGCCATGTGGCCGTGTGGCAAAGCGCTTGGTCAGATATCCGAAGGTTCAATTGTCAGATCGGGAAAAGTATATTCTGAATTTTTCGATGCATGGTTCGGGTTCGCGATTCCCATCCCGTATTAAGCCTATTGGCTTTAATTGTAGCCATCAAATTGTGGCTAAGACTTGATATTAGTGTAGTACTATTAGTCATTCTGTGGACAAAGGCCTCGATCATTGAAAGTCCAACCGTATGACAGTATATCTAGGCTATACTTTACTTAATTTTACACTAGCAGCCGCTCGCGGTTTTACCCGCGTGGTTCCCCTTCCCGTGGAAATATCGGGATAAAAATTATTGTATGTGTTATTAAGGTTATAAACTATCTGTATGCCGAATTTCATCCAAATCCATTTAGTAGTTTTTACGTGAAAGAGTAACAAACATCCATCCATACTTACAAACTTTCGCGTTTATAATATTAGTAGGATAATTAAAATATAACACTACTGAATAAGATACATTTGAAATAGTTATAGACAAAATTATCAGTTTCGGTACCTTTGGTAGAGGCAGTGATACTCTACTTGTATCTGGTTCACATTTGTCGCAATATCCATAAACGCCAAGAAACACGGTGGCGAACATTTGAACATGACCTCAAAGGCCCATACAAGTGAGTAAGATTATTCTTATCTAGATTTAAACCAAGTAAGGTAATAAATATTCAAGGCGAACAGAAAATGTACATACACTTAATTAGATTGGCGAATTATTCAGCAAAACATATTTGGGTAGGTACAGACCATTTTTCTTTTTCTACGGTTTAAGCCTTCATGTCGCCTGGGTGTCAGTTGTTGATATAGAAAGTGCACTTCTTTCGGATTCCTCAACTATACTAGAGCCCAATTCAATAAAGAATGTCTATAAACAAAAGACTAACCAGGTCGCGTAGCGGTGAAAGAATACTACCACCCCCTCGCTTCCCTTGGGTGTCGTAAAATGCGACTAACGGACTTAAAACTGCACATACATCCAACAGCATAGAGCGGCGATGGGCTCACAACCTGTCACGCTGAGCACATGTGCAGTCGTTTTTTTGGTAAAAAGTGGACTATGGCAGAGAACTGCTTTTGCGGTCTTCATTGCGCTGACTAACCCTTCAGAGATAATAGTCCTGATTATGTATGTACCTATGTATAAACAAATTATTCACAATTCTTGTGCATTCTAGTGTTAGTCGAAATTTTTGTGTTTGTTACTTCGATCACATAAAAAAACGTGATCGTAGGTTTCTTAAGAGAAAGACACCTTTGTTAATGGTTTTCTTGTTAATCTTACTCAAGAAACAGTATAAAATCCGAGTTACACTAGATTAGACACATGTGTTTCGATAGTTTGAGAAAAGAGAGCTAGTTCCTCAGTTTTATTCGATGAGGTATATTTAACATACTATTCACAATTCTTAGATGATGTCGCCACAACACTTGGTAGTTGGTGAGGCGGATATTTAATAAAAAATAAAAAAAAATCTTTATTTCCGTAATCAGTCTTATAACTTACCTACAAATTTCTAGCCCCCACACTAGGCGTAGCCTGACCAGAGTAGAAAATAAACGATTTACAATTAAACATCACGGCAAAACAGCATTTAAAATGCCGTGCAGGAAACGAAAAAATATCTACCCCCCCCCCCCCCCCCCCTTAGATTTGAGATCATAGTCTTTAGAGCCACTATGAGTTTACATAAATAAAATTATCTTCAAAATCATCCTTTTAACTCAATCTCATCAATGAGATTATAATGAAAGTCGGAAGCATCCGGTAATTTGTTGATTCATTCATTATTAACTGTTAAGTCATGACTTGTGTAAGAAGTCAACGTTTTACTTTATTTGGGAAACAGTGTCTACATTAAAATTCGGTATTGAAAATGGAAGAAGAAAGAATAGGTAAATTTTAAGCCGTTATCTCCGATCAAAGCAAGGCAATGGATCAACGTGATATTTTTCACAGAAATTTAACTTCCGGAAAAACAGCACCTTCCTAGGTCAGGGATCATAAGACCGCCGGCGGTCGCGAAACAATTGATTTTCAATTGTGTCTGGTTTTACGGTGCTCAAGGGGTTATGGAATACAACAGAGCGAATTTCAAACGAGTGAAGCCGCGGGCCACATAATTAGTGTATATATTATCGTAGGTAAAGGGTAAAATAATAAAACATTTTTATAGTACCAAGATTTTGTAGCGAGCGAGCTTCAAATATTTCTTATTCGCAAAGTAAATAACACAGAGTCTGTGGTAAATAACTATCGTGTGGAGCCGTGTGGAAAAGCAGCTCACTAATAGAACTACCTACCAACTAATATATAACTAATAAATACTGTCACATACATCCAACACATGAAAGGACACAACTGTGATCGGTGATGAGCCTATCAACGCATACCGCTCTATTAAAGGCTCACCACTTATCACGCTGAGCACATGTGCAGTTGCAATTTAGTGAAACGTGGACTGCTTCTGCGGTCCTCGTTGCCTAGACTAAACCTTTTGAGGATAATAGCCGTAAATCTCAGATAAAATTAAAATAGCAAATTAATAAAAAAAAATATATATTACTTTATAAATTATATAATAGAACGCACTCACTTACTTTGTTCGTAAAAATTGTTACGCAATGTGCATAAAAATTTATAATAATAATAATAATAATAATAAATCTTTATTTGTATCTTATTTTAGTTTACAAAGATGTGATTGGGTTCTCCATTTGAGAGCATATGCACCCGTGTTAGGAGATCCCGCTCTTCCATTGCAATGATATTAATGATACAATACAGTAAGTATATAATCTTATTTTTATCTAATTATCAGTTACCTATTTATTAATAATTTCAAATTACATAGTATATGTTCAATTTAAATAATAAAAATTCCATGCAAAAATAAGGCCAAGTGGCAAGTGTGTGTGTGTGTGTGTGTGTGTGTGTGCGTTGAATGTAAATATTTTAATATGTGAGTGACTATTCTCGTAAATATCTAAGTTAGCATAACAGTGCCTCAGTTTCGTCGTAGCTCCATGTTTTAAGAAGATTTAACAGGGTTTTTTTACATTCATACTTGTTCATAGAAAAAATGTTTAATTTCTTATTTAATTCGTTGTACAGTTTAGCTGATTGACAGCGGAATTGTCTTCCAGCAAAAACTGATTTTACAGCCTCTACTTCAGCAACAGAGTGTTTTCGTCTTCTGTTAAGTTTACTCTCGTCATATGTTAGAGATTTGTGAATTCTTAGAGTCGAGCATAAGATGTACAATTGCCTGACCGAAAGAAGACCACAGGAAGCATAAAGATTTAATGTTGGGAATCTATATGGTTTAAACAACATTACTTTTAGTAATGATCTTTGGGCCCTCTCTAGTTCAAGGAACTTCATTTTAGTAGTACCCCCCCAAACTGGGATACAATATATCAAAATCGACTCGGCCAGTGATGTGTATATTTCTTTTAAGAGATTTTTATCAGCTATGTGCCTTACAGTCTTGAAAGTCCAAATTAACTTTCGAATCCTGGACATGACTAGTTCCAGGTGATCGTGCCAAGACATCCGCTGGTCAACAACTACCCCTAAGTATTTTGTGTGATGTACTTTGTTAATAACATCACAAGAACAATGTTCTTTAACGTTGCAATGATGTATTTTTATTTCTAAGTCTATTACAGGTTGAGTGCTATTGTATTTCGTAAAATAAATGTAATTAGTTTTGTTAGTATTAAGAGTTAGTAAATTGTTTCTTAGCCAGCTAGCTATATTGGCGAGTCCCATTTCTGTTGATCTGCGCACCGATTCACACGTATTTCCACTAAAGACAACAGCCGTGTCATCGGCGTAAGAAAAGACTTTTCCGCTGTCAATTTTCAAATCGCATAAACTGTTTATATATATTAGAAACAAAGTCGGCCCCAATACACTTCCCTGAGGGACACCGTATGACACGCTTGCTTGTTCACTAATATATTGACCTATTTTTACCGCTTGCGTTCGTTCTCGTAGGTAGTCAGTGAACAATGCAAGCGGCGGTCCTCTAATGCCAATGTTTTCTAATCTGCGCACAAGAATGGGTACAGACACCGTATCAAACGCCTTTTTTAGGTCAAGAAACACACACATGCACTTATATCCTTTGTCAACCTCACTAATAATATGAGCCGATAATGATGATACCGCATCCTCAGTCGAAAGTCCCCGCCTAAAACCATATTGAGAGGTTGAGAGAAGATTGAACTTCTGAAGATAATCTATAAGTCTTTTATTTATCAACTTTTCGAGGACCTTTGAGATGGATGTGAGGACGGATATAGGGCGATAATTTGATACGTCTTCTCTGTCACCGCTCTTATGCACAGGTGTAATTATAGCATGTTTTAGCGTTGGTGGAAATACGCCATACCGAAAGCATAGATTGGCCAGATGGGTGATTATCGGCACAACGAACTCATGAGCAAGTTTAAGAAATTTTGTGCTGATGCCATCCCATCCAGGGGCACTATCTGACTTAAGACTTATAAGAGTTAAGTAGACTTCATCGGGGTCTGTTTCTAAAAGCACAAAAGACGACACCTGGGAACTATTACGGCCATCACCTGATTCATTTTGTGGAGATCTATCTAGTAAAATCTTTTCAGCTAAACTTTTACCGATGCTTACAAAGTAATCATTAATTAAATTTACGGAGTTTTGAGGGGTTGTATTATTATTTAGTAATTCTAAATTTTGGGTATGAGATTGGGTACGATGAGTTATATTATTTAACGTTTTCCAAAAGCTTTTCGGGTTGTTTTTATTTTTTACAAGTTGCTCTCTTTCATAATTACGTTTGACTTTCTTAATGATATTATGGCAGTGATTCCTATATCTCTTGTATGTAGTTTTTAGTATTTCGTTATAGGGATCAGCACGTAGTTTTACTTGCATCTTATTTCTATTGCGAATACATCTCAGTAATCCTAAGGTAATCCACGGTTTGATGATGCGTTCTTTATTCGGGACAACTCTTGTTATAGTATTAGACAAGATGCAATTTCTCAGCACATTTATTAACTCATTAGTTACCATTGTAGGATCATCGCAATTCAATAAGTCACTCAAGTTACTGTCCTTAAGGTTTGCTATAGCGCCTTCCATGTTAATTTTAGTTGCAGTTTTAGGATTATTATAATGTGTCCCAGCAATGTGGGCTAGTTTTAGGAATACCATTTGGTGATCAGTAATAGTTGAATCAAGAACAGTTATAGAAGCGGAGAGTTTACATCTATCTAATTTCAACATGACATGGTCAAGGCAGTTATTACCTCTAGTTGGCAGTATATGACCCGGAAGAAGACCATGCATGGCCAGCATATTTAGGTAAGATAGTCGGTTTGTACGTTCTTGTGTAGTTTCATTGGATTTTTGTATTAAATTTATGTTGATATCCCCAGTTATTATAATATTGTTTTGAGATTTAATAGTATCTAAGTGGTTATTCAAGGAATCAATGAAGTTTTCAGCGTTACAGTTGGATGGAGAACGATATATACACAGTACAATAAGATTATCGACGGTTACTTGTAGACAAGATGAATGTTTGATACTTATTTCTTTAATAGTACCTTTGTGAGCATTTTTTAAATAGACGACAACACCATCAGAGTGATTTAAGTGGTTCGTTGTAAAGCCGTAAAAATAATTATTCATTTGAGGTATAGGTTTGTTTGGGTCAGTCCAACATTCGCTGAGTACTATAAGATCAGTATTAAATGAGAACTGCGAAAGAGTTACATGGAGGTCATCAAGATTTTTGTAGATACTTCTAATGTTTTGGGATATTACCGTAAAGTCCAAGTTTTCTTTGCAAGTATGACTAGAAAAGTCTTCGACTGAATTGGTTTCAGCTTGGGCTAATTGTAAATTGTCCAATTCATTTAAAATTATTGATGAGTTATTCATTAAAGACACAATATATGAGGCTGTACATACACTTCGGGATAGTAAAGGAGACATACTTAGAATTTGCAATAAATGGAGAGAACAATAAGCTATTTATTGGATTTCGATTACTTTGATCTAGTGATATACAACGCGAAGCTTCCCTGAGATAAAATTGTGTGAATGAGTACGAGTAATATACGACATGGGACGTGTAGGAGTGGTGGCAAAGTGAGTGTAATCTATACATGGGTGAGATAAATAAATGTTGGAGTGTGTAGTTTGTGTAACGCATAGGTTTTTTATATGTATGTTCGTGTAAATTAGTGTACTTTTGTGGGTAAAATAAAAAGTTATAACTATGTGATTCTATACATAATAATGAATTGATGGCATAATAAAGAATATTTGAGACACAATGAGAATAAATATCAAAAAGTCATGCTAGCATTAAGTTATGTACCTGTGATTCATTTCTGACTAAAATTACCGGTGAATTCTCGTCTTTCCTGAGATAAACTCTTCCGAAAGCAGTCCAGCAGAACTTGAAACCTTTTGATTTTGCTAGGTCACGGGCAACAAAATGTAATCTGGCACCCTTTGCTGTGAGCTGCTCGGATATAAACACGGCTGTATCTTCATTTTTTGTTGCTCCCAGGTGCTTCGCTCTAAGCTTTTCTTTGCGTGTGTTGAAAACCTTGCAGGCTTTTAACATGTCTGTTTTAATCAGAGTAGATGGTAGCTCAACGACTATTGGTGTATTCGATTTGTTAATATCCCTTTTACCCTTTGTTCTATATATGTCTCTAATATCTTCCTTCTTGAGATGGCAATTCATTGTTTTCGATAGGCATAGTACCATATTAATAAGGTCTTCTTTTGATTCTATGGCATCTTTAGGCATATTTTTAATCTCGATGTTATTTTTGCGAAGTTCCCGCTGCATGTCCTCCAGTTTGTCTTCCAGGATTATAATATGGTCTTTGTCTTTTTTATTCTGTAATTCAAGCTGTTCCAATTTCTTCCTTAATTCTTCATTTTGCGCAGTGAGGAATGCAAGGCTGCTTTCTATATTGTAGTTAGTTTCTTTTATTTCTATTTGGGCAGTCGTAATCTTTCTCAATTCATCTCGTTGTGCTATGAATGATGACTTAATCATTTCCTTAATATCTCTCTTAAAATCTAATAACTCGTCCTCAAATCCATGCTCTCTAGCCCTTTTTTGACGTGGTTGGACATAGTTCGGGGGTGTACAGTCGCCGTAATGCTCCAAGTTGAAAGATTCCATCTTATCGATGTTCGGTTCCGATGTTGACTGTGATTTGTCAGCCAATGGGGAGCGATGTACATTAGGCATCATAGAAGGCTACTATTTAAAAATAGCAGAAATAGAATGCAGTCATGTACACTTGGCGATATTGATAAAAATATTCTTGGGCCAGGCCCTTATAAACTGACCCGTTATCGCGTCCGCCTTTAAGTTGCGCTAAGCGACAAAGTAGTGTGACTCACGCGCAGGAGCTCCGCTCGGGTGTCGGTCGGTGTCCGTCGGCGTCCGTCGGCGCGGCGGGCGTGGCGGTGCAGTAGGCAGCTCGCGAAAATATATTCGTCACTACTGTCGTCCTTCACACTCGTGGCCCGGTCACTTCTAGCGCGTTATGATCGCCTGGTACTTCACTTGATTTAATGATATTTTAAATAAATATTTATTTTTGAAATAAACAATTATTATTTTTATTGATACACGTTCGCACGTCTTTACGCTTGCGCGGTCCGAGGGAAGAGGTTATAAGTAACAAAATACCAGAGTTCATAAAAGGCCTTCCCTTCAATAGATTTAAGTTTATGTTACGTAAATGGTGGATACAGAACTCTTTTTATTCAATTGTCGAATATTTAAACTATAAATCAAATACTTAGCATGACAATAAAATTTTTCTATTAATCTTTAATCCTATTTGTTTAATTAATATTGTGTACCTATGTTTTAAATGACATTTTATTATAAAAATTTTGTATGCCAACACTTTGGCTAAATGTTTGATCCTCTTATTGTATTATACCTGGCAATCAGCTGGCTCTGGTTTGTCTAGTATAGTGCCTATTTTAACGCGTAATAGTGGCGATATAGACAACTAATTAATAAACTTTCTTTCGTTTCTACAGTGTTCACAATTTAATGCGACTAAAACATTAACGACCGCACTTTGGACTTATTTTTTATCAAATTCTCTCGATTGTACCTGTTGTGATGCAGCACTCTCGCCTCTTGTCCGTATTGATGAGCATCATCCTCCATTTACTGTCCTCATAACGTTGGGCCTAGTTCATAGAGCCTGCCTAGATACCGATTCCACGAAGCTAATTATCAATTTATTAACGACGACATCGCTGCAATTGACTGGTACCAACTTTTTGATGAACTGTCCGCTGAGGATGCCGTGACTACTTTCTATGAGCACGTATATATGATAATTGCTAAAAGAGTACCTCTCAGACAATCTAAATCGACCGCATATCCAATTTGGTTCACTCGGCCCTTGATACACATAGCAAAAGACAAAAACAAAGCGTGGGTTAGGTGGAAGAAATATAGTAATATCGTAGACTATGAACAGTTCTCCATGTATCGTAGACGTTTCAAAAAATTAAGTGAAGAATGCTTTAATAACTACATCTCATCAGTGGAGAAAAATATACGTGAAAACCTAAAGTATTTCTGGGCTTTCGTACACAGGCACGACAAAAGGGGCTATCCCCATACTATGAGGTACAGCGACATTGAGTCTGATGATCCTACCACCATTTGCAACCTGTTTAGTAATTTCTTTGGATCAGTCTTTGAGAAAGGCACTTCTTCTAATTTCATGCTCGAATCAAGTCAGACAGAAAATGAAAATGGTAGCTTTATCATTTCTGATCTGGGTTTTTCTAAATCACAGGTGGTTAAGGAACTTAAACTTTTAGACATTACTAAAGGTTCTGGTCCAGATAACATTCCACCTTTATTCCTTAAGCTCACAGCTAGTAACATCGGTGTTCCTTTAAAAATTCTATTCAATAAATGTCTTTCTGAAGGAGTCCTACCCGCTATTTGGAAGTCTGCTAACATAACGCCGATATATAAAGCCAGGCCCAAAAATGATGTAACAAACTATCGTCCAATCTCTTTATTGTCTACCGTGTCAAAGGTCCTTGAGAGGCTAGTACACAACGCTATATATGTTGATCTGCACAAAATTATAGTACCACAGCAACATGGGTTCGTGAAGCAACGTTCCACAATAACAAATCTCTTAATTTACACCAACTTTCTATTTACTAGCATGGACCAACGCGTCCAAGTTGATACTATATATACCGACTTTTCTAAGGCCTTTGACAAGGTAGATCATGAGCTCCTTCTCCAAAAAATAACTTTTAATGGAATCCGAGGCAACCTTTTGCGGTGGTTCAGCTCGTATATCATAAATAGAACACAGAAGGTGGTAATCAACGGTCACATGTCGAACACTTTTAAGGCAACATCCGGTATAGCTCAAGGCTCAATTTTAGGACCTTTGCTCTTCGTTTTATTTGTGAACGACATAGTGAATGCTTCTTACATAGCAATTTCTTACTTTACGCCGACGATTTAAAAATTTATAAACAGATTAGGTCTATTAACGATTGTTTTGAACTTCAGGAAGATCTTGAACGACTTAGTAATTATTGCAATCGAAATAGGCTGTATTTGAGTATTCCAAAGTGTAAATTTATTACCACCACTAAAAAGAAGAACGTCATTAATTTTAGCTATACAATAAATAACATTATCTTAAAAAAAGTGAACACCATACGTGATCTTGGTATACTATTAGACTCAGAATTGCACTTACAAAATCACATCAACAGCATTATATCAAAAGCCTACCAGATGTACGGTTTTATTATGCGTACATGTCAGCAATTTAAGCAACCGGGTACTTATTTGTATTTATTTAAAACATTAGTAAGATCGCAGCTTGAGTATGCCACAATAATCTGGAATCCGTTCTAAAATAAATATAAGCACAGTCTAGAATCAGTGCAGAGAAAATTCCTTAAACGAATTAGTTTTAAATGTTTGCGAAGGAAATTACCCTACGCTCAGCTACTGCAAAGGTTTTCTATGCCTCAATTGGAACTGCGCAGGTCAGCTCTTGACCTGCGTTGTTTATATAATATCATACATAGTAAATACGATTGCATCGATTTAACTGATAAAATCAAATACAGGATTCCTAGCAACTCAATACGTATCCGTAAAGGATATCCGCATAAGCTCTTTTGTCCCGATCCTATCAATACCAATGCAGGTCTCCGTGCCCCCCTTGCAAGAATTATGACCATTTTTAACGAGCTACTTATCAACCAAGAGATAGATATATTCTCCCTCTCGGCAGCTTCATTCAAGTTCAAACTACATCACACGTCACATTAAGCAAATACCAGCCCCTTTTTCTGTTATTTTTCTATTATTTAAAGTAATATACAGATATAATAATATTCAATTTAAATTCAATTACACTTATACCCAGCCCATGCACAATATAATTATCGTTTAAACCCGTAATTCCCAACTTACCATACCAGACAATGAATTGAAACTTTCTTTTACCTCAAAATATCTTACATACCTACCTACGAGCCTTGACATTCTTGACATCCAGCCCAATTTCTTATTTTTTTTTTAATTTTTAATGTGTACCATTTCATGCTAAAACTAGCTTTATTATTTAATTATCGTTAATCACAAAGTTTTGATAAACTCATTAACTTTTAAAGTACCTACGCAGTACGCTTCAAAACGTAAAGGTAATCTGTGGATACCGTTGTTGGTTACACAATTAGTAATAAGTTAGTATAAAAAACTCTATGTATACTTATATATATTGTATAACCGTTTGTTATCCCAAATAAAATAAAATAAAATAAAATATACCATCTTACTATGTACCATACCACATTTAAATGCAAATAAAGGAATTGAATTGAATTGAATAAACTTATAAATACACTGTATGCTGAGAACTTGTTACTGTGTTACTATAAATTTATTTCTATAATTTAAACTCATTATATTGATAAATAAGAGGTATGAAAGAGCGGGGCTACCTGCAACAGGTATAATAATAATTAAATGCTTAGGTAGTTCCAAAACATTGCATGTTTATCAGACTTGTTGTTGTAATGAAATAAATATTTTGATGTTAAGTTTTGATTCAGATACGATTTTATGAGCCATTTAATTTTATTGTTTGGGACGAAATAAATGAGGGATCACGTAGCACACAATTTATGATACGATTAATTTTACTGCTAACCGACAGACAAAGTACCCACCTGTTACGAACAGTTAAAAATTACATCAATTTGTTACATGCCTACTTCATTAATAATTCTTATTAGAATTATTATATGAGCAGAGATGAGACTGCTATTTAATGTATGGATAGCCAATAATGGAAAAAAATAACAAATGAATTAAGAAAACTTTACAAGGGAAAGGAAATTGTTAGCTTGGTACTGACATCTAATTATGGGGAATGGAAAACATGACATAGATAATTTGCAGAGTGTAAAATAGGAAAGATGAATGGAAGGGAAGAGAAACATCAAAGGAAATTTAAATAGATTGGGTAATTAATAATATGCCTGAGAATTATTATAGTCTATATTGAAATGACGGCTATCAGCCAGGTAGGAAAGATAAGCACATGCTACGGTAACTCCTAAAAAGACGCCAAGTCACAAATTCAATTCGCATTTACCCCTCACTCTTGGATTTTTTTGACAGTTTTTTGACCCTAACTGTCAACGTCAAATTTGACAGAATCGAGCATAGACTATGCGATATTTTGCGATAACAATACATAAGATGAACCACAGAACCGAAATAACCAAACTTGTTCCTACTAAAGTAGTCTGTAACTCTATGAAAACACGGTACAAAGTCAAGTGTGTTTTTGTAGGTGCGGTCTCATGCGACCGCTTGGGGTTTGAGGGGTAGACATTTTAGGATGTATTTATCGCAAAAAAACAATAGCAATTTTGTTTGTCTACATCTACATTATAAGTAGTATATTTATACGTAACGATGAGATATTGATATTGACGGATTAATAATTCACGAAACTTTTGGAATAATAGAGCCTACACACGTGAGATTTAGCAGGTAGACGTTTAGTCGGAGGAGGATCGTTAGATTATTATAGTTTTAAACATGTATACCTCTATGCCTTGTTATCTCACTAGATCAATAACCATTCAAACCGGCATACAGAATGTTTTCATTATTAATTAGGACCTGTGTCGCGTAGCGGTGAAAGAATAGTACCACCCCCTTCTTTCCTTGGGTGTCGTAAAAGGCGACTAAAGGACTAAAGACTATACATACATTCAACTACATATAGCGGCGATAGGCTCACCACCTGTCACGCTGAGCACATGTGCAGTGGCTATTTGGTGAAAAGTGGACTATGGCAGAGGACTGATTTTGCGGTCCTCATTGCTTATTAGCCTCTGACTAACCCTTCGGAGATAATAGTCGTCATTATGTATATACCTATGTATGTGTTAATTAGCACCTAGTATTAGTGTTGACTAATAATACTGGGTGCTAATTATCAATAAAAACATTCTAAGAGCCATGAGCTTCGAGAAGAACGAGCTGATTGTGAATGGAAAACCTTGCACGTACACCTTCCATATTTATTTAGATACAAAAACTACATCATTAAAATATTTTGTACTTCACGAATCTCATTAGTTGATATGGATATTACTTCGGTAATACAAATATGGCGAGAATTATGAGGAATAGTGAGTACCTTAATGGCGGCACAAATTAGGGCAATGAGGCTCCTATGTCTGGTTAATGCGCAAATGGGAACAATCGAATCTGTTTCATTAACGTTATTAACGTTGGAATGAACTAGCTCTCAACACCACACAAATTATGCTAGGGCTTAGAATTCCGCGAATGGGATTATTTCTACTAGCTATTTTGTGTGGAGTTTGTTGGAGTAGTAGGTAGTATTTGTCAATATGGAAAGGCTTAAGACTTGTATGTGGAACGTTTCATTGATCAATTATACCTCACTTCATGAGCAAAAACATTATCTATTTGCAAAATAAGGATACGATGTGAAAGCTATCACCATTGGCAGTTCTCCCTATTGCCGTTGACTAAGACTGCCTTAGTATAACGAGCGATGAACTGGAAATCCGTTTAACGCATTGCAAGACGCTTGATTCCTCCGACATTTACGCTTGATTCCTCTGACATTTACGTTGAAGTTAGTGACTCATCTGGGCGGGCTACTGCACGGACAAAAGTTTATATTTCTATTATAACGCAAAAAATACGATGTTTGTGTCATGCAAACCCTACAGAACAACACCAAAACAAGACTTTACGAGTCATTTATTTAAGACTGTGCATGCTGCTAGAAAACTTGGCACAAATTAAAATTATTCCATATGTTATCGTTTCACACAGTTTTTCATCTCTGCATCTAGTGTTACATTAATCTACTCGCGTTTCATTTGCATTTTTACATTTGCATTTGCAAGACGACCTCCTTGGTCGAGTGGTTTGTACACCGGTTTTCATGGTGCCGCCATCTCTGAGGTCCCGGATTCGATCCCCGGTCGGGTCAATTTAGAAACTATGGTTTTTAAATTGTCTCGGGTCTGGGTGTTTTCTATGTGTAATTAGTATGTCTTTAAGTATTTTAAGTATGTTTATCCGTTGTCTAGTAACCATTTAACGAGTTTCTTATCGATGCTTCTCTTGGGCTAGATAATTGGTGTGAGTGTAGGAAAGATTATTTATTTATTTATATTTATTATTTTCTTTTAGACACGTTTAATCATTTAGTGAAACGTGGACAGTGGCAGTGGACTGCTTTTGGGGTTCTAATTGCATTAATTGTCTCTGACTAAAACTTTTCGAACTTGTGGCAGTGTACAGGGACATGGTCATAGGGAGTTTTCATGTAATTTATGTATTTTTTTCTACTACGGGTAAGCGCTTGGCCTTCATCTCATCTGATGGTAAGTGACGATAAGGCCGAAGGTGGGTGCGCGCTTCACCCAGAATCCTCAAACACTGAGGAACGCCTATCTTATCTCGAATTGTCCGAACACAACAATGCTATAAACAACGTTGTTATGGCGACAGACTTAGATAAGATGGTGGTTGCTAGCCAGGCGGACTTAACAGCCCTACCACCAACCAAACCAAGCACACAAAGATGTACCCCCCCGCCGGGAATCGAACCCGGGACCTCTGAGTCTCTGAAACCGGTGGCTTAGCCCCTATACCACAGAGGCGGTTAATGTCAATTTGCGTGGTCATTTTGCCCAATGACTTGATTTAAATTATGGAGAAATTTGCCCGGCTGTGGGACAGTATCGCCTACACTTTATCAGTATTTATTGTTTGCGTAGGTTTCATAAAACAGTACAGCCCCTACAAAACACTCTCCTAACTTCTAGTTTTTGGATTCGGCGCTGTTTGTCAGTCAGTCGGTCACGATAAAGACTTTTATATTGATATTCACTGATACAACGTGATTTTAAAATTGTATATAAAATTTACATGCAGAACCATGGTATACTTTTTTAATGGGACGGAGTGGAGTTGCAGTTTACTGTTTACGGCTTTTATAGCATAAACGGGCTTTGTGGCGAGAAACATGGTTACTCAAGTTTTAAATATGTTAAACGACACCGTTTGAATGTTAAAGTAAATAGCTATAATTTTTAAATGAATTGAAATGCAGTCCGAATGAGCATCAATCTATTTTAATGTCTGTGCAGTTAATTTACATCGTTGTTTAAACTTTGAAAAAAGTATTAAAATTTACCCTAGAGACGATTTCGTTTAAACAATCTAAAAATTGTCATGCTTTAGTTTCATCAAGCCAGTGATTTGATTAAATTTTCCTTTCATCAAATTACTAATTTGTCAAGCTAGTCAATTTACAGTTATGTAAACAATGTCTTTGATACAATCTGTGTAAACTGTAAGTAATATATATTGAGAAAGCAATAATATTTTATGAGCGAATAAACATCGATAAATAACGTTGCATCACAGCAGACGCCGTACAAAAAATATCAAGTGGAAACGATTGGTCGGTTCACGGTGTAATGTAAGTACCTTGTTCCTATTTCTGTACTGTCGGATGATGCGTAATTCATCGTCGCTGTCACTCGATTCGCTGGAGACACTCTTTCGGCGCGACCGGGAGTACTCGTACATCGCAAAGGTCACTGAACCCTGGTCAACAACTTTGATCGAACTATGGCGTAACACAAAAGCCTAACCGAACGGAGGTTACGGACAATTACCGACACAAGACTAAATTCACCGATCGAAATAGATTCTAACTAAAATACATTGATGCAATACTAGTGATTGCCAAGGTAATAAAGGTTAGGTCATTAGGTGTCGTTAATGTAATTAAACGAGACTAAGTGGAGGTATTGTAAATAATGTTTCTTAGAAAATATGTCAATATTGTAATGTACACAATTATTAAAGAACAGCATAAAAAATAAATTCAACTGCTTGAAATAATAAAGTTCTGCGCAATTAGAAAGTTTTTTTCCTATCATCATTACATATTATAAAGTAAAGTCGCCGTTATCCTGTGTCTGTGGCACCGCACTATTCTTCTAAAAACTTGAAATGAAACACTTTTTTACGGACTAACTCTCGTTTAATTTACTATATTATTTAGTTTTTCATATTATCCTGACGTTTCGAACCCTTTCTAGGGTCCGTAGCATTGAGGTATTAAACACATCAATGGTCCGTAGTCACAGGGAGACTGAAATTTTTATGCGGTTTTCACTAAAAGATAGAGCGATAACTGAGGATGATTTTTGTTTATATTTTGTGGATATATTTTTTAGTTTAAAAGGCTGAAGTATGACGGTTTTTCCAAGTTAGCGTGGACGATGCGGGCCCGCCCGCGTTTTCGTCGCTAGTATTAATATAAGACGCAGCTACGCTTCCTGCCGTCAAGAATTTAACCGCATATTTTCAAAAGTACCTACTAGAACTTTATATTGTTTGTGGTGGTGACGTATCCTTGTATCAACAGCCATTTGGTAATGTTTTACTTATATACCTAAATAGATCTCAACTATTATAATAAGGAATAAGGGTGAGTTGCGATTTCACCTTCGGCCGATGAGATTTTTATGATGTGGTATGATATAGGAGTAGCTTGTGCATTTGTTCCATAGGTTGAGTTGTGCTGGTTCTTAGTCATTTAAAAAAACGTGAGGACTTATGGATCAAGAAGCTTATTAAGTTCCTTGTTTTGGATACTCTTCTTTAATTCTCTGAAGGCACCCGCCGGCCGTTGACAGCGAAAGAATACGATCGGCATAGCTGCCAATACAATATGATACAAAATATGAAAGGAGTTATTATATATTAACGATGGTTGGCAACATCAGATAAAAGGTCAAGGGCGTTCTAGTGGTAGACTAAAAAGATTAATATAAAGATGGAATATTCCTACAAAGGAAAACATAATGGATAGGTCATACATAATAATAAAGTAAATGTTATAAAACCATTATGACGTTCGGGAAACGAGCAACATCAAGACATTTGATTACAGTAATTGCGAAGGGATACTTGTGTGACCTGCAATCTTGTGTCAGACGAGATTACACTCTTCTTCACCTAATGGTTCAACTGTTGTTGCAATATTTAATGTGTATAAACAGTAAAACGTAGATATGCACGAAGATGTTTTCTAAAGCTTACGCGATTGAAATGAAAAACTTTGTTCCAATCTACTTGTGTTTATTTGAAATAATTATTTTATGTTGTCATTTTGAAACTTTTACAATTGTGGGTCGTCTCAAAATTAATGTGGAACCTGATACAGTGAACATTTTTTAAACGAATGCGTTTCAATTTAGAACTTTCTTCCTTCCTTCCATACATACCTTTTTTAACTTGGAAAAATGCAGTCTTACGCATACACCGGGGCCTAAGGCGACCTCGGGTTATGTGGGACTCTACCCCTCCTTTGCCCAGAGAAGATCTTGACGAGGAAAGGGGAGACATACCAACTAAATATCAAATACTATTCCTATGCCATGGAGATGGCTCGGGACTACGAATGGCAAGAACCGAGGTTTTACATACCCTACCATCAAGTGAGATGCACAGAAAGTTATTGTAAATAAAATTGATAGAAAGAAATAGAAATGTATATTTCTAATGCTTATTGACTTTGATTATATACTATGTCTAAAAAGATAGACTAAAGGTTGACCAAAAATTAGTAGGAGTATCACCATTTTCGAGCTTATTTTTTAAAGTTTCGCAAAACCCATTATTTCTAGCTGTTTTTCGTTGCTGTGTGTGAAGTAGATATTTTTCATAAATACTATCTAAGAATCAATCTACCGTATTAAAATATAATTTTGTTAGTTCAAGTTACAGAACCCATACAATAAATTTTAAAAAAAAGCTCGATAATTTTGGTACTATTACTAAAGTATTTTTTTTATCTGATGGGTCACTACACACTATATCTTAGTCTATCTTCTTCTTGAGTTTGGCACGTTCTTTATGGAACATCCTGTAGATGATCGAAGCTTATTGATGGTGAAATACAGACGTCGATAAGAGAGTCTACTTTGAGTGTTCTCATCATCATTGTTTTGTCCTTAGAGTATAAATAGCTCTATACTCTAAGGTTTTGTCGCACTAACATCATTGTTTACCATAATGATTTTGACGTGGACAAAGCGGCTTTGAAACAGTTATTAATAATAAGCCTGCGCAACTACCTACGCACGAGTTTTTGAAATTGAGATATAAGAAAATATGGCAGGATAATAATTATATCATAAACATCATCGGGCTGTACTTCTACTGCTGGATAGAGGCCTCTCCAAGATAACAGGATAACATGTTTTCTACGAGTAATATTACTTTAGGGGCACTGAAACGGCCTGGGTTGCTTCCAACTCCAACTTATTGCTTTGGTACAGTGTACAATATAATCATTATAATTGTTCTCTGTGTAACATCAAGGGGCCACTATCAGATTCTTTTTCTAGTCTCTGACTAACTCTTCAGGGATAAAGTCGTAATTATATGTATGCATTTAACTAATCAATTATTAAAATATGTATTGAACTGTAATTATTTTATTTTATTACTTACTTACTTACTTAAATTACTCGTATACTTTTTAAATTGTGAATTTCAGTTTTAAAACTTGCGTTACAAAGATAAAAGGAGTTTAATGGAAACATAATGTTAATTCAATTCAAAACTTCTTTATTCAATAAACTTAAAATAAGCATTTTAAATCGTCTAAATTTATTTGAATGGAGGGCACCCACCCACCCGGTCCACCCATTCAGGAAGTCTTTAAGCTGTGGAGAAGAACGGGCGCAAAAAACCCCACAGATTTATAATAATATAGAAGTAACGACATATACAAAACAATATGTCGTTACCAAATTGTACAATATACAAATTACTAAGATAACTACAGGCATAAGCCCGTACATGCATTATGTCTATACATATTTGTCATCTTTATATCTTATAATCTTCCACTTTATAGTATATACCTTTACTCATGAGGGTTTTTTTTAACATGGGCTTTAAATGTATGAAAAGGCATTTCTGTAATATTTAGTGGAAGTTTGTTATAAAACGTTACACATTTACCCAAGAAAGAGCCACCTGTTTTATGAAGTCTAAAACTAGGGACGGCAAGTTTATTTTTCCTACGAGTGTTTATGTTATGAAGATCACAATTTTTTAACAAATGTCTTTTCATACTTCTACATAAGGTTTTCAAAAATAAATTGTGATGCAATAGTTAATAGATCGATTTTTTAACACGTTAGCTGCGGCACCAATTTTTGCATACTTTCCGTTCCTGCGGCACGAGGTATAATCGGCCCGTACCGTGACCAGACGTTAGGGCGACACGCGGTCTATTAGACCCCACCTCCTTTTACAGACTAAAATCCACTTTCTGGCGCGAAATCAAAGATAAATGAGAATTTTGGTCCTTATTGATATAGACAGTGAATTGATGAACCCTAATCCACCGTCGCCCCGGGATCTGATGGCTAGTTTAGGAATTATTAGCAAAACAAAATATGGGATCTTATACACCTCGTAACGCACTGAAATAGGGCAAATTTTCGCTGCGATTAGTGATGGGAAAAATAATATCGACGTTTTTAAACTGTCTTAACTACGCAACGACTTGACCGATTTTGATCAATTAAATCTCATTAGATCGTTTTAAGGGCAAAACCTGGCAAAACAACACAAAGCTATCAAAGGATACATTTTTTTTAAATTATCTAAATTGTGCTTGAAGGCGCCATAAAGAAAAAAAAACCGGCCAAGTGCGAGTCGGACTCGCGCACGAAGCGTTCCATTCTATACCATTAAGAGGCACCTATTACAGACTTATTATTGGAAAATAATGGATTACGGTTTATGCATAAGGTTTATCTTTCTATTTGTATATGAAAATCTTAATGCGGTTCACAGAATAGAAAAAAAAGGCAACCAGAAGTAGAAAAGAAACTGTCCTATTTATTCTGCCTCGGGCTTTAAAAATACAATTATTAGAACTTGAATTAACATTAAAAAATCAGTATCAATATACTTTTTTTATAAAAATCTCAATATATATGTTGTACTTATTTATGAGTGTTTTTCATTGAAACAGGGTAGACAATAAGATTTTTTGCTCTGAGTGCACTGAGTCAAAATCTTTTTGGATTTTTTATCAGCTTCACGAGATGGTAAAAATGTGCGTAGTTTTTGGTAACAACCAACACATCTTCTCCTTTTTTCACCCTTTTCGAGGCAATGGCGTGCGCTTTCAGGTGCTGAAAAATAACAAAAATGTAAAGATAACGTAATAAAACTGACATTGTTACTTAGGTTAGATCGTAGATGAGAATAACAATGATAATGTAGGTATAACTGCATCAAATGAATGTGTTTGTTTTATACTTAAAATGTTGAAAGAGTAGGTAGGTAAGGTAGCTTAAATTCAGAATAATTAAAAGGAAACAATAATAAATAACTTAATAATGACCAAATGTCAAGCTTAGTTTATGAAAGCTTCAACACGTTGACTGTCAAGAAATATATCTAAGCATTACATTACCTGGGGTCTCATCGATTTCCTTTTTTATTAAAGATTCTATAAGTTTCTCCACAAAGAGTCTTTTTGGTAACTTTTTTCCATTAGTTTGGATTGAATTAAACACAATCCAGGCATTAATTAGCGCCGTACCAAATATTAGCTCCATTACAACTTTTCTCCACCATTTGATTCCTCTCTTCAAAGTTGTATAATAAGAAGACATCTGGTCAGAAAAGTCAATGCCTTTTTTTGTTTTATTGTACAGCAAAACACATCCCGGTTTTTTTATGCATTCGTCGGTTCCTCTCTTCTTTTTTCCAGTATCTATCAGGTTATCATCGTGATCTTTGCACGTAGTCAACATCAAAACATTCCGTTTATCCATCCATTTCATTACCTTTACGCCCTTTTTTTTCATTTTTCCAATAATTTCGCCTTTCTGCAATTTGTAACTAGTAACTTGCTTTGGCAGATATTTCCGTATTTTATTAAGTGTTCCACATAAAAATGTTTTTTGTGATAGAAGATCTTCTGCCAGGCCCAACGAAGTGTAGTAATTGTCTACTATTACGATTCTACCCATTTCTGTCAGATTTGTCATCAATCTTAACACTACTTTTTTACTGTGTTCTAATTCTTATTTCTGATTTTTTTTCCCTGTATAAACCTCTAACTCAGAAGTATAACCTTCGGGAGTGCAAAGCTTATAAAGCTTTACGCCGTACCGGTGTGATTTGTTTTTTATGTATTGGCGAAAACCTAGTCTTCCTCTCCATGGTATCATGGTTTCATCGATTACCACATACTTTCCAGGATTTGCAATACGTCGAAAGTTTTCTGTAATCTTTGTGAACATATTTCTAATTTTATATAGTTTGTCAGTTTGGTCTTCATTACTTACATCACTGACATGCCAGCATTTAAGTAGCAATAAAAATCTGTCTCTTGTCATTACTGAAGAAATAAATTCGTTTCGATACAATTTGTTTCTGCTCCAGTATAAATTTAAATTAGGAACTCTACACAAACCCATTGCCATTAAAACAGCCAAAAATGTTCTCATTTCCTGAGAACTGGTGTCACTCCATTTTGTCATGCGTGAATTACGTTTCATATTTTGTTGATTTATTTGTATATACTTTTGTGCGTAAGCATTTGTTTCAGATACCATTATATCAATCATCTCATCTGTAACAAACATCTTGTATATATCTTCAGGTGTAACTCCCACAAACGGGGGTAAATTAAACGTACATTCTCCAGCGAATTCATTAAAAGTTATGGGACTTTCCGATATATTTTCCCACTCATCGTGATCTTTAGCTTGCGTGCCGGGTAATGTTTCGTCCGTGACTAAAATGTCATCTTCTGTAGCTTCTTCATATTCACTATCTGGAGATAAATCCTGATCTGAATGAACGCAATTTTCCATTGAAGCATACTCTTCCGAATCACTACACTCTTCCTCCGAAGGACTATAATCATTGTCAGTACCGCTAAAATTATCATCTTCCATATTATTACTCTCATCCAACTCAGGTGATTTTCGAATATTCTGCACACTGTGACATATTTTGTTTGTTTGTATTATATTATTGTTTTCGCAGTCTATATGTCCAATAATATCATATTCGACAATATCAGGTGATTTTAGAACAGTTGGCAATTTGTTATTCATGTCTCGTTTTCCTTTAACATTGTCATCAGGAATACTTTCTATAATTACAGAGACCTCTATTTCATGACTTTTTTTGGATTTGGACGGATTAAAGTCTTCTGAATATGTACATTCGGATGTAACATTTTCTCTCGGTCTTTTTTGTGTCGGAGTACGAAGTAATTGTTGAATGTTGTCCTCACTAAGTGATATATTACAATCCAGTAAATTGGAGCGTGAGATTTCTGACAAAGATCCAGCTCTGCTCTCCGTAGTTATATGAGGAAAATCTTTTGAAGGGGAACCTATAGGATTTTGTTTTTTTATTGGTGAGGTTGAAGCACTAGAAGCGGACAAGCGAACATTCTGCAATATTTGACAAGTTTTTTCCGGTACTAGGACTGAGATACACTGTTTCTTCTTGTGTTTTGAGTTGAATAGTTTTTCGGATGTTTGGACTGAGGTTAACTGTTTCTTCTGGTTCTTTCATTTGATTAGGATAAATTGAATTTTTTTTAGTGGCAGTCTGAGCACGTGTTTTTGCTTTGTGTTGTAATGTTCTTGTATTTGCAATAATTATAGAGCTTGGGTGCCCATGTAAGAAAGTATATTGTTTTGTATTGTCATACTGTTGTTTATCAATGACACATTCTTGTTGTGAGCTAAATTCATGTAAAGTTACGATTTTTTCAGTTATATTTGGTTCAGTAGAAAAATATGTTTTTTGACGTTTATTTGTTGGAAAAATCTCTTCATCACTCTCATCGTCAAACACATTTTCAATTGGCAATGTTGGCCGATTGGTTGGTTGGACATCACTTCTCGGTGGACTCTGAAAAAAATGACTCACATATTGTATTTTGCATAAACAGGCAGTTCTCAGCCACCAGTAGCTATTTATTGAGTGTACTGATCAAAACACGGTAAAAAAATAGAATAGAAATGACAAGAAAAAAAAACGATACGCAAATAAAGCTGTGTGGTGCCGGCGGCGAATATTACCAACCCATTTCATCCCGTGGGTGTCGTAAAAGGCGACTAAGGGAATAAAGGAACACAGAAGACGGGCAGCAGCGTCTCTGAACCGTTTGACATCTTACTGCGATCGCCAACCCGCCTGCCAAGCGTGGCGATTATGGCAATTCCTCCCAAATGTTTGGGAGAGGCCCTTGCCCAGCAGTGGGATCCCTACGGGCTACTAAAAAAAAAAAAAAAAAGCGGGCTCACCGACTAGTTTAGGTATTATGATATTCAAAGTAGGTACTTTTCTTTATAGACTATTTAATAGATCGCCAAAAATGTCTCTAAGTTCAATCATTTTCATATAAGTAACCAGGTTTGTAAAATATCAAAATGTCTTCGTCATAGTGACAATTCAGTACCTAATTAAAAATATTGGCTTTGTATGACCGGTACACTTGAAAATAGAATTAATTAATAAGCTGCTAGAGAAAGCCTTTGCTTGGTGATAGTTTAAACAAAGTGTTATTCTTAAATGAAAACCCTCTTTAGGTGGTGATACAACTCGTGAAAGTAAACAAGTTTCATCAAAATAAAAGAAAGAAAAAATATAATACTTCCTATACAAAGTCCAAAGAGTAAGTTTTGTGTGACAAGTTAATTTTATTACCAATAAGTATAGGTATCATAATTAAGGCAACCAGTTGGAACAACTGATATTACCTGTATACAAATTTTCTTAAAAAAGTATTTTTACAAACGATAAAAAAGTATTTTTATCGTTTTCTTATGAAAGTTGTTCTATTTCGCGAGTGGTTACAACCTAGGAGGGTTCGCTTTATTAGATGTTATATTATTATTCATGTAAGTGGTGCAAAATATAAACAGCAGTTTAAAAATAGAGATGAATTTGGCATGCTTATTCATTACAAAAAACAAACTCACACACACACACACCACACACTTTTAAAGAAAGTTTTTAAGATTTGTTTTACAATAAATACTTAGAATCCCAGTCCCACTCCGTAAACGCTTTATTCATGAACCGATAGCAGATTTAATCGAGACGCATTAAGCCTAGATTTCGAGTGAAGACTGAAGCGAGTGAAGCTGCGGTATATTATATATAATATACTGTCATTTTATACCAAATAGTCTGTATGCTACATCTTTCTTCTCAAGCTTTATTATGGTCCAGATTATTTACATGCGATTACATTTGGCAGCACCTTATGTTGTTGAATATTATGTTAAAGGTTTAATATAAAAACGGTGTATTAGTTAGTGCAAAATTAATTCTCGTATCAAGCTTTTCACACAAGTAATCTTATAGATAAATGTTAGAAATATCATATCCACGCATGCTTATACAAAACGTACTTACAAACACTGTAATCCTTTATTTAAGATGGCTAAAAACAAAACATTTCATATTAAAATATTGAGTTTCTTAAATTACTAACACAATAATTTCTGTACTTTTACCATCGTACAATAATATACTCCGCCTGGTGCTCTCTTCCGACCACGTGACATATATCGTAAAATTTACATAAGTCGAATCTAACACACTTAACAAACTTGGTGATTAAAAATATCCCTTTACATAGGTATTTTGTTGTTTTTAACTTTTTAGTATTATTGTAATAGCGGCCTACATAATTTGAGAAAACTTCAACTATCTATCTATCGCGACAAACGGACAGACAGCGAAGTCTTAGTAATAGAGGGTCCTGTTTTTATCCTTTCGATACGGAACCCTAAAAATCTTTAATATTTATATACCTACTTTCAAAACCTAGACAAAGAACTACTGAAATATTAATTATATTACTTACCTGTTTTGTCAACGGCTGCTTTGCGTTTCTTGTGGAGTTTTTCACTACCTACAAAAATATCAATTAAGTGTTAAGTCCTAATAATAATAACATTATTATCACGATATAGAATAATAGGTAATTCTAGATATGTTGCAAAGTATTAGGTACGTCAATAATCGTTATTACCAATAATATCTTTAGGTATAATATACTTAAGTAATAATATCTTACACTTACTTTAGGTACATAGCTACCAAGATAAGAAAAAACTAGGTACTTACGTAAGATTTTTTCATTAAAAACTTACCTGTTTTGGCTCTGTTTCTGGGTTTTTTAAAATTAACTTCTTCCGACATCGTTTAGACATGTTCGGCGCTGTAAAAGGACGTGCTCTCCAATCGACGTGATGCACAACACTGGTCGCGGGAAGCTCGCGTTGAGTGCGGTACGAGGTCAGGGGGGATATGGGACGTTTTAGCCTCGTTCCGCACTGCATTAAAATTATATTAAATCAGTGCGGCACGAGGCCTAAGACATCCGGTACCAAGGTAGGTACACCACCGAGTCCGGAACCATTAGTGATCTCAAATATATATTTATCTCTTTCCTACACTGGACCAAACCAAAGCTATGCCATTCGCACGACAGAGAAATTCACTTTTTTGCTTGCCGCACCACAGGGAAGTTGCATCAGGGGTGATTTAGGCCTCGCTTCGCACTTAACGTGTTAAACACTTCTTTGAGTGAGTCTCTAGACTTGAGGTTGTATGTGGCGCGGACTGCCTTTTTCTGTAGAATAAATATATCGTCAATATTAGCAGCAGAGCCTCAAAACATTAAGCCATAAGACATCACTCACACTATGGAAATAACTAAAATAAACTACTCTTGCCCTCTCAACATCAGTTAGAAGCCTTATTTTCTTAACTGCGTATGCAGCTGAACTCAGTCTTCCTGACAAGGTATCAATATGTGGGTCCCATTGTAAGCGTGAATCCAGTTTAATGCCTAGAAACACAGTAGAATCTACTAATTCAACTACATTATCGTTCATCTTAATTTGTGTGCTGACTTGTCTACATTAGGTAAAGAAAATTTAAGACACTTTGTTTTTACTGAATTCAGTAATAAATTATTAATAGTGAACCAATGTAATATCTTTGAAAGTGCACTATTTACAACGTCAATATTTTCAAGGCCTCTTTTAACATTAAAAATAAGAGACGTATCATCTGCAAATAATACAGTCTCACGCAAGTTTCTAGCAAAGTAGGGCAGATAACTTATGTAAATCAAAAAAAGTAATGGTCCCAATATTGACCCTTGGGGCACGCCTATAATTAAGGGTGCTCCTGAAGACACAGCACTATTAATAAAAACTTTTTGAGTTCTATTCGACAAGTGTGATTGTACAAGGCTTAGTCCTATTTTTGAGACACCATAATGCTATAACTTTTTACCTAAAGTTTCATGACTAACGCAATCAAATGCCTTTGAGATATCACAGAAAATACCTTCAGCGAAGCGCAACTTCAGCGTCAGTTGTAGATCTACCTTTAGTAAAACCAAACTGTTTTTCATGAAAAAGTTTATTAATTGCAAAATGAGCCATTAATTGATTGTAAATAATTTTCTCAAAAACTGTGCTAAGGGCTGGTAATATATAAATTGGTCTAAAGTTAGAGGAGTTGTTTTTGTCACCAGCTTTAAACAATGGAATGATTTTAGCATGCTTGATTAAATTTGGAAAAATTCCTTCTTCAAGACACTTATTGAAAATATCGGTGGCTAAGGAATTAATAATTGTTTGAGCGACATTTGTAAAAATACCCCACAGATCTTCTGTATTTTAAATATTTATCGTTTGAAAGGCTTTGAAAATGGTGTCAGTGTTTATATGTCTAAAACTAAAACTGTCACCGTACTTATCAACACTTGACTCGAGAGCGACAGCAGTATGAGAGCAAGAACTTATTAGTTACCTATGTCCTTACGTATCGTAGATAAAAAATTCCAAATGCACCAGTGACTGCGCCATCTGATTCTATTATTTACTATTGACTTTAAGTGTATATGAACGGTCCTTACTTTTTGTTTTACCAGTTTCTTGGTTAATAATATTCCATGTAGTCTTTATTTTGTTATTCGAAAGTGCAATGTTTTTAGAAATAATTAGCATTTATGCAGATTTTTTAAAATCATTTTTAATAGTTTCTAACATATTCAATAAAATTTGGATCTTTAGAAGTAGATTTTAATTAATACAATTTTCTTCTACTTGCATAAATACCTGGTGTCGCCCAGTCACTGAACTTTTCTTAGAGTTATTTAATTTAATAATTTTCTGCGTATTGTTAAATTCATCCCGAATGCAACTGAAAACTTTTGTATAAGTATTATCTGCATCATATTCAGTAGGTGCTATTGAAAGAGAAGAAAGTTTTAAGTAAATGTTGGTTATAAATTTTTCGTTACCTTTTTCACTGATTGGTCTACTCACTATATCTACTCACTTATATTTTGTATGGGAGAGACATTATGGTGCTCAATAGTGGCAAATTGTCCGCTATGGTCTGAACTAACACAATTTATAATGGATTTTGAAAAAACAAGACAATTAGTAAAAATATTGTCCAAGCAAGTCGCAGATGTGGATGTTATTCTAGTTGGTTCATTGAACACGTGATCTAAATTAAATGATTTAAATAAGTTTATGAATCTACTGAGAAAAGAACATCTGTTTAAAATGATTGATGATTGATGATTTTTAAAACATCTTCCATAGCGGACTCAAACAGTGGGTAATTTACAGATGGAGGTTCACACATGACAATTCTATAGTTCGTTCTATAGATAGTGCGCAATCACGTCTTTACGTTCTTTCACTTTTAAATTAATATTAATAATAATTAAAGAGCCGCCTCTTATGGGTGACATGTATTTTTTATAAAACGAACTGACAATACTGTAGTTTTCTAAGTTCGTTATTAATTCATAATGTTTGAGCCAATGCTCGGTAATACATAAAATAAAAATAATTTTAATTCAAATGCTTTGCCAGAAAAGCCTTGTATGTTCTGATGAACAATGCTAAGGCAGTTTGACTTTTCTTTTGACAATAATTTGCTAGAGGTATCCTCTATTGTCTTAAAAGCCATTTAAATTATTTGGAATTAAAATGATAGCGAACTTGCTATCTGTCGCTTAAAATAAGTCATTGCATCTCTGCCACAGTCCACATTTCACCAAAAAACAAGTGCACATGACAATGTGCTCTGCGATAGGTGGTGAGCCCATCGCCGCTCTTTGCTGTTCGATCTATGTGTAGTCTTTAGTCCGTTAGTCGCCTTTTAAGGCACCCATAGGAAGAGATGGGTCGGTAGTATTCTTATAAAGCCGCCACCACCTAGCTATAAATAGATATTTGATTTGTTTGATTAGTGTTACCTTGTAAGTTATTAATACTTAGTCCGGTAGTGAAGCGAAGAATTATACTCACGGAACAGTGCTATTTACGTAATACTTCAAAAAGTACAACCAGTCAAATTAATGTTACAACTCGTTTAATAAATGAATGCCTTAATATATAGTGTATATTAATCACTTTCCACGTGTTTTACGAGTACTTATAGCCTAACCTTCAAACAGGTTTGCATACTTATGTTTTTTTTATTTGTTATAGGTTACCTTTTGTATTTGCGGGAAATCATCGGTGAAAGTCAATTTTTCATCAGCATTTTTCTCCCTACTTTTTATCTGTCAAAAATAACATACTATTGTACTTTTTTTTCGCGTCCTCTGGATCCTGAATGCATGTAGAGATAGAACTTTTTCTACGTAGAAATAGTTTTTTTTATATCATTCGTTTGTAGAATAGTAGATTATGCACCAAGGGGATAAAGTAGTGTCTTATGTAGCGGGCGTCCCGTATTGAATCCCGAGCAAAACAAAGGATTCTAGCGTTAACTCCCGAGCGTAGCGAGGGTGTTTAGAGTTAACTCCCGAGCAAAGCGAGGGAGATAAGACAAGAATCCTGAGTGCAGCGTGGGATTCAAGGTCGCCCAAGATGAAGGCACCTTTATCCCCGAGGAGAAAACTCTACTTTTCACACTATCTACGAGACAATAAAAAGCAATAGTAAAACAATAGTAGATTGTTATACAAGGAGCTAAAATTACCCAAACGGACTAAAGACTGCCCATACATCCTACAGCATAGAGCGGCGATGGGCTCATCGAAATAATACTACCAACCCCTTTCTTCCCTTGGGTGTCATAAAATGCGGCTAACGGACTAGCCGACTAACAGACTAAAGACTGCACATACATCCAACAGCATAGAGCGGCGATGAGCTCATCAAAATAATACTACCAACCCCTCTCTTCCCCTGGGTGTCGTAAAAGGCGACTAACGGACTAAAGACTGCACATACATCCAACAGCATAGAGCGGCGATAGGCTCATCAAAAAAATACTACCAACCCTCTCTTCCCTTGGGTGTCGTAAAAGCGACTAACGGGCTAAAGACTGCACATACATCCAACAGCATAGAGCTGCGATGGGCTCATCAAAATAGTACTACCAACCCCTTGTTGTCCCTTGGGTGTCGTAAAAGGCGTAAACGGACTAAAGGCTGCACACCTACCTACTACCTATATTATAGTAAATGTTCGTATGCTATTTCTTTTTATGTTCCAAATTCAAATCACATTAATGACCAGCGAGTCATAATGAAATTCAGTACAATATAATGCCCTGCTAGACCTCAGGTCTTTAATGACTTACTTTATGTTAGGTTTGCATGACATAATAATTTGACGTTCT
The DNA here is from genome assembly GCA_963921215.1 of Scoparia ambigualis. Classification (NCBI taxonomy): domain Eukaryota; kingdom Metazoa; phylum Arthropoda; class Insecta; order Lepidoptera; family Crambidae; genus Scoparia; species Scoparia ambigualis. Next base: position 19,504,417 of record OY992505.1, read on the forward strand.
CGAGCAGGTGGTGTGAAAATAAATATTTTACTTATTATCCATTAAGCATAAACAAATGATTGATAAAGCATTATTTAATTTTCTGTCTGTCATAATTGAAAGTACCTACCATTAGACATAAATGCATTTATAAGCATACAGGTTCTTTGGTTAAGAACAGAGCATCACACAACAGATTAGATAATTATTAGCTACCACGTTGCTTGTTAATCATGTATCTGTTGATACATCACTCTCATATAAAAAATAAATTAAGTACCTACGCTCAGATTGCCTGCAAAATGCAAATAATAAAATCAAAAGTACGCTACGAAGAGACACATGTCGTAAGTACCTGGTAAGAAGAGTCGAAATAGCTTTGCTCACCGCCGACCTTGAAGTGAACACGATATCGAACCATAATTTGTTAAGGTTTACTAGAAAAAAACAACCAGTCTCAGGAAAGCTCGAACGGGGTTCGAATCCCGTTCAAGCTTTCGGGAGACTGGTTGTTTTTTTCTAGTAAACATTTTATCCTAAATCTATATAGCATTGTGAATGCAAAATTTCAATAATAAAGATAATTTGTAAAGGCTGTAAAATAAATATAAGGCTGAAGTTATGAAAGAATCAATTTTTCTTTTGTAATTTATGGTATTGAACGTTCTTTCAAAATAAAAGAGAAAAGTACATTAGTAAAATTTAAATAAATACACCCATACCCATATAGGTACTCTAGCATGCACACTATACTTTAGGTCAAACCTAATGGGCTAATACCGCAGATGTTTACAAAGATTTTTCTTCAAGGCGTCACTGAAAGAAACACAAGAAACTAATTAACTTTAACTGTTTTCCCAATGAGAAACCCATGTCTTCCATTTAATGAGACAAATTGTGGCTCACCATAGACATCCAACTTTATACCGCCTTAGTGTTCTAGTCGTAATACCAACGGTTTAGATATAAAAGTCCCGTGTTCAACTCCCAGCTTAATATATTAAACTCTATCTTGGTGTAGGTGAACATGGTATCGCTTGTTATGAATGCATCTAGCTTATTACCACACTCGTATTAAATCTGTCTCCAACAATGATGCAGTGGCATTAAGCATTCTTATGCAGTTGGCCACAAGATTGTCAGTTTAAACTGAAAATAGCACTTGAAAAGAGACTACTTGCCGTAGGTGGTTGGATGGTCCAGTGAACCCGCAGGCTGCCCGTACGGCAGGGAGAGCCTTCGTCCTCTGGTAGATAGAGGTTCGTAAGTTGGATAAGGTTGGTATCGATTCACCAGGCCACCTTTACCTCAATGTAATGCCGAAAAGGCGCGCACCTGACGAGCGCCATTTTCTAAGTGGTGGAGATACGCAGCGGAGCGCCCTCTCACGGAATATCAGCGTGAAACAATGGCACTGGTTGCGGTTGTGTTTCATCCAGTGAGTGAAAGTACCGGACGCTCATCTCTCCCTTCTCACAATTACTTCTCCATCTTCAAATATCCTACTCTTTTCTCAAGGTTGGTGACACATATGTGACCTCTCTGGTTTTTTAATTGGAGGCCCGCCTCTTTTTAATATAAGAAAGTACCAGGTGCGACTGCGGCATGAACCAATTATAAGATTATCCGGGGCCGCGTCGAGCGTGGAAGACGGAGCAACGTAGTGTTTTAGTGGGTATGTTAGAATTCCACCAGGCGAGTCCTACTTACATATCGCTTCAGTAACAGCGTAGCAGCATTTCTCTCCGTCAAAAAGAGGTCCTACGTACGACGTGGTAAAGTTCGCAAGGGTCACTGGGGGTGGATTTGATGTTCCGAATAACCCCCAGCTTTGTTGACTACCTTGTCTTAATGATGTTCCTATCAACTGCGTTCTGGGCAAATTTTATATATTTTTGTAGTATGGTTGAGGTATTGATTGCCAATATGACCTTACGCAGACAACGAGACAGTTGGCTGGGCCATCGGAGTGTCTGTGCTTAGCCCCACATAACCTTGATAACTGCCCCGGGCATAAAAATTTAAGGCAACTAATATCTGAAATCGAAAGTTCCATGTTGTTACAGCATTAAGGAAATAATATTGAGCTGAAACACTATACATACCTTTGTAGCCGGGTCTATTCCACGGGCATTTCGCTTTGGAGATAAAAGCGGGACTATTTCCCGGCAAAGATCTTCATAAAGTTCCCGACTGAGTCTATAATTGCTTATAACGTCGGGAATGATATGAGTGTCAAGAGCTTCGCGAAGACGCCTCCGATTTTTCATACGCTCCATACGCTCATCCCTTAGAGCTTCTACTCCCAATAAATACAATCTCCCTGCCATTTCTACTAACTTATAACAATCACTATAAACAGAAAACACAATTATTTTGTTTTCAAGTTAACCACTTAACTTGTTACTTCCTATAGGATCGACCTACGACTGCTCCGAATTCCCGAAGCTCACAAGACAGCTATTGTGTTATCGTGAAATTTCACATTAAATCGACGACGAAACGCTTGTCAAACTCAAATTATCGGTCGGAAGAAACGCTTTCAGGATAAGGTTTACGACGCAACTTACGTCAAATACAGTTCGGTCGGATCGAAAGTTCAAGACCGGTTCGACCGACCGACCGACGCATTTCATAGTAGGAAACGACCGAACAATCGCCCCATAGATCGCATTTTGTCATTTCGTAATAGACCTCCTGTATCCCGTGATACGAGGTTATATCCTAAAAACTTATCATAAGTCTTTTTGGTGCTTAAACTGTTGATATATTTTTTTAACGTTGTCGTTTACGTTATATAATATTATAATCTTACTAAGTGCCTTCGCACACGGCGTAATAAGACGTTTGTTATTATTTAACAGATTTTTTTTCTCAATACTTCTCGGATAGATTCTGAGGAGCTTTGAGTTACATACTAGTATTAGTCTGGAACATTATGCACTATGATTAAATGTTGGGCAGCACTCTTGGTCCAACGTCCATACAAAATAGTCAATCTCCTTTCCAAAAAAATTCCTTCACACAAACCTTGTCCTGACAATTACAAACTTACGAATACAACAAAAAAAGAACCAGCCAAATCGGTCAAGCTGTTCTAAAGTGATGCGCGTACCAACATTTCGGCCATTAATTTTTATTATTAATGTAGACAAAGTCAAAATAAATTTATTCAATAAACTCAATTAAAAAGTACTTTGAATCGTCCAAATCTTTTTTAACCTACCACCCATTCAGGACGTCAACTGTGGCAAAGAACGGGCGCAAGAAAGATTAGATTAGATTTATAGGGTGCATGAAAGGATCCTCCCCGTGCGACGTTTTTTGATAGTCCCTAAATAGTAAGAACTTTCGGCGCACCCAGGGCAGCCGGTGTCCAATACATTGGCTGACTAATCCTTTTACTACGATGGTTCGTATAGGTTGATGATGATAATATGATGAGCTGCTTCAAGGTGATCGAATGTTCATTAAAATTTGTTCTAGGCATTCAGCACTTTGTTTGTTACTTAATTGAAATATCTGTTTTGTGCAAAACAAGATTCCATTATACTCGTATTGCGCGTCATTGTCTGGATATTATCGTTATAACGAAGTTTTTTTCCTTTATTCCTGTAGCTAATTAACGTGTTATGTTTAATGTTATAATAAACAGCATACAGATGTAACATAGGTTGCTTTGTTGTTCGTTTTATGTGATAATTGTTTACGTGCGCAGGAGTCTACGCTTTGTAATTGCTCGTAAACATAATGCGGACTGCGATATGGAATAACGACTCACGAAACAGACTTTTCTGGTTGGGAAATTACTGCAGTATATTTTATAAGAAAGAATACATGGTGTTGTGTATTATAGGTGTATTATACACATATCTTCATACCCGTTTTCCAAAGAAAGGCAGAGACCATAGCTCTCCATTTTCTACAATTTAGACACAGATTAGGTAGATTTAGATGTAATTGAAATATACAAGGTGTAAATATACACCTTTACAAGGTGTAATTGAAATACAACCGTGTAGCGTAGCGGTGAAAGAATACTACCACCTCGTCTCTTCCCTTGGGTCACTTGGGTGTCGTAAAATTCGACTAACGGACTAAAGACAGGATATACATCTAACAGCATAAAACGGTGATGGGCTCACCACCTGTCACGCTGAGCACATGTTCAGTCGCTATTTGGTAAAAAGTGGACTATGGTAGAGGACTGCTGTTGCGGTCCTAGAATAGTAGAATCAACTACCTACACTTCTTCTGCAACTATTTTCATTACCTACTCTTATTGCGTACAAGGTGGATTCGACCAAACTGGAATAAACAAATAAATCTTATACTAGATTAAACGCCGAATTTGTATAGACTAATCTCGTAGTAAGTCTTATTCCAGTTTGGTCGAATCCACCCTTAGAGCTTTAAATCAATTAGAATAATAGAGAAACAAAGAAATGCAAATATCTTCTGTAATAAGTACCTACTTTATGAATATAAATTAATTGTTGTATTGTATCTATGTCGTAAACAACGACTATAATTTATTTAAACAAAACAAAACAAAGAATAAAAACAACAATGTAACTAAATTACATAACTCGAAAACAACTTATAAACAATGTTACAAAGATCTATTCATTTCAACATACATTATTTGGGGTGTCAGAGTTTCTGTGCAGTTTTCTTCTCACTCTACTCTCGAACCAACTGAACGAAAAAATCTTAACAAATGAATAAAGCGAAAAAATAAAACACTTTAATATAAAATCGTGGTCCTTTGATTGCTATTCTTAACGAATGAGTACCAATGAGTATATAGGAGGAATCAGGAACGGATATTTGGCACGGGCGTAGCTTCGCCGCTCCAGGCAAAAAGCCAGAGCGTGCGGTTTTCGAAACATTGATTAAAAAGCAACAGAACGTTCTTGATTTTAAAAGACTACGTATTTTGTTTTAATAAAACCGTTTTTAACATTTACAGTATTTGGGCAGGCTGTGCTACATACAATACAAACGAAACTTTTATTGGCGGTGTGAAAAAGTTTTCTTTTTTCTTGTTTTTTGTTTGATCTGTGAATTGATATTGATATTACTGTGATTAGCTTAAGTATTACAAAATTAGGCATTTTGTGGTAAAAGCTGGACAAATGTTATAAATTAAATTGAATAGAAATGTTTGAGAAAGGTCTACTCATATGAGTTGAACGCCATAACTATTTTATAAGAAAGGTACCTATTGACTTTACTTTACTGTCTCGCTCTTAAAATAACGCCATAACAATTTTATAAGAAAGGTATTGCCTTTACTTTACTGTCTCGCTCTTAAAATACTTTTCCTTTTTATAAATAGTTATGTCAATTTCAAAAGGAATAAAATAAAGTTAGTGTGTTCAAAAATCTAAGAGTAGTCTTACTGGTTGTCTGAAAGAGATCGCTTAGAGCGATAAGATCTCCAAATTGTGACTGTATTTTTAATTTTTTAATTGTAATAGCTTTTATTTTAATTTTTAATAGCAAATTATTGTTTTTATTAAGTTCTATGTAAATCTTTGTGGTGTTGCAATTAAAGTGCTGTCTATCAATCTATTATATTTTGCCATCTTTTATTTATTACAGGATGAATACTATAATACTAACACACCGACAAAAAGTTGGTTTTACTTTAAATAGTATCAGACACTCTTCTAATCTAATTGTTAGGCAAATTGAAACAAACCAATAAAAGTATGTGAGCAGCCACAAAAAAAAATAAGGAAGACACCGACCAACGCGTACTTTGGAATAGCCTACTTTGGAACTCTACACTTCCGTGGTACATAATGTAACCCTTTGTTTTGTTTTCTACGGTGTGATCCATCAATGGCAATGAATATTGGATATATTAATGTAAGGAAACGACGACATCAAGCGAAAACAATTCCATTTCAGCTCGTTTGAAGTTCCCCTGAATTGGATCGACCGATGTAGGAAAATATGTCAAATAATATTATAAACTTGTTTTCGGTTTATATTTTCTCGACGACAAAATATCATTTCCGAATACATATACGTTCAAAAATGTTCGTTAATTTTTTCCACGAAATATTGCCTTATTTTCTTTTGCCTTGACTTATTTGCAAGTCTACGCAAAAGAAAACATGTATGATATTTTATATTTATATGTTTGATATCGCAATACGTATCTCGGTGGGATAAACATAAATAAATTACGTAAGTAGCCGGCCCAGCTTTGGATGTAGGCGTTAACTCCACATCCGCCGGTCTTGCGCCCTCTCCATCATCACGACCTCCATATCTTTGAATCTCATCAACCCTACTTTCAGGAGGACTTTCTCTTACTAGGGTATTAGATCTGTGTCCCCATTCTAGAGTTTTCTGTGCCTATCCATTCTAGATTATGTACCCTGGTACCCTACCAATGTCTATGTTTGGTTCTTCAAACGAAGCGTATAGAGGCTCATTGTGGGCCGACAGGGTGAGGGTTACTGATGCAACGTCTCTTACCAGTAATATCCTTGCGCCTGACTGGTTTGGCTCCACCTCCACTTAACATCAGTGCAGTAATTCGACGGCTTAATATAAAAAAATGTACATTGGGACAAATATTAGGACATCAAAATAAACAAAACAACAAAATATTAGGACATAAAACGCTGACGACGAAAACTACAGCAGTGACAACTAGGATCAACTATACTTCTAAATACGCGGGAATTAAAGAGACTTTAATTAATTCGGGAAACTGCCATTGCGAATGTTAACATTTACTACCTACCGTAAGCCGAACGCGCACTCTCTTCCCTTGGGTATCGTAGAAGGCGACAAACCGAATAAAGACTGCTTATACATCCAACAGCATATCACGCTAAGCACATGTGCAGTTGTAGTTAGGTGAAACGTATCGTAGGAATGCGCGTTTGTCTGGCACAGACATAGTTCGTTAGATTAGTTGTTAAGTCTTAACTACAAGTTAGTGAACTATTTTTTCTATTATTATTAGTATTGACGTCCATAAGTGCCTGTAAAGGTTTAGGTACATTGAATAAATAATTTGACTTTGACTTTGACTTTGGACTCAAATAATAGTCGTGTCTTGATTCGTATGTATGTCTGTAAGTATGTGTCGTATGTATATATGTCAGGCAAAACGTGTTACGGATTTTTCGACATAGCCCGGGTTGGTGATGTGACCAACCCACATTTTGACTAGTGTAGCAAATAAATACCAACAATTGTAGTAATAATAACTTGAGTGATTGAAAACATTTTTCCGACTTGTTATTCATTCACAACTTTATTCACAATTTTTTTTGTACCCATAGTTGTACTAATAATAGGTAATAAATAATGATAGATCAAGTGTGTTAATTGTGAAATCATCTTCCAACGTGCGCAATTGTGGCCGTGACTTTGGCATCACTCATCGAGACGTTCATTCTATCTTCCATATCAGTGGTTTAGGGAAAAAGTTTTAAGACCCGGAACAGGCAACGACTTCATTAAATTGTGTTTATTTTATTACTGGGCAAATATTTGAAATTATTCTGCCCAGTCTGGTGGTTAGACCATCCGTCTTAAGCCCCCTCTTCGCATAGGCATACGCATCCGCAGACCTCATCTGCGGATGCGTTTGCCGACGTGTAGCGGGTGATTTGCGCGTCTGTGGTAGGTATTTAAAGTCTGCAGACTCTATATACCTACAACAGACGCGCAAATGTCCCCCTACACGTCGGCAGACGCATCCGCAGATGACGTCTGCGGATGCGTCTGCCTATGTGAAGAGGGGGCATTAGACATATAGGTAGCGGATACGATTTCCAGTGGGGGTACATCTCGTGGGCCTAATCTATGTATGTCTGGCTAGCTTACACTATTATATTATTATTATTATGTTAGTCTACCACATCAATAGAATTTTAAGGTTAAAAAAATCCTAGTTGCTAATTGTAGTTGAGGATTTCATATATTTTAACGAAACATACACAACCAATTTACGTGATCGTATGGTGAATAAAACTCTCATTTGGCATAATATAAGCTGAGCTTGACGGCCGTTATTGCATGCCATCGACATCGTATGAGATTCAATTCCGTTGACATACTGCTACATGATATTTTACTTACAGTAAAGTTCCTCGTCAATCGGCGAACATTGTGGTGAAATCCATTTGTCAACACATCGTGAGGGGAGATTGCGCTGGTGCCTGTAGTAAAAGCCTAGCTAAGCGTAGCTCAGGCACCTTTTTACAAATTCCATTAATCTACCAATTATTATTATCATATATTGTTAAGTTTAGATTAAGAATGTGGAAAAAAAAATATGTACGAGTAAGTAGTTACTATTATGATGTTTTATGGTTCTAAGTCAAAAATTAAAGTCAAAACATTTATTTGACATAGCATATTTTGTATAGGTTATTAGCATAATATGTTAGTAATATTTGATTTTTGTTGCATCTTCAAGAGACTGCAACGAGAGAGTTAGGATAGGAGCCTGTGAAAGCAAAAACGTCTTTGTAATAGGCTAGTACATATTGGTGTCCATTATTTAGTTAAACGTTCTAGTAGTACCTTAAATAAATAAATAAATAATAAATAAGCCTTTTATTTTTCTCATTTTACATGTAATTATAGTAATTAAACTTTAGAGCTTTATACCTAATTATGATTAGTGTAAAGTTAGACAACTCATTTTATACATACGTTTATGCGTATTTTTCGGTGACATTACTGACATTTGACAAATAAGTCATGTTGTCAATAAAATAAAGAATTGTTGATTAAAGGAATCGAATATGTAATAACTTTAAATGTCGTTTCTTATTATTCCAGAACAACACTTTGAGTTTATTCTGTCGATTCCTGACAACCCAAATACCTAAATGGTCTTAAAGTTGTATAAATATTTTTTTTTTAAATATTCCTTTAGATTATATTTGAATTATTAGGTACGTTTCTAATTACATTATTTCTTTTGTTGAGTTAATATCTCTTTTATTTGTTTATGATTATATTTTATATTATTTAATTTGTTTTTTATTTTCTATATTTTTAAATGAGAACTCCTCTGCCCATTGTTTTCTATTTTTATCCACTCTCTCGCTCCTGCTGCTGTATCTTTGAGGTCGTCGGTCCATCTTCTAGAAAGCCTGCTCTTTTCCTTTTACCCCTAGGTCTTTTCCATAGGACGACGGTACGCTTGGTCCATCGAGTGTCCGTCGTTCTAGCTAACATGACCTGCCCATTTCCATTTTAGTTTTATGGAGTGAAGTAAGAAATTTATCTGTTTTGTTTTTTCTCATAACTTGGTGTGGCGTATTCTATCTCTCTTTCGTATCCCTAGCATGGATCGTTACATAGTGGCTTGACATATTATAATTTTCTCTTTTGCCTTTTTCGTGTCTGTCCAGGTTTGTAAGCCATATGTTAGGCAGGGAAGGATGCCACTATCTGTTACTTTCTTTTTCACAGAAAGCGGCATGTCTCCTTTGATTATCTCTTTGTGGGCACAGTATTTTTTCCATGTCATGTTTATCCTTCTATTTATTTCTTCTAAGTTGTTGTTCCGGTGAAATGAGACTTGTTTACCTATGTATATGTAGGTATCTACATATTCTAGGTTTTCGTTTCTTATCTTTATTGGTGATTTTGAGGAGTTGATCATCAATTTAGTTTTTCGCAGGTTCATTTCTAATCTCTCGCGTGCGCTTTCTAACTGTAGATGATGTATCATATTTCTAATTGTGAAATTGATTCTGAAAATAAGATTATGTCGTCAGCAAAGCGCATATGGCTAAGGTATTCGTCATTTATTAAGATACCAAGGTTTTTCCATTCAAGTTTCTTGAATATCATCTCTAATACGGCAATAAAGAGCTTTGGGGATAAAGGGTCTCCTTATTTTACGCAGTTACATAACATAATTATGATGTTTTATGGTTCTAAGTCAAAAATTAAAATGAAACATTTATTTGACATAGCATATTTTGTATAGGGTATTAGCATAATATGTTTGTAATATTTGATTTTTTGCGTTAATAACGCTTAAATAAATTAGAAGATAACGATTTGAAAAAAAAAATCTCCACCTGGATTAGTCATTTTCTTTACGTGTCGTTTCGAGCATAAATGTTGCATCTTCAAGAGACTGCAACGAGAGAGTGAGGAGCCTGTGATAGCAAAAACGTCTTTGTAATAGGCTTGTACATACTGGTGTCCCTTGTTTAGTTAAACGTTCTAGTAGGTAGGTACTGACATTGTGGTAACATTTTAATGCGTCGCTAATGTGCACTTCATCAACGAGTGTCAGACAACTTGAGTCTTTAAACAATATCGTTCTTGTTGCTGAATCATTTATGATCCCATTTAACGCAAGCATTCAACGTTAAAAGTTATAAGTGTCTGTCATATTTTAAAATGACTCTGATGTCTTCGAAATGGCTTGACATTTATTGCACAAATCATATTTTTGAAGCAATTAGTAGCCTAACTTAATTAGTATTTCTTTGTGACTTTGTGAACACAAACATAAAAAAATATAGGTGGGCTTTTCTTTCGTATAGTGAAAGAATTTTGGCTGAATTTTGATTTAACATAATATTGTATATGTTTTCCAAGCAACAAAATTTGGTACTATAAAAGTCCTGAGAACGTTTCAGAGCGTGCTTATTAGTGTACATAATTAGCACTATAATGATGTTAAGAATGTTTATAGAACCCCAATAGCCCTAGTTTTATCACTGATTTATTCTATAAACATTACACAAAGGCTCTCACGGTAATAAATCAGCTCTGTAGATGAAACCTAAAGGTGTCGAGAAACGGTTTTTGGTACTGAAATAGTGCTATCTGCAGCATTTATGTCACAAATTTGCACTATATATAAACTATGTAGACAATTCCAGTGATCTTTTTTATCACACTTATTCAATCATTTTATTCGTGTTGTGGTCGTGTCGTGTGTTCTCCAACAAAAATCTACAAATAACATAAACAAGTATCTATGCTTTATTTCATTCGCCGATGTTATAAAAAGGAAAAGAACACTACGTAGCTCTGCCGTGATTTGCACTTGCGAAATTAATTGTATTGATAAAATCATTAATGCTGATTTCAATTTTGACAATGCGCCCTCGTAGATTTCTTGTTTTAATTAAATTTTTTAAAATTAATAAAATAAGTTATTTTCCCGACCATGGCTGCTATAGTACACATTGGCACCAGCCGTGCTGCTAATGTGCTATCATGGCAGAAAACAGCAGCCATATTAATTAATTATTTATGGTAGCGGTTTTAGTACTTTTTTGTCACGATTTAGTATGGTAGCAAAACAAACAAACTCACCTTTAGAGCTATTTAGAATTGAATTTATTTAGAAGCTGCACCAGGAGTCGCTTTGGTACTATTAAGTACTGTAGAAGAGTTATCATGATTTTTATAGAACTAGCTCCATAGCGATGTTGAGAGAGCATGTAAGAAGATATAACGTTACGTAATGGTTGTGCAAGGTACTTTTATAGTGCAAATTGATCCTGTAATAGTGTTTTCGAAATTCCTACAATACTAGTACTGTAAAAGTTATTTTCACGCATTATTATTGCATAATAGATAGTTACACAAAACTGTCAATAAGGTCGTCTATAGTACTAAATGGTACCATAATCGCCTTTACTATATCTATTACAGTGCAACACTTTAATGATTATTTTGTATAGTCCTGAAAGCGTCGTTAGAGCAAAATTATAGAACGTAAATGCTCATTAATTTCATAGAAGCAAAACGCTCTGTTAAAAACCTTTATGGTACAAGCAGTCACAATGATTACCATTATAGGCCTACTATTTCACTGTTTGGTGATATGGCAGCCTTGGTTATAAAATCTTTTGTTACATTTGTTTAGTAAATACTAGTACATCTACTACTACTATATTCACATATTATGATTATAGATCGGTTATTCGGATGCATATTCTCCTAAAGTTAAGATGTTGGCTAGCATGGAAAGAACTTATTTATCAAAAATTAAAGCTTCGCAAGTGTCATTATGTCAGTTACTACACATTACTTCAGAAATATTTCCCGTTCAGTAAAACGTATTTGTCGTCCATAAGAGTGACATTTAACGCTTCTACCATAAGTGGAACGTCTTAAAATAAAGTATGTTTCCTTCCTGAGGGCCTACTCTCTATCTCCGAAATTTCGGCAGATTTTCGTTTGCCATTTCCATTATTTTTGAATTTTTAAACAATTTTCTAAAAATTGTTTTTTCTAAAAATGCTAAACCTATTTTGTATGTATGAACGAAATTTCTGAAGGAATGGAAACCGCTGTAAATAGCAAACGAAAATTGGCCGAAATTTCGTTTCGGAGAAAGAGAGTATAGGCCCTCTGGTAATAATTGTCGGAAAAGATACTTACTCTTTTGTTTTGTTCGACCATTTGTTTCCATTTATTAAGACTTTTTAAACTTGAGACATATTATGAAAGAGATTGAGAGAGAAGGCAAACCCAAGATATGCTGTAGTTTGTTTGTTTAAATATAAAGGGTAAGCGAGTGATATGGGTCAGATCAGGGCAGTTTGAAACTTTAAAAGATAGGGAATTTTGTTTCGAAGGACCACGAAGTCATTAAAACTCCTCTTTTTTTGAGGTGACACAGATATACAATTTCTGTAACAATGAACAGCATCTGTTTTGTTATTTAATTCTCAATCTTTTGGACCTTTGAAATTTCAAACATTGGAACGTCTCTTAATTTAGCCAAGTTTAATTAAAAATTTAGCCAAATTTAGAGATTAATAGGCGCCACTGCTAGCACAAATGGCTGTTGGCGACTGATTGATGAGACAGATCACAGAAGTAAATTCAAAATTGAATTTCTATTGTTACCATAAAGTATGCCCACGCGTTTTCAGCGAATGATTTGTGAAAGGCATTAAAAGGGAAAGTTGCTCGTGTATTTGTTCGCCGGGAAGTTGTGCTGATGAACAGACAATAAAAACAGCGTTCGCCGGAAAAAAAATATATATCACACACATTCACTTCATTTTCCCGTGTAAATGGAATGCATACCTAACATCAAAAGGAAACAGTCATATGTTGGATGTTACGAAAAATGCAACATAGGTTATTTACAAAAAGTTTTTAGCATAGCAAAAATACGTACTTACTTACATACATCGTGGAGCATTGAACTAAAGTGATAGATATTGAGCTACTTCTAAGGTCGACCGGACCGGCCCAGCTGAATACATGAGGACATAGCAGAAAGCAAATTAGTACGATTTATTTTAATATTTTTAAAATAAATAGTTTTTTCTATTGTCTGTGTTGGTTTACGATATTGGAATGTCAGGTATTCTTTGCAAAATTAAACATTTGATTATTTTGTATAAAAATAAATTGAAACTATTGATTGGGAAATAAAGCTTTCAATATTTTCAACATGTTATTTTCTGGTAGGAAAGATGCCGCTCCTAAGCTTCTTGAGAAACATACATAGGAATCAGACCCATGAGTCACTTAGAATTTATGACAGTCGTTAAAACCCACCAACCCGCATTGGGCCAGCGTGGTGGGTTATGGCCCAATATCCCCATGTGTGCTATTATCCACGTGGGAGGCCTGTGCCCAGTAGTGGGACGCTAATAGGCTGATGATGATGATGATGTAGGGCATGCGCCCCTGAATCGCCAAAGATAATTAAATCTGTAACTTCTATAAAACAACCAATAAACCAAAAATGGTGCTTTAGTGGTGACAGTGACGTAGCAATAGGAAAAACAAATCCAGAATTATTATGCTGGCTGCACACGACCATCCTTCCAAATGCTCTTTCATCCGTCTGTTGTGTAAAGAGGTGCTTCACAAAGGTTCAGATAGAGTTTGGAGAGCCCAATTCTCGATCGATAGCGTTAGTTTGGGTAACAGCGATGTTTGTTTGAATGATCTGTGGAGCCAACATTCTATAAATTTCTCACTGACAAATTACTCTACAACTGTCTATTGATTTGCTAATATTATTTTGGCAAGGGGTGTTGTTCGAGTCTCGGAATATATTGAATAGGTTATGTAACACTTCGTGAGTTACATACTTCAACTGTACGGCTGTAATAGCGATCGACTTGAATTAACATACGACAAGTATCTGTAAACTTGTAGCAATGGACTATTGACAAACACTAACGAATAAACAGGGACCGTTTCTCACTTGTCATGGGGGGGGGGCAGGCAGATCAGAAGCTACCGTATTTTTATTGAATCATATTGAATCACTATCTATCACTATCGTTTCTAAATATAAAGCCATAACAACAATTTCACCATAATACTAAACTCACCAAGATGCCCGCGGTCGTGGCCAGGTCGTTTGAGGTAAGATCACTAGTTCCTCATTAATTGAGAACTCCGGGTCAAATGCGCTTATCGTCGCGTAAGTATCACAGAACAGAAGAAAGAGGTTGATTTTGTGCTGTGGTAAGTATCTAGCAGTGATCTACCATTATGTGAAATGAAGGTCAAACGCGTACTCCGTTGTGAATATAAAACATACACACATACATACACATAATCAAGACTATTATCCTCGAAGGTTTAGTCAGAGACTAGACAATGAGGACAGCAAAAGCAGTCCTCTATCATAGTCCACTTTTCACCTCATAGCGACTGCACATGTGCTCAGCGTGACAGGTGGTGAGCTCATCGCCGCTTTATGCTGTTGGATGTATGTGCAGTCTTTAGTCCGTTGCCTTTTGCGACACCCAAGGGAAGAGAGGGGGCGGTAGTATTTTTTCACCGCTACACGACACGGATATAAAACATAGAAATAATGATTTGTTATGCAATAGTCGCAAGTTTTGTGATAAAACCTGGTTCGCGGCACTCGCTGACAAGAGAAAAAGACAGCGTCAAGGCGACTCAGTCCCATCTGTCGCAAACTTCTATTGTCAGGCCTGCGGTAGAACATGTCGCTCTCGCATCGGACTTTTCAGCCACCAAAAACGGTGTTTGCCCAGCATTGCACCATAAATCGTCTGCAATAGACGCAAAGCCAATGAGATGCAATAGTACTATCAATTTGATATTATTTACATACTGAATCATTCACTGTCTGACTAACCTCGTAATCACAGTAGAAGAAATAATATTTTCGTAATATTTGATATTATTTGCGTTTATTACGCTCATATACATTTTAAGATATTTAAACATTGAAAAAAGTGGCTAAGTACCTCAAGTGGAAATTTCCTGTTTTTTCAACGTTTCAATATCTTTTTTTTTTGAGCAAGTACTTTTCATAACAAGAGTAACAACTAAAGCATGCTAGAAATGTAAACCGTACAGCCTCTGGCATAAGCAATTAAACGTTCAATTAAAAGGTGCTTACAAATAATAACAAAGCTTCAAGTAATGAGAAAAATAATAAGTGCACGATATTGATTGCATTGTACCGTACCTTCCAGCCCATTACATATACAAATTGAAATTGTGGCCGTCAAATCGAAAGGTTTCACAGCCACAGTGCTCAGAAACACTTTCTTATCAAATTGATTTTAATTTATATTTACTATGGCTCCACGTTGCCCTTATCGCATTTGCCGCATGTCAAAGAAAAGAAATAGCAATTCTCATTCGTTCTTAAAAAGTACGTAGGTAAGTAAACATACATGCAAAATCTATTGAATAGAAAAAGACAAATCTAATCTAGGGGGTTAACAATGCTCACATCTGTAGGTGTGTATATCCTTGTGACCCGTGGCCCATGGGTGGTGCTAAATGAGAATTTGGTGGTATAGTACGCGGCATAGTACAGGAACTGAATCCAAAATGCTATATCGAGAGTGTTATTGTAACTGCCTCCCGTAAGTTGGCCATTCTCAGGTGAGGTGATTTTTCACTCCCGAGCAGCGCTGCTTGCTGTACAAGACTCAGGTGCGATCGAGTATGGAGTATTGTTCCCATCAATGGGACGGCTCCGCTAAATACCTCATCGATGCACTTGTTATAATGCAAAGGCGAGTGGTACTCATTATTGGAGATGCTGACGTTACAGCCTCTCTTGAGGACCTCCAGCTGCGTAGAGAAATTGTTTCTCTCAGTGTCTTCTACCGGAATTACTACGGAGAGTGTTCTGAAGAACTTTTTGATCTAATCTCGCCCTCTTCTTTCCTCTCCCGTACTACACGTGCTGGTCTTAGAAACCATCATCATACTGTGCAGACTATCAGCACTCGTACCAAAAAAATTGAGAAGTCGTTCCCCTGTAAGACAATTCTGCTATGAAATTCTTTGACGGCGCATGTGTTTCCAAACTACTATAGTCTCGGGTCTTTTAAGCGGAGCGTGAAACGGCATTTATGCAGGCCGTCATGAATGGGTGCGCTTGTTACCGTGTTTGTTCCACGGTGAGGAACGCTCTCATTATTTTGGACTGCATCGGCTGCTTACCATAAAGCAGGATAATAGACAAAGACAGACCATTAAAAGAAATAAAAAATAAAAACGTTATCTGACCAGATCGGAGACGTCCTTATGAAGGTCAGGTCAAGAGTACTCTAAACCGATAAGAGTGGATGAAAAGAAGGAAGCAATACAGGATCGTTGCAGATGGAAGACTGTGCTCTCTGCTTATCTTTCCGGAAAACTAGTGTATGTATGTCAAACGTATGTTGAAAACTATAGCACAGCTCAAACCGCTGAACCTAGAAGAAGACATATCATGACGTCCATTCGTGGTCCCGAGCCATCCCCATGGCAGACGAGAGATGGGACTAGGCTTTTGGTGGGATAGCCTCCCCTTTTTGTATCTGGGCGAAAGAGGGGAGAAAAGTCTCACATAAAACAAGGTCGCCCTAGGCCAGGGTGTATGCATAAGGCATCATGTCACCTAGATAAAAAAAGGTTTTGTCATGATGGCGACAAAAGACAAGACCCTCGAGAGGGGCCTCACATTGAGGCTCAGGCAGCATAGTTTCCCGGACCTGGGGTTTGACAACCTGCCGGCAGAAAGCCGGAGAGGACTAATTCTTCGGACAGATTCTTATTCAGTTACTCGGCGCTTGCTATTCGTGGTCCCGAGCGCATCCTCGTAGCATAGAAGAGATGGTACTAGGTTTTGTAGTGCGTATATGCCTGCCCTTTCCCCCATCGAGTTTTTCTGTATCGGTGGAGGATGGGGAAGAGAGTCCCACATAACCCGAGGTCTCCCGAGGTCTCGGTGTATGTGTAAAGCATTTTAGCAAGTAAAAAATAGGTTATTCTTCAGCTCTCACGTCGGGTTCGAGGGTCGTCCACTGGGGTCTTGGAGGGTAACCCAAGTAACACATAAGCAAGATAACAGTACACACTTAGAACTTTTAACAGTTCAAAGATGAATATGGTTTGTGTAAGAGCTTTGGGAATAGCCATATACTGAATAAGGTTGAGTACGGACAATTAAAATACTTAACGCTTAATAAATTCTGTATTTCTGTCCTTTCCTTCTTTACGCTTAATAACCATTCTCCGTAAGTTTATTAGACAGACGTTATGAGGCATTACGCATTCCAGGTGGCTTAAATCTGAAAAACAGTGCCTTCGGCAGCATTTATCTGATTAACAATAATCTTTACTGCTATTATTAAAGCAGTACTAAGCTTGTAGCGTTTGAAACAGCTGCTTGCTGAATAAAGTATCACCTTCTGAATAATATTATTTACATAATTCTGGTATTCAGCTTGATACTGAATAATTGTTTTTACTTTATCTTTAAACTGTATAAGATTCTATGTTTTACTAATTATTCAGCTGCTGAATAAACAATATTATTTGTGTTTTAAATAAGCTTATTTCAGTACAATAAAGAGTTTCAACTAACTTATTCAAATTAAAGACCACATTTGTATTGATATAGCGCCCATAGCTTAATACCAGCAATTAGAATATTATTGTGCGTATATATTTTATGCGTTGTTTGAATCATGGATCGAAAGTCGTGGTAAAAGCGTAAAGAACCGGTCATATCGAAAGAAAATTGTTAAAAGAATATTTAAATATCAGCAGTAGTAATTGTCCAAGTGTCATCCATCAGCAGTAATGATCATGACAGGATTTGTGAAAATAGTTTAAGCAAAACTGAACCCGGTCCCAATCAGCAAGCGTGTTTTCCCTTTAATGATGATAGGTTCCGTCCCCAAAAAAAATATAACCGATTTTGGGATTGGAAAACCGAAAGATCTAAAAATTTAAGTATACAGAGAATTTCATTTCTGAAATGGTTATTTTATTAGCAGAAGGTATCGCAATACAAGGAAATAAAATTAACGTTGCGATAAAATGTTTTATTGGCGTTGTTTGTTTGTTTTCAATCGTAAGCCAATCTGCGCGAGGTTGGACACTGCTGTCTTTACTTAATTAATAAATCCGCATTATATCTTGGCCATCGAAGTTGTTCTTTGTTCTCCCATTGGGTCGGCACAGTACACAAATCTGAATGACCCTTAAAACGTGTTGAAATTATTTTAAACGTCATTTTTCTGAAACGAAATATAAATTATAATTAATAATATAATAATAAGTCCGCCATTTGTAAATCCTATTGTTGTGCAATAAAGATTAAATAAACTAGGGCCCAGTGCACACCACACACACGAAACCTGCAATTTTTTTTAAACATAATAGATACTATTAATATAATAGTCTTTTTAACGAAAAAAAATAAATAAAAAAGATACATATATAAACGGGATTTAACGCTGACCAGTCAGCCCGTGACCACGGCCGGTGCAATTCGGTCGAAACGTCGGGTATAAAAGGTATGCGTAGGATGCCTTTACTAAATAGTTTTGCGTTAAATCCCGTTTATATATGTGTGCATAATGGAACGCGAAAGTTTAAAAGTGTATAATAAAAAAGATGTTGTGATTTTAAATGTAAGTAATCAATTTAGTGAAAACCTGATGGGAAAGTTACACATTATAAAAGGTTTTTGTTTGTTCGATTAGAGAACCCTAAAAATGTGAGTAACTAATATAGAAATGTGGTCAACTATATAAATGTTATTCATAAGAAAGTGTAAAGAGACTACTCTTTTTCAAGTTATAGTTTAGTAACAAAACATGTGTGCACTTTTATTCAGCATAATGAAACAAAACATCGATCGCCATTGAAATCTTTGTTATTAATTCTTACAAGGAATTTACGAGATCACCAAAATGCTTATTAATCTTACAACTACAACATTTCCAACTCAAATCATGTTATTTTGTTGGATAAAATTGCTAGAATTAGATAATTCATCACAAGCACTTTTGCCAGACCTAGTATGTATGTATGAAAATACTATTTACAACTAATTATCTTGATTATTAGCGAAGCGCGTCATAAAAATGAAAACAAATCACGTACTATTCACGACAAAATTACTTGCGCACTAATAATTAACATGTAGCAGACCGCTAACTTGTAAATTAAAATTTACTTACTGAATAACTTAAAGTTCACGTCATGTCAAATAAAGGTATCGACATTAAATTATTGAACTCATTTATTTCTTCTTTTCCCAATTTCTATGAATATTGCTTGCATAAATGTCAACAATAAATTAAATGCTTAATAAATTCTGAATACTCTAACCAATTCGACGTAGCTGAATAACTGAGTTGTAAAAGCTTTATAAATTTATAAATTCATTTATTTATTTTTTCTCA
Source organism: Scoparia ambigualis (assembly GCA_963921215.1). Lineage (NCBI taxonomy): Eukaryota > Metazoa > Arthropoda > Insecta > Lepidoptera > Crambidae > Scoparia > Scoparia ambigualis. The sequence continues at coordinate 19,524,072 of OY992505.1, forward strand.
CCACAAAGATTTTACAGGTTCCAGAAATACAAAATACAATTAATATTAACAGTACTTTTCTTTGTGAGAGACTGATGCCTAAGCTAGGCATAAATGCCTGTATATCAGGACACCAGGTTTTATATAAGCTTTATAAAAGCAATGTGTGCAGTTATTCAAAAGTTATTAAGCTAATTGAAACATTATTAAGCTCCTACTCAATTGTTACTCAGATGTTATTCAGCGTTAAGCATTCAAAATTGGGGCCCTTTTTGTTTGAATAACAGCTGAATAGACGGTACTCAGGCGTTATTCAGCTTAGTATTCAGCTTATGCTCTTGATGAGTGCTCTTAATCAATCTTTATTCAGCACGTCTGTGTTACTTGGGAAGCCCTCCGTCCGCTCTCTTTCGGCCGACGCTTGTGTCGGGAAAGGAATCCGAGGCGCTGTGATAGTCCCTTACCCGAAGCCTATATGGCCTGGGTCATTTTCATTAAGATTTCTCCAGCGATAAAAAAGGGCGTGAAAGAGAGACGTGACAGGATTTTCCTGAATTCCCTCGGGATCACGGCATACGTGTATACGCGGACGAAATCGCGGGCGGTTGCTAGTTTCCACCTAGTTTCTAATATAACGATGGCTTAGAGCACACATGTACTAATTACAAAAACTAGATTTTTCAGGAGAGCATTTTAAAGTTTAAGCATGAATAATACCAGAACTGTGTATAATATGGAATTCAAATTACGTTTATTCATAAGACATTTTCTTTGGTTCTACAAATAAGTAGATTTCATAACCGAATTATATCAAATTGATAACAAAATCACCTGAATTTCTAGATAACCCCCTCACTTAGTACATTTGAACCCTTAAATTTAGTAATTTGAATGCACGAATGTACTAAGTGGGGCGGGGTCAATATTCTAGTAGATTAACAGGTACTTATCAAAATTAAAATATTAAAATATTTATTAAATACCACAGAATACCGACTCAAATATTTTGTGCAGGTTAGAACATAAAATAATAATAATAATATTATTAAATAGGAAATCAATAAACATTGCATAGTAGGTAAGTAATAATTTATTAAAGTTCTACAACATTTCATTAATTATTAAGAATAGTATAGGTACCTACCTAAATCAGTCTTTCTTATACACTAACAAAATTAGGGAAAGTACTTATTTATTCATTTTAAATCACTAATTAGTCTTAGAATAAGGTAGATTATTAATAATACTCTCATCCTGATTCTTAACTTCATAATCAGATGTTTCAGTGTCAGTGATATTGATATTAGGAATATTTGCAGAACTAGATGGAAAGTCTCTATATTATTGCCCATAGTCTCATGGGATCACATCATCCTTTAAAGAGTAAGAAGATCTTTTTTCTTACATTGTGAAATGGGGAGCACCAAATTTGTATGCTCTTTTCAGGTTTTTTTTATGTTACTGAAGTCTTTCTTTTTTCCTCCATTTTTTGTCTTGCAAATATTGATTTCTTTCAAATCTGAATCGTTTAAGTTGTATTTATAAAATATCGAAGTAAGCGATTCTTTGTTTACCCGAAGCCACTTAATTTTAAACCATTTCAGTCTCATTTTTTATGTTTTTGTTGTGTAAGTATTTAATTTTTTTTTAAATGCCTTTATGTCATAGAAATCGTCATGTTTCATAATATTAACATCATAATGTTTTGGTTTGATCGTGGCAAAACCCATTATCAAATATGAAATAGTTAGATTGTACTATGAGAGTTTTCGTAAATAATATATTTTTCAATCCCCGGTAAGGGGTATAGAAAGAACAGCTTGTAGGTCGAATTTATTTGCTCTAAAAGCACCATCTGTGTTTAAACATATTTTTTTGTCTTCTTTTATCATTTTTTTGTGTGCATCATATTCTTCTTTTAAACTAGCTTTTTCATTTGGCTTATAAAATGCTAGTTTTGGCTCATAGAAGTGAAAAATCCTGTGGTATATACATAATACGGGATTTATTTGTTTTTCTGGGCAAAAAATTTATCTGTAAATTGTACATGCGAGATACGATCAGATTCAGATCACTATCTAAATATAATTTTTTGGAGTCTTTGCGACAATAGTAAGACTCAATTCGAGGGTACTGGTCAATATTGCTCTTTCACAAATTTCGTAGCCTAGGGAAGTTATATTTGCGGGAATTTTACCTTTTCGATTGTCAGTGCCAACATAAGAGCCTGCATGTCCTCTATATTTGGAACAAATATTAACAATACTTGTGCTAATATTGAACGTGTTACAAAAAAAATTTTGGCAAACACGGTGTTTTCTTATAGATTGGTGAAAAAAGCCAGTATGAACGTGACATTGACCAATTTTTCTTAGCCTTCGTGCATACACGTAAAAATTACGCGCCAAAACGATTATCGAAAGCACACTTAACTTAAAATGTCGTTAGTTGAGCATTTCAAGAAACAAAACATAAATGAGTGAAGTGTACTAATAGTTATGTGATTTTCGATGATTTTGTAAACATCTATACAGTTATTTTTTGTATCATAGCGACTTAGCACATTTGTGCACTTAAAAACAGTTGCAAGTATTAGATTTGTTTTTGTATTAACTGCACTTACAACATTTGGATTGTCTGTAATATGTAAACTTACATATCGTAAATGTACTTAATATTTTTGTGCGTTAACTAGTACCGCGGAAGGGAATCTTAAAATCACTTAAGGAGTTTTCGTAGCAGATTAGTAAAAATAAAGGATTTTAATACTTTTGGACAAAACCGAAGCCTAATTGATACAACCGTGACACTGGGTTTTTGATAGAAAGAGATGGAATATCGACACGTGGGTAAGTGCAAACGGTAGAGAAGGTCAATTAATACAGTTGGCAGTCAAAAAGTAAAAATCGCGATTTTTGTAGTTAGTACATTTGTGCACTAAGCCATCGATAATTCGGCTGATATTATATGAAATTCGCTCGAAGACTTTAAGCAAGTAGAACGTCGATTGTGGCTTAATTAATATAGGTAATTCTCGCGAATGTGTTACGTAGATATGTATCCAGAAGTTTGATATTGGATATTTAATGTCACCGAATATTGTATGGTTTGCATGATAATATTATTAATTAGGGTATTTATGTTACTGCAATTGAAACAAACTCTCTTGTTCCATTACAAACTCAGTATGGATGGTTTACGCAAACTACTTAGTATGTAGCCTAAGCATACCTTTTTGAGTATTCGACGTTTAATATTTTTTCCTAGGATACGAGTCGGTAGTACTTTGCGTCAAACCAAACAAATACATAATTTATGTACACTTTACTGTACCATGATAAGTAGAGTTCGCGATCGACTAAGTTTTCGACAGAGTAATGATGTGTAATTACTTCTATTATTTTCTCATTTGCCAGTTTTGCACAACTAGGTACATCACATCTTATAATCACCTATAATGTTAATCTTAGGTACTACAACAACAACTTCAACTGTTGATAAGAATCAGCTTTACGTCATCGTGTCACCCGTGCGTGCGTAAGAATCATGCATGACGTAACATTAAAAAAGAGTTTTAACCACGCTATAACCTTGTTTTCAAACACCATTGATACAATTTGGTACGGTTTTAAAAAGTATTTTTTTTCTATTTAACGCCAATTCGACTGCCGGTAGGTTAGATAAAGGATGGACCAAACGATGACATTAAAAAACTTTTTTTTGATTCCTGACATCCAGGTGTGTCTGGAAATGCCCCATGTATATTCTGCGATTTTTCGTACATTTCAAGCCTAAGCTTTAATTATAATCCAAAAAAAGTGGTGCTCAATAGGCCTTTTAAAACCAAAATCTGCCTTCAAATGTACAAAGGTGGAATGTTCTAGGTTAATAATTTCAAATTTTCAAACAGTGTTTAGTGTAAATATGTGATCGGGAATTGTCAATGGGAAATGTATAGGACCGTTTGAATTGCCGGCTAGGTTAAACGGAGCGCAATATTTGGCTTTTCTACGAAATAACTTAAACGGTTTATTGGAGGATGTGAATCTATTAACAAGAAGAAGAATGATTTTTGAAAATGAACGAGAGCACATTAACCAGACATTCCCGACTCGGTGAATTGGCCGTGGAGGCCCGATTCCTTGGCCTGCGCGTTCACTAGATTAAACCCCATTGATTTTTTTCTCTGGGAATATTACAAAGAGATGGTTTATGCAAGCGAAGCGAACACCGAAGCAGAGCTGCGTGAAAAACTAAGACAAGCAGAAATAAAAATCAAAAAAAATTGTGGTGCTTTCCTAAATTTAGAACAATTTTTTTTAAGGCGTTGTAGGTTGTGCATTGAAGCGGGAGGGAGACATTTTGAACATTTATTGTGAAATAAATTTAATTGTTAAAGTAGTAATTGTTTCATTTATTATGAATGATCCTTGAAATAACTATTAACAAATGATATCGATGTTACCGCTCTGTAATAACATACTTTTAAAGGTTGTTTTAATTCTTTATTCAATAAACGGTGTCATTGTAATGTTTATTTTGGTAAGAATAATTTTGTAGATGACAAACATTAGCCAATAAAAAAACTTAGAAAGTTTCATTTTTGTACATTTGAAGGCAGATTTCGGCTAAAAAAGACCAATTAAGCATAATTTTTTTTGGATTATAATCAATGCTAGGGTCTTGAACAGTTTTTAAAATTACTTAAAAGTCATAAAACCTTTTATGATATTTTTAATTTAAAGTTGAAAATTTAACTATGATTTTCTTTCACCATATTTTTTTACTTTCGATAAAAATTTTTCGCAACTTACGTTGAAGGCAGGAAGCTGGATATTTTATGTGTGAAAGTACAAGTCATGAGGTCTATGTTACAAAAGAAAATACAAAAAAAGATGCATAATGTCCGAAAAATAATATATTTGAGTCGGTCAAGTCGAAAATTCTCAAAATTATAAAAAAAAATCATAGCTCCAAAACTACGAAAAATCGCGGAACATACATACGTGGAACATGCGTATTTCCAGGTACACCTGGATGTCAGGAATCCAAAAAAATGATTTTAGTGTTACCGTTTGGTTGATCCTGTACTTATTATACCACAAAAGTTTTTTCCGACAAGGGTAGAAAACAATCCAGCCTTCGATAACGATTGCCTTTGATTGCGTCATTCATTCAAAATACACGTGCTCGTAGTCGTAGCATCTAAGGTTAGATATGCCTACTACAACGTAGTGATCGTACAATAACATAGGAATGTGTCACACACACCACAAGCGGACAAAAACGATTTGGGCATGCCGTGTTCACTGCAACAAATTAACATACTCTAGTACATATACGCACAACCTTTATCCCCGAAACGTTGGCATGAGGACCGCAAAATCAGTCTGTTATAGTCTACGTTTCAGCAAATAATAATAACTGCAAATTTGCTCAGCGTGATACGTGGTGAACCTAACGCAGCTCTATTGCTGTTGGGTGTATGTGCAGTCTTTAGTCCGTTAGTCGCTTTTAAGACACCCAAGGGTAGAGATGGGTTGGTAGTATGGATTGCAATCCCGCAGCTCATTCAATCCCGCGGGATTGATATGCGGGATTACTCAATCCCGCGCGGGATCCCGCATCTTTGAAATCATGTTATTAAATCAAATTGAAACTATTTTTGTGTAAAAATCAACTTTTATTAAACATTTCTTATTTTAGGCAACATAAATTATTTCTTTTTTATTATTTTAGTAAGTATAGGTAATTAGTAATCTGTTTTCTTAGATTCATCTTTAAATGTTTAGCATAGTTTTATAGTTTTGTTTAATTTTACCCTTACTGTTGTTATCAGTTTCATATTTTTTAATTCAGTCTTAAATCACAACTTTCACTTAGATGCTATTACCATGATATCAACCTATGGTGATAACTTTTGAAAATATGCTCTTAAGAAGCAAATGGCATTTATTGTATCACCTTCGAGCCTGCTTCTGAGTGAACTGCAAATATATCCTGATGCTAAAAACGCACTCTCGGCTTCTCGGTTCAGCGTACTAGCGTAGAAGTACGCTAGTAGGCTGAACCGTCACAGGATATATTCATAGGCGAGCGTCAGCTACTCTCCTCTGATACCATCGCGAAAGTTTTAGCACCAAATTTTTTATTTGCGAGATCCGCGGATCCGCGTTTTGAAGGTGCGGGATCTTGCAGATTAAAAAAAGCAGCGGGATCCCGCGGGAATGCGTGATCCCGTTTTGCGGAATTGCAATCCCTAGTTGGTAGGTAGTATTACTTTAATGAACCACCACACAGCTCCATTGCAATTTTGCCTTGAAATATTTTCTTCTAAAACGGACCTCCTGTACTCCTGTAGCACCCTGGTAGGGTGACCTTGCTAAAGGAGTGTATGTCGGAAACCGTTTCTCTATCTATTCGCATACAATTTTAAGCCATAATGTACTAACGATACTTACGCATAATATTATTTAATCATAACTAATTAAGCATAATTGTTATATCATGTTTTAGCATAACAATCAAAACCATAATTTTAAAAAGGCATAATGATATCAAACAATATTAGAGCAACAAAAAATAGTCTAAAGAAATAGCATGCCAAAAAACATTATATCTAAATATTATTATGCCAAAAAAATATATGTCAAAGTCGTTATGCCAAACTATATTAGGGTTAAAAAGTCGAACGGAAGGGATCCCTCTACTATCTGCTCAAGCTTACTATCATTATTTATAATTTTTAGGCTCGTATTCTAAAAACCAACCTCAAAATCATATCCATGATTGAACACAGTTAGAAAAGGATGGCGATATATGCGATGAATAGCACCATCCCTTTCTAACTGTACTCAAAGAGAGATTTGAGTGTGAGTTTGGTTTTAGAATACGAGCCTTCCCACTGCAGGGGCAAAGGCAATGTGTCCGGCCAAGTTCGACTTCAGGATGGCGGCTTTTTTTACAGCATCAGCAATTTTTTGCTCCACCTTATTATTAAAGCATCTACGTTGCTGTCAAAGACATTAATGATTATTATAATGTATCAGGTACCCTTAAAATAAATTATTGTCATTATCATACAACAAACAATAAGTTTTCAAAACCCATCGAGCCTATTATTAATTGAGTTTTGAACAAAAGCAGTTTGTTCATATTAGCAGTATTGCCATGGGGGTAGGGCAATAAAGATAGTCTAATATCCGGATCCATTAAAAACAATCTCTCATTAAATCCATCCCTTTCACATAAAGGAAGTCGTTAATAAGTTTTGTTAATTACTTACTCCTGCTTATTCTAAACCAACTGACATTAAAATTAGTTAATTACTTTCTCCCGTTATGTGGATGTGGATGTAAAAAAACCAAATTCAAAGTATAGAAAAACGGGATTTAGAAACTAATTCGTCAAGCAGAAAGAAAGTTCCAATTGGTCAAGTGTATAGAAAGTTCCAATTGGTCAAATCAGAACCAAAGCACGCGGAACAAACACACAAAAATTTTAATTATTCGCATTAGTCGAAATTGTAGTTATAACGACTACTTAAGAATGGCAGTCGTTTAAACCCACCAACTAATCCGCATTGGCCCAGCAGCGTAGCGTGGTGGGGAATGTATGGCCCAATCTCTCCATTTGCTGTTAACCATGTGGAAAGACCTCTGGCCAGCCGTTGGACAGATGATGTTAAGACTTTATGCATTAAACATTGAGGTACAATAAACTAGAGAAGACACCGCGATAGTTTGTGCGCACTAAGGTGCAGCCCATGGTCTGCAAACGCCTCAGTGTTTGCGCTTGATTCAAGCGATTGTGGACATTGCGGCTGCACCTTAGTTGCGCACAAACTTGCTTCGCGGTGTCTTCTCTAGTTTATTGTACCTTAATGGCATCAAATAAATAAGGATCGTCATATCGAGTTCGAATTGAGAAAAAAGAACATTCTAATAATGTACCCTATAGCTTTATAAGCTTCCCCATTCCTGGGGGCTAAATTGTCTAACTTTAACACCTATCGCAATACATTTTAAGTACAAGTACATTGTTCTGTTAGTTTACTTTATTTTAAACCAATTTTAAAATAATCAAACCACCGAAGCAATGTCATTCTGCTTGAAAGGTATTGGCGACAGACGATGAAGTTATACAATAAGCCTCCCGTATAGCTACAGCCAGTAACTCGACGATGCACTATTCAAATAAATGACTATTCGCATTGATTCGTGTTTGGAGAGCACTCGATGCTCCGAGCGATGGCTCCGACAACAAAAATGGCCGCCGACATCTCGGACATTGTGTCGGCGCGACAATGGCGACCCCTCGGAACTAAAGCCTGTTTGGTGAATGTATAAAATATGCTCGTGCCAGATACTTTTACTAGAGTGAACCTTGTAACCAACTTTGTAGTCTAGCGGTTAAACTCAAAGCTCCCAGGTTCGCTACCCACTTGAGTAAGGTGTAGGGTGACTAGGGTTGCCACCCGTACTCAAAATTAGAGTATTGTCCTATTTTTCATGTAGGCGTACTTTATAATCTACGACACTAATAAAGTGCGCTAAAATACTCTATTTATGTAAAGCTGTTTACGTAAAAGACAAATATTTGTTAAATGTCGCAAAGAGCAACAAAACATACGTTGTAAGGACAAATAAATTAATATCTTTATTATTGAAATGTTTGCATTCACAATGATATATAGTTATAGGATAAAATGTTAACTAAAAAAAAACAACCAGTCTCAGGAAAGCTCGAACGGGATTCGAGCCGGTGACCTTTGGATTGCCGGTCCACTGCTCTAATCGCTAAGCTTCATATTTGTAAAATTTTTAAACTTCTTAGTATTTTTTTACCATTTCCTTACCAAACTCATCAACGTATTGCCATATTTTTCCATAAGTAGAAATATGGGCGGTGGGCATTCTACTTCGAGCACCAGTGAAAGGTAAACGGTGTAATGGAAAGATTAGGCTATCGCCACGTCCTAGCTGACAAATTCTGGCCGATAGCGATGTCCATTACTTTGAGTAGGCAGGTAAGTAGGTACTTTATCCTACTTTTACCGCGTGTAAGATAAATAACATCCATATTTAACTATACGAGGTAATAGAGGCATGCGTAATGGAGCAGCGGCTACCGCGATCGGTTTGCGATCTTGCGAGTTAGTCAACTTTCGCAGGATAGGTGACTAAATTAAAATACTTTTTTTAAATGTGACACGTCATAGTGACTACATCATGTCTGATGGTAAGCAGCCGATGTAATTCAAAATAATGAGAGCGCTCCTCACCGTGAAACAAGCACGGTAACAAGCGCACCCATTCATGACGGCCTGCATAAATGCCGTTTCACGCCCCGTTTAAAAGACCCGGGAAACACATGCTCCGGCAGGGAATTCCAAAGCCGAATGGTCTTACAGAGGAACGACTTGCCAAATTTTTTGGTACGAGTGCTGATATTCTGCACAGTATGATGGTGGTTCCTAAGACCAGCACGTGTAGCCCGGGACAGGAAAGGAGAGGGTGGGATTAGATCAAAAAGTTCTTCAGAACACTCTCCGTAGTAATTTCGGTAGAAGACACTGAGTGAAGCAATGTCTCTACGCAGCTGGAGGTCTTCAAGAGGGGCTGTAACCTCAGCATACTGCTCGCCTTTGCAGTCTATCAAGTGCATCGAGGAGGTATTTAGCGGAGCCGTCCCATAGATGGGAACAATACTCCATACTCGATCGCACCTGAGTCTTGTACAGCAAACAGCGCTGCTCAGTAGCGAAAAACCGCCTCACCTTGTTGAGAATACCCAACTTACGGGAAGCAGTTAAAATAACACTCTCGATGTAGCATTTTGGATTCAGTTCCTGGCCGATGTCCATGCCAAGAATGCTGAGGTCCACATGGGTAAAGGAGAGTTCTGAAGAGAGGAAGTAGTAAGGAAGGGAGTTATCTTGGACGAGAATGCACAAACCTGGGTTTTACTGGCATTAAACTTCACCAGGTTTTCAGATCCACACTTGGAGACACGATCGAGAGTCAGGTTCAGTTTGGCAACCAGTTCTTGCCTTTTCACTACGATATCAGCTTGCTTTGCGGTTGTTGCCGTAAGATGACAGTCGTTAAAACCCACCAACCCGCATTGGGCCAGCGTGGTGGGTTATGGCCCAATATCCCCACGTGCTATTGTCTACGAGGGAGGCCTATGCCCAGCAGTGGGACGTTTATAGGCTGATGATGATGATGATGAGAGAGATAAAGTAGGCAATGAGAACCCTCTGCCACCGCCTACGTTGACCCAAATAACAACCGCACATTTGTTGTACACGCAGTTTATACCAAATAGGTTGAGAATGAGAATGAGAATATTTATTTGTGGAATTATATATTGTTAGGTATTACAATGATGTCATGAGTTATAAGTCTCACTACATTTCCACCTTAGTTATGGTATACTAATACAAGGTTAAAAAACTACAGCCTAAAACAATGTATTGTAGTCTAAAAGTATTAGTTATAAATGTCAAAATTAAGAAAAATGTCATTATTATCGATATTAAATAACTAGTTATAAAAAAATAAAGTAAGAAAAATAAAGTAGAAAAACATGTCTAGATGTCAAAATTAAGCAAAATGTCATTATTATAAATATTACTTATCTACAAAAAATATTGTTGTCATAATAATACATTCGCAAAATATTATATTCGTAAAATACCACATTCTATCTCGAAAAAAGAAACTAAGCGTCCAACACCACCTTATGGCCACGGATCTTGTAATAGGGTTCGAAACATCAGGATAATACTATAACTGTGATAATACTATGCGATAATAGGCGTAGATAACTTGCAGAAAACTTTTACAGCGTAAGTAACCAATTTGTCGAGGTAATTAACTGTACGCGTTGTAATTAAACAATTAAAATGTAACAGCTAATTAAACGGACTTATTGGTAAACTTTTGCACTCCACCAATCGACTGACAATTAGATAATGGCCTCTGCCGGCCGCCACACAATAACATTTGCATGTATACGTGAATTATCTGCGGCACACAAGGGGAACTTAATTGTTCGACCCTATGCGCGTTAAAATAGAATTGAATATCGAAAAACTGCGGCGGCTCGTTGCAAATAACGCACAGTTCCAGTCCAAAGTCGAGGCCGCCCGTAACAATTGCGTTAAAGTATGATGTTGTACAAAGTAGGTATAAAGCGTTCAGTTGAAAAATTTAAGTCTTATATCAGAGTATGTATGCAAAACTTCATACTTTTTGTTCGGGAAAAAGAAACCTATAATTGCTTTTCGTTGCTACAGAATACATTTTGCCACAAAAACTTAAACAACACAGTTACATAAAACACTATTATGACAACATAAAATTTAGTGCTACGAATTAACTCTTGTGTAGCAAAATTATTCTCAATAAGATTCGTATTGTATTTTATTATCTCTCAACTAGTCGAAGACCAAAGTGAAAATTATAATAACACTACAAAAAAAAGTTAAATTCAAACATCCTCCTAAACCAATCACATGCGTTTTGACAATATTAACAAAATATTCATTTTAAATCCAATTAATATAGATAATCAAATAATATAAGCTTCGTCGCTAGTAAAGTTCTGCTTCCTGTAAATCAAACAAATCGAAGCACAATACCGACTGCGGTACCTTGTAGCGATTAATCTGTTAATCTTAAGTTCAGTGTGTCTCTTGATTTAATGTTCACTGCACTTCATTCATTAAAGCACTTAAGCTCGAGACAAGGTCAAGAGAGTTCGAGTACCAACAGATTTAAGTTAGATCATCATTAGTAAAGTTTATCGGCTTTTTATGAAATTAAATATTTAGACTTAGTTGCTATAGTTATTAAAGAATTATTAAATAATTTTAATTTATATACACATTTAGACGGGGATTAACGCTAAGTACATAGTGTAGGCATACTACGCATACCTTTTTATACCCGACGTTTAGACCGTTTTCGAGCGTTAATTCTCGTCTAAATATTAATTTAATTGAAGGTTCAAGTTCTTTAAAGCTGTGGTGTAAACAAAACTAAGACCTTTACCTTATTTATATACCAGAACCTTAAAGCATTAATCTAAGACCAGAACTTGTGGCTAATGGTGTTTACTTTTTAAATTACAGATTTAATACATCATTATTGTTACCGTATGCATGGTCACTTCCCCTAAATAAAACCATTGATAGTGTAAAAGCTAAACATTATATTCTAAATTAAATTCTACAGGGTCGGTATTTCTCAACATCTTTAGATTTCACAATAGATTTGTGGCAAAAAGTATCCTAATCTTTATCGATAGCTCTGTCCGTGTAATAGTTATCTATACTCTAAGTTATAATTTTTATACTCTACATTGTGTTTTAATCATATCAACCCTTCGATCAACAATACCAACTAGCTAACGCGTCACGTACAAAATCAAAGCTAAATTCTATTCATGTGAATAAATACTTTTTCAAAGCAATAAATTACTCCAGTCACTTAAAAAAGAAAAGACGTTAATAACATTTAGTGGTGAAATCAACCTTAAGTGGCAACAAATAAAGTACTTTTTCCTGTTATGCCTTGCGAGAAAATAAGAGCTCACTTCTCAAGTGCGCTCTTATTTACCGAGTCCGAGACACATTTTTGGCGCCGACCTGACATCTAGTTGTATTGTTGATTGAAGTATCAACCCGTTTATTTATTTTAGTTTACGATGGTCCATATATCTACAAATACCTTGCAGTGTTTTGTATCAATACACATACATACATACATCACGTCGGTTTCCCGGAGAGGTAGGGAGAGACTACCGTTTTCTCCATTTTTAGGGTTCCGTAGCCAAATGGCAAAAAACGGAACCCTTATGGATTCGTCATGTCTGTTTGTCTGTCCGTCCGTATGTCACAGCCACTTTTTTCTGAAACTATAAGAGCTATAGGTACTGTTGAAACTTGTTAAGTAGATGTAGGTATTCTGTGAACCGCATTAAGATTTTCACACAAAAATAGAAAGAAAAACAATAAATTTTGGGGGTTCCCCATACTTAGAACTGAAACTAAAAAATTGTTCTTTCATCAAACCTATGCGTGTATGGATAGGTTTTCAAAAATTATATTGAGGTTTCTAATATCATTTTTTTCTAAACTGAATAGTTTGAGCGAGAGACACTTCCAAAGTGGTAAAATGTGTCCCCCCCCTTGTAACTTCTATAATAAGAGAATGATAAAACTAAAAAAATATATATGATGTATATTATGCAAAATTCCATAGAAAAGTAGTTTTTTTAATACGTCAAAAATTTATTAATTTAAAAAAATACACTATTATTAAAACATCGATCAAAGTTTTATAGATAATGGTACGGAACCCTTCGTGCGAGAGTACGACTCGCACTTGGCCGGGTTTTTATATGTATAGCGCCTCCTAACAATAAACGAGTTACAATTTTGCTATGCAAAGCCCGGCATCACCTACACCCTCTGCACTCTACAACTCTCTGCAATTAAGATGTTAGTTAAAACATTTAGATTTATTGTAGATTACCTGTATAGATAGATAGATAATACTTTTATTGTAACTTAATAACACAAACATTTACAATGCATAAAAAAGAAAAACAATGTTACAATTTGGCGGTCTTATTGCTTAAAGCGGATTTCTCTGTCAGACAACCAGTCGGATACGTTTTAGTTTAATTACGTCATACTTGCTCCGCGTCCCATTCACCCTAAGCAAGACCTTCGTGCCCCTGAGAACATTGTATTCCCAATCTCCCCATGTGCTGGTAGCTGGTAGTCGTGTTCTCTTTTATAAATCTACAACGGGTAAGCGCTTGTCCTTTATCTCACCTGACGGTAGGTGACACGAAGGCCGAAGGTAAAAGCGGCCTCAAACACTGAGGAACTGGCTATCTTATCTCAAACTGTCGGAGCACAACAATGCTATAAACATCGTTGTTATGGCGACAGACTCAGAAAAGATGGTGGTAGCTAGCCAGGCGGACTTACCAGCCCTACCCCCAAACTAACTGAGCACCCGTTGGGAATTCAACCCGGGACCTCTGGGTCTGAAACTCTCTCTCTCTCATACAAGTTTGAGAGATATAGCCGCTGAACTTTCTGTGTCTCACGAGTCGATCAGTACCATTTTAAATAATCAGTTGGCTATGAAACATGTTGCCGCTCGGCTAGTCCCAAAAGAATTTTCTTCAAAAACTCAATCGCATAAGAGTCGCTGAGGACAATTATTATTGACTCGTTCTAACATGTCATGTTAGAACGAGTCAATTCCAACCCAACATTCATGCAACGCATTGTTACTGGTGACGAGACGTGAGTTTATGAGTTTAACATGCAAACCGAAACCGCAAAAACCACGCCAAAGTCGTTCAAATGTCAAAGTCATGTTGACTGTTTTCTTTGACTATCGCGGTGTTGTGCACTCGTGCACAAATTCGTGCCGGAAGGTCAAACGGTAAATAAAGAATATGTTATGCGGCATTTAAGAGAGCAAATTCGACGAAAAAGGCCAAATTTGTGGAAAGAAAATTCTTGGAGTTTGCACCACGAGAATGCGCCTTCGCACTAGGCCATCATAGTGAACGAATTTTTCACTAAACGAGCAACCACCTTATTCACCAGATATGGCTCCAGCCGACTTCTTTCTTTTTCCTAAACTCAAATTACCACTTCGTGGCACCCGTTTTCATTCGGTAGAAGACATAAAGGAGAATTCGCAGCGGGACTGAACTCAATTCGGGAAAAAGCGTTTAAAAATGTTCTGATGATTGGATTATTTGTTGGCGTAAGTGTACCGTTTCTAAAGGAGCATACTTTGAAGGCGATAAAATAAATTTGGATGAATATCTAGCATTTTGTGTATTATTGATCTTTTCCCGGTACTTTCTTGACAGAGTAGTATATACATATAAACACGACTATTATCCCCGAAGGGTTAGTCAGAGACTAGACAATAAGGACCGCAAAAGCAGTCCTCTGCCATAGTCCACTTTTTACCAAATATACTGTACATGTGCTCAGCGTGACAGCCGCTGCTGGACGTATGTGCAGTTTTTAGTCCGTTAGTCGCCTTTTACGACACACATGGGAAGAGAGAGGGTGGTAGTATTCTTTCACCGCTATCGCTACGCGACACGGTAACTTAGTTTTGAATATTTCTCTTTTTTATTTATAAATTTTAAATAAAAAAGTTTTTATTACAATTTGTAACAAAAATAAAACAGTTTCAGCGCTAAGGGAAACACCCTTGGCGCTGAAACTGCTCTATTTTTTTTCGATTCGATGTGTTACGAATTTCACTCACAAGAACATATTGAGTTGACACTACAGAGGAAATTCCATTCGTGTTGACCAGGAACCTATTACGGAAATTCGTTGTCGAACTTAGTCTTGGCCTGATTTTATAGTTGATTTCTTATCTTTGATTCCAATGTCTAAACAGATTGGTAAAAATGTTTTATACTTACAACGTAAAAAGGCATCACTTACGTTACCATGTTATAATATTTGGCAAAAGAAAAATATTAAATAATAATTTAAGTAATGTTTACATTGCTTAAACTTTTATTTTATTATTGACAAAAATTATTAAAAAAATGCCTTAAAATACAAAAGGCGAAACATAAAATAGCTATACTTATACGCCATATTAAATAATAATAATAAACATAAAAAAAAATATTTACTAATATTGTAGAGCAGGGTGTAACAAAAGCTTTATGCTATAATTATTGTAAAAAGCCTAAAGTGATGCATGAAAATGATTTACTTACTTACTAAAGTGCTCTGTACGTAGAAGTCATCGTAATCTGTCTCCCAGAAGCCAGCACCTTAATGGTTGAGCATTCCGAGCAAAGTGCACTTCTTTTCTTACCTGCCGGCAGCGTTATAGTTATCGCCATCAGGTGAAATTGAACCGAAACGCTCTGTCGTATCTTGTTTAAAACGTTTTTCTATTAAATATTAAAATTGAGTATTGAGTGCCAGTTCCACACAATTCGAACAAGGACTAATTTTCCAATCCTCGGATAAAACTTATTCTTTTGATAGTGTATAACACGATTAAAACTACAATGTCACCTGTAAAGAAAGAAAAGATATAATATGATAATACATTTTTAAAACGGTTGTGTAATACTTTAATACTAGGCCACTCAGAAAGATTTGCAAAAAAAAGTTTTTATATGGCACTGGCCACTTGCAATTATTTGAATAAAATTGGTTATTTAAAAGTAAAAATACCATTGTTCGAATTTCCCTCCACATTTTTTCGAGAGCCAAATTAAATTATCGTGTCTCATTTAAAAATGGATCTGCATCGAGAACATTTTTGTGCGATGATTTTCTACGATTTTAAATGTGGCCTAAAACCTGATGAGTCATTTGATCGACTTCAAATGGCTTTTATGGATAAGGACCTTCAAACACAACCGTCTACCGTTGGCATAGCGAGTTCAAGCGCGGTTGCCTTACTTTGGGGGATGAACAAAGGAGTGGTCGTCCTACGACGGCTGTCACGGAAGAAAGTGTGCTGGCAGTAAAAAAATGAATTCAAGAAAACAGTCGAATTACATACGATGAGATTCAGCATATACTGCAGATTAAATCGGGAAGCGTTCACAAGATTCTACACGAGCACCTTCGCGTAAGAAGGATAGTTTCGCGCTGGGTGCCGCACAACCTTTTACCTCACCCAAGCTCAGAAGCAGGCCCGTGTGGAGTGGTGCCGTGATATGATTAAAAATTTGAAGCAGGCTTGTTTACGACATTGTGACAGGTGACGAATCCTGAATTTATCAATACTATCCAGAAACAAAGCGTCAGTCGACAGTTTGGCTGTTTCAAAACGAACCAACGCCTACGAAAGTGAAGCGATCGAGAAGCGCAGGGAAAATTATGATTGCTAGTTTTTTAACTTTGACGGAGTATCTGGTTACAATTTCATTACGGGACAAAAGCAGCATCAACGCCGAATGCTATACTATAAAATGCCTGCCAAAAGTTTTATCTGCGATGAGCAACAAGCGACCGAACAACGGGCTCTGCGGGGTACCATGACAACGCGCCTGGACATCACACCGTTCAGAATCTTGGGTCACCCTCCTTACTTCTGCTGAGTAGTTAGCACCGCGTGACTTCTTTTCATTCCGTAAAATTAAAAATCAGCAGAAAGGTATACAGTTTTCATCTCCGGAAGACGCGCTAGCAGCGTTCGAGAAGGCCGTGGAAGAGGCGTGTCTGCGGCGGACTGGAAGAAATGTTTCGAAAATTGGTTCAGACGCATGAAACTTTGTAGAGAGGCTGGTGGAGAGTTCTTTGAAAATATTTAATTAAAATATTATATCCATA
The DNA here is from genome assembly GCA_963921215.1 of Scoparia ambigualis. Classification (NCBI taxonomy): domain Eukaryota; kingdom Metazoa; phylum Arthropoda; class Insecta; order Lepidoptera; family Crambidae; genus Scoparia; species Scoparia ambigualis. Next base: position 19,541,419 of record OY992505.1, read on the forward strand.
GAAGTTAGTTTTTTAGTTTCTCAAAACTTTTTGAGTGTCCCACGTACAAATAAGTTTCAAAATCGGATCAAAACAGCGCCATCTAGTAATGAACTAGTTTAACAAACAACAAATAGAAAAACCTGCATTCCTCTGAAATAGTAAGCTGTTACTACCATGAATGTAATATATTAGGTTGGCGAAAAAGTCTTATGTATAAACTTGTAATAAAATCTCTTTGTCTATACTATTTGTATCTGGCTGGTTTTGGTATCATTAAAAAGTTTAAATTTAAAAGAAGATAATTCCAAATTCAAATAAGGAAAATGTGTGATTTCATTTGTTTTTCTTACTGTCAAGATGAGTGAATCTAATGAAAAAATTCGATACATTTTAAAATTTAACTACAAAAAAGGTAAAAATGAAATAAAAGCCGCGAAAAAAATTGCGATGTTTATGCAGCAGTGTCTGTGAGAGTAGCATAAATTTGGTTTAACCGTTTTCAATCCGGAAATTTTGATTTTGAAAGATGCACGTCGCTTTGGTCGCCCTATTACGGATAAAATGGATGCCAATTTTGAAAAAGTGGAGCAAGATCGGCATATCAGTAGTTACAACGTAGCTGAAGAACTGGGAGTTGACAACAAAACAGTTTTGGCGCATTCGAACAAAACTGGGTACACAAAAAAGCTCGATATTTGGGTACCTCACGAGCTCAATGAAGAAACCTAATGGAACGTGTACTTATTTGTGATTCTTTATTACGACGTAATGTAACCGAACCATTTTTGAAGAAGCTGATAACTGGTGATGAAAAGTGGATCACGTACGACAAGAACGTGCGAAAAAGGTCGTTGTCAAAGGCCGGTCAGGCTTCACAGACTGTGGCGAAACCCGGGTTAACTCGCAACAAGGTGATGCTGTGTGTGTGGTGGAATTGGAAGCATCGAAGAAGAAGGAAGAAGGAATTGAAATTATTCATTATGAGCTGTTACCACCAGGCAGGACCCTCGATTCTGAACTCTACTGCGAACAACTGATGAGATTAAAGCAAGAAGTTTAGGAACCGCATATTTTGACAAAAGGGTAATTTAGGAAAATGTAATGATGGGAACGGATGTTTTGGGAACGGGTTTTTTGGGAAACGGATAGCATATTGTGCCGAAAGGGTTGAGAAAAAGCGACCGGAATTTAATCAACAGAAAGGGTGTGGTTTTTCATCATGATAACGCTAGACCTCACACATCTTTAGCCACTCAGCAAAAATTAAGAGAGTTGGCAATTCCCCACACTAATAGCGTGACCACGAGTCTTACGTTATAATAGCTTACTATTGATTACACCAAACAGTGTGACCACGAGTAAAATAAATTCCTGTTAGTCACACCAGTGTAACAATGTGGTGTGACCACGAGTCCGTCATGCCTTTTACAAGGACTGATCACTGTATCCAGACTGAGCTAAATGAGATGCTTACTCCAGATGCCTTTTGTTATTTTCTAGAGGTAACAATAATTTACCTTGGACAAAAATATAGACTTATGTTACTGAGGCCCCTTGATACTGGGGATACTGATGATACTAAAACTCATTTTTTATTATTTAATTGCTTTTTTTTCGTAATAGTATGTGGTAAATAACTATGATTCTTTAGTCACTTCTGCTTTCATAATTTTACTAGACCCTTAGATTAAAACAAAAAAGGAAGATACGGCATGCTCCTACTTGTAGTCATTCAAAATATAGTCCTACTCAACTACTTAAGCAAACACTCACACACGCACACCTATAAAATGTAAATCGAGCGAGCGAGACAAAGCGGTAAGTTTCAACGTCAGCGCGAGGGAGTCAGCGAGTAGCGCGTTGACGTCTCGGTCGCTTCGCAACAGACGACTACGTACGACCACAAAATAGAGAGGGTTTCAGAAAGCCCGCTCTGGCCGTTCTCGAAAATAACTACCTAAACTGGCTAGACTACCTAGGGTTGCTACTGTACTAACTCCGAATTTTGAAATAAGTAGGTTAGGTGCTTCATGTTTACACATACATGTATCTTATTATACCTACATGCCTAAATGGGTAGCAGAACATTATTTATCTAAAAGCATGTTCATAAGTTCATAAAACATATCGACTCTACTCGAGGTCACACACGACGATAAAAGTTCAAACTATGGTGGCTCGCCGCCATTTTACGTGCATTGTGCTATGGTGTTATACCTACCTACCTAGTGATCCCGCCAAAAACAGAAAAATAAATAAAAGTTCAAACTATGGTGGCTCGCCGCCATTTTACGTGCATTGTGCTATGGTGTTATACCTACCTACCTAGTGATCCCGCCAAAAACAGAAAAATAAAAAAGTGCACCAAGTTCGACCAAAACAAAAATGTAAAAAGGCAAAACAATCGCGCGACAGCCGGACTGACAGCCAGGCTGAGGCTGCCTGAGACGGCCTGTAAACGCAACGTCAATGTGTGCGTGAGCAAAATGGCGCTTAGTTCCGAGCGGACCATCTGTCCGGGCGCGCCGCGCGGCCGTATACTGCGGAGCGTAGCGTCTTTCTCTTTTTCACACAGTAGAATATCTGCAATAGGACGATGTAGCCTGTTCGCTCGGCAAATTGTGACTGAAGTGAAATTGTGCCTTTAGGCCTAATTTTGGCGGCTCACTCACGAGACGCTAATGCCGTATCTTCCCTTTTTGTTTTAATCTAAGACTAGACCTCATGCTTTTCTCGTTGCAACGACAATGCAGAACGCTACTACTGTCTAGCGCTGTCAGCAGAAAATGGTGTAAGAGTAGTACTCATAAAATAATATAAATCTTTATTTTTCAGTTAACCGTATCGCTTAGCAGTGAAAGAATACTACCACCCCCTCTCTTTCCTTGGGTGTAGTAAAAGGCGACTAACGTACTAAAGACTGCATATACTTCTAACAGCATAGAGCGGCGATTGGCTCACCACCTGTCTCGCTGAGCACATGGTGCAGTCGCTATTTGGTGAAAAGTGGACTATGACAGAGGGCTGGCTTTTGCTGTCCTCAGTGCCTAGTCTCTGACTAACCCTTTGGGAATAATAGTCGTGATTGATATGTTTATTGCATATTATGTTTATTTTCTCAGGTTATATAACCGATACGTCACAAACAAAGTTTTAGACGAAAATTGGGTCACATACAAAGTTTTAGACGAAAATTGGATGTTGTCGTCCCTAATTTCACCTCGTTCCGTACTCTGCACTAGTTGCCGGGTTTTGAAATAGAATGTTTACTGTGAAGAACGAAGTTCATACCTAATACAAATATGTTTATCCCTGCATACGGGTTCTATCGGCGAATCGGCTCAAAGAAACTCGGAATAGGTCCCCACGTAGGTAGGTAAGTACATAAACACGCACGATTTATTTGTTTGCAGCGTACAGGGAGCCCGTATTCGGCTGATTGACTTTGATAGGTTTTACGGCTCTCATGTATTCATTTATCGCCGCTATTTGCTTTAGCGGCGATGTGATTGGATTGATATTATTGCGGACTGATAAAACTATCTCGAAAAAACTATAAATTCTGTTGCTAAACCGTATAGTGTAGAGCTGTGTGGTGGCCGCTCAGAAATAGAACCACTAACATCCCATTTATTACCTTAGGTATCGTAAAAAGCGACTAACGGACTTGTCAATAATAGGTCCAATTTTATTCTTAATTTATATAAATGATTTACCATTTTATGCGGAAAACTTTTGAAATATTGTTTTGTTTGCTGACGATACATCTTTGATATTTAAGACTGATCGAAATAAAAATAGTTTTGATGACATCAACAGTGCCCTAACAGATGTGTTGAATTGGTTTACTACTTATAATCTTCAATTAAACGCGAAGAAAACCAAATGTATAAATTTTACTTTACCTAACGTAAAGAATATTATAGTAAATAAAATTAAACTGAATGGTGAACTGTTGGACCTTGTTGATTCGACAGTTTTCTTAGGTATTACCTTAGATTCAAAAATACAGTGGTACCCTCATATTAGCATCCTTGCGGGGAGACTTAGTTCAGCTGCTTACGCTGTTAGAAAAATTAGGCATTTTACAGACGTGGAAACTGCTCGATTAGTCTATTTTAGTTACTTTTACAATGTTATGTCCTATGGTATTCTACTTTGGGGTAAAGCAGCAGATATAGAAACCATTTTTATTTTACAGAAAAGAGCAGTAACGTCCATATATAACCTAAGATCACGTGACTCCCTTAAGGAGCTGTTTAAAGAAATAAATATTCTTACAGTTGCATCACAATTTATTTATATTGTTTACGTGCCTCAAAACATTTCTCATTTTAAAAAAAAATGCGATTTAAGTACACAAACTAAATACTAGAAATAAGTATAAACTTGTAATTCCTAAATTTCGACCTCAGAAAGTTTCGAATGATGTAATAATTTTGCCCTTTGACAAATTTAAGACACATGATAAGGACAGACTTTAAAAAAAATGGCTATTACACTGTAAGCGATTACATCAATGACAAAAATGCATGGAATTATGATTCCTCTAGTTTCGCGCACATTGTTCTAATGCGTTCATAGTGCCAGACTAAAACTTTTAGATTCACTTTTGTTTTCATCTTTTCTCTTATTATATAATTGTTTTATGTTAATTGATTGTATAATTTGGTAACGACATATTGTTTTGTAAATCTCGTTACTTCTATATTATTATAAAGCTGTGAAGTTTCTTGTGCCCGTTCTTCTCCACAGCTAAAAGACGGGTGGGGTGGGTGGGTAGGTTCCTATGTCTATTCATCCATCCATAAAAGTAAAATTAAAATTAGACGATTCAAAATGCTTATTTTAAGCTTACTGAATAAAAAAATTTTGATTGATTGATTGATTGATTGAAAAACTGCATATGTATACATCCAACAGCATAGAGCGGCGATGGGATCACCACTTATCACGCTGAGCACATGTGCAGTTGATATTTGGTGTAACGTAAACTGTAGCAGTGGACTGCTATTGCGTTCTCCATTGCTTAGTTTTTGACTAACCCTTCGAGAATAATAGTCGTAAGTATATTTAATGTAACCCGTAATGTAACCCGTATAGTTTTAAAGATAATATAGATTTTGTTATGAGAGCCTTAACTTCATCAGCCTATGTCTATGTCTCGCTTACCGTGCGGCTAAGAAAACTAAAGACTTCTTTGTCGTACGAATGGCATAACTTTAATTTGGTTCGGTGTAGGAAAGAGATAAATATATATCTAACTGCCGTACTCAGAGACGTCAATTAAGTTTTAATGACAATTAAATGTCTTTCCTTCTCTATTTAGCACTATCCATAAGAAAGTGACAGCAAGAGACTTAATTGTCATTAAAACTTAATTGACGTCTTCGAGTACGACAGTAAGATGTGTTAATATGTCCCACTGCTGGGCTCGGTCTTGGTCTGAGCCCACGTGAACGTAAATGGGTATGTCAGGCTAAAACCTACCGCGCTGCCATTGGCCCAATTGAGTAAATAGAGATATTTTTTGCTCGTCCATTGAAACGGTTTTGCTAAAAGCTCAACTTGCGAAATCGTAAACAGATAATTTCTAGTACAACTCCATAATATTATAAAACTACTTACTTACCGATTTACTTATTAATATTAAATAATGAGTAGTTAAACTGAGATACTTTAGTCAATTGTTTCCACATCTTGTTTAAAATCCAGTAAACATCACGCGACAGCATTTGCATTCAGGACTCGAGCATACCTCGAACTTCAAGGTTAAACGGCTAAACATTGCGCGGACTTCAAAACTATGAGATCATTGACATTACACGCGAGCAGCATTGTAAAGCAGACAAGCGGGTGTTGATGAAAAGAGAAACACACTTATTACAATATAAACAATATTAGCAGTTTGGTTTGATGAAAATCAAATAAGCTCGTGTTTATGGAAAGATGGTGATTTAAGCACGCCAAGAGCACGACCGTTTACATTGTTTGTTAAACGTAAGGTACAGCTAGCATTATTGGTCGCGTAATATTATTATAATAATAATGGCAACTATGGTACCTGCGGGTATTTTTAAACTCTTAGGTTTTTCCTTTTCTCGGGTAACTTTTTATCATTTTACTGAGTTCCTGCTCGAATTACTTGCAATTCTTATTTCTTTAATAACCGCATTAAAGAGTTGAGTATAAGTTGAAGAGAACATTTAAATTATCTTAATTTAGATGTTTAGTTCTTGCTCTATGTTAATTCATTTCATAACGTTCATTAGTAGGGAGTTGTCATTTAGAATAAACGCGAAAGGATTAACATTTTGTGACCAAATGGATGTTTTTGGAGATTTGTGAGGTGGCGTCTCTTCTAAAATAATACTACCAACCAACCCATCTCAACTGAGGTCCTACTCTCTTATTCCGAAACGAGATTTCGGCCGATTTTCGTGTGCTATTTATAGAGATTTCCATTATGCGCCACGCCAATGTCTTGCGCCCGTTTACTAAAATATTGAGAGAATTATTGCACTTTTTTTTAGAACGTTATATTTTTTTTATTGTAATTTTATTATATTTTTTTTAAAATTGATTGTAGGCCTTGATATATTTTAATTGTATTTTTCTTAATTTATTTATCGTTAACTTTGTTTTAATTTTGTACTTAATATTGTTGATTTTGATTTAATTTTGTTTTAAATTGTTTTTTTATTTTGTTCATTGCATTGTATTGTAGTAATTATTATTGTAATCAATCACTATTTGCCCAATTTAATTGATTTAATTTATCTTATCGGACTTGAATACCATGCTGGTTACACATATGTTTGGAGATACAGCCTACTCATAGCTTAAGTAAAAAATCATGTTACTCATATTTTTAATTTGCTGTATATCTGTTTTGTATAATAAATAAATAAAAATTAAACACAAAACATAAAAAACAAGTACAATACACAGTTACAATTTAGCGGTCTTATCGCTTTAAATCGATTTATTCCAGACAACCAGTCGGATGCAGAGAACTTATACACTTTAAAGTCGGAGGTGCAAAACATGTCAAAGGTTTTCAATAACTTTTAATTAACACAAAAAAAAACTCAACAAACAAACATACATACATAGTGTGTAATTTTATTATACAATAAGCAATAACTTACAATAAACAAAAATAATACTTATACATAATAGTCTCTGGTCTCAGGTAGGGAGTAGCGAAAATAGCAGCCTTGCAGCGGGATAAGGTTAGAAGGAGGTTTAGAAGATTTTCACGAGCTCTTTAAAAGTGTTCTCAGACTGCACGCCTGATCGCAACTGGAAGCGAGTTCCAGAGACGAATGAACAGTTTAAAAGGTGGTGCCGTGTGGAGGGGTTTTAAGACTCAGGTTTTCCGATGATATTATGTGCCTTATTTGTCCCACTGCACTGCAATCTTTTCACTGCAGTGCAGCGCGACAAAATGTGTTTGCAGTTAGAACAAACGAAACTTATTAATAAAAGACTGAAAAATGTATGACTACACTGACAGCATTCATGATTTATGCAAAAAGGAGACTGAAATCTTATGTGTTTTATGTTGCTAAAATGTGAAGATATTTGTATAAAAATAATTTGATGCCGAGTACATATACAACGTTTACATAGACTGGGTTCCAAAAAATGCGTTCGTAAGAAGCCTACGTGCTTGTTTATATCAATAAAGTAGAAGATAGTCTATGCCATTCTGAGATAATAATATAAAATTTGAAAGACCGAAGTACAATTAATTCTCATTTCAACGAAAAAGGCTTTAATAATTTGAGAGCTCTCTTGTACTTTTTTTTCAGCCTATATTGTCCCACTGCTGAGCAATGGCCTCCCCCAAATCCTTCCACGCATCTTTATCTTTAATTGTACTTAGATAATAATATTCATTGAATAAAGAGTATAAGTTTAAACAACTTAAGTCGTACTCATAACTAAACCATTTAAAAATGGCAATCACAAACTAATTAGTTTCATCTAAGAATTGAAAAAGTAACGCGAGATGAAACATGAGTAACAATTGAATGTCGTGAAAACAATAAAATGTAGCATGTTGGAAACTAATTAATTGTTCCCCCTAAGGAGAGAAGGATATCAAAATTAAAGTTCTCATGAAAACTCTTGTTTAACATATCAATGGCGATTTTTGATACTAAACGTTTCACGCTCTATGCAATTTTTAACAAAGTAATAAGTTGTGTTTGTGTGTCTATGTATGAACGTTTTTTACGACACTTTTTATGCCAGGTAGTTAATCTGTTAGTGACACTGTTATTAAAATGTAAGCTAAAGCCTTTAAAACTGAAGTAGGTAATAAACGAAACGGTGAATAAAGAACAACTATTAAGCAAGTTTCTTGCCAGTTTCTACTGAATATATTATTTTCCAAACCGTTAGTAAAAGAACCACTACTTTTATTTTATACAAGTAAACATGTATACATTTATGCATGCTTTCGAAAGTGAGCATACTTGAATTAAAAACTTATTTACTTACTAACTTTTTACATCGAAATACACAATGGTAAAAATAAGCCGCGTCGTTTATAATTATGGCGGTGTCTGTTTGCAGTTATTATTATGCCATGATTAATTTCCTTATCGTATGGTGTACAGATTACGGAACTCGTTGCATGATTCACGTTTGGTCACTTTATATCACGGGCCGATGGCCAAATACGCGACAATATCAGCGCAATCACGACAGTAATTGCTTGACGGGATAAGGTCATTACATCTTCATCGGTATTGTTTTTTGTTTTTATGTAATTGCCAGTTGTTCTGGGTTAAGCCGTTAATTTGAGACAACTTCTTGGTAGGTGTGCGACTTTTCAGGCCAGTGCTAATTGCACTCAGATAATACAACCGCATTATCCGAAGACAAGTTTTTTTTTCACCGAGTTTGTACATGGTAATAACTTTCCATGTTCCATTAAATACTACAATGGCTTTTTCATGAGGATACTAAAAGTACCGTATATTGAAGATGATTTAATTTATTTTTCAGTTGATAGAATTATAGGTGCAAAACACCTAATTTGTAAACAATCCATTAGAAAGACTCTTTCAATATTAAAAAACATTATACACAACTGCAATATATTCTAGAACGATGCACTCGTCCCTGTGTCACGGATACATAATTCAAACATGGAGATTTTATTAGATGAACCTATTTTGTATACCTTGAATCGATTGTAGTCCCAGCGCTCGATATCTTAATGTTTCACGGAGATAGCGGCTCGATAATTCTAATCCTCGTTTGTAGGAAAACTTTTGCACATATGAGTAAACTTTGTAAGAAGTTTTAAGGAGTTACTGTCTCCTGGTTTGAAATTGTGAACACTTTCGTAAATATTTTACGGGCACTGTGCGCGTGCGTTGCGGCGCGGGCGGTGCGCTCAGCGGATGGTTATCAACTAAGCGCATTAAAAATGCCGGCTGGCGGACAACACAACACAAGTTTTTTCTTAACAGAGGCAGCGTTGAATTGTTGATTCGTCAGATTATACGGTAGAGATGGTAGCTGGACAGTTTTTATTAAGATTCGACTTTCTTCCTAAATGCGTCTCTTTATTTATTTATTTATTGAATGCTGTTAAATATAGCACTTTGCCAAAGCAACTAAAGGATATATCAAAAGTATATCAACTTCTAGTAAAGTTATTTTAATGATATACTACTATCACGTAGGTACTACAGTGTGTGTGTTCTCAGTGAATTGTCTAACTTTGGACTTTAGTTTTGTGGTACGGCAGTTAAGAAAGAGGCGCAACATTTTAAACCCACGTTAAACTTACACGTGGCAAACTTTAAACACCGGTTTGTAGTTCAGCCCTAAATGTTTATTAACAACATAGGGGGAGATTAGCCCTTATGCGGGCGGTGGTTACACTACAGTACACGCGTGGCCTACTATAGTAGACCACGGTAACATTTTTGTTGATAACTTGATAGTTTTACATGTTAGGGCAGTGCGCTTTCAGTTATGCCTACTTCATTAAAGGACCATGGGAAGAAACGTCCCCACCATCCAACAGATTTTATTTTTTGTTTTATATATATATTTTTTTTCCAACAAAATATAGATATAGATTGCAAGAGCAGACCAGCCTCCACAGGCGGCACCCGTTCACGGGTATGACATGTGAATCAGTTATCGCTTCGCTCAACCATGTTTTAGGTAACGTAATGACCCGACGCTCATGCCACCACCGCAGAGACACTTTGCGAGAGCATGACACACTCGAGCAACTCCAACTAAAGCAAGAAAACAATTAGACAACTTTATACGCAACGTTTACAATATCCAGTAACTCGTCCCAAATAAAATTGGACAAACGCTAAAAAGAAAAAAGAAAAATAAATACATTTTTGCCGAAATTTTTTTTTTATTATAAATAAACCCAATAATTTTTGCAACTAACACAGGTACTTTAGGCTTCTTTGGGTACCAAAGAACAAATTGACACGTATCCCACGACTGTTTTAGGGTGGGGACAGGGTTCATACAAAATCCGCCATGGTCCTTTGTGAACATGCCAGCCCCACATTTTACTCCTACGTGCTTCCAAGGATATGCAATTTAGCGCCAAGTCGCGGGCCTACCATAGTAGGTAGTCCGCGCGTGTATTGGTGTACAACTTTTTGGTAAGCCATTTTTATTGTATTTTATGTTTATAAGCTTAATTTATTAATATAAAGTATAATTATTTATTTATTCAATTTGGTTACTTTTTGCAGATATCTACTTATTTCATTATTTCATCACGAATGTTGCAAAAGTGGAGATGGCTTATGGAGTTGGAAACTGATGATGACGATGACGATGTAGTTAAAAGTGAAGAAGAAAGACTTGATGATCCTTTACCGGATTTTTGGTTGGTAAATTGGTTGATGCGTTCTTTGTTCAAGAGCCCGATATCGATCGACGAAAAAGTGGTGCAAAACTTTCATCAAATGGGTTTTGCCTGATCACCAGGCTGCAGTATGTATTGACAGTAATGAAAAAAGAGTTTTTAATATTTAATATTTGTTTTTAAAATGAAAATGTAAGACATTGATCTCAGGAGTATCATTTTTGTTCAATTATTCTTTAAGATAACTAAATCGTTTCTAATTTGCAGTTCCTTCTTGTTAAATATAAAACTAAAGTTTATATACAAAAAATAATAAATAACTAACTGATAAGATTAATTGTTTTTAAGTTTTATATTATAAAAAAAGTTAGTGACTTTTTAAAATAGTCTACCATAGTACGAGTAGGCCAAGAGGGCATTTGTGTAAAAAAAGGGGGCGTGTACTGTACTGTAGTATTAAGGATAGAAACGTTAAATGACCAAACAAAAGTATTTTTATCACCTCTTTAGCCCCATAGAATAGGTTCAATATAAATGACCCTACTCAACAAATTTTAAACTCATTTAAGAAGCCCTGACTGACTTAGGGGCTCGTATAAACTGCATTACTGAAGTTAGTGTCTACTTTAGCTTTAACTCAAACACAATTAATAAGGTTTCTAAGTTTTTGTTTTTTCGAGTCAGTGAAAATAATTTAAAAAAATATGTAAAACAATTCGCAAATTGTAAAAGCAACTATTAAAAAGAGTCCCCGCTGAGGTAGAAGCTGTTTGCAACTGTTAAGTATTGCTTTTTAATTTAAATAAAGTATTGTGAGTGTAAGTTTTGCTCGTGCGAAGACTTTATATGGATGGTACAAAAGTTGAAATCCTGAGAAAGTTGGATTCATGCGAACAAATGGAAATTATTAGAGTTTTTGTTTTTGCTTAAATGATTTATATCTTATTACATCCAAACAGTCACCTCAGAACATATTCCGTGGAGAGTACGAGTAATAGAGCCTTCGTAAAGTATTTCGATAAATTACTTAAGTACCTTGATCCTTAACGTAATGTTTTTTAATCACGACCGGCTCAAGTAACAGATGCGGAGGGTGGCGTTTTCATGCTCTTTTTTTTTCCATCTCAGAGTAAAATACAGCCTTTTTAATAGTATATTGGGAAAGCGCTTCTTCTTCATCTCACTTCATCCTTATTTCTTCAATTTCATCATGGAATGCCTGCCGTGAGACGTTTATACGCTGATTTAAAACCCTAAGGGACCGGATAAGGACACATACGGTTCATTATGTTATATGATAAAGATGCCTAGTATTATACATTGAGATTCTATTTCGAAACAAACAAATTAAGGCACTGAAAAAGGATGTTAATAATCGTCCATCCCACACAAATCGAGTTCGGTAGCCGAGCGGATAAATGCTCGGGTTGAACGCGAGAAGTCGTGGTTCAATCCCCGTATAGCTCCGTTAGACTACTGACGTGAACCCACTCCGACACAGTCATTTAGATTAACCGGATGGGTTAAGACTATTATTAATGTGTTAAACGCACATTAATAATAATCATAAAAAAACTTGAGTACCCCAGTACATGGCGAATCAAACAGTGTGTCGTGTGCCGCATATTTGGACGCAAACTGCCTTCATCTCGATATAAAACTATGTCACAGCAAGTAACCGCATAAACTAAAGGATTTCTGCAAGATATCGGTTTTAACGATAAGACTGCCTTCACTAATAGTAACTTTTCTGAATGGATTAATACCGTAGATATCGTCGATGCGCGTGAAATACCGCGTAACCAACAATGGCCGAAAAAATCAAAATTGAGTTTTTTTGCCATTATCGGTTCCGCGGTATTGCCACCAACTATATAATACCCATATAAAATATTATACATATAATATTTATAACATAATATATTGAACACACAATACAGTGAACAAACTGTTTACATATTTTATTTGTTTGGTACTATTTTTTATATTAGTTTAACCAGCCTTTGCTGCCTTTGCGGATAACTGAGGTATTTTGTTACATAGTGCACATATAAATTCACAATGAGAGTGTCACTCACACACTCCTGTCTCATGCCATACTTATTATTATTATTATTGTTATTAAAACTTTGCAACAATATATTACATGGTGGACTTAATGCCTAAGGCATTCTCTACCAGTCAACTATAGGGAGGTGCAGAGAGGACATGGTAGGCGCAATTAGCTGCGGTGACAAAAGATGTAGAAAAAAACAATAATAATATATTTAAGCATATAATATATATACCTATATATACGTTAGGACCGTGGGGTTTGGGTGCCCACCAGCTCTTTAGAGATATTTCTAAAAAACTGGTGGAAGCTACCCGAGACCCCAGAGCCAGCAGCTATCTGGGTCAACGTCTAAGCCTCGCCATCCAGCGCGGCAATGCGGCTACTATTCTGGGTACTCTGCCTGATGGGGATGATCTGGGTGAATTCTTTTTTTTTATAGTTTTCTATTTATCTTTTTAAGTTGTAAATATTTTAATTTTAATATTAGATGTTGCTTTTGTTATTTTTTATAATAATATCATAAAAAAAGTGTTTCAATTAATACCTTGACAGTAAAGAGGTTATATTTTGCACTTATTTGACCTATATATATAAAAATAAACATATAATACATAGGTGTAGGCATATACATAAATAATTATACAAACATATAAATATATTTACACACACTAAATAATATATAAATAGGGCGTTATTGAGATGATTCTGCCATGGTTCTATCAAAAAGTAGCATGTGGACTTTCCTTTTAAAAGCGTCACGAGTCGTAGCCATTCTGACTTCCTGAGGTAGCGCGTTCCAGAGAAGTATGGACTGAATATAAAAAGAAGAATGAACAAAGCCAGAAGAGTGTCAAGAAGAGAGAAGGAGAAGATTTTTTGAAGATCTCAGATTCCTGTCGTGAGAGGTGCAAAGATATTGAAAATGGGGAGTAATAGATAGGAAGGAGCATTATTATACATTATTTCGTAAGAAAAAAAGTGTGGTAAGGGCACGCCAACACCTCCGCTGGCGAATGGGCAACCATTTTAGCTCAGACCTATGCTGTGAGATGTGGTCGTACTTCTTCAGGTTGCAAATGAATCTGATACTGTTATTGAGCAATCTGTTAAGCTTATCAAGCAAGACAGAATTAAGATCGTAATAACACACGTCACCATAGTCAATCATAGAAAAAAATAAAGTCTGCGCAAGCATTACTTTTGTCTTGAACGGTAAAAAGTTACATTCATCTATAGTGTTTGTGATTTACCAAGATGGAAAAGAGTAAATCTATTTTTCTACCTTATCTTTTGTCGGTGCGTCTTGTCATTTAGGTCCAGGGCCCTGATTCTGTACGACAACATTACGATACCTTGTTATACCCAGGTACACGATATATTAAGATTGTAAAATTATTAATTGTAAAAGTTTTTCGAAACTTTTAATCATAACAAACAAACGTTCAAAAACCGTCTTACCTCTTAGTTTTGTGTAAGAGTATTTCAAAGAAACTTCTTTTAAAAGCAATTGGTTTGACTTTTTGTTATAAACCTTTATACATGAAATAGAACGTATAGTTACAAATTATAACAACATTTTCATCTTAAAAAACATGTTTTTGCCAAGTACCAACGTCATGGTCAGATAAACTAGAGTTTGATTTCTGAACGCAAGTGTGACATCGTAATGTTCCATAGATAAAGTGTCTTGGATCATACAGAAATTTACAGAATAGAGTTATCTCGATTCCTTACCGTGGCAAGACGTAGGCAAGACACGAGAATGATGCGGTTTGTGCGCGGTAAGATTTAGGTGTAGAATCTATATTGCGATACAGAATTCACCTGATTCTGTATCGCAATCTATAGATTCCACAAATAAACCTTACCGCGCACAAACGTCAAACGCATACGTTTTTGGGAAGATATCGTAATTTTATAAGGAATTGACGTGGTTTTGAAACAAGGAATCGTTACAGAATAAGGGGGAAATTCGTCCCGAAGTTTTGTCCCACATTCCAAAAAATTCTTAGTTCGTCCCGTATCACTATTGAAGTGGTGCTTCGTCCCGAATTACAAGTAGATAGTTAAAAGTAAAGTCAACACAAAAAGTGTTATATTACTTATTTAAGTATTTTTCAACAATCATTATTTTATAAAACAACTCTAAACTCTCTGTGGTTTTATAACCATGTCGCGGAACGGTGAAAGAATACTACCACCCCCTCTCTTCCCTTGGATGTCGTAAAAGGCGACTAACGGATTGATGACTGCACATACATCCAATAGCATAGAGTGGCGATGGGCTCACTATCTCGCACGCTGAGCACATGTGTAGTCGATATTTGGTGAAAAGTGGACTATGGTAGAAGTCTGCTCTTGCGGTCATTATTGCCTAGTCTCTGACTAACCCTTCAGGGATAGTAGTTGTGATTATATGTATATGTATGTAAGTATGTAAACATTAATTTAAACAACTATAAACATGTTGGTATAAATCATCTTTATTATCTAGTATCACAATCAAAATCACAGAAATTGTATAACTATAATCATCTTATCATAACTACCTACAGTTTAAATAACTATACAAAACAAACAGATCTATTAGTATACATACAATATTTATGAAATAATGTACCGACCAATTATGAGAGTAGGTATCAAAACGAAATGTTAATAAAAAACAAAATTATAATTTTTACTGAGTTCCTATGGCCACCTTCCAGCTCCATCATCGGACCCTGGTTACCATCTAGCACCAAACTACTCGTCAAGACGAATCAAACGAGCCCATACTCGATAATGTTATGTCGTTTATTTACTCAGCTAATATATGGCTATCTTACAGAACCATCATCAGACCCTAGTTACCATCTAGCACCAAAGTACTCGTCAAGACGAATCAAATGAGCCGAGATTCCATGGAGTTGCGTTGTTTCTTTACTGAGTTCCTAGGACCACCTTCCAACTCCATCACCAGATCATACCCTGTAAACCATCTAAAAACAAAGTACTCGTCAAGACGAATGAAACGAGCCGAAACTCGATGGGGTTGCGTCATTTCATTACAGAGTTCATATGACCAAGACAAGCAAGACAAACTTCTCGTCAAGACGATTCAAACGAGCCCAAACTCGATAAGGTTGTGTTGTTTCTATGACCACCTTCCAGCTCCATCATCAGATCCGCACCATGCAATCATAATATTGCATTGTCACGCGATTTACATAGGTATGCAAAATTTCAGCTCAATCGGTAACCGGGAAGGGGATCAAATTGAGTTGCAAAATTCCACCCGAACAAAAGACATAGGTACATACATTGCAAGTTGCAAGGTTAATTAGGTAACTAGGAGAGCCGACCCCAATTAAAGATGGGATTAAGGCCGGACAAAGAAGAAGACATTGCAAGGTAAATAAAAGCTTGTAAAAAAAAACAATACCGTTATCACTTCTTATCATACTAGATCCCTTACATCTGATAACCCTTCGCACTCTCCTCGCGGCTTCCTTGGAGTAGTCTGCCAACAGGTCGTGAACTGTCTTCTCTTGGCGGTCTACCGCGTGCAGATCAGCCCTGGGACGTGTACAAATATGCTGATGACGTCACAAGATCACTCACCTCTGATAACCCTTCGGACTCGCCTCGTGGCTTCCTCAGAGTAGTCAGCCAACATTACAGGTTGTAGACAGGTGGTTAGCGCGTCGCCGCTCTATGCTTATGGATGTATGTGCAGTCTTTAGTCCGTTAGTTGCCTTTTACGGACGGGGTGGTAGTAGTCTTTCACCGCTACTCGACACGGTTGACTGATGTTAAATATTAAGTAATGCTAAATCCTTTATTGCTGACTGTACATACAATAAGATTAAAGTAAGTTTGGCATATAAAAAAAATGTGGGCCGTAGAAGGAATATAAAATGGGACAAAGCGAGAATAAAATAATTAAAATAATATTTAGGGACGAAGGAAGCATATTGTTTGATTTTTTTATGTGGGACGTAACTCAGAGGGACGAACTAAGAATAAACCAATAAGGGACGTCCCGTTCTTCAGTGGTTGATGATTCCGGGTGAAGCGCGCTTCCACCTTCGGCCTTAGCGTCACTTACCATCCAGATTCCGGGTGTAGCGCGCTTCCACCTTCGGCCTTAGCGTCACTTACCATCCAGTGTTATCCATTATGTATGTGACGTACCTCAATGGACGTAACCGTGGGTACATTAGACCCTTTTTAAAAATGCCATTTTATGGCTGAGCCTAATAATATTGTTTTCTAAGGTTTAAGCGAGCACTACACATTGAAATAAAACACTTTTGCCCTGAGACCACGGACCCTGTAAAGGGTTTAAAACGTCAGGATAATAAAAAAACAATGTAAGGTAGTGAATTAAACGCGATTTTTGATCCGTAAGAAGTAATTAATTTTAATGAGCCCAATAAGTTGTCATCAAATGTCGCTTATCGGGTATGTTATACAAGGCAACATTTACCTGGTTTATATTTTTGATGAATAACTTTATAAAGGAATTTAAAACGAATTGTTTATATTTATGTCACTACTTATGAAGACAGCTTTTATATTCAACCTACACAGTTTGTAGGAGGGCAGGGAATAAATGTTCATAAATAAAAATAATAGAATACAGAAAAAATCATAGAATACAGAATGAGATACCTCACTCTTACTCTCTCTACATTATTATTTTTTTTTTTTCATTTATTTTGGCACATACAGTCATTCAACAAAAGATATATTAGTGTATAAATTGAACATATTAAAAGACAAGGAGTGCCGAATAGGTTTAACAATTATATTACATATAAAAGCTATGGAGGGGATTAAGTTCCTAATTAATAACATACATGCATAGCTTAAATGTATGTGATGATAAACATTTACAACTCAAATAACCACTCAAAAATTATGTGAGATTGATTGCTCTACTACTTAATCTCTGAAATACTATTTTTTTAAAAGATTTTACCGAAATGCTGAAAAGATCGAGGTCACTAAATTCTTTTTTATACATGCAAATACATCGATGTATGAAACAATGACGAGAGTAATTCTTTCGAAGACGGGGTGGTACAAAACAGTTTAATATACGATTGGGGCGAGCGGGCAAGCGAGCTTTATTAATAAAGTTAATTTTAGACAGCAGTGTAGGACTGTCAATATGGTTGTTGAGAATTTTGTGGAGAAAGACTAAGTCGAAATATTTTCGTCTGTTATGTAAACTGAGTAGTTTATCGCGTTCTAAAGAATCGTCATAGGATTCACTCATGTGATCACGCCGAAAATTCAAAATCTTTAAAAATTTTCTTTGTACTTTTTCTATTCTATCCACGTGAAACTGGTAATAGGGACTCCAAACAACACACCCAAAGTCGAGAATAGACCTGACGAATGAGAAATATAAAACTCTCAGCGTAACTACTCTCTTAAAAGGCTTAGTGATTCTATTTATGAACCCCAAACTCTTAAATGCTCGTTTAATTATCGAGTCAATGTGAAGATTAAAAGACAGTTGATCATCCAATATTATTCCTAAATTTCGAACGTGTTTGACTCGTTTTAAATTATTATTGTCAAGGGTGTATCCATATAATATAGGTGTTGTTTTACGAGTGTATGTTATGATTTGGCACTTGTCAACATTAAGGAACAGTTGATTATGATTGCAGTAAGCTGATAAGGCATTAATATCTGTTTGCAGTTTTCGGCAATCGTCAAGGTTAGTCACCATTCTAAATAGTTTGGTATCATCTGCATATAACAGATGACTGGTGTTATTAAGGGTATCACCTATGTCGTTTATATATAGTGAAAATAGCAGTGGCCCGAGATGGGATCCTTGAGGCACGCCAGAATAAACCCTTAAATAGTTAGACATGTAACCCTTGAGACGAACTGCCTGACTGCGATTACGTATATAAGAATCGATCCACCTAAGGAGACAGCCATGGACACCGATATTCAGAAGCTTCTTAATAAGAAGGTCGTGATTTATTTTGTCGAATGCCTTAGAGAAATCAGTGTACACGACATCTACCTGGTAGCCCTCATCCATAGCACGCAACAAAAAGTCCGTGAACACCAACATATTACTATCAACCCCGCGATACTTAAAAAAACCGTGCTGGTTTTCAGTGATATGATTTCGAACAGAGTCGGACAACTGAGTAGTGACAATTTTCTCAAACACTTTGCCTATTACGCATAATTTAGAGATAGGTCGGTATTGTGTAATTAAATCTTTGTGATTATTTTTAGGGATCGGCGTAATAAGAGCTCTCTTCCAAACTGTAGGAAATACACCGGTTTTCATAGATACCTGAAAGACATAAGAAATTGGTTCCGAAAGCTCCCCGGCACATTGTGAAATAAGGATAGGATGTACATTATCGGGTCCCGCTCCTTTGTGAATGTTAACGCTCTCTAGTTCCCTAAGAATGAGTTCTACATCAAGGTTGATTGAGTTTATATCAACAGTAGTATTGACATTAAAATAAGTGTTATCACAATGAGGAGCGCTGTTTTGATTGGGAGTGGAATCTAGAAACACTGACTGGAAATGTTCATTGAATGATTCACAAATTTCTTCACCACTGGAGAGTATTTTGCCATTATAGATAATTTTTTGTGGAATGTCTCCAGCTTGGTTTTTTGATTTTACATATGACCAAAAGTAATGTGGATTTGCCCTGATCCTTTCTTCAGAAAGCGTATGATACATGGTGCAACAGTCGCTCTCCATCTTACGTACCCTAGATCTAAGAATTGAGAAAGTTTGGTAGTCCCTACTATTGCCGTATTTCTTCCATTTTTTGTGGAATTTTCGCTTCTCATTAGTTAGTTTTATAAGAGGTCGAGTATACCAAGGAGGGTATTTACTACTATCAGAGAGTCTACATGTAGGTACATGCCTGACAATAAGATCGCTGAGTACGTCATAGAAATAATCAGTCATACGGTTAACATCATCCATTGCTGAGAAAGTTTTATTCCAATCAGTTGACCGAAGTCCCGAGCGTATTGCATCAAAATCAGCTTGGAAAAACAGTCTTATAATATATTTATTATCTTTAAGAGGGCTAGGCATACAAACAGGTAGGTATATATCCAGCGCTTTATGATGAGCATCTTCCTGGACCAAAGGATATTCACAGGAGGTTACACTGCATGAATGACCACAAAAAACAAGGTCTAGTAGCCTATTGTTAGTGTTGAATTCCGAACTATATTGTTGTAAAAGCGACATACTTAAAAAATCGGCAGTGATTATTGCGAGATTATCGCTACATGTGCGAATGTTCATACTTTGAGAGTCATCGTCATAATACCAGTTAGCATGCGTAACATTATAATCTCCTAATACAAGAAACATATCATTTGGATGCGCGTGTGTGATTTCGCACGCCCTGTCATAGAAGGATGTCAACAATGATTTGTGCCTGCTACCTTGGGGCTGACTGATGATTATGACTTTACTCCTAATCAATAATATCAAACGAACTTCAAAAACAATGTTCGTCGTGTAACCGTGTTTCCCTTGGTAAGACACTTTTCTGTAGCATTACAAACACTACCAATATTATTACGTACGCAAGCCTCCGTCACTCCATATTATACTTGCGCGCTATAATTACCTACCGCCCGGCCGAGCGGTCTCGGGCCGTTTGCGAATGCGGACCAAATTCAGTGCGGTTTTCGCAAGCGAAGCGCACGCACATAGTTCAATTTTAATTGTTCCATTCGTTAGTACGCGTACCTACGATGCCGTCTGGTGCCTTATGTGCAGGTAGATGGGTTTGTTCTGCAGTAGTAGTTTTTATTTTACCTACACACTGACCTCTAGTTACTTTTGATGATGATTTTTTTTACTAGGTATGGGTTTGCTCTTGATCCTAATCAAGCCCAGGGGCTAAGACAGGATCTATGATGGTGTGAGCTAACCCAGAAGGTGCCTATTTACTCTTGCTTTGAAGATGGACGGGTTATATGTACTCGGAAACACAGACGCAGGGAGGGAGTTCCACTCCTTTGCTGTGCAAAAAATGTTGAGTAGCGCTTTGTGCGACATTTAGGAATATCCACCAAGAAAGGGTGGTAGCCCGCAGTGCGTCCGGATGTCCGATGGAAGAAGGGGGATGGTAGTATGAGCTCATGCAGCTCCAGAGCACACTCTCCGAAGTACAGTCTGTAAAAGACCGACAGACAGGCAACTTTGCGGCGGTGAGCTAGGGTGTGAAACTTGCTCTTCACCAGTTCTTTGTCGCCAATTAGCCTCTCAGCTCTGCGTTGAATCGTGTCCAGTGCAGCTAGTTGGTATTTTGCTGAGCCGTCCCACAGGTGACTGCAATATTCCATGCAAGATCGGACTTGAGCTCTATAGAGAGTTAAAAGCTGTCCCGGCATGTCGCTTGACCCTATTTAAGACGCCCAGTTTTTTAGCTGTAGTTTGAGCCTTGGACTCGATGCTGGTGCCGAAGTTAAGGTCTGAAGACAACTCCATGCCCAGAAGGACGAGACTATCGGTAACAGGCACCGATGCACCCCGAAAAGTAGGAGTCAGGTTAAAGGGACTCCTTTTAGCGGTGAGTAAACACGCTTGCGTTTTGGTGGCGTTGAAATTTACCAGGTTACTGTCACCCCACTGGCAAACGTGGATTAACGTCTGGTTAGTTTGCTCAACCATCGCCTCTCTCATCAACATCACGTCATCACCACTAGCTTTTGCATCCGAAAGGAATCTCTCTACGACAGTACAGTCATCTGCATACCCAACAATTCCCGGTATCAACAGATCATTGATGTGCAACAGGAAAAGTGTCGCAGAGAGAACAGACCCCTGAGGAACTCCGGCATCAATACTGAGTCAGAGGAGCAGCCATCGATGACTACTCTGATCGACCGTTCCGTCAGGAAATCAGCTATCCAACTACAAAAGTCAGCGGGGATACCATACGCAGGAAGCTTGTGCAGTAGACTTGCGTGCCAGACCCTGTCAAAAGCCTTCGAGATGTCAAGTGATACGGCGAGTGCTTCGCCGTGCATCTCGAGGGCCTCACCCCAGTAGTGCGTCAGATAAACTAGAAGATCTCCAGTCGATCGTCTTCGGCGAAACCCATATTGACGGTCACTGAGGAGGTCATTAACTTCTAGGTATGAGAGCAACTTACAGTTTAGAACTCTTTCCATGACCTTACAGAGTATGGAAGTGATGGCGATCGGTCGGTAGTTGCATGGGTCGGCACGACTTCCTTTTTTGGGTACTGGCTGCACATAAGCAAGCTTCCAGCATTTTGGTACAGTTTTTGCCTCGAGAGAGAGGCAATACAAGCGTGTCAGCACAGGAGACAACTCAGGCGCACAATACCTCAGTACTCTTGCTGGTATGCCATCAGGACCACTGGCCTTGTTCACGTCCAGACTAAGTAGGGCTCTACGGACCTCTTTATTGTGGATTGTGATCTCCGGCATTGAAGAATAACAGCGAGGTAAGTTTGGTGGTTGTTGAGAGCCGGTGTCTAGACGCGAGTTGCTCGCAAACAAAGAGGCAAATAAACTTGCTTTCTCAGCTGCAGAATGAGCCAGCGACCCGTCAGGTTTCTGCATGGGTGGTAACATAGGACGGCAGAAATTCGCCTCGGCTGACTTCGAACCAGACTTCGAAAAGAACTGTTTACTACCGCTCAGGTAGGATGACAGCTTCGTCCCGATTCGGCTGATGTGATCGAATCTCGCCTTTCGAATAACCCTTTTGCACGACTTGGCGGCCGAATTAAAGGTTCTCTTCTTTGCTCGGATTCTCCGTGCACGGACTTTACGATCCCGGGCTTGCACCCAAGCCTGATAAGCAGACTGTTTTCGGGCCTCAGCACGAGTACAGTCCGCATTATACCAAGGGCGGGACTTGTAAGCGAGCGGGATGTCGGAGAATGGAATAAAAAACTCCATTCCCAGCCGGATTACATCCGTAATCGCATCGGCCGTGCACGAAGGGTCGCTAGAAGAGAAGCATGTTTGCCATTTGGGATTTTTCGCGAGTTGGAGGGGCAGCCTTTCACACGTGGCTAGCGCGCTAGTTGGGCCCCCTACTAACTGCGGTCGGCCAACGGCTAAAACCAGAATGAGCCACCCGGCACAGCAACGCCAAGGCCTCAAGACCGGTCCTAATTGGCGCAATTGACTTCTAACCAACCCCCATTGGCACTGGCACTCCCGCACGCCGACGGAACGCAGCGGACTGCTTGGCGCCGGACTTCGGCAGGATTGTGCTCGCGAGCCAGGCGGCTCCATGTGGAGCCTACCACCGCCACTGGGATCTTCAGCCGTAACCACGGGCCATGTTGGTCCGTGATGCCATTGCCCGGGGTGGACCGCTAGGAGGTAGATCCCAACCACCCCAAACCAATTTATAAAAAAATAAATTTTATAAACGATACCTACCACCTAAAGTCAGAACGTATTCACAGTTCTCAATAAAATAGACACAAATAGTTATTTATGTTAATTTAATTTTATCGAAGAGGCAGCCCTGCGATTGCTGTGGGGTCGCGCGGTAGGTTATTATAGTTTAAATATTAGTAGGCTATTATAGCAGTAGGTATTGGTAATTTTCTACTGAGTAAAGTATCTGTTAACCCTTCTTTAATCTGTGGTACGGTATAAGGGCTTTCTCTAGGTCAAAGAGTTACGCCCGAAATGTGGTAAGCTGGTTGTGCTTACGTACGTTAAGAAATGTTTTAAAATATGAGACGTGTCCATGATTACCATTAAGTATAAAGAAGTTGGTTATTAATTTGGTGATTTAGTTTCCGAGCTGAATGTTATTTAATTTCATTTCGTCGGGTTGTATTATAATGTGAAATGAACACATTAATTAAATTGTAATTTACGTTCTCAATTTACTTTTTTGATATTATACTTTTGCACAACAAGAATTACTTCGTCGGTAAATGAAATCAGGTTCTAATCGAGATTCATGTTTTTATTAATAAGCCCCACGCTTTATTAAAAATACCTCTGACCGTTTATTGAAAAGGAAAATTCAACTTTAATTTTCTAAAATGTTTCACGATTTTGCGTAGGTAGTTAGTGTTTTCAACATACTTTTTAAATTTTAATACTGGCTACCTAAAACTTTAATTGAATTGAAATTTGATACGTGCTGTGGCGGCCAGAGTCGCCACATAATTTATTATCATCACGTATCGGTTAAAGAGTTTGTAAGCACATTCCTAAACGCGTGCAGATCCGATAAAGATATGTCACGGCATCCTCCCTCCAACATCTACGTAGTATTACTGTATAAATAGTCTTGTAAGGTTTAGATAATAAGTTAGTCACAATGTAGTCACTGTAAATATACAACATCACCTTAAGAGACGCAGCCGTCATTAACCATCGCCATGGAACCTACCATCATCATCACAACCTCTCACACTTCCCCCGACGGAACACTGGTGACCCCGCTCAAGCAACAAGCAACCTTCCAATGGAGTACCCCGAAAAGAACACGTGAGTCATTTGCAATATCTACACATCAACCATGGCAGTAACATTGTGTTCAGCGACGGACGCAACAAGATTTTCAAAATAAAATCACTACGCCGAGCCACAACCGAGCTGCGACTGCGTCATTTAACATCACTCTCACAACCACAACTTTGGCTTCCTTTCCGGCACATCGTATTAAGAACTTTTTATCGACAAAGGCAAAAGAAATAAGGTACCAAGAAAAACAATACGATATAGAATATACTAACAATTTCAAAACTGTACACATTACGTTATAAATAAATTGTGCGGTGCAGCGAACGCGCAAGAATTTCCGACGCAGCATTTTTCGCCGTTTGCTCTACGCTTGCGCAAGTTCAAGTTCACTGCAGAAAGAACACAATATGTCACTTATTCATCACGATAATGAAAAATGAAACAAAGGAACATAGAATAAATGTATACAACGAGTATTCACCCGTTTAACCGCCTCACTTTTACCGACTGACAAAGTGGTTTGAGGTATGTTATTTATAATTACGGGAAGAGATATTTAGAAGCATTATTTTACCAGTCGATTGTTTTATGAGATATTATTACACTTCATAAGACACTTAAATGCTACTAGCTACCTCCAGTGCGAATTGATTTCTCCGGTTATCTGATAAAGAGCCAAGGAATACGCCAGTCTGAGGATAATTATGAAGCTATAATGAAGTTGTACTCAAAATGAAGATATTCAACAAGTTTAAAATGCTTTGATTGTGCAATAAGAATACAGTAGAATAAATAAGCACAAACCATGTTAGGGTAACTAATGTAATAATAAGATTTTTGTCAATTTTAATAATATTTATTTTAGCTAGGCACTTATTTCCCTATATTAAGCATGTATACTGAATGCAACATGTCTTATCTCTATGTACTTAATGTTTAATCCTAGTCAATTCTAATTTTTATGTTTTGTTATTATGTATTTTATTAAGTCTAATAGTTCAATTTATTATTAACATGTAAATCGTAATTTAAAGTTCATTGCAAGAATATGCATAATTTAAAGTTGTACTTGTTTATGCCACTTAATTTGTGTGTTTATTATAGTCTTGGTATAACGTGATATTAAAATAATATTATGATGTAATAAACATGAAGTAACAATATTATGATGTTGAGAGGAATTATAAAAAATATTCGTGTACGTAAATGTAAAACGATCGATTGTTTTTTAAAAGGTATACCTATAATAAGTATTTTGTTCAAATACAAGGAAACAGCTCTCTTAGCAGCATTCAGCAAGCCAGCCTGCCTCAAGGTTCCATCGCAGCAACGTATCGCTTCCTGGATCCTCGGCATCACTCGACGGTCAAAATAAGTACCGTCGCACTCCACACGTCTCGACTCACAGCAGACATGGTAGCACACGCTCGTCTCGAGTCACGTAGACCGGAGAACGCTCGTTTTGTCAATGAAGACTTGAGCACGCTCATCACGACTTAACGTAGATTAGAGCACCACTGGCATCTCCAAGCTGAAGACCTGATGGTTTTTTCATTCCCTTTTTCAAGAGGGGGAGTACTGTGGCGGCCAGAGTCGCCACATAATTTATTATCATCACGTATCGGTTAAAGAGTTTGTAAGCACATTCCTAAACGCGTGCAGATCCGATAAAGATATGTCACGGCATCCTCCCTCCAACATCTACGTAGTATTACTGTATAAATAGTCTTGTAAGGTTTAGATAATAAGTTAGTCACAATGTAGTCACTGTAAATATACAACATCACCTTAAGAGACGCAGCCGTCATTAACCATCGCCATGGAACCTACCATCATCATCACAACCTCTCACACTTCCCCCGACGGAACACGTGCCAACTTTTACTTTAATAAATGGCGTTTAATAAAATTTAAGAGATTCATTCACTGAGCAAACTATTGGAAACTTGCGCAAATATTGAAGCCTTCGTTGATTATTCTGATACAGTTATCTTATAACTTATACAGTTATCCATGATCTAATTGATCGTAGCGGCGTTGAAGATGGACAAACTAAACAAAATCTTTTTATAGAAAAATTTATATAACAAGGAAAGTTACCAAGTTAAGTTTGCCGAAATTGTAAATCATTTTCGTACTTTTGATAGTCATGGGGCTACATGCCCTACTTGTCAAAAATATCTCTTAAACATCAAAAACATGGTAATACTTGTAATGGCGTTAAAAATGATTAGAGTAGAATATTTGTAGATTATGTTTGTACATGGGTGTAAAATTATGTATTAAAGCGCGGTATCGGTGCTGCGCTACCTGCACACTCTAAGATTTAAGTACAAGATTCGCGTGGGACGGGAAGGGCGGGTAAATATCAGCGACGAGGAACGTTGTCGATTCTAAGTGCTGTCAACTTAGGTACCACCCTGCTACCTGCCTCCTTAAGGCTGTCATCGTTTACTGTACTCTGCTGTTAAGTTGCCCGCCCTTCCCGCGCGAATCGTAATGAATAAGGACCCGCGCCACCTACAAAGTAATAATAAAAAAATATACGTTTCATAATTAGGTTAGAAGGTGAATGACAAAGTTAAAAGTTCATGTGTCGCGTTGCGGTGAAAGAATACTACCACCCCCTCTCTCCCTTTGGGTGTCGTAAAAGGCGACTAACGGATACATCCAACAGCATACAGCGGCGATGGGGTCACCACCTGTCACGCTAAGCACATGTGCAGTCGCTATTTGGTGAAAAGTGGACTATGGTGAAGGGCGGCTTTTGCTGTCTTCATTGCCTAGTCTCTAACTAACCCTTCGGGGATAATAGTCGTGATTGGGTATATCTATGTAAAAGTTCATGTTTATTCACATGCCCTGTTTCCAATATGTCTGTCTCTTCCATTCCCTTCGATCAGCCGTCATCTCAACAATTAAATACTCTTTTCTTTTCTATTCTTTAAAATAGTCATGTTAATTTATTAATTATTACACTCGTACACTATGGTTTTACCAGTATAGTATGAACAACAGTGGACGGAGGGGAGTCGCCTGGTGGGAGTTGGTCTTGTTTGTGGTAGAAATAAATTGGTCTTTGCACGAATTTCTCTTAGAATGGTTTAGTACCCCAAATATTTAAGTGGTAAACTAAAGTTTATTTTGTTTTATTCTATTCTACAGCGGCTAAACGCTTGGCCTTCATCTCACCTGATGATAAGTGACGATAAGGCGAAGGTGGAAGCATGTATCTCGGTGGCATAGCTTCTAGACATCAGAGGCGGTAAGAAGTTAGTAAAGTTTTATTTTAAACACGATTGAATCTGTAGAAAATTACATTGATTCCGTTCCGATACATTAATGTAAAGGAGTTTTGTATTGGCTAAAAGTATTTATTTAAGTAGGCACAGAACAATGGCGTGGAGTCTCAAGGTTGAGAATCAAAAGACATCGGGAAATTTTACTTGAAGAATAAATCCTCTTGCTACCTAATCCACTTTATCGAAATCTGTTGGCTTCTTATAAGACTATTTTGCAATTTCTTTGAAAAGCCGCAAAACAGAAAAGTGAATTTCAACTCTTAAAGAAAATAATGCTGAGCGATGGACTTTGTTTTAAATATTTTTGTGGAGTAACTTGTTCTTTATTTACCTAACATTGATAAGTGCACCGTTTTATCACTGTCTTGCAAAATATTATTTGAAGAGAAAATTAAAAGCTTTTGCTGACGTCATTGGCGTTTACAGTGGCTCCAGGTGGGTGGGTGTTGAGCAATGCTCCCCTTTGGAGGTAAAAATTATAAATACTATCGAAAATGCTGCGAATGTCTGTTCCAGCTGTTCCAGCAACTGTTCCAGCGGCCCAACCCAATTTGTGGCAAAGCCATCTTGGTGTTTTAGTGGGTAGACACTCTCTACATGACATCAAAGGGGACAGGGTAGTTCCACATTCGACATAGGTACACGTACACCACATACGTCTCCGTAGGCGCGGCGGTATTTGTAATATAATTTTATTTCACCTGGCAAAAAAAAATGGTTTTCTAATTTTAGTTTTACTTAAATTATCAAAGGCTGTGCGAGTTTTAAAGACCCATTTTGTCTTGACTGGATGTAGCCGAGTGCAACGTCTGTACCGTCTGTCACTGATGAATTCAGTTTTCAAACTTATCCAATAAAATCCTTCATAAATAATATATAAAAACATGAGTCCTTTCTGAAAGTTGAATAAAGAGTTATCATTGTTACTGGAATGTTTTATAGCACGTTGCTCATAAAATGTTATGATTGCAACATGTGCCAGATATATTTATTAATTTATAATATGTGACTGTTAATGTACGAAAATAAGGTTTACTGGTTAATTTGTAAATTAAAATATCTGAAGATTAACGACCAAGCATTCGGTTCCGCGAAGAGAAGGTTTTATTTATTTATTTATTTATTTATTTATTTATTTATTTATTTATTTATTGGGCAGTCAACAAAAACATGTACCAACAGTCTAACAATAGGTATAGGGTGAATTCCAAACTTAATCTAAGTACAGTTTTTAATTAAAGACAGCCACGGCATGAGATGTGGACTAATAGTAATGAATTTATCTTAACTAAATATAATAAATAAAATAAAATAAAATGTATTTATTTGCACATACCATACACGTTCAAGTACAATCAATCATGCAACACATTACAATACAAGTAGCAGCATAATATTTAAACGTATACTTTTACATTTACATTACAACTTTATAAAATTGACGAAGGATAAATTTTATACAGATGCAAACGTTAGATTATTCGGTGATGCCATATAATATAAATATGCACCTACATAAGACCAGGCAGTACAAACTACTACCTAAACTTGGGTTAACCCGTATCTCAGGCAGCAGCTCCTCCTCCCCTAGTATACAATTTAAGTACGTACTAGATGCATAGCAATTAGCAATGTAGTATCAATTATTTGTACTAAATACAATTGTTACCTACACAAGCAAGTAACTTAAACAAAAGTAAAATTTATTAAAGAAGCTATATTATGACTTAAGAATAACTACATTAACAGTTTACCGATTAACAAATTACATGTTAAGTTACCGAGTTTAATGGTGGAACTTTTTTCTAATGTGTAACTAAAATGAAATAAAACTCTCGAAAACAGCAATACTCTTATTATAACAATCTACTTAGCCCTACGGTACACCTTGGGTTCGGATGAATTCTTAGAACCAATCCACTAAGCACATTACCAACCAAAACCATATTCCTATCATTATTTAATTTTATATTTCTATTTTTATGATTTATTGATTAATGGTCCGTAGTAAATTTTCAGTTTCGTTATAGGTTTTTGGCATGAGCCACGAAGAAATTCTACGTTTACACACATTACTGCACAGTGGAAAAATATCTAGGTCTTTATTAACCTGGTTATATAGATTAGGACCCAAAAACCCAAAAAACCTTTGTAAAAATTTATGCGAGGAGAAACTCTTTTTACATACCTGCCAATGTCTACGACTTTGTTGCATATCTGACTGGCTATGGGTCAATGACAGTATCGTTGTGACGGAGTGTTGCTTTAAAATTGTTATAAGAACAAATAGTTTTCTAACTGAGAGTACTTCACAGTATTGGTATAATTTATGGGTTGGAAACAATCTGGGTTTAAAGGTACACACTTTTAAAACCATCCTCTGAGCTCTTTCCAAAGGCAACAGCGTAGTCTTTGGACAGCCTCCCCAACAAGTGATACAATATAGTATCAGTGATTGACAAAGAGCGTAGTAAACAGAGTTAATGACCTTGGAATCCGCCACGTGCCGCAAGTTTTTAAAGATGTAGGTCAATTTACGTATTTTTTTAGTCAGATTATTTATATGAGTGCCAAAGGACAATGTTGAATCCAAATTTACTCCTAGATACCTGATGTTATCGACGCATTCCAAATGAGGGCAAGAACAATCTTCTATTTGTCTGTTGCATTTATGCACCTTTATAGGTTTACCAAGGGTTGTACAACATTTACGAAAAGAAAGCGCATGTATTTGGTCTTGTCTACATTCAGGGTAAGCATGTTCTTAGTTAACCAACAGTTCACTTTATTAAAGCCCACCTGAGCACTTGCATAGACTTCCTCCCACGAATCGGCGGTAAAAACCAGCGCAGTATCATCCGCAAATGACACAATTTTACCATTGATTAACTCTAAGTTGCAAAGATCATTAAAAAATGCCAGAAACAAGGTTGGACCGAGTATACTCCCCTGAGGAATACCATGTAGTAAAGGTAGTTCATTACTTATGTAACCATCTATCCTTACACACTGGGTTCGTTCTTCCAGGTAGCTTTTAAGAAGATCCAGCTGTACACCCCTAACTCCCAAAGCCTCAAGTTTATCAAGTAAAATAGGTATAGTAATGGTGTCATAAGCTTTAGCTATATCTAAAAATACTGCTAAGCATTTCTTCTTCTTATCTAATTGACTTGTAATATATTCTATAACATTGTGCACTGCATCTTCGGTTGACTTTTTAGCTCTAAATCCAAATTGTGATGGCGATATCAGATTATTTTGTTCCAAATACTTCATCAACCTGTTATTTAAAATGCGTTCAATTATTTTAGAAAGAGATGGGAGTATAGCAATCAGTCTATAATTGTTTATCGATGTTCTGTTGCCTCCCTTATGAACAGGTTGAACAATTGATTTTTTAAAGGACTGCGGGAAGACGCCATTAGTAAAGCAGGAATTGCATATGAACGACAACAATGGTGCAAAAAAGTGTTTATGTTGCTTAACCAGCCCAGCGGGGATTTTATCCTAACCCATTGCACAGTCGCTACGTAAAGACATTATCACTGAGCAGATTTCACTTTCGTCTGTTGTATGCAATACAAAGGAACCACTGTTTCGCGGAAAAGTAAGATCATATTCACATTCATAGTTGGAGCCTCTGTGAACAGCTTCGTTGGTTAACTCAGCACCAATTTCGGCAAAATAATTATTTACTAAATTAACAGATTCATAAGGGTCGGGGGTGATACTGAGTAATTCACGAGCTGGGTTATTTGGTCTATGCAATTCAACGATTGTTTTTATTGAATGTATACGACTGAATATTGAATTTGATATGTATACTTACAAAATTTAAAACTACTTTAATTAATTTTATAATTACTAATTTATTTTATAATTACTATAACATTATTTGAAGTTTAAAGGAGACTTACGTAACTATTTCTTATAACTTTTCGGAACCTGTGAGCATTGTCATTAAAAATATCCAACACTTTCAAATTATTTGGCCGAGAAAGAGTGTTATATTGTCTTTAGATCCGATTTAATGTAGAATGGCAACCCAGATTGCTCCTCACGGACTTAGGCACAAAAATATTGAATCTGCAAATACGAGGTAGTTTTTTGGGTGTATTAAGTTTGATTTTTTCAAGAAGATCGGGGCAATCAAGGCTACCATTCATCAACTTATATAGACACATGACATCAAGGAGCAATCTTCTGTTTTTGAAGCTTTCAATATTGTTGTGTAAGACGACCCTCATATGTTGCAAGAGTTTTAGCAAGGTGCGCTCGGAAGGAAAGATGCCAAGGAAATCTTTTCTGCACACTCTCCAATAGTTTAATGTGAACATCGTATACAGGTGATCAAATAACACTACAGTATTCAAGCAGAGACCTTACAAGACTGTTATAAATCGTTATAATAGCTAAGGGGTTTTTGAAATCTTTTGTGTTTCTTGTTCCTAAAGCCGTTGGTGACTGTTTTATCAATGTGAGTGTTGAACTGTAGCTTGACATCCAGATAGACCCCAAGATCCTTAATAACTTTAACTTCTTCAAGTACAGCGTTGTTAATTTTGTATAGTATATAGTATAGTATAATTATGTAGTACTTGACATAGATAGTTTTCTTGTGAACCTAATATAACAGCATTTGTCGATGTTCAAAATAATGTGGTTTACTTTGCACCACTCAGAGAACCTATCCAAATCCTCCTGAAGCAATACCGTGTTAATAATAAGCCTCATAATTTTTAGATAATCGGCGTATAAGAATATTTTTGAATGCTTGAAAGCAACTTCGATGTCATTAATGAAAATGTTAAAAAACATTGGGCCGATATACCCTGAGGCCCGCCTGATTTTGACAAGAATGGTTCCGAATTAAAGCCATTTAGTACTACTTTTGACATACGACCGGTAAGGTAAGATTTGCACCACGATAAAAGATTTGTGGGAACACCATAACGAGATAGCTTATATAAAAGAATTTTATGGTCTACTTTGTCGAAGGCCTTGCTAAAATCTGTGTAGATTACATCCACACAGTTGCGTGAGTCTACAAAATCTGTGACTTCAGACAGGAATGACATGAGATTGGTAGCTGTAGAACAGCCAGAAAGGAAGCCATGCTGCGCGGTATGTATAATATTTTTTGTATGCCAATTTAACAAATGACTGAACAGCGACTCAAGTACTTTTCCAAACACCGGTAATATTGAAATTGGTCTGTAATTTAAAACTACGAATGCATCACGTGATTTGTGTATGGGAACAATACGAGCTTCCTTCCATAATTCAGGGAAGACACCACTGGTGAAAGATTTGTTAAAGATAATGGAAAGGGGGTGACAAAGAGCCCTGGCACATTCAACAACAAACTTGTGTGGTATACCGTCAGCACCCATTCCCTTATGCAATGCCAGGCTTTTTAGTTTTTTTAAGATCTCAGGAGGTGTAAAGACGGGAGTTGGAATAATATTAGAAGTAATGTCAACGTCACTGTTCCTAGAGTCAGGAATAGAGGGAATAGGGTGGTCATCATACACAGACGAAAAGTGGTCAGCAAATAAATTTGCTACTCCGGCGCCGTTGTCTGCTGATTTGGTTAGATAAGACATTGTGAATGGATAACTGTTGCCACAATGCCTTTTTTTCTTATTATAAGACCAAAAGAACTTGGGATTTAAAGTAATGGATTGTTCAACTAGTGAAATATATCTTTTGTAGCACAATTTTATTTCAGTCGCACATCTAAGCTTTAACATGGTAAGGGTCATGCCATCCAAAAGGTTTTTATATTTCTGAAAACGTATTCTTATTTTGTACTTTTCCCTCAATAGACTTTAAAGTTTCTTGCTGTACCATGAAGGATAGCTATTGGGTTTGTGCGAGCACTGCGGAACATATTTTTGAATAATGCCTCTTAGAAAGTCATAAAAAACACCAACCATTTCATCCACCGTCCGGCATAGCCTAAATTTATCCTTCCAGCAAACTGAAGTTAAATCATTGTTAATGAAGTTGTTATCTGCTTTATAAAAATTGAATTTGGTAACATGCATTTGGGCCAGACTTTTGTGATCGGTTGGCGCCGCTATTGAAAACTCCAGGTTCTTTGCTTAAATGAAACTACTGAGTGAGTGTTGTAAATCACTGATGCAGAGTGAGTGGAATAACTTGATAATGGATGCAAGACAAAACAACTGTTTGTACTGAATAAAATATGTTTATATTTTCTTTAGGTACGTGAAAAACAGTTACTCAGACAAAAATCAAAACAAACATTATTTGACATAAACAGAAAAAATTCTGTCAGTCGATCATGACATGATTCAACATGATTCAAACCATATTCAAATGATACCATATAGCATACATTGTACCTCTTTACAACACTCCTTCTCAAGTGGATAGCTCTATGTATTCAGCAGCAGGCTCACAACATAGAAAACAAACATCATTATAAAAACCTTAAACGTTACCAAAGTATACACAACAAACACATTCGCTCATGCATAGCCTTCTAACATTCAGGCTCTAAGATTCATCTGATCTACGCAGAACTCGTGCTTCCATTTCGGTAAAGCTTTAGTAAAGATATCTGCAGTCATTAGCTCTGTTTGCAGGTATTCTAACGACACAATGTTATCATTAAGTTTCTCTCTGATGTAGTGACTTCTAACATCAATGTGTTTTGTTCTCTGATGATGAACTGGATTCTTGGCAATCTGAATCGCTGACTGACTGTCACTCAACAGCTTGACAGTTTCATCCTTTCGTGAGATCTCTCACATCAATGTCTTTAGGAACGTAGCTTCTCTACTTGCTTCAGACATCGCTACATATTCCGCTTCTGCACTTGAAAGTGCAACGGTGCGTTGCTTCTTGCTTTCCCAAGACACGGGTGCTCCTCCTAAAATGAATACAAATCCCGTAAACGATTTCCGATCACAGTGATCTCCTGCATGATCGGCATCGACATATCCAGTAAAACTTAGTCCAGTTTTCACAAATGCCAACTTGTAGTCGACGGTACCCTTTAGGTATCTCAAGAGTCTCTTAGCTGCATTCCAGTGCTCACTCGTATAGCAGCTATTGAACTGGCTGAGGTACCAAACTGCATAACTAATGTCAGGTCTTCAGTAAACAGCTAAGTACATCACCGATCCAATTAAATTTTGGTAAGGAATCTCTGTGGGTAGGATATGATCACTACTGGGCTTCTCTAGTTTTAGTCCAGTTGGCAGAGGTGTCTTAACTGGTTTGCAGTCAGACATTCCAAATTTCTTCAGAACCATTTGTATGTAATCACTCTGATTGACACTGATCTCCTCCTTAAGCCGATTTAAATTCATACCCAAAAGAGTATTCACTTTCCCCAAGTCCTTCATATCGAATTTCTTCATTAGTTCTTTCTTTACTGTGTCTCTCTCTTTCTCATTTTTGTAGAATATCAGAATGTCATCGACATAAACGGCAATAATAATCATATTCCTAATGTAGACACATGGCTCGTTACCCGATCGCTTGAACTTCATCTCAGTCAAAGCATCATGGAGTTTCTTGTTCCAGGCTCGAGGAGCTTGCTTAAGTCCGTATATAGCTTTCTTGAGCAAGCATATATGATCCTCTTTGCCTTTCTCTTCACAGAGTCTAGGCTGCTTCATATAAACTCGCTCCATTAAATCTCCATTAAGGAATGCAGTGACCACGTCCATTTGATCTATAGTGCGACATAAAAGAGTAGAAATTAAATAATCCAGAACTAAATTCACTCATTTTTTGGCAACATTGAATATCTGTCATCAATGTCAAGAGGTTGTTCAACTCCGTCCGTGGTTACGATATAAATTGTTGTTTTAGTGATATTTCTACATTCCTGGATTTAAAACACTGATAACATGATTATGACTATCCGTTAAGGTTTTTTTTGCGAAGTTTGGCAGAATTTCAATACGGAACTTTGTTACGTAATCTGGAGGATATTTACCAACGTACAGCAGATTATACTGGTAAGTAAGTTACAAAAGATGTTGAAAGTATAATTATCTAAAATATGCCTATGCGCAATAGGCTAAATTCCGTGAAACAATCAGTATTTTTAAATATTTTTAAAAGTTTTGGGGTTATGATATTACAAACAAAAATGTTGGTTATTATAGTTCGACTCGAGAATCTTGAACTTTTGAATTTATTGGGACATTTTATCAAGTGTTAAGGGGTAGAATGTGATAAGTATAGTAAATTATGTTGGTTGCCTTTTGAATCGAGTCGCCTGAATTTGAAGAAACTAACACTGTGGGAGGGTACATTTTAGCTGCCGCTGTTGCGTTAAAATATTTCAAAAACCACTTGAAAGTTTTGCCAAATCGGCTATAATCACGAAAAATTACTCGTTTTAGGTAATACAATACCATATTAACAGAACCGAAGTGTGGGGACGAGGGGGGGGGGGGGCAGCCCCCCTACGAGGGGGGCGAAGCCCCCCGCCATGGAAAAAATCTAAAGACTTAATTAGGTTAGGTTAGCAAGTATGTTTACCAAAACGCGCGAGCCGAGTGAGCGAAGCGAGCGTGCCGCGGGAGCGGCCGGCGAAGCGCCAGAAATGAGGTTTTTGTGAATTCCCATATATTTTTAAAAGTTACATAATGCTATATAGATATAGGATAAAATGTTTACTAGAAAAAAATCAACCAGTCTCAGGAAGGTCGAGTGGGATTCGAACCCACGACCTTTGGATTGCCGGTCCACTGCTCTAACCACTGAGCTACCGAGACCCCAGAAGACTCGTTGAATTTTTCCTAGTAGTTTGATATACGCTGCAAGCCAGCGGTATTACGTCACTGTGAAGTCTACCCTCACATTCGAAAGAATTCGAATTTTTTTCTAGTAAACATTTTATCCTATATCTATATAGCATTGTGAATGCAAAATTTCAACAATAAAGATATTTATAAGCAATTACGTCTTTATCGATTGTTAAATACTTGCAATAGTATTTCTTTCGAATGTGAGGGTAGACTTCACAGTGACGTAATACCGCTGGCTTGCAGCGTATATCAAACTACTAGGAAAAATTCAACGAGTCTTCTGGGGTCTCGGTAGCTCAGCGGTTAGAGCAGTGGACCGGCAATCCAAAGGTCGTGGGTTCGAATCCCACTCGAGCTTCCTGAGACTGGTTGATTTTTTTTCTAGTAAACATTTTATCCTATATCTATATAGCATTGTGAATGCAAAATTTCAGCAATAAAGTTACATAACTTAAAAATTACTTGTCTGCGGCAGGAGGGGTAAGTGGGGGGTACTCCTCTCTCCTTCCCTCCCGTTCCCCCACCAATTAAGGAGACTCGATTCAAAAGTTTTACCATGATACATAATCTCAAAATACAAGAAAATTAACATAACTTAAAAACTACTTGTTTGCGGCAGGGGGGGTAAATAGGGGGGTACTCCTCCCCCCACTCCTTACCTTCACCACCCCCACCCCGATTCAGGCGACTCGATTCAAAAGTTTTACCAATTATGTTTTTAACTCAGTCCATAGGACTGAACAATTTTGGTTTTGTTATTTTTATGCATATATGTTTTTATTGTTCTAGGTGTGTCTGAAAGTACTGTGCGGAGAATAGCTGAACAAGGCTCCGAAAATGGATAAAAATTTTCGACTCCCGCTAAACACAGAAAGGGTCGACTCACAAAGGAACTCGATGACTTTGATATGTGTGCAATCCGTCAGAAAATGATTTTTTTTACACTGTAATAAAAGAAATACCAACAATATGCAAATTAATAGCTCAATTAAGGCAACTTATTGACTATGATGGAAGCCGCGAGCATTTGCGAAACTTGAAGAGTATCTGGACTTTAATTTATTAGTTTTATATCTAAATAAAAATAAGTTATAATGGCTGTTTTCATTAAGTACTACATACAAACTACTCAAATTAATTATTTTAACGACCTCCGTAGCTGAGAGGCGAGCACCCCGGACTTGGCGTCGCCATCTCTGAGGTCCCGGGTTCGATTCCCGGTTGGGTTAATGTAGAAAAACAACTTTTCTATATGGTCTCGGATCTGGGTGTTGTGGTACCGTCGTTGTTTCTGATTTCTATAACGTAAGTGCCTTAGCTACTTCCTTTATATCAGAGCAATGTGTAAGTAATGTTTTCCAATTATATAAAAATATTAAATAAAAACAAGTATCAAGAACAATTTGATCGACCTATCAGGGTTGCTATGTTAACGACAACAGCGCCCTCATTTATTTTCTACTCTTTTATGTCGCACTGTATTGATAAATCATTTTCAGCTGCAAACGCTAAGTAATCTAAGGGTACTATGTCTGATCACAGGAGAAAAAGTCTCGTTGAAGTCTAGTCCATGCCTTTGTGTAAAGCCGCGCGCTACAAGCCTGGCTTTATACCTAATTTTCCCCCCAGGTTCTTTTTTAATTTTGAAGATCCATTTACTATCTACTAAATTAACATTAACCATGTTAGGATCAGGCTTGACTAAACTCCAAGTTCCGTTCTTCTTTAAAGCATTTAACTCAGCATTAATGGCTTCTTGCCATTTCTCTCTGTTATTACCACTGAGTGCTTTTTCCACAGTTGCAGGTTCGCTGTGTTCTTCAATTTCTGCTTGATACAGATGATAATCACTATATTCTCTTGGTTTTCTTTCTCTTTGAGGGTATCGTTTTTCTCTTGTCGGCGGTGTTGCGAACTCTTCCTCAACCAATTCACTCTCGACATTATCAGCATCATGGAAAAACTCATCTTGCCTCTCCTGCAGAGCTGGTCTCTGATCAACTGTTCCTTCTTGAATAGTTGCTCCTAAATCTATTCTTTCTTCAACAGTCTCAGTTTGAGATTCTGTTGAAAAATCTAGCATTAGTTGCCCAAGAGGTTCTTTTGTTTCTCTTTGAAGATTTTCTTTCAATTCTGATTTAGGTTTCTCTCTAAAAACCTTAGCTTCTCTCTGGTTGAAGAACTGATCCTCAAAAAAGACCACATCTCTTGCTTTATGAATATGAAGTTTAGCAGGATCATAAAGCTTTCGACTTGGTGCAATATCCAACAAAAACGAGCTCCATGCTTTTCGCATCCAGCTTTTTGCGCTTAGCTTTGTTGATGTGCATAAAAGCTTTACACCCGAAGACTCTCAACTGTCTGAGATCAGGCTTCTCTCCAGACCATGCTTCCAACGGTGTCACCTTCACAGCTTTGGTGGATGAGCGATTCTTCAGATAAACGGCCGTATTAACTGCTTCGGCCCAGTAAGAAAAGCGTAGGTTAGCTTCCTCTAGCATGCATCTAGCCTTTTCCATAATGGTACGGTTGGTCCTTTCTGCTACCACGTTTTGTTCTGGTGTGTATTCAACAGTTGTTTGGTGAATAATACCGCTTTCTTTAAATAATTGAATAACTTGTTTATTTACAAACTCTTTTCCATTGTCCGATCTAAAAATCTTTATCTTTTTGTTGGTTTGGTTCTCAACCAATTTTTTAAATTCGACAATCTTTGAAAATACTTCACTTTTCTCTCGCAAGAAGTAAATAAACGTGTACCGGGTTTTGTCGTCAATAAGTAAAATAAAATATCTCTTAACGCTGTGCGACTCTACGCTCACAGGACCGCAGACATCTGAATGTACGAGCTCTAGTACTTCAGTTGCTCTGGTCGCGCCACTCTTTTTAAAAGGTATACGTGTTTGCTTACCTTTAAGGCCCGGCTCACATTGTAGGTTATCAGGATTTTGGTACCTCACTCCTTCTGCTAAACCATCTCTAAGCAGCTTTATGTTTGATGCTCCAAGATGTGCCAATCTCCTATGCCACAGCTCAAATTCATTATACATCGTTGCTGAAAAAGCAGACTGGTTAGTATTTGTAATAGCTTTGAATTTGTAAACTCCTTATACCTTCTC
The DNA here is from genome assembly GCA_963921215.1 of Scoparia ambigualis. Lineage (NCBI taxonomy): Eukaryota > Metazoa > Arthropoda > Insecta > Lepidoptera > Crambidae > Scoparia > Scoparia ambigualis. The sequence goes on from OY992505.1 coordinate 19,581,030, forward strand.
GCAGCTATGGAGTACATTTCCTTTTATACAACAATCACTCCTGTTATATATCTCACAACCATTCTTTAAAAATACTACAGTAAAATCTCTGTCTACAAGTGCACTTACACTAAGTAGGTTTGCAGTCAGTCCAGGAACATACATCACATAATTTACTCCAAATTGCATTCTCTCAGCCTTCTGCACATCTCCTGATCCAATTGCACTTAACTTCTGACCATTAGCTACACTAATATTTACAGCACTATCTAACACTCTATAGTCTGTAAGCCAGTCTTTGCGATGGGTCATATGAGATGACGCTCCAGAATCAACGATCCATTCGTTATTATCTTTCGTCATGGCAGTGAACGAAATCAGCAATGATGATACTTTGTTATCCTTTTTGTTTGGGTTCTTTGGACATTTCATAGCTTTATGAGGTCCACCGCAAATAAAGCACTTGACTGTCTTCTCTTTGTTAAACTGTTTTTTGTTCTTTTTGCCTTCCTTTGCTCCTACATAGCTACTCTTAGCTTTGTTGTGCATTGTTAAAGCAATCTCATCAGAGGACGTCGATGGTTTTACATCGTCCTGCTGTAACAGCTTGGTTTTGACGAAATCTGACGTCAGGGTAATGTTTGAGTTCTCAATGGCCATCTTCATTGGATTATAGACCTCTGTCAATCCTTGTAACATTAGCGCTGCCAACATTTCATCATCGACCTCTTTACCAATGTCTCGTAGCTGCTGTGCTACTTTCATCATCGCCGTAATGTAGTCTTTGACGTTACTAAATTATTCCAGCTTGAAACTAATGAGTCGGCCTAGCAAACGGCATCGGTTGGTGACACCCTTATCTTCAAAAGCATTTACCAGCGCTTCCCAACACTCTTTCGTCGATTTCGCTTGTCTCACATGTACCAATAACTCCGTATTAATCATAAGACAAATATTTGCCCTTGCTATGGAATCTTTTTTAGTACCGGTTAGATCTGTTACTGGGGGCGTAGTTGATACATATTCCCCAAAGATCTTCGTGAGTCAAACAAAGTTCCATTTGGAATTTCCATGTCGAAAAATTAATCGACCCCTCTAATCGTTCGAAAGTAGGAAGGTTAGTACTCATCTTATTTGTTTGATTGTAGCTGTTTCCGTGTTCAGAACTACCTCCAGCTCCGAAATTACTAGTCCACATCCACTGTTCAAATTTCGATGTTGGTGCACATAACCTGTTGTAAATCACTGATGCAAAGTGAGTGGAATAACTTGATAATGGATGCAAGACAAAACAACTGTTTGTACTGAATAAAATATGTTTATATTTTCTTTACGTACGTGAAAAACAGTTACTCAGACAAAAATCAAAACAAACATTATTTGACATAAACAGAAAAAATTCTGTCAGTCAGAATATGCTTTGAATCGAACATGATTCAAACCATATTCAAATGATACCATAGAGCATACATTGTACCTCTTTACAACAGTGAGTTAATAGTAAATTGGTTTTTGAGAAGACTATATGAAATCTGTAAAAATAAATGAGTTACATACTTAATTAAGTGTAGTGCTTGGTATAAAACTTTGATTAAAATAAAAAATACGAAATGAATTAACCGATTTACTTTTATTTCAGTAAATAAAAAGTATAATAATAATAATAATAAGCTCTTGTCACTGTCACGTCTTTTATTCAAGAAATTATTTATTTGGTTTATCATGGTTTTAACGTTGTTTTCTTCGTTCAAAATTACCGTAAACAGTACAATAAAATTATACATCAATAGCAAATATGAAAAACACCAATACGCAATACATTTTACCATTTTACAATAGAAACAGTGGTCCAATCCCAAATCTACTGACGTACAACGTCAACAACAACAACAATGATTTTATTATAATATAATTAATAATTTAAAGAAATGATAACAAGAAACAGAGCACAACAAAGCGCACGCCCTCCACCATCGCCTACTCCGCCGACTTCAAGCTCCTCGTCGAATGATGACCTCACCAGGGTGTCAACTGACGAGTCGAGCAGCGCGAGCGGGCGATCGCCGTCTCCGCCGCCACAACGACCTTTTTTCTTTGTTTTAGTCGGAGAAAATGCTTCTCTGCACTGGCATGGGGCCTCAAGAGGAAGGTGAGAACCCCATGCACTGTCCGGGGCTGGAACCCATATGTCCCTATCCGCCCCCCCGTGGGGGGATCGGGTGAGTAAGGACATACGGGCCCGACCCGGTAAAAGAACCGACACCTTCCTTCAAGGCGCAGTGCGGCGCCGCGGTACCGTGTTAATACGCCCCGCGGACGCCGCAACGCCACGGACCCAGCTTTACCTGGGTCCCCCTCTCCTACGGAGCAGCCTGGTAGGTTCAGGCTGCTCCCAAACGGGAGGAGGGCACGTGCAATGCGGCCTAGTGCTCCTCAACACTAGGCCGCGGCCCTCCTAGAGGGGGAGGAGGTTTCCCTCGTCCCCCCCCTCCACTTCTTCCCCGTGTGGGACCGCGGCCCCACACGTGAGTCCCACACGGGCAACACCACCAACCCGTAGCGGCTTGCGCAGAAGCGCGAAAGCACAGGTCGGTACCCGGCTTGTGAGAGGAGGGCGGCGCTACACCGCCGCCCACGACCCTCTTTCCGCCTCGTCCCTGCGAGCACGCAGGGAGCGTCGACGGCTCGCGTGCAACCCGCGGCGGACCGCAGGAGCCCGAGCCGGCCCGCAAAGCCCTAAGGCTTGTGTGTGGGAGAGGAAGGCGGCATTAGTGCCGCCCTCGACTCCCCCTCCGCCGCCGCTGGTTGCCCAGCCTCCTCCTCCTCCATGGGCGCAACGCCCTCCCTCGCCGCAGGTGGAGCCCGCGGCCAAGGGGCCCACTTCGCCCTCATCCTAGGAGGGCGAAGTGGGCCCGACGGGCCGGTTCGGATCGGCCCCACGGTCACCTGTTCGGCCTTGCATGCCATCGAGAGCGCAATCGCCTTCCCTATCTCCGCGTCGGCCTCCTCCATGTCCGGGTTGAGGCCAACCAGCCGAACCTCAGCCATCCGGCGCGGCCTGGCCACAACCACGTCCTCCGGCACCAGCTTCTTCAGCCGATCCGCCAGTATGTCGGCTAGGGGGGCGCTGTCAGCGCCCGGGAGCACCAGCTTGCGTCCCCCCGCCGCGCTCCGCTGCACCTGGACACAATCCAGGCCGATTTCCTCCATCCCAATTTTCTTCATCGCGGGGCCCAGCACCGAGGCGTACGTTGTCCCCTTGGTCAGAGCCTCCGGCCCTATCGTCACGGTGACGACTGACGATTTCGCCGGCTCCAGCCTCACCTTAGGGGCGGGCCTCGCGGCCCTCGCCCTTTCCGGCTCGAAACCTCCCTCCTTCGGGGCTCGGCCAGCCGCGGCCTCGGCCCTCCTGGCCCTCGCCCTGGCCTTTTTGGGGGCGGCGGTCCGCCACTCCTCCCGGGCGGGCACCGGTCCCGCGTCCGAATCCCTCGGGGGAGCACGGCGGGCTCCAGCGGCCGCCCCCGCGTAGCTCAGCCCGTCGCCCACCAACGATGGCCTCCTGGGGGGGTCCACTGGGAGGCGCCTCTCTATACTGGACAGACGCTCTCCCAGCGACACCAGCACGTCCCTTTTTAGGGCCTCCAACATGCCCTTTGTTACAGGAGCATCCGCCTCGCCGCTGCGGGGTGGGATTTCCTCAACGGCGGCCTGAGTTGCCGCATCATTTGTTGGGGGAGCATCCTCCTTTGCGCTGCGGGCCTTGGCTCGCAGCGATTTCACCAGATCACGGAGCTCCTTATTCTCCCACTGGACGAGCTTGAGGCGCTCCCCAGTCGAGGGCTCACTCTTGGAGGGGGGGCGCTCCTTAGTCGGGGGCTCATTCTGGATCCTGCGCGCACTCGCAATAAAAAGCTCCGCCCTTATCTCATCGAGCGCCTCCCCCAACGCGGGGTGATCCGGGACTACCGCTTCCATCACCTTCCACACCTTCTCCGCACAAGAAGCCATCACCCTCCGCGCCTCCTCCACGTCGGTATTCTTGATCGTGGTCTTGGCCTCAGAACCCTGCGTAGTCCCAGACCCGATATCCCGCTTCATGGATTTGTCTCTCGCCATGCTCCTATCCGACCCGACAGACTCGCCGCTGGAGTCGACCCGCGCGTCCTTCAGCGAACGCTTGCGCGTCTCCTCCTCTACGCCCTGCATGGGCGCGCACTCCGCGTCAGCCACCCGTCCCCTCTCGGCCGCCCGGTCGGAACGACCGGCGCCACTGCCACCGGGCACCGCCGGTTTCACGCCGCCCGAGCCATTAGCCCGAGCGGACGCTTCCCCAGTCGCGTCCCCGGCCTCTCAGAAGAGGCGCCGAACTACCCCGAACCCACCCCGTCAAAACTCCCCTCAAAGCCGCTCGAGAGTGAGCGGCGAGCGTGCGACCCAGAGTGGGCCGCACGTGGAGATCCCCCCCGCAGGTCAGAGTGACCCGCTGTGCGGTCCAGAAGGGACGCGCGTTGAAGGGGGTGCAATGCCCAGAAGGGGCACTGCCTACTTTATTCGACGCCCAGAAGGGGCACTGCCTACTTTATTCGACGCCCAGAAGGGGCGCCAGGGATTTGCATAAAGCCCCTTGTCCCACGCTGAACGTGGGCCGAGAGGCCTTACCCCAGGGTGCACCACGAGGAGGTTCCCAAATTTGCACCCCCCGCCACAACGACCTGCGCGACGTGGACGACCACCGCTGCCGGCACACTTGGGATCAGTGGGGCAATCTGCCCCGCGTACGACCCCCGCTACCGGTGGTGTAGTGCGCCGCATGCGATGGACTCAACAAATAAATGAGAACTGCATGCGCGCCTACTACGGGGCAACAGAGGGAGGAACTAACCTCACTGCGTATCGTGTGCGGTTGCTGTCTTTGTTTCAGGCCCTTGAACCGACCATCGACGTGTCTGCCCAACGATTGTCGGATCAAGTGCGGGTGATCCAGCGTAACAACTTGCTGGATCAGTCAGCACTTGATCGGCTACGCCTGGAGTCACTACGTATTTGTGCGGCTTCTTCTTCGGTGCAGGATCGCCCTGCCCCACAATTACCGGCGGTGACGCCGGTTTTGGTGGCGCGAGTAAATCCGGTACCCGACGATGAAGATTTCATAAATACGAATGTAAGTACACAGACGAATGAGCAAATGAGGAGCGCTTTGAAAGATGCTATTCTACTGTATCGTGACACGCGTAACTCTAGGCCGCGTATACCTTTTTTGCCCACGAATAGACATAATTTGGCGTTAATGAATGCCTTGAACGATTTACTGGTTCCTTATCTTGGAACCAGTGAAAGTTTAATTGATACCCACTCGATCCTTTATTGTGGGGCCATCGCGGTGTGTCGCGTTGCTCGTGTCAAATTCCAGAATTCTGACCGAGTACCGCGGCGAACCGGGACTGCCCCTGCTTGGCAATTGAGGATCAAGGGGCGTATTAATAAGTTCAGGACACTTATTGCAAAGCTAATTTGCTTCAGAAATGGCAATAATCGGCCTCGCGTCATGCGATTCGTCACACAAGCCTTTGTTGGGACTGATGTTTGTCCGGAAAACTATATGACTTGCAAAAAGTCTATGCGTGGGCAAACCGTATACGTCGCTACAGAGTGCGTGTGGACCGATACCAACAAAATCGCCTCTTTCAAAGTGACCAAAGAAAAGTATACAGACGTTGGGAAGGAGCTGATCAACGTGTGAGCGACGGGCGGCTACCAGATGTTGATGCCATGACTAATTTCTGGCGCAGCATTTGGTCGGTGCCCGTCGAGCACACGGAAGGTGAATGGATGAGTGTTGTCAGTGACGCGTGTGAACCTATGGAGACCATGCAGCCTATAAATATTAGTACAACTGACGTAAGTTGTGCAATCCGTACGGCCCAAAATTGGAAATGCCCAGGACCGGACGGATTGCACAACTTCTGGATCAAATGGTTTCGATGTTCACACGAGTTACTGGCAACACAATTCCAAGAAGCCATAGAGCTCGGCTCATTCCCAAGTTTGTTGACTACTGGTGTCACTTTTCTGCTCCATAAATCTCCTCCTACCCGGCCGCCGGCTATAATAGTTTGTTTCACAAGACAACGAAGTAAAGATGAGCTGTTAGCCTCAATGCGGGCGCGCCGTGGAATCAATACGACCGATATTGGCTTATCGGGACCTGCGTCGAACATCTACATAGGCGATCACTTGACGCCGGCCAACAAAATGCTACTTAAAACCGCACGGATACTTAAACAGGAACAAGACTATAAGTACTTATGGGTTCGTGATTGCAAAGTTTTCTTAAGAAAATCGGACGCTTCCAAGATTATTCACATTTCCAGTGATAAAGATTTGGTCAATATTAAGTGACTTTGTTATACTATGTGCGTTAAGCGTGTTAGTGTTTATTGTGCTTTGGTGCTATTGTTGTTTATGTCTATCTTATCGTTAGAGGTTGTTCTAAGATTTGCGATGTTTGAGGTTATAGTTAGTTTTTATATTTACTGTTATTATATTAGTTATAATTTATTTTGTAAAGCGAAGCCGAGGCCTAAAATTAGTTATAATTTTAGTATATTTTATGAAAGCAATATAATGCTATTAATTTTAGTTAATTATGTTTTAAATACGCGCACTTAATCACAGCATATTATCAAAATGTGAGGGGATTGCGTACCAAGTCGCATTCTTTTTTTAATGAGATCCTTTTGAACAATTATGATGTCTATTGCATAAGTGAAACCTGGCTTAACGATAATTTTCACAGCCCAGAGTATTTTGACGATAGGTACCAAGTGTTTCGTTGTGATAGGAATGCTTCAGTGGTGAGTGCAGATAGCGGCGGAGGTGTTGCGATTGCCATACGTAAAACTTTAAACCCCATACCACGATTCGAGTGGAGTGCACACCCATCTCTGGATTACTTATGGGTAAGTATTCCCTTATGTCAAGGTACTCCTACACCAGCCTACATGTCTATTCCAAATTTTTTACACATCTGCTGCGTATACATTCCTCATAGCAGTCGCCACGAGAGCGGATTGTTTACAGTCTTTGATTCTATTGGTAATATAATACAACAATTCCCAAATGATATTTATCTAATTACGGGTGATTTTAATGTGACACACGCCGATTGGTACCGTGATCAGAACTCCAGTTCTATGATAATGCATTTTAATACTAATTCCCTTGTTCAATTGACAGCTGACTTTATGAGTTTTACTAATCTCAAACAATTTAACTCCTCATTCAATTTTAATAATAGAATACTAGATTTAACGTTTTGTAATACAGAGATTAACGTTCAAACTTGTAATTACCCTGTAACGCCTGAAGATGCGCACCATAAATCTTTAGTGATTAACTTTAACCTTGAAACCTACTATCCATTAGCACAAAACATAACACACACCAAACTTTTTCATAAAGCCGATTATGACGTGATCCGATCTGAAATTTCAGCCATTGATTGGTGTTCTAAACTGTGCACTCCTAATGGTATCGATCCTGCAGTCAATATATTTTACGACAAAATTAACGATATAATTAAAATGCATATTCCTACTCGTAAAGTACTTAACACTGCTCGCTATCCCTCATGGTACACCATCCCCCTTATAAAATTGTCTAGAGAAAAACAAAAAATTCACACTAGGTGGAAGCGATATGGGAATCCTTTGGATTACCAAGTATTTTCTACACTTCGTAAGAGAGAGTCCAGCCTTCAGAACATCGTTTACCATCATTTCATTCGGTTTAGTGAAGACAATATTAAGAAGTGTCCTAAACTGTTCTGGCGATTTGTTAAATCAAAATTACCATCTAGTCATGTTCCTCAAACGGTGGCTCTGAATCAGCGTGTTTCTAATACTGGTGAAGAGACATGCAACTTGTTTAATGAATATTTTAACTCGGTTTTTGTTCGTAGTGTACCACGTCCAGCTGCCTATGATCTTGACCTTGACTGCCCCCCCGTTAACTCCCCAGTCAGTTTGTCGACCTTGACCATTACAACTGAGGCTATCTATGAAGAGCTCAAAAGTATTGACACTAATAAAGGAGCGGGTTATGATGGAATACATCCAATATTTATACGTAACTGTGCTAAACAATTATCGATACCTATGTGTATTATATATCGCAAATCTTTGGAATCAGGTATCTTTCCATCGGCATGGAAACTTGCTCTTATCACTCCCATTCCTAAAAATGATAATAAGACTGACGTTTCTCAATACCGACCTATATCTAAAACCAACTTATTCGGAAAAATTCTTGAAAAGATTATTACATGTAAACTTGCATGTGTACTAAAGAATCACATAACTGTTAATCAACATGGTTTTAGTAAAGGGCGCTCGGTAGAAACGAATATGCTGACTTTTACAAAGTTTTTGATGGATGCTGCGGATAAAAGTGAACAGGTAGATGTCGTGTATTCCGATTTTTCCAAGGCATTCGATAAAATTAATCATGATCTACTTATTGAAAAGCTTTGGGCAATCGGAATACACGGCGATCTGCTCAGGTGGTTGGATTCGTATGTTAAAAATCGTTCTCAGGCCGTTTCTGTCAAGGGCTATGTGTCAAGATTCCTTGAAATCCCATCAGGTATCCCCCAGGGTTCCCATATTGGGCCATTGTTATTTGTCATTTATATCAATGATATCGGAAAATTTATTCAAAATTCAAATTTCCTCCTATATGCTGATGACGCAAAATTTTTTAAAGTAGTGCAAGGTTATGGCGATTGCATACAATTACAATCTGATTTAGAACGTCTAACAGAATACTGCGTGTCTAATCAACTATTTTTAAATTTGAATAAATGCTCTGTTATTTCGTACACACGCAAAACCAATCCTATTCACTTTAATTATAAGATCAATAATTCATTACTTGCTCGAGTCACATCAATTCGCGACCTGGGTATTTTATTGGACTCTGGTTTATCTTTTAATTTACATATTGATTTTATAGTTAACAAAGCATTCAGACAATTGGGCTTCGTCCTCAGGGTCTCAAGACCCTTTAAGCAATCGTACACCCTTAAGCTATTATATTTCAGTTTTGTTCGTTCACTTCTTGATTTTGCTTGTATTATATGGAGCCCATATTATGCTTGTCACATAGCCCGAATAGAGAGAGTTCAAAAAAAGTTCGTTAAATCTCTGGATTTCCGTGGAAATCATGAATGTATATCCTATGAAAATTCGCTCAGCCGTCACTCAATGACTACTCTTGCGAACCGGCGAATAATGTTTGATCAGGTCTTTCTGTTTAAAATTTTGAATGGTTACGTTGACTCCCCTCACATTTTAGAAACAATTAAATTAAGAGTACCTAGACCTGGCTCTCGCTCGCAAAAATTTTTTGTTGTTCCTATGTACAAAACCGTATACACCAGTAATAACTTCTTTAAACGTAGTGTTGACGCATATAACAAAATGTTTAATGATATGGATATATTTTGCAATAGTCTTACCGTCTATAGAAAGTTACTGCTTAATCATTTTTCAATAACATTGTGAGTACTTCCATTATTTAGTTTTAGTATTTTTGGTAAAAAAAAAAAAAGAAAAATGTTTTTCTTAGAATTACTTGACTATTTTTTTTATTATTATTATTATTATTGTTTTTTATTTTTATGTTGGTATTTTCATAAGCACTTTATCAGTATGTTAGTCAACAAGCTTTATGGAACTATAGGTCTATAAGAAATATATATTCCGCTTATGTCAATATTTATGTACAAGACTGTTTGTTTCCTAAATAAAATAAAATAAATCAGGTAGTACCACGGAACCGAAAAATTACAGACCCATCACGTGCTTACCTACTTTATACAAGCTCCTTACATCTATTCTGAGAACAAAAATTAACACGCACATTGTTGCAAACAATATTTATGCCAGAAGGTCCGGCGTGGCAGAGGGACTCTCTCTACAGCCTGGATTGACTATAAGAAGGCTTATGATTCGGTGCCGCATTCATGGTTGGTGAGGAGTTTAGAGTTATATAAAATAGATATAACTTTAAAATCCTTTTTGATGTCATGTATGCGGCAGTGGACCATGGTCTTGTGTCAACCAGGATGTCGAGATAGTGTTTCTGCCACGCAGGATCTTATAAGGATAGAGCGTGGCATATTCCAGGGCGACAGTCTTTTTGCCTAGCTTTGAATTCTCTCAGTACTTTGTTGAGAAATTCAAAGTTAGGCTGTCAACTGCGGAGAGGGGGTGAAGTTATGTCGCATTTGTTGTACATGGATGACCTCAAATTATTCGCACCAAACCGCCAAGACTTGGTGAAACTGCTGAAAATTACTGAGACTTTCAGCAGTGCCATCAAGATGGAGTTTGGTGTGGATAAGTGAGCGGTTATGCATGTACAGCGTGGGAGAGTAGTAAATTCAACCAATTTACAACTCTCCGAAACGATAAACCTCAGATCTCTCTCCGAAGTTGAAACATATAAATATATTGGTATGTCACAGTCTTTAGGTGTTGAGGACAGGGACATAAAACAGTCATTACGGGAGCGTTTCTTTTGCCGCCTGAGAAAAGTACTTAACAGTCTTTTATCGGGTGGCAATAAGACGCGTGCTTTTAATGGCTGGGTTATGCCTCTCCTCACATACTCCTTTGGCATACTAAGATGGACTCAGACCGAATTGGACGCCTTGGATAGAAGAGTCCGTCAAATGCTCACGACTTCCAGAATGTTACACCCGCGCTCATCTGTTATGAGGCTGTACATCCCGCGGAGATGTGGGGGTCGCGGCTTTTTAAATGCTAAGGACCTACATAACCGTGAGGTGTGCAGTCTCAGGGATTATTTCCTTAACGGTGAGTGCGGGATGCATTTGGATGTCGTGGCAGTTGATAAACACTTTACGCCGCTCTCCTTGGCAACAGAAAACTGGCGCAAACCAGTGGTGCTAAGCACTCTCGATCGCAAGGACATATGGAAGAGCAAGGTGCTACACGGGCGCTACTATCGGGCTCTAACTGGGCCTGATGTAGATTTGCCTGCCTCGGTGAACTGGCTACGTTTCGGTGACCTCTTTGGGGAAACCGAAGGTTTTGTCTGTGCCATTGAAGATGAAGTTATCAAGACGAATAACTACCGGAAATATATTATGAAGGACGGTACGGTCGACATCAGTCGGGCATGCCGCCGTCCTGGAGAATCACTCCGACATATTATTTCCGGTTGTTCTCATCTTGCTAACGGAAAGTATTTACACAGACACAACCAAGTAGCCAGAATAATTCACCAGCAACTTGCTCTTCAATATGACCTTGTTGAATCAGAGGTGCCGTACTGTAAGTACGCACCTGCGCCAGTTCTTGAAAATGGTCATGCAACGCTCTACTGGGATCGCTCTATCATCACGGATAGGACTATTGTCACTAATAAGCCTGATATCGTGGTGATCGACCGATCTCAGCGCCGAGCAATATTGGTTGATATCACCATACCTCATGACGAGAACCTCGTGAAAGCCGAGAAGGACAAGCTCAGTAAGTACCTTGACTTGGCTCACGAGGTTGCCGCCATGTGGGGTGTGGATTCAACTATTATTGTACCGATAGTCGTTTCAGCACACGGTCTTATAGCTAAGAGCCTCGATCAACATCTAGAGAGGCTCTCGCTAAAAGGTTGGGTCAAGGGTCAGATACAGAAGACGCGGCACGTATTATGACGAGGTTCCTCACTCTGCAGCCCTAACCACCGATAGCTTGGGTCAATCCCCGCTGCCGGTGGCAAACTAGGTTAAGTTTTTATAATATTTTATATTGTAAATATGTTTTTTTTATATAAAATATTGTAAAAAAAAATTCTTAAGATATGATTTAAATAAAGAGAATAATAATAATAATAATCATTTAATTCAGGCAACAAAATGTACAGATGGTAAATTACATAGGCCCATATAATATATACCTTACAGACTAACATACTTACAAATAAAATACAATGTTTTGTTAGTAAATAACTTAATAACTAATGTTAGTATTATTTAATTGGCACCTGCGGTACCAACTCGGTAGCAACAGGCAGCTTCCCTCGGAAACGCCTGTAGACTACACTCTTAGGCAAGAAGTCCTCCTTCAAAAAGATGTCCAGCTTTGATGTCGGGATTCGCACCACAAACGCCATGAAGCTCGTGTTATGGCGCGACTCCAGCTCCTCCTCAAATTGAAGTTAGACTTCATGCGAATGTACTCTGCTACCTCCTGCGATGTGGTGATGTAGTGCAGGCGGGACAGGTACACGGCCGTGGTCGGTGTCGCGGCACGCAGCAGGAAGGCGGGCCCTGTCGGTGCAGTACCGCAGCGGTTCTGGCTCGCTCGCTGACGACGTCGCTTCTTGCTTCGAACCTCGACAAAGCCATCCTCGTCTTGATCCGGGAGCGCGACGTTTCGTGGAGCGGCCTTTGTCTCGGCGACAGGTCGCTGCGACCGTGTTTTTGTCTTAGCGGCAACAACAGTGGCGAAATCACGGCGTCGGCAGTTGACGGGCGCACACGTGATAGGCGCATGCGTCGTCACGGCCGGCGCTGCGTGCAGCGAGGCGGCGGCGGCGGCGGCAGGCGCGCGGGGCGTAAAGACTGCGCTCGCGGCTGACAGCTTTGCCGGCGGCGTTCGGCTCGGCTCGGATCGTATCGGAGACGGGTCCAAAACTGCTGACTTGCAGCTCGACATCGACGTATCGAGGCAGGCCCCTCGTCGAGTGTTGACGCCCGCGATCGATGACCTACTTACCGCGAGCGATTCGCGTAGAAAATCAACTTCCTTGCGCAACTCACTCACGGTATTTTCGGATGTCTGAAATTTCAGCATCACTTCAGCCAAATTCGCCTTTAGGGACACGATGTCCTTCAGGAAGCAGGTGACGTCTACATGGTCGAAGGTGACGGGAGGCAACTTGTTGAGGTCTCTCGCCACAAACGTCGGCATGTCATCTGGATCGGTTGCCTTGATCAGTGTTATGATCTCCTGCAGACTCTTCTGCGTCCCGTCTCGTCTCCGGGACACCATCTGGTCGCTCTTGCCGACAGACTCGTAGAGCAGCTTCTTCGCACCAGCCACCTCATCTTCACTGAAGCTGGACTTGCAAATTTGCACTGCGCTCACCTCTTCCATGACGTCCAGCTTTTATTGCAGGAACGCCAGGAGTTTATTTGCCACGAGTTTGTCACTCATGACGTTAGTCGAGCAGCGGCATGCGCCGCGCTGCGCGTAATATTATTTATTTTAATTTTATGCGTCTGCACCGATCCGCATCGCTTACACGACTGACTATATAGGTCTAAAGAGAATTTTCCGGTGGCCGCCATCTGCGTGTCTCTGCAACAACTTCTTGGCTCTCCAGTGACGTAGCGTAGTGGGGGCGGCAGGGGCGGCTCTTTTTAGGAGGCGGCAAAATTTCAAAATAAAAATATTTGAACCATTTTATATTTTTATCGAAAGTAAATTCAAATCGATTGAGAAGAGCACGGAAATTTTCATTTCTTATTCAAGAGTCAAGAGTCAAGAGTCAAAATATATTTATTCAATAAACTCAATTAATAAGTACTTTGAATCGTCCAAATCTTTTTTAACCTACCACCCATTCAGGACATAATTTTTTAACTGTGGCAAAGAATGGGCGCAAAAAACCACAGCGCACAAAAAAAAAAAAACAAACAAAAAAAAGAATACGTCGTTACCAGGTCAATACAAAATATGAATTTAAAAAATAATAAATGATGCAATTCAAAACTACAATACAATGTAGTATCAATTAGTTAAAGACAATTAGATATAGCTGTTGGAGTGCTTGGAGCATTTTAGATCCAAGCTGTTTTGTCTTCTGTGTAATCTGACACTTTATAATAAGCTTTTTTATAAAGCTTTTCTTTGATTTTGATTTTAAATTTATTAAGATCTAATTTCTGAATGTCATTTGGTACTTTGTTGTAAAATCTTAAACACAGACCCTTAAAAGAATTATTTATTTTATGGAGCCTAGTATAAGGTACTGCTAATTTGTTCTTACTTCTAGTGTTTACATTGTGAATATCACTGTTTTTTGAAAACATTTCAGTATTTTTATGAACATAAATCAAATTTTCATAAATGTATTGTGATGCAACTGTCATTATATTTATTTTCTTAAATCTCTTCCTGAGGGAGTCACCAGCCTGTAGGTTATAGGTATATTGCTCGAATAGCCAGCCCTCTTCTGAAGCACAAAGATAGTTTGAATGTCGGCAGCATTTCCCCACAGTAAAATGCCGTACGACATTACACTATGAAAGTAACTGAAATAAACTAATCTAGATGTATCAACGTCAGTTAACTGACGGATCTTCATTACTGCATAAGCCAAAGAGCTAAGTCTATTCGACAATTTAGCTATATGTGGGCCCCACTGAAGCTTGGCATCTAACGTGATGCCTAGAAACACAGTGGTGTCCACAGGATTCACATTATTATCTTTAATTTGTACACTAGTTGTTACTTGCTTAACATTAGGCCATACAAATCTTACACATTTGGTTTTTCCCTCGTTTAATAGCAAGTTGTTTACACTGAACCAGTGAACAATCTTTGAGATCGCATTATTCACATCGTCATAATTTGGGTATCGTCGTTTCACTTTAAATAAAAGTAAAGTATCATCAGCAAACAATACTATCTCATGACTGTCTTTTACAAAATAAGGTAAGTCATTAATATAAACCAAAAACAAGAACGGAACTAGTATTGAACCCTGCGGAACTCCCATTGTAACCACTGATCCCGGAGATCTTTTACCGTTAATGTCATTTATTTATTTATTTATTCATTTATTGCATATCACATTCATTGCGAGGTGTTAAAACTTAAGCTTAGGTATACATGTGACGCCCTGCTAGGGCACTGCAAATGAGGGGGCAAACCATTTCAAAACTCCAGAGAACTAATTATAATATAAATAACGCCAGTTTGACTAGCATGCAATACAATATAATATTAGTACAGTACAATACAATCTTTATTTATTTATCATTAGAATCTTCATACATTATACAATTATAATTTAAAATTTTGAATAAGGATATCGAAACATTATGTAATTATTTTTAATTAATTGTTAATTATTAAGTATAGGTAGTATCATTAAAAAAATCTGACAGGTTATAGTAACATTTTTCCAAAAGAAAGCTTTTTAACAATTTGACTAAATACTTGGAATTATCTGCGTTTTTTATGTAATTGGGAAGGTGGTTGTATATTTTGATCAACATTGTGGGGGGGACTAGAAGAGACTAATTTTAACTTGGAGAATGGTATTTTCAGTTTGTTTAGGTATCTATCATTGTATGTCGACCTTCTGAATCCTGTTACTCAAGTATGAGATCAGAAGGCTCAAAGAAGCATCCTTAATTCCATAGTGGTTAAGCTTCCTGACCAAAGTTTCATGTAAAACACTATCGAAAGCCTTGGATAAATCACAAAATACCCCTAGGGCAACCTGTGATTCCTCCCAGGTATCAAATATTTGGATTAAAAGCTCAACACCGGCGTCAGTTATTGAGCGACCCTAGTAAAACCGTACTGTTTACAATGTAAAAGTTTATTTCTATAAAAATAAATTTGAATTTGGCCTAGCATCAACTTTTCAAAAATTTTACCAAATGTGGGTAGCACAGAAATAGGTCTAAAATTAGAGGGGTCAGAAGTGCTACCTGATTTAAACAATGGAATTATTTTACTATGTTTCATTAGGTCAGGAAAAACACCACAGTCAATGCATTCGTTAAATATGCAAGCTAAAACTGGAGCTATTGTCATAATTACTGATTTAGCGACGTCCACGGAATTACCCCAAAGATCAGCAGCTTCTTTTTATTGAGGGTGTTAAATGTTTTTAATATATCTATAACACAATTTTTTTGAAAACTGAAATTACTTTCACAATCTTTAACATTCTCCTTCAAAACAGATTCAGCTGCAGTGGGGGAGGAAATCAAGGCTTTTGTGGTTGAAACTGGAATGTCAGTAAAAAACCTCTCAAATGCTGCAGCAACATCAGTGTGGCGGCCTGCGTCGCCACATAATTTATTATCCTCACGTAGTATTACTGTATAAATAGTCTTGTAAGGTTTAGATAATAAGTTAGTCACAATGTAGTCACTGTAAATATACAACATCACATAAAGAAAAAAAAAAAAAAAAGTACCGTCGCACTCCACACGTCTCGACTCACCCCAGACATGGTAGCACACGCTCGTCTCGAGTCACCGTAGACTGGAGAACGCTCGTATTGTCAATGAAGACTTGAGCACGCTCATCACGACTTAACGTGGATTAGAGCACCACTGGCATCTCCAAGCTGAAGACCTGATGGATTTTTCCCTTTTTCTAGAGGGGGAGTACTGTGGCGGCCTGCGTCGCCACAAAATTTATTATCCTCACGTATTGGTTAAAGAGTTTGTAAGCACATTCCTAAACGCGTGCAGATCCGATAAAGATATAGCACGGCATCATCCCTCCAACATCTACGTAGTTATTATTGTATAAATAGTCTTGTAAGGTTTAGATAATAAGTTAGTCACAATGTAGTCACTGTAAATATACAACATCACTTTAAGAGACGCAGTCGTTATTTACCATCGCCATGGAACTCCATCATCACTACCTCGCATACGTTCCGCGACGGAACACTGGTGACCCCGACATGGCGGCCTGCGTCGCCACAATCAGCATCAGAAGTCAATGTTTTATTATCAAAATTTAAATTGTACTCATTATTACGACTTTTGACCTTTCCTGTTTCACTTTTTATAATATTCCATGTCATTTTTATTTTGTTATTACTATTCTTAATTCTAGAACTCAGATAGTTGGCCTTGGCTAATCGACATACTCTTCTGAATAACTTTGAATAATTTTTAACATATAATTTGAAATCGTCACTCGTGTTATAGTTGCGTTCACCATAAAATTCATAAAGGCGTTTCCTACTTTTGTGAATACCAATTGTAGCCCATTCATTAAAAGTTATAGTACCACTTACCAAGATCTTTTTTGGAACAAAAGATTTGTTAAATTCTGAACAATATGTGTTAAAGAAATCATTATAAAAGGCATTAGGGTTATCATTGTATTCTAAATAATTGAATTTTGTATCTAGATTGCTTTTAAAGCGTTCCAGCCGACCTGCAGTTTTTGGTACAACAGTGATATTCTTTTTCATCACTTTGTTACTCTGGTGTGAGAAACTGACCATTTGGCCACAGTGATCAGAGTCCAGGTTATTAATTATTTGCTTAGCTAGAGGTATTACATTAGTATATATGTTATCAATACAGGTAGCCGAAGTGGCAGTTATTCTTGTTGGCTCCAAAAATAAATGATTCAAATTGTATGATAGAAATAAGTTTTTAATTTTAGTTGACAATGTGGAGTTTTCTAACAAATTTATATTAAAGTCACCGCAAAAAATTATTGTTTTACCTACATTGCAGACCTTACGCAATGTCTCATCCATAACTTTGTCATAAAAATCATATAATGCTGAAGGAGGTCTGTATACACTTATCACAAACAAACTGCTCCAACTCCACACAAGCTATTTCTATTGTTCGTTCAACCGAGAGGCTAACTATGTCTTTGCGTTCCTTTAATTTAAACTTTTTACTAACAATAATTAAGGAGCCACCAATGTATTGCATTTCCTCTGCTGAACGAACTTCCTACCAAATCATTCTTAAAATTGAACATGAACTGATGGTCTCTAAGCCAGTGCTCGGTAATGCAAAGAATATCAATATTATTACAGTTCATGAACAATTCAATCTCTAAATCTTTGCCCATCATTCCTTGGATGTTCTGGTGAACAATGTTCATAGATTCTACATTTTTTAAATTTACTGATTGACCGGGGCTTTTTATAAAGCTATTTTTACATTGATTTAATTTCATTTTATTTACAAACATTTTGCAAGAGAGTTCCTCTTTTGTCTTATAATTTAATTCCAATAATTTGCTAGAGGTGTCCTCTATTGTCTTATAAGCTAATTTAAATTATTTGGAACATATTCCAAAGTCTGAATTGGCATGTCAGTATGTTGCAGCTCAATAGAAGCCGCTGAGCTAGCCATGTTATTGGCTAAATACTTAAAATAAAATGATAGCGAATTTGCTATTTGTCGCTTAAAATAATTCTTAAGATAATATTTCTCTTTTGTCAATATAAAATTATTATCGAATAATTTATTAAAGTATGTCTATTATTTCTACTTTCTTTTTATAGAAAGCCATTGTATTTAATGTCAAATTAAGCTTAAATCTATAATTATTTTCTTCGTGTGGCAAGTTTTTATTGTAAGGAAGTGTGAACATTATAATTTTTGTAATATTTAAAGAAAGTATTTTTTCATAAAAGTTAACTAATACTTTTTAGTTCACATTTCCCCTTTTCCCAATTAAAATAATAACAGTTCTTACATTATTAAGGTCATGTGAAATCAATTTTTCCATTATATCATGGTATGTCAAACTGTGATGAATTCGGGGAATCGCCTTCTTTTGGATGATATTTTGTAGCGACTGTTGGCAACACGTCTATGCTACGGGTAAGTCCCTTCAAGGAAGTACGTTATGCTTTGAAAATTCAAAGAAAGTTTTATTGATGGATCGTCAGTTGTCCATTTCACATTGTCTTGTATCTTAATTTTTGTTACGCTATAAGAGGGTTTACGCATTTCGGTTTCCCATACAAATTTCCAAGTCAATTTTTTTTTAAACCAATTGGCTATTTTCAATGAAAATTTGCATGCTAAAGTTAACTACAGGGATCTAAATAGTTTGTTGAAAACATTTATAAAAAACGTTTACATAAGTGAGTTATTGCGGTTTTAAACTTTCTGTAGTGGACTTTAAATTGCAATAACTTAGCTAAAAAGACGTTTTTTAAAAATGTTTTTTAAAGATACCTGTGGTTTACTTTAGCATGCAAAGTTTCATCAAAATTGGCTTATTGGTTTTTAAAATTTCGACTTGATTTGACTTGGAAACCGAAATGCGTAAACCTTCTTACAACTGTGATTTTTATGGTAATTACGTGTAGTGGTTGTGGAAATATTGAACTATGAGCGTTTTCAGCAGCTACAGAATTTCACGGATAAGTTTGCTTCTCTAACGCCGGCTAAATTATTAGATCCAGATGACACTAAATGTAATCTAGACTACGCATCTGTCGAAAATGACGAGCAGGATTTGATTTTCCTTCGACTGCGGACTTTCGTTGCTCACTGCCACACGCAACGAAAATACTCACTTGAATTATTTAAAATTGTGAAATCCAAGTTGAAAAATACTCTGCCCAATATTTTAATAATGCTACGAATATTTTTTACAGTTGCCATAAGCAATGCCAGCTGTGAGATAAGTTAAAATTGATGTTGATTAAAAATTATTTAAGGTAAACAATGTGTACTTTAAGAAGTCTAACTAATTTGGCTATTTTGTCTATTGAGCAAGAGGTGTGTGATGCTATCACAGACCACTAGAGGTCTGTGGATGCTATAGACATTGATGGTGCAATAAAAGATTTTAAAGTAGACGCATACGTCTACTTTTTAATTAAATACTGAAGTTTGGTTTTTATTCTCACAAGTACTTATATTATTTTTCAATAAAAATAAAAATATTACATAATAGTAAGTATAAGTTCTAGTTATATTAAAAAATTATTTGCGTTGTAAGTATATTTAAGTCGTTAATTATTTAATTGTTGTCGATCGTCAAGTTGTACCTAATCTTATAGGTATTGTACCTTAGTAAAATTTTAAACACTGTAAAAATACGACAACCTCAGGCGGGAATCAAACCACGCACCTTCCGCATTCCGGGCGGCTGCCTTAACCACTTGGCCACCGAGGTCTGGCTTTCAACCGTCGAAATTTGTCAGTGCTTGATGCTTATGTTTTTAGTCAACATTGCTTCATCAAATCTTAGAATTAAATTAAATTAAAATCTTGGTATTGTACCTGTTAACTTATAACAATGTGCCTAAGTGGTTAAAGTAAAAGATTTTTTTGTATTAACAAACGTGATTGATAAATATCTTTATAATTGAAATTTTGCATTCACAATGCTATATAGATATAGGATAAATTGTTTACTAGAAAAAAAAACGCGTACCGCTGGCTTGCAGCGTAAATCAAACTACTAGGAAGAATTCAACGAGTCTTCTGGGGTTTCGGTAGCTCAGCGGTTAGAGCAGTGGACCGGCAATCCAAAGGTCGTGGGTTCGAATCCCACTCGAGCTTCCTGAGACTGGTAGATTTTTTTCTAGCAAACAATTTATACTGTGATTGATAAACTTTTTTATTTAAAATCTATCGTGTATAATAGACGTGTTTTACCTGAAATAAAACGCATATTAAATACTTACCTCATTAGAAGCTTATAATATTGAGATAGGCATATCCGTTTCCCGTCGTATTTTCCTTCTCTTTCTTCCGGTATATCGCTGTCTCTCTCGCTCATCCCACTCAGTGGCGTCACCAGGTGGCGCGGTGGGGGAACCAGGAGATTTCACACCCGTGCCCATTTGTTCATCATTGCGTCGAAATATGCAAGCACCAGGCGGAAATAAAAACTAAGCTTCTAATGAGGTAAGTATTTAATATGCGTTTTATTTCAGGTAAAACGCGTCTATTAAACACTTGACCGTCAATAGAAGCTTATAATATTGAGACCTGTTTGTTATCGCCAGGTGAAAACGCCAATGTGAGAAATAAATTAAACAATAAGTGCGAGAGAGTTAATCATATGATTATGGTTTAAACAAAAAGTTATAAATTAAGTACTAATTATTTACAATTTAAGTCATGTAAGAAAATAATTGGCCAGTCATTGATGAAAAATCAAATAATTTAGCTTGTAAACCATGTAAACGAACATTATTATTAGGAAATAAATGTTGTTTACTATTTGATTTCAATCACTTTAGAGGGTAAAAATAAAAAATGAAAAACTTCGTGACGCCTGAATCAATATTTCACGACAATAAACCTTGTGAAAAGTATTAAGTAACTAATCTCCAATTACCAATAGTTAGTATATCCTCAATGGGTAAATCATATCAATCTAGTTTGTAGATGCTACAGCGGAGCAAAACACAACCAGGTGTGGCTGTAATATCCATCTAGCTACCACAGTGCATGAAACAGGTGACAGTTGAACCACTCGAAGTTTTTAATAAATTAGTTTAGCCATTTTGTACAATATTTATTGATCTTTTAACCAGTAGCAATTTCTAGCTTGTTTGTCTGTAGTCCCTACAGTCAGTTTTTGACCCAAACTGTCGCTATAATATTACTGCATTGTCCTGAACAAAATAATGTTTGGTGTCCACAGCAAGGTAACAAAGGAGCAATGCGACAATAATATTGCAGTGTTACGAACTAGTTGATTCTAGGTTTGAAATACATTACAAAGGTCTACAGACTAATATTACTAAAACCTGGAAAAAGGAGGTTTTGTTGTTTTTAAATGTTTAATTGAGATTGATTTTAAAACATGTTTAACTATTACCTCGTCACTAAGATTTCCATACAATTGTGCGCTGCATAAAGTAGAAACGACAATTTATGGTAGTGTATAGTATTGTAAGAAAGATTTAAAATATTAAGTGTAAATCTGCCAAAAACTGGAATGACTGGACCCATTTGGTACGCGTTCCGCGTGTGGATGGCGCCGCTGCTGCTGCTAACGCTCTTCCTGTACTACTGGACCAAGCACAAGTGCTCATATGGTTTTATAATAACCGGACGCTTGAGTAGGGAAATTTGCTTGTGGTTCCATAACGATATATCATTTAAGCACACCAAATTTCAACGTCATGTCTTGAACATTGGGGGTTGGCAGGCCTGTGGTTATGTCTACCAGGCGTCTACGTTTCGAATTCCATACTGTGAAAGAGGCAGCAAGGGGTACCACAATCAGATAAATTCCTGTTGAGGTGTGCTAGTACCCGGGGGATGAGGGAAGGTGGTGCGAATTTCCAAGCCAGAGGGAAGCGTTCTACTTTAGGCTGAAAGCATTGTGAAACATCGCTTCTTAATCATTAAGATAAATCTGCATAGTTTACCCACTACTCGAGCGTTCTTGGATACAAACAGGTGAATTACTGGCCAGGCCCACTTCGCGAATATCGTTTGTGTGAATTCTGGCAGTAGATGCCACTCTAGAGCTTGGCTATGTCGAGACAGTTCATCTGCATGGCTGTTCAATTTCCCTGGAATGTAATGAATTTTGACCATAATTTGGTTGGTGGTCATTTGTTGGTGGGCAATTTGGAGGATTAAAATAAAACTGTCGCAGGCTTCGTGTTCGATGCTTGTAATTCTAAGACTTAGAACAGCCCGCTTTTCTTTTTGATTGCAGTGCAGCTTTTGTTCGGATGCACTCCACCTTCCCGATAGGGCAGAATTGTTGAGTTGTGACCCCCCAATCCTGAAGCAACGGTTGTCAAAAAGAATGTTGGTGGAGGTATATGTATTGGTGTTTCTGATAATTTTTAGCTACCAATACATTTAACTACATCGTAAGGTAGAGTCTATTTTACCGCCCAATTTCTTCTCTTAGGTATCGTAAAAGGCGACTAACGGACCATAGATTGCACATACATCCAACAGTATAGAGCGGCGATAGGCTCATCACTTGTCACGTACATGTGCAGTTATCATTTGGTGAAACGTAGACTATGGCAGAGGACTGCTTTTGAGGTCCTCATTGCTTGGTCTCTGACTAACCCTTCGGGGATAACAGTCGTGAGTATATGTAGGTATGTATGGACGCTTGTGATTCCTCCATGTATCCTAGTATGTCCTTGCGGAAGACATTGATTTTGGTAAGCGCCCTGCGAGGGCGGTCAAACAGACTTTTTGAAGTTTATGTGGACACCAAAATAAGTAAGTGTTTCTATTACAATGTTGGCATGTCTGGACAGAACCATCTGGTCTTTATGTCTATAAGATAATAGTCTAAGAAAACATTGCCGTGCTCATCACAAATGGAAGGCATATAATTTTTAGTAATTCGCCTTTGTAGAACAGACGAAGAAACCATTGTGGGATTTGGCTATAGTCAGATGGTAGTACCTAGGTCTGAGAAAAGTAATTTGTACATCTCGTCTCTTGGCCGTACACAGTCCGGAATTCATATAATAATTTAACGACTTCAGGTTAAAAATTTGGACGGAGTGACCTTTCTTGAGTGCTCTTTGGTACTAAGAACTGGGTTAAAACGAAGTTTGGAAAAAAAAACTTACTGTTTCTAGAAACCTGTTACTTCATCTGTGTCAGCATTGCATACATTTTGTCCGATACAAGCGTGTAACAACTGTCGATTGTAACGTTTGGAACCTTGAGCGATGGCTTCAGATAAAACGGTATTCGATACCTTTGTGTTATGATAGAAAACTTGGAGCACCTATTTAGTTCCAACGGTGTCGATAAAGTGCAAATTGACCGGCTCGAAATTTCGGAGCGTCATTGTCTACGTCTTTTGTTACCTCTGTTAGCAGAGAAGATGGACGTTTTTGTCCTGATTGATAGAGCTGCCAAGCCTATGATCCTGGGGATCGAAAGTAAGAATAGCCTCCGTTGTTTATATTATAGCTACGATGTGGTTCGTGGCTGGCATAAGTATGTCCTTGCGGAGGACATTGTTTTTGTTAAGTGCCCTGCGAGGGCGGTTCATAGCCATGATGTGGTTCGTGGCTGGCATAAGCATGTCCTTACGGAGGACATTGATTTTGGTAAGCGCCCTGCGAGGGCGGTTCATAGCCACGATGTGGTTTGTGGCTGGCATAAGCAAGTCCTTGCGGAATACATTGTTTTTGGTAAGCGCCCTGCGAGGGCGGTCCATAGCCACAATGTGGTTCGTGGCTGGCATAAGCATGTCCTTACGGAGGACATTGTTTTTGGTAAGCGCCCTGCGAGAGCGGTTCATAGCCACAATGTGGTTTGTGGCTGGCATAAGCCTGTCCTTGCGGAGGACATTTATTATTTAATTTAATTAAAAACGGTTACATAACCATTTACAACAATTAAACGTATTATTCAAATTCAAATAAAATAAGGGACATTTAGCATAACATTAACATACATGCATCTTCTCGCAAAAACCGCAAACACTCAAGTAATATTACCATTGATTTTGGTAAGCGCCCTGCGAGGGCGGTTTATAGCTACGATATGGTTCGTGCTGGCATAACCGCATAAGCATGCCCTTGCGGAGGACATTTATTTATTAAATTTTATTAAAACGGTTAAATACCAATTACAATAATTAAACATATTATTCAAAATCAAATTAAATTAAATAAGGTACATTTAGCATTATATTAACATATATGCATCTTCTCGCATAACCTTGAACACTCATGTAATAACCATTGATTTTGATAAGCGCCCTGCGAGGGCGGGCAGATTATTGCCACGATATGGTTCGTGGCTGCCATAAGTATGTCCTTGCGGAGGACATTAATTTTGGTAAGCGCCCTGCGAGGGCGGTTCACAGCATGCTGTGCGTGTGTCTGTCCCATGAACCAGAAGAACAACGCGACGGTACACTATTAGAAGTTTGCCCTTGCGAAAGGTAACCGTTTGTTGTTAGTACAGGTTTTGCTTGCGAAGCATTCCCAGTACTAGTATTTAATAATTGGCCAAAAAGTTTTCTAACAGGACAATTTTTTTTTTTTCTAATGCTACTGTAATCTGTTCAGAATTAAACAAATGTGTGTTTGAAGGTAGAATCTTATTCAAAGTAGCAAGCATTAGAGGGTCTTTTACATTTTTATGAGTACCTATCCTCTTTTTGTATATTTATAGTTTCAGTCTACAACCTAATCACCACTGAAAATAAGACCTTTATGAGAGGCATCAGATGTTTGCGACCAACTAGTAAACTGCGCAGACAATTATTAAAAATATATTTTTAGTTTTAAAATACCAAAAGTCATTGGTGCACAAGATTTATCAGAATATTGGTGCTTAAGGCCTAGCTGGCTCCTTTAGTTTACTTTTAAAATCAAAAATCATATCTAGATCACTACACGGAATATTTAAATTGTTAAATGTTTTAGTCAGTATTGGTAACACCTGCGAGGTGCAACAATCGTTGTAAGATTTCCTCTAACGTCCGATAAAGCAGACACATTGTCGTTATCGTCATGAAAGGCGGGTAGGTACGATGACCATGCTTCTTTGAACGATGACGACTAACTAGAACTCAACCTTCGCCGATGCGATCGGGATTGTTAGAAGGACTAGCTATAGCCGCTTAGCTACAATTCATTTTTCTCATTATCTAATGTAAGCACTAATTATCGGTTTCTTTTTTTTTTTTTTTACTAGGTATGGGTTTGCTCTTGATCCCAATCAAGCCCAGGGGCTAAGACAGGATCTATGATGGTGCGAGTTTACCCAGAAGGTGCCTATTTACTCTTACTTTGAAGATGGACGGGTTATACGTACTCGGAAACACAGACGCAGGGAGGGAGTTCCACTCCTTTGCTGTACGCAGTATAAAAGATGTTGAGTAACGCTTTGTGCGACATTTAGGAATATCCACCAAGAAAGGGTGGTAGCCCGCAGTGCGCCTGGATGTCCGATGGAAGAAGGGGGATGGCGGTATGAGCTCATGCAGCTCCAGAGCACACTCTCCGAAGTACAGTCTGTAAAAGACCGACAGACAGGCAACTTTGCGGCGGTGAGCTAGGGTGTGAAATTTGCTCTTCACTAGTTCTTTGTCGCCAATTAGCCTCTCAGCTCTGCGTTGAATCGTGTCCAGTGCAGCTAGTTGGTATTTAGCTGAGCCGTCCCACAGGTGACTGCAATATTCCATGCAAGATCGGACTTGAGCTTTATAGAGAGTTAAAAGCTGTCCCGGCATGAAATATCGCTTGACTCTATTTAAGACGCCCAGCTTTTTAGCTGCAGTTTGTGCCTTGGACTCGATGCTGGTGCCGAAGTTGAGGTCTGAAGACAACTCCATGCCCAGAAGGACGAGACTATCGGTAACAGGCACAGATGCACCCCGAAAAGTAGGAGTCAGGTTAAAGGGACTCCTTTTAGCGGTGAATAAACACGCTTGCGTTTTGGTGGCGTTGAAATTTACCAGGTTACTGTCACCCCACTGGCAAACGTGAATTAATGTCTGGTTCGTTCGCTCAACCATGGCCTCTCTCATCAACATCACGTCATCACCACTAGCTTTTGCATCCGAAAGGAATCTCTCTACGACAGTACTGTCATCTGCATACCCAACAACTCCCGGTATCAACAGGTCATTGATGTGCAACAGGAAAAGCGTCGCAGAGAGAACAGACCCCTGAGGAACTCCGGCATCAATAGCCACTGAGTCAGAGGAGCAGCCATCGATGACTACTCTGATCGAACGTTCCGTCAGGAAATCAGCTATCCAACTACAAAAGTCAGCGGGGATACCATACGCTGGAAGCTTGTGCAGTAGACTTGCGTGCCAGACCCTGTCAAAAGCCTTTGAGATGTCAAGTGATACGGCGAGTGCTTCGCCGTGCATCTCGAGGGCCTCACCCCAGTAGTGCGTCAGATAAACTAGAAGATCCCCAGAAGATCGTCTTCGGCGAAACCCATATTGACGGTCACTGAGGAGGTCATTAACTTCTAGGTATGAGAGCAACTTACAGTTTAGAACTCTTTCCATGACCTTACAGAGTATGGAAGTGATGGCGATCGGTCGGTAGTTGCATGGGTCGGCACGACTTCCTTTTTTGGGTACTGGCTGCACATTAGCAAGCTTCCAGCATTTAGGTACGGTTTTTGCCTCGAGAGAAAGGCGATACAAGCGCGTTAGCACTGGTGACAACTCAGGCGCACAACACCTCAGTACCCTTGCTGGTATGCCATCAGGACCACTGGCCTTGTTCACGTCCAGACTAAGCAGGGCTCTACGGACCTCTTTATTGTGGATTGTGATCTCCGGCATCGAAGAATCACAGCGAGGTAAATTTGGTGGTTGTTGAGAGCCGGTGTCTAGACGCGAGTTGCTCGCAAACAGAGAGGCAAATAAACTTGCTTTCTCAGCTGCAGAATGAGCCAGCGACCCGTCAGGTTTCTGCATGGGTGGTAACATAGGACGGCAGAAATTCGCCTCGGCTGACTTCGAAAGGGACCAGAACTGTTTACTACCGCTCGGGTAGGATGACAACTTTGTCCCTATTCGGCTGATGTGATCGAATCTGGCCTTTCGAATAACCCTTTTGCACGACTTGGCGGCCGAATTAAAGGCTCTCTTCTTTGCTCGGATTCTCCGTGCACGGACTTTGCGATCCCGGGCTTGCACCCAAGCCTGGTAAGCAGACTGTTTTCGGGCCTCAGCACGAGTACAGTCCGCATTATACCAAGGGCGGGACTTGTAACCGAGCGGGATGTCGGAGAATGGAATAAAAAACTCCATTCCCTGCCGGATTACATCCGTAATCGCATCGGCCGTACACGAAGGGTCGTTAGAAGAGAAGCATGTTTGCCGCCAGGGATAAGATGCAAGGAAAATACGCATCTCGTCCCAATCTGCTGACTCGTATCGCCATACTCGTCTCGTGCCCCTAGGGCTCATATCCGGAGGAGAGCAAATCGATACGGATTTCACCACACAATGGTCGGACGTTCCCAGCGGGGCTGAGACCGATATCGAATGCTTGTGTGGATCGGTTGTCAGCAGTAAGTCAAGACAATTGGGTGTGTGGCCAGCGATATCCGGAATTCGCGTCGCTTGATCCACCAGCTGAGTGAGATTTAGTGCTAGGGAAAACCTTCGCACTTCTCTCCCAGCATGGTCAGTCTTCTGGAACGGGTACAGCCACTCTTTGTGGCGAGCATTGAAGTCCCCCAGAAAGACAAGCTCCGCCGCTGGATACCGCTGAGTTGTTAAGTCTGCCGTCTCAGTGAGGTAGTCAATGAGCCGAGTCGCCTCCTGATCACCGCTGTGCGATCGGTAGACACAGACGTAGATTATCTTCTCTACCCCAGTGTCCACCAGAAGCCAAATAACGGAGAACCCGGATTTTTCAAAGCAACGGAGACGCCTACAGCAAATGTCATCGCGGACGTACACACAGACCCCTGCACGCTTTTTGAACTTATGCTCAATTGAGTAGCCAGGGTAGTTGAGGTACGCCACGTCCGACGGGGTTGCTATTTGCGTCTCCGTCAAGAAGAATAGGTGTGGCTTCTCAGTCTCAAGATGGTGATGGACCGGATCGAGATTTGAGTGCAATCCTCTGATGTTCGCGAGGTGCACTTTTAATGGGAGGAAGTGCAGCCGTTGTTTACACACTTTCTTCTTGCTTTGCCTTGTCATGTTTTGTGATGAGTGTTGGGGGGAAGGATTTTCAGTCGAGGCGCTACTTAGTCGACCATCGATGTTGCCCTAGGCAAATCTGAC
Source organism: Scoparia ambigualis (assembly GCA_963921215.1). NCBI lineage: Eukaryota > Metazoa > Arthropoda > Insecta > Lepidoptera > Crambidae > Scoparia > Scoparia ambigualis. The sequence continues at coordinate 19,609,520 of OY992505.1, forward strand.
CAAAGGGGAACTCACCTGGAGACTGCGGGGACGCCCGAACCCCCCCGAAATGGCCACCGGGTCCTCCCGTCCAGTCGCCAACTGGCACGGTGGAGCATTTCGGGATTTTTCGCGAGTTGGCGGGGCAGCCTTTCACACGTGGCTAGCGCGCTAGTTGGGCCCCCTACTAACTGCGGTCGGCCAACGGCTAAAACCGTGCTTCGGATCCCGCTACCCTCCAGAATGAGTTACCCGGTACAGCAATGCTAAGGCTTCAAGACCGGTCCTAATCTGCGCAACTGACTTCTAACCAACCCCCATTGGCACTGGCACTCCCGCACGCCGACGGAACGCAGCGGACTGCTTGGCGCCGGATTTCGGCAGGATGGTGGTCGCGAGCCAGGCGGCTCCTTGCGGAGCCTACCACCGCCACTGGGATCTTCAGCCGTCACCACGGGCCATGTTGGTCCGTGATGTCGTTGCCCGGGGTGGACCGCTAGGAGGTAGATCCCAACCACCCCAAAAAGTTTCTTATCTAAAATAAAAAGAAAAAGTGCCTGGAGGGTAGATACCACGTATTAAACACAAACAACACTTTTAAAATACTATCTTTACTCGAATGCTTTCTTATCTTAAAAAAAAGGTGTATCTACATCTCTGGCGGGTAAAATAAAAATTTGATATACCAGATAAGTTTAAATTATAAATTCAGCGAACGGTAACACCGTTAAGTTAAGAAACTATTCTAAGTACTCACGTGTATTGTAGAAACTCACGAGAACTGTGTTGCAGTTTAAATAAAAATAATTCTATTTCTTTGTCACTTGATCACTATGTAGTGCACAAGTTACGCCGACGGGAAATTTCACGCCAATGATGAACAAATGGGCACGGGTGTGAAATCTCCTGGTTCCCCCACCGCGCCACCTGGTGACGCCACTGAGTGGGATGAGCGAGAGAGACAGCGATATACCGGAAGAAAGAGAAGGAAAATACGACGGGAAACGGATATGCCTATCTCATTATTATAAGCTTCTAATGACGGTCAAGTGTTTAATACAAAATAATGATGACTGTTCCTGCCGAGAAGTTCTCTAGAACTAATGTATGTAATCATCATCAGCCTATAACCGTCCCACTGCTGGGCACAGGCCTCCCACGTGAACAATAGCACGTGGGGATATTGGGCCATAACCCACCACGCTGGCCCAATGCGGGTTGGTGGGTTTTAACGACTGCCATCTTACGACAACAACCGGGACCAACAGCTTAACGTGCCTTCCGAAGTACGGAGGAGCTCAAGATGTTTTTAATGGTCACCCATCAGGCGACCCGGCATTACGAAAGTTGCTTAGCGGGCACGATCGCAAGCCGAGCGCGCTAGCCGCTGCGCCATCGAGCTCCTCATGTATGTAATGTATAACATTAATTAAATTGAAATACCTAAATAAGAGGGCGGCAAATCTGCCTTCCGCCCCGGGCGCCGACACCCACGCTACGCCACTGTGGCTCTCACGATTCTCTGTGGTACCCCACTCCATGTTTACACAGCTATGTGTTAGATCAAAATGAATAGTATAAAATCTACTTAATATAATGATATCTAAAAATAGTTCTACCGTCATATTATTTATTACATATCAGACGTCCTTCGATGATCACTAGTGTAGTCTCCCTTTTTCCATCGATCCGGCGTCACGAATTTCAAAGCATTATAAAGTAAAAAAAAAACATTATTATGCTGAAACGGAACGTCAAATTCATTCCTTTTTTTCGTGGACGAGCGTCACTACGTAAAAATCAAAAACTACTTAAATTTTTATATAATTTGGTTTTCTTTAAGAAAAATCTTTATGCCGAAGAAGAAAAAAGATAGTGATGAATATATTTTACGCAAGATTAAAAAGTTGGAACGAAAAATAAAGCGAAGACGACCACGTGTAAGCGACGCAAGTTCGTCGGAAGATGAGACCCGTACACCGGCTTGCTCGCCTGAGTTAAACCTGTCTCTTGATGTGGAGCCCAGTTATCACCCTCAGAACCCTTCGATAGAACCTGATGATAATATCGATGAAACTGTTCAACAAGTTAAGAATCGATACGAGAGATCGTTCTAGTAGATCTGGGCCTAGGATCGACACTGTGGGGTCGTTCAATGGCAATTACATGTCTAGGATCGACATTGTGGGGTCGTTCAAGGACATTCATCACGTCTAGGATCGACACGGGGGGTCGCTCGATGACGTACAAATATGTCCAGGAAAGGTACAGAGGGACCCTTTAGTGACCACTTATCATAACCTGTAGTACAATGCATTGAATGTACTTTATACACTTAAGGAAGGGAGGGGGGCAGGGATATCATAATGCCTTCTGCACATTACTTATTGTGATTTTTATATCATTTCAGATGTTTCTAATGATACATTAGATGAGTCAATATTAATTGCCCTGGGTAAAAGCTATGAAAAAACCCAAGAAATGGGCCAAAATATTCATAAGGAATTAGCTGATAGGTGGCAATCCATTATTCAAAATGGCTTAGAAAAGGAAGAGAAAGTACAAATATTAAAACAAAAATATTGTTTCCCACCTCTTAACTTACCACTTCTAATTGTGCCAAAAATGAACCCTGAGACAGCAGCAGCCTGCTCAGACCAAAATAAGAGGCGGGATGCTTTGATAGAAGCAAGACAACAGCTCATTAGTAGCAGTATAGCAGGACTTGCATGCGCAACTCATAAAGTTTTGTCAGAGGTGGAACCTCAGGAGGTAAAAATATCTTTACTGGAAATGTTAAATAATTCAACCAAAATTTTGGCAGATATTTTTTTTAATGAAAATAAGTCTAGAAGAAACTTGATTGTCTCTGGTCTGGATAAAGACATTAGAAATACTCTTCTAGAAACCAGGCCAGACAAGTTCCTTTTTGGAGATAATCTTCACGAACTAATTAGGACCGCCAAGTCTGTAGGCAAAACTGGCAGAGAGATTCGTCTACAACCTCAAACTAAAGTTATACCAAGACATAACCCCCCTAAAGCCCAGTCAAACTGGAAAGGCCCACCTCGGCAGAGACAGATGCCCCAAAAATACCAGAACAAGAACCGCAGCAGTGGGCCGCGACAACCTCCTCAAAAACGGGCACCTCCAGTTGCTGCGCGAAGTTATCGGAAGCAGAACTTCTCGAGCAGTCATCAGCAGCCGAACTTCTCAGGCAGCCATCAGCAGCAACGGAACTAAGGCAGGTTGGCAGACTTAATTTTTTTTATGACAACTGGCTTAAAATTACCAAAGACCCTAAAATACTGAACTGGGTAAAAGGTTACAGCATCTCCTTTCACGAGCAGCCAGTTCAATCATACTCACCAAATAATGATTCCTTCTCTAAAAAGGAGGAAATTATTAAACAACATGAGGTCAATAATCTTTTACAAATTGGTGCTATTTCGGAATGTGCTTCAGTATGTGGTCAATTTCTTTCTAAAATTTTTGTTGTTGTCAAACCAAATGGTTCACATAGATTTATCCTTAATTTAAAAAACTTAAATCAATTTATAATAACTGAACACTTTAAACTTGAGGATTATAGAACTGCCTCTAATCTGATGATTAAAGACAGTTACCTAGCTAAATTAGACCTTAAGGACGCATATTTTAGTATTTCTATTAAAAAAGACAACAAAAAGTATCTTAGATTCAAATTCAAAGGAAAATTATATGAATTTAATGTCTTGCCTTTTGGGCTTTCTACGGCACCATTTGTTTTTAATAAAGTTCTTAAACCAGTTGTTTCCATCTTGCGTTCTTGGAGCTTTACAATGGTTCAATATTTAGATGATTTTCTTTTCATTGAAACTAATTACAACCAGTGCAAATCCAAAATGGAAAAGACTTGCATCTTATTACAAAATTTGGGCTTTGTGATCAACAGGGAAAAAAGTATTTTTATACCGTCTAGGGAATGTAGCTTTCTAGGTTTTATTTTTGATTCTAAAAAGATGATTTTAAAGATTTCTGAGGAGAAAAGAAAACACATCCTTAATTTAATTATTTCATTATTAGACGTTAGACCTTACACTATTAGACATTTATCTAAAGTATTGGGCTCACTTACCGCCATATGCCTATCTATTTCATATGGATGGTTATACACAAAAAAATTGGAACGTCACAGATACTTATCTTTAAGTAAATATAACGATAACTATGACAGAACATAGTTCAAACACCTTTATGGTGCATTAGTGATCTGCTTTGGTGGAAAGATCACATTGGTAGTTCTGTGGCTCCTATCAAACAATACAAATATGAAATAGAGATTTTTTCGGATGCTTCATTATCCGGTTTTGGTTCAAGTTGTAATAATAAAACATCTCATGGTTTTTGGACTGCAGAAGAACAAAAACTTCATATTAATGTATTAGAGTTAAAAGCAGCCTTTATAGGGCTGAAAACATTTGCATGTAAATTAAATAGCTGTGACATTCTATTACGAATTGACAATACAACAGCAATCAGTTACATAAATAGAATGGGTGGCGTACAATTCCCTCAGCTTCATTCAGTGTCTGAACAAATATTGAAATGGTCCGAAGAAAGAAACATTTGGCTTTTTGCTTACTACATTAGTTCTAAAGAAAATCACATTGCAGATTTCGAATCTAGAAAGCACAAATCTGAAATAGAATGGAGTTAAATAATAATGCCTTTAACAGAATTATTTCTAAATTTAGACCACCTGATATTGATTTGTTTGCATCCCGCCACAATCATAAGTGTAACAAATATGTTGCTTGGTACAAAGACCCTGACGCATTTGCTGTTGATGCATTTACAATAAACTGTTCTTTCTTTTTTTTCTACGCATTTCCCCCTTTTGCTTTAGTTCTCAGAACACTTCGAAAAATTAAAATTGATGAAGCTGAAGGTATTGTAGTAGTACCCTACTGGAATACTCAGCCTTGGTTCCCACTATTCATGACCATGTTAGTATCCGACTTATTAATTTTTGAACCTAAAAATAATCTCTTATGTTCAGATGCAGGCAACATGCACCCTCTCAGATCGACACTACGACTTGCTGTAGGGATCTTATCCGGGAAGCGTTCATGAGGCGTGGGATCACGGCTGCATCTGCTGAGATTATGTTGGCTTCCATTACTGATTCCACGCTCAAGCAATACAAATCGGCGATTAATGCTTGGCGTGAGTATTGCATACAAAATAATTTAGAAATTTTTTATTGTTCTGTACCTTATGTAATTGCTTTTTTGACCCAAAAATTTCATAGCGGTGCATCCTATAGTACTATAAATTCAATAAAATCAGCAATAGCCCTCATCATAGGTCCTAAATTGTCTGAAGATGATAGGATCAAAAGATTTCTAAAGGGAGTGTTTAAATTAAGACCTCCAATGCCTCGATATGACCAGGTGTGGGATGTTTCAGTAGTTTTAAACTATATGCGTAATCTTGAACCCAACAACTGCATTGAACTTAAAACTCTAACTGAAAAGACAGCTACACTACTAGCGATTTCTACTGGACATAGAATTCAAACCATAGTTTCTATCAGATTAGTAAATATTGTAACATACAGTGATAAATTGGAAATTAAGATACCTGTTAAGATTAAAACTACTGCACCGGGTAGATATCAACCAAATTTGATATTGCCATTTTTTCCGAATGTCTGTCTGTCTGTCCCGCTAAGGCAGTCATTGATTATTTAGAAAGAACCAAGGATCATAGAAATAAAATTGATAGTTTATTCTTGACTTACAAAAAGCCATACAAGATAGCTTCGGTTTCAACAGTAAGTAGATGGATAAAACAAACTCTTAAAAATAGTGGCATTAATATAGATATTTTTACAGCCTATAGTACTAGGCATGCTTCCACCTCAGCTGCTGCTAGACGAGGTGTTAGTATTGATGAAATTAGAAAAACGGCAGGATGGACCGCACAATCACACACATTTGCAAAGTTCTATAATCGGCCATTAATTAATTCAACAGATTTTACAACCGCAATAATCAGTGATGGAGCTACTGAATAACAATTGTTTTATTAATAATATAAGTAGTTGATTTTACTTACTAATTTACATTAAGTATTTTCTGTAATGAAACAACAAGACTGATTAATTGATATATATTTGATATGAACATGTGATTTTGAAATATACATAAGTTTATCTTTACACATTTGTTTATAATTTATAATAAACCTTTAAACATCTACACTAGTGATCATCGAAGGACGTCTGATATGTAATGAATGATCAAACAAACTTACCTGTAAGTGATGTTCAATCATCATTATATGAAGACACTGTCCTTCGATGATCACTTCAGCCCACCCAAGACCCAACTAAAAAGTATATAAATATATTTTTTATCAATACCCCTTCAAAATAATAAAGAAATGTGTAGCTTCTAAGAAATGAATTTGACAGATGACAGCGAAATAGGCGGGCCGCGCTCGCGCTGCGTTCCGTTTCAGCATAATAATGTTCTTTTTTACTTTATAATGCTTTGAAATTCGTGACGCCGGATCGATGGAAAAAGGGAGACTACACTAGTGATCATCGAAGGACAGTGTCTTCATATAATGATGATCGAACATCACTTACAGGTAAGTTTGTTTGATCATTCATTTTAAAATACAATCATTTAAGTTGGGACAGAACTAATGGCAAGACTAGGTATGCTGTTGGACGTACTCGTATGTGTAGTCTTTAATCCTTTAGTCGCCTTTTACGACGCCCAAGAGAAGAGACGGTGTGGTAGTAGTCTTTCACCGCTACGCGACATGGTATTATAGAATAACAGCAATTATTTAAATTTTAGTTTGAATAGTTATCACCAAGAAATAACAATTTCATATCTAAAGAACTAATTTTAATAAAGGGTTCCGTAGCAGCAAGTAACATCATATAAAAGTTCTTGTGTTCATTGTAACTTTCATAGGTGTTTTAATAATAGTGTATTTTTTAAAATGAATTAATTTATGACGTATTAAAAAAAACTACTTACTAGATCTCGTTCAAACCAATTTTCGGTGGAAGTTTGCATGGTAATGTATATCATATATTTTTTTAGTTTTATCATTTTCTTATTTTAGAAGTTACTTGGGGGCACATTTTACCACTTTGGAAGTGTCTCTCGCGCAAACCATTCTGTTTAGAAAAAAATGATTTTAAAAACCTCAATATTATTTTTGAAGACCTATCCATGTACAATTTTTTTTTATTTTAGTTTTAAGTAATAGTAAAGTAACCCCCAAAATTTATTATTTTTTTTTCTATTTTTGTGTGTAATAAATCTTAATGTGGTTCACAGAATACACCTTCTTACCAAGTTTCAACAGTATAGTTCTTATAGTTTCGGAAAAAAGTTGCTGCGACATACGGACGGACGGGCAGACAGACATGACGAATCCATAAGGGTTCCGTTTTTTGCCATTTGGCTACGGACCCTAAAAATGAGTTAAAATTACAAAAAGGGACATTATACTTGGAAAACTATGATCTAACCCATTTAGGTTTTTTTACTCGTAACGCCTCAAGGCGTCTCAAACAAACGTGTAAACATCTCGGTAGCGTGGTGGTTAAGGCAGCCGCCCGGAATGCGGAAGGTGCGTGGTTCGATTCCCGCCTGAGCTTGTCGTCTTTTTTCAGTGTTTAAAATTTTGTGTAAACATCTTTTAAATTAAATTAGGTACTAATTGTATTTGGCCTTTTCGTCTATAGCAGACGATTTATGTGCTACACGTGTTAGACATCTCGAGGAGCTCGATGGCGCAGCGGCTAGCGCGTCCGGCTTGCTATCTACCAGTCGCTGGATGGGTGACCAAATCAAAAACATCTCGTTCTCCTCCGTGCTTCGGAAGGCACGTAAAGCTTTGGTCCCGGTTGTCGTCGTAACATGACAGTTGTTAAAACCCACCAACCCGCATTGGGCCAGCGTGGTGGGTTATAGCCCAACCTCCCCATGTCATGTTATCCATGTGGGAAGGTGGGCCCAGCAGTGGGACGTTTATGGTGGTATGGCCGATGGTGATGATGATGATGTGATAGACATCGCTTGATGGCTAAAGACTGATGATGCGAGAGCGGCATGGTTTTTCACAAGCCCGACAGAAAAAGAAAAATAGAGACATCTTTTTACTAAATAACCTAACAAACAATACGAACTTTTACATTCATAATCAAATTACGCACCGCACTACACGCAATCGACTGTCATTCCATCCACATCACCTTGATGGATGGCGGTCTACTACTGTGCGTTTTTCAAGAAATTTCTTGCCTCGATCTACAGTGCTGTGGAACCAGCTCTCGGCGGCGGTATTTCCGGACCGTTACGACTTAGGGATCTTCAAGAAACGAGCCTATTCCTTCCTTAAAGGCCGGCAACGCGCCTGCGATTCCTCTGGTTTTGCGGGTGTCCATGGGCGACGGTGATTACTTTCCATCAGGTGACCCGCTTGCTCGTTTGACTCCTTCTGTTATAAAAAAATTTGTTGTTTTGCCTACTAGAGCTGTTATTTTGCATAATTTGTATATCCTCTGAGGTGGCAGAGCGATCACATTAAATATCTAATCGTAGTAAGCATAACAACAGAGGTTGATTATTGATTACAGCCGTTGTTGTTTGTTCCGTTGTTCTAAATTGGATTGGTTAGCTTTCGCCATCTTATTTAAGACTGCTTAACAACAATGTTGGTATTATTTACTATCAGCAAGCAGCATGAAAACAAGGGCTTCCCTGTTTTTTTATTTATGAAACCTAATTATATATCTTTTATTTATTGAAAGAATTTTACCAACCTATTTCTTCTCTTTGGTGTCGTAAAAATCGACTAACGGACTAAATCATCAGCCTAAAGCGGCGATGGGCTCACCTCCTATGACAGTGAGCACATGTCCAGTAAACGTGGACTGTGGAAATGCAATGCTCTTGTGGTCCTCATTGTCTAGTCTCTGACTAATAAAAGGAGTAGAGGGATAGAGAGAATAGAGGGATAATAGAAGTGAGTGTATTACGTATGTACTTTTTGACGTGACAACGTCTTATAAATTGGTTTGCCGGGTGACACTTCAAGAAACTGCGTTACGCTCCGTTCACGTTATGCGCTCACAATGAGAGCGAGTGAGAGGCACGCGTCCCTTCCACTCGGGCATGGTTAGCCCGCCTAAGAGCGAGAGAGACAGACATAAAAAGTGAAAGGCACGCGTCCCTTCCATATTATTTCATCCTTCTTTCTACTATACTAATGAATATTCACATTAAAATTATTTTACCACTCAAAGTCGTTGTCACGTAAAACTTTCGCCCGTATACCGACTTTACAGGCAACCAATTTTTTTTTTTCAATTTTTTTTTATTTCAACCGTATCGCGTAGCAGTGAAAGAATACCCTCTCTCTTCCCTTGGGTGTCGTAAAAGGCGACTAACGGACTAAAGACTGCAAATATAAGGCTACTGCTAGAAACCACAAGAAACTTCAAGGGTTGGTCAGGTCAAGTGTTATAAACATGACAAAAATAACAAAAAGAAATTCGTGCTTTTTTAATTTTTAATTGAATAATTCATTTTGCGAATTTTAAGTGGATAGTCTTTGAGTTTCTAATTAATTTTAAAGCTATAACATAAGAAAAATACGCACATTTCTTAATAGGAAAATAAATGGAGTTTCATTACAGACTAACGTAGTAGGTACTTATCGCCCGGCTGACGCGGACGGGTCAACAGACGGTTGGGTCAACGACCGGCCGCGCTGCCCGCGCTTTGTATATAAGTAATCGTTATTTTTAATTATTTTCCATTTTATTTTTCTTATATTATTGCTTTAAAATAAATTAGATACCTACTCAAAGACTAGGTATCTAATTAAAATTAACAAAATGAATTGTTTAATTAAAAATGAAAAAAACACGAATTTCTTTTAAGTCATTTTTGTCATGTTTAGAACACTTGACCTGACCAGCCCCTAAAGTTTCTTGCGGTCTCTAGCAGTCACCTTATATATCCAACAGCATAGAGCGGTAATGGGCTCCCCGACCTGTCACGCTGAGAAAGTAAAGTTTTAAACTTCTTATTTAGCAAATTGTTCCGTAGCGGTGAATACTGCTACTAGAAAGAGGGTTCTTTCTTACCTTGGCTTGGGTGTCGTAAAAGGCAACTAACGGATTAGAGAAAAGTGGGCTATGGCAGAGGACTGCTTTTGCGGTCCTCATTGCCTAGTCTCTGACTAACCCTTCGGGGATAATAGTCGTGATTGAGTGTATTTATTTTTATTTTTTGTGCTCCTAAAGTGGCAGACGTCCATTGGACTGGCCACAAATGAAAGGTATTTCGCCTTATTTGAACTAGAAACTCGGCAGCATTTGAAATGAGTAACACAGAAGACGGTCGGCACAACATTCCTTTTTCTTCCATGATCATAAATAAAAAGAAAAACGGGAATGGAGCCCGATTTGTTTTTTAACGCGAACATCAGTTGCACATTTAAATTAAATTCCTATTACGAGACACCCAGCTTTAATTAAATCAAACGTGATTTCGGTATTGCTAAAAAGGGGCCGGTATTAATTATGAATTCTAAAAAACAAATCAGGTTTCATAAAAAATAACAAAGGGAGTGGCAGATTTTAAATTATTCAAGTCTCGTCTCATACGTATAGAATAAATTCGCATTTCTTACTTTATTTACAATCTTTAAAGCATTTAAAAGCCGCTGCTTAATTGCCAAACTGCCCAACTTCATTTAAAAGTTCTTGTATACCACTAATTTTACGCTGAACTTGATGGATTGCTCCTTTTAAAATCAGAAAAAGACGTCTTGATATTTAATATTAAACTAATTACTTCCTTCAACGTAAGTATATTGCGAAGAGGTACTAGCAAAAAATGGTTTTACAATTAATTATTTGGCGATGCGTGCAAAACCAACAGCTTTGTAAAGAGCCTGCCGTGACAGAATTATTTTTATTTTATTTTCTGTCTATTTTCTTTATATAGGTACCTATTTATTTTAGTAACTTGATTAGATTGGTAGGTATGTTATTTAGCATTCGTACCTACTACTGGGAATCGAAACCTGGATCTTAGAGCCTGAGACCTGTGGTTTTACCACTAGACTGCAAAGTCGGTCAAAGATGAAAAGGAATGTCAATCAATTCCTTATTTATGATTAATAAAAGACGAAAATAAATTGTCAGAAAAGAAATAGAAACACATTGTAATTTTGCTATGATACACGAAAGATCAAAGCAAAGGATCACCCCATCCTGTAATGTAACAAAAACATTTAATACTATAGCTTTCTTCGTTTAGAATGTTCTGCTCAAAAATTAATATAATAAAAAAGTTACAATCATTTTGAACATGAAAGCGCAAAATTCTGAATAAAAACGCCTTAGCAAGAAAATATAACTTCACCGTTGCTCGCGTTTAATTTAAAGGCACTGTTGCTTCGCATACAAGGAACATTATTATTTTTATTGCTAAGTAGCTGTAACTAACTTACCTTAAAAGGTTCAACTGGGTTTCATGGAAGTTGTTTTGTAGGAATTTTGTATTGACATCTTCACCCCGACATTATTATCATTAAAACAGGAATTAAATAAGTTAAATAACATTACATACACTTAAATACACTAAGTAGATGATAAAAAGGGTTGTACCAATTTGGCTAACTATTGTTTTGTTGTATTATTGTTTTGGGGATTAAAGCTGCTCGCGTCCGTAGGTTTACCCTTGAGACCCTATACGTGACCCCTGGGTGGTGCAAAATGACTGAGTGGTAGAGCCACGCTGCGTTGCAGCACGCATTGGGCCGGCTCGCCCGGCGTAATACTCTCACGAATATCCGGCGTGAAATAACGGCACTTGGTGCTGTTGTGTTTCGTCCGGATAGTGAGTGTTCCGGAGGCCATCCCCCCCTCCCCCCCTCCCCCTTCCTCACAATTCCTATTCCTTCCTTAAAGGACGGCAACGCGCCTGCGATTCCTCTGGTTTTGCGGGTGTCTATGGGCGGCGGCGATTACTTTCCATCAGGTGACCCGCCTGCTCGTTTGCCTCCTTCTTCTATAAAAAAAGAAAATAGTTAACCGTTTAGTATAACCGCCTCTGTGGTCTAGTGGCTAAGCCACCGGTTTCAGACCCAGAGGTCCAAGGTTCGATACCCAGCGGGGGGTACATCTTTGTGTGCTCGGTTTGGTTGGTGGTAGTGCTGTTAAGTTCGCCTGGCTAGCTACCACCATCTTATCTAAGTCTGTCGCCATAACAACGATTTTTATAGCATTATAGCATTGTTGTGTTCCGACAGTTTGAGATAAGATAGATAGCCAGTTCCTCAGTGATCGAGGATTGCGGGTGAAACGCGCTTCCACCTTCTTCCTTATTGTCACTTACCATCAGGTGAGTAAAAGCCAAGCGCTTACCCGTTCCAGAATTAAAAAAAATAGTTATTATCAGGACAACGTTTGTATGTAATAACATTTTCGGAAATTCCTCACGGCGCGGACGAAATCGCGGGCGGAGTATTATTATAATAACAGCATAATATAAAATTTTTGTACACTCTAATCTAAAGGTCAATTTTTAAACATCGGTGAAAGAACTTTTGAAATCCGATGAGTAGTTTCAGAGGTTACCATAAATTACCATCTAAACTATGAAGGTGTGTTATTAATAACTACATAGCACCTGTTTGTAATATTAGTTTAAATTTGTAATTAAATCCACAAATTAACACTATAAAGCTCCACTTTACTCCTTTTGCATAGGAAATGACATGCGGTTGTATTATTTTAACAGCATTCTTACTAGACTTCTAAACGCGAGAAGAAACATTTCAAACAAATATTTTATTTTATTAAACTCGTCCCCATAATGTAAAGATTAAAATAACCAACTTCTATATTTATTTGTAACATTAGTAAATTAATTAATTTTTTCTGGCGATAAAGGGTTAATAACCATAATTTAAAGGTGTTACAAAAGATGTGATTTCTTTTTGCGATTTATGAGGCCTATATCTCTGGACCTAATCTCGCCTGTGATTTTTGCGTAAAATTGCCAATTTTGGCGTCCTTGATCTTAGAAACAAAAATACATAAACCATTTTGACTTATTGAATAGTGTAGAATAGCTATTGGCCTAATTCGTAGCGGCCTCTCTTTTTGTAAATTTTGCTTAACATTTTAATTAAACCCAAAATTGCAGAGAAAGATTTTCATATATATCTACTGTTCTAAACAAATAAAATTAAAAAAATAGAATGTTATTTCTTATTTAGCCGTATCTATAAAGTTCGTAGCGGCCACGGAATTTTTAGATACTTAATTATCATTGTTTTTTTATAGAAAAAAAAAATTATTCTAAACCAAAAAACATCGAAAATCGCCTTATAACGGTGAATTTCTTCTATCTATGAAGAAATTCACCGTTATAAGGCGATATTATTGAGCAAAATTTATACCAGAATAATTGTTACTTCATGATGCTGTGGCCAGACTATCGCGCTAAAATTCTTGTTCCGTGGTCGCGATAAAAAACTTCGTGTTCCGTTGTCGCGATAAACTTGGCCACATCAAAAAAAATTGGTTGCCTGTAAAGTCGGTATACGGGCGAAAGTTTTACGTGACAACGACTTTGAGTGGTAAAATAATTTTAATGTGAATATTCATTCGTATAGTAGGAAGAAGGATGAAATAATAGTAACAATTTAAAACATTTATTTAAACAAAGAATTATATTTAAAACATAGTTGAGTGGGAGAGAGACGCAAGGCATTCGGCGGGCCTCTCTCTCGTTCGGTGACTCATCGTAACGTTACCGAGCGTTACACTTTTTCATAAGTGCCTCCCAGCCGCAACCTAATTTAAGACGTTGTCACGTCAAAAACATCGCGACAAAATTCTATCTATACCGCACGAACTTTATCGTGATAAAATCCTTTGATGTGCGGCAATTTACCGACAGCGGCTCGTTGTGCTTGGCCAGACATGTCGCGACAACGCGAATCTTCGCGCTAGCGCGATAGGTGTGGCCATGGTATGAGGAATAAATATTTTAAAATGAAATTATTATCCTATTTCGATAAAAACGATAAATACAACTGCAAAAATACTACAAAATGCGGTGCGCTGGCCGACCGAACTCAGCTTATTCTTGCAGAGTGGAGATTTGTAATATTGAGCATGAATTTATTATCCTATTTCGATAAAAATAATAATTACAATTGCAAAATTTCTACAAAATGCGAAAATGTGCATTTTACGCAAAAATCACAGTCGAGATGAAATAGGCCTCTTAAAATTCAGCGATTAAAATATACTTTATTCCACAAAAAAATACAAACACGCTAAGTAATGTTAGTCTTTGGCATTGGGTATGTTAGGCTATGACATAAGTATGTATGAATGCAAACTCGATCTGCAGTTGGCTAGAGCCAACTTTTTTCATTTCGTTCCAAGGAAGTTCTGTTAGACGTACCTAGGTACTCGCGAAAGCCTAATCCGAACTAGAATTTAGTTTTGAATATGATGTTTGAAACTTTTCCATTCTATTTAAAGCGGTTCACGTTATAACAATGTATACTTCAACTTTAGTACCCGGTATACTAGAACTAGAGTATACTAAGAGTTCTGAAGGTTGTTTATAGTAAACTAGCTGCCCGTCCGTGACTTGGTCCGCGTGTAATATTCCGTGACTAATTACTAAAACATTATTTCATTCAACGGGTCCATACATTCGTGGCAATTAATTTTTATACACATATACACAAACATACATATCACGACTATTATCTCAGAGACTAGGCAATGATGACAGCAACAGGAGTCCTCTGCCATAGTCCACTTTTACTAATAGCGACTGCACATGTGCTCAGAAAACCCGTGGTGGTGAGCCCATCGCCGCTGTATGCTGTTGGTTATACGTGCAGTCTTAGTCCGTTAGTCGCCTTTTACGACACCCAAGGGAAGTGAGGGGGTGGTAGTATTCTTTCACCGCTACGCGACACGGTAAATTATTAATTTTTATTTAATTTTATATGATTTGTAAAGTTGGATGGAAAGCTCTGGTGTCGACCCGGACCGCTTAGAAGACAGTTCAGATAGCGGTCCTATACGACACCCTCAATATTTCAATTAAGTTTTTTAGAATCACGTAGGGAACTAAATAAGCAAAAACCTAATGTGTTAAAATAAGCTACAGGTACAGATGTAAAATGTATATTAAAAATGTAAACAGTCTTCTTGCATTATTTTTACAAAATGTCAAAAATACACGCATCCCTTCCTTGTGATTATACATATTTAACCCTAAAAATACTGCGTCCTTGTTGTGTATCTGTCGATACTTAGAAAAGTTTACGAAAACCCTTACGAATACGAAAAAAAGTATGTGTAGAATAATAGCCTATGCTTCTTTTATTAGACCAATGATGATCGTATCGAGATGAGGGAGGGTGACCTTAACCCAGCCGTGGAAATCTGGCAACACATAGATAGATAGATAAACACTTTATTGCACATACACAAGAAACAGTTACACATGACATCAGCTTAAGACTAGTATGTACAAAGGCGGTCTTATCGTTGAAAGCGATAAGACCGCCAACAACACATAGTGTTGTTATATTATCATTTATGTATAATATAATAAACAGGCCTAATTTTAGACCTACCGCTAAATTTTAGCTTAGTTACGTTAGCTTATAGCAACAGTAGTACAATCAAATAATGAAATAAAAAACATTATTTTTTTTACATTTTTGTCGCAACTTTTCCTTAAGAAAATTAAAATTTGACAATAATAGCGCGCGGCCTATCGCGGTTAACGAAGCGCATGCGCGTGACCGCTATTATTACCCCGTGCACCAATGAGATCGCGACGTCGCTATTTGACCGCATGAGGGTAAGCGCACGCACCTAGAACTATAGGATATAAAAATCCAGGCAAAAAATTGTATTTAAAAATAGAAAACATTTATTACTTTTTTTTACCCCATATCTACTTTTGGAGGGGGGTCAAAAATGAACCCTGTATTAGTAAATCATATATTATACTCCTAAGTAGTCCTATAACTGTGACGCTTAGCTGTGCAATAATACCACCAACACTCTTCCCTTGGGTGTCGTAAAAGGCAACTAACGTACTAAAGACTGCACTACATCCAACAGCATAGAGTAGCGATGTGCTAACCACCTGTCACGCTAAGCACATATGTGAAAATATGGTGAAAAGTAGTCCACTTTTCACCAATTAGCGACTATATATATGTGCTCAGCGTGACGGGCGGTTAGCCCATCGCCTTGGTAGAGGGCTGCTGTTGCTGTCCTCATTGCCTAGTCTCTAACTAACCCTTCGGGGATAATAGTCGTGATTGTATGTTATGTAGTACTATTTAATTTATATCATTGATTCATTGAAGAAGTGTTAAACGATTTCAAGGGTTCTCACGATTACACTCAGGTACTTACCAATTTCGCAGGATTGTATTCAAGACGGCTTAAGCGACGGTTGGCTCGAGAAAGGTCTGACTAATTGTATTGTCGCGATTAACAACAGACGAGCGGGTTACTAAACCCTTTCATGTTGCTACCTACGTGACACGTGTAACGCGTAAGCTATTTGTGTCAATACCGGAATTACCTTATTTTCTGAGCCCAGATATGGTGTGCGCGATCTGGAGGGTGATCTCGTCATTATAAGTTAACAAAAACGCCATTCACGTGAATGGCGTTTTCGTCGAATTGACTTTGATGGTACTAGCATTAAAAAACTGGTTAGAGTATGTAGTTTTTGTCTCATTACTGACTGTCTTGTCGTGAGAACTTTGAAAGTGTATAAGGACGCTGGACTAATCAGTCGATTAAACTAAAAACCTTTATGCAAGGTAAAATGTTGTCAATGTTGTCATACGTATACTTCGTGGTGAGGGACGAGCAGTTTATAACATTTCTCCCCTCCTTTTCCTAGCCTCTTCTATGAAAGGAACAATAGAGGGAGGGAAGTGAACTAACTAAGGAACCTGTACCATCAAGGTCTGCCACGGGGATGGCTCAGAACACAAAGCACAAGAGCCGATTTTTTTTAACTTTTATTTTATTGGTGACTGATTGCGCGTTTTTTCCTCGATTTCACCTGATAGAATGTGATAATGAGGACGAAGATGGAGCACGCGCAGTCAGTATATGCCTGTTTACTCTGGCCTTAAAAACGCCCAAGTTGTAGCGTTCAGGATAAACAGACGCAGTGACGTCATTCCACATCCTAGCTGTCCTAATGGGAAAACTAGAAGAAAAATCGCTTCGTACGGGCGGGTGGAATATCTGCAACATAGGGATGAAAGCCATTCCTCCGTCTAGTAGTCTGATGATGGAACGGAGAAGGAGGTATAAGGTTATGTAACTCTGTAGAAGACTGACAAGCAAGCCACTTTGCGTCGGTGTTCCAGACTTAAAATCTGTTATCGACCTGCTCATCCTCGCCAATCAGCCACTTTGCTCGGCGCTCTATAGAATCCAGGGCAGCCAGCTGATGCTTTGCAGATCCATCCCAAAGATGAGAACAGTACTCCATGCACGATGGGAGCTGAGCTTGGTAAAGAGTAAGAAGCTGTCCGGGGTAAAGTACCGCCTCATCTTTGAAAGAATACCCAGCTTTTTTGCGGCATTTTTGGCTTTTTTTATAGCAGAAGGAGGCAAACGAGCAAGCGGGTCACCTGATGGAAAGTAATCACCGCCGCCTATGGACACCCGCAAAACCAGAGGAATCGCAGACGCGTTGCCGGCCTTTAGGGAAGGAATAGGCACGTTTTTTGAAGATCCCTAAGTCGTAACGGTACGGAAATACGGCCGTCGAAAACTGGTTCCACAACACTGTAGTTCAAGGCAAGAAATTTCGTGAAGAACGCACAATAGTAGACCGCCATCCATCAAGGTGATGTGGATGGAATGACAGTCAATTGCGTGGAGTGCGGTGTGGGAAATCAGCGGCAGGGATCAAGCCGAACAATTCCTCAGAACACTCCCCGTGATATATGCGATACAACATACAGAGAGACGCAACGTCTCTCCGAAGAGCCAGTGGATCGAGCCGGCCTGAAATAACCACGTCGTCGACAATTCGAGCAGCTCTGCGTTGAATGCGGTCAAATGGAAGGAGTTGGTATTGGGGTGCCCCAGCCCAAAGATGGGAGCAGTATTCTATTTGCAGAGGTACGACGAAAGGATGTTTTTTTGCGGTTAATGCGCAAACTTGTGTTTTGGAGGGGTTAAAATGGAATAGGTTATATCGGCCCCAAGTAGTAGGAAATTGGGCTTTCTGACTCACGGTCGTTCAACATAATTGAAGTTTTAGTTTTCAGTCTAAAGTGAATCATTCAACTATAGAGCGCGCTTGAGAGGCGCCTGGCGGCGCCTCTTGTGCGCGTCCTGAGTTGGTTGATTCACTGTAGACTGAAAACTAAAACTTCAATCATGTTGAACGACCGTGAGTCAGAAAGCCCAATTTCCTACTTTTACACTCACAAACTGGATTTATAGAGTGCTTAGTGTGGTAGCTCCATTTATGCAAAGGATGAGATGTCTATTACTGATAGATAGGTAGCTATACCAAGCTGGATTACCTAATGTTGATCATCACCATCATTACTTGAAAATATTCTAGAGCAGTATTACCTAATTTAATAAAGGTGAAATAAATATTTAGGTACCTGAGTATATAAAAATATATTTGATAAGTAGGTAGGTATAAAATGAAAGAAACAAATTTATTTAAAAAAGTTTATTTTCTTCACACCATTTGTTTAAACAAAATACATTTTTTAATGCACACACCCGAGTGTGATACATGCAACTAAATACATCGTTTGACTCTTTATACTTATCATACAAATTAAGTAAACTAGGACAAAACTTATCTTCTAAATTATAAACATTGTTATTTTCGGTTACATCTTTTAACCACTTCACTTTTTCTATTCCCTTAGTATAAATCATTTTGTTTGACAACAGTCGTACAATATGTTCTTTATGATAGGGATATGGTATGAAACCCTCTTTTCAGTAAACTGCTCTGTTTCTCTCAATCCAATTTACCTGTTTCCTCTCTGTTTTGCTTAGCTCGTAATAAGGAAACGGAGGTTTTATAAGAAGAACTTCTAACTGTTTTTTGTTTAGAATAGCAATTTCTTTTAGAATGAATTTATTATCATCTGTTTTAAAACCCTGTACATCTACAATAACCTTCATGATAATTTTCGAACAATTTTACTCAGAGGCTTGTATTCAACCAGACGATCGTTAATAATTAAACAATATGCTGTTGTGTCATGTGGTAAATATTCGGAACATTCAATTTCTACTCGCACATCTACAGGTCCAGTTTTCAAATTATCGTTTTGTCTTGAGCAATCAATGATGAACAAAGGAGCCTTGTTTTTAAAATTATCTAGATTGAGCAATGGGTCTGGTGAAATGTTGTAATACGAGTGACGAAATTTAGTGTATATATCGTATAATATACTATATTTATTCTCATTAAACTTCAAGTTCATAGATTCGTAGGGGTAATATTGCGAATTCAAAAATAATGTAACGTTTGTTAATTTACAATGATCAAACTCGGAACAGTCGAGAGTCCTACTATTCTTTCTGTTTGTTTGTAAGCCTAAAATCACATAACGAGGTTTTTCTATTTGTGAAGTAGTTTTTACTGACCATGAATGTTTAACTGTTTTTGGTAATACAGGGTATTCATATAAATCCCAGTTTCTGAAAGCAATTTGGATAGGCTTGTCTTTGTCAAGATCCGAAACTTTAATATGTGGAACTCGCCACTGTACTTTTTGTATATTTATTTTAATATGATTGACATCGTCTGGCAAAATGACACTGTTCAATACGCTATGACCTCTGTTTAAAATAAGTTCATGCTTGCAGTTAATTACAATTTTCTTATAATCTTCTGCGAATCCTAATATTTTATGAAGGGGCACAACTGCACTAAAACTATTATTACTCCTAATAGTTCCATTCAAACTCCATCCCCATATAGCTGCAACTTTGCTCTCCCCTTCATTCATTGATATATACGATTTCATACAAGTGGTTATGCCGGCATTTTTGATGCGGTCTATTTCAATACCATTCATCTCATATCTAATATCTTGAAATAGAAATAAAACCGGGTTATTAGTGAGCTTAATACCTTTTTTCATAGGTTTACCGTCTTTATCATAAAGTTGTATATCTCCTTCTATATATATAGCACTCGCCGATGGTAATATGTATATATCCTGTTGATGAATTGGAATTCTTATTTCATCATTTTCATTAAAATTATTATTGTAAGGATTATAAGTATGAATTTCATAGCTTTCAATTGAGTTATCGTATTGAGGTAAATCACTTATTCCAAGAATACTCATGTTTTAAATCCTAGGGCCTGAAGAAATTTTTTATTGACTTTCGTAATTTTTTTAACAGGTTTAACACGTGTGGACACTTTAACACTATGTCGGGTATTGACACGCTTGGTGTTCGTATTCTGAACTTTAAAAAAAATTGCAGCAAATGGCGAGGGGATACAAATTAGGGTCTATAAATAGATTCAGGATGTGCATTAGTGGTGGTTTGTTGTAAGACGAAAGAAACTTACCCGATATGGTACAAGCTGGTGTGTGCGTGCACTTCACGGCGCGTGGTGTATGTCAGCAAAATTTCCATATTAGAAAGACAATCAATATCTTTGTAATACTAATATTGTCATGCGGTTTTCCTCGTATTATTAATAAATTTTAAAGGTATGCGATATTAATTTGAACACCCATAAAATAGGTAGCTACCGTATTAACAGATTTATTATTAGCATTACTTAACATAACATTTATTAACAGACATAGTAACAGTTTCTATGTAAGTATATAAAATGCTGTAGAAACAATTATGGAATTTACCAGCCCCTGATTACGTAACTCTGTTGCTAACAACTCTCGGTTGTAACCGCAGTTACATTACTGTTTTCAGTGAGATAGTTGTCACATTGGTTCTTACTAAAGCAGCAATGTAACTGCGATTTCTTTTAGATTTGATTGCAACAAAGTTACAAAATCAGGGGAGGAAGGGGGTGGGGAGGGGCTGTTCATAAGTATTTTATTAGTCTTAAAGTATTGTTGAGTATTGTCGCACGTGTGTCTATCTGTTAAGCAAAACTGAAGATCAAACGACAATGTCGGTAAGTTTAATAAAACTTAAACTAATTTGTAAAAAGCAAGCTAAATTATAACGAGATGCTATAAAATGTTCACCTTTCTTTTTAATATTCACTTCTCAAGTTTACTTATTTCTTTTTAATTTCAGGATACAGAGTCTCTGTTTAATTTTATTCGTCCTAATCAAGTTCAAGCAAATTATGGAAAACAAGTTGGTGAAGGATCAGACGTATCAAGAAAGCGAACCAAAGAAAACGGGACATATTCCTATATTAAAATTCCTGCCATGGGGCGAAAAATTATCAAGTTAGAAATCTATGATGCGGAGCAATTTAACAGTGAGGGGATTTGTAAATGTACTGCTGAAATATGTTGTCAGCATATCGTTCAAAACATTTTCAAGGATGAAATATATAAAGCTGTGCGTGAAATAATTGATAAAATGAGTGAGCAAATATGTAATGAAAATAGCAAGTATTTTTAATATTATTTTATCATCTAAATATTTCCTTAATAAATATTAAGAATGTTTTATCTTTACTCTTTTATTTTTCCTTTATTTATTCTATACAGAACTAAATTACCCATGACTAAGTTTTCACTACTACTTCTTTTTATAACATAAGTAGAGAAAAGATAATCATTATTTATAAAATATTATAGTTTTATGCAGAATCGCGGGTTCTGAATTGCAAACTCTTCGAACACAATAGAAGTTAAGTTTTCAGACTCATAATTGAATAGATCAACATAATATAAGCAGTTATACTATTCACTCTACTCTAACTGAGAGCTAATAGTAGGTTCCATATTTAGGATTCACTACCTACTACAATTTTTTTGTAATACTTAACATATAATTATATACTTACTTACTACAATAATACCTCATTTTCTATAGGTTATGAACAGTATCGTTGATGTTCACCAATAGGGAACCTAACCTAGGTAGTATACTCATCCTATGCTTATGTGAAGCTATCACACTAAACACTCTATAAATCCAATTTGTGAGTGTAAAAGTAGGAAATTGGGCTTTCTGACTCACGGTCGTTCAACATAATTGAAGTTTTAGTTTTCAGTCTAAAGTGAATCATTCAACTATAGAGCGCGCTTGAGAGGCGTCTGGCGACGCCTCTTGTGCGCGTCCTGAGTTGATTGATTCACCTTAGACTGAAAACTAAAACTTCAATTATGTTGAACGACCGTGAGTCACAAAGCCACAAAGTCAGCACCGAGAACATGTTAAATAACTTAACATGTTCTCGGTGTCACTCACAAGTTTATTCCGGCTCTCAATGACGCTTTCCCGAGAAATATTAGCATGTTCGGTGTAGAGCGTCTCCTTAGTACTGTCGTCCACATAGCAATGAATGCTGTTATTACGTAACATGCCATTGATATGCAGAAGAAACAGAGTAGTGGATAACACACACCCCTGCGGGACTCCAGCGTTCACAGGTTTCATGTCGGAGTACGAACCGTCGACTACGACTCTGATGCTACGCCCAGTAAGAAAGCTGGCAACCCACGAACACAATTTCTAAGGAAGCCTTTATTTTCTATAGAGCGGCCGAAACTGAGGTCCCGTGACAGATCTAAGCCAAGAAGATTTAAATGGTCGCTAATATCCACAGGTACATTCCGGAAAGTCGTAGTCAGGTTAAATGGACTCCGCTTGGCGCTAAATAAACTTATCTTGGTGGCGTTAAACTTGACCAAATTGGTCTCGCCCCATTCGGAGACAGCTTGGAGGGCCAAGTCAATACGCTCAACGAAATCAACTCTCAGGGCGTGAGTTTCGTCTTTGGTAGCTCGTGCATTGGAAAAGTATCTGTCCACAATTGTGCTGTCATCTGCATACCCAATAATACCGGGTTTCAGCAGATCATTTATGTGCAGCAGAAAAAGTGTTGCAGTCAGAACGGACCCTTGAGGTACCCCGGCATCTGTCGCTATTAAATCGGAAGATTGGCCATCGAGGACCACTCGAATCGATCGTTCTCTCAAGAAATCTTGTATCCAAACGCACAAACCGACGGGGATCCCATAACTTGGAAGTTTGCTAAGTAAGCTCGCATATCAGACCATATCAAAAGCCTTAGAAATGTCTAAAGATACGGCAAGGGCTTGACGGTGCTTTTCAATTGCTTTACTCCACAAATGTGTTGCATAGATTAGTAGATCTTCCGTAGACCGCCCTGGACAAAATCCGAATTGACGGTCGCTAAGGAGATCGTTCATTTCTAGATATGCAAGAAGTTTGTTGTTTAAAACACGTTCCAAACATTTACAAAGTATGGACGTGATGGCGATGGTGTCGATAGTTTGTAGGGTCAGATCGTCTACCTTTTTTCGGAACTGGTTGCACAGTAGCAGATTTCCAAGCTCTAGCAACATGGCCAGCCTTTAAAGAGAGTCGAAATAGGCGTGTTAAAACTGGAGACAGCTCAGGCGCGCAAGCCCGCAGAACAATTGCTGGAATGCCATCTGGCTTTGTTCCAATCTAAAGTGCGAAGTGTCTTAAGTACCTCTTTATGTTAAATGCGGATCTCAGGCATTTGCAATCCGCAGTGGGATAATTCAGGTGGAGAGAGACTGCCATCATTCAGATGGTAATAGGACGCAAAGAGAGAAGCAAACAAGTTCGCCTTCTCTACTGCAGTATGTGCCAGCAAACCATCGGGCTTCAGCATGGAAGGCAATGACGGACGGCAAAAGTTCGATTGGACAGATTTGGCAAGAGACCAAAAAGCCTTACTACCCGCTGGGTAAGAGGCGATTTAAGACCTGATTCGGCCGATGTAGTCAAAGCGAACTCTGCGTATTGTCTTCTTGCAGGACGTAGCGGCTTTATTGAATGCCACCTTTTTAAGGTGAGTATCCGGAGCTTTGCGGCTGCGGGCTGCAGCCCAAGCCTAGTACGCTGCTTACTTCAGTGCATCTGCACAAGCACAATCGGCGTTGTACCAAGGGCAAGCATTGCCAAGAGGTGAGACGTCTAAAAAAGGAATAAAATATTCCATAGCCTGACGGATCACATCTGCAACGGCTTCAGCAGCACTTGAAAGATCCTCACTGGTGAAACAAATATGCCGCCAAGGATAAGATGCGATAAAATGCCGCATCGTCGATCCTGATTACCTGAGCTGACCTGATTAGGAGGAGAGTAATCAGAAACAGACTTCACCAGACAGTGATCGGAGGTCCCTAGGGGAGCTGTCACCGACACAGAGAAGCGATCCGGATTAGTTGTAAGCAGAAGGTCCAAGCAATTAGATGTGTGGCCTGCAGTGTCAGTGATCGAAACCAATGGCAGTACGGATGTGGTACTTTACCAGCCACAAATATAGAGAAAATACATAGAAAAAAAACTGTAAGATGACATTGACATTCGTTGTCGGTCAGTTCATTAATGGATCGTTTTCGGTAATGGCGGACGACGGTCTGCTTATGGTTGGCTGGTTTTGAATTCCATCGGTGGAACAGCCTCAGATCTTATATATGGTATAAAACCAACGCGGTTTGTACGCGCGTTATTGCAGTCATATCGGTAGGACACGCGCCCGCGATAGTTCGGGAAAAGTTGTTCATATCGGTACATGGCCACGTGCCTTAGTTGTGAAATAGCAAGAAATCAACTTAAATCTTAATAATCGCCTTGTAAACAGCCATCGGAGGCTGCTGTGTGTAATTAATCGGACGGACGAACGCAGACGGCCGCGTAAATTCGGATATTACCTCACGAGGTTGGCTTAGGAGTTGGTTCCCTAGGAAAGTGGACACAGATCGGTGTGTAACGGAGGTGTACGTGTGTGATTTGGACCGGCCTTCGAGAAGTCGGCAGGCGAGGCACGCTACCACGAGGCAGGCGTCACATCGCATCACAGCAGCTGTGCTGCGACCATCCTGTTTCCTTCCTCACCCCTGTCCTCTCCTAAGGTTGCAAGGCGGGTTAACCATCACATCATTTGGTGAGTAAGTCCTTAACGCTGCGAATCGCAGCAAGCTTCAGACACCCATGATCGGTGACCTGGTGGTCGATGATTTGTCTGAATCAGTCAGGTATATGCGTAGGTTGGTCGATCAGCTGGGTAAGATTCAGCGTAAATGCGAATTTGTACGATTCTCTACCAGCGTAATCCGATTTCTGGAATGGGCACAGCCACTCTTTATGGTGAGCATTTAAATCACCGAGAAATACCAACTGCGCAGTGGAATACCTCTGCTGGGCAGTGTTCACCATTTGCGTCAGGTAATCAAAGAGCTTGGTTGTCTCCAGGTCGCTAGTGTGCGATCGGTAAACACAGGCATAGAGTGTTCGCTCCAAATCGGTGTCCACGAGTACCCACAAAAAGAAAAACTGGTTTCGAGGTTTCGGAGACGCTAACAGTAAATGTCATTGCGAGCATAATAGCAGATGCCAGCACGTTGTTTGAATTTGTGTTCCAGGGTGTAACCTGGGAAGTGGAGATATGCTGCGTCAGCTGGACATCTGATCTGCGTCTCAGTCAGGAAAAGAAGGTGTAGCATTTCTGTCTCGAGATGAGGTGTAGAGCAATAACTAGAGCATCCTTGCTGATAGGAGAGTCGCATTGAGAGCGCGGGGACGCCCGTAACCCCCTAAGAATGGCCGCCGGGTCCTCTTATCTGGTCGCAAACCGGCACGGCGGAGCCATATCAGGTTTTTCACAGGCGGCGGGGCAGCCTTTCGCAGGTGGCTAACCAGCTACTTAGGCCCCCTACAACCTGCGGTCGGCCAGCGGAGAACCGTGCTACGGATCCCGCTACCCTCCATAACGAGTCCCCCGGCGCAAATACTCATTCACACCTAAACCGGTACACAGTCGTACTGAGCAACTGATCAGACCCATTTCCATTTAGGCTTCACCGTACATCACGGCGGAACAAGACAAGAGTCGTTTGGCGACGAAGTGTCATTGTCCGGTGGGTGGTAATTAGCCGCGGCGGAAGCCGTGCAGCTCATTTGGCGCCACCCAGGGATCACGTGCAGGCCAACGAGGGCTAAGACCTGCGGACGCGAGCTACATTGACCCCCACAGTAAATAATAAAATAATGGCTACAAGGGACGGAACTACAAGGGACCATCAAAAAGAATTTCAACGAAGTCCTACAGAACAGAGAGCATATATTAACGCACCGGGAGTTTTTATAGGCAATTTCGTTCCACAATTTCTTGGTTAAGTTTTCATAACAGCCCGGAATGGCCTGCAAGTAAAATAACCTTTTATAAATTGGACAGTACCTACTTACAGAGATAGAGTAGATGTAGTTTTCTTGGTTTTACATTTTATTTTATACATAAGTATGTATATCTGTTGCATTTATGTGTTAGGTACTAGAATTTAATGCCAAGACGTTTAAACGAAATGTCAGTTTTAGTAACTACCTATGATTTTGATTACAGATTAGCACTAACTGATGTGTAAATAATCCTCCAAATAGTTCCGTAACGTAAAGGAGGACGGGCAAAAATGTACGGAAGCCAACTTAGGAACCAATAACAACAACATGCGATATATCATTAGAAAGGTTTTTTTAAGTACTTTAAATATCGTTATGTGCCCTTAGTGTGCGAGTACAACTCACACTTAACAGTTAATTGAATTTTTGGTACTTCTCTGTTAGTTTAAAAAAAAATCTTAATATTGATATAAACATAAAAATAAACATTTATTTTTTGTGAATGAAGTCTGAGTTTATTTCGCCATAAGTTTTTTCACACAGCGATTTGAGACTTCCCACCATAACAAAAGTTAAAGTACATAAGAAAACCTTTCCATTGATATAATGCATGTTGTTATTGGTTCCTAGGCTACAATGCCTGTTCTCCTTTCATTTTCTTGCATTTATATGTCGGTTGGATATGAAGAAATGCGATACTTACCTATTTTTACACAATATTTTACTGCCATGCAACAATATTAGATCTTTTTTTTTTATTATGACTCGTCATAGTGACTGCATCCTGCTTGATGGTAAGCAGCCGATGCAGTCCAAAATAATGAGAGCACTCCCCCACCGTGGAATAAGCACGATAACGAGCGCTCCCATTCAAGACGGCCTGCATAAATGCCGTTTCACGCCCCGCTTAAAAGACCCGGGACTGTAGGAGCTGGGAAACACATGCGCCGGCAAAGAATTCCAAAGCCGAATAGTCTTACAGAGGAACGACTTGCCAAATTTTTTGGTACGAGTACTGATAGTCTGTACAGTATGATGACATTTTACCAATAACAAACATGTAGGCGAAAATTGTCTTAGCACCCACACAAACTTTATTAGTTTTGCAATAGGAACGATCGAGCGTCTCAAGTACTACTACGAGTTTAAGGACTTGGTTATCAAGAACCTGCTGAATCTCTATGGGAAACGTGCGACCGTAGAGATCGAGAGATCGTAGAGGATATGAAGTAGTACTTATTCTTTCTTCTTTATTAGTTGGCCTCTATTACTTCCTTCCCTACTACGCTGACTCCGCTAAGTCAAAGAGACGATGATGATACTCATATAATTTTCCCATGCGTACACGTTGACTGCCTCAAAATCAGACACAATTGAAATTTAATTGTTTGTCGGTCACCGGTAACCCCCACGGCGCTCAGTCTTAAAATTGCCTAAGTATAAAAAAAATATTTAGTACCACCGTGGTCGAGTGGTTAGCACGCTGGGTCTGACGTCGCGCCATATCTGAGGTCCCGGGTTCAATTCTCGGTCGGGTTAATTTAGAGAAACACTGTTTTCTAAATTGATTTCGGGGCTGGGTGTTTTTTCTATGTGTATGTATATTTATCCGTTATCTTACCATATTAACGAGTTTCAAAAGAATACTCATCTTGGTCTAGATAATTGGTGTGAGCGTAAACAAATTTAATTTAATTTAAAATATTCTAAGTAGTAAAGACAGTTTAAACTACAAAAAAAAACAAACAATAGTTTTTCAAACATCTACTAGGCTACAGTCGATTACGCGAATGATCTTAAATGAATGGGCTCTATTATCCCCTTACGACCCAGGGTTACCTTAAACTTTGTGTAATGCCTTGTATCGATCACTATTGAGAGATTGCCATGATAGAAAGAATTCATGCGATCGTCTAGTCACGGTTAGGAGATGAATCAGATGACACACACACTTCAGATAATAAATCTAACACGGGAAATAGAAAAGTTAAGCATTGGGGTGGGATTTTTGATACTCACGGTGGTAAAAATAAAAATAACATAAAGTACAGTACTAAAAAAAATTATTTTGTAATATTTCGTTACAATAATGCTAGCCACATATTTAGATGAGATGGTGGTAGCTACTTAACCGAGTACAAACATGTACCCGCGGGGATTCGAACCAGGAGGCCAATTCTCATTTTTCGAGATGTAGTCTCGAATCGTGTTTTGATTTAGATCTCTCTCGACTATAAAATCTTGATAATCGACATTTTGTTCACGAATCTCCTATTCTCAGCGCTAATCGACTTCGAGTTTGATTCGAATTTGAACTTTATCGAGTGGTTATCCAATTTAGTTATTCTGAAAATCTCGAACTCGACATTTCTCGAACGAGAGCCGCTCGAATTGTTTCGAGTGGTCGGCAGTGGTCGAGACGTAATTTCGACTACGAGATGCTAATGAAACGTCAAATAGCGGCGAAATTACGGTGGATATGGAGGAGTTAATTTCCAATTTTGTCGTGGAAGTGATTTAAAATATTGAGAGAGCTCGCTCTCTTTTTTTAAGAAGGTGGAAGAAAACTTTCCACTCCTTAACTGTATATCGGCTTCCAACATTTGTAGAAGGAGCTGCTTCTGCTGTGGCGTTGGGTATTTTTTGTTGACATTGTGTCTTGTGAATACTAAAATGATCGTTTCGTCACCAAACAAGCACACAACCACAAACAAAGAACATAAAATTTATCGACGATACGTCACGTATATCCCCCCAATATATCCCGGAGGGTATTTCTGAAGCGACTAGCTGTCTATTTAGTCAAACCTCATCAAATATCAAGAGCTAGCTTACCCACATTACCTCGACTGCTGCAAAAACGACTATAAAGGCATCATAAATGTGAGGACCTAGAATCTGATCTGGAGTAACCGTCCGTCTTCATACAAAAGGTGCAACGTATATCCGAGATCCAAAGATAGGAAAACGAAGCCTGAATGCTTTAAGTACCATAAACATGTGTGCAATAATCATATGATTGTACTCGTAGTCTGTCAAAATTGTAACGCAGAAAACTAGTACTTCTAAAGTTCCTAATAACTTGTTTAAAATTTGTTAATTATGTAATAAAAAAACGTTTAAAAGTTGATTTATATATAAGTTAAAATGTTCTCATAAATAAAAGTCTGATTTTGAGTTTATTTCGTATTTTATTTTACTACCTAATTTTGCGTACTTACTAGGCGGTTAAAATCACTATGCTAACTATGTGATTGTGCACTGAAACTTGATGATGATGATGATAATGATGATGATCCAATCGATTTCGACCAAGGCGACTGCTTTAACTCCGCTATAACTGTCGCTCGTGAGCTCGCATGTGACTTACGTACCCTATTTTCTTGGTGAAGATTCTTGCACATTCAGAGCACGTATGCACTCTATTTATGACATTATAATTAACTGCCGCAGGTGGTCGGGCTTTTAACTGGTCCCTCTCGATGTCCAGCTCAAGGCGTCGCCTTACTTCGTAGTCTTGAACTTAGCACTGAAACTTAATTAGAGTGTGAGCAGGTCACTTAGCCAAATGAACGCAAGACCACAGAAGACGTTACCGAAACAGTAAGGCAAATACACAAACATACTTATAACGTTGTCTCAGCAAGGAAACAAATAAGTAAGTACTTTAATGTTGCAACATGTTTTTATTAGGTAAACTTGTACTTTACAAAAATATAAATCTTAGGTTCGAATGTTCGATTAATGTATCAACTTCGGGGCCGCCACCCGCAGAGACGGGTGGCGGCGAGCGGAAACGGAATGGCGCTCGCGTCACGTGGCCAGTCTTGCCAACTCTCCCTTCGTCGTAGTGCTGGCGCTAGTCGATAGCCATAGAGGGCATAGACATCCTCCCGGGCTTGAAAGCGTTGCGTTCAAGGTGTTCAGCAGTCAATAGTCATCTCTTGATCAGCTCAGCTGCCATCTTGGCATTTTCAGACGCAGGGATGAAGCTTAGCAGTCAATGGTCTTCTTTTGATCATAGGCTGCCATCTTGGCGTTTTCAGACGCAGGTATGAAGCTTAGCAGTCAATGGTCTTCTCTTGATCATCAGCTGCCATCTTTGTGTTTTCAAACACAGGTATGAAGCTTAGCAGTCAATGGTCTTCTCTTGATCATCAGCTGCCATCTTTGTGTTTTCAGACGCAGGTATGAAGCTTAGCAGTCAATGGTCTTCTCTTGATCATCAGCTGCCATCTTGGCGTTTTCAGACGCAGGTATAAAGCTTAGCAGTCAATGGTCTTCTCTTGATCATCAGCTGCCACCTTGGCGTTTTCAGACGCAGGTATGAAGCACATTTTGGTAATGGCTCTCCTGATGATGCCCTTACTTGTTAGGACATCGGCGACTCTGGTGATCCCGTCAGTCCCGGGATATAACTTGTGGATACGAGCTAATCGCCATTGTAGTGGAGGAAGGTTTTCTTCTTTAAGTATTACTAGGTCACCGATCTGAAGCTCTCGCTGTTTTGTTCTCCATTTTGACCGTTGTTGTAACTCGGCGATGAACTCTTTCCGCCATCTCTCCCAGAAGTGCTGTCTTATCTGTTCGATGAGTTGGAATCTTTTTCGTTTGGATGCTTCAAGGTAACTGGAAGCGACGGCACAGCGGTGAGCGGTCGTCCGATCAGAAAGTGCCCCGGAGTCAAAGGAGATGGATCATTTGGGTCAGAGGAAAGGGGAGTTAAGGGACGAGAATTAGCTTAGAGAGACAGTATAGCTTCAATTTCTGTGAATAGTGTAGCTAGTTCCTCAAACGTTAAGGAAGCGTTCCCGGCTACGCGACGTAAGTGAAATTTAGCAGACTTCACGCCTGCTTCCCAAATACCTCCAAAATGAGGTGAGTACGCGGGACTAAATATAAATTTAAAGCCTTCGTTAGTGGCGAATTCGCTTACTGACTCACGGCTGGATCTGAGTATCCTACTTATTTCATTGCTTGCACCCTTAAAATTACTAGCGTTGTCGCAAAAAATCGAATATGGTTTGCCTCGCCTAGAGACAAATCTTCGCAAAGATAAGATGAATGTTTCGGTGCTCAAATCGCTTACTAGCTCTAAGTGTATAGCCTTAGTCGAGAGGCATACAAATAAACACAAATAACACTTAGATTTACGATTGCCCCTTCCCTTGCGGCTAGATATCATGAATGGTCCTGCGAAATCGACACCACAGGAGTAGAAAGGATACGATGAATAGGTTCGTTCTGCAGGTAGGTTGCCCATCAAGGGCTGCAGCGTTTGTCCGCGAAACCTAATACAAACGACGCACTGCTTTGTTGTAATGCGTGCCAAACACCTACCACCTATGGCCCAGAATCTTTCTCTTATTGAGGCTAGTAGATGCTGTGGACCAGCATGAAATAGTTTTTCATGTTCACTTTTGAATAAAATTTTAGTGAAATTATGTTTTGAGTCTAGAATCAGGGGGTGTTTTTTTATCAAAATCGAAATCAGAGTTCTGCATCCGACCCCCAGTTCGCAATAAACCACTAGAGTCTTTAAAACAATTTAAAGGTAACAATTTAGATTTTCGATTTAAAGTCTCTTTATTCTTTATTATATTAATTTCTTCATTATAACTTTCTAATTGACAATACTTAATCAACAATAACAAAGATCTATTTAATTCATCCGCATTTATGGGTCCAGTTATTTTTAAACTTTTATTTTTGCAGTTAAATATGAAGCGTAGCACATAGCCGTAAATTCCTTTCAATTTGTTTAAATTAGAATATTTATCAAATTTTATAATAGTGTTTATTGTAGAAACATAACTTTTTAAAGAACTTTTTACTTCAGGTAAGTCAGTAGGGATTTGTGTGTGTGTTTGTGTAGGCCAGTTAGATTGATCCCTTGCGAGGAACGAAGGCCCTTCCCACCAGAGGAAAGAAGAATGCAGCTGTTTAGGACTCACGCCTCGAGACGCTATATCTGCAGGGTTTTGAGCTGTAGGAACATGGCATAGTGTATATCCACTAGTGAGTTCATTTATTTCATTTACACGGTTACACACAAAGACTTTAAGATCCCTAGGAGGGGTATTTAGCCATCCTAACACGACCATTGAATCGGTCCATAAGTACCTTTTACTTATGTCACATTGCAATGCCTGAAGCACCTTTGAGCATAGCCGAGCACCTAACAGAGCCCCACATAACTCTAAGCGAGGTATAGTGGTTGGCTTAAGCGGTGCCACTTTAGCTTTTGCACACAATAACCTGACACTGATACTTTGGTCCTGTTGATTCACAGAACGCAAATAAACGCAGGCCGCGTAGGCCAATTGCGAAGCGTCGACAAAACAATGTAATTCTATGTCGATCGGGGTATCACACAGAGCCCGTCGAGGAGCCTGTATTAATGATAAGCTTGAAAACTTTTTTAAAAGATTTGACCAATTTATACAAAATTCTGTGGGGACAGGGTAGTCCCAGTTGAGCTTAGAAGACCAGAGCTCTTGTAAAAATATTTTAGCAACAATTATACACGGACTTGACAGCCCTAGTGGGTCAAAAACTTTAGAGGTTGCTGAAATAACGGACCTTTTAGTTATTCGAGGAGATGGTTCAATGTCAGTAGAAAATTGCAACGTATCAGGTTTAGGTGACCAGTTAAGGCCTAGGACACTAGATTCCTTATTAAAATTCATTGTTTTGTATGAATCGACCTCGCTATCAAATAGTTTTGGGCAATTGGTTCGAAGCTTTCTGAGAGGCAAACATGCAGAATTTAGGACACTCACTACTTGCTGATAAATATACCTAAGCCCTTCTTCGGTCTCACTTCCGGTATTGAGGTCATCAGCGTAGAAATCACGCTGTATAATATTGGCAATACACTTATCCTCACACTCATTTGCCAATTGCAGAAGACAGCGAGAACTTACGATACGGGGCAGATGCAGTTCCATAAGTAACTGTATTCAGTTGCAGAACCTCGAGAGGAAGATGAGTTTCCTCGCGCCACAAAATTAGTTGTAGGTGGCGCTGCGATTGATCTACCTCAATCTGACGAAACATTTTCATAATGTCCCCTGTAAGAACATATTTATCTATGCTAAAGCGAAACAAAATCGATATTAAATCGCTCTGAACTACTGGGCCTACCATTTGTATGTCATTCAGTGAATTTCCCGAGTGAGTTTTAGAAGAAGCATTGAATACCACTCGCAGTTTCGTGGTTTCACTCTTCTCGCGGATCACTGCATGATGTGGCATGTAATACCCAAAGTCAGGTTTATTTATTTTAGTTAGAAGCCCCAAAGCGGCATATTCATTAATAAACTCAGTATAGCTTACTTTTAATTTAGGAAATTTAATGAATTTTCTTTCTAAGCTTTCAAAACATTTTTTTGCTATATAATAAGAATTACCAAGTGCCTTCTCTGGTGCTAGTTTCAAAGGCATTTTAACCGAGAACCTACCGGTTGACAGCTTTGAATAATTATTTAAAAAGTGATTTTCACAGAGTTGCTCTTCGACGGATAAAGTTTTTAATTGTAGTGGTAAGTCATCAATATTCCAAAATTTTTCTAAGGAATCTTTTATTTCTTGAGAAAAGTTACACTGAACTTTAGGGATTGACTGACTCATTAACAAGGGACCACCTACAAGCCATCCGAGCTTGGACTCCTGAAGAACTGGTTTATTAGAACCAAGTTTTATAATATTATTACCGATTATATTCCAATAAACATCTGCTCCTAAGAGGATATCTACCTCTGCTGGGGAAAAGTAATTAGGATCAGCAAGTTCAATATTACTAGGTAATTTCAAATATTCAGTGTCTATCACCGAGTTTGGTAGAATACCTGTGATGCGTGGCACCACCAAACATTTAACTTTAAATTCAAATGGCATCACTCTTGATTTTAATTGTACAAAGCAGCTTTGATTTATTTTAAATCCCAAATTATTGATACCGCTAACATTTACGGAACTAAGGTTATCGGTCGACAACCCTAGTCTTTGTCTTAAATTCTCTGTAAGAAACGAGCTTTGTGAACCAGTATCACACATGACTCTTGCTAAGTGGGTTTTACCATTTACTATTATATTTACTATAGCCGTACACAGCAGTACTTGACTCAGTTGATCGTTTGACTGTTGACTAGACATAGACGAGGCCGTCAAGGAAACAGGCAGCGAAGACGCGCTAGATTGTTGTGTTTCTGCAGCAGGTTGGTAATTTTTGTGAATGAGTGAATTAAGTTTCTTTTTACAAGTGAGACATGAAACTATGATACGACATTGAAATGAATTATGGCCAGTGCGTAAGCAATTTTTGCATAATTTTAAATTATTAACTTCGGCTAACCTGTCATTTACATTCATATTTAGACTGAGTAGTATTCTTATGTTTGCTATCAGCTGACTTGTCAAACCGGTTAGCGTTACTATAGGCAGTCTCCAGCACGTCAGCACGATTACGTAAAAATGAAAAAAAATCACTTAGCAATGGCAAATCGCTCAAGTTACATTTATATTCTTCCCACTTTCTACTGGTGTTAATGTCTAATTTCGCAGTGACCATAAATATTATTAGGGCATCCCACTTATCTGTAGGCTGACCTAGAGTGTCAAGAGCACGCAAATGTTTTGAGAAATGATCAACAATAAACCGCAAAGCTTTGAAAGATTCCGAGTGCAAAGGTTCAATACTAAATAAAGCCTTAGGTGACTATTTATTAGAATATTTTTGTTATCAAATCTTTGACAGAGCAAGTCCCAGGCTGCATTATAATTTTTGGCACAAAACTCAATGCATTTTATAACAACGGATGCATTCCCTTCTAGAGAGGATCGTAGATAATGAAATTTATTGATTAATGGAATCCCTGCATTGCTGTTTATTACAGAGTCAAACGTGTCCCTGAACTCCAGCCACTGCAAATAGTTGCCATCAAATATTGGCAATTTAATGGTAGGTAACTTTATAGAAATACCTTAAGCCGAATGGCAGCTGTTGAAATCACCACCTATACTATTATCCTTATTTTTGACAGCTTGTTTATCTATTAGCTCTTGGCAAATTGAAATTAATGACAAAAACTTATTCTCTAACACATCTCTTTCCTTTAACTGCTCATTAGAATCATCATGCAACAAATCAATTTTATTTTGAAGAACCTCGTAATCACTTAATAATGATTGGCACTTATTATATTTTAAATCTAATTCTCTAAGCTGAACAGATGAAATTTCTTTTAAATCTTCAAAATTTTTAAGGTATTCCGAAAATTTCGTTAACCGCCCCTTTATAATGCCCCTTTGCTTTATTAATTGAGACAATTCAACTGTGAGATCAGCTGATTTAGACTCCGCAACACTCATCTTTAATAAATAAATGGTAGGTACCTACTAGGGCAGCAAACTATAAAATAAATAAATATGCACTCAAGCCTGTTTTAGGAGATGAGTAGCTCCAGATCCAGCCGCAGTCTAAGCTCCTCGGCGCTCAGCCTAGGCTGCTCCCGACGAGCACACCAGCTCAATCCGCTTAGCTTGGGAAGCAGGCGAAGGCAGCGAGCACGCGGCGCTCCAAAGTGTAACGCGACGTGACCTGGAATTAGTCGGCCGAAATACCGTTTACTATCGGACAAAACTAGATATTAATGCCTATAAAAGGGAAAGAGCATGACAACAATAGGTAAAGTTAAAGCGAACCAGTGACCACGGCCCGCAATGCAATACCTGAATGACCTAACTTCGTAGGTATTATTTTGTAAATTAATGCTGCAGCATCGCGAAATAGCTTTTGTGAACAATGCGATATCTTATTAGCCAAAATGAAATTATTAAAAAATTTAAATGATGCAAGATGGATGCGCCTAAGCAATGTTAAAGTATAACTTTAGAGGTTAGTTAGCGTGCCGGATGTATGCGTGGCGTGCTTAATACCTATTTTTCACACAAATTGAAACAGATGCAATATGCATGCTTGCATAATACACTTTTAAAACAATGAATGAAACACTTCGGTATGTAAGTATCTAACTTAACCTCAGACCAAATTAGCGTGTGGTATTTTAGGTAGGAATTTAGGTAGGAAAGATTTGAGTTTAGAGTAGGTAAAGGTAGGATCGGGGCTCACTTTCTTTTCGTTGCTGATTGCTTGTGGTGTGCTTGATAAGTGGTGTGACTCCGCCGTCTTGAACTCGCCGACACGCGTCCGATGATGTTATAGTTAATACTCGTACTTGTCGTTGTCGTGGTCGCCAATTTGTCTCAGCAAGGAAACAAATAAGTAAGTACTTTAATGTTGCAACATGTTTTTATTAGGTAAACTTGTACTTTACAAAAAATATAAATTTTAGGTTCGAATGTTCGATTAATGTATCAACTTCGGGGCCGCCACCCGCAGAGACGGGTGGCGGCGAGCGGAAACGGAATGGCGCTCGCGTCGCGTGGCCAGTCTTGCCAACTCTCCCTTCGTCGTAGTGCTGGCGCTAGTCGATAGCCATAGAGGGCATAGACAACGTTTAGGGTCTTTTAATGTGTCTTCTAAAGGCTCTTCTAAAGGTCACGATGACCAAACTAGACCAAGTTTTTTATTTACAATTAATAGTGATGACAATCAATCAAAATTACTTTATTTATAATTAACCGTGTCGCGTAACGGTGAAAGAATACTACCACCCCCTCTTTTCCTTTTGGTGTCGTAAAAGGAGAATAACGGACTAAAGACTGAAAAGACTTCCAACAGCATAGAGCGGCGATGGGCTCACCACCTGTCACGCTGAGCACATGTGCAGACGCTTTTTGGTGAAAAGTGGAATATGGTAGAGGACTGCTTTTGCGGTCCTCATTGCCTAGTCTCTGACTAACCCTTCCAGGATAATAGTCGTGATAATGTGTACCTATGTATCAAAATGTTAATGGTTAAAATGCGCGAATATAAAACCGAAAACATTGTTCCTCAGATATTTTCTCTATCTTTATTACCTACCTCCACTGCTCCCTACTGTCCCTTTTGGCTTGCTTACCTGTATTTCAGTTTAACAATAGTAAAAAAAAATGGTTTTCTCCTATACAATGTATGTTTTTTATACTAGAAGAAAACTAGGTAGTAATGTAACTATCTATCTAGCGTTAACTATCTGAATAGTACGAATTAAATTAAAATATATAATTATCAAGAATAAAAAAAAGAAAATATCAGCGCTGCCGCCCATGTATTTGACCTCTTGTTTAATTTCTTTTTAATCTTCTCAATTTTAAAATTGTACACTTCGATTCACAGTTTGCTGAAGGCATGTTTGAATCAATGATTTTCCTAAACTGGTAATTGCCTCTTTGCACGTTTGATGTTAAATTGTGTGTAAGCTTTTGATGCACCTAATTA
Source organism: Scoparia ambigualis (assembly GCA_963921215.1). Classification (NCBI taxonomy): domain Eukaryota; kingdom Metazoa; phylum Arthropoda; class Insecta; order Lepidoptera; family Crambidae; genus Scoparia; species Scoparia ambigualis. The sequence continues at coordinate 19,647,325 of OY992505.1, forward strand.
GAGCCTTTTTATTCGCATTTGTGTTTGATAATTAATTACATTAATTCAAACGCTACTTTAAAAAACATTTAAAGTTAGCCACCATTTTACAACGACCGTGAAACTTGAACAAAATTCTTTAATACATTATGAACTTTATATTAGTTAGGGTGTAGGGATCTATATGGAATTAGACAGTTTTGGCTAAGTTGACCTGCTGGCGTGTATACTGATTGCCAGTGTTGCCAACAATAATTTAGAAATTCCCCATTACAAATTCCGTTAGACATCCGTTAAACATCGAATTTTTCTCGTCAGTAAAATCCGTCAGAATATCTGTTGCTAAATAAAAAATGGAATAAAAAAATAACAAAAGATTAATGAAAATTAAGTATATTTTTTATATTTTCTAAATCATCGCCACTTTCTCTCAGTCATTCCGGACCAATTGCCTTGAATTCGATACCCGTCCGCGTAGCCGACGTGATATTATGTTTTCCCTTTTAGCCACTCTTGTACAGTGTTTTTACATTGTACTTTGTTCAAGGGTAAATACATAAAGAAAAGTTTATTCTGTTGTACAGAAAACTACTCAGATGGTAAAGGAATCTGTGCGTGTTTGATCTTCGTGTGTAAGACATCTGTAGATTCCGTTCTCTGGCGGAAGAGCTCAAGGGTATTAAAAATGCTGCTGTTGACGAGCGGCCCTTATTGTTTTATTTAAGTTTAGCACAGCTGTTATTTTTAATTTAAATATGTAATTTAATATTATGTTGTATTTCAAACATACTGTAACGGTACAGAATGAATGGTATTCGTCCGTTAGTAAGGAATGTATGGGAGTAGCACTAAAATTAATATAATAATCATGAAAAGGGAAAAATAAACTAGTTTAAAATAATGGACATGTGGACAAGTGGCTTTACGTTAAAGGTAGTAAGAATGTGTCAATTGACTAGGGGCATATCATTATTTTGAATTTCGCGGGGACTGTTCCGTGTGTCCCTTGCGACATAGGCGACGTCTACCGTGCGTTATTTACTTGAGTTTCGCGTAGGATTGTTAGGTTGGCAATGGATTAGAGTGATGGGGTTGGCTAACGTGTCCCTTGCGACAGAGGCGACGTCTACCGTGCGTTATTTACTTGAGTTTCGCGTAGGATTGTTAGGTTGGCAATGGATTAGAGTGATGGGGTTGGCTAACGTGTCCCTTGCGACAGGCAGGCGCCACCTATGTTCTGAATACGGAACTTTTTATAATTTTACTAAATACGGGATTTTTGGCTTGAGTGGGTGTTTATTAAGAGGGAATTGTTGATGGAAGGCTACATCTAGATGTTCAAACATGTAATATTGGCTATCTAAAGAGATTTGGTTGGATTATGGAAAAACTTTAGAATTTACGCGGGGGACGGCGGCAATGAGCGAGCGAGAAGTTGAGAAATGGATAGAAAGAGAGGGTAGATGTTATCTCCACGTGGAACGACACGAAGTTTGCATGTAACAATGTAACAATGATAAGACACGTGAAGTCGAGGCGCTTAGGCGAAACGGCTAGCGGTTGGCTGAAGGGAAGAAAAGCGGATTTGCGCGGGTGAATGTTGGGCGCGCGTGGCGCGAAAGTTAAGATGCTTGGGGAAAAGAGGAAAATTAGCGGGCATTCAATTGAAGGACTTCGGAGGCGCGGTCCGATTTACGAGTGGCGGTAACGATCTCATACGTGAAAACGAGCGTCCGAGCCTTTTAGCGCGCTAAGTGTAATTCAAGCTGCGATATTAACTAAAATTGTTTGTTAAATAGAAAGTGATTATTAAAGTAAAATTATTGTTATCGCAACTCGAATTGTTAACAGAATGCCGTATTCTGGATCATATTAGCGGAAACGCATCACGGTGGCAACGAAAACTAATATGATTTTAACTGACCTCGGTCAGGATGACCTTTGACTGTATTTAATAAGGTCGGCGTTATCTATTACAACGCTAAATAATACACTATATTCGAGAGAGTAACGGGGGAGAGACAGTTGTCTCCCTAGTGAAAATCGAAGATAGGTCAGACAACAATTAGCTGGAGACGGGCACGTATATCCCGGGCCAAAACCGTCTCGTCTCCTTACAGGTATTACACACTGAGTATACTGGCTCGATTGATAGTACATTTAGAAGTCTGTTGCTTGCAGGGGCGACTCGACTTACACAACTCACCACGAAATTAAGTTAAATATGGCTTGGGCCTAGATTGCAAAGGTATACAAGTAGGGACTATTAGTTCGACAAAATATAGGTATTTCAAGTAAGGTAGGCTGTAGGAATCTATAGGTAGGCGTTTCTATATATGTTATTAGGTAGTGGGTGTGCACGGTGTGTGCACGCTGTGCGTACATAAACTAGGTACGTAGGCCGCGAAGCCAGGCTGGATTAATTCCGACTAATAAGGTAGGGATAATTAAGTTATGGTGCCTAAATAGAAATTACGATGAAGTGACGTGGGTTAGGAGCGCTGAAAGGACCTATCTAGGCATGTAATCTGTTACCGTAGGCCAATAGGATTCTAATTTTTTTCCTAAAAGTTGTTACCAATTAACTATTCATTTTAAATAATTAGCAGAAGTGTGGTGATATTGAACCATCATTACTTTGGAGTACCTAAGAGTCTAGACTGGTTTCCTATTACAAGAAAAATACCAAAAGTTATAGCAAGTAAGCATAACTGTACTGTGATGTTTGATTCCTAATACTGAAATGACCAAACAGGCATTTTTAGCTTTCCCTGAGGTGCGATACGGCCTTAATATTGCTACTCTCCAATGTATTATAAATAAACATCCGATACCTATTGGTAAAATTTAAGCTGATATTAAACAACTAAAACCAGTTTAGAACCTAGGTTAATTCGTTGAAGCTGCGAATTTACCTTAATGGTCAAAGACCTTACAAGCTATGAGCTCCTAATATTATGAAACATAGAAATAATTGATTGATAACAACCTACTAATTAGCCTAATAGTACAGTCTACTTTATACCATTTGAATTCACTTTAATGGTCAAAGACCTTATAAGGTAGTACTTCTAATAATATGAAACATAGAAATATTTGATGAGAACAATCTAAACCAATAAGACTAATAGTACAGTCTGCTTTATACCTATTAAAGTGAGTAAAGGATAACTTCTAAATATAATTGATTTATTTATTAACAGGGATAATTACCTGATTTACTACCTACTAAAAATATACTAACTATGATTTAGTAGGCTATTAAATAATCACTCAGTCTGAGAGACAGGGGTAGAAGTTAATGGAAAAATAATTAACTTAAGTTCATTTCCTAAAAGTTAAGGATGCAGAGTGAATTAGGCATCTTTAATAAACTTAAGATGTGATAATCTGCCAAGGCAGCCAATACAATGTAGTTATATTGGTACTTTATAAGATTTGTATAATAAACACTAAGAGTAAACCAAAGTAATTTTACTTTAAATGATAGTATTCTATTTAAGTTCACTTTCTAAATGAGTAGGATATTGAATAAATCAAACATCTTTTAATAAACTTAAGATGTGATAATCTGCCAAGGCAGCCAATACAATCTGGTTATATTGGTGATTTATAAGATCTGTAAAATAAATACTAGGAGTAAATAAGGGTAATTTTACCTTTATTAATAGCATTCTATTTTAGTCCACTGCCTGAAAGTGGGTTTTGAATAAATTATTCACCATTTATGGAGCTGAAGGTTAATATTCTGATAAGGCAATAAAGACAGTCAGTTAATAATGTTACATTGTAATATCTTTATAATAGACACAGTAATCAGAGAAATAAGTGGGTTCTGTTGAATGCTGGCTTCCCACCTCTGTTCGATTAGTGATATCATAAGACATAAGTTATTGCATTGAATAATTTAGTTCTTAATGTGAAAAGGATATTTGGATGATAGCAAGCCTTGAGATAAACTCTATTGATTTTGTGTGGAATAATTAGAATTTAAACGCTAACACATAGTTTCATAATGTAAGTTGAAATTAAGTTGAGAAGTTATGTAGACTCTCTATAAATAGTAAATTAAAGTCAACAGGCCGGGGCTATATATAAACAATGTGATGTATAGCACGCTATGGAGCGGTGGTTGGGGCTCATAAATTGCCACAAGACTTTTATGTATATGCTATTGTTAATAAATAATAATGCCTGCAAGCTAAGCTATCATCTGATTATCTTTGAGTAGCTAACATTCCTTTCCCGAAGCTGATGTGAAGGATTTAGGTCACAGTTCAGACGGAGTCACTGATAGGCTACACATATCTAGGATATTAGTTATTGACGGATAGGTAATTAGGTCAGGAGAAAATAATTTAACACAGGGTTAAGCCAATTACTAAACTTTCACGAAAAGAACTTGAGTTATTTAAATGCGGTTAACAACGGAGGGTTCACTAGACGATCTGGCCAAAACAGTATTTATTATAATATTACATTGCTTGACTGAAAGGTATTACTAATAGAATTAAGTTACGTTAAGGTCCCATTATCATACAAACACTACGCACTCTACAAAACATTAAGACACAAACATTAGATTGTAGATAAAGTAGGTTAACTAGTTTTAAGAATTAGATAATAAGTTAAGCTAAGGTAAAGGCGGCGATGAGTGTGTGTATGTATTATAAGGTTTAGAAGATAAGTCAGGTTGAGTAGTTACAATACCGTGTTGTATTTATCAATAAAGAATAAAGTGTCGTACATTGGAGGGTTCATGCGTAGTAGTAAATACTCTTTGGTAACGCACCTTTCGATTACAGCTTCACCAACAATATAATTATCCCGATCTTTCTTTTTCAAACCCAACACCTATAGCTGCTTTGTTATAATTGTTAACAATAAATAAAAACAATAGGAATATTACACAACATTTTATTGTAACAACCCTAAGACTCATAAGGCTTTTTTTTAAGTGGCCTAGTTGCGGTAATGATCATATTTGTGCTGTGTGTGACACTACTTCACAGAAACAACAAACTATCATCACTCAGCAAACTTAGCAAAGACGTAGGTACTCTTGTGTGTGGCAAACTGAGCGTGTTTTTGTCCTACTTTGAATTTTGATATTTTCCAACAAAATATAAAAAATTATTTTGGACAGTGAAATATATAAATACACGTATGGGGGCGATACAGCGATTATTAACGTTAAACGAAAAAGTGTCGGATTTATAGTTATGACAAATTGATTTAGGTGAAATACGTAATACGACTACTTACCGTACAGTCAAGAAGATTAAAAGCTGACAGAGTTATAAAATAATACAAGACTGTACAATAGACAGTAAGTGCCGTCTAATTTTGACGACCCCCGTGGTCGAGTGGCTAGCACACCGGTTCTGGCTTCGACGCCATCTCTGAAGGTTCGATTCTTGGTCGGGTCAATCAGGAAAAAAACGATTTCTAAATTGATTTCAGGTCTGCGTGTTTTCTATGTTGGGTATGTTTTTCCGTTATCCATAATCACTGGATAAACAAGTTACAAAAGAAGCTTAACTTGGACTAGATAATTTGGTGTGAGCGTAGAAAATTATTAATTTATTTTATCTATGAAAGAACCACCAAAATGTGCTAAATTTTTTATGTGATCACCGCTAACTGTGTACGTACATCGTTAAATGTTATTACGTCGCTTTCGATTACGACTCACGATACTACCTACTCAAACCGGGGTCCGTGCCTTCGGCGCTTTCGGCTTTTCCTCTCGATATCCGACTCGAATGCCCCAGAGAATAGTAAGTTATGGTGAGACGCCTACTTGATGCCGACCCCTGGAAACCCCAAGGGATGGATCGGTCACCAGGCTTGAGGTAACACAAAGTTTGTCGACCCTATAAACACGATCACGATGTAAAGGTCATAAGCCAAACCGGTGGCCATAAGCAGTTTGTTATTAAAAACGAAAAAAAGTATCAAAAATTGATACCTGTTGAAAGGTATACCTACGAGTATATTATTTATATTGACGTTATTTTTTATTGGCATTCATCTCCTGACGTTAGGTGATAATAAGGCCGATGGTGTAAGCTCACTTTTCCCGGATTCAAAACTACTGAGAAACTGGCTATCTTATGACTAAGTGTTGGAACATAACAATGCTAGCATTGTTACTAGTACCTAACATTTATGTAATGGCGTCAAATTCTGATAAAATAAAAATCATGATAAAAACAAAGAAAATAAAAAGAGGTAACAGGCCGACTCAAAACTAAGTCGGTCGAATTGAATGTACGATTTCGTAGTTCCTATCAATTAAATAAAATTAAGACATTAAGTATTTCGATTTTTAAAGAGCAAGAATTGAGTTTCTTGATGTGCTCTTCAAAATAGAAGACTACATTTTAAAACTGTAGTAAAATCATGTCTGAAAATGCCTTGAAAATGCTTTCGAGGAAAACTAAATGTGCAAAATAAAACATTACTTACTTTTACTTTAGTTTTAAAGTAGGCTGACGTTCACGGAGCGGGTTGTCGTTCTATTCCCATGAGGCCATGATAGTAAAATGTTTAAATACTTCGTCGGCACAGTTTAGCTCCGAAGGAAGTTGGAGCCCATGTAATGCTCCGGCTGTTGTCACTAAATGGCAATCATTAACGTATTCAAGCACGGATAGTTAGTCAGGGGAAATCGCCTAGCAAATAAATGTGGAGTTCAATCTACTTTATCTATTTAACTATGAGCTTATTCTAGGATCCACATTAAGCCAGCGCAGGACGCTTAATAAGTTGATGATTATGTTAATTATGCGAAATAATATAATATTTATAAACAAATTCAATAAATTTGAACTTTAATGTATGTAGGTAAGTAAGTATTTTGTTTTAAATCAACTTTTTTTTTGTTTTACTTAAGCAGGATCATCTTTTTAACCACATTTCTTTGTAAAATTATATGGATACATAAATAATGGGCAAATAATCAATCATTGTAATCAACTCATCTCTAAAGTGAGGTAAATACCCTACTTTAGTGATGGATCGATTATGAATTCGGTAAGTCTGGTGAATAAACAAAATGTTTGTCCACCACACTTACCGAATGGTTGCTGATCACAAATCCGGGTTACCGACTTACCGAATCAGCAACCATTCAGTAAGTGTGGTGGACAAACATTTCGTTTATTCACCACACTTACCGAATGTGGGTTGCTGATCACAAATCCGGGTTATCATCGAATTAAAGACAGGAACTCCGGATAATGGTCCTAGCTGTTAACCACTGAGGCGTTAATAACTATTTGCATGAATCATGGATCCTCCAGACTATTGCTTCAAGTGAAATACAGAAAACACTTCGTGAAATTACACCCGCTCCCTCACTAAAGTGTCGGCTTTCTATTTTAACTTTGCCAAAGCCCGGCTGTTGAGAACTTTTTTCCTTTGGACTTTTCTCGTGAAACATGAATGATACCTACTCATTTTTGTTCTGTAGACAAGTTTGACAGAACGAAGTGCGCCAATATTTTTCGTTACGTACCTAGTGTGTATGTGTGTGTGTGTGTAAAATATGTATGAAGTTAAAGATATTAGGTACCTACTCGTAATATTACGAATTCGCAGAAACTATCGATATTTCTATCAGTAGGTAATCTTGTGTATCATGTTATGTTGATTGAATTAGTGACAAGCCTTTAACTGTTACGTTTAGTTTTCTGAAATTAATTGTCAAAATTTTAAATTAAAACTAAAGAAATGAACTTATCTTTGAAGCGTTTAAAATTAAAGGTTCGTTGGTATGATTTATATATTATAAATTGGTATAATATAAAGAAAAACAAGTACACACTGCTTTTGATTATTAAAATTGTGTCCTAAATTGAGCGTGCTAATTTTTTTTGTGTAGTAAAAGTAAGTAAAGTAAGTAAAACAGTAAGTAGTATCTACATACTTTTTTCCTACGAAAAGCAATCAAAACTTTACATGTGTCCAAAAAGGACCTCACTTTAATCTAGCTTGGGATGAAATCCCTTTAAAAGTACTTTTCACAGGTTTACAAAGGATTTTATGCAATCTCGTGTAGGTAAACTGGGCCCTACCTTTTTATATCAGTAATTTCAGCCAGATGTCACAGGTTTAGCTAGCCCGTGTAAACATTTTAATTACAATGGGACGCCAAAGCTTACTATTACCATACTATTCAAAGCTGATTAACTTGAACTTTGAATGTTTACTTTCATTGCCATCTAACTTATGAACGATATTAGACGGTGACTAGATAAGGCGTTCGAATAAAAAATTACGTAAAAAAATATTTAACGCTTTGATGTAACAGGCTAACAGATAAACAAACAGACATATACTTAAAATATTGCTATTTCGATGGGGGTTACAAAAATATAAGTATAGTTAAATTCTCATGGAAAGGTGTCAACGTCATACATGCTTTGTGGAGAGCGGATTTTCGTAAATGAACTTCCTTTAGCCTGTCACGCAGAGCGCACATCGCATTTCAAGCAATCTTTGCTTTCAAGAAATCTATTTATTTAATACTAGCGGCCCGCCCGCGCTTTCGTCCACGCTAACTTAGAAAGACCGTCGTAGTTCAGCCATTTAAAAAAATAAATCTACAAAATAAAAACAAAAACCATCCTCAGTTAACGTTCTATATTTTATTGAAAACCGCATAAAAATTCATTGCGTGGTTTAGGAGAATAGTGCGGTGCCCCAGACACAGGAAAACGGTGACTTTACTTTATAATATTTAATGATAATGATTCAAAATACATTTAATATTTTAAAAGGTTTTCAGGGACGGGAGCGAGGTTCTATATTTCAAAATACGAAATAGAACTCTATGATATTACATTTTAAAAGGAATTAGATCATATATATTATGTTACTACGTTACGGCTTGAGTTGTAGACTCATTTATAGCCCAATTGTCTCATGTCGCTATCAGTTTGCGCCAAACAAGCCATAGAGCGAGTCAGCCGTGACAGTTAAATAAAAATATGTAATATGCCGTCGTGTGTGTTTCGAAACTGCACAAATTGTACTTCGACGTTGCATCCTCGAGATTTATATTTACAAGGTTAGTAGTTCACTCTTTAATGCACCAGGCATCCAACACATATTAAGAGCTTTTCAAAATAAATTTTATTTAAAAAGACATTAAACGTTACCCGTCGTAGTATAGACACAGGCGCTATCTAATGAATACCAACCGAGTGCACGAGTTTGTCACCCGCGTCATCATCATCATCGTCATTCGCTTTTCGTGTTCAGGCACATCGTTACCCTAAAAGTTTTGTGTAGCAAAAACTATGGGCAAAAAGAAGCATCAGGATAATCATTATATACGCAAGAAAATACGTAAGCTTGAGGAAAAACTGCGTAAACGATGATCGCCCACTTGGCAAATGTCAATCAGTGTTTTAAATATTACATTTTGACAATGTTATTATTAAATTTCTAAGACTGTACAATCTATACTATTAAATTGTATTCGTCTTTGTAATATTTCAATATAAATATCGGCTCTCAGCTGACTCAATCTCGTCTTCCTCCGGCGGCGATCGGTGAGCGTGTGTCCCCCCCACCACCCCGCACCCTGCGGCTTGTTTCACCCGAGACGACAGATTATACACGTAGCATAGACAAATGTGTGTGTATGTTTGTACAAATAGAAGATAACTTCGTATACACTACATCCCTTCCCTTTTATGATTTTAAAATAAACAAGTCATCCAATGACTTAAATATAATTACTTTTTTGTAATAACTATATATATTTATTTATTTTTTATGTCGCAGTCGTCTATTACTTTCTAATGTCCTTCTACTTTGTTAAATTAAACTATATTTCTTGGAACCTGTTGCCCCGTTTCATCATTACGAAATGCTACATCAACATTCATAATTTTTATCCTACAGTATGCTTACTTATTGCTCATATTTTATTCTTGAAATACACCTTCTCTACGACACTTATTTTAAAATTGATAGCGTGTCTTTTCGCATCTGTGTACTCCTTCCTTTTTCTTTCATTACTGTATCTTTATCACTTGTTTCTACTTCTACCTCTGGCTTGTGAGCAAAGTCTTTGATGATTAGTATTTTGTCTTATAATATTATTTGTAAATATTAAATGATATCTGCACTTGCTGTTGTATCATGAATGTTTGATATAGAGAGTCTACATCAATGACTTCCCTAATAGCTTCTCTGCTACCAGGCTATTTCTAGCCAACAATGTTTGGTCCAGATGGCTCACTCGAGGAACCTCTAAACCAGGGATGCACAGACTACGGCCCGCGGGCCGCATGCGGCCCGCCGGTCGAATACTGGTGGCCCGCCGACAGCAGTGCCACGCTTCAAATTAATAAATTCTTTTTCAATTTGAATACATTATTATCAATTTTTCATTGTCTTTAATTACCTATACTTCTGGTGGCCCACCATCATCACCATCAGTTCATAATTTGCCCGAGTGGCCCCTAGTCTTAATAAGTCTGTGCATCCATGCTCTAAACCCTACAGCCTATGCTAACTTAATACTAAAGTAATCTAAAATTATAATTAAACTAAAACGACTTACGTACTAGAAGACGGTGTGCCACACCCTTACGGTCTCGTGGTCTTCTGTTCGGCTGCAGTCCGCCGCGCCGGCAGTCTTCGGCACGCTGCTGTCAGCGTGGTAGTGGTAAACCGCGCTCCGGCGCGTCTTCGGGGCTGGTGCTATGGTGGGTGGAAAGGCCCTAAGCGTCCCGTGGCTACCCCTCAGTACTGATAATCCCAGACAAATACGTACCGCCGTGCACAATACCACATAGCACCGTTCACGCCACCAAACAACTCACTGTGTTTAAACTTATTAAAGTTCACACTGTTTCACAACTTAATTACTACGGTCCGCCGAATTTACTGATCATGTGCCCTACATATTAAATTACACCAAAGTACAAATTAATTTCACACGACCCCGCGTTTAAGGTTCCTAACCTAATTCCAATGAAACCAACGTGAGTGTGTGTCACACTGACACTGACCGCCGTCTGTCAAATACAAATTAAAACTAACACAAAAGGTTGCCAGCCGTAAGTGGCCATTTTGTTCCGAACAATGAACATAAAATAATAAGAATTATCCATGTAATTTATTTATTACGTCTAACACAATCAAAAGCCTTGGATAAATCACAAAATATCCTGTGATTCCTCCCACGTATCAAATATTTGGATTAAAAGCTCAAAACCGGCGTCAGTTGTAGAGCGACCCCTAGTGAAACCATACTGTTTACAATGTAAAAGTTTATTTCTATAAAAATGAATTTGCATTTGGTCTAGCATCAACTTTTCAAAAATTTTACTAAATGTGGGTAGCACAGAAATAGGTCTAAAATTAGAGGGGTCAAAAGTGCTACCTCATTTAAATAATGGAATTATTTTACTATATTTCATGAGGTCAAGAAAAACACCACAGTCAATGCATTCATTAAATATGCAATGTAAAACTGGAGCTATTGTCATAACTACAGATTTAGCGACGTCCACGGAATTACCCCACAGATCAGCAGTTTTCTTTTTATTGAGAGTGTTAAATGTTTTTATTATATATTCTATAACACAATTTTTTTGAAAACTGAAATTACTTTCACAATCTTCAACATTCTCCTTCAAAACAGATTCAGCTACAGTGGGGGAGGAAATCAAGGCTTTTGTAGTTGAAACTGGAATGTCAGTAAAATACCTCTCAAATGCTGCAGCAACACATCAGCATCAGAAGTCAAGGTTTTATTATCACAATTTAAATTGTACTCATTATTACGACTTTTGACCTTTCCTGTTTTACTATTTATAATATTGCATGTAATTTTTATTTTGTCATTACTATTCTTAATCTTAGAACTCAGATAGTTTGCCTTGGCTAATCGGCATACTCTTTTGAATAACTTTGAATAATTTTTAACATTTATTTTGAAGTAGTCGCTGGTGTTATAGTTCACAGACATTATAATAGAAGCAGACCACAGACGTATAATATAAGCAGACGTAACATAAGAACAAAAAAGCGTGCCAATTACGCCTACAGACAAATTTCACGCACACATTTACAATAATAGGGGCCGGACTCAGGCACGCAAGGGACCTCAAGTACCTAAATCTACAGCCATATAAAGAGGATAATAATAGAAATAGATTTGAAGATTCTCATACGTTAATTAAGTTATCTATCATTGAGTGTCAGGCTATCTCTGTATCTATATCTGCCTGCGACGCCACATCATTAACTTAAGGGGCCAGGCGGTGAAAACGAAAAAAATTGACTGTTTTCTATTAGCCGATAATCAAAATAGTTTTGATATTTCGCACTGAAATTTTCAATGTGTATTACAGAACGTATGTGTGAGGGGATGAACGAAGCCAAAACACGATTGAAAACATTTTGCTCGATTACGATAGAAAAAAATCCTGAAGTTACCTGTAAAATAAAATATAAATGCACATTACGACCGTGTTTTACAATAATAATTATTATGAAATCATAAACACATAGGTATTTATTTACCTATTCGATTTCTTGACCGAGTTGGATTTTCAAAAAACTAATCATTTTTATTAACTTTTTGATAAAAATGTGAATAGCCCTTACAAATTACCGCGGACCCCGCACCGCGCAACACCCGCAAGGCCCCGCGCAACATTGAAATTTTTGCTGACCGCCTGACCCCCTTAAATAAAATGAATGAAATAGTAGAACAGTTAGGTAAACTAAAAAGAAATGACAAATAAAAAAAACAACTGTGGTGGTAAATTTTTAATAAAAATAATAATTAAGTACAATAAATTTTAATGTCACAATTTTTGAAGTTGTGATAAGACCGCCCGCGCCAGATGGTCGAGTAATAGAGTGTGTGTGAGAGAGAGACTTGACAGTGATAGAGCAGATAAAATCTGAAAACAAAAAGAAAACAATTGCAATTTATTTACAAATAAATAGTAAAAAACCTTATTAAAACAACCTTATATTTAAATGCGCTATAAAGAAAAGAATAAACTTCTACTATCAACTTATAACAACATTACACAATATATATGGTATAAAAGTTTGTCGCGAGATTTAAGCACTTGTATTTACTTAAGATTTAAAATTTTAATAGTTTAAATCAATCACATCAATTTATTTTATTTACACAAGTAAATCTCTCGACCGTGTCACGTAGCGGTAAAAGAATACTAAACCCCTCTCTTCCCTTGGGTGTCGTAAAAGGCGACTAACGGACTAAAGACTGCACATACATCTAACAGCATATAGCGCCGATTGGCTCACCACCTGTCACGCTAAGCACATACATGTGCAGTCGCAATTTAGTGAATAGCGAACTATGGCAGAGGACTGCTTTTGCGGTCGTCGTTATTATAGTTGTAGTCGTGACTATATGTATGTATGTAAATCTCGCGACAACCTTTTATATCATATAAATTGTGTAATGACGTTATAAGGTTGATAGTAAAAGTTTTCTTTTTTCTTTTTAGCGCATTTAAATAAAAGCTTTTTTTTAAAAGGTTTTTTACTTTTTAGTTTTCCCTGGACGTCCACCATATCAGATTTAGAGTAACCTCACTTTATTTTTGAGTTATCCTCAGCAAGCCCTTTCATTTGATACCCATATTGTAAGAATGCATTAAAAAAAATCCGCCATCTTGAATTTAGAATGACGTCACACAATTAACTATGCACTGTCATCCAAACTTACAAAATTGCAGCTCAATCGGTTGAAGGTATCGGCTTCAAAATTGATTTGCAAGATTCCACCCGAACAAACATACATTGCAAGTTAAATAGAAGCTTGTAATAAAAAGCAACTGTAGGCTGTGGCGCCACCAGACGAACACTTTTTCATACACGAGATGGTCCTCCTTGTCTTTACACTCCATAAATACCATACAACAGTATAATACTCACATTTTGTGGGGTTACACTTGAAGAACTGGGTTGTATATTTTTCAAGTCCCGCAAAACATGATATCCAGGCATACTTTTTATGGAGTCTGGTTCAGAAAGAGATGATGAAGGTTCCTTAAAATAAATAAATTTATCATTTTTAGTATATTTCAAAGTACCTAACGCAGTTGAGGGACTGCTCAGACCCATCTTCTTCATGTTATACTATATAATACTGTACAACAATCTAATACTTATATTAACTTACATAATGAAGTACACTTGTACTCGGCTGTAAATTTTCTAAGTTCCTCAAAAGATGATCTCCACTTGCATTTCTTTTTACCGGACCTTTTAGTAAAGGTTTTGATAATTCTGAAAAACCAACGTACAAAGTTATTTTTTTTTGCACATTTTCATACAAGAATAATTCCCACAACTAGCATAGGGTTAAAGAGGTAGGATAGGGTTTAAGTTAACAATATAATTAAAATAATTTATCTATACCTACTATTACAAACCTTAATTACAATACATATTAAAGTTAATATTTCATTTAACTGAAGTTGGTTTAGGTAGATAGGTATGTAAAAAAGATGTGGACACTTACTTCTTCTTGGTACAATAAATCGAAAATTGTTGGAATCGCACTAGGAGCAAGAACTGTACGGAAGCCACTGTGATCCAGTAACTGAGCTTCAAAATGCTTTGAGCACAGCACACTAGATGGTTTGGGCTGCCAATGTTCTCTTTTCATGTTACTCAACCAGGCATTTTTTAAATAATCATCCTTTGGAAACCTAAAAATTATTTCATTATTAAAATTTATCCTTAAAGAATTAATATATTGCATATTTTAATCTAATCAATCTTGAAAACAAAACTGGAGCCTAAATACGACCCCGTAAAATTGTACAAGTATATAAAACGTCAAACGAGATCGAATCTAGTGAATAATTGGTTATTGTTACCACAAGAATCCTTTACAAACTACTTTACGTTAAGTTTTTAAGAGATTTACACTTATAACTATTATTCACTGCTTCTACAATGCTTAAAGATTCGTAGTAATCACACAATGACTAAAAACCCACTAGGAGATTATATGGCACAACAAAACTTACCGATGGAATGTAATTTCAAGTGTTTTCTTAAAAGAGGAGTTGCCGCACAAAGGCGCACTACACTTCACCATTTTATTTTAATATTTTCGGCTCATAAACTTTATTAGATTACAAAAAATAAGCGTTAACAATCTCCTGTATGCCCTTTGTTGACAAGTCTAGGAAGACATTTGTAGCTTAATTGTAGCTTGTCAATATGGCGTTTTGCCTCACGTTCCAATTTGTCTATGTGTGTGGAAGTGTTGCAACAGTAAAAAGAAAAGAGATGGTCTTATCAATTTGTGGTTGGAGAGAAAGAAGTAGAAATATTATTTTATAGTCATCTATGTAGTTGTGAAATAATGCTTGGTCTGCTTCTATTACATGTCTGTGAAGCAGACCAAACATTACAACAAAAAAGCGTGCCCATTACGCCTACAGACAAATTTCATGCACACATTTACAATAAAAGGGGCTGAACTCAGGCACGCAAGGGACCTCAAGTACCTACATCTATAGTAATGTTATACGTAAAGAGGATAATTTTATATTTTATAGATATTTGAAGATACTCATTAAATTAAAAAAAAACACCAGTTCAATGCTAAGTTATCTATCATTGAGTGCCAGGCAGGCTATGTCTGTATCTGTATCTGGCTGCGACGCCACCTCACTAACTTAATAGGCCTATTACATCTCGACTGTGATTTTTGCGTAAAATGGCCAATTTTGTCATTCTTGATCCAAGAAAAAAAATACATCACCAGTTTTGACTTATTGAATAATGTAGAATAGCTATTGGCATAGTTCGTAGCGGCCTCGCTTTATGTAAATTTTACTTAACTTTTTTATGAAACCCAAAATTGATGAAGGTTTTCATAAAATGCGCGAAGGCACTTTTTTGAGCTCCTAGATTGAACTACTTTTCTAAAGAAATGAAAAAAAAATTAGAATGTTATCTATTATATAGTCGTATAGTGCGTAGCGGCCTCGGAATTTTTAGATATCATTGATTTTATATAGAAAAAAATCTTATTCTAAACCAAAAAACTTCGAAAATCGCTTTAAGTTAACTGTGAATTTCTCCTATCTACGATATTATTGAGCAAAATTTATACCAAAATAATTGTTACTTCTTGAGAAATAAAGATTGTATAATGAATTTATTATCCTATTTAGATAAAAACGATAAATATAACTGCAAAATTACTACAAAATACGATGCGCCGGCCGTCCGAACTCAGCTTATTCTCGCAGAGTAGAGATTTGTAATATTAAGCATGATTTTATTATCCTATTTCGATAATAACGATAAATACAACTAAAAAGTTACTACAAAATGCAAAAATGCGCATTTTACGCAAAAATCACATTTGAGATGTAATAGATCTCTTAATAAAATGCATGAAATACTCGTAGTAGAACCGTTAGGTAAAATAAAAAAAAATGAAATAAGTAATTAAAAACAACATACATACATACTCTGCTGGTATTTTTTTAATAAAAATTGCAATAACTAATGTCACAATTTTTTAAACTAGTGATAAGACCGCCGGGTGGTCGAGTAGTCAGCGACCCTGACTGCGGTTTACTGTATATTTTGCAAGTCCCGAAAAAATGATATCCGGGATACTTTTGAGTCTGTTCAGGAAGTAATGATGAAGGTTTCTGAAAACAAATAAATTTATCATTTTCTGTATATTTCAAAGTAACAGAGTTAAGAGACTGCTCAGACTCATCTTCTTCATGTTATAGCCTAGAATACTGTACAACAATATAATACTTAAGTTAACTCACTTAATGTAGTTAATACAGCACTTGAGGTACTGGGCTGCAAATTTAGCAAATTCTTCAAAACATGATCTCCACTGGCATTGCTTCTTACCGGACCTTTTAGTAAAGATTTAGATGAATTCTGAAAAACAAATGTAAAAAGTTATTATTTTATGCACATTTTCATACAAGAATACATCCCTACGACTACCATAGGGTTAAAGGGGTAGGATAGGGTTTAAGTTAACAATATTATAAAAATAATTTACTCATATTTAATTAATCCCTAATGAAAAAATATATTGCATACTTAAATCTAATCAATCTTCAAAAATATACCTATTAAACAAAACTGGAGCCTAAATACGGCCCCATAAAATTGTACAAGTACATGAAACGTCAAACAAGATCAGAGTTACTATTTTATTTGATTATTGTTACCACAAGAATCTTTCAGAAACTACTTTACGTTAAGATTTTACGAGATTTGCATTTATGACAATTATTCACTACTTCTACAATGCCGAAAGATTAATAATAATCACACAATGACTAAAAAAAACATTATGAGATTAGATGGCACAACAAAACTTACCAATGGAACGTAATTTCAGGTGTTTTTCTATATGAGGAGTTGCCGTACAAGGGCGCACTACACTTCACCATTTTATTTTAGTACTAATGGCTCATAAACTTTATTAGATCACAAAAAATAAGCGAAAACAATCTCCTGTACGTCCTTTGTTGACAAGTCTAGGAAGACATTTGTAGCTTAATTGTAGCTTGTCAAGATGGCGTTTTGCCTCACGGTCCAGTTTGTCTATGTGTGTGGAAGTGTTGCGACATTAAAAAGAAACGAGATAGTCTCATTAATTTGTGGTTGGAGAGAAAGAAGTAGAAATATTGTTTTATTCTCATCTATGTAGTTGTGAAATAATGTTTGGTCTGCTTCTATTATATGTCTGTGTTATAGTTGCGTTCACCATAAAGTTCATAAAGGCGTTTCCTACTTTTCTGAATACCAATTGTAGCCCATTCATTAAAAGTTACAGACCCACTAACCGAGATCGTTTTTGGAACAAAAGATTTATTAAATTCTGAACATGAAATGTAAAAAAAATCATTATAAAAGACATTGGGGTTGCCATTGTATTCTAATTAATTTAATTTTGTATCTAGATTGCTTTTAAAGCGTTCCAGCCGACCTGCAGTTTTTGGCACAACAGTGATATTCTTTTTTATCACTTGCTTACGCTGGTGTGGAAAACTGACCATTTGGCCACAATGATCAGAGTCCAGGTTATTAATAATTTGCTTAACCAGTGGTTTTACATTTGTATATTATGTTATCAATACAAGTGGCCGAAGTGGCAGTTATTCTTGTCGGCTCAAAAAATAAATGATTCAAGTTGTATGATAGAAATGGTTTTTAATTTTAGTTGACATTGTAGAATTTTCTAACAAATTAATATTAAAATCACCGAAAACAATTATTCTTTTACCTACATTGCGGACTTTATGTAATGCCTCATCAAAAACTTTTTCGAAAAAATCGTATGACGCTGAAGGAGGTCTGTATACACTTAATACAACAAACTGCTCCAACTCCACACAAGCTATCTCTATTGTTCGCTTAACCGAGAGCTCACTATGTCTTTGCGTTCCTTTAATTTAAACTTTTTATTAACAATAATTAAGGAGCCACCATGTATTGCATTTCCTCGACTGAACGAACCTCCTACCAAATGATTTTTAAAATTGAACATGAACTGATGGTCTTTAAGCCAGTGCTCGGTAATGCAAAGAATATCAATATTATTATAGTTCATGAACAATTCAATCTCTAAATTTTTGCCCATCATTCCTTGGATGTTCTGGTGGACAATGTTTAAAGATTGTACATTTTTTTAATGTAATGATTGACATGGGCTTTTGTTAAAGCTATTTTTACATTTATTTAATTTCATTTTATTTACAAAAAATTCGCAAGAGTGTTCCTCTTTTTTCTTATAATTTAATTTAAATAATTAATTGGTTGGAATGTCGGTAGAAACGCTACTGACGTCTATGTCAAATATACATTGCTCAATAGAAGCAACATGTTTAGCCAAGTTTTTGGCTGACGTTTATATACAATAGGATAGCGATAAAGCTATTTGTCGCTTAAAATAATTTGGCAGATAATATAATAACAATCTCTTGTCAAATAAAAATTACTAACATAATTGTTAGTGTCAATTAAATGCATTATGTCATTTTTGCAAAATAAATGTAATGTCAGGTTAAGCTTTTAACTAATAGAATTTTCCTCCTGTGGCAAAGTACTACAATAGGGTAACGTGAACAATATAATTTTCTTTACAATTAACTTATCCAACATTCTAAACATTTTATAAGGCTTGTTTTGAGAGTTCAGATTACCTCTATTACCAACAAAACTGTTAGTTTATTACAAAATCTAGGCTTTGTAAAAATCTAGGCTTTGATAAATACTTCAAAAAGAGTAACTTGGAACCACAAAAGACTAGAAAATTTCTCGGTTTTGAATTAAATTCAGAAAATATGTGTTTGCAATTGCCAATAGGAAAACGAAAACGCATTCTTGAACAAATAAATATCAATAGAATGGGTGGAGTACAATAAGTTCCTTTAAATAATATCACTTGTCGTCTATGGCAATGGTGCGAGAAACACAAAATATTTGTCTTTGCATCCTACATAAAATCTAAAGATAACTTCGAGGCGGTAGGAGTCACGGCGTATATCCATACAAAATGGCAAATGTCGGCATCTGTGTTCGAAAAGATTATTCAATTGTTTGGGACACCTCTTATAGATCTCTTTGCTACTTACCAAAATTCTAAATACGATAAATACATCTCATGGCAACGAGACCCCTCCCCTATGCCTTTGACAAAGATGCATTTACCTTAAATTTCAATAATTAACGACGAAGCCACTGGCGTACTGAACAACTATTAGTGTGGCAGAAAGTCTGAACTGTGAAAAAACATTTTGTTCCATAGTTATGTATGAAAAGGCTGTTGTACGGAAGTGCTGTTTTTTCGCAATTCAGGAGTTGCTCCCATAGAAATCGTTTCATGGCTCAGTCTGAAATTGCAAAAAAAAAGGTATTTCATTAATTTTGATAGAGTTGTATTTGTGGTTTTGTATGGAAGGTAAGAGCTGTTTTTTTCGCACTTTGAGAATCTCAAAGACTGATACATACGATAGAATGCTCGCATATACTAATAGTTGCTCTTTGCACTTAATGGGATGACCCAGTTGTGTGTTTATACACCTACTACCTATATACCCCGTAATATTTCACGTGTGAAGTGGGCTAAACGGATCGCCCTACCCATGCCATGGTTCAATAAACACAATATCTCTTTCAAGCAGTGTCAATATACATACATACACTCATATAATTACGACTATTATCTCCGAAGGGTTGGTCAGAGACTGGGCAATGAGGACAGCAAAAACAGTGCTCTACCATAATCCACTTTTCACCATATAGCGACTGCACATGTGCTCAGCGTGACAGGTGGTGAGTTCCCTTGGGTGTCGCCGTTTACGACGCCCAAGGGAAGAGAGGGTGTAGTAGTATTCTTTCACAGCTACGCGACACTGTTATCTTCTTCAAGCAATGTCAATATAATAGAGAGTAAAACGAAATCTTCTGTGAACCAAAAAAGGTCTGTAAGTACTATTTAACAACTGATTCGGTTAGTGCGACTGTTTAAAGCACACGAATCGAGCAATGTCCAGCATTCTAACCTGTGGCCTTTCTTTACTCAGAATTAACAAAATTTGGCTTCGACATTCACTGCAGAAAACCTTTAGGAAACTACACCATAGAAATTACTTATTTTAACTGGTAATACAACCCCAGCAGTGGGGCAGTACATACGCTATTGCCTGTTTCCTATATTCTTTTAGGTAAAGAATTTATTTTAAATCACGTCATCGCTACAACTAATCATGCCATGCGTAAACCCTGGGGGAATCGCAACCTCCTTGGAATTAATGTGCGGTTTGAGTACTCAATCCAAAACCGAATACAACAATTAAATGCCTCCTACCAAAACGTGACAGATAAAAAGACGCAATGCTTAGGGAATTTAGAATTTATTTTGTTTTAGATTGTTATTCAGGTTTAGACGTTTATAAAGTTATATGAGGATCTAAACTTTATTAGGTTCAAAGCCTTTTATTAGATTTTATTACGATTAAGATTAGTATGGTTGTCACTGAGGTCTAGCATTCCTTTCGAAGATCACAGTCAGGCTAACTTAGTTGTAATTGTATTTAAAAATGTTTGGTCTAATTTTTTAGGCCTTAAGGTTCAGCCCTACTACGAGATTGCAGCCATATATTAAAAATAAGCCAAGTCTGAGCCTTGAAAAATACCGTGTCTTGGAAAACCTTGCGAATCTTGCGATTGACCACACGACAAGAAGAAATAGATTTTGGTTTCCGATCTTGCCAGTTATGCTGCTTTTACAATGAGGGATGGGTGACCAAGTTTTAATATCAAAGTGGTATGAATACTCAGAAGAAATTAAAAGCGTCAATTTTAAAATTTGCGCTAAACATTTGAGTAATTATAACAAATCATAAATAAAAAGATAGTGTAACAAATGATTACCACTGATGCTGCGCTGCGTGACTATATAAGATGACTGCTAGAAACTGCAAGAAACTTCAAGGGCCTGCCAGGTTAAGTGTTTTAAACATGGCAAAAATGACAAAAAAGGATATTTTTTTCATTTTTAATTAAATAATTCATTTTGTGAATTTTAATTGGATAGTTTTTGAGTATACATTTATTTTAAAGCAATAACATGAGAAAAATAAAATGAAAACAATTAAAAAAGCCGTTGACGCGTCAACGTAGGTACTGACGCGGACGGGTCAACAGACGGCCGGCTATTGACCCGTCAACGCAGGTACTGACGCGGCGGGTCCACCTATGGCTCGCGCGTTGTAAATAATCGTTATTTTTCATTGTTTTCATTTTAGTTTTCTTATGATATTGCTATTGAATATGATATGATATTGGAAAAAACACGAATTCCTTTTTGTAATTTTTGTCATGTTTAAAACGCTTGATCTGACCAGCCCTTGAAGTTTCTTACGGTTTCTAGCATTCACCTTATATAGGTAGAATATCATTGGTTAGACCTGCCCTGACGAAATTCTTTAACGCTTTCTATCACTTCACGCAGTCGGCTCGCTCGCGACTTCGACTGCGTGAACAACTTGTACCCCGTGACGAACTTCCAATTTTTTTTCATGCACTCCTTTTCCTAACTAATACAAACACAACAAAAAAAAACCAGACAAGTTTGAGTCGGACTCGCCCACAGAGGGTTCCGTACAGTAGGTGCATATTTTTTTTTCCATTCTTCGTCATAAATCAAAAACTATACATCATAAAAATAATTAAAAATCTGTTTAAGCTTAAGCCAATAAAGCCCTTTCATACGATAACCCACATAACACGTTTAACTCAATTCAAAAATTTTACCGCCGTTCCTTGGCAAGACCCTGTTTTTTTAATGATTTAAATACAAATGTACAGTTTTCAGATTTTTCCCTATACTTGTAGTCTAAGACGGTAATATTTGCCAAACATAGTTCTAGGTCAACGGCAAATACCCTATGAATTTTGATTCCATTGAGAGCGCTGAAATATACTTTTTATAAACGGCATAAACGGCCGTATCTTTTTTTCCTTTTGAGGTACGAAACCCTAAAAAGAATTAGCCAATCAGTTGCAGCTTTTTTAAAGTAATGCGCGAACATATTATTATATTGTTGGCAATTCATTTTTATAAATATAGACTGCCCTGTCAAACCTCTTCGAAATTTGCATCCTAAGAGATTATTGCATGAGGTTGACATGTAACAGGAATACACTAGCCTAAATTGCGTCTTGCACGTACATAATAATATTTGCGTAGTCTCCAGGTAACAGCAATCTAAAGCGTAATAGCCTATCCTACCACTCTCTTGATATTGAAATGCCATGTCAGACGATGTTGCGTTTTGCATAATTATAACATCAACACGTATGCTTTGTACCAACTATCCGTGTCCACTACTTGTAACATAGTATATTATGTTAGAGAATTAGTGTGCGTGATAAGGACACCAATATTGGACCAGCGGGTCTATCATCATAATAATATGCCCATATAAAGACAAAATATGGGCTTCAAATGTCAAATGAAGCCCATGTCCATATCCATATTTTTTAGCCGATAGGGTAGCAGGACGAATATTGTGTGACTTCTTGGCGGGAAAGTGAAACGACATGTCGGCAGTTTCGTTTTCTTTTCTAAAATATGCTTTTGTCGGATATAAATTTTGTAAATTACCTAATGGTAGATTATTATCGGTTAAGTGTCGGTGAACGTGCATGAGAGTTGGCAAATGAAACTGAACAGTGTAACTCATCACATAGTCATTTTAAATAAAATTCTCTTAAGAAGTCCATGTGAGGTCTCAGTAAAGTGCCACATCTTTACTGAAAACAAGGGATTTGGATTACATCGCTTATTATCATCTACTTTAATTTAAAACAATGTATTTAACAATAGTTAAGTAGTTAAGTGAGTAGTTACTTGACACTGGCTAAAATATTCTTTAGAGCACCTAGTTATATGTATTTGATACAAATGATTCACCTTTAAAATCGGTCCATTAAATCATTTTTTATGCAAATCAACCTTTTCTAATATTTTTAGAGAGCGCATGTGAAATTTTGTTCGAAACAAAAATTTAAGACTCTTCGCTCATTACTTTTTTTATTGTGGAAATCGTGACGCAGTTTCGAAGTGTGCTGATTAAACCTGAAATTTTGCGCGTATTTTAGGCAGCGTGATCAGGGATAGTCAAATAACCTGACATTTGTTTGTTTGTGGGCTCACGTCAGTAGTCTAACGGAGCTGTGGGGATTACCTGAGCATCTATCCGCTCGGCTACCGACTGTCAGTGACGTTTTCGCACTCTCTTGTTTTCTTGGTTGCACGCGGTCAAAATGGCTGGCGGCGCGCCAGTAATAATTTAAATAACTTTCTTGACATTAGTGGCCAGCTTGGTAGTGGAATGTTGCCCAGAATGGCTGGGCTAAAGTAATAACGTAGTAGCGTACTCACGGCAGCGGTCTGTTTGCGAGAAGCGTTTTCATGTCAGTCGAGGCGGCTGTCGAGACACGTGCGTGGCGCGTCTCTGAATTTGATTGTAAACACAAGTATTATGTGAACTAAAGCGGACTTTAAGTTACACAGTGTTATTGTGCATGGATTTGTGACGGTGTAGTCCCACTTCTGGGCAGTGGGCCGAGGTGTTGTGACCGCGTGGACGCGGTTCTACCTGGTGAGGCGACCATTACTCTTTCCTGGGGATCAAAGCTCTGAGGGATAGACGGGTAGTTTAGGGTAGTTCTACTCACCGCCGCCAGGAGACGCTCGCGGCTCCCTGACCGCAGTCACCACCAGCCGGAGGCGCGGCTTAAGGCCGAAGGATCGACTTTCTTACAGTACGGTCTGGGCTCCTATATCATACACTATACGTTTACTTCTCGTCTGTGGTAAGACTTCAGTGGTCAAGTGTCAAGCGCTTGACGGATTTGTAATCACTAACCCGCATTTGACAAGCGTGGTAATTAAGCCAATACAAGTCAATTATAAAGATGACTTGTATATGATTTTTTTTTATTGGCAAAGGGTAAGCGCTTGGCCTTCATCTCACCTGATGGTAAGTGACGATAAGGCCGAAGGTGGAAGCGCGCTTCACCCGGAATCCTCAACCACTGAGGAACTGGCTATATTATCTTAAACTGCCGGAACACAACAATGTTATAAACATCGTTGTTATGGCGACAGACTTAGATAAGATGGTGGTAGCTAGCCAGGCGGACTTAACAGCCCTACTACCAAACAAACCGAGCACACCAAGATGTACCCCCCGCTGGGAATCGAACCCGGGACCTTTGGGTCTGAAACAGGTAGCTTAGCCACTAGACCACAGAGGCGGGTATAACCAGATGGAGACCTTTTCCCTGCACTTGGAAAAACGTTAGTTGTATACAACATAACCCACCAACCCGCACTAGGCCAGCGTGGTGGGTTATGGCCCAATATCCCTACGTGCTATTGTCCACGTGGGAGGCCTGTTGATGAAAAAACATAAATATCAAAGCAGACGAAATAAATTGTTTAGTCAGAAATCAACTTATATAGTTTATTTACTCCCCAGCAGTTGTTTGATTATAGTCTGTAGTAGCAAGTTGCCGATATTTGCTTCTATAGAAACTTAAATCAGTTTGTAAATACTTGTACAAATGGAAATATTTAGTAACAAGCGTGCTGTCAATCTATTAACATAAACTTTGGTAACTGGAGCTATTCGGTTGACGGGTTCAAAACAGAGAAGCAGGTAACTAAACTTTTACCCGTAAATTCGAGAATCATAAATAGTACATTTGTACTTTGTGTTTTGGTAACAGTAAAATTGACAAAACAGATCTTGTGTATTTAACAAATGTACTGTACATAATACTGCCGTACTTAAGCTAAAAAAGGGTTAACCCTCGTTTGATCAATTTTGAGTTAATAATGCAAAGTAACAAAGCGCAAAATTCTTTACATTTTGATCTAGGTACCATACCTGTATCATTATTAGTCATAGAGATACAGCTTGTCGGTAAACAGTTAAGTGACACTATTTTTACGATTTACTTAATTAAAAATCAGCTAAGCCACGATACTAGTCTATAAGGGGGCTAAAGTATCATAACTTAACGAAGACTAGATATTTTTGTATAAATTGCTTAGCTTTAATAGAGTTATTAATTTATGCTAGACTTAAATTAAGTTAAGGGACTTTAACCCTGCTAAAGGCTAGTACAGTTTAAGCTAATGTTCGTACAAAACTAAACTATAAATAGGATAACAACAAAAACTTAATTACAAATCAGTTAAGATCCTTTAACCCTTTTTATGCCAAGTAAAATAAATTCAGTTTATACACGTCATCCTTGGTTTAAAAAAGGTTAAGCCTCATTAATAGGCTAGAACACAGTTATCTGCAGTTGCACCTCGTGCCACGGACGCAAACGGCAGTTGCAATAACTGTCAATATTTGACAATTATTGTATTATGTATTGTTATGTTTCTAATTCTATTAGAGTATATTGATCTATCTGTGATTTGGCCGGAGAGCCTAACGAGCGGCGAATTTCGTCGCGTTCCTGCTAAAACACAATGTCTTGTAATATGGAAAGGTAAGTCATTTCTTGAAATAGGTTTTTATTATAGACATTATGATTTTACTTGTATAGCTTGACCACGACCGCTGTACCGCTGCTGCCATACAAGTTAGTAGGCTGCCATACTAATTATATATACAGCTATGCGATTCTTTAAGCGACATATGGACGCTGCGCGCATGGGTGTGGTCATTGATGTTACAGCCGTCACATCTTTGCTACAGTCACGGCTGTGGTCAAAGTTGAGGCTGTTTTATTTACAGAATACCAATTGTATACCTAAAAGAAAGGTCAAAGAAGTGATTCCCTATCACGCCGCGTGCCGCTTACAGCCGTGCGGAGCTTGTGTCGAACAGCGTTGAAAACTATTTATAGGTACGTACATTTTCAACTACATAATATGTATGTAGTTGAAAATGTACGTATATGTACGTAATGTGTATGTAATGTAAGTGGAGCTGTGCACAAATATTAGTAACCTTCCTAAAAACTATTACCTACGTTTGTTCAAAAAGGTAATAAAATAGCATTTACAACTTAAATTATGATTGTTGATTGATTTTATTATGAATTCCATTTGAAATAAATAATAAAGTTTTAGTGAATAAAAGCCATGGCAAAAGAGAACAACAAAATTCTAACATTTCTATTTTAAAAACATCTCAAAATCCCAAGGAAAGTAATAATAGTATTGAAGAAGTCATATGTTGTTTGACAAGTTTTATTTATCTTTTTATTAATAACATGAATGGAGGATTTTCACAATAACTAAAATTTATCTGTACCTATATACTTAAATATGAAACGTTTTTTTTAAGATGACTTGATGGAAGAACTTTCTAATTGGTCTTTACGTTACTGGTGATTGGTACTACGTAATTGGTACTTACGTACGAAAATACGTTTAAGAAAACCCTTCATGAGACTGTTAATGATGAATCCGAAGTTAATCTTGACTACAATAGTGACGATTCTGTTAAGGACAAAAATTATGAACCTAATGAAGACAACTATGATTCAAGCTGTAGTGAAATAAGCAATTTATCAGAACAAACAACATCTTATCGTGTATATCAAGTGAAAAGATGCATATTTTCTACAGAAAAACTTCAGACACATCTTGATAAAAAAATGGCAATTACCTGTGAAACGTCATATATCCTCACTATCTGAGAACGAAGGTCCAGTAAATTTAGATAATGACTGAATTAGTAACATTAGAAGATCTTATAGGTCCTACAAATGAATCATCTGACAGTGCTAATTACTTTCTACCTCCTACAAAGAAGCCATGTCTGGAGGCTGTTGTAAGCGTCAATTTAACTGCAAAGGGTTATTCGAGCAGTGATTCTGATAACGAAGAAAGTTTTTATCTTACTACAACAATCAAAATATTGCAAAACTATAGTTGTCCATAAACCAAATAACTGTGCCTAATGCTTCACCCAAAAATGTTGTTGATTCGAGGGGAGTTGACAGCTTGAATCCCGATTCAAATATACCTACTTATGGTATCATGGCTTAATGAGAAAATTAATTTGCCAAATTCAATAAACAGCAATAACACTCAGGAGACAGGTACAAATAGCAGCTATGAGTCAGAAATGTCGCAAAAAGTATAAAAGAAAGTTGTGTATCCAGCTAAATGGAAAAGAAACGCAAGCAAGTTAGCGAGATTGCAAGGATCTCCGTATCATTCTACAATGGCCAAAAAGCCATGCATAATTTACTTTTAAGTCACCAAGAACATACTTATATCAGACGTTTACCAACGTTAAGAAGTTAAAACCATAAAGCTGCATTAAAACATAAAATTACAGTGCAGTTACCTAGGTATATACATTGTCAGCATTAATCGTACTATAATATAACGTAAACAAAGTACTTCATAAACTATATTATTTCAGATATAAAGTCGGATTTAGGCAAAAAAATTAAAAATAATATTTTTATTATTTAAAGATTTAAATGAGTCTTTAAAAATATAAAAGGTAAGAATGGCTACCATAAGTAAGACTGTTAAATATAATTGATTTTGTATTAAAATTTTACAAAAATATCCCAATTTTTTTCTAGATACGACCTTATGCTTTTCATGTTCAGAAGTATTTAGTATGTAATGTTGTGTGATTAAGTGAAATTTTATGGATCTAATTTTGATAATTATTATGCTAAGTACTTACAGATTTTTAATTTTATAATGTACAATTGAAACAATTTTAAAACAGAATTATTTTAAACTTTTGCATAATTTTTAGTGATCTCATGTTAAACGTTTTCGAGAATTTCATTAATTTTAAAATACGACGTGGAAGATACGATGTAACTACGTTAAGGTAAAATTTTATGATGTTGTTTAATTTGATTGAAGAGAGCTTTTATTTTTTAAAATTTAAGTTGTATGGTTTTATTACACATTTTCTTTGAATTTTTTCAACTTTTCAATGATCTTTGCTAAACTATAACAGGGTTAACCACGAATAATATATACATAACTTTATTTTAGCTAAGTAATGTCTTGTAAATTCTTGCTATACTTTTTCAAATATTTCCTTTTCTTAGTTATATATAGGTTACAATACCTTAGCCATTATCTTATTTAGGATTGTGCTGCTGTTTTTCATATAGAAAGCTTAGTTATAAACCAGTTAAGAAGCTAAGCTATCTTATAGCTAAGCATTTCTGAATAATTTTGAAGTAAATTATTGATTGTGACAGTTACCCGAAATTACGGATCCATAGCCAAATGTGCAAGTCGCAAAATGTGCACTAATGCAATTCGCAGACGGCGCAAGTCGCAATATGTGCAAATCGCAGAAGGTGCAGGTCGCAATATGAGCAAATCGCAGAAGGGGCAGGTCGCAATATGTGCAAATCGCAGAAGGTGCAGGTTGCAATATGTGCAAATCGTTAAATGTGCAGGTCGCAATATGAGCAAATCGTAAAATGTGCACTTATTTACACTATACTCATACACGCAGGTCCGATCCACGGCGAGTAGAGGTAATCCGATGGGTTTTGAACTTAACCGTTTTCTGGAGGAAAAGTTTCTTGGCGGCTCCGTGTATTTCGGTTGGTTTGCCTATAACGCACACTGCGTTGCCTAAGTCGCGCCATATGTGTTAAGGACAAGTGTACCTACACGTTTCCACATATAATCCGGATACCGGGAGCTCTAAATTTCTCCTAGAGCTCGCGACCAAAGGACTGAATTCTTTTGATTCTTGCTCATAAAACCAAAGGTCACACTAATCTTTAAAAATAAAAATAAACCCTAACAATATTAAATATTTATTATCATAAAAAACATTACAATTAGTTAAACTTAACATACTTACTGGGAGACTAAGCCAAGATAACAATCGTTTACAGAAAACGAAACGAAACACTATTGATTTCTTTATCACTCTTCCGTGGGTAAGTTTATTCGATTTCAACAAGCGATTGTCATCATGGTTATGGCCGAATAACTTCTACACTTTTAAAACAAAATAAAGTAATACCTACCTATTATTAAAAAACAACTTAAGTTTCATATCAATTTTGTATACCTACTACCGACTACATGCAAACGGTGCTTTATTTATGTTTTAAATATTTATTTATAATAGGCACTTTTCAAAAATATGACTTTCTTCAAGAACTCTGAAGATGTGACTCGGTTGTTTTCTAATTCGATTTTTCTAAATTACAAAACTATGAGTTTCCGCGTGTCCCCACTTTAAGGAGGGCACGCTCCTCCACCTGCCTCCCCCCACTCCCTCACCCCCTCCGACTGCCGCCGAGTAACCCCGTGGGCTGAATTAGCTCTATTTCAAAATCTACACATTTTGCGACCTGCTCAATATAAGATCTGCTTGCACATTTTGCGATATGCTCAATATGAGACCTGCACATTTTGCGATCTGCTCATTGTGAAATCTGCACATTTTGCGATTTGCTCATTGTGAGATCTGCACATTTTGCGATCTGCTCAATGTGAGATCTGCACATTTTGCGATTTGCTCATTTTACGCAGCCTGCACATTTTGCGACTTGCTCATTTGGCTATGTATCCCTTAGCTTAATTAAAAAAATCATTTTTGGAATATTACTGTCAATATTTTAAAATGGGAATAATACCCTAAGGTAGAGTACAATATGACCTATTTTTCTGTAGAAGAACGTTTTCTCTATCTAATATAGTTTTTTAGAGACGTCATTTCCCACGTTTTTTGACGATATCTCAAAATCGACTACTTGGGGTTAACCCTTTTCTAGCTTAAGTACGGCAGAATATGTGTTTGAAAAAATGTTTGAAACATTGTGTAAAATCAACACTATCTTCTCGTACTTTCTAAGTAAAGTAGCATTTTTAGAAGAGTAAAGAATAAAGTTCATAACACAATAAAACAAAAGATATTCAATGACAAAAACAACGCCTTCAAAATCTACAACTACTTTAATTATGAGAATTTAAAGTACGTGTTTTAAGGAATATCAATAAATAAATAAATAATTTATTTTCCACAAGAATGTTACTTATGCCTCCATAACCTAAACTTAACTTAATCGGTGACATCCTAATTAGAACAAACGAATGGAAAAAGCACAAAAATTACATGAAAAGGGAAAAAAAAGAAACAAGAGATTTAGCACATAACATTTGGGAGGACTGGAGCCTAAGCTAGGATATTCCAGTATTTCAGGACTCCAGTTTCTCCCACCCAGGCCATGTGCCACTACAATGACAAAATGTTTATAGAAAATATAAAAACTTTTAGCACATGTTACTCACATGAGTAACTCACCTTTAGGGTACAACGCTCACTTTTAGGGTAATGTACGTGAGCGTGTATTGTGTGGGCGTGCATGTGTGTGCGGTGTGTGTGTGTGAGTGTGTATCTGTGTGTGGGGGTGTGTTTGTTTTAAGTACTATACGAGGACGTGGGCCTGAATACACAAGGCACATCCGAGGACGTTTTCAATCCGAGGACTTTTTCGCGGGTCCTCGGTTTGACTTGACTACGGCATCGTACTCTACGTGCGATTGTGAACCTTCCTGTATACTTAATAAGGAAAAGTCAAGGAATCCTCGGATTGGTCTTGAAAATTTCGGTTCACACACCGACAGAGTGTGAACACTAGGCGGCGCCACTATCGATCTGTACACACTCGCTATACACTCGACTCATGTTTGTTGTACTGTGTGAGGACTTATGTGTAAATTTTACACTCAAGACCTCGTATTGGTGTCAGTACCTGACAGTGTGTATTTAGGTCCTCATATGGATACATTTTCACGTCGTGATCAAAGAGTGTTGTTTTTCCGTCTTTGTTTTGTAAGAACGTAGGTAAGCAAAGTAAGTATTTGTACAAGCTTTTATTTAGTTTCACCTGTCCGTTTGCAAATTAAAATTCATCCACTTCCCGGTTACCGATAGAGCTGAAATTTTGCATACATGTGTAAATCGCGTGACCATGCAATATTATGATGACATGGTGCTGATCTGATGATGGAGCTGGAAGGTGGCCATAGGAACTTTGCAACGAAACGACACAATCTCATCGAGTTTGGGCTCGTTTGAATCGTCTTGACGAGTAGTTTGTCTTTCAATGGTAACCACGGTCTGATGATGGACCTGGAAGGTGGTCATAGGAACCCTGTAATGAAACGACGCAACCCCCATCGAGTTTCGGCTCGTTTCATTTGTCTTGATGAGTACTTGGTTTTTAGATTGTTACCAGGGTCTGATCTGATGATGGAGCTGGAAGATGGTCATAGGAACTCAGTAAAGAAACGACGCAACCTCATCGAGTCTCGGCTTGTTTGATTCGTCTTGACGAGTACTTTTGTACTAGTATGGCCGGAGGCCCCTTCCCCCCCTCCCTCCTCCCAATTCCTATTCCTTCCTTAAACCTATTCCTCCCTTAAAGGCCGGCAACGCGTCTGCGATTCCCCTGGTTTTGCGGGTGTCCATGGGCGGCGGTGATAACT
The DNA here is from genome assembly GCA_963921215.1 of Scoparia ambigualis. NCBI lineage: Eukaryota > Metazoa > Arthropoda > Insecta > Lepidoptera > Crambidae > Scoparia > Scoparia ambigualis. Next base: position 19,679,369 of record OY992505.1, read on the forward strand.
CTCCATCAGGTGACCCGCATTCTCGTTTGCCTCCCTCTTTTATAAAAAAAAAAAAAATAGTATAAGTTTAATACTAACTAATAATAGGTAATGTACCTATCTCACGATATGGGATTATTGTGACGTAGTATGGTTAATTATCGTTAAAGATTGCAATGTAGGTACTTATACAATGATATTTTTCTAATCAGGTTTAAATTATTATTTTATAAAAAGCATTTTTTCTTTAATTTTAAACGGTTTTATTTAGCTTGCCCTGTTTATTTCTTTGGATCCAATCTAGTAATTAAAATTAGACCCACTTCCTGTTGACGGATTGATCTGAAATTTGGTATGCACCTTTAGTTCTAACAAGAATATAATTTCATTCATTTGGTATCATTGTAAATCCAAGATGGCCGCCGCTACAAAATGGCGGATTACATATTTTATCATTACATCCTCAATATTGATTTGATTGGTAGAACAGAGTTCTCTATGAAATAAAATAAGAATACAATATGGCCGCCAAAAAAATTGCAGGTTCATTTTTCTTATGACAACCCTTTAGTATGGGTATTAAATAAAAGGTTTTGCCTAGTAGAATAGATTACACTATGAAAAAAATTAAAATCCAATTTGGCCGCCAACAAAATGACAGGCAAATTTTTTTTTCACTACCCCTTCAATATGAGTATCAAATGAAAGGGCTTGAGTAATAGAATACTGTTTAAAAGTTTTGACATATTTTTAAATCTAAGATAGCCGCCGGAAATGCCAGATTTCATATTTGTTTCAATATGGGTGATGGATATCAAATGAAAGGGCAAGTTGAATGAATTAAAAAGAATGAGAAGTATGATATACTTTTTATTCTTTTTAAATCGTTATAACAAAGTTAAAATTAAAAATAAAGATTAAAATGATGTAGACAATGTACTAAAAGCTAAAACATAATTCTGTAGGTCCTAGGTACCAGTCATCAAACTACTCTCCTCATCAATCTAGGGCATTGATCAGACATAAAAATAAAATCGTTGGGCGTGTGAAATTTTTATCAAGTGAACGATTATTTTTTTTGTCTGTTCAATGCCCTAGAATGCCCTAGATTGATGAGGAGAGTGGTGTGATGACTGGTACCTAGGACCTACCGAATGCTTTTTTAGCTTTTCGTACATTGTCAACATCATTTTAATCTTTATTTTCAATAATAACTTTAAAAAATTGTTTTACTTTTTTTTTTAAATAGACCTTCATAACTTTTAGTTCAATCCTCATTATTGACGACCTCACTAGTCGAGTGGCTCGCACCCCGGCGGACTCTTATGTCGCCATCTCTGAGGTCCCAGGTTCGATTCCCGGCTGGGTCAATGCAGAATCAGAGCAAGGTATGTGATGTTGTCTAATATTTTAACGGACTTCTGAAAAGAGTAAGTTATCAATTCGGTTGTATAAACTATGTTTCTTCAATGTTTTTTCAGGTTACACTGATTTGGATGATTTTTTTTGTATCGATAGGTTTTAATCGTTACATTTAAAATATTGTGAAGATATGATGAAGACCCTTGGCGACAGGCAACAAAACTCCTCAATGACGAATGATCAAGTTGTGATTCGTTATTGTATTAAATACAAAGAAAGTAGCTGGTACCTATGAGTAGACAAGGGATCACAGACTTTGTAGATACTTTATGGAACTCCTTAATAACCGACGTACATATATTGTGATTGATTATTATGTTGAGTACGAAGAAAAGTAGCTGATTAGGTTACTATCAACGAGCTAAGTATCCCAGACTTCATAGATACCATATGGAACTCCTCAATGACCGACAATACACATATTGTGATTGGTTATCATGTTGAGTACGAGGAGAAGTAGCTGGTTAGGTAACTATCAATGAGCAAAGGATCACAGACTTCACAGATACTCTATAGAACTCCTCAATGACCGACAGTACACATATTGTAATTTATTTTAATGTTGAATACGAAGAAAAGTAGCTGGCTATGTAACTATCAATGAGCAAAGGATCACAGACTTCAGAGATACCCTATAGAACTCCTCAATGACCAATAGTACACATATTGTGATAGATTATTATGTTGAGTACGAAGAAAAGTAGCTGCTTATGTTACTATCAATGCGCAAAAGATCACAGACTTCAGAGATACCCTATAGAACTCCTCAAAGACCAACAGTACACATATTATAATTGGTTATTATGTTGAATACAAAGAAAAGTAGCTGGTTAGGTAACATTCAACGAGCAAAGGATCCCAGACATCAGAGATAGCATATGGAACTCCTCAATGACCGACAGTAGACGTATTTAAATTTATTATTATGTAGAGTTCGAAAAAAAGTAGCTGGTTAGGTAACTATCAATGAGCAAAGGATCCCTGACTTCACAGATACCATATGAAACTCCTCAATCACCAACAGTATACATATTGTGATTGGTTATCATGTTAAGTTCGAAGAGAAGTAGCTAATTAAGTAACTATCAATGAGCAAAAGATCCCAGACTTCACAGATACCATATGGAACTCCTCAATCACCAACAGTACATATATTGTGATTGATTTTTATGTTGAGTACGAAGAAAAGTAGCTGCTTATATAACTATCAATGCGCAAAGGATCACAGACTTCACACATACCATATGGAACTCCTCAATGACCAACAATACATATATTGTGATTGATTATTATGTTGAATACAAAGAAAAGTAGCTGCTTATGTAACTATCAATGAGCAAAGGATCACATACTTCAGAGATACCCTATGGAACTCCTCAAAGACCAACAGTACAGATATTATAATTAGTTATTATGTTGAATACGAAGAAAAGTAGCTGGTTAGGTAACTTTCAACGAGCAAGGGATCTCAGATTTCAAAGATACCATATGGAACTCCTCAATGACCAACACTACACATATCGTCATGGGTTATCATGTTAAGTACGAAAAAAAGTAGCTGGTTAGGTAACTATCAATGAGCAATGAGCAAAGGATCCCAGACTTTACAAATACCATATAGAACTCCTCAATGACCGACAGTACACATATTGTGATTGATTATTATGTTGAGTTCGAAGAAAAGTAGTTGGTTAAGTAACTATCAAAGAGCAAAGGATCACAGACTTCACAGATACCATATGAAACTCCTCAATGACCAACAGTGCACATATTGTGATTGGTTATCATGTTGAGTACGAAGAAAAGTAGCTGGTTAGGTAACTATCAATAAGCAAAGGGTCACAGACTTCACAGATACCCTATGAAACTCCTCAATGACCGACAGTACACATATTGTGATGATTTTTTTTTTTTTATAATAGAAGAAGGCAAACGAGCAGGCGGGTCACCTGATGGAGAGTAATCACCGCCGCCCATGGACACCCGCAGAACCAGAGGAATCGTAGGCGCGTTGCCGTCCTTTAAGGATGGAATAGGGTTAAGGAAGGAATAGGAATTGTGAGAGGGGAGAGGGGGAATGGGCCTCCGGAACCCTCACTGGCCGAACGAAACACAACAGCACCAAGTGCCATTATTTCACGCCGGATAATCGTGAGAGGGTGGTATTACGCCGGGCGAGCCGGCCTAATGCGTGCTGCAAAGCAGCGTGGCTCTACCACTCAGTATTATGTTATTATGTTATTGTGTTAAGTATTATGTACTCATATTATGTTTTATGTTATTATATAATACTCAGTATTATGTTATTATATTATGTTGAGTACGAAGAAAATTAGCTGGTTTTCGTACCTTTCATTGGACAAAAGATTATAAAGTCATAGTCAAAATATGTTTATTTAATAAACTTAATTAATAATTACTTTAAATCGTATAAATCTTTTTAACCTACCACCAATTCAGAACATCATTTTTTAACTGTTTCAAAGAACGGGCGCTAAAAACCATACGCACAGAAGTAACGACATTTACAAAAAAATATCGTTACCAGGTCATAAAATACAATACATACTCATCATATACCAGGTCATATAATATATAAATAGATACTATATACAATTAGTATATAATAGACTTCAATGGTAACTTATGTCGTCGGTGGTTAGGTACCTAGCCGTAGTCAACTAACAATCACTACGACGAAAGCATAATTATGCATAAGTTCGCAATGTAGAAAACAACAATGCTGATAACATAGTCGTCATGGCGACATACTTAGATAAGATGGAAGCGGTAAAACTGGTGGTAGAATCTCATAGCCTGTCATAAAAAATATCAACATTTTTAGTAATTTTAACCGCCTCTGTGGTCTAGCGGTAAGACCTTAAACCATGAGGTCCCAGGCTCGATTCCCAGCGGGGGTACTAACTGTGCTCGGTTTGGTTAGTGGTAGGTGTGGCGGCCTGCGTCGCTACATAATTTATTATCCTCACGTATGGTTAAAGAGTTTGTAAGCGCATTTCTAAACGCGTGTAGATCCGATAAAGATAAGACGGCATCCTCCCTCCAACATCTACGTAGTATAAATCGTCTTGTATGTTTTCGAGACAATAAGTTAGTCACAATGTAGTCACTATAAATGTACAACATCACATAAAGAGACGCAGTCGTTATTAACCATCACCATGGAACCTTCCATCATCACAACCTTCTATAACTCGTCAGATGGAACTCAGTAGGCCTTGTTCTAAGTCCGCCTGGCTATAGCTACCACCAACTTATCTTAGTATGTCGCGTCGCCATAACAACAATGTTATCAGCAGTTCGAGGTAAGATAGCCAGTTCCTTAGTGGTTAAGGATATCGGGAATAACGCAATTTCACATGCCTTATCATCACTTAACATAAATCAGGTCCGGTCAAGTGAAGAGCTTATGTACATTAGGGCCACATCGAATGTTATTTACAAAATAAATGTTCTCGAATGGTACTTAAAACATGTTATGTTTACACATTAGTGGTCCTCGCTTTGTACATGCGGGACTCGGAAAAACGTCCTCATATTGTTTCTGTACAGTCAAACACACGGTCCTCGAATTGTATTGGATTCAAGAGAAAGTGTATGAAAATGAGTCCCCGGATTGCCATCTGTAGTCAGGCGATTGGGTCCTCGAAAGGTACACACAGACGTCCTCGGAAAGATGTCTCCACAAGCGTTGGCAGTGTATAATAAGTCCACGCATTGGTCAAGAAAAGTTAATAAATAAAATGCTGCAATAACGTTAGACAAATAGACCTGATCATTAACAAAGTGTTTTCTGTTTCTTTCTATCGTTTTAAAGTAACAATACAAGGTCATTAACATGGTTTTTGAGAGAGTCCTCGGATGGGTCATATAAAACCATAGTCCTCGAAAGGCCGTCTGGACAAACAGGGGTGTGTGCGTGTGTGTGTGTGTGTGCGTGTGTGTGTATGTTTATACATTTAAACGTGGTTATTTTCTTCATTTTAGCAGGGATTCCGTCTCATGGTAGTTCAGATCCTGTAGGTAGTTCTTCAGGGTAATCTTATAATCGAATAATATTTTAGGATAGATATCAAGGCTCGCGTTGAGTTTGTTGTAAAGGTGACTTGAGAGAAGACAGTTTGGCGTCGGAAGAAGGCAGTCTTGTGTCTACTCGCTTGACAAATTTTTGTTATCGGCTAACGACAATTGGTCTGGATTAGAGGACTGTAGCTCAATTTTTTATGTTGCCGTATTATTATCTGCATGATAAAGAATTGTCGTACTGTCATGAATTTCGCATCTTGATAAAACTGTTGTGTGGAATAACGGAAAGGTTTCCTTTGCATTACCTTTATCAATGATCGCTGAGCACGTTCCAATGCAATTAATATAGTCTTGCATAAAATAGACTGCTGATTATTTTAATATAAGTACCTAGTAACCGAAAGCAGTTTAGCCGACCCCCTCAAGGTAGTTAAGCCGATGAAATACCAACAAACTAGCTGCTGATACTGATCATGTAAGAAAACAGGTAAATATCATTTGTAAGCAGTTAGCACTCGGTCGAGGTGGAAAAATTTCGCAGGTAGGTATTACACTAATACCTATGAGGTCAAGACTTAAGAAACCTTTTTCTGTTAGCCAAGTTAAA